>JAZGTN010000003.1:7186875-8495000 GCA_037783415.1 Leptasterias polaris | reverse complement strand
TTATTTTTTTTTTGTTTGGTGGGGGAATATATTTGCATTGGATGTCTTTAAAATTAGTTTGATTGTCTTGTAAATCGTTCCATATAAATCTGGTGACTTCCACTGCGTGGGTTTGTGTCTGGAATGGTGCGACTGTTGGATAAAATAACAACTCTTATTATGCCAGACGAAATGGACTTATTATTGCAAATATGCTTTTTGTGTCAGTTGAGGGTGGGATCGATTTCGCAAAGAGCTAAGATTGACCTTATGTTGTGTACCAATCTTGATTGCTGAGCAAAGTTTTACGTCACACTACAAATCGCTACGGTGATTTTGACAACTCGTTTTAAAATGAATCCTGGTGCTTTGTGAAAACGAGTCGGGTTTCGGCGGTTTCACTAAGAGCTAATATTGATATTAAATTGTGTATCAATTTTTATCACTAAGCAAAGTGTGTTGCAATACTAATACAAACAAAAAATTACTGGCAAGTCATCTACGGATGAATCGTAGTGCTTTGGGCTGTAAATGATTGACTAACATGAAGACAAACGATTAACGGAGTTTCCGGTAAACGCCATCTTACGAGCAACTTGGATTTTGTCCTTGAGCTGCGTTGAGCGCTCAATTTTTTCCCACACAACTAAGTCAGTGGTTCACCGACCAATCCTACACGAAATTTGATAAAACTCACACTTGAAGCACGTAGTGTTTACGTATGTGTGCGTGCAATAAAGATGGCTGACTTTACACTCCGTGACGTCAGGTTGGAACTACCCATTCATGATATTCATAAGGTGCATTTTTATGTCACTAAATTGGGAAACACGGTACCTTAAAAGTTTTCCGTAATTTTACAGTCCATTACCCGATGGGCACCAAATAATAACCATAAAATGTACGGAAAGCTTTTCAAAAAAGGAAACCGCACCAATGACGGGAATCAACCGGTTTTTAAAATAGACAAAACGAATTACGTATTGAGTACCGTTTATATGCTATACATTTTCGTAAACGGTATCCGTAAATTTTACTGTAACATGACCGTAGAAAAACTGCAACGATTTACAATAAATGTTAGCAATAGATACAAGTACTCCCAATTCACTATTGCAAGATGTGATAATTTACACGTGGACAAGCAAGAACGAGCTGACTTGCTTTCATTCACATTCCAAGTGCAAGTAATGGCAACAGCGAACCAGGATCTGATTCACTATTCATGCATAAAAGTATTGCAACAGTGAACTGCAATCCGGTGTTTAACTATAATACAAAAACCACCGAACCAAAATCCTGCAGAACCACAACTTGTGAGTCGGACAAAATACACCGTGGGTCAAATTTCATGTAAGCACAAAAGTCCAACTGTATTAGCCAAAAGGCAAGAAAACAGATACCGTGCTTACAAGATATTTCTTTAGGTAACCAGTCAAACTATCGTGCGTTATATATTCCCGAGACTGGTTGATGCTTGATTATAGCAGAAGACTTCGCTGAGCACCACTGCTTTTGCGTAACACCTTATCCCTGCAAAGCTTACGCCACCGTTCATCAACTCCATCCCACCTGAATTTATATTCGTCTGTAACAAACCTCTACTGTCAATACGAAAACGATATCTCCAGAAAGCTAAAGAGACACAAGTGTTTAGATAGAGACTGTGGAGGAAATCCATTAAGCGTTAACTTCGTATTTAGGGCTAAGGCTAAGTGGGATTCCACTCTTACGAAAAAGACGGAACGTAACCGGAACCTGATCGATGCCCTGACTGACTAAATACTTAATGGTTTGACGTGCTACTCAGTCAAGTTCCTGAAAATAGATTGTATGAAGACTTGATGGAGTATATCTATAAATATATAATTATATAGCACGTTGACTACTGCAAATGAACGCTCAGTTGAAGTGGGTTTAAAGTACATTGGGAAAAAAACAACACATATTTTTCTCTTTCTTTTTCATCTTACTTTAGACACGCTACCAGCCCAGTTTATGATTTTTGTAGTCACGTAAAATACATTATTGCAAAACTTGACAAGTTGGAATGTAATCATTTTAGGCGCATATATAATGCCATTTCAGGAGCGAGTTTCGTCTTAGATAATATTGGACATAATTAGGTTTTTCGTGTATTGTTTTTTCAAATGTGCCAATTCATGGCCCACAGGCCAATTTACAAGAATGTTACAGTAAAAAAAAGTTAAAGCGTTCTACAATAGAGTCAAAGTCAAATAATTAGAAGGCAAAGGTTATGGATCCTGCTAAAACAAATCCCGTGATAAATAAAATAGCGCAAAAAAAAAGCGAAACAAAAAAAGCATTGTTTTTCCACTTTCTTTTGTTCTACTACCAATGACCTTAAAACATAATATTCCATCTGAAATGCTGCCATCATCGACGAAACTTTTAATTTGACATGCTAATCGGATCATGATACCTTCAAGTCACATGGTGTACTCCATTATATATGCAAGTTTAAAGACAATGTTTGCTGCAACAAAGACGATTTAAACTAAAGTGCCCCTTCTCAATCGCGTGGTATCCTTATTTATTAAAAGTTACACATTCACAAAAGGTTTCATTTTCTTAGTTCCACAATGGATTGCGTGCACTATACATACAATTAATTAAAAATAACAAAAATTAATAATGATAAAATAGTGCCATGTTTAGAAGAAAACAAATGGGGGCAGCCCGGCGCTGAAGAGAAGCAAAACAATTATTTAAAGTCACACTTCGGGTGATTCAAAGATAATTCAAAGAGACTCAAGCAAACAAATTAATTTTCGAAAGGGTTTTGAAGCTGTTATAATTTAAATTAAGATAAAAGAAACTTTTCGATTTTGAAACACTTGCCTTCATTCTTGTAAATTGTAAAATTATCTTCTGCATACAATAGTTGTATATTTTAACTGAAAGGGCAGACGGTTGTTGCATTGTAAGTCTAAAACTACATCTTCTTTTTTTCGGGAAAAGTGAATTAAGTTCCTTCATAGTTTTCAGTAAGAACGCCAAACAGCAAGCCAGGGAAAATGTCATCTTGCGAGTCACGTTTTGGTGAAAAAAAAGTTAATTTTATTGCTTGTTTGCTCGTATGATGGGTGTTTGTTTGTTTGTTTGTTTTATTTGTTGTTGTTGTTGTTTTTTCTTCTCGTTTTTCTTGATGATGTTCGTGTTCTTGCTGTTGTTGTTGTTTTAGTTCTTGTTCTTGTTCTTGCTGTTGTTCATTATTTCATTCATTCATTTTTATTAAGAAAACAACTGGCAGCACAAAGCTGAGTTATGTGGAAGTGCAAGATGAGTTAAAACTCGCACAGATAAAACAAATAATTGGTAACACCGAAATACGGGGACACATAAATACTTTTATTAATTGCATTTGATGATGTTGTTCTTGTTGTTGCTTTTGTTGCTGATGTTTTTCAAGAGACACCTAAAGTGAGCAGAGCCCAATTTTCGAAACGTCAAGACTGTACTCTTTTTGTACCTGCATTTAACACGAACCCGTAACTTAAGGTTTTGGGGAAAAATAATTTGTTTACACTGCTTTGTTGAAAACTTCATACTTTAAAAATAAAATTTATCACAGAGTAACCGAACAAAACATTTGATTCAAGGAATTAAATTAATAATTATAAAAGTTCCTTGTAACTATCCTGTTGTTGACGGTTTCCATATTGTACTGTCATTTGGTTTTTGTAGTTATATATGGAAAACTACTCAAGAAGAAACTGAATTGATTAAAATGCTGACGTACACTTGCAATCACGACTTGTTCACAAGGATTTCGGCATTCTGTTCTACCGCGTTAACTGTACTTTAAATACCTTAACGTATTTGGATAATGAAGGACGCACACGGGAACACAACAGAGTAAAAAGTGATTAAAATGCATTAATCAAGTTGTGTGCCTACATAAGTGCATAATTGTACCTTCGATATGCACGTAAGAGCGTGTAGACCGTACCTGTTGAACGCCTCTATGCGCATGTCTGCATTTACGCACTTACCACCCCCCCCCCCCCCCCGTGAATCAATAACAGAACGACGTCAACCCAATCATGCTTTATTTTCAGACTGACACCGTCATCACGTGATTCCATTCACAAATTGACGACGAGTGTTTATACGAACGTTGGTTTTTGATGCATTCTTCCGGTAGCCCGCGAAGGTTGTGATACATTGTAATGGGGGTTATTAGGAAAGAGAGAGTATAATTGGTTCAAATAAAAGTCATCGTCAAGAACCGATAGATCATGGCAGCCGGCCGGCAGCGGAACTTGCGTCGGAGAATGTACACAGTGGTTTCAGCCACAGAGGACGTGATTTGTCTACTTTATAAACTTATAAGCCCGGATACGGCTGCTGAGTCGCAGTAAAAGAAAACCGCTTTCATAGTGAAATAAAGACGAAATCATTCATTCGCGACAGCAAGACTTATCATGACGACATTGCGAAAAAAATGATTCGAAAATGGTTTATTGACACGTGCGTTTCCCGCCAAAAACAGCCCGAGCGCCGTTGTTATAGCACTTAGCGTTAATGTCGGAGCCAGCCAACGGCATCGTTCGATCAAACGCCGACTGTTTGACATCTGCCCTTGTACATCCTTACACAAAAATAAACGTCATCGCAAGCCCCGTCTTGTACTTATTTATAGTGGAAAACAAAATGAAAAACAACACAATCGAAGAGGTATGACATTTGAACAAGGGTCCGTGCCACCCACCTAAAATGCCAATTGAGGAAAACCTCTCTTATAGATAATCAGACATATATTTCTCTTCATCGTGTAGTCGATGGAAGAGGTCCATCTCAAAAATCTGAAAATAGCTTTGAAGGTGATAGTCACACGTCAATCCGTTATTATGAAATTAAAGAAGCCACTGTACAATCACACAGCTGCCAACTCTCCCAGATTCTGCAGAAAACTGTCCGGTTCCCCTGATAAGAAAAAAATTTGTCCATGCTCTGATCGAACAAATTGGGAAATCTCCATAACAATGGAGACTTTTTCCCTATTCTGTTGAATGTAATTCTAAATATCTCCCTGATTATTATACACACAATCTCCCTGATTGCAAGATGCAAGGCAGTTCTGCATACGTACAAATCTAGCTGTCGCATCTATCACATTGAGTATAGTGTCTATAGTTGTACCTCATTGGTCCAATGTGCGGTTTACATAACTAGGCACATTTATCAAACCTGTAAGTAAGAGGTGAAAAATAAGAGGTTTTGTTTTGAATTTATTTTCCATAGATGGAATTTAGATGAAAACTTGCCTGTAAAATTATGGAAAAACCAATAGGCCCTATACAAGTTTTCAAAACTACAATAGAAAAGGCAGAATATAAAAACTCAATTGCGTTTACTCTATCTTTCATCCAATACAAGACACGATGAAACTGTATAACCATTACCGTAAAAAGAGGGTGGCTTTTATAACAGCTTACAGAAAAGAAAAAAAAAGAGTTACAGATAAGTTTGTTATGCGAGGGCCTGGGCATTGTCCTTATAATAAGAAAGACTATCGCCGCGTCCGTCACCTGGCAAGTATAGGCAAAGTTTGAAACAATGTTACATGTGACATTTGGCTATCAACACATCTGGGAACCCGCGCCCTCTCCGCATACCCAGAAGACGTCAAAACCGGCCTTGGTCAGTGTTTACAAAAGGCTCTATGAATATCTTGATAATTATACACAGAAGTCTCAACTAAAGTGCAAATCCCAGTCAAGAAATCCCCAAACAAATATTATTTCATTTGAAAAGAAATGGTTTAGAAACACACACAACAATGGCAACCCAGTGGCGTCACCGTTCTTTGTTAAATTCAGCGAGACAGATCCTTTGGTCCCGAGAGTCCAGACCCGGCTGATTCCTGAGGTTGGCTTGATAATATGGGATGATTACGCCGCTCTTCTACCCCAATGTTTTTTTTCTCTCCTTAAATAAAAGGGGCTTCTAAAATAAATACGTGTCGGATGAGTGTTTGAGCATTATGGGAGGTCCCTGGGGGTCTCCTTAGTGCCCGAAAGACGACAAAGCAAAACTTACCTTCCCTCAATGTCCAGTATGATTTCCACCTCGTAGTTTTCCCAGCTTAATAATTAAGATAACAAAAGAAAAAGAAAATGTTCCCAATAGTCCTACATTTGTGTGTGGTTTTTTTTAAATATCGCGCATTTGATGAAAAGTGCACGACGGTTGAGGAAAAAAATCATAGAAAACCATTTTTTAAAGGTGTTTTGTCTTTGTTGATTTGCTTATTGAAAATGGGCACGTTACTGTTGTTGTTTTGTTGCTATTGTTGTTGTTGTTGTTTTTGTTTGTTTGTTATTTATTTTATTTTTAAAATGTTCTCCTCCCTTCTTTATCTTCTGTCTCTGGATTTACCATTGGGTGTTTTTGGTTCAATTAATAACATGGCGTTAACATTTGGAAGGTTTTTAATTATATTTTAAAAATTTATTTATCTATATATATTTTAAAGTGGTGAAGGATAATTCAAAACCATCGTGCATCGTGGGTACCATCGTGCTCTTTTCAAAATAGCCGCGAGTATAAAAGCCAGGTGCCCTGTCCATGACGTCAGACTTGTAGTGAAACTATCTTAAGTACACCCTTTGTGTTTATACCTGTAAATAGAGTGAAGTAATACAAGTTGGTGATACAGTGTTGACTGACCAGTCCTCTATTGTGTAGACTGACCAGTCCTCTATTGTGTAGACTGCAATACTCGAGTGACTCCACACAGCAGTACCCGAGTAGTACATGGGTGCCTCACTCTTCTGCATAGATTGGACAGAGAACTACTACTATCAGTAGTACTACTAATAGCTCTAGATATGCAGGGCTTCTCCTTATAAGATAGTCAGCCATTACAAGTAATCACATCTCCAATCAAACATTACAGCCTACACTTTGTACTGAAGACACCTAGCATTTTAAATATATACAACAATTATAAAGCATTGTTGGCTGTACTGTAGTACACAGCCAACCTTAGGACTGAAGGCTCAACCCCTTCAAGTAATTTCTTCTGAACCTCACACCACAGCGACAGCTCTTCAGTAAGGTACAAGTACCATTTTGAATTTTGTAGAAAAGTAATTCCTCAGACTCTTTCACAAAGCTCCCGTTTACGTATTCCTTATTCGTCAAAGAACAACATTTTGGTAACTGTTGTTGCGGACGTGATAGTAGTTATACAATACATACGTCATTTAGCGTAAGCTGAGTAAGTCAGTCCCGATCGTGTCTTAATTGAAACCTACTGTCTTAATATTGTCAAAAGGACACATTCTTGTATTGGGGCACAGTTTGCCTATGCAACCTGTTGAGTGCCCAGCTTAGTCCCGCCACCTCAGTTAACATCTTCAACTAAACCTTGCAATCTACCATTTCGTCAACCGCAGCATTATGACGCAAGTTATTGATTATGTTGTACACAGGATGGTTTCTTCACCCGCTGTTTAGTCCGCGCTACAAGGCCCCTTTGAATAAGTAATGACAATTTAAAAATCAACACCTCGTTTTTGCTTTATAAATAATTATTGCCCATCAAGGACAAACCTTAAGCATGGGAAGATATCCATCGACGGAGAAAGCGAAAATTGTCACAACTGATTCCCGTAAGATTCCGGTAGATGATCGAGTGCAAAACCCGCCCTAATTGGGTGCAGTAAACAAAGGGTTCACGTCCGAGCGTAAAATGCTTGTGGCTAATGGAGTCCCGTGTACAGCACTGCGTCATAAGCACACTGTCTTATCTCTCAACTCGCTAATTAACCTACTTCGTTCATCTATAGATACAAAACTTCATTAATTATAATCCGTTGCATGACACTTGTGCGGTTGTCATATTCTATTTCCCTCCCGCTCTTTGCATACTTAAAATTTGCTAAGATACTTCCGGATATGGGGCCGCTTTATTAGGACGTGATGCATATCATTACTCAGGCTGTCTTTTAATTAAAAATCAACCAAACGCTGAGAAAGGGAATTTAACGCTCGCTTTCCTTCGCCGAAGCAAAAACGTCAAAAACATTTTGCTTATAAAGTACACTCAGGGAATTGCACTCTTAAAACTGTCCGGTCCGAATTGACCTGAATTCCGGGTCTCACGGGGGCATGATCCATTTCTGAGTCAATCTGATCTGGAAAATGCAGATGAAAAATATAAGTTTTTAGAGTTTATAAATTACAAAAGGGCCCAATTTCATAAAACCTGTAATGTAAGAACAAAAACTTGCTCAGCACAGAAAAGTATTGCTTAGCAGAAACAGGTTACCAGCCATAAGTACACAAAGTTTGCATTGTTGTGACTGGTGCCCTACTCATTTTTTGCTAAGCAAAAAAATTTGTCAAGCAGTATTTCTTGCTTATGATTCATCTTGGATGACGTCATCCTAAAGTAAGATGTCGTCTTCTCGATATGTTTCATCTTAGGATGTCAGCATCATGAATAAAGATGTCGACATAGCAAGATAAACTATCTCGGGTTGTCGACATCTTGAAAGTAGTATATCGACTTTCCGAAATAATTAATAATGGGATGGTATCCTTTAAATATCGAGAAGATAAATTTTCTTGGAAAGACTACGTCCAACTTTCAGGATGTCATCACACTAGAAGACGACATTCTACTTTCAAGATGTCGACAACCCGAGATAGTTTGAACCGGGCTCCACAAAAGAGCGAGGCAGAAAGGGTTTAAAAGTTGAAAGGGTCAAATGGTCTCCGAAATAAAGCTGTTCTTTCCCACTAAGGGAACTGAACTGAGATCAACTACAAGTTGGGTTTCGTGATTTTTAATTTTTTTGGGGGGAAGATTGAAAAGACGAAAACAAACAAAAACAAAAGTAAAACCCAAACAAACCAACAAAAAACAAACAAACAAACAAAAACAAACAAACAAACACCCCAACAAGCGAAAACCCCGAAACAAAACAAAAACACAACACAATAGAATGACATAGTTTAAATTTGAATTAATACAAAACAAAATTTCCCCAATAATTGTTTCCATCAAAAAATTGCCAAGGTTTGAACAATATCTTAAGCAATCACTTCTCATTTAATTTCTACTTAAAAGCAAATTTGAACTTGCATAAAATCGATAAACAAAACAGCTAGGTTTTAAAGGGACACGTTGCCTTGGGTCGGGCGAGTTGGTCTATAAAAAGCGTTTGTAACCGTTTGTTATAAAATGCATATGGTTAGAAAGATGTTTTAAAATTAGAATACAATGATCCACACAAATATGCCTCGAAATTGCGTGGTTTTTCCTTTTACATCGTGAACTAACACGGTCGGCCATTTTGTGGAGTCAAATTTTTGACTCCACAAACGCTTTTCATAGACCAACTCGCCCGATCCAGGGCAACGTGTCCCTTTAAGCAAATTTGAACGTGCATAAAATCGCTAAACAAAACAGGTAGGTTTTAATGTGACCGCGAGATTGGATAACAATGCACAGATTGTCATTGTTGTGTCGTGGTGGTGTTGTTGTAGTTGCTGTCTGTTTGTTTTGGGGTTTTTTGATAAGTGAGTAGGATTTAATGTACTCGACTTGCGTCATAAAGCTCAAAACCGAAAACGAAACTTAATGCAATACTAGCTGAAAAATAACCGTAGTTTGATAGAATTATGGGAAATGCGTAAATTTGAATGCGTGTTGATGTAACTGAATTAATTTGTGCGGAAATTGACCTGGAATGCCCATATTATGCCAGCGTCATAATGACTTCGTCGTTATTGTTTGTGCAGGTCATTTGTGCAGGTCTATGTAAAAAATTAACAACAAAATGCACAGTTCACCTGCTTAACAAACTGTGCGAATCAATTATTCACGAGGCAATTTAAATTGTGTATCATTGTTCTGATGAGTCACACAAAAGTTCAAATATTGACTCCAGACTTACGCTTCAAAAAGTCCAAGAAAGTTAACCCAGAACACGGGGTCTCAAACAGCAACATTTGAACCGGAAAAGGCAGCAGGTGATTTTTGAGGTGTGGGCTTACTGGGAAAAAATTGTTCAAAATAACAATTTGAAGATACGTGTCGAGGAGGAATGAAAAGTGTATTCTTGGAAATATGCATTGGTCTGCTGGCTGGGTTCAAATTTTAAAGAATGGAATATATTTTCGTATTTTTGTCAAAGCAGGTGCATTGTAGTGGTTTACGCTGTAGGCAATTCTGTCTCCTGCCCCACCCCCACCACCTTGACTCGATCACATCTACATGCTGGGCTTACAAAAATGGGCTTTACAAATGAGCTGACCGTTCCTGACAAAATTATGCGCTGACTTGAGTCAGGCTGCGTCTAATGATTGCGCCAGAACGTATATCCGTGATGGTGTAACAAGTATCCCCGACAACAGACGGCCATGGTGTTTTTTTGTGAATGGACGGAACGCGTGGGCTGTGTTGTCAGATGACATAGATTGGTTCTTGGCAACAGCGTTTTAAGTGGATTGTTGGCAATTATTTTTACGCGGGGATGTGCTGGGGGGGGGGGGGGGGGGGGGGGGGGGGGGGGGGGGAGGGGGGGGGGGGAGGGGGAGGGGGGGGGGGAGGGGGGGGGGGGGGACCGAGATGAATTTGTGTCACTTGTCAGATGTATTGTAAAGGGCAATTAGGTGGCGGTACTGTCCGCTCAGTAAGCTAAGCTGCAGCAAACCAGTTTAGATGAGGTTGTGACCTGTATGGCTAAATTAAGTTCTGATTTATTTTACCGGTCTTTTCTGTAGTGTAAACACAAACAAACATAATAATATGGGTTATTTGTTCGTGTGCTCAAGGGGGCTTTCATGCAGTTTCGTTTGAAAGACAGACTCTTCTAATTTTAGGAAAAGCTCAATGGTTTTGCAGTGTTAAAGAAATTTGACTTAAAATGACATACATGCAGTGGCGTTGTTTATTTATTTAATTATCATATACTTAATTATTTATTTATACTTTATTTGTTATTTTCCTTTGTTGGTCTAGCATGTTTTGTATTTTGATTTAGAAGTTTGTATTTTTCATTAGTTGTTTTTGTATTTATTGTTTATACATTTTTATTGATAAATTGATTGATTGATTGACTGATTGACTGATTGACTGATTGACTGATTGACTGATTGACTGATTGACTGATTGACTGATTGACTGATTGACTGATTGACTGATTGACTGATTGACTGATTGACTGATTGACTGATTGACTGACTGACTTTTTTTTGGGGGGGGGGGTAAACTCAATTTAGAGAAAGCATTTGCAAGAAGTATAAGGCTCTGATACGGATCCATTCATTTTTCAAACAGTCTCAACTACCTTACAGGTCGCGCACGTAAGATGTTTAAATTAACCAAACAGCTCCTTTGAGCTTATTTTTGCACAATGGGAGACCTGTGAGGGAGGCGCTCTCGCGAACACATGATCTCTCAAAAAGTATACAGTGCTTTTATCACATCGATGGAGGGATAGTATGGTGTTCCATATGTGCCACTCCTTTCCGTCGCCTTTTCAATTTTGTCTGTCGCCTTTTCAATTTTGTCCGTCGCCTTTTCAATTTTGTCCGTCGCCTTTTCAATTTTGTCCGTCGCCTTTTCAATTTTGTCCGTCGCCTTTTCAATTTTGTCCGTCGCCTTTTCAATTTTTCCATCGTGGGTCCACGTGACTACCAGGTGACTATCACATGACTCCGAAGGAAATTCGACCTTTGGGAGGCATACCACAGTTGCCAAAATGTATACGTTGCTTCATCCACAGTCGAGACCAGATAACTACGATAATATCCTTTTTCAGTTCCATTCTTGATTTACTAAGCAAAGCCTGTACATAGACAGTATGGTTGAGGTATCCAATCATTTTTCTTTGCCAACAAATCATCACATGGTCATCATGTGACGGTCACGTGGCCGATTCAGGAAAAAAATGTGCCTGAAAAATTGAAAAGGCGACGGACAAAATTGAAAAGGCGACAGACAAAATTGAAAAGGCGACGGACAAAATTGAAAAGGCGACGGACAAAATTGAAAAGGCGACAGACAAAATTGAAAAGGCGACGGACAAAATTGAAAAGGTGACGGACAAAATTGAAAAGGCAACGGAAAGGAGTGGCACATATGGAACACCATAGGATAGTCATATTGCACCTTTTTTCCCTCGCGATTATGACACACCTATATATGGTTTTGTTCTTTTGTGTCTTTTGTTTGTCTTTCTTCTATGGTCGCCTTGCCAGTTGTTTTTTTTTTTTTTTTTTTACATAGGTAGGGTTAGAGGCGTCTGTCTTCTGAAAAGATCAAAACATTACCGATGCCAGCAGGTATAAGACCAATATGTAATTGTAATAAGTAACTTTTAGTTCTCTGTTGGCGGGACAGACGTATCCCCATACTGTGGTTTGGGCACTGGCCTGGTGACCAGTCTTTTTCTTTATCTTGTTGTTTTTTGTTTTTACTATAAAAAGACTTATACAATCATAGCCAGGCCTGGCATCCATAATCACCCCGTGGCCCAACCGCTTTCCTTTGTAAATGTATTACGAAGGCGAGGTCATAAACCCCGTGGGTCATTAACGTAATGTAAACAAACCGTAATGGTTTTGTCATCATTGACGAGAACCTACGAACAATGACCGCATGTACACTTAAGCATTCAAGCTAAAAAGAATACTCAACACACATGTATTATGTGCCATTCTAAGGTAATCAAAAGTGGGCCGATATTAATTATTATAATCATAATATGCAGCCCTTGTGTACATTGTCAATTTCTGTCACTCTTTTATTGAATTGATAACCGAACCGGTGTCTATTTCTATTATTTATTTGGCTATACCGTTGGATACTTGTCCATGATCCTAATCGCTTTCCCTTTTCCCTTTAGTCGATGTACTTGTAGTTTGTTTGCTGCTAAATGAAGGTCCGGTTTGGATCGACATCTCAGGGTCAGGGCCGCTTCCTAATATAACTATATCAAAAGTACCTGTTGTTCCGCAGGGCACACTTTTTGGTCTTATTACTTTTTGTCCCTGTTTGTTCAATCAATCAATCAGGTGCCGTCTTCTCGCAGAAGGTTGGCTGCAATGGATTTCCATCTGTCTCTGTCCTGAGATGCCCTCGCACATTCCGCGTAGCTAAGGCCAGTCCAGTCTCTCACATTATCAAACCACGATGTTCTTCTTCTTCCTCTTGGTCTTTTCCCCTCTATTTTTCCTTCCAAGAGAGTCTTCTGCAGTATTTGGTTTCTCATCATGTGTCCAAAGTAGTTTATCTTCCTATATTTTACTGTTTTTATGAGGGATTTCTTTGTCAGTGCTTTTTGAAGCACTTGTTTGTTGGTCATTTTGGCTGTCCAGGGGATACTCAACATTCTTCTGTATGTCCACATTTCGAATGCTTCGAGTCGGTTTGTTAAAACTTTGGTCAATGTCCATGTTTCTGCTCCATATAGCACTGTTGACCAGATGTAGCATTTGATCAGTCTTAGCCGTGTTTTGATATTGATATTTCTTGTTGTGAAAATGTGTTTCCTTTTATTGAAGATGGATTTGCCAATAGCTATCCTTCGCTTGATTTCATCTTGGCATCGCCCATCTTCTGTTAACATTTGTCCTAAGTAGATGAATGAGTCGACTTGCTCCAGTTCTTTCCCATCAACCTGAATGCTGGTTTTAGACTTACTCTTACTGATGACCATTGTTTTTGTCTTCTTGACGTTCATTTTAAGCCCATATTTTTCACTTTCTTCTTTGATTTTGTCCACAATGTTTTGTAGATCCCCTTCTGTTTTTGCCATGAGGACTGTGTCATCCGCATATCGAAGATTATTCACATTTAGTCCACCCACATTAACCCCTCTGTAATCTTCAATTTCTCTGAAGATGACTTCTGTGTAGATATTGAATAGGCTGGGTGAGAGTACACATCCCTGTCTGACGCCGTTTTTGATTTCAACAGTGGGAGAGAGTGTGTTGCCAACCTGTATCACTGCTACCTGGTCCCAGTACAGGTTTTCAATCAGTCGGACATCTTTGCCGTCTAACCCGATTGCTTGCAAGCAGTCGATCATTGCTTTGTGGTGAACTTTGTCAAATGCTTTTGCATAATCAATGAAGCATACATGTACCTCAGTGTCTAGTTCTATGTGTCTTTCACTTATTGATCTCATATTGATAATTGCTTCCCTTGTTCCGCTCCGTGGTCTAAATCCACATTGCTCCTTCCCAACTTCTCTGTTGATCTTGTTTTTAATTCGCTCCAAGATGATCCGGAGTAACATTTTGACCACGTGACTCATAAGACTGATGGTTCTGAAGTCCGTGCACTCCATAGCTTTCACCTTCTTCGGGATTGTCACAAAGATTGATTGTCTGAAGTCTTCTGGGATATGGCCTGTATTGTAGATATTATTACACAGTTCTGTTAGTGTTTCTAGACTTTCTTTTTCAAGTGCTTTTAGCATCTCAGCTGTGATGCTATCAGGTCCTGGAACTTTTCCATATCTGAGTTGATTTATGGCATGTTTGACTTCATCTAGGAGTATCGGTGAGCCATCCTCATTATTGATGGCTGGTTTTAGTTCTCTCTCATCACCAAACAACTCCGTTACATATTCCACCCATCTGTTTGAAATTTCTTGTTGATCAAAGATGATGCTTCCCTCTTTACTTCTTATGCAGCCAATTTCTTTTTTTGTCGATTTTGTATTTGTCAGCTCTTTGATCCTGTCATACATTTCTTTTGTTTGATGTTTTCTATCAAGGGTTTCGATTTCTTCGCATTTCCTTTGTAGCCAAGTCTCCTTTGTCTTTCGACATTCTTTCTGAATCCGTTTGTTAATTGAGTGATATTCCACTGTGTTTTTCTTCCTTTTCCTTTCAGTCATGAGTTTTAGGATATAATCCGTCATCCATGGCTGCTTGGTCTTTCTTTCCTTCCGATGGAGAGTTTCCTTGTTGGCATGTTGAATACTTTCTTTTATGTTTTTCCACTGTGCCTCTATCCTGTCTTCGTCACTTTCATATTGCTCGGTGTCTTCCTTCAGCAATGTCTCAAATCTGTTCTTCACCCCAACTGCGTAGGAATGCTGTATGTCTGGTCGTTGGAGGGTAGATAGATCGTATTTCTTTGTGCCATTGCTTGGATTTTGTTTTTTCTTCAGTTTCAATGCTATTGTCGCCACTACTGGGTTGTGGTCTGAGTAGATGTCAGCTCCAGGGTATGTCTTTACCTGTTTGAAGCTGTTTTTAAATCTGCCTCTGATCATGATGAAGTCTATCTGGTTCCGGTACATGTCCCCTGGACTTGACCATGTGTATAATCTTCTTTGTGGGTGTTGGAAAAAGGTATTCCCAATAACTAGATTGTGCTCCTCACAGAATTGTATTAGTCTTTCTCCTCTGTCATTTTGTTCTCCTAAGCCATATTTGCCTGTTGTGGGTGGTTGGTGTGAGTTGCCAACCTTGGCGTTGAAATCTCCCATAACTATGAGTACCTCACTTGATTTTACTTGTTTGATGGTATCCTCTATTTTTCCATAGAAATCTTCGATCTCATCATCAGAATAATCTTGTGTTGGTGCATACGCCTGTAAGATAGTTATGTTGAAAGGTTTTGCTCGTATCTTGACCAGCATTATTCTTTCATCGACTGTCCAATATCCCATAAGGGATTCAGTGATATTCTTCTTGAGAAGCAATCCAACTCCAATCCAATCAATTTTCGGTTACTTTTTTTTTTTTTTTTTTTTTTTTAGCAAATTATAAAATGTCAATTCAAAGTTCAACACTCGAAGTGTTACTTTTATCAAGAAAAACAATGCTCGATTTTGTCGTAACAGTTTATTTAGTCTGGTACCCATAATTTTGAGAAATCTTTCCCTCTTATACCACCGGTGCTTATATCTTTTAGCCACTGGACTGCCCAGCCTCCCGAAGTGATACACTGTAACATGCAGTAGGAAGAAAACGCTCATAATATAGCTGGTATTTATTTTGAGGAAAAAAGTACTGATAGCCATTGGTTCGCATTAAGTCAGTGACAATCATTTTTTATTTCCCCCTTCACGGTTGACTTGTTACGACGCTAATGATGATGACATAATCGTCTATAGCTCTTTACCAACACCACGCTCATTTGTAACCAATAATATAATTATCTTCATCATGATGATAGTTTCGAAAACTAATGCCCTACCGATTAATATTCGAATGAGCAGTTGAAGCCAAGTAAAAGCCTTTGAAATGTGTATTGTAACCTTAAAATAATCCCCATACAAATTACTGGCAGCACTTATTGTTCCCTTGGGACTTCTCACCGCCGAACATGAAATAAGCTCTAATTCAATTAACGTAAAGGACGAAAATTGTACATGACCCTTGGGTATCTTTTGAAATTTGAACCAAGAATCTAGATATTTACTGCAAGAGTCTTGAAAACTAAACACATTTTTAGCGAACTCTGGCGCTGCAGGGACTACAGATTGTTAAATAATTGTTGTTACACTCAAGTACACCTCCCCCCACCCCCAATTCGATTTTTTTTCTTACAGGCAGTTAAACTGACACATCGCCTATGCCTACAAAAGCACTACAAGGTGTAATCTTAACTCCCAAAAATGCAGACATCTTCGAATGCTACTTTTAAGTTTTCAAAATCTGCCGTTTACAAAAATCATCGTGTAAGTTACACGATGATTTTTGTAAACGGCAGATTTTGAAAAATTGCTCTTTCCAAAACCCAGACATGAACCAACGGACCTGATCAGTGTCTTCTCCATTGATGGTATACTGTTGGGTACGGCTATGAAATGTCCTACAATTATAACAGAGGCCTAAATAATAATTATTAAAAAAGGGGGGGGGCCTGAATCGTGGTGTGCTTTATTGAAATTGTTTTCTCAACGAACTGGATCAAACAAATTACAATGGAAAGTTGATTTGTTTTGGTGACACAAACCTTGAAAATTCACCAACCAATTTGAGATATCTTACGGTAAACTTCGTGCGAAACTTTTACCATTGGGTATCAGGACTTGGTGTGCATGCTTCCAATCTCGAATGTGTTTAAAAGTATGATTACTGAGTAAAACGTGCTGCGTCTTTAATGGTCTTGAAATTGTTGGAAGTATTGTGGTATAATCTGACAGTACAGCAAATCATTTTGCTTTCAGAGGGGGAATACCCAGCGAATAAATCAAAAACGTCAGTAATGTTCGCCTTTGCAATACTTAGCCTACCCCCTCCCCCAGTATTTTGAAGTCAAATTTTACAAAAAATATCATCGATTATTGTATATTTTTTGTTTGTTTATTTGTTATTTTTGTATTTCTGTTATGTTCTTACTTGCAATAAGTAACATTTCACAGCAACATCAAATAATATTAATGACTTTAAATCTGAAAAAAGGTTTTTCCCAAGCTCAAACTTCCTTCCTTGTCTTCTCTCCATGGGGCTCTTGTGATTAAGTTCGCTTTTCTTAAAATCCTTGGCTTCAGAGCCATAATAAATAAATAGAGAAATAAATAAACAAATGAATATGAGTAAAACGCTAGAATAGACTATCAAAATTATGGCTTCATAAGGAAAGATTCTTTGTATTGATTATCGTACACGTTATAGGATCGAACTGAAATGGAGGATGATAATAAATCGACTACCAATGCGTGATCAACACGTCTCGGTATCTGAACATTAATATAGAGGTCAGGCAAATACTCTTTAAAGGTTGTGTAAATATAATTAGCCTAATGGCCCTCGCCGTTCGATGTAAAGTCTCGCGTGCATTCGAAAGTTTGTCTCTGTGAAAGTGCGAGACTTTGTTTCCTTCACACCTTAAAATATTAGTCAGCGTATACCTGAGGGTCGTGATCTTTGCACGGTCTATTAACGCTAGAATAATAAACCAATAGTGGCGTCTTTTATTGACACACCCTCACACAGTGACTCATTTTTACTCTATAAAAATCTATATAATCTAAAAATGTTACATATAAGAACTAATTAAATCAAAGCTAGTTTGACCCCCCACCCCATGGTTTTTGACCTTTTCGTGACCCCGTCTGATCAACAGATTCAGCGTTCACAGAGCTGCTTATAAGCATAAAAGGTAGCTAAGCCCGCACGCTTCTGCTTACCAGAATAAGGTTACCAGCCAAAGTCATATGCACCATGGTTGGGCTGGTTCCCTTTTAATTGTTGCCTAACATAAAACTGTTAAGCAATATTCGCTGAAGCAGCTCCATGAAATTGATCCCAGGCCCCATTTTCGTAAAACATGTAAGCAGATGTTTTCTGCTTAGAGGGCGGCCGTTTGCAGAATAATTCTTTTGTCTAAACACTGCTAACCGTTAAGCAAAGCAAAAGGCACCATTGCCAGCGGTTCTTGTATAAAAGCGGATAAGTGACGGAACAATGCAAACCCAATTATGAACGCCTACACGCACCGTCAAATCTTCTGAATCGATTCTGAAATACCCTTTTGCTTACGATTTCTTTTATCTTCTTTAGTAAGCACATACATTTGCTTACTGGAAAACAGTTGACGAAAAAAACTTAACCTGTAAAAACTTCAAAATATTGTTAGTATCAATTTTTTGTGTGAAACGACACAAAACGGTATGTGTATTGTCAGTGCCCTGATTTTGTTGTTTTGGGGTTTTCTGTCTTTCTTTTGCCTATTCGCATGCTTATTTCAACTGCAGTCAGAAAATCTCACTTTGGACTGTGCATCGCATAATATATGGTTTGGGTTTACAGTCCCAACCTGATTGCATGGGTTTCCCAATTTGGGTGTCCTCACACAAAATAAGGTTTACTTAGCAGTCTTCTCTACACAGGGCACTGCATGTCCCTACAGTTCGCACTAGTAACCTTCGATGACCCCCTGATTTGGTTCAATTACCATCAAGAAATAAAATTCAACAAAAATTAAATATATCTTTCGATTATAACTAATTATAGTCATGACTTGACGAGGATGTATTACAGCCTATACCATCTCTGTGAAGAGGAGCGAAGAAATCTCCTTTTCATGGGTTTGATAAATTTATAATTAGATATGAAGCTGGATTGTTTTATGCATAACTTATGGATCATGTTACTGTCAAACTATATTGATAAAATACGTACGATAAGGTTAAGAACGTCTCGTGTTGTGTTGTGTTACCGTAAAGTGGACAATGACGTCCCATTGTAGACTACCAAATTACTTTATTAGAAGGCATGAATTACGTGAATGGGTTTCACCCTTTGAGTACTACCTAAGGGTCGAGGAGGTGGGGCGGGTACTCGGATAAAATACAAAATAAAAACAACACCACAAAAGAATATAGATTTTTGATATGGGTCAACGATCTTACAATTCCACGATCTTACAATTCCTCATGTAAACAAACATCGGAGAACTTTTCCCAAAATCTAAAATGAATTATTGAAAACAAAATTTGACAAACAAGAAAAATATATGCAGACTCTGGGAAGGGGGTGGGGGCTGATTTTGTATGAAGGCGTATAGCCATGTTTAAACATGTTTCCATTTCCTTAAAAGTCAAGGTACAAGTATGAAATATTCATGAAAAAAAAATCATGACAGAAGTAATTTCAATCGAAAGCTCACTGATTATGAGTTTCCTACCAATGCTCATCTTCCTGAGAAAGGTTACCATTTAAAATTACTTTCAACTTTGCAGCGCCCTCACCGGGGATGCTTAGTTCGAATACCGCAATTTTATTTATAGAAGTCGAGCCCAAAATGACTGCACACCCATTGGGAATCTACTCTTAGTGATTTCAAAGTTGCTCTCAAAACCGATCACGTCTTGAAGAATAGTGCCATATGAACCATGACGCCGTGTGGTGGTAGTGTATGTTATGTTATTAAAACCTAAGCTTAAGATATAGATTGTTTTAATTATATTATGTTGTTTTTGGAATGTTGTGATGACTTTGTAATTGTTTAGTGTTTTGTACCGCGCCATGAATGTTAAGACTCTAAACAGACACCGGTGCGTAATAAGTGTTCATACAATGATTGAAATTGTAATATCAAGTTTTTAAAAAATCCCTTGTTTTTACACTTGAAAAAAGAAAAAGGTGAATTTGATGACATACTCAAAGGTTTGATGTATAGTGTTTTCACTGGAAACCAGACAATGGCAATTCATCAATGAAAAACTCTAAACATTTATTTGAAGCTCTATCCTTTTGTCACGACTGGATAATGAATGGAATACGCGTTCTCTTATGTATACTTTTGGTAACAGCTCAAAATCAGTGTCCACATTTTGTGTGATTCAACATATGCATGAACAAACAAACCTGTGAAAGTTTGAGCTCAATTGGTCATCGAGGTCACGAGAAAATAGTGAAAAGAGACCTTATGTGTTTTCTGTTTTTCAAACATCGAGTTTATTATCATACGCGTGATAAAAACTATTGTTTTACTCATTTCTCAGAAACGATAGCATTTTAGGCAGAAATATTTTAAGAAACCCTTTCTACCATTACTTACTTTAAATCATGTAAGTTATGTGTGAATCTGTGAACATTTGTGTTTTTCGATCTTACCAATAGTGTACAGGGCCTTTAAAGAACACCACATAAAAATCACCATTCCATAGTATACCATCTCTTTTCAACAACAATTGAAATGAGTGTACTCTGCGAACAGCATAACGGTGCACAATGTCTTCAAATTTTGATAACAGCCATGCGTTACCAATTTACGTCATTACAAAAGACAATAAACTAAATTAGCGACACATTACAAATTGATGAAAGTTTTCCGTTCATACCACTTAGCACCTCCTTTTTAATTGGAAGGGGAATACGGCGGAGTGTCATCTTACTGTTATACTTGGGATAGTATATAATTCTGCTAACACTGAAAAAAAATAATGGCTTGTGAAGACTAAAGTAGACATTTTCCTTGGATGTCTGACGGATGACTGCGATTATCTTACGGTCCTACTCGCTGCGGTTGATCAACGAAAGAAAAAACGAAAAGCTTTTGCGGTTTTGCTTTTGCTTGCCCCGTAGAATGCCGACAAAATGCTTTCATGAGTCCCACTACATATGCCGAGCTGACAGCCCGGGCACGGCACTGGCATTATCATGCTCACGTTCCCTCTAAACGGCGGAGACCGGCCGTAATTAAAAAAGGAAATGTTCATCTCCCTCAAGAATTGGAATGTAGGCTCGATCAAAAATGTATCCTCTTGAACCTCGCCAATTTCAAGGAACCCGCCTACGACACTTTCCCATAAATTATAGCCGTGGAAGTCACACACAATTTGTACGTCGCGGAGCTCGTGTGTGATGCATATTAATACGTGAAAGGCTTAACGCCTAGTCGTCTTCCCTTTTTCTTCAGGGAATGTTTTTTTTTTTTTTTTTTTTTAGCTCATCAATTTGAAGGTCAAATGTAACAACTAGATAAACTTTGTTAAAATGTCAGCATTAAAAGTCCAAAGATTTGCAGAATGCCGCTCAACGTGGCTGCGATAAATAAACCATTTTGGTAACACTATACACCCCCGTATTTCACCCACAAACGGTTTTATTCAATGTGATTCATTGACATCCGCAGATACCATTATAAAACCATATCACTTTTTCATAGCAAATTTTTTCGTCAGACAAAAATATGTCAAATTCAAAGCCGTTTTGATTGAATATCATTGAAAGTCAGGAATGAACCAAAAAGTCCACGTACAACAATGTGCAGACCTATTTTTTTCTCAGTAAGATGTCATCGGACGTTTTGGATGTTGACAAATTTTGTTAGAGACTTGTAATTTTATCCCAATCACATGAGGACTCTATCTATAAGAAAATTAGTAAACCACAAAATTGAATTTGACATTTCCCTTGCTCTTTAAGACACTATTCCCTTCTTGTACAGAAATAAACCAAGAACAAATTCCCCTCAGAGAGCTACTGTGATTCCCAGAGCACAATGAAGACAGAGTGGGAGAGGGGTAGGGCCTACACCATGACACCTTTATAATTGCAGCCACATTTCCCCTCTGATCAAACAGGTTGGCTAATGTTTGCCGTAGACAAGACAATTAATGTAAGGTTGATATTTTGAAAATGATTCCTATTTTCTGTCATGTGTTGTGGTACTCCTACAGCAATCCTTCACCGATCTTGAACTCTTGGTGGCAGCAGATATTCCTCCATTGCTGCGGTGTACCTGGGTGGTACTGCGCTGCCTAGCGACTGGTATAAGGTTTGGGCTACACGGCGATCATTTGATCAGTCGCGGGTTATTGGACTTTCACTTTGCAAATCGCTTAAACCCGTCGCTAGGCAGCGCAGTACCACCCAGGTACCACCGCAATAATGGCGGTATCTGCTGCCACCAAGAGTTCAAGATCGGTGAAGGATTGCTGTATTCCTTAATCGTACTCGAGTACAAGACTTATGTAACATTTTGATGGTACTCGTAATCGTATCGTACTCGACTTGTAAAGTGCAGACTCGATACTCAACTGAAAAATAACGTGTACTCGAAGTCAAGTACTCGATACTCAACTGAAAAATAACCTTCACTCGAAGTTATGTACTCGATACTCAACTGAAAAAATTACATCTACTCGAAGTTATGTACTCGATACTCGACTGAAAAATAACCTGTACTCGAAGTTATGTACTCGATACTCAACTGAAAAACAACCTAAACTCGAAGTTATGTACTCGATACTCAACTGAAAAATAACCTTCACTCGAAGTTATATACCCGATACTCAACTGAAAAAATAACATCTACAAGAAGTTATGTACTCGATACTCAACAGAAAAATAAGTTACGCGAAGAGATGTACTCGATTATCAACTGAAAATGTATCCAGATTTTAATTACTTTTTCTCAAATTACCGTTGAATAATAACGTTTTTTGCCATTTGCTATCCAAGAAATAGAGGAATAAAGCGCTGGAAATAAAGGTCAAAAAGGAATGGTCTTGGATGCCTTCATAATTAAATAACAAAACACAAGGGAAACCGATTGGTAGTTCTAAATAATTCGGGTTTGAACAAAGAATACCCCCAGAGTATTCATAATTATATAAAAGATAGTTGTAATAACAAGCTTACATTGATATCCGAGAGATTAGCCCCCCCCCAAAAAAAACCCAACAACAAAACAAAAACAAAAAACAAAAAAACACGCATACACAAAAACACACACGTTTGTGAATCCCGCTTACCGAGGACTTCTCTTTGTTCTCCCATTGTTTTGTACACGAAAGCGAAGCGAGGACGTCCTCGCTCTGTCAAACACCCGGATCCCTTTTGTTAAATGGATAGACACGCTCACACACACAACAACAACATCACAACAACGTACAACAACAGCCACAACATCAACATCAACTACAACAACAACAACAACAGCAATAACAAGGACAAGAACAACAACAGCAACAACAACAATTACTGTGTTGATGCCTTATTTTTCAGTATTTTTCCTTACACACTTGTACTTGGAGGCCCAAGTAGACCGATATCGGTACTCGGTTCATGTACCCAGTACCTGTATATCAGAATACTCAGTTGACTCTGACATTTGTACTCGTTGATGGCTCAAGTACTCATATTTGAGTACTACTCAGCCATCCTGGTACTTGGCAGTACTTGATACTCGACCTTATAAAAGTACTTGAGTACACTGTTCTGTCCAATTTATATGAACCATCGAATTTGGTCTACGAGCAATGCGTTAATGAATAAGATAACGCATGACTATAGGCCAAAATACGTGTCTCTTGTGACAAGCCACCCACACGCACATACCCATACTAAACACAAGGTGAGTCGGTGTTAATTTGTCACCAGGCAGGAACCAGACCATAGCCAAGGATTTTTCAAAAAGGAACACCTAGGTAAAAAGAAGCGATGAGACAGTTGCCATTATGCACAATGACTGATATTGAAAATGAGTCAGGATGCCATGCGGTGTGAGTTTTCACAGGTTGAAGGTATGCGTGACCTTTCACCGTAGAGGGCCGTCACTTGCAATCATGTCACTCGAAAAATTGTTTCCAATTTACAATAACAGGCTTTTTGTTCAAGAATAATACAAAGTGCCTCATGATGATAAGGACTGTATTTAAAAAAAGTTAAATACTATAGTAAGTTTTTTTTAATAGTGTGATAACAAAGTTGAATAAGTCAGTTTCCGTAATTATAAATTCGCAGTACAAACCTATGCGATTGTCCAATGTCCAATATCGAAACAGCAAAGTAGACATTCAGTGTACAAACCTATGTGAACTGTCATACCCAGAGGGCGGTACTTTTAGGCCGTATCCGAATATGAATCTACAGCCGCTGCTGCTGCGGGTGTTGTGCTAAGGACGCCCTACCTTCAACGCATGATGACGCGGTTATCTGTAGCCGTATATAGCCGTTGCTTCAGCCACCAGTTCCGGCAAGAACCCAACGCTACACTTAAAATGTGCTCGATAAGAAGACACAATATCCTGTCACACTGTGCAGTGTACAAACAAGCCGACAGACTATCCGGGCACACCAAAGTGCTTTTCAAATCCAGAGCTTGTAAAATCTCCCTAGAAAACTTTAGACCTATCTGCCAATTTGATTGAAAAAGCAAGGCACTGACTCGGTATTCGATTTTGTTTCAAAACTGCCGTGAAAAGATGAACAAACTAAACGTGACTATCAAGAATAAATTGAGGGAAATTGAATATAACACTGAAAGTAATAAATTAAAATTATGAGGCCGTTTCAATATTAAGCTGACATGTGTGTGTGTGAGAACAGCAGACATGCAACAGGAACAAACTGAAACACAAAATATTAATCATAAGCGCATACAATATGAGGGGAAGAAGCTTGGACACGTAAACGAAACTACCGGGATTGGAAAGAAAATGAGTTCAAGGTCTAAAATGTGTTTTATTCTGGGTCCCCTGGTTTATGAACATTCCAATTTACGTGTCCTTTACAAAATGGAATAATGCTAGCCCAGAGTTGTCTTTTTAATATGCAAGGGGTTTATTTAGAATAGGGAATAATAGAGCAACAATGGATGGAACCCTTACTGCCAAAAGGGTGGGTGTGTATACGCATTAAAAGGGGAAATGAAACAAATGTGGATTAAAAAAGGGTGGGTGAAGGTCCCTGTTTGGAAAGTGTGTACAAAACCAATGTTAGTACAGACAATAGGAGGTACCCGATTGCAGGTGTTTACACCTTTTGTGTGTGCGTAGGCAACCTTTACCCACCAAATGGGGACCCGAGAACAAAAGAGGTTCATGCAAGGTAGGGTTTTGACCTAGGGACTACTAACACCCGTCCGCACACACACAACCTTACGGATCGGGTTTTGGGTGTCTTGGCTTGAAGAGCGCCCCATCAGTCTTTAGAATTCCCCTATGGAGGCCTTTTGTTTTCATTTTTGGGTTTTTTGTTGTTGTTTGGTTTCCATAAGGTATTATGCAAACATTGAAACAGAATTTCAACCAGTGTTGAAGAATATGTTTTACCAATGGGCACTCTTTGCTGTTCCCCCATGTTCAACGTGTGGTACGAGAAGAAAAAAAAGATCGCGGGTAAACACGTTGGTAAAAAACATGCTTGGCTCCTTTTGTGCCTGTTGAGTCCGAGGTTTGGTTATTGATGTGACGAGACCTCCAAATTTCATGTCATTTTGCCAACCACCCCCCCCCCCCCCAACATATAGTAGCAATTAAAATGCGTACAATTGAGTTCATCATTATAGGAATGTCCAAAGGAGTTCATACTTTTTGTCCCTTTTTACAGCGATGCTAATTGTCTTCATTAGTAAGACAGCATATGCAACTAACTGCGGCTGGCAGAACAATTCTGGGGATTATGCCGGCGTTGAATTGCTCTGGAGTCATTTAAGTAAATCCGCACAGCTCGCTGAAAATGTAAGTAATTGATTAAATACCACTTTACAAGCAAAATTTGGGCTGCTATAATATCCCACTCATTCATGTGGCTTAAAACCATGAATTACACCTGACCCAACGAGTCTGACAAATAATTATGTCCAACCCAATGTGTCCGACAAACCGTTAGGTCCGGCCCAATGTGTCCGACAAACCATTATGTCCGGTCCATTGGGTCAGACAAACCATTATGTCCGGCCCACTGTGTCCGACAATCACTATTTCCACCCCAACGTGTTGGAAAAGCCATTATGTCTGGCCAATTGTGTCCGACAAATATGTCCGACAAATATGTCCGGCCCAATGTGTCCGACAAACCATTATGTCCGGCCCATTGTGTCCGACAAAATGTCCGACCCATTGTATCCGACAAACATTATCTTCAACCCAACATGTCTGACAAATGTCCGGCCCAATGTGTCCGACAAACCATTATGTCCGGCCCAATGTGTCCAACATACCATTATGTCCGACCCCTTTCTTCAACAAAACTATGTCTAAAGCATTGTGACCAACAAACCGTATTGGATACGAGTTAAGGGCTAACAGGCAAATTACTTTTAACTCTTCTACACATTTCTGTCAGGTGGTGAACCTGCTTTTCCCTCATTATTAATACCAGTCAATATTCTGCGACAACCCATTTTAGTATTCATTTTCATGCCTTCGCTACCTTTCAACGGTTCTCGAATTAGTGGAAACACTCGGACTGCGTTGAATCATGTTTTATCATTTTCGATAAGACAACTTTATTTGCCATTTACCCAAAGTGATGTACCACATGGGGCTCTTTGGGCTGACGCACTAATCGTTTGATAAAGCGTTGCACAGTGGGCCAGTTCAAAGTCAAACTGCCGCGTGCCAAAATAGGCAAATAGTGATTGTTTCAAAAATCAATACTCCTGTTTATTTTATGATCCCAATGGTCTAGAGGTATAATATATAAAAGAATTAAAGAAAAAATCACTTTGAAATACGGGTAATACCCTTCTTTAGTTTAAAAAGGGTAAACAATCCGACGAAAATCTCTACACTTAGCAGGTATTTTAACTACTGTTCTGAGCAGTACATAGGTATCGCAATGAAAACCGTTTCGAAAGTTATTTACAGTCTATATTTTAAGAAAATTAAATTAATAACAATTTTGATTTTTGTTTACTATTTGAAAATATATGTATTTCCACCGATTCCCGCTTTCCTTCTAACTTATCCAGAAGCCTGAACCCTCAGGAACAATTTAAAACCAAATTTGGCTGCGACTTTTTGCGACTCTGGAAGATATTGACTTTTCAAGTGGTAGGGGGCCTATGCGAAATGGCTGTTTTGACTCAACAGCCCGTAATAACTTGTGCGTGTGTCAAAATGAAATTCTGTAAAGTTTCTACTATACCATCAAATAATTATAACGCCCTGTGTAAAGACCTGACCATCATGTATTCAGAGTTGTTTTAAAGTGTAATGTATGTTCAAATCAACTTTTAAAGTCCCAAACTCTCGTTAGAGTGTCAACTGAAGACAACTGCGAACTGTGAATGCTTTTCCGCGGTTCGGATTATCGTGTTTATTTCATCCCTGGATCACACCAGTAAACAAATACTGAGAGTTCGGGACTTTAAAAGTTTGATTTAGAACATGCATTAGACTTTAAAGAAACCCCGAATACATGATGGTCAGGTCTTTACACAGGGCGTTATAATTATGTGATGGTATAGTAGAAACTTTACAGAATTTCATTTTGACACACGCACAAGTTATTACGGGCTGTTGAGTCAAAACAGCCATTTCGCATAGGCCCCATACCACTTGAAAAGTCAATATAATCCAGAGTCGAAAAAAAGTCGCAGCCAAATTTGGTTTTAAATTGTCCCTGAGGGTTCTTTTCTTTGCCCCTAACAAAAGTAAACAAAAATCAAAATGGTTATTAATTGAAATTTCTTAAAATATAGACTGTAAACAACTTTCGCGACGGTTTTCTTGGCGATATCTTATATGTACTGCTCAGCACAGCAAGTTAAAATACTTGTTAAAGTGTGGCGATTTTCGTCGCGTTTTTTTCAATTTTTTGGACCAAACGAGGGTATAACCCGTATTTTTAAGTGATTTTTTCATTACTTCTCTTTATATAAAATCCCTCTGGACCATTGGAAACATAAATTAAACAGGAGTATTGATTTTTGAATCAATCACTCAATTTGCCTATTTTGGCGCAGTTTGACCTTAAACTGACCGACTGTGCGCAGGGATTCTTTGTTCAAGTTTGGCCCCAAGAGATGAAATAGGAACATTAGGGCAACCATGGAAGGACCTCTTAAACTAAAATCGTATAAGGTTGTGTGAACACACTTTACTCACAACCTTGCTTGTCGATCCGGTCGATCCATGATTTTATGTTCCCCATTAGAAACAGTTCTTTTAAGCGACGTCTCGATTGCTGTACATGAAAGCGAGGAAAGAAAGTGCCCGCCCTATCGGAACACCCGGATCTCCTTTGTTGTTTATAATTATGCCATGCCCGATAAGGGGCAGAGGCTGTTTCCCTCCACAATGTTCTCATAAAATACTATTTTCCTCTTGTACAGAAGTATACCCCTTAGATAGATTTTTTACAAAAATGTAAAGATTTCCTGAGATTCCAAGCACACAATGAAGACACGATAGGGGCACACTATGCAGTGCCCCATACCGAGCACCAAAATGGTTGATAAAGTCCTCTGGTTCCAACGGGTAGCAGCCCAACAGCCCACACGCGGCAGATTTAGGACACCCCTATGGTTTTACATTATTTAGACACTCGATCTGCAACGATTTAAGAGGGTTTTTTTTTTTTTCTACCGAAGGCACTTTCCCCACAGAATGCTCAAGGCATTCCAAGTTACCAGGAAATCGAGAGGGAAATCGAGAGGGAAATCGAGAGGGAAGCCGAGAACTTGGAAAAGGAGTATAGGCGTGATTCACATCAAACGGATAATTGTTGTCAAGTAAGCTTTGTATTTTGTTACAGTTTTATTTCCAAATAACTGTGGGTTCAACAAAGAAAATTTACTATAAAGTCATGTACCCGTTCATTTTTAAAAGACATACAATTAAGGTCCGGGACACTTGATATAAACTTATGCAAATGTATTCATTGTGCAAATGTAACCTTTGGTGCCCCTATTAACTGTAATTCTTGTATGTATCATATTGACTGTGTGTCCCTTATGACGAACATCAGCCATAGTAAAATGAAAACATCAGAGTCTGTCTGGGACACTTGATATTCATTAAAGTATATTTTGTTTTGTACAAATTGTCTCATAGATAGAGTCCTCGTGTGACTGGAGAAAAAATTACAAGTCTCTAGCCTCACATTAACATTGTGTAAATTGTCATTTTATTCAAAACCCTTCCAGTGCAACAATTTGAATGTCAACATCCTAAACATCTGATGACATCATTCTGAGAAAAAATGGACCTCGACATTTTTGTACGGGGATGTTTTGGTTCAGTCCTGACTGTCGATGAAAACAGCCTTGAATGTGACATTTTGAATGTCGAAATATTCCTCCTTAATAGAATGTAAAGATCCGTTAGTTGTTCAATTACAATGACGTTATGTTTCAAATTTTGCTGAGATAAAGTCAGTTATGAACCAAAAAATCCCAGTACAAAAATGTAGTGACCCATTTTTCTCCGAATGATGTCATCAGATGTTTTTGATGTTAAAAATGTTTGCCCTGGGGTGCGTTTTCGCGGCTGTAAGCAATAACTGTTTCGGTCTTTGGCCAGTGATTAACCAATGACCAATTCAACCGAAACAGTTATTGGTTACGACCGCGAAAACGCACCCCTGGAAGGTTATCGAATGCAATGGCATTTTACACCATTTTAATGTAAGGTGGGAAACTTTTTTTTTTTTTCCACTCACATGAGGACTCTATCTATTGGAAAATGAGTACATCACATAATTGTATTGGTCACTTCCTTTCCTCTTTAATCCAAATCAATGCAAAATTTATTTATGTGCTATTATTCTACTGTGTTTCCCCATCACACCCATGTGCATACTTTTGTTTTGTTTTGTTTTTTCATTCCAACATTGAATATTCATGTTTACATTTTGTAATAATTTTTTTTATAACCACTAGTAGGCCTATATTAAAGTAACAACTGTTTGTTTTGTTGTTTTGTTTTCTAGGATTTTCGAACCATATACGAAGATATCTTCCGCAATTTAAACATAACCATTGCAGCCCTGCGAGCACTGAATAGCCAGAGTGTGCACGATGATCTACTTACATCGTTTGTAAATTACCGCCAAACAATTGGAGGCCGGGTTAGTATAATTACTATAGATTTTACACTAAAATAAACCTTTGCTAGTTTTACTTCCATCAGGCCTCAAAAGCTGCGTAAAGTTAGGGTATTAATTTGGTTTAAGTACTCCAAAACATAATGACCATAAAAACGTCCTTTGTGAGAAGCACTGCAGCTGTTGACAGTAAAAAAATAAAAATAAAATAAATAATTTGAGAAAGGATTCCCTACGAAGTAATATGGTTTTGGTAAATTTTCACCCGAAAGAATTTGAATCTGAGAAACGATTCATGCATGAATTGTTATTCAGATTTCTGAGGGTTGGTGTCCGTTCGTGAATGCTACGGCCAGAGATCAGTTGGCACCCGCGTTCACCTCGCTAAACGTTGATGGATTTGCCGTTCTTGTAAAAACAATCGTAATTTATTTTGGCGCTGTTTTCTCAACAAGAAGACACTGTTTTCAGCTGAAACTTTCACATGTGACTTTTATTGTATCTCTCTTAATAATGTTGTCAATAAATCAGCATAACGTTGATAATACCCAATCTATGAGCTACCTTTAAGCACAAAAAGTAGAGGAACAGAAAATACTTACCAAAATAGGAATACCAGCCAAAACACCATGCCATATGTACCATTATGCTGGTGTCCTTCTCATATTCGTGAAGCATAGAATTGTTCAGCTATGTTTTCTGCATAGTCAGCTCTATGAAATCGGGCCCGGTTCGTATTGTGACGTAATTCCACTTAAAGCCACGCCTGTCATGCGTACTTAACACAAACTGGTCCCCTTGATTCCAAGAAGCCCGTTGGAGTTGCAATGAGCTATAGCTTAATTTTGATTATTTATGCAAGAACAGTTTAATAATTGGAATGGCCTTACGTTCTTCTGAGACTATTCGCTCTTTACACGGGTCCGCCATGTGCGTGTAGAGCCTCAACTTCATTCTTCACTTTTATTGTATTAATTTGTATGCATCTGTTTGGATGAAAGTGTCATTACACTACCGTGACAATACAGAGTTGTATAAATGCTTCTATTCACTGCTTTTCCCAATTCGAGGCTCTACACGCAAATGGCTGACCGTGCAAGTGGCGTAGGCTGGTCTGAAAAGTTTCTGTCATCTTTTGAACAATATGATGGGTGATTTTTGGTGTAAATTCACAAGCAAATTAATGCTTGTCAGCTTTTGAGCTTGCTTACCCAAAATACCAATATTTAGAGGCAATGATCCGAAGATCGATATTTTTTATTTTAAATATTTAGACATATACACAATGATTACAAGTTGGACAGGGGCTGTGTCAAGGTTATACAAAAGTATAAAAACTGTCATCTTAAGATGTGTACAACCAGACCCCTGCCAACGATACAAATAATTATATAACTATAAAAAGGAGATTGCACTCAAACGCTGTTACAATCACACAACGGTAAACATTAAAACAAACGCAAATCCAAAACCTAGCAAAAACAGCACCCATAAAACACCATAAAAACAGGAGGCAGGGACAAACATTTAAAAACCCAAACAAGACCAAGGTCCCAAATGATCCCCAAAGCCCAACACGAACCCTGTTCCAGAAATCCTAACAGTATCACTCTCGACTCCACAAAATGCTAACAAGCAATAAGTAACAACTTGATACTATCTAATATCATTTGGTTTTACCCTATATGACACCTATTGTGTGTAAAGCACTGCTCAGTACTTCCCGAGTTCTGTGAAAACAAAATCCACAGGCATATTACTCTAGGTGTCGGGCGGTCTCGGTGGTCTGGTTGGTTGGACAACCTCTGGAGTTGGCGGAGGTCTTCTGGGTACCGAGTATTACAGCGCTTTACACACATCGAAGAAACCTATTAATTGTCATTTTCATTCCGTTGTTTTACCAGTAGCCAAAGACTATTATCAAAGTATTTGGGTTATTTTGTTTAATCAAAAAAACATGATGTAATGGAAAATGTTGATTAATTCAGTAATCTGTTTTACATCCAACAGCTTGTTGACGACGGCCACTGGGATAACCATGATGGGAAATACGGTGAAACACAAAGGAACATCAATACTGACCGAACTGCCATTGAAATATTATATCTAAACCACCTGTTTCTTAGTCAAATGAAAAATTCTCTTCATCACGACCTTAATGCTATTTGGGATTGCACTCCGGATGTCCGAAGCAAACGCCTGGTGGGTTTCCTTAGCGGGATCGATCAACCGAAAATGGAAGCGAGAAATGCGCCCCTCCCCGCCGAGTCAGCAGCCGGGCGATGGGAGTATGTAGCCCGAGAGAATCGCGCGTCCCAACAGCAACCTGACCGGCTGGAAGGGGGTTCCGTGGACCCCTTGGACGATATGGCACGTCAGATCCGGGTGTACGACAAACTGCAAGAAATTCGCAGGGCACTCAAACGAAGTGACGAACTCTTAGTCTATCCAATGGATAACGACGACATGCGAGAAGTCCGCGCCTACGATCAGCCAGCGAGGCCCGGATTGGTGTCAAAGCGAAATGAGTTCCTGACGAACACATGGGTTGATGGTGACGCCCAAGACACCAATTACTTGGCGGCAAAGAGAGATGCAGAAGCTCTAGGGCCGTTTGCTGAATCTGGGAAAAGAAGTATGCGCCTGGACGCTGCGGACCAAGCCATGGAATTTAAACGGGCCTTACAGTTCTTGGATTTGTACTCGAAAAAGTGATCAAAGATTTGAGATATGTGTCCAAACAGCTTTATATGTGTTTAGGTTGATTGAAAAATGACGTTCGTTGGCAAAAGTCATCCATATAAGCACTGAGGCTGATTTGCAATTCGACTAAGATAAGATAAAAGTTTTCTTTCTCTCTCTCTCCGATTATATTCATTTTACTTCCGAAGCAAAATAAATGTGGGCTATGAGTTTCTAATTGCAAATTCCATATTAAAATTCTTTCCAAAAAAACCAAAACTTTTCAATGTGCAATGAACGGAAGGATTGTTTATAGCAATTCAGACCTCGATAAAATATAGGTATATATACCTACCCCTATATATTGATGGATTGCCGCATGACGTCATTGACCCACCGGCGGCGGAACCGGGGGGGCAAGGGGGGCAGTTGCCCCCCCACTTTTGAAAAAGTAGTCATTTTGCCCCCCCACTTTATATCGAGCTATTGAAGCCAAATTAGGCTTCACTGACAACCCCGTTTGTAATATTATACACACCTTTAAGTTTCTCAAAATAATCTGATTCATATAGGCCTAACAAAAAACAGCAATTAACGCCAAACGTAGGCGAGTTGCCATCCCCGGATAATAGATTAGTAATTGGCCCACGACGCACATTTCACCAGTCCTGCAGTGCGAGTCACCGCTGGTCGAGTGTACTGCATGGCCGGGCCATAACCAGCACATACGAGACTTGTAGCGATCGGGTGTAAAAATAAGCTGACTTTATAGCGGGCTGGGTCCGGAATCCCGGCTGCGCCACAACGTGTCTCCGTGCCTCTGGCCGTGTCCGAATTGGCGGCTACAGCTACGGCTACGGCTAGATTTCCGCGTCATCGTGCATTGAAGTATAGGACGTCCTTAGCAACACCCTTAGCAACAGCCGTAGCCGTAGCTGTAGCCGCCAATTCGGATACTAGAAGCCGTCAGCCGCAATTACAGCCTTACAAATTTTACATTTAAATCATTTTTTGACCGTCAGGTTTTGTCCAAATACGGGCAATGCATCTTTAACTTCTTCCTTTGCCATTAGTAATTTTTCCCCTGCCAAATTACTCTTTTATACGGGAGATTCGATAACGCGAGGTGCGAGGTGACAGATATTGAACACCATACTTTTAATATAACTCACTTGTAATTGTTTAAATTTGCAAGTCAATAACATATTAAGCATTTGAAACCAATGGGCTAATTTGTCCATGATAAAATATATCTCACGTCGTTCCGGCATTCAATGATTTTTCCCCCTTATGGATTGTCTGTGTAGTACTACACTTGAATTTGAGAAACGCCGGATAGTAATTTGTTTTTTACCCGCGATGTTTTTAATGAATATGCATGAAACCAGGATACCGACGAGATCCAAAATGAATATCATCACGCGTTGCTTCTTTTCCACATTTTTCATATTACTTAGTCGGCTATGTTCAGGGATTAAAAAGGTCTGCAATCCTATACCTTTCCAAATTACACACCACATTTATGCCCTGGTTAAACTTATAATTTCATTTTTTTACAGTAATCTGGTATAAATTATTATTATGTGACACCACTTTCGCAAAACAAAGGTTTGTCTGTAGGATATGGGTTTGCCGCCCACTTATTCATGGAATTTGCCGCCCAGTGATGAAAAGTAGGTAGCACCGCCGATAATGTTCTTATCAACAACGTCCGCAGTATTATTATTTAAAACAAAAACCTTTGCTGACAATGTACCCGTTTTGTACACAATATTCTGGGGACTTCATGCGGGCATTATGAGTAACCCAGAAGAGTGAGATTTGAATTGAATTGAATTGAGTGGCAATAAGTTCTAACAAGAGGGAGGAGCATCACTGAAAAATATTAAATAAAATTAAAAGATTTATATGGATCAGAAGTGCTTAAAAAGTATGTATTTTTCTAATTTTATGCATAAAGAGGCTTAATTTTTCACCCCCAAAACGCCAAACTCCAGGGGGCCTTGCCCCCTGGACCCCCACCGGGGCTTCGCCCCTGGACCCTACCAGGGGCCGTAAGGCCGGACCCTACCAGGGGCCGTAAGGCCGGCCCCTGGACCCCACCCAACACATTGGTTTTAGCCCCCCCCCCCCCTTCCCGGTTGAACACCGATCCAAGTATTTGCTTAAACTTGAACTTTTTAGTTAAAGCTTCTCAACTAAATCAATCTATTTCCGATAATTCTGCAAAGAAGATTTCTTGTGCGCCCGTTTTGAAAAATGCTTGTCACCTTTCTAGAAAGAGTCTTGAGGTACAGTCGGGATTAACTCCAAAGATCATATGATTTATCTGCGTAAAGAAAATTGGTTCAGATAAATCACGTGAACTTAGTTTTTTGAAAATGCTCGATAACGGCCAAATTTGACGGTTTCGTTTGCAAAATTATTTAGGGATTGGTCTAATCTACTCCTGGAAGACCCCCAGAGTCATGTGTGGGTCTGTTTGTACCCCAAAATAGCCCAACATACCCGGTGTGTGCCTATTATTATAGGCCTACCTATGTTGTGCAAATGGAAATAAAATACATGGGGAAAAAAATTTGCCCCCCCACTTTTAAAAGTGTTCCGCCGCCGCTGTGACCGCCATCTTTGATGACCAACAATGGAAACGTGCACACGCGTGCGCACTGCACACGATTCTCAGACAATGATAGCCTTTCAGGCGGCCAATGCAAGGAGTCTTCATATATTTCCTCGTGTAACAAACTATTCTCAGAAACAGTTGATCTGTACACGAAAAGGATGGCACAATCTTCGGTTTTGCTATCAGTATAAGAATATCATTTTGGAAGCAGAAACATTGTGTTAATTAATGTAATGTAGTATTTTTTATGAATTGTTGTTCTACTTAACAATGCTGAATATCCACCACTCCATCCTTATAGCCCGTATGCATGCCTCAATGCGCATGATCGGCGCACAAATGATTATTGGTGAAGTCCGAGTCCAAGCAACGCCAGCAACCAGCATGGTGTCCATATTTGCAACACATAGTTCGACTGTTCTTGGTTTCTCAAGATGCATTGCGGTACATTTTTAAGATGGCGCTTGTGCACACGTGGCAGGGGTTATTTTTAGCGAGGCTCGTTTTTAACGTTGTTGCCCGGAGAGCGCAATACGACCTACTGGAGAAGAGATACCTGTATCGAACAAACATCTTTACCAAATTCGTAGACTTGCCCAGTCCATCCGAGCCTGTCGATTTGGGGCCTCTAACGGCGACTAACAGTGTCACCAATCAAGACTGCACCCATGTCTGTACTTTGCCGCAACGCTCGCCATTGTGGAAGTGAACACGCAAGCGTGTAAACGCTGCGTCACCTAAAATGTGCACTACACTATACAACACACGGGGACATGAACAACCAATATGGCGCAATTAAGATTATTGTAATGATGTCGTCATCATGTGTGTGCATTGTTTGTTGGGAATTAGAATGCGGGACGGTGGCATAAGGGGGAAACTAACCATTGTCTTTATAACAACAGGGGTGCGCCCCGCAAAAAAATAATAACAATGGGAGTTAAGATTGCGACACTAGTCATAGTTGCGACACCGTGGAAAGGTATGTCTAAAAAGTATAACACTATCAAAATTACGTCAGGCTGCCACTCCGGTTGCGGCTACACCTGTGGCTGGATTACTCTGCCCTAATAGCACCAACCGCAGCCGCCCATTCGGACCCAGGTTCGGTGCTATGACTTCATGTTACTCTCTGCACTGAATACAGTTTTTGTATAAACCATTGTTGGCAACCAACGTTTCCCATTGTTAGATCGCTATACATTTTCTAAAATTTAAATTTTCTCTGTTTCCCACTGGAGGTGACGTGATAACAATATTGGTGCATCCGTTTATACACCGTTGCTTTATAAAGTTTTTGCTTAACTGTTGGAGACACACAGCTAAAGTGACGATTAAACCCGACGCCGCTGAGGTAACAAAACTATGAATAGAGGTAGAGAGAGAAGGTCACCGGTAGTAGAGGTAATTCTGGACAAGAATTGTGACTCATTGAAGAGTGTGTAAAAGAGAATGCAAGACAGAAAATGAGCAGGATCTTGTAGTTCTGACTTTTTGTTAGCTATTACAGATAAGGAATGTTCACAGATAGTGTGTGATGGTGTGTGTATGGGGCAATTTTCAAACATGGGAGATACAAAAGAGGAAAACATTACGCGTCACCAGTTGGGTAAAGGTCCCCAGTTGGACAGTATGCAAATCACCATTGGGTGCTGTTGCCAAAAAGTTTACAAACAAAAGAGGGAGGTACCCAATTGCAGGTGGTTACGCGTGCGTGTGTGTTTGGGTGTGCGTTGACGTGGACGTTGACTTTGAGGCCACTTCAGCCGCGAAAAGGAGCCGGTCAATTTGACAGAGGGTGTTTTCGATTTGAGTTTAAGCGCAAATAAAATCACCCCGTTTAAAAACAATGGTCGATGCCAGAGTCGTATATATTGATAGAGTTGCGTCAGCATTTAGAAGCCTTAAAAAACGCATTGGCGAAGACAAGGTGCCATTGGGTTTTGCTGCATTTGGACCGAAAATGGCGCCCAGCAACCACTAATTGACCAAAGAAAACTGGTCCGTCTATGACGCAAGTCTCTCAAAGCACAGCTCTGGTCGGCTCTGCAACTCGCCTCTCGGCCATGGATGAATAAACAGAGGTTCTCGGTTCACAGAGTCGGTTGTGTGGGTGTGTAGTGTGGGAGGGGATTTACAGGTGTAGGGGGTCTTGTGAGAGAAGTAGTTGAGGGGAACAAGGTGAATTTGGCGGGAATGGGGGAAAACGAACGCAGAGTGAGAAAGGAACAGAATCGTAGTGAGTCAAAGGTTCGGTATAAAAATTATGATTGGTTTTGGAGTTCATTTTTTTAATTACCAAGTGCCAGCCATTGAAATTCGCATCATAAAGAAGGTCATTTTTTAAATTAATTATTATTATATTTTTGTTTTTGTTATGGGGAAAAGAAAGCAACAACAACAACAACAACAACAGCGAATACTATAATGATTTGTCAGGGATTGTGTGCATGTTCATACTGAGCTTATGGTCAAGCCGAAAATGGGAAACAGAAGTAAGATTTGTTCACTGAGTTGACACGCACATGGCGGTATATTATCAATTAATGCACATAAAAGTCATTTGAGTAGGGACGTCGGCTAGAGGTCAAAAGAAGGTTTCTCATTGGCTAACTCTCTGCGCTGCGCGTAATAGACGTGTTTTGCATTGTTTCACCGTTTTACCTCTAAGTATGGCGGCGTGATGACGTCAATGCGTAAGGTCCATATACCGGTGGCAAGTTCTGCTTCGCGGGATGATGAATATTGTTTTCAATTTATTTTCCAGTCATTGGTGTATCAACATGCCTAATAGGCACAACAGATAGGACAATGTAAACTGAGCATGTGTTGTTCGTCTTCGAAATTTGTGACCCGTTTTCCTCCTGCGTGATTTGGGCTTAATCACAAGTCAAAAGCATTTTTTGGCCAGGGAACTTGAGACCATTTGGTTGCTCAAAATGCGTGCGTGCTACACTTGGGGCCTTTCTCAAACCTCGGCTTGGGTCCACGGTCTCTTCTTGGGCTTCCGTTATAAATTTGTGGTGCAGCGCGTGTTTGCACGCAGTGGTTCAAACATCAGACGGAACCTGGAGCCGGAGCCGGAGGCCGAGGTTTGAAAAAGGCCCTTGCACGCTCAGTTGTAGATACGATAGACCGTCTTCGAGTTAACAGCCATAGCTGTGTCTTATATCATTACGTTGAAGCATCATATGTACATAGCAACACCCTTATTAGCAACAGCTGCAGCCACCAGTTCGAACGCGGCCTAACTCAGTGGCTCTGCTTTATGGGCCATAAACCAAGGCGAGAGCAGCGCAATGAAATTTAGCGTAAGTTTTAATGAGAAAAACAAACTCATTGATGAAACGATGATGGAAAAGATGTGGAGAGAGAGAAAGGATGAGATGGGAGGTGGGGAATTGGCCTGTCTATGAATTATGCTAATTACATTCACGCATGCGCACACACACTAATGGCTGGTAAACGCCACAGAGTTGTGCACCAGGCAGACGCGTATTATGTTACGCCACTATCAGCCCCCCAATACAAAAAGATGCGATGTGCAGTTGATATAATTTCATGGGGAAAGTCTATTGTGTTTGTGCAAACTTTGTGTCAAAAGGTGGTCAATTGTCAAAGTTAGTTTTGCAATGCACTAATTTTCCAATAGATAGAGTCCCCATGAAAGTGGGCTGAAAATTAGTCTCAACCTCTCCTTAGTGTAAAAAATGACGTTTTATTTTATGCTCTTTCAGAGCGAAATTTGAAGTATGCCGTCATTGGGCATAAAAAAACAATTGGGTACTCTGTTCATTCCAAATGGGAATTTATGCGCCAGTCAAAAGGTCAAACTTTGAATTGAATGTCAGAAGTTCAAAAGTGGTCAAAAAATGTATTGTACATAAAAGTACCGACGCATTTGAAATGTGACGTCATTGGATGTTTTTGGAGGTTGACAAAATTTGCACTGGAATTGGGTATTGAAATCAATGGTATTTTACAATGTTTTAATGTGAGGTTAGAGACTTAAAAATTTCCCCTACTTTCATAAACTATATTTCTTTGAGTGCATCACAAAATCGAATTCGACCTCTAAGCCCCCCTTTTTTTAAACTAAATTATCTAAAAACGGAATTTTCCATTGACTTCTTATAAGATGGCATTACCGAATACAACCTAAAAGTCTAAAATGAAATAATACACACCAATATTTATATCTTATGTATAAAAGGATAACAAGCAATTTGAGCAGTGTACTGTGGTATAATCAGATTCGAATAGTACTGCATTTTTTTATCCAATAGTGTCCGTTAGTTAAAAGTACTGTACTGTTATTTTTGTTTGCTGTCACGCACACATTTGAATGTCAGGAAATGGTACTATGATCAATAATTATAGACCTTATGCATATGACGTCATTTGAGTAGGGCGCCCTCGCCTAGAGGTCAAACGGAAGCCGTTCATTGGCCAGTCCTGTGCGCCGCGCGTACAAATCAGCGCGTTTCCATTGTTTCATCATCAGTTTACCTCTAAGATGGCGGCTTGGTGACGTCAATGCATAAGGTCTATTGTATGCGCGTTTTAATGAAAAAATAACTTGCATTGAATATGTTTTACTTTAAAGTCTAGCTATCATGAAACTTTCTGTATACTTGTACAATGTCTTTCTTTTTGAAACCTTTGACTATAAATATATAATTATACATTCCTATCTTAACAATTTTTTAACTGTATAATTGCGATGCGTAATATGTTTGTTTAACAAAATTTTGAGAAAAACAGTTTCGATGTAATCTTGGGCAACCCCTCACGCGGTCAAGTTGTTAATCATGTGTTGTTTTTTACTCACTGTTTTGGGGTGTTTTTTTTTACTCACTGTTGTTATAGCATTTTGCAGGGGGATTGGTAGAGCTGACAAAATAGTCGCACACAGTGTTCATATTTTGTGTGATCAGTACATACTTGAAATAACAAACCTGTGCAAATTTGGGCTAAATCCGTTGTGTGAGTCAGGAGAAAATAGTAAAAAAAACATGCATAATTTTCAACATGTATAAACACATTATTCTTAATTTTGGTTGTAACAATCGATATCAGTTTTTTGTTTAGATTTTCAGATACAGTTTTCTTAAAGTTGATATAAATTTCAGAGGGAAATTTCCCCGGGAAAAAATGGTTCTAGTATGAACTTCCAAATCAGTAAGCTTTCGGGCTGAAATTAAACAATGGTACATTTTATCCTCACCAGTCCTGTACAATACCTTTAACTCTATAGTATAGCAAACTGCTTGCTCATGTTTCGATGGCGTTTACAAACGGCGTAACTCTTTGGCAAATTGAGCACTGAGTTGATTTGACGGATATTACTTATAAATCTTAACAGCATAAACAATAGACCTTATAATATGCATACATGACGTCATTGAGAAGGGCACCCTCGGCTAGGGGTATAAAAGAAGACTGCTCATTGGCTCATCCTGTGCGCTGCGCGTACATAAAATGTGCGTTTTCAATTTCATTTTGACTCTAAAACGGCGAAGTGAAGACGTCAATGCTTAAGGTCCAGTGAAACACACAAAGAGTTTGTCAGGATGCCATCGAAAGTTTCAAATTTCGAATTAGATACAAAGGGTGCATTTACCAAAGACAATTAAGCAAATAAAACGAAAAACTTTGCCGATTGAATTGCGAGGTAACTGAATCAATTTGCATTTTCCCAGCCCATAATTTGCATATTCAAATTTGTAAACCAGAATTTAGCAATTCTAAAATATGTGAAACAAGACTTGCCGATGTACAATTTCCGATAACAAAACAAATAATGATGTCAAATTTTTTGAATAAAAATATGCATAAGTCGTCAACAGATTTTTGCCAAAAGATACAAGCAAGCTTGAATCGCCAGGAAAAAGAATCACTAAACAAAAGAAAATTGAATAAAAACAAACCACTGTGCATCCATGCCATATAAAAGCTGTCACTTAAAACTCTGACACTGTCAGCTCAAGAGCCATGACGTAACCCCAGTGTATAATAGGCTCAATTGGTTTAATGTGTAAACAAAATCAAGCATTGTTTGGAATGTTCAAACATACATTTGATGTTGTTGTTCATTATTAAATTAATATTTAATGGCGTTCAATATTAACTGATGCTGACAAAATATGTGTTCATGTTTTTGATTGAAATATTACTATACTTATTAACTTCTACTTCATGCAGTGCTCTGTACTATATTTTGTGTACTATAAAACAAATGAACAATCTATTAAAAAACTGAATTTAATTTTACATGGAGGACATTTTTCTCTTTATTCTTTTCTCTCAGTGATTGATTGATTGATTGATTAATTGATTGATTGCTTGATCGATTGATTTGCAGTGTCGTAAACGGGAACATGGGATAAAGGCGTGGCGGAGGCGGGGGCAGGGCGGGGAGCCAAAATATCTAGTTTAGACCCTTATACGAGTGTCCTTCAACAGAATTACGTAAGTGCTTGACCCGTCCTTCATATATGAAGCCCCTCCCCCTTTACAATAGCCCGTTATGCAGAAGCCCCTCCCCCTTTTACAATAGCCCATTATGCATGTCCTGAAGTGCGCAAATTTCGGCGCGCAAAGGATTCTGGGAGAAATTCGACTTCATGCAAAATGGTGCAATGATTTGAAGTAAAGCAGTTGGCCTACACAATAAATTAAACTACAGCATGGATGGCGGTCATTTTGGCAGCTTGGTTCATTTCTTAAATGTACTCGAATTCCCAAGATGCAGTCTTGTAAAATGTTAAGATGGTACTGTGCATAATTTGTTTGTGGGAGAGGCAAAGGCGGCCGCATAGAGCCTGGTACAATTCCCAAGCTGCCGGCAAGACATCACAAGCAACAAATAATTTCCCCACCCATCAAAACAAAGCCACACGTGGGAACTGACACCCCCCCCCTTAAGATAATGTGGAATCGTCCAGTCTATGATATCAGGGACGTTCAACCATAGTTCGACTCACTCTGGGCATTGCAAAAAGCACAATAGATAGTTCCCAGTAGACGCCATCTTTACGGGCAAATCGCATTTTGGCTTGCAGGCGCGTCAAGCGCTCAAATAATATTAACGCAGCCGCGTCATTCACTAACCAATCATGCAATGAGTTTTGTGAAATGTGCGCGTGCTGCACGCCGTTCTCACGCGTAACGCATGACTGTGTGTTCCAAATTGCCCGTAAAGATGGCCGACTTACGTCATACTGCAACCTATCTATTGAACCTGCGACCTCTTGAAAAGCGTGCAGGCGCTCTATCAACTTAGCTACCTAGCTCTATGATGGCGGTCTCACTATTTTGTCAATAAATTGTTTTTTTTTTTTTTTTTTTGTAAGTCTTATTAGCAAGTGTGTGTCTCTTTGTGCATCTGTCAGTCAAAATAGTAGGGTAGTACGACATAAAGTGGTGTACAACATTGGTTAGATTGGAAGTATAAGTGTTCACATTTGCACATAACATGACATGGTATAAAGATTGTCATGGTGGACATTTTCTCGTGAAATAGTTTTCCTTGAAACACTATAGTTTTTAGGAAATGAGTAAAACAATTATAGTCTTTATCACGCGGGATAAAATCCGATGTTTGAAAACAGTGATATTTAATAGTGTTTTTCAATGTTTTCTCATGACTCCGAAGACCGATTTAGCTTAAATTTGTACATGCTTTTTATTTCATGTAAATTTTTGTTCATATCAAGTGTGGATATTGGTCTTTGGTAATTAGCCTACCAATGTTGTACACATGTGCTTTAAGGCAAACTATTAAGATTAAAGATATGGGCCTAATAAAGGTCACATAAATGCGACTTTTAGACTCAAGTTTGCGAATGCTGTAACCAGAGATGCGGTTGGTTCAATGGATGGATTCGACATTCTTGATGAAAACTTCTTGGCAGGTTCCTGTTTCTCAAAGGGTATACACTTTACTCAGCTGAAACTCTCCAGTGGGTGACTTTTATTTTATAATCATCATTCAAGTTTACAAAAACCCAATTCGGCTGATGCCGCGATTTGTAAATTTCTTTAAACATTGATGAATGAATGAATGGATGAATGAATGAATGAATGAAAAAAATTAAAATAAATATTGGTTATAAAAACGAAACATGCAAATTTGGTCTAAAAGACCCCCAAAACCCTCCCCCCCCCCAAAAAAAAATAAAAAATTAAAAAAAAAGTCACCCCCCTCCTTGGCCTGCTGATAGCCAGCATTAAAGGAACTTTTCATGCCAAACTTTACAAAAGTTTAATGCACGGCAATCCAATATGACAGGACAGGATCATGAAGAAATCACAAACTTCCCGCTGTGGTTTTTCAAGCGCAAAATGTGTATCACACACAAAGATATATCTACGTGCAGCAGGATACCAGCCAATCTGCCACTATTATGTTCTCGCGAGAATTCCCAGGTTTTAGCGAGAAAAACAATCCAAGATGGCGAATCGCGGCGGACACCATGTGGATGCTGTAACTGAACGGAGATTGAAACCAATTTACGGTAATCTTTCATGGCCATGTGCTATTTTGATGGAATAAGCTAAGCATAAACGATGTTTTAAGTGTGTAGCTAATTTTATATAGTGAGATGGTTTTTTGTTTGAGTCATTTTAGTCTCTTGTGTTGTGATCAGTGATGGGCAATTCCGTTTTTGCTATTCTTTTTGGTTGGGGGGATTGGAAATTGAATGAGACCTGTGAGTGTAGGCCTGTTAAATATTTTAAAATGGGCGGGGTGATGGGTGGGGGGACTGGGGTTGAATGTCATATTAACATTTGCCACAACCCCGCAACCGAGGTCATTTTTAACGCAGTGAATAAAGGCTCCTCACAGTCACACTGTGTAGTCAGGTAGTGTTACGACGTTAGCCATCATCATCATGATCATGATAAATAGTAAATAGTAAAAAAAAGGAGGCAGCAGCCAAAAAGGAGCCTCTGAGGCGGGCGGGGACGAGAAACTCGTAAGTTTTTTACTTGGCCAAAGCATTAATTGAGAATCATTTCACTTCGAATTTATGGAAAAAAATATCAGTTTTTATCCCCCAAAGTTTGAATGTGAGAAATGTTCTGTCAGATACATTTCTCAAATACTGTCAGATACTGTCAGATTGTGTATTCCAAGTATGGATTTTTCTTCCTGTGTGGACATAACCTCACCAGATATTCGGCAATATCTCAAAAACGCTACAACCTTTTGAAATGAAATGTTCACGGGTTAGTTTTATTGTATAATTTACATTTATATAGGATTAAAACAATCGAACGTGTTTTTGGAGTGGCAGCTCTCAATGTTGACACCAACGGAGGCATTGCGGCTACTTCTAAGGAGAAAGCTGATACCCTTAATAGACAATTCCAATCTGTCTTCACCCAAGAAGATAATACAAACATTCCTGACTTTTCTATTAGGCTTGAGCGATACACCGGTTGTTCCCCAAGTTGTTATTACATCAAATGGAGTCGAGAAGCTGTTGAAAAATCTGAAGCCTCACAAAGCACCTGGGCCCGACGGAGTTACACCACGTATTCTCAAACTGTGTGCCTCAAGTATTGCCCCCATTCTTCAATGTATTTTTCAAAAATCCATCAACACAGGCACCCTCCCATCTGATTGGCTGCATGCAAACGTCGTTCCTTTGTTCAAAAGTGGCGACCGCTCTGAACCATTGAATTACCGCCCTATTTCACTTACATCTGTGGTATGTAAATTGCTTGAACATATCATCTCCCACACAATTATGGATCATTGGGAATCGCACAAAGTTCTAATTGACAACCAACATGGGTTCCGCAAAGGACGTTCCTGCGAAACACAGCTGGCCGCAACTACCGAAGACCTTGCTGAAGTACTCGACCAAAAAGGCCAAGTCGATTGCATCATAATGGACTTCAGCAAGGCCTTTGATACAGTTCCCCATCAAAGACTACTGGCAAAGCTTGAGCATAGTGGAATCGTTGGATCCCTCCTAAAATGGATGCGCCACTTTTTGACCAAAAGAACTCAACAAGTAGTCATTGATGGCCTGAGCTCTGATAAAATAGATGTGTTGTCTGGAGTTCCTCAGGGAACAGTGCTTGGCCCCGCCATGTTCCTTATGTACATCAACGACCTCCCTAGGAACGTGAATTCTACAGTGAGACTCCTAGCGGATGACTGCATCATGTACAAGAGGATCATGACTCCCAACGACCCAGACATCCTGCAAGAGGATATCAACACCCTATGCACTTGGCAAAACCGCTGGCTTATGAAATTTAATGTCAAGAAATGTTTCGCCATGCAAATCACACATAAAAAGAAATCAATAAAAACTAATTACAAGATGGGGGTGACTGCTCTTCAAACCGTGGAAGATCACACTTACCTAGGAGTTCAACTGAATAATAAATTAAACTGGAATCATCATATTATCAAAACTACAGCTAAAGCCAACAAAACCCTTGGTCTTGTACGTCGTAACCTTTATCACTGCAACCAATCTGTTAAATCTACTGCATACAAAACCCTGGTCCGTCCACAATTGGAATATTGCTCAACCGTCTGGGATCCACATCACCAAGTTTACATTAATTCCTCAGAGGCAGTCCAAAATCGAGCCGCAAGATTTATCAAAAGAGACTTCAGCTGGGATAGCAGTGTCTCTTCAATGGTTGAGAACCTGGGCTGGAAGTCACTGGAAGAAAGACGACTAACTGCTCGTCTCTCACTTCTTTATAAAGCATCGCACCAACTAGCAGCCATTGATATTAGCAAATATCAAAATATCAGCGTACCGTCAAGGAGAATAACACGACAAACATCAGCCCTTTCATTCAAGCACCCGCTAACCAGTAAGGACTGTTACAAATATTCCTTCCTGCCAAGAACTGTTGCACAATGGAACACTTTACCGACTACAATTAGAAACTCACCAACACTCGAATCCTTTAAGAACCATTTAGAACTCAGCAATGTATCGTATCTCACAAGGGGAGCTCTTCATAAATAAACAAGTTTAATTGCCTGTGAGCCGCGTCTGCGCCCTGTGCGAGATATCCTCTCAAGGAGTTTGTACAGTAAACAACAGATGCAGAACGGTTCCAAAAACCAAAAGTACAGTAAACGTTCCCTTTTATGGTTTTGATAATCTAAGGGTGAATTATTGTCCCTTTTTATTCCAGACAATCTAGACAATGGCAATTACAAGACGGCCATCCAGATGGCCGACAAGGTATTGAAGAAACACAGAGATCTCCAATGTGCAAAGGTGAGTATAGTGTTTTGAAAATGTAGAATCCCTGGGCTTGAAGTTTACACTGGCCCGAGGCCAGTGATTTTTAGCATCAGGCCAGTTAACTTATGACCCGACGAGTCCGTTGGTCTTGTCTTTTTGAATAATTATACCTCACTGTGTATTATACATGGTGTATCTTTATTTAAGAAAATGTTTTCAAATATTGACTTTGAGTCAGATTTTAATTGAAGTACTGTATTTCCCATTAGACAATTTTGAAAAATCTTCTCTTCTGGTGCAGTCAAACACTTTAAATCTGAAACTACATAAAATAGTGTAAGTGTACTGTAGATTGCTTTTTTCTCAATTTGATTCTTGTCTTGTAACACATTTTCTGGTCCAGTAAAATAGTTTGAGCTACGTGTAATAGCCCTACGATTTGAGTCCTGACAATGGGAACAAAAGATGTCCACTCTACATGTACATGTATGGTAATAAAACCAAGCTGGTAATAAAACCAAGGATGCCTCATAAGTGAACTTAACCACTGTACATGTAGCTCACAAGCCTGAAGAAACCTGTTAACAAGGGTGCTTGCCATGTGAACTAGAAACACCGGGGTTATCCCCTACTCTTCCATGATAAGTGTTCTTTACATGTATTACCAATTGTAGTACAAAGGCCCTACATGTACAGCTTAGTGTCATATTCAAAGGACAAGTATCTTGACAAAGGTCAAGTATCTTGACAAAGGTCAAGTATCTTGACAAAGGTCAAGTATCTTGCTCATGGTCATAAGTTCCAAGGCCGAGAATCGAAACCCATGTCTCTGCTGATCAGAAACACCAGAGCTTGAGTCCGATGCTCTTAACCGCTCGACCACGACTCACCACTTAAAATGCGATCTTATATCTTGTTCCCTGACTACCAAGGTAGTGTCTGCTTGCAATTCTATTGGTACGTTAATCACAATCAAAGTAGTAAAGAGTGTACCATCCCCAAAATTCTGTGCACATGGCCTTAGGTCTAAAGTTTCAGTGTTTCCATTTAGGTAACTAGACTAATTTTGTCTGGTTGAAGCTGGGCAACCTCTCTTTCAAATGTCTAAATGAAAAAGCTGCATCCAGTTTCATGTCGGGAAGGGAAAAAGCATCAATAACTATCAGAGTATTTACATATATTTATTTTCATTTATTTACATAGCAAAATGTAGCGGTTCACAAGGTGCTGTGGCGCAATCTGCAGCCAACCATCAACAACAAAACAAACCCCTTCTCTTAATGATAAGTGTACTGTTTTGGTTTTTGTTGTTGTTGCATAATAGACCTTATGCATATGACGTCATTTGAGTAGAGCGCCCTCGCCTAGAGGTCAAAAGGAAGATGTTCATTGGCCAGTTCTGTGCGCCGCGCGTACAAATCAGCACGTTTCCATTGTTTCATCATCAGTTTACCTCTAAGATGGCGGCTTGGTGACGTCAATGTATAAGGTCTATTACACAACACACAGGACAAACAGTTTTAGGTCCTATCTGAAGGACATGGAAACATTGGTTAACTCTTTCAGTGCCAAGGCCGTACATGTACGATTATGTGTTCCAAAAGTGTCAATATCGTACATGTACGATCTATTTTTATGTACAATAATTCAAAAAGTGTCATTAATCATATCGTACATTGTGTGATCCTTTTATGTATTACAAGAGGGCATTTTCACTTACGAGATAATGTAGTATTGACTTTGGGATGTACAAAGGCAACACAAATCGGCAAGATTGGTTTTGTTAGGTGAGAAAGCCTTTTTTAATACAGAATTTCGAAAAACCTCAAAAAGCTGTACACTTTAGGTTCAAAATGCGAAAAAAGCAGGCACTGAAAGAGTTAAGTGCCTTGCTTATGGACTCAAGTGTCATGACTGGGACTCGACCCACACTCTGCTGATCAGAAACACCAGAGTTCAAATCTAGTGTGCTTGACTGCTCAGCCATGACATGACATGCCTACATTATGTACTGTAGTCCCTTATATAGTGTGGAAATGTTCACTAAAATCATTCTAGGTGATCTTTGAAATTCTTTTATTTGTGTACATAAGCCTATTAGACATGGTGGGTGAATACCACAGACAAAACACACACAAGTGTGTAAAAAACACTCTGCAATCGAGGACCTCAGTCCTACATGTATTGTCCCTCACTAATTTTGTACACACTTTCCAACATGTCCAACCGAGGACCTTAACCCAACCAGGTACCCTATTTTTCTCTTTTGTTATAAGGTTCCCTGTTTGAATGTGATGCCTACATACTCAACACGTGTATAATTAGGCCTACATGTATATTTATTTTTATTTCATTTCTCGGGAAGATAAAAAGTACAATAATTAAATGCACAATGGTAAAAACATTAAAAGATACAGCAAGGAGCAATTAACCACTAGACTATGGGCCATGGCTCTGAAATCCGTCCAGAAAACGATTCTTGTTCTCTCCGGAGGGGGTTTGCATGAAATATAGCCCAAGTTGTAGATAATATGTATCTAAGCAAGAATCAAATTGTTCCCACGCTCACATGTTGCACATTAATGTGTAATTCATGGATAAAAATGTCACATTTTTCAACATAAAGAAAAACATAAGAAAAACAGCGCCCTCAATTGACCAAAAAAGAGAGGCTTTCTCCAGTTAGGCACAGTTTACCCCCCCCCCCCCAAAAAAAAAAAATTCAAATTATGTTGTGGAAACCCTTATAATTTTTAAGATCATGTATGCTAACAACATTTCTACAAGTTTGTATGCTTATATCACTATTGGAACACTATTTTTCAACTGTACTTGGTGTTTATATTTGTGGTGGGGAATAGGCTATAGGCCAGTTGGTCCATTGTGAAATTGTTGAATCTCTACACTATTTCTAGGCGATTAACAATTCAGGTATAACACATGAAATGAATGGGGTACATCATGTATGTGTAAATGACCTGACTGGGGGAGGGGGGGGGGGTCAGTCTTGGCATATAAATAAGCACACTATTTCATGTTGTAAACTAACTGGAGTTTATGATACACTTTTTAACCCACAAAGTATGTCGAAACAGCCCTTAGAAAAATTGACAAACCTCAGATATTTCCTTCTTTAGATTTATTGAATGTCAATTCAACTTGCATAATCAAATATATAAACACCGAGTTACTGTATAAATTATGTGTTTTTGATATCGATTGTTAACCCTAACAATCCCTAACCCTACAAATTCAAACAGGGCAAAGTGCTTAATTTTGTTAGGTTAAGTACAGTGAAGTTAGGATTGGGTGTTTGATTCTGTGGGATTGTGTATCCTTGCTGACAAGTAATGGTGTTTGAATTTGATTGAGTGGGTATGGTGGATGTGTGAAATGTACATGTCTGGCATTGCTCTTTCCTCCATGGTCTAATGAGATAGTTGTTGGATTATGTTGTGTTGGGTACTGTGTGATTTCACTGATCAAATTTTGCACATGCCAAGTGTACACACTCCAACAAAATCAAACAAAAAAGGCCTGTTGGAGTTTGTTAGGTTGTGTATCGTCCCCCTAAGATTGGGTACAGTTCCCATCGCATGGTAGTATAAGCTGTTGGAATGTGTTGGGTTAGGGATGGATTCTAGTAAAAACGCTTTGGGAGTTAGGGTTAATGAAGTGTTGAAGTGTGATAAGATAACGATTTAAAATGTAAATGCAACGTTATTGTTCTTTTCAATACTTTCCATTTAAAAAAAATATATAGATGCTCTATAGTGGTTGTGAACAAACAAATGAAAAAAGTTAAAATAAGTATTTAAAAAAGCATTTGAAAGCGTTCGTTAATGAATAAGGAAGGTTGGAAAGTAGAATATAATAATCCACACAAATATTCCTTTCAGTTGTGTGGTTTTCCTTATACTTTTTGGATTAAGAGTTAAGACTCTCTGCCATTTTGTAGAGCCAAATATTTAACCCCGCAACCTGGTGGGCTGTGTTAGTTCACAAAGTAAAAGGAAAACCACACAATTGAAAGGCATATTTCTGTGGATCATTATTTTTTACTTTTAAAACATCATTCCAACCATATTAATTTCAAAACAAATGCTTTCAAATCGCCTAATCCAAGACAACTTAACCCATTAAGTTTTCAACGTGACAAAATGTAGAGCACGAGTGGGAAGTAATATGCATGCAAAAAAGACATCTTGATCATAACTGATATGTGCTTGATCGGCTGAAATAGAGTCCACGGGACTAACTACATGTACATACTGTACATGTGCTTCATCGACATGTGCCTCCTGATGAACAATGCATTTTTGTTCACATGAGGTAAGGTGATGTTTTCAAAACAACTGCCTAATTGTTCTTGTGCTCTTCCACCTCTTCAAGAGCCTTCGTCATCACTTGGTGTATTACGGTTTTCACAGTTCCTACATGTACATAGTTCTGTGCAAGAAAGGCCCAACGATACACAACATTTACTGTCTGATTTGCCGAGTTTACACTTCGATTTACTGCATGAACGGTTGGCAAGTTCCAGTATTTTATGTTGTACAGATTCCATCAAGTCTATGCATATGGTGTCATCTATCAACTTCCATCCATGTCCATTGGGGGGTGGGATGTTAGGCTGTTGTTCCAAGAAGATTCACTGAGATCTGGTTGGGAAAAAAATAAAAATAAACAAATACATTTATAATTTAGTCCCTCTTCAATTTTGGCAACAATGATTTTTCTAAAATTTAAACGATATAGCAACTACCCCAACAGAAATGGCTCATTAATCATATCGCCCGTCTGTAGTACTACCTAACCTAGTAGTACTAGTACTACATGTAGTACAGAAAATGTACACAATACGAGCCATTACCCTTCGTGCAAAGGCCACTGGGATAAACGTAGCTCTTGGTCACGTCCCTTAGACATCAGAGCTACGAACAGTTCCCAATGTACAAATATGGGTCTGAATGCCCAACATGTTCTTTATTTTTGGGGTCTTTCTTTTTAAAAACATTTTTGTGAAATTTACATTAAAAGATAAAGCCAGGACCAAATTTATTCTACCCAATCATGTATATAAACAGTTGACACAACATGTTGATTGTTGAACATGTGGACCTATTTCTTTCGACTCACCGCCCAACTGTAGCTCTATAAAACTGTTAAAATGGAAATGTTGGTAGCGAATACAATACTATAGCTACTGCGGAACAGTTCCGCAGCTAGCCAACCAATCTCAGACTAAAGTCTAAACAAAGAGCAACAGACTTGACTGAGTCCGATTACTCAACCCACATAGTAAGTAGTATACAGTATAGAAATATTGACTGCTATGAGGGGCACAGTTAAAATTATAGGCCCTCGGTGATGTCAAAACCATGACTATGCCCTCAGCTTCGCTTCGGGAATAGTCATGGTTTTGACATCACCGAGGGCCTATAATTTTAACTGTGCCCCGAATATTAAGCAGTCAATATTTCTTTTATATACCGAAGAAAGGACATCAGTTCGCGCCGTGACACGAACGTATACAACGCGTACAGAAGTACACAAGCGACCTATGAATACAGTGTGTTGCGACTGGCGGGCACAGTCGATTGCTGTGCCCCGGGCACAGTTAATTATGACGTCATCTTGATAGAAAAAGGGGGCCCAGCTATTTCAATGACTCCACTTTTAACCAATCAGATTAGAGGATTCTATATATGAGGTATATAATCACAAATAATCACATAATTAATATATAACTTGAGACAATTCTCTAACCTTCAGCAGCAGGGTCAGGTTCCATTTCTCCCTTCTGCTTCGCAAGTACAGCCCGTCTTTGTTTGGCAGCATCCGTAAAATATTGGTAGCACTTCCGATGAAAACCACCATCGTAGGGACTAGGGTAGGCATATGCGGGGTATGGTGGCTGCATCACCCGTCATCTTCTTGCAAGAAACACCTCGCTATTTCAGCTGATTTTCTATCAAGTTCCTTCCAAATCTGCACACACTGTCTGAATTTTGTCCACGATGTTTCAGTTATAGGTGTTAATGCTTCATAAACACCACACAAATGGGCATAACACTGTAAATTAGAGTGCTTCTCGCTGTCTTTTTCCGTCATGTTGCCAACCTGACGATCAGCTGTGTGAAGGTTTGTTTATGTCGAGTGCATTATAAGGATTTGCACAATATCGAGATTGCGCAAAATGTTGCTCAATCTTTTGATTGAGCGCTCGCTCTGGGAATGCATAATGAGCAGCGCATCTTCCAATTGTGCAAGTCCGTAAATGCGCACATGGCACGTCGCAACGCGTCCCTTCGCACATCCGCACGTATCCATAAGACTGATTTTGATTGGTCAGCTGCCTGATGAGAACCCAAATTTCATTGGACAACCTACTCACGCCTGACTCAGTTACCGTATATCGTTGCACAAATTAGGGCGATTTTTGTCGTCAAATTAAGAAATAATGTGCAACATTTGAGCGTGGGAACAAGCAAAAATTGCAAGTTGGTACTATTATCTTCGTTTTTGAGTGGTTACTGAGTAAACCCCCTGTTGAAGAGAACAAGACTGTAAGATACGACTGGACGGCCCATGGTCTACTCCTACTGCCAACACAATTTGTTATTGAGTTGACTGACCATTCAAAACCATTTGGTCGAATGGTTTTGAGTGGTGAGCTAACTGTATAGAGTAGACCCCCTGAATGGTTTCAAATGGTATGTCAGCTTATCTATAGCCCAGTATGGATACTTTCAAGTGGTGGAATGGTTTGCCCTTGGGAGTGGTGATTTTGAGTGCATTGTTTTGAATGGCAGGTCAGCTGAACTCAATTGGGGTTACAATGTTTTTGTAAACACAGTGCCAGTGTTTTCCTCTGAACTGATAAACACTGTGCAGTACATTCACCATTCAAAACCATTTAGCCTTGGGGGCATACCACAGTGCAGTGTATCCACCACTCAAAACCATTTGAATGGTTGTCAATGGTGACACAGCTTATCATCAATACAGGTCAAATGGTACTGCCATGTGTGTACAAAAACAATTGGGTTGTAAACGTTAGTGAATTTTGAATGGTTTTGAATGGTGTATCAGTAGGAGGGTTAAAATACTGAGGAAGGAAAGAGAACCACCTGGAGCCCGAAGGATTGCCTAAATGAAACAAAGTTCCTGTCTAGAGGCTCTCCTCTCCAGCTGGTCTTAAAGAGAACAACAATAAATTGAAATATATATGTATTTTTATATATGCACAAAGAGCAATACAAATATTACAAATACGCATAATTTAAATAAACACACAAAGTCATACAAGATTGTTTAAAACATAAATGATAAATTCCTTTAAAATGGGATGATCAGTAAGTAAAAAAACACACACAAAAAACATCCCACCTGTCTCCCTCCCAAAGAAAAAGTAAATAAAATAAAAAATAATTATACAAAGGCTAAAAAGCTTGAGTAACGGGTTGCTTTGAATAAAGATCATCACGTATGGCGTTAAGACACATCACAGGGGAAGTCCCTAAGCATTAAGGAAGAGAATCCAAAAATCTTTGGGGAAAAAAAGAAACAAGAGTACTTGAGAGAGTTCGTTCTCGCAAGTCTGTGTTTGAAGACCAGTTTATCAATTTATGTGTATTTGGTTCCGGTAAAAGATGAGTAGGTATGGCGTTCAACCTGTCTGGCAAAATTATATCACATGACAGATAGTCAAGTGTGCATTTTACGTGTCCACAGGAAGTTTTAGTAGCCAGGTTTTTTACTGTCATAAATGTATCTTTGTGATGTATTAATGGTAGCGATCACAACCAGTTTAAATCATTATGGTCAAATGAAATTATCGCGTTTTAAAAATGTATTATTCACATCTGACAGTAAGAAATATCATGAGCATTATAACATGTATAAACAAGTATGTTGGATAGGTTTTAGTAGCCCCATAGAAATAGAACCCGGAGAACGCTGAGTGTGCCATTGTGCGTGCGATTTCGTTGTGAGACCATTTTTATGGACGCGCGTACGCCATTTTTTTAAACGCGTGTATGGCGTGTTACGGCGCACTGCCCATGGTAGCGAGGCTGGTCAGTGATAAGCCAGTGATAATATTTTGCCATACAGTAGACGTCATGAACATTGACCAATGAAAACACGTAGAAACGGTCTATGTGTGTTGCCATTTTGCCATACACGCGTGTCACGTGATGATCATGTTGCCATACACAGACGACACAGAGGGCGGTCGAGCTCAGCGTTCTCCGGGTTCTATTTCTATGAGTAGCCCACAGGGCAAGTTGAGGAAGTGTTTACTAAGCCTGTCCGCCCAAAGCAGTTTTTACTAGACAATGTACACCGGGCTAGTGTAAAAGTGTGAACCCCAACTTAGTTTTCAAAATCAATTCCAGAGCAGGTTCCAGAGGTCTTCAGGGTAATTTTTTTTTCTTCTTCTTCAGGTTTTGAAAGCCCTAGCATTGCTGAGAATAGGTAAACGCTTGGAGAGTTTTGCCTTGACCCAAGATGTGATGTCTACACAGCCAGTTGATGAGCCCACATTACAGGCCTTGTCTATCTGCTTCCGAGAAATGCAGAAACGTGAGTTGATATTTTCTTCTTCTACGTCCTTTTTTTTTTTTTTTTTTTTTTCAATCTCAGGTAGGACAAACAGATCTCATTGTCTTTTTTGAAGAGGGTAAATCAGAGAAATGCAGAAACTTGAGTTGAACTCTTCTACTTACAGTTTGTTGTTTCTCTTTGTGTTTGTAGCTCAGGTAGGACAAACAAATCTTTGGTTTTTTAAAGGTAGGATCATAGATAATAATAATAATAATAATAATTAAAACTTGTAAAGCGCCATCTATCTAAGACTAAACTTATTCCGAGGCGCATAAAAACCAAACAAAACAAAAAACAGAGAGAGTAACAAAAAAGATTACAAATTACGAAGCTTAGAAAGAAAATAAGAGCACATTGAATAAAACAGTTACATAAACGTGTCAGCAAAAACAAGTGGAAAAAATAACAAACAGTCAATCATAAGAAATATTGAACAGGTGAGTTTTTAGCAATGTTTTGAAAATGTCCAGAGACTTTGTAGCTCGGATATGTAAAGGAAGAGAGTTCCAGAGAGTGGGTGCAGATACAGAAAATGCGCGAACGCCGTTGGAAGTGGTTGTTTTAGGGACAGTTAAAAGAAGTTGGTTTGCAGAGCGAAGATTGCGAGTTGGCGTATATGGTGAGAGAATTTCTTTGAGATAGGGAGGAGCCCTATCATTCATAGCTTTCCAGGCAAGCAAAATGATTTTGAATTTAATTCTTTGACAGACTGGGAGCCAGTGAAGCTGTTTCAACACAGGTGTGATGTGATCATATTTACGTGTTTTAGATAATACCCGAGATTGGTAAAAGAAAATTACATTACCATAAAAACTTGGTTTGAAGCACTGCAGCTGTTGATAGTATTATTTTGAGAAAGGATTCCCTTTGAAGTATAGTGGTTTTGGGATAATTTGTTCATCCAAAAACATGAAACTGAGAAAAGATTCATGCATAAATCGTTTCTGAGATTTCTTTTTTGTTGGGGTGTGCTGCGGCCAGAGATCCGGTTGGTACATGTACCTCGCTATAAAAAACATGGGCAGATTTTGTGAAAGTACTGCGACAGTTTTTGGCTGTTTTCTCACCAAGTAGGCAGCTGTATTCAGCTAAAACTTTCACATGTGACTTTTACAGAATCTTACCTTTAAAAGAGGCAATTTCAGAGATAATGTATGCAGTGACTTGAGTCGCCCCGTGGTATGTTGTGTTGTCACTTGCTGACAAGTTTTTCCATATAGGTTTAGAGTATTTTTTTTGTATTTTTGTCAAAGATTTGTGTAATCTAAACTGGTTTACATTATTCCAGGTATTGCCCGAGTTAATTAAAAGCCTATTTGTTGCTTTATTTATTAGTTAGGTTTTTACAATTTGGTTTCATCTACTGTACCACTGACAAGTGACGTACCGTTTTTGTACATGAAGGATGCTTGTAGAGTTTCTTTTCCTGCCCCCCTTGTAACCAAATCACTGACTCCTGTTCATTGCCACCCTCTCTACCATGTAGGATGTGTAGCATCCTCCAGCTTAGGATATCATGGCATATGGCATGTATGGGCTCTGCTTACCGCCGAATTCTGTACTTGCGATAACCATTTTTATCTTACAGAGAAAGTGCCGAATTGACATGTCGTGTGCTACATGTACATTGTATTATCTGAATTAAAGCGAAGAATGTCAAGTAACGTACATGTACATACATACAATACGCAAGTAAAATTTCTTGTCGACCTGTGAAAACTGCTTTCCTAAGTGCCGATTCTGTGCTTCCGGTAAGCGAATACATGTACACACGTATGAATAGGGCCAGGGTCTTGTTGCAGTCTGGCATACAGTTTGTAGTTTATCAACCAATTGGATGATATTGAATGGTCAGACAGCATGAGGGTTGACCAGGTAACTGTGTTAATGCATTCACCACGATATCATATTGCGAATGGCATAGTTTTTAATGTATCATTAAAGAACACAAAAGATGTGATGATATTGGATGGTCAGACAGTATGAGGGTTGACTGTGTACTTGCATTCACCTCAAGATATCATATTGCGGTTGGCATAGTTTATCATTCAAAACTACAATGGATGATATCGAAAGGTCAGACAGTAGGAGGGTTGGCTGTGTACTGTGTAGATGCATTCACCTCATGATAGAATATTGCAGGCTGGCATAGTTTATCTATCACTCAAGACCACAGTGGTTGATATTGAAAGGTCAGACAGTAGGAGGGTTGACTGTGTACTGTGTACTTGCATTCACCTCATGATATCATATTGCGGTTGGCATAGTTTATCTATGCGTGAATTTGAAATTGTAAAAAATGCAAAAAATAAGTTAGTGGCCTGACGTTTCGACCCTAGCAGAGTCTTTCTCGAAGTTTGAAATTGTCAAAATGTTGAAACTCCCTTGAAATGTCCCAGTATACTCAAAAAACAAATACGCAGAGAGATCTGTACTCAAATCCGTCACTCAGTTACGCTCATGGTGCTCCACCATTATTACCTCAGCGGGCTATTCAGTTCACTCCTTAAACCATCGCAGCTCCCTAGAGGTAAGACAGCCTGTGCTGCCAAATATGTAGCGCACTAAAGCTAAATCAATCGCAAGAACCATCTCTGTCCTCACAGGTACCCATGTACCCCTGGGTGACGAGAAGCAATTATAGTTTTAAGTGTCTTGCTCAAGGACTGGACACAAGTGTCATGACCAGGATTCAAACCCACACCCTGATAACTTTGCCACCAGAAATTGAGTCCGATGCACTAAACCGCTCGGCCATGACATTTTTACAGGGAGCTTTTTCGTGCGAGATACTTTTTGGGGGGCGAAAATCGAGATACAATTTTTTGTTTATAATAATTTGAGGTTAGTATGTACAGGAGTTCTACCTTTTAAGGATCAACTTCACATTACATACAGTAGAACATGAGGAAATTTTCTTTGTAAATCTAATACAATGTTAATGTACGGAATCAAGCTTGTAACCATCATGAAGTAAAGACATGAAAGGGGCTACAGACCTTTATTATGGTGCAGCCATTGTGATTTTCTTCCATTCAAATCATAGTAACCAAACGGAGGCTGGAAGGGCAAATAGTCTGGCTCCTTTTTGTTCAATGAATGTCAACATTCATTACTGTTATTGGGTACAGGGAACATGGCCAAGACAGTGGCAACATGATAAAGGTCTATGATAAATGTATAGTGCCATAAACCACTGGGAAAAAAACAAACTTTTCCTGGATGTTCCGAAAGGAAGTATACGTACATGTACCATGGATGGTGCCTTTAAACAAATGTTGGAATCCCGGTCCGTACTAGTATCTGGTTATCAGTCTTTGTTAATGTACAAGCAGTCAGTGAACTTTATTCTCTTAGGGCATTGTAGGCAGTACATGTAGCAGCACATTTATTTCCACTGGCAACATGTGGCGTGTCGTGGCCGAGCGGTCTAGGTCACCGGACCTAAGCTCTGGTGTTTTCAGCAGCAGAGTGTGGGTTCGATACCCGATCATGACACTTGTTCCCTTGAGCAAGGCACTTAACCATAATTGCTTCGAAAAAGTTGGGAAGGTAGTGCATTCTGCTCTACCAGACAGGCTCCTAGTGGATGATACCCATGCCTACATCCTTAAGGACTGTGAAGCGGGTAATCCTGTTTCAGCCCCAGGAGTAGGAGGCAACGTGCCCCTGGTGTCAATTGATTTGGGTCGATAGCCCAAATCAGTTATGTGTAGCCCTCACCATGAGTGGCCGTCCGTGGCCTTGTGAGTTAGGCGAAATCTCATTTAAAAAAACAAACTGTAAACGTCATTTCCATAACAAAAAGGAGTAAGTTTGTCACGTTTGTGTTGAACTACTTTGTGTAAAAAAAGAGTACTACGGCACAAGACACACTGATTGCATATTGAAGTCCGACATTTGCGTGTGTAATGATACTGAAGTGTGCTTGTAAAGGTGTGTCCCCCGCCCCTTTCTCTTTAAAAGTTACTGCCCACGCAGTTCTGATCAAACATTCAAAGGATTCTTTAAAAAAAAATTAACTAGAAAAATCAAAAGAAATAAAATATTAATGACAATTTGTTTTTCCTAACGGTTCATTATTCTAGTTGTGGTTGTGTAATAAGACATATTGCTTTTTATTCCCATCATTTCAGAGTGCAACTGATTTTCCTGAGTCACAATTTTGCTAGATAAATTATTTATAAAAACACCCACTCCTCACTAGGGAGTCTCCAGCTCTTTGACCACAGCATTTAATTTTTCTAGGGAAGCACTAGACATTGTTGAGGCTTTCATCGTGTACTTTCTGGAAATGTTTGAATTGTAGCCACGACAAAGATGTTCCCACCTGGATTCTTGAGGGACAATGGGACCTGGAGATTGATCGTTCTTTTACTAGACACCTAGAAATTATTTTAAGACGATATCATTAGCAGAGAGGTGGACAATTTCACGTAATGTTCGTTTTCTGTCCCTGCTTTACAAAACAGAAAAGAACAAACTAGGATTTTCAGGGAGTTCTTGGTCTTTTTCCAAGACTGAGGTTTCATCTTTGCAAGGGCAAGGCAAATTGTGTATATTATTTGCGAAGGGCACTTTGATTGGGAAAATCTTTGGGAAACTTGTGAAGGGGCACCAAGGCCAAGACCGTGGTGACAGACATGACAGAGGCCTCTTTGGAAGAAACCTCTTCGTTTAGACTCTTCAAGTAGTGGTTATGTACTGCTAAGCAACCTATCATTCTTATCTACGGAGTAATTTGTTATTATTATTATTATTTTGTTTGTTTGTTTGTAAGTTTGTTTGTTTGTTTTTTGGTTTTGGGATTGGTTTTTTTTTTTTGGGGGGGGCATGCAACCAACTTTTTCAAATACCATCTTACACTCTGCAGGTGTTTGTTTGAACTTTTTGGTAAAAATTGAAGCATGTTGACACCCCAACATAATTCTGTATAATGTGCTTTATATGCATGCTGTTTTTTTTGGTGATGTGATGGTTGGACTTGGAGGGGAAGGAGTAAGGGGCGGGGGAGGAGCAAGGGGCGGGGGAGGAGCAAGGGGCGGGGGAGGAGCAAGGGGCGGGGGAGGAGCTAGAGTTTTGGGAGGACTTTTCCTGGGAAAGGCCTTCCCAAGATTTCTTTAAGTGACAAGGACATAAGGAGGGGTTGTGGACATGGTAGGGAGAGGGGGGTCACAGGGCCCAATTTTATGGAGCTGCTTTACATTTTCTGCTAAAAAAAAAAAAAAAAAAAAAAAGCATGATACCAGTCACGGATTGTAGAGTCTGTGACATTGTATTTTGGCTGGTCGTGTTTTTGTTGAAAACTAGAGGATGGGAAAAGTATTTACCCAACAAACATATAATGATAGTATTACTTTGAATTGCGTTAAACTGATTTTCTGTTATTGACAAATTTACTTGCAGCGGAGCAAATTGTAGAATTATACACAACAGCTCTGAAAAGTAACACGACCAACGAGGAGTTTCACACGCACCTTTTCATGGCGCTAGTTAGAGTTGGCGATTACAAGAGACAACAACAGGTAAATTAGTTATACGGACAACCGACTTACTCAGATATTTCGGTTTAGTTTGCACCCTGTGTACAGTCCAAGAATAATACAGTTAAAGGTAGACTCATATGATTTGGGATTCGAAATCCTTTCCTGTGTACCGCATTGCTTAAAAGTCAGCGCGCCATGATGGTTCCCAGTTTTGCTTGGACTTGGGTGTCTCCTAGAATCCTTTGTGCGCTTCGATTACGCGCATTCGGACATGCATTTTATGGGCTTTTGTATATTGTGGTCGGGTTGGCGTAGTGGTATCTTTCCTCGCCTTCCACCTCTAGGACCCGGGTTCGAATCCTGCTGGAGGCACTACGCGGATTGGGTTTTCAGTCCCTACCTGATTGTGTGTGTTTTCCCCTGGAATAATTCTCTGGGGTTTTCCTCCCATACCTAAAACTGAAACTTCCTTGTCTTCTCTCCATTTGGTTCTTGGCTAGTTCAGTGATTAAGCTGGCTTTTCTGAGAGCCCTTGGATTTACACCTAGAATAAGTCAAATAATAAACCGCAAGGGAAAGTGACTATGTAAATTTTCAATGATTTGGGGTTGAACAAAGAAAAATTGACAAGAGCGGGATTTGAACCAATGACCTCCAGATGAACGTGCCGGTGCTCTACCAACTGAGCTATCTAGCCCTGTATTGGCGGTCTCCATATTTTGTCAATATCTTTGTCAGGGGTGCCAGTCAGAAGCCATACAACCGTTAACTGCAGTGTAGCCAGGGATCACAACCTTTCTTTGTTCAACCCCAAATCAACTAGAATAAATGAAAGTGATGATTTAGAGTATGTAAATTCTCCGAGTGTTCACTTCCTGGAAGTTCAGGGGTCATCACTCTCAATCAAAAGAAAATGCCACTCAGGATTTATTTGTTGTACAATCACATTTGACTAATACACTGTACATGTATATACCCCTTGCACTAACCTCAAGCCCAGCTACTGTCTACCCATGGTCTGTCTGGTGGATTTCACTGCCCACATGTCGCCTAAAAATGCGCAACCCGCAGTAACCTCACTGGGAATCTGACTCCAAAAATAGCGCAATCAAGATTTATCGTTGGTGATGTCGGCAGGTGAATAGGGTCAATAGACTGCAAGTCTCGCGCGTATCGGAACGAGAAAACATGTCAAGCGAAGAACTTTTTTTTTCTGAAATCAAATCATTCGATTTTAAATTAGATCTATGAAAAAATCTAAACAAGAAAAATACCCATTACAATTTGTATAAAACTAGTTTTAGTTTTCATAAGAAACACACAAATCATTTGTTAGTTTTTGTTGAAACAAACTGAAAACTCTGGAGAAGGATGCTAATTGATCTTAACTTTTTAGGAATCCCTTTTTTAAATCCACGCCTGAGTACGTGCAACCACTAAAAGCTAGTTTATACGCAGTCGCGCGATGATCGCACGGGCGTAGAATTAACGCGTGACGCAGTTTAAAGAGGATGCTGATGCCTCAACAACCGTATACTGCAATGTAAAGGCTTAGCGTCTGGTGATTATCATCGCGCGACCAAAACAAATTTGGTGATCGGAGATGGGCACAAATTCTAAATTTTTTGCAAGTGACCAGAAGCTGAGGTCAAGTTAAATTCTTGGGTTTTCTTCATTGTATTGTTGAATTGATTTTACTTTCATATTTTTGTATCACTAAGTATACATTCCCCGACAACATATAATTTTCATGGTCACAAAGTTCGTTAAACTTAAATAATAGACGAAACAAAATGTTGCCAACGTAAAACTCCATACATGCCATATGGTTGGGACCACGATGGTCCTGGAAGTTCGCTTACTTGCGAGACTTGCACAGTCTATAGAGCTTGTTAAGCATACATAATACACTTGGTTGTTCCATTGCGCTCGTATCTTGTTAGCTACAAGTAGATGAAGGCACTTTGATCCCTGTTTATTAGGCATACTGAGACCAGTCCTCAAACTCTCTCAACTCCCTAGGGAGTGTGCAACCCAAGCTGCTTAAAAGTAGTGTCATACATACTATGTAGAATGGTGATTGTCAACGTAATGCTGATTTACATGTATACAGGGATGAGATTGTCTGAACTCAGACTTTTTATGTCAGCCTGGTGAATAAAAAAAGCCTTTTATTTTTCCACATAAAAGAAAGACTGCCCTTTGATCTACTTCACTAGTGCTTAGGACACTGTTCCTAAAAGCCCTTTGAATTCCAAACCCTCCCTGTGGGTTACCAAAAAGTAGAAACGCCATCATTTCAACACACATGCAGGCCCTATACGTCCTAAAAGTTTGATCCAACATGTAGTTTCAGACATTTTTGCCAGCAATGACTCTCATCCCTGTTTATAGGCAACATTATAAAGAAAGGTGCAATAAAAGTCACATGTTAAAGTTTCAACTGAATACAGTTTCTACTTGCTGACAAAACAGCCAAAAAGTGTCTCGATATTTTCACCTGAGCATTGAATCCCTTCTTGTTTATTGAGGTGACAGCGGGTACCAACTGCATCTCTGGCTGCAGCATTCGTGAACAGACACCAACCCTCAGAAATCTGACAGATTGAATGCTTTGGGGTGAAACATTATCCAAACCATATTACTTCGAAGAGAATCCTTTCTCAAACTAGTTAATACTATCAACAGCTGCAGTCATTTTCAAGTAACAGGTCATTAATTTTTGGAGTATTTACCAATCTTTGACCCTACCTTTAAATTAGCGCTACATGTAAGGGATTAATCCAAGACCATTAAGTCTCAGCCTTCTCAGCTTCCCATTTATAAACCTGGGTTAGGAGAAGCAATTATGATTAAGCGCCTTGCTTAAGGACACAAGTGTCATGACCAGGAATTGAACCAACACCGGATGATTAAGCAATCAGAACTTGAGTCCAATGCAATAGACCGCTCTGCAACAACACACCATTTTCAAAGATCATTACAAAAAAAGTGGGCATTGCTCTAATGTGTCGCCTTTAAACATGTTAAAAGCAGGACATTTTTTATAGTTTGTCTGTTTGCATTTAGAATTTCAAATTGACTGGCCCGGGTGTTATAACTTTCAGACTTTAGTCTAATTCTTATTCGCAATAGGGTTCCCATGAAATAAATATGAAAAAAGGACATCTTTCAGAATTGAATTTTGGGGGAAACTGCTATGAATTGTTTCTGTTGTTACCTGGTTACTGATACCCTACCTGACAATGATGGATGTTCGATAATTCAATTGGCTTGATGACACTATTTATCACTCAGGAACTTGCAACGGTGAGGTGTCACGAATGATGGCAATTATTCACCGCCATTTGTTGAAAAGAATCTGATTGAAAAAGCACTGTCGGTGAAAATGATGTAAATCACCTTGGCAGAGGATTAGAATGATACTTTCAAACAAACTAAATGTTTACATAATTCAACAATTTTCGAGCCGCAGAAACAGACCGTGTGTGATGCGACTGCAATTGAACTTGTGGTATCGACTTTCAAAAGCAACCAGTCATTTTCATTTAATGAGTTTTGGGGACAAAGAGGCTACTGGGCATGCTGGGTTGTGCGTGTTAAATGGACAATTATTAGAATTTGATGATCCTGTTTACACCAAGATATGATAATGAGAGGAAGTCAAAGTCATTTGTTCGTTTCAGGTCATGTGGGTTCCAGAAATTTTATTACTGAATTATTGGATTTTAAATCTCAAACCCATGGTTATAATCTTCGTAGTACACAAGACACATTGGCATTGAAGATCCCCCAAATTAGAACAAAAGTAACCTTAGGTGATCGATCATTTCTTTGTGCAGCTCCTAGATTATGGAATAAGCTACCTGTGGATGTTAGAAAGTCTCAATCATTAGATGGCTTTAAATTTAAAGTAAAAACCTATTTGTTTTAAACATTGATTTAATTATATTATGTTCATGCTTTGAATTGTATAGCATTGTGTAGTGGAATAGCATCTAAGAGCTCTTGAAGCGCAGTAGAATATATAAACATAGTTTCTGCGCTCTACAAATGATTTATTATTAAGAAAAAAATAGAAAACACTACTATTTTCTCCCTCAATAGTGGTCCTCTGGCTAAATGCTAGTTAAAACACCTGTTGACCGGTCAAAATTCCCTCCAAGTGGTTCAGCTGACTAGTTCAGTGTTGAAAAGCATCTCTTTTTTATTTGAAATAATGACAAGTGAAACGGACTAGTGAAATGACAAGCCAACTGGTCCTGCTAGCCAGTCAGTGTAAAAGTTAAGAACAAACCATGGATTAACAAAATGCATCCTAATTCAGGTCAGCCTCGCTACCACGGGCAGCGCACTGTATCGATACCTCTTGTCACTAACCCCTGGAAGGGAAGAACTGAAAAACAATTCCGATTGGCTATAAACCCAAAGTGACTGCTCTGCGCGGACGCTTGTTAAATTGTTACAAACTTTCAAGCACTTGCAGGGCACTTTAAAGCGCATGTTAAAATGCAGGTTTTTGATGCAATCCCCTTCAAATGTATCATGTTTTTACACGGTCACCCTAAACTGCGTCACAAGATCAAAGAAGAATGAGAGGGGACCAGTTGCTTTGTAACTTGATGCCTCTTTTATTTGTGTGCTCAGCGTGCATACTACATGTATAACACAGAATGGCTTAACCACAGGACTAATTAAAAAAGTATCCAGTACATGTATATTTGGATTACAAAGTCCAGGGGTTATGATTGAGCAAGGCATTCTGGGGAAAAATTATGTGGCAAGATCATACACCACTGGGAAGAAGGTTGTGATTCAGATCTAAGCCGAAAATGCACCAGACTATTTCCCCTTCCTGCCTCAGTTTGAGTCAGACTGATTTAAATGGGAGAAATGCAAGATGGACACCCCATGATTGGTCAGTCCTTCACAAGTGAACCTACAGTTGTAGCATTGCACATGTTAACATATTGATTGTACACTAAGTACATGTGACGCAGGCCTGTTTCTTTGTCCAGTTACAACGTGTACATGTTGTAAGTTCGTTGTCTCCTTAGTGAAGAGCGCCTTATTGAGTAGACCAGGGCCCAATTTCATGGCTCTGCTTAAGCACAAAATTTGCTTAAGCACCAAAAAACCTTGCTTAGTAAAACCAGATTACCGGCCAATACTCCACTCGATTGTTATGCTAACTAAACAACAGCTAAATACAAGTCACGAGCAATGTACATCGCATGGAGTTTTGGCCAATAACACGAGTATAATAAGCAAGCTTTTTTCGTGCTTAAGCAAATTTTGTGCTTAAGCAGCTCCATGAAATTGGCCCCAGTGGGTATTTCAATCCCTGTACTTCAATAACTGTTTGCTGTACCCGTTGCTAACCGTAAGATACCAACCAACAGGCCTCTCCTCACTAGGCGCTTTGGTTCATTTTGTTCTCTCCTTAGAAATCACCTAGTGTGTGACGCTTGTCACACTTCTGTTCAAGGGTACAAAAGAAATGATAATCGTTCTCCCCGTCGCAGTCATAAAATCAATTAAATCTTTGACAACAAATTGTTCTGATAAATGTGGCGGCACCAAAAATCTGTAATCCGTTTTCTTTTGTCACGGTCAATTAGATCAGTATTGGGGGCTGCTGTAATGTCGACTCAATGTGAGTCATGAACATGATTACTGAGGTGAACGTTGCAAGTAAATGAATTGTTTGAATTAATTGAGCTTTCTAGCAATTATCCGTGTTACATGTATTATGGGATAACTTGGGTTTTTTATAGATTTTTTTTAATGGTAATGGCCTATATATTAAACAAATTGAAGGGATTTTTTTTTGTTTTCCCATTTCATTGTGTCGCAGGAGACATGTCAGACAACTGGCGGCACAATTCAATTGCACTCATTAATACTGTGACACTAATATTAATAGTCCATCAAAAAATATGACAAATGAATATAGAAATAAGGAGTAGCATATTGAAAATTACTTCTGATGAAAATGGCTGCGGTACAGTGTGTACATGGTGTATGATATTACTTAATATACAAGTGCAAGTGGAATGCGAAAAAAAAAAAAAGTGTTTCGACGTCCCATATTCTACAAGGCTGAATTTATCTTCATACAATCTTGGCGAGTAGCTTAAAGTAGCGCGTTATAGAACAGGTTTTGATATGGGCTGTTTAATATAGGTGAATATGGCACTCTTGTTGCTAAGGATTGACCAATCAGAATCAAGGATTCAGGTTTACTTGAAGATAATGAGAACAAATTGTAGGGCGTCACATTTCCACACTGAGAGTCTTTCTCGTTAAGCATTTTAGCAGAAAGATTAATTTGTCATTTACATATGTAGGGAGTCTAATTCCCTGTGTGTTAGTGTGAAGTGAGCATGTCAGGCACCGCACGGTTAAATGTGCATGGTTATATGCGCACGGTTAGATGTGCATGGTTATATGCGCATAGTAAGATGTGCACTGTATGCGCATGGTTAGATGCGCACGGTTAGATGCGCACGGTTAGATGCACACGGTCAGATGCGCACGGTTTTATGCGTATGGTTAGATGAAAAGTTGCGCACTATGCAGTTTGACTCTCCAAACATCGGACCATGGTCAAGTACATGTACATGTAAGTGCGTGTGACGTCAGTCCAAGGGTATACAGAAAAATACAACAAATGGTACCAGTTACATGTAATTTTACTGTATGGCGTGGTGTGGCCGAGCGGTCTAGTCCAATCGAACCCAAGCTCTGGTATTGTCAGCAGCAGAGTGTGGGTTCGAATCCAGGACATGACACTTTTGTGCCCATGAGCAAGGCACTTGACCATAGTTATCCATTAACCCTTTTTATCAAAATATAATTCACAAGGGAAACTGACTGGAATAGTTTTGGTTTGAGCAAAGAAAAATTAACTATGGCGGGACTTGAACCTGTGGCGTCCGGATTAACATGCCAGCTCTCTACAAACTGAGCTATGTAACCCTATGTTTGCGGTCTCCCTATTTTGTCAATATCTTTGTTTGGGTTGCCAGTCGAAAGCCATTTGGTTTATTACTTATAGAAGAATAAAGTTATATAAAAGACGTCAAGGGCAGGGAGGGTTCCAGACCCCACTAGGCCTACCCCTTGGATCCTTATGTGATTGGTCTTAAGTTTCAAAATTTATTTAACTTGCTCAAAAATGAAATGTCATGTTGTCTGTTCGTAGGTTGCCAAGGAATTGTACAAGGTGTTCCCGAAGAATCCCTACTACTTTTGGGGCGTAATGAGCATCATTCTTCAAGTAAGTCTTTGATTACAACAGTTTCTCTGCTTTACAAAAATTAGTTTAAAAAATTCCTAACCATTAAACCCCAAGTCCCCCTATTATCGTTTGCTGCCATAACCTCCAAAATATATATCCAAGTCTATAGATGATAACTAAAAACCTGAATGTTGTCAAGATTCAAATCTTTATTCAATCACATTAAAAACATGAGATTTTTTCTTCCCAGTGGAATTTATAGAAGCATTCAAAATAAACTAAACATGTACTGAAATATAAATTGACTCGGATAAGATTGGTGTGGCAGTCCATATAATAGGGCCAAAGCAATTGTTATTATCTTTATTCAATCACATTAAAAACATGAGAATTTTTCTTCCCAGTGGAATTTATAGAAGCATTCAAAATAAACTAAACATGTACTGAAATATAAATTGACTCGGGATAAGATTGGTGTGGCAGTCCATATAATAGGGCCAAAGCAATTGTTATTATCTTTATTCAATCACATTAAAAACATGAGATTTTTTCTTCCCAGTGGAATTTATAGAAGCATTCAAAATAAACTAAACATGTACTGAAATATAAATTGACTCGGGATAAGATTGGTGTGGCAGTCCATATAATAGGGCCAAAGCAATTGTTATTATCTTTATTCAATCACATTAAAAACATGAGAATTTTTCTTCCCAGTGGAATTTATAGAAGCATTCAAAATAAACTAAACATGTACTGAAATATAAATTGACTCGGGATAAGATTGGTGTGGCAGTCCATATAATAGGGCCAAAGCAATTGTTATTATCTTTATTCAATCACATTAAAAACATGAGAATTTTTCTTCCCAGTGGAATTTATAGAAGCATTCAAAATAAACTAAACATGTACTGAAATATAAATTGACTCGGGATAAGATTGGTGTGGCAGTCCATATAATAGGGCCAAAGCAATTGTTATTATCTTTATTCAATCACATTAAAAACATGAGAATTTTTCTTCCCAGTGGAATTTATAGAAGCATTCAAAATAAACTAAACATGTACTGAAATATAAATTGACTCGGGATAAGATTGGTGTGGCAGTCCATATAATAGGGCCAAAGCAATTGTTATTATCTTTATTCAATCACATTAAAAACATGAGAATTTTTCTTCCCAGTGGAATTTATAGAAGCATTCAAAATAAACTAAACATGTACTGAAATATAAATTGACTCGGGATAAGATTGGTGTGGCAGTCCATATAATAGGGCCAAAGCAATTGTTATTATCTTTATTCAATCACATTAAAAACATGAGAATTTTTCTTCCCAGTGGAATTTATAGAAGCATTCAAAATAAACTAAACATGTACTGAAATATAAATTGACTCGGGATAAGATTGGTGTGGCAGTCCATATAATAGGGCCAAAGCAATTGTTATTATCTTTATTCAATCACATTAAAAACATGAGAATTTTTCTTCCCAGTGGAATTTATAGAAGCATTCAAAATAAACTAAACATGTACTGAAATATAAATTGACTCGGGATAAGATTGGTGTGGCAGTCCATATAATAGGGCCAAAGCAATTGTTATTATCTTTATTCAATCACATTAAAAACATGAGAATTTTTCTTCCCAGTGGAATTTATAGAAGCATTCAAAATAAACTAAACATGTACTGAAATATAAATTGACTCGGGATAAGATTGGTGTGGCAGTCCATATAATAGGGCCAAAGCAATTGTTATTATCTTTATTCAATCACATTAAAAACATGAGAATTTTTCTTCCCAGTGGAATTTATAGAAGCATTCAAAATAAACTAAACATGTACTGAAATATAAATTGACTCGGGATAAGATTGGTGTGGCAGTCCATATAATAGGGCCAAAGCAATTGTTATTATCTTTATTCAATCACATTAAAAACATGAGAATTTTTCTTCCCAGTGGAATTTATAGAAGCATTCAAAATAAACTAAACATGTACTGAAATATAAATTGACTCGGGATAAGATTGGTGTGGCAGTCCATATAATAGGGCCAAAGCAATTGTTATTATCTTTATTCAATCACATTAAAAACATGAGAATTTTTCTTCCCAGTGGAATTTATAGAAGCATTCAAAATAAACTAAACATGTACTGAAATATAAATTGACTCGGGATAAGATTGGTGTGGCAGTCCATATAATAGGGCCAAAGCAATTGTTATTATCTTTATTCAATCACATTAAAAACATGAGAATTTTTCTTCCCAGTGGAATTTATAGAAGCATTCAAAATAAACTAAACATGTACTGAAATATAAATTGACTCGGGATAAGATTGGTGTGGCAGTCCATATAATAGGGCCAAAGCAATTGTTATTATCTTTATTCAATCACATTAAAAACATGAGAATTTTTCTTCCCAGTGGAATTTATAGAAGCATTCAAAATAAACTAAACATGTACTGAAATATAAATTGACTCGGGATAAGATTGGTGTGGCAGTCCATATAATAGGGCCAAAGCAATTGTTATTATCTTTATTCAATCACATTAAAAACATGAGAATTTTTCTTCCCAGTGGAATTTATAGAAGCATTCAAAATAAACTAAACATGTACTGAAATATAAATTGACTCGGGATAAGATTGGTGTGGCAGTCCATATAATAGGGCCAAAGCAATTGTTATTATCTTTATTCAATCACATTAAAAACATGAGAATTTTTCTTCCCAGTGGAATTTATAGAAGCATTCAAAATAAACTAAACATGTACTGAAATATAAATTGACTCGGGATAAGATTGGTGTGGCAGTCCATATAATAGGGCCAAAGCAATTGTTATTATCTTTATTCAATCACATTAAAAACATGAGAATTTTTCTTCCCAGTGGAATTTATAGAAGCATTCAAAATAAACTAAACATGTACTGAAATATAAATTGACTCGGGATAAGATTGGTGTGGCAGTCCATATAATAGGGCCAAAGCAATTGTTATTATCTTTATTCAATCACATTAAAAACATGAGAATTTTTCTTCCCAGTGGAATTTATAGAAGCATTCAAAATAAACTAAACATGTACTGAAATATAAATTGACTCGGGATAAGATTGGTGTGGCAGTCCATATAATAGGGCCAAAGCAATTGTTATTATCTTTATTCAATCACATTAAAAACATGAGAATTTTTCTTCCCAGTGGAATTTATAGAAGCATTCAAAATAAACTAAACATGTACTGAAATATAAATTGACTCGGGATAAGATTGGTGTGGCAGTCCATATAATAGGGCCAAAGCAATTGTTATTATCTTTATTCAATCACATTAAAAACATGAGAATTTTTCTTCCCAGTGGAATTTATAGAAGCATTCAAAATAAACTAAACATGTACTGAAATATAAATTGACTCGGGATAAGATTGGTGTGGCAGTCCATATAATAGGGCCAAAGCAATTGTTATTATCTTTATTCAATCACATTAAAAACATGAGAATTTTTCTTCCCAGTGGAATTTATAGAAGCATTCAAAATAAACTAAACATGTACTGAAATATAAATTGACTCGGGATAAGATTGGTGTGGCAGTCCATATAATAGGGCCAAAGCAATTGTTATTATCTTTATTCAATCACATTAAAAACATGAGAATTTTTCTTCCCAGTGGAATTTATAGAAGCATTCAAAATAAACTAAACATGTACTGAAATATAAATTGACTCGGGATAAGATTGGTGTGGCAGTCCATATAATAGGGCCAAAGCAATTGTTATTATCTTTATTCAATCACATTAAAAACATGAGAATTTTTCTTCCCAGTGGAATTTATAGAAGCATTCAAAATAAACTAAACATGTACTGAAATATAAATTGACTCGGGATAAGATTGGTGTGGCAGTCCATATAATAGGGCCAAAGCAATTGTTATTATCTTTATTCAATCACATTAAAAACATGAGAATTTTTCTTCCCAGTGGAATTTATAGAAGCATTCAAAATAAACTAAACATGTACTGAAATATAAATTGACTCGGGATAAGATTGGTGTGGCAGTCCATATAATAGGGCCAAAGCAATTGTTATTATCTTTATTCAATCACATTAAAAACATGAGAATTTTTCTTCCCAGTGGAATTTATAGAAGCATTCAAAATAAACTAAACATGTACTGAAATATAAATTGACTCGGGATAAGATTGGTGTGGCAGTCCATATAATAGGGCCAAAGCAATTGTTATTATCTTTATTCAATCACATTAAAAACATGAGAATTTTTCTTCCCAGTGGAATTTATAGAAGCATTCAAAATAAACTAAACATGTACTGAAATATAAATTGACTCGGGATAAGATTGGTGTGGCAGTCCATATAATAGGGCCAAAGCAATTGTTATTATCTTTATTCAATCACATTAAAAACATGAGAATTTTTCTTCCCAGTGGAATTTATAGAAGCATTCAAAATAAACTAAACATGTACTGAAATATAAATTGACTCGGGATAAGATTGGTGTGGCAGTCCATATAATAGGGCCAAAGCAATTGTTATTATCTTTATTCAATCACATTAAAAACATGAGAATTTTTCTTCCCAGTGGAATTTATAGAAGCATTCAAAATAAACTAAACATGTACTGAAATATAAATTGACTCGGGATAAGATTGGTGTGGCAGTCCATATAATAGGGCCAAAGCAATTGTTATTATCTTTATTCAATCACATTAAAAACATGAGAATTTTTCTTCCCAGTGGAATTTATAGAAGCATTCAAAATAAACTAAACATGTACTGAAATATAAATTGACTCGGGATAAGATTGGTGTGGCAGTCCATATAATAGGGCCAAAGCAATTGTTATTATCTTTATTCAATCACATTAAAAACATGAGAATTTTTCTTCCCAGTGGAATTTATAGAAGCATTCAAAATAAACTAAACATGTACTGAAATATAAATTGACTCGGGATAAGATTGGTGTGGCAGTCCATATAATAGGGCCAAAGCAATTGTTATTATCTTTATTCAATCACATTAAAAACATGAGAATTTTTCTTCCCAGTGGAATTTATAGAAGCATTCAAAATAAACTAAACATGTACTGAAATATAAATTGACTCGGGATAAGATTGGTGTGGCAGTCCATATAATAGGGCCAAAGCAATTGTTATTATCTTTATTCAATCACATTAAAAACATGAGAATTTTTCTTCCCAGTGGAATTTATAGAAGCATTCAAAATAAACTAAACATGTACTGAAATATAAATTGACTCGGGATAAGATTGGTGTGGCAGTCCATATAATAGGGCCAAAGCAATTGTTATTATCTTTATTCAATCACATTAAAAACATGAGAATTTTTCTTCCCAGTGGAATTTATAGAAGCATTCAAAATAAACTAAACATGTACTGAAATATAAATTGACTCGGGATAAGATTGGTGTGGCAGTCCATATAATAGGGCCAAAGCAATTGTTATTATCTTTATTCAATCACATTAAAAACATGAGAATTTTTCTTCCCAGTGGAATTTATAGAAGCATTCAAAATAAACTAAACATGTACTGAAATATAAATTGACTCGGGATAAGATTGGTGTGGCAGTCCATATAATAGGGCCAAAGCAATTGTTATTATCTTTATTCAATCACATTAAAAACATGAGAATTTTTCTTCCCAGTGGAATTTATAGAAGCATTCAAAATAAACTAAACATGTACTGAAATATAAATTGACTCGGGATAAGATTGGTGTGGCAGTCCATATAATAGGGCCAAAGCAATTGTTATTATCTTTATTCAATCACATTAAAAACATGAGAATTTTTCTTCCCAGTGGAATTTATAGAAGCATTCAAAATAAACTAAACATGTACTGAAATATAAATTGACTCGGGATAAGATTGGTGTGGCAGTCCATATAATAGGGCCAAAGCAATTGTTATTATCTTTATTCAATCACATTAAAAACATGAGAATTTTTCTTCCCAGTGGAATTTATAGAAGCATTCAAAATAAACTAAACATGTACTGAAATATAAATTGACTCGGGATAAGATTGGTGTGGCAGTCCATATAATAGGGCCAAAGCAATTGTTATTATCTTTATTCAATCACATTAAAAACATGAGAATTTTTCTTCCCAGTGGAATTTATAGAAGCATTCAAAATAAACTAAACATGTACTGAAATATAAATTGACTCGGGATAAGATTGGTGTGGCAGTCCATATAATAGGGCCAAAGCAATTGTTATTATCTTTATTCAATCACATTAAAAACATGAGAATTTTTCTTCCCAGTGGAATTTATAGAAGCATTCAAAATAAACTAAACATGTACTGAAATATAAATTGACTCGGGATAAGATTGGTGTGGCAGTCCATATAATAGGGCCAAAGCAATTGTTATTTGGATCTGGGCCCAATTTCATAAAGCCTGTAAGCACAAACAATTGCTAAGCACAGTTTACCGGCCAAAACTTCATAATGTTCACATTGTTACCACTGGTTCCCAACTTATTTTCTCGCTTAGCAAAGAAATTTGCTAAGCAGTATTTTCTGCTTAATGGCTTTATGAAATTGGACCCCGGGCACAAATTAATAGAGCTGCTACATGTATGAGTACAAAAAGCAGCTAAGCACAACAAAAGTATGCTTACCAGAATGAGGTTACCAGCCAAACTACCATCACTTCTAAAGTACAATTTGTGACTGGTGTCCTGCTCATTTCTGCTTAGCAGATACCTGTTGAGCAATATTTTCTGCTTAAGCAGCTCTATGAAATTGGGTCCTGCTTTGTATCCAATTAAGTCGGACAACTTCCTGCGTCAGATTTGGGACTGTTATTCTGAAGATTTGTTTTCTTTTTATCTCTCTTTCCCTATCCTGTTATTGGCACCAATTGTGCTGTTGGAAGTGTAAACTGTAATAAATAATGAACAAATATAATAAATAAAATGACAACGATAATTTAACCAGCCAACAAAAGACACATACATGTAAATATTAAAACACAAAATTGTTCCGCTATTTTTTGGTTACATTGTCTCTGTCATTATGTTATGTTTGACATCTCATCTATTGAAAATAAAAACAAAATGAAGAAGTAATAATTATTGTAACTTACAGGCCCTGACGTCAACCGATGACAAGTTGGCGCAGACAATGTACCTGCCTTTAGCAGAGAAAATGGTGGATAGAATGGTGAACGAGGGGAAGATGGAAGCGGAGGCTGAAGTGAACATCTATCTGATGATTCTGGGCTACCTCAAGAAACACGACAAAGCCATCCAAGTCTTGGACGGCACACTGGGACGTAAGTTGACATTTTCATACAACTCTACTGAGAGGGTGAAGAGTTGGCGCTTCTTGATGTCTTTTTTATTATAATAATAATATCTATACAGAGACCAACATGACCAATATCAACACATTGCCTGACCCAACATCTTTGACAATTACTAATGATTTACACGTGCGTAGGGCTTTTGTTGGAAGTCATCATCAAGAAAATTGATCAAAATAACCAGCGTTGTAGCCACGCCGGTCGGCGCCGGTCGGCGCCGGTCGGGTGTAACCGGCATTTGCTATTGCCGACCGCCACACAGACTAGATGAACATCCTACCGACCGGCACAAAATGCAACAAAGTTACAATAAAATGAACTACCTCTTTTACACAGTCGATCGCTTGTTCAGTTTGAACAGTAAACTTGTTTTTCCCCAGTTGTCAATGATTAAATAAAACACATTTTCAACCCAAAGGAAGCCGACAGTTGGATGTCCTTTTCTTTAATGTTAGCCCCAGACAGCTGGACACTATCCAGACATGTCAGGGAGAATGATTGACCCTCCAATTGAGACCCAATTACTCTTATCTATAATCCTCTGCAGTTTGTTACACAATTGTTTTAGTTTGCAATACTCTTGCTTCACTCAAAAGACAAGCTGCGTGCGTGGTGTCTTTGTAGCTAATCCTCTACAGTTGTTATAAAATTGTTTTACTCTTGCTTTACTCCAAAGCGAGCCGCGCACGCGGTGTCTGTGTGGTGTTGTGACCTGGTTTTGTGACTCTTCGGAGTGGGTTTCGTGTTCTTTTAAACCTGGAAAGTGTGTTGACATCTGCTGGCTTTTAGATTTAATGTTTGTTTTTGAATAAGATATGATTTATTAACATTTTATTCATGCAAATTGTTCCATCGGGTTTAATTACCACCCATGGGGAAACCCCTGGCCAATTTTCAAAATAGTATTTTTTGGTAAATTGCTTTTTTCAGAGTACAACTAATAGTTTATTTATAGCCTTCAGGCCTTTGTTAAAATAACATGTTTGGCCTTTGTGCTCTATCTACTGGCTTTGGAGCCCTCCAAAATTTTGTTTGCTCCAAGACCAAAGTGGCCTTGCCCTAAAAATGTTGAAGCCTATTGAAACTGTAATGAAGTTTTAAATAACAGATTTACATACCTTAAAATGCATTACAAAAATCATGTCTCAGAAAACCCATACAAATCCATTTTTAAAGCAGTAAAATTAAAAGCTTCGCTCTATTTTGATTGTAAATTAGCCGGCACTCAAAAAGTTCTAGCTACAACCCTGAAAATAACAACAAAACTTTTACATGTATTAACGTAGAAACTTGGCTGAATGGGTTTTATATTTTTAGCTGTTTCGCAGCGTAGCGCTGCGGAACAGCTCTTGTTTTTGTTAATTTTTTTATTTTATTTGTCTAACACGACCGGAAGTCATTGAAATAACGCACAATTCGTTCTAAGCGGCATTTTGCATAGTTCCTAAAGAGCAATTGCAATAAAACTTTCAGTGATGAAAGGCATTGGTGCAATAATGTGTCTAAAACAAGGATGTCATGATGACGTCATCACCTGTCACGTGAGGTCATCTTAAAGATTTATATTTTAAATATTTGAAAATGCGTATCAAATCAGCCACAAGAGACCGTAGGATTCTGTTTGCAGGATTGGGTAGGGATTAATTAGGGCTTCATTTTATTCAGTGTGCGTGACCTCACGTGACCTCTACTTCCGGTTCTTCCAGTCGAAACCGGAAGTGCCCTCGTAATTCAAAAGTGGCAAAAGTTATGAAATTGCTTTCAACGATGTTAGTGTGCGGCCAGGATGTACTTTCAAAAAAAAATACCAATGACGTCATAATATACAAGAGCGCCCTCTAGTGGCACTTGGAAAACTGTTCAAATTGCACTTTGAGAAGATGTGTGTGGCGAAGTTTTTTGTAATTGCTTCAAAATTGATACACATGATGACCGTCAGGCAGCCAACATATGTATGAAGTTTTAGATTGATTACGTCATCAGGGGTCACGTGACGTGACACTAAAGGTGCACTTTTTGAAGTCGTATATCTCCAAAAGTAAAGGTCTGATTACGTTGAAACTTGGCAAGTCGTTAGATAATGGCAAGGTCCTGGTAAACTTGTAATGATATCATGATGACGTCATCACAAGATTTTTTATGATTTTTTCATTTTTTGCCCCTTAAGTCATATATTACTAACGAAACATGCTAAAATCAAAATTCTTTTTTTAATAGGCTTGATACATCATAACTTTTTCGAAAAAAATTTGACGTCATCATGACGTCATCATTTGTCAAGTTATATTACCTTAAAGGTACAGTTTTACAAGAAATAATTATAGACAATGAATTCGATCTCACAAGGTATTTATTACTGTAATATTAACTTGATTATGTACACACTATAATAATTTGATATTCAGATGAGTAATTTGAAAATATTATTAGCGAAACAGCTCTGCATTTGTGCACAAATGCAATGTCACGTGTCTAGTTTCATTTTTTTTTTTTCTATTTAAAAAATATGTCTAGGGCCACTAGTAGTTAAAATTGATTGACATGAGTCAATCATTCTATGGCTACCCAGTTATTAATTAGAACGATTAGTCATTCTTATAATGGCTTACACTTTGCGCTAGGGTTATTCCCACGAGGTTGGAAACCTCGGTGTGACATGTATTATTATTATATATTTCTGGTAATGAAACCAAGGATGCCTCATAAATGACTCAATCACTGTAGCTCCCAAGCCTTAGGAAACCTGAAAGCAACGTGGGTGTTTTGTTGTTTTCCAGTTTATTGAGTGCATTGTGTGTCTCCTAATTAGTATACAAACTGAGTTTGCATAATTATCAGGCTTATACATGTACTTCATCAGGGTTTTTTTCCTGCACCTCTTTCTTAAAAGAGGCACAATTAAAGGAGATGAAAATCTTGGCCCTTGTTGTAACCAAACTTTCAGTTTGCTGCTCTTTTTGCTTTTTCTCCACACAATCGGCGTGTCATTGCTGAGCAGTCTAGTGCACTTAACTCAAGCTCTGGTGTTTCTGATCAGCAGAGTGTGGGTTCGAGTCGTGGTCTTGACACTTGTGTCCTTTAGCAAGACACTTGACCATTATTGCTTCATCGTTCGATTGAGAGTGACATGCATGTATAAGAACCAAGTTACACTTATCGCTAAGAGAAGGGGTGTGTCCCGGTGTTTCTGGCAGTGGCTTCTGAAACGCTTATACATGTAAGGTGCTACATGTACATAAATTTATCTCATTAACCCTCAACTTCTCAAGAGTCCATTTGGGACATTATTACAAAACCCTTCCAGTTGACAACTGGCAATGCTTATCTCAACATACATGTACTGGCCATATACTGAGGGATAAAACAACTGATAGCAACCCCAAAGTATTCCAAAGGGTCTAGAGATTGTATTTCACCATTCCAGGGGCGGATCCACAAATATTTGCCAACAAAAGACTGAGTGGGAGAGTTCAATTAATTACCCCAAGACTAAGGCTTGTTTGTGTATAGTCAATGGGGAAATCCCCTGAGTCCAGTTGACCAGTGGAAGTTCTTAACAACATAGCTGTAAACGACCTTGCCCTGGCCACTCAAACTTTCAATTATGTTTTTCAAGCGTATTCTATTAAAAGTCAAGAAAAATGGGATCACAACTAAATTCATGTGCAGAGTAATTTTTGGAAAACGCTTAATCAGCCAGTTGCTGACTGGTAGGGTTACGCACTTAAGGATTAAAAACAACAATTCTCTTGCTACAAAAAAACCTAGAGAACATGTACGTGTACCTTAATTGTAGATATGTGTGCTTTATGGTTTAAGGTTTATTTAAAAACATTCAAAAATTTACATCCAACGACCAAATTGCATTTTTTGTTATACAATTTTAAAAACATTCAAAGGACACAAAACAGATTTAAGGACAATTTTAAGGAAGAAAAGGATTGAAATCATATTTGCATCATAAAAGGTAAAAAGGTGGGCGTCAAACTTTAAATTTAACTGACACTGCCTGTAGCTACTCTAAAATAAAATAATGATGAAAAGACCTTGAAAAATGTATAAAAAGAGAGATAAAAACTATTTTTATTTCAAGACATTTATTTCCATTCCAACAAAGAATCATCATAACAATATCAAAGAACAGTAAGAGAATAATTGGAAATGGGGGCATAGCCAGAAAAGCCAAAGCTTGTGGTTGGTTTGCCCAGACAAACAAAAACACAAATAGACTAACAAGTACAGTGTGGGTAGGTACGATATTTAACTTCTAAGACTGAATAGACTCTATGTAAACTAAGGTGACGTCAGAGGGATGCAACTTATAACAATACACATAGGACAGGGCAGGGCAGGGCAGGGCGTGAGGGTTCCATTAACAATAACACTGCATAGGCCTACAGGTGTACTACATAAATCACACTAAGGTGAGAATGTAAGAGAAAGCTCTGTGAATTAGAGGATATTTTGAACAATATGTGCTTTGAGCTTGCGTTTAAAGGCAACTGTGTTCCTGCAAGAAGTTACATAAGCGGGGAAATTGTTCCAGTTGCACGGCCCAGACCATAAAATACTGTGTTGAAATGCAGTTGTTCTATGTTTGGGAAGATGAAATAGAGATGCAGACCTAGTTTCATATTTATGAAAATTACTATTAACTAAGACTCCAGTATTGTTATTATTAATATTATTATTACAAAGAGGAACTGTTTCCATCTTTCATACAATCTCACCCGTAAATTGTGTATTTGAGTGAGTTTAAAGGAAAGAGAGAAAACAAATGCGGACATGATGCTGACATGGTGTCCATGCTACATCTTAATTATACATTTTTCACCCTCGAAGGCAAATCGAATGTTGCATGAAATAATTGAGTCAATTGGGGTTAACAACCCGAGGACAAATCTCACACAATGTCCCAACCTTGTGAAATGACCAGATTAAACTCCTGACATATACGTTAACCTTAACTCCCTAATGTAGATTAAAGTGATTTAAACTTTGCTCTTTCCTCACTCTAACAAAAGCCAACACCCTTCGGTAACTCAACAACCAAACTGTTGGACTCTTATTATGGTGGTATGCCTGATCCCATGAGTGATATACTTGGATCCTTTCTCACTCTTACAAAATCCAACACCATGGTAGCTCAATACCCAAACTGTTTGAATCTGATTATGGTGGTACATGTATGCCCAGATCCCATGAGTGATTTACTAGGATCATTCCTCACTGTGCTCACTCTAACAAAATCCAACACTATATGGTAACTCAATGCCCAAACTATTGGACTCTGATTATGGTGGTATGTATGATCCTGTGTCCAACATCATACAGTAACTCAACACCCAAACTGTTGGACTCTGAGTATGGTGGTATGTATGATCCTGTGTCCAACATCATACAGTAACTCAACACCCAAACTGTTGGACTCTGAGTATGGTGGTATGTATGATCCTGTGTCCAACATCATACAGTAACTCAACACCCAAACTGTTGGACTCTGAGTATGGTGGTATGTATGATCCTGTGTCCAACATCATACAGTAACTCAACACCCAAACTGTTGGACTCTGAGTATGGTGGTATGTATGATCCTGTGTCCAACATCATACAGTAACTCAACACCCAAACTGTTGGACTCTGAGTATGGTGGTATGTATGATCCTGTGTCCAACATCATACAGTAACTCAACACCCAAACTGTTGGACTCTGAGTATGGTGGTATGTATGATCCTGTGTCCAACATCATACAGTAACTCAACACCCAAACTGTTGGACTCTGAGTATGGTGGTATGTATGATCCTGTGTCCAACACCATACAGTAACTCAACACCCAAACTGTTGGACTCTGAGTATGGTGGTATGCCTAATCCCATGTAAAGGCAAAATCAGTTTGTTAGTGCAGTGCTCAGTCCAACTGAATCCGACAAAATGTGCTGTTGAATTTTGAAAAGTTGGGGATTGTTACTAAGCTTAAGTTAACAAATTTCAAAGCAGCTGGGCACAGCAAAATAATGCTTACCGGAATTGACGGTCACCAGCCAAAATACCATGCCACATGCAACACTTTTGACTGGCATGACTGGTATCCTGCTTTTTTTTTAAAATGCTTGCAACCATAATCATGGGAAAACAGACTGAAAAGAAACTGTTTGGCATCAAGTGAAAAATTGAGAGTTTGGGAATTTAAAACTGTGGCTTTTTAAAACGTTCTTAGAAGAGTGAATATGGTTATGGTGAATAGTACAACATCCATCGATTTGTGTTGTTTTGACGAAATCTGCCGATCGGTTTCACTTCTCTTGGGGGGAAAACAAGAGGATGGTGCTGCGGGCCAATAAGATTGGGGGTGGGGGGGAGGGGGGTAGGGAGAGATATCCCTGATAGATTTTACCTTATGGCTGTGCCAGCCCATGGTGGCACCATACCATTTTAGGAGAAGGTTTGGAGGCTACATTTACCTTCTCCCCCAAGGCTGGAAATGGTTGACGCCATTATAGAAAGAAAGAAAAAAAAAAGGGAAAAAAGGAAAAGAACAAAGTAAAAAAATAAGTGACCTCAGTAGTGATATTTGAAACTCATCAGCAGTATCCCTGATGACAAATTTGTTTGTGAGCCTGGAGGCCTGCGATGACTAATGTGATGATTTCATTAGGCACTGCCAGTAAATTGATATAAATAAAATGTCACCCTTGCTAGGATTGATGAGGAAAATCGCATTACAAAGTGGTGAGGACACTTTAATTGTGCTCGGGACAATTCAACCTGGGTGTCGTCAAGCTGCTACATACGTATAGAGCCCACTTATTGGTGCACTTAAAAAGAAAAATGTAAAAAAAAAATACTCTGGGAGATTTAGACGTATTATCAATGCTCCCGCCACCGAAAGCAAAATGCATGACAACTTTAAAAATTTACGAGTTGCCTGTAGTTACGTTGTGTCTAGTCTCAGCATCAATAGTCGCTTAATCATGCTGATGTGTTGGCCATGTTGGCTGTCATGTTCGGGGGGGGGGGGGGGGGGGGGCGGGTATTTTTATACGTCTTTTCCCACTCTTTGGAACAAACGTCCCCAAAACATAAAAGACGCACAAACTCTGGATCAATTAGAACGCCTTCTCAAAACTCATTTGTTAAACTCTGAATATTTTTGTTTGTTTGTTCTCAATTGACTTTGTACAGCGCATTGGGACTCTGTGTGTAATGCGTTTTATAAGAATGGTTTATTATTATTATTATTTCATTTCATCACAGCCTACAAAAGAAAGATCACATTTTCCTTTGTGCCGGTAACTCCTTGAGTCGGGCTACGTCTCGTAGTCTTAGATCTCAAGGGTCTTTCTCAGGATTCTCGCTGTTCCCAAACGTGCTGCCTTCTGTAACAGATCTACCCTCACAGTTGTACCTATTTCATCTAGATGTTTCCCCAGTGCCTTCGGAATGGTGCCAAGTGCACCATTCCAAGTGCCAAGTGCCAAGTGCCAAGTGCCAAGTGCACAGAATGGTGCCAAGTGCATAATAATAATAATAATTATTATTATTATTATTATTATTATTATTATTATTATTACTATTATGGGAACATTTAAGAGGGGGGGGGGGGGATAACCTCTGCCCCCATATCAGGCATGGTATACGTCAAGTTACTGAATAACTGACAGTGATTTGATTGGGCAGGGTGTGGGGGATGTCTGTATCATAAAAAAATTTGAAGCAAAAATGTTGTTGCCGCTGGTTCCATCTACAATAATTTTGTTTCTTGGAGTATGGATAATTTTACTGAACTGAAGGGGCAACATTCCCTGTACCAAAAATTACAATAATTAGAACTCTGTTAAATTTGTATATGAACTCAACTAAATAAATACGCAAAATAGAAGAAGACTGTAGTGATTTTGATCACTCGTACAGTAGCAGCTGTTTTGACCTGTTATCAATGAGCGTGTATGCATGCACAGAATATCTTGTTGGGCTTGTTCCATTTATTTTTTTTTTCATGTCCTTCTCCATTAAGAAAAGCTTTCAGTTTGTTACTGATACTTGTACTGCCGGGAGCGTGATGTCAAATTTGCCTACTTTCAGAAATCACTCAAATAACTACACGCACTGTGCCTCGATGTTAAGGGCTGATAAACTGACGACCTTTTGCTCTCTTTTTTGTGCAGTGTTCATGCATCAGTGTGAGCACTTGTTTTTGTTCTGTTTCCCCCTCCTTTTTTTAAAAATGTTTGTGCAGCAGCAAGAACACCTCTTGTTTTTGTTCTGTTTTGTTTTTACTTGTTTTTCTTCGTCTGCCGCCGAACTACAGCGTGACTCAAGATTGAAACTAATTTGAGCCTGGAAACTCCTCAGGCACTGATTGAACATCAATATGAAGACGACACAAATTTGATGACGTTATGGTGATGTCATCTGGTGGTGTCGAATTACATTAAATCAAGGTGTCACAATTATGACCACAGTTTGAAATTGTCTTTGGTCGGTTCAAACCAGAAGTTGAAGCACCAAATGATTAAAAATTCACAATTTTAGCTCTGCAATCAATATGAAATGGAGTTTGGACATTGTTTCTGTGCATGAAATGACATTCTGTTCATGACGTTTTCTTTATAACAGTGGTGACGTCATCAAAATTCGCAGTTCCCTATGACAAGAAGTTCAAAGTTGTCTTAATTTCAATTTCAAAATTTCTGAACCAAATCATCATCATTTCTCTGGTGAAAAGAGCTTTAGTAATTATTATTTTTTTTAAAATTCTCTTCTCCGGTTCTTTTCAGAAAGATTTGCAAAAATTCCTGTGACGTCATCACTCATGTTTTGTTGTTTGTGGAAGCTCTGTTTTGTATAGCCACGTTTTGTATAGCCACGTTGTTGCAATAACAAAGCAACATCCCAGAGATGACATTTAACACTGGTAATTGTCAACGACCTGTATCCACACTTGCTGTTGCCTAACATATACATGTACATGAAATAACAAAACCTGTGACAGTTTAAGCTTAATCGGTCTTCGGAGTCATGAGAAAAAGTTAAAAACCCCATTATATGTTTTAACTTTTTTTCAAACATCGGATTTTATCCTGCAGGATAAAGACAATTGTTTCTTCACTCATTTCATAAAAACTACATACAGTATGGCATTTCAAGCAAAACTATCTCAAGGGAAGTTTTCCACCATGACCATCTTTATACCATGTAAGTTATGTGCAAATCTGTGAACATTTATATTTTCAATCTTACCAATGTTGTACACACCCTTTAAAGTGATTGTCATTTTGACGCACGCCGTCAACGGCAGAAGTGAAGCTAGTTTTTCAAAACCTTGAGGTTTGGGGCCTAGTTTTTTGGATTGATAATTTAAAAAAAATTCAAAATTGGAAACTATGACAGTATAAACAAGGTTAATTATCATTCCCACTAATGACTTTTGTCTTAGCTCAATTAGATGTTGAAAAAAAGGAATGTTAAAGTACATGTACACTGTATAACCCCCTAGAGAAATTTGTTTTCAATAAAATATTTTTTTATAAAAAGCTAATTGGGATTAATTTTCTAGTAAGAAGTTGCTCTTACGGTGAAAGGAAACCAGCTGATTATTATGGAAAATAGGCCAATGATAATAAATTATACTGTTTTAGAATCAATTACCATCTCATTTTCGTATTCGGACTATTATGCCTGCCTAGTTAATGAATTGGAGAGGGAAATGGACCATCCCAACATCAATCATCAATTAATCAGACATAGTATTTTGTTGTCAGTCCAAGGTGACGTGCAGGCCATAGTGAAGTCATACTCATAGTCACCTTGTACTACCTAGAACTCCCCCCCCCCCCCCCCCCCCCCCCCCCGTCTCAAAAAGACAAAAACTAATAAGAAAAAATAAGAGGAATAATTTTATAACTGAAAATAACAGTTACCAGAGGTTTAATGTTAAAGGAGAAATTGAGCATTTGATTTGAATTGAATTGAAATTGGTATATTGAAACTCATATTTGATAAAAGACAGCACGAGGGCTGAAACATTTTGAATTAACTTAAAATAAAATTTATAAAATAAGCCACTTCTATTAAAAAGAAAGACAATTTCGAGAATATTGTATAAATACAAAAATGCAGAAAGACAACAATAACACAAAGATTAGAAAACATTCATTAAAAAAAAAGCACGACAAAAAAGTGGTACTCATTAGAAAACAAAACATTTCCAACATCAATTCAGTTTTAAAGATGTAACAAATTGCATCGATGAAAGGGACAAATATTGTTTGTTTTTGCAATACACAAATGTGTAATAAGTACTGTACTGTGTTTTAATATTCGGTACATTGTGGATACGGGGGACAGAATTTAAAGGGAAAACAAAAGGTCTCCATATGGGAACACTAAGTATATGGGAGGGTGTTATTTAGTCTGTATACGTTTAGTAATGACTTTGAAAATTAATGGCAATAAAAACTTACTTGGTTAGAAGTACAGCAGCTTTCGATAGTATAAAGCATTTTGTGAATCATTTCACTTCGAAGTAATGTGGTTATGGAAAAAGATATCAGGTTTTATGCCCCAAAATTTGAATCTGAGAAACATTTCTGTCGGATACTTTTCTCAGATTGTGTATTCCTGTAGGAAATATTCTTCCTGTGTGGACATATTCGCTGCTTTTTTTCGGCGATATCTCAAAAATGTGAACACCTTTTGAAGTGAAATTTTCACAGGTTAGTTTTATTGTATATATCTACATTTATGTAGGATTACAACAATCGAACGCTTCCAAAAATCAAAGGTATAGTTCGCCTTTGAGTACTCACAGGTACACAAAGGAAAGAACAAACGATGTCTCCACAGGGATGTAAAATCCCACAGTCAGTCATACTACTCAGGCGGGATTCAGACCCACAACCTCCAGCATCAATCAAGGAATCGTAATGTCAGTCCAAGGTGATTTGCAGGGCCATAGTGAAGTCATATCAACATCTTCACTGTACTACATGTGTCTCCCAAGCCATTTTTAGGCTTGTTGATTTTTTGGCAAATCACATCCCTGTGTCATAATAAAAAATTGTCATCTTTCTGTGAAGTGCTTGAGAGCATTTTCTTAATACAGATTTGCCACTACATAATTTTTTTTTTTTTTACTATTTTCGTTTTTATTATTATTTGTGTTATTGAAATGCGCAGTTCAGTACTTTACTGAAACATGACTCCCAAAGTGGTGTAACTTAAGATGTCTTGTGAGTGATGACGTCGTGAATTCAGTGGATTTGGTCAATAGTGCTTTTATGTACAGGCGTTTTAAAGGGTTTTTAAGCATTATGGTTAATGTGTATTCATGAATGGAATTTAGTTTAGTATTTTAATTGAGAAAATAGCATTACCAACTAAAAGGAAACTATGGTGGTATTTTTATTGACGTTTGTATCTTCTCTCCCTAGAATTTCTGAAAGCTGAGGTTGGTGCGTGTCCAATCCGTAAGGCCGAGCTCTACTGCAACATGTCTCAGTGGGCAGAGGCAAATGGAGCTTATCGGAGGCTACTGAGACAGAGGTTAGTACATGTACCAAGGAACAGATTCCCGGCCGAGTGGGCCAAACGTTATTGCAATCAAAAATGTAAGTCTATGTCACTCTACTTTTCTGTAGAGCAACTACATGTACATTTGCATATTTCCCAAGCCAGCAGGCGCAATTGCTAAGATGTTTACACACAATCAGACAATAGCGCCCCTGTTGACTCCCCCCATACTGCCCCGTGCCATCGGCGCCATGTTAGCTCCCTTTTTTTCTCTTAGCGCCCACAGTCACTAGACGTGTTTCTCTGAGCTCCTCCAAAGACGCTTTTAACGCTGAATAAGAGACTATTTTGTAGTTATTTATTGTTATTTGTTTATTTATTTATTGCTTGTCAAAATTGCATGTTTAATGCTGCCTGATTTCAAAGCAGTGTGTCAAGTCATCAAACCCCGCACTCCCACATTAAAAACTACAAATGAGCTTAGTTTACAAATATTGAGTGCTGCGGTTAAAACTAGGACTCTTAATGTGGTCCCCGGAGCATTCTGTTTTTTTCTCGAGGTGAAGTCAAGGGGAAATGGAACAATCCGATGAATCACAGAGGGAGTTGTAGTTTTAACCATACATGTAGCACGAGTAAAAGCAGTCAATGTTTGTTTTATAACACCCCATATGATACACTAAAATAGACATCTAGGTACCAAGAAGCTGTTGCTGTGGGTATAGTACACAGTCTCCAAGGACGTATTACATTGGTTGCTATAGGAAGAGTACTTTAGTTGCTATGTGTGTATTAAGTCTCCTTCACGCAGCACGCAGCGTTCTAGTTTTAGAGAGGATGCATCATGTGACACAATCTTAACCAATTACATGGCAGAATCTATGTATGGGGGTGTTATACTTTACGATATTATCAGTGGGTTGGTTAATGATAACAGGAAGCCATATAGTATGTTCTCTGTACAGACTATTGGCCTCCCTAAAGATTGGTTTTAAATAGTTAATAGACCGTGCAAGTCTCGCAGGTATTTAAACTTCCGGAACCAAATTGATTCCAACCCTGTTGGGTTTTTACGTTTGTGCGATTCTCTTTCTTCAAATACTTAAAGAAGAAAGGAAATGACCAATTCAACTTTGTGATTTACTCATTTTCCCAATAGAAATTGACTTTTTCTGAGCAACCGTTGAAACATTATGTCATTGGATTTCAACGACTAATGGATCTTTACAAGAATGTTTTCGTCTGTCAAAAGGTCAAGTTCAGGGCAATTTTGATTGAGAATAATTGAAAGTCAGGAATGAACCAAAATATCTCTGTATACAAACATGACAAATGTAGAGACCCATTTTTCTCAGAATGAAGTCATCAGTTGTTTTGGATGTTGACACATTTTGCACCGGAAGGGTATCAAACGCAATGGCAGTTTACACCATTTTAACGGGAGGTAGAGGTTTGTAATCTCCCCCACTCATATGAGGGCGCTATCTATTGGAAAATGAGTACATCACAAAATTAGGAATTATTCTTCCTGCATTGACATATTTTCGCTCCAGATTTTCGGCAGTATCTCAAAAACACCACCAAATTTTCAGGTTAGTTTTATTGTATACATGTATCTACATTTATATAGGATTAAAACAACCGAATGGTTCCAAAAACCAACGGTATACTTTGCCTTTAAGCTAGCCTTTTTGAGACCGAGTAGTGTCTACAAGGATTTTAGTCATGAAAGTTTCATTTCATTGTGTCTTTTCTAGACCCGACGAATGGCGATTTTATCAGCAGTATTTGAAGTCTGCTCTAGCACTCATTGACAGTAGTTGGTCTCCTACAAATCAAAATGACAGGTATGTAAATAAAAATTGAATTCTTCTTTTATTCCTAAAGGAAATACCCCCCCCCCCCCTATTACCCTGTGGAAAGGTTCCAACATTGCGGTTTACAAACATGTACATCATGACGGAGGAGTTAGCAAAAAAAATCAATGTTAAACTATATTATTTGGTTTTTACCCTTACACCGATGTGTATTAAGCCTTGTTTACTCGGTACTTACACGAGTTCTGTGAAGAAAAAACCCACAGGCAAATCATTCGGATGGGATTCGAACCCGCTTCCTTTGAATAAGCCATTTGCGAGTTACATTTGAATAATGTCTGGTACAATGACTTGTTTAGTCACAAGTTACCGCTTAAATTTGAATTCCTCAGACTATCGAGACAGTTGCTATGTCACATGATTAGGGGCAAGCTTTTGCTTAGTTACGTAAGAGACGGTGAACACCCATACACAATTCTGAATGGATGTGTATGACACAATGGTACCAGGGTTTGCTCATCTGGAGGTTGCTATACAAAAGCTTGCCCCGAACCATGTGACATAGCAACTGTCTCGATAGTCTGAGGAATTCAAATTTAAGCGGTAACTTGTGACTAAACAAGTCATTGTACCAGACATTATTCAAATTTAACTCGCAAATGGCTTATTGCTAGAGCAGATGTCTTACCACTAGACCACCCAGCTAGCCCGATGGCCTGTGGATTTTTTTCACAGAACTCGAGTAAGTACTGAATATACAGTGCTTGATACACATCAGTGTAAGGGTAAAAAACAAATTATGTTCTTTATCCCTGTTAAACTATCAAATAATAAACCCCCTGGCTGCCGCTTCCCAGGTTGTATCGTATACTTGGGTGTGATCCCTGGCTACATGATCCGGAGGTTGTAGTCTAGTAAATTTTTCTTTTTCAACCCAAAATCAATTGTTAAACTATTAAACTAGTTATTTGAAACATTAACTTTAGCAGACATACAAAAAAACTTAGCAACGCAAAATGCCTTTTTCCTTGGAGGTCATTAAAAACATAAGTTTGTCTCTCTCCGATTACGTACAAAATTCTGCATTACTTTTACAAACAGTATCATGCATGTTTTTTCTCAAAACATTATACATCGGACAGGAACATACACATGTAACAAAGCGCATTTCTGTTTCCGTGTCTTCCATACAATGACGCCAAATATGTTGAGTAAATTTTAAACTGATGTATATTCCATTTTCTAAGAGTAGTTTATGAGCTGAACATGTAAATCTGGCCAGAAAATGTCTGTGCTGAAGATTATAAACAAAACCATAAATATAGGTTCCTTTTCACACCTTGTTTTAATAATAATAACAATAATGGACTTCTTGTGGGAGACTTTTCACGCATTTTGGTCAATAGGCTGTCTATCTGTCGTCCCACTAATTTGTCTTTCTTTCTTGTAACGCATTGCTGCAAAAACACAAATGCTTCGAACCAATGTGTCGTTCTCTTTCTCTTGGTGTTTAGTGACAGCGGTATCCAGGCAGACCACACAGTGGACATGGTGTTAGATTTCATCGATGAGCTGGCAGCGGCAGACACCGAGACAGCTACAGGGAAGAGCCACACCCCTTCAAGGGGTGTGTCCCTAGCCCGGATGGAGCTGCTGAGAATTCTCAAGGAAAGAGGATCTCAAGATGTAAAAAGAACAGGTGAGGACTTAGGGCTCAGACCTCTCTTAATATGGACCATTTTGGCCTACTTTTTTTCCAGATTTTTGTTCACCCATTTTACTAAGAAGCCGTGTTCAAATTGGATTAATATTTACCCAAGACCAAAGGTAACATTTCAAGGGGTATGCATGTGGATTATTTAACCGAGATGATGGAGAAACAAATCGACTGACTAAATATAAACACATGAGGGCGCTACGCCAGTGACCTTTTACCGGATGTGACAAAATACATGACCTAGCTTGTAAACAATGGTTGAAGAGAAGCACAGCAAATAAGAGTAAGGAAACATTGCAAACAATGGATGCAGTGTCTGAGTTCTGTATACTACTAATCACATTTGCTTAAAAAAAAAATTCAAAGTACAATGGAGGGACTGGCAACCAGTCTAATAAACTAAGTGCGCATTCCGCAACCAATCTTTACAAGCCTGGCGTTCGAAAAGTGCAGCGAATTAAATGCCCTAATACAGTTATAAACCACAAGGGAAACTGGGTGAATTTTAATTAATTTTGAGTTGAACAAAGGAATTTTATTGACTAGAGCAGGATTTGAACCTTCGCTCTACCAAGTGAGCTATCAAGCCCTAATGTTGGCGATCTCCCTACTCTCTTTTTCCATAACCACATTACTTTGAAGTGAAATTATTCTCAAAATGCTTTTATTTTTTTTCAAAGTCATTACTGAATGTATAGAGACCCTTTAACTGGAATCTTTTACTTGAATCATACAACACATGAGACCTATGGCTTAAAGCTCCATGTGAAGAATGAAGCATATCGGTTAAGTGTCTTGCTTCTAAGCAAGTGTCACAACCCAGACTCGAACCCAAATTCTGCTGATCAGAAACACCAGAGCTTGAGTCCGGTGGGCTTGACCGCTCGGCCATGACACACTGCCATAGCGCTTTTTAACAGCAAAGTTAAGAATGATAACTTCTATAAGGCACCTAGTAGTGCTCTTTCGGTTTAGTTGTGGCAAACTACAAATTTGGCTCTAGTCCAAAGTTGCCAGCAGTTTATTAATAATAATAATAACTGTATTTATATAGCGCCTAACACCTTCGGAAGAAAGTCTCTATAGCGATGTTTTGAGAAGAGTCTTGAAATGTGAGATGGTGGTAGCTTGTTTGATGTGAAGAGGGAGATTGTTCCATAGATGAGGTCCAGCAAACTGAAAAGTACTTTCACCAATGTTTTGGTGGCAACAGTTGGTATAACAAGGGTGTCTTTGTTTGCTGAACGGAGGTTTCTTGCAGGCATGCATGCGGTGAGCAAATCTTTTCAAGTAAATTGGACCACTTCCATGACGACATTGAATTGTTAGGAGAAGAATCTTAAAGATAGTGCGAGCATGAATAGGAAGCCAATGGAGTAACTGCATAGCCACAATATGTGCTTCTACTATGCACTCATCAAAGCACATGTATACAGCTTAATTGCGACGTGAACTTTCCGCGAAATTGGTCTTGTGAATGCCTTGACCGCGTCGCTGTTCTCTAGATATTTGATTCAAAATTTCTTTAAGAAAGAAGTAATTTACAGCTTAAAATTGAGAAAGAAGTAATTTACAGCTTAAAATTGGACCACTTCCATGACGACATTGAAATTTAGGAGGAGAATCTTAAAGATAATGTGAGCATGAATAGGAAGCCAATGGAGTAATTCAGCATAGCCACAATATGTGCTTCTACTATGCACTCATCAAAGCACATGTATACAGCTTAATTGCGACGTGAACTTTCCGCGAAATTGGTCTTGTGAATGCCTTGACTGCGTCGCTGTTCTCTAGATATTTTATTCAAAATTTCTTTAAGAAAGAAGTAATTTATGGCTTAACATGCACGACATAAACCGTGTTAATTACAGGCCACTGCTGGGTTTTAAAGCAGCAAGACAATGAGATTCAAGTCGTCTCGTCCTTTTACATAGATTCAACAGCAAGATAAGAGATGCAGATTTATAATTACAAATGTTCCTCTGCAGCTACGTGTATGCTAATTTGATTTTGATAGATGCAATTATTGCATTGGAGATGTAGAATGTAATTTGCCATGCTACAGCAGATGTCTATACAGCAATCCTTCACCGATCTTGAACTCTTGGTGGCAGCAGATACCGCCATTATTGCGGTGGTACCTGGGTGGTACTGCGCTGCCTAGCGACGGGTTGCAAAGTGAAAGTCCAATAACCCGCGACTGATCAAATGATCGCCATGTAGCCCAAACCTTATACCAGTCGCTAGGCAGCGCAGTACCACCCAGGTACACCGCAGTAATGGAGGCATATCTGCTGCCACCAAGAGTTCAAGATCGGTGAAGGATTGCTGTATACCACGAGACCGACGAGTTTGCCTTGGGATGGTGACATGAGGCTAGTTCAAATCAAGTGATTACAATGTAGGAGCGGGTGCTGCAACAATTTAAATAGATGTAATATTTGTATTGGGCATAAAGAATATCAGTTTGTTTTTTTCTTCCTACACCTACATTGTACTCCGTTTGAATTTTAACCCCTGACCTTTGCCCTTCTCGAGGAGATGTCCAGGCATGATATTCTTCCTATTTTAGTCTTATTTCCGATTTTGTTTGCCCATGGAAATTCAGAACAAAATTCTAGTTGAAAAGTCTGTTAAAGTTAGTCCAAAACTCCAGGTTTGAAAACAGTGAAACATTTAAGTTTTTTCCCCACTTTTTTCTTGTTACTCCAATGACTGATTGAGTTTAAACTTTCACAGGTTTGTTATTTCATGTATATATGTTGGGTCACATCAAGTGGGGATACTGGTCTTTGACAACTACCAATGTGACAATGTGGTTAGTGTCGTGGGCGAGCGGATAAGAGCACCGGACTCAAGCTCTGGTGTTTCTGTTCAGCAGAGTGTGGGTTCGAGTCCCGGTCGTGACACTTGTGTCCTTATTAAGCAAGACACTTAACCATTATTGCTTCGTCCTTCGGATGGGACGTAAAGCCGTTGGTCCCGTGTGTTGTGTAATGCACGTAAAGAACCCAGTGCACTTATCGAAAAGAGAAGGGGTTTGCCCCGGTGTTCCTGGTTTGATCGGCTGCATATTGCGCCACAGCACCTTGTAAATCATTACATGGTGCTATGTAAAGAAATAGGCCTCAAAATTCAAAAAAATAAAAAAAAGTAGCTCCACATATATACCTTGCAGGAAAATATTGACTGTTGAAGCGCCTTGAGCGTCACTGAGTGACGGATATGAGCGCTATATAAGAAGCCATTATTATTATTATTATTATTAAAGCCTTCACCATGTGTACATGTACATGTATGTCAGCTCTTGTACTCAGCAAAGTGTTCCTACTTTTTTCCAAGAACCAAATATCAGGTCTGGATGTCTTTAATATGGTAGCTAGGGGCCAGTTCCAATCTTTTAAATTACATGGAAAAACAGGGTTCTTTTGTTGTAACAGTTTTTCTTGCTTCTACTCATAAACTTTATGTTGTTTTGTTTTTTAAACTTCCCTGTAGGTTCTCCGAAAAATCTTCTGAAAGGCTATTTTGACTTGTTTGGAGATCGGCCTTGTTGCTATGACGACATCAATCAGTTCCTGCCACTTCTTGCGGTTGAAGACCGTCAACAGTTCGTCGACAGTCTTCTGGATAGTTTAGAGTTAGATGCTGCTGAAGATGGAATCAAATATGCAAGTTCTGTAAGTCCGTTTAGCACCGATCCCCCTCCCCCACTGTCTCCAAAGAAAGAAAACCCAAATAAGCAAGCAAACAACTCCCGCAAACAAACAAGTGTGTTCAAGATTTAGAAATGAAAATGGACAGCACAGTGATATTCTTTTGTTTGTTAGTGTGAAGGTTGCTAAGGGCAGTATCAAATTAAACAAGTTCTGTACTTGTGAGTTCTCCCCCCCCCCCAAAAAAAAAAAAATAAAATAAATAAAAAAATCATCATAATAATAAAATTAAAATTTAAAAATATAAAAATCAGGAAAACAAAGACAAATAAACAAAGAAATATCTCTACAGATAAAAAATTAAATAAATAAAATAATACAATAGTTACACGTTTTTTGGTTTACTCTAACGGATTGAATCTATTAATGTATTTTCTACTTGGATACCCCACCCCACCCCTCCCCCCCAAAAAAGAGAGACAAAATAATAATTATAAAATGCAGAGTACTAGGACAAAGGAACTCCTTGACTTAAAGGATATTCCCCATTTTAATATAATATCCAGGGTTTTTTCCCCCCTCAGAAAAATCAGCAAAATTGTTATTAAATAGCTCAACAAGCTTCTTTAAAAGCTGATACTACATGTATATGCAGTGTTCTCCACACACGTATTTTGGGAGGGCGGGCCGCCCTCCCAAGATTTAAGGCCGCCCTGCCAAAGAATTGGCCGCCCTGCTATAATAATTGGCCGCCCTGCCAAAAAAATGACAAATCACGGAATGAAAGCAACTTCGACGGCAGCGCAGAACAATGATAATCACATGTATAGGCTTCCTTTACACACATAAATATTTTCGTCTGCACTCAAACGAGTAGCCGGCCGACGAGCCATGCCCGACTTCCAAACCGCAGCATTGTTACGACCCACAAACACAGTGTGATGGAGATTAATGATGCCGCACACACACGCGAGCGATCAGGAGAGGACGAGCTGCCAAGCTAGGCTCACACACACACGCGCACCTCGGAAGACACAAACAATGCTACGAACATGTACGTGTACAAGTTAGGTAAGAACATGAACATGTACATGTCCATGTACATGTACACTACATAGTGTGAGCATGGCACATCAACCCGGTCTAAATCAAGGCACATGATTGGTCCGTTGCGGCAAAAGACTATGAATTATAGTGTGAGCATGGCACATCAACCCGGTCTAAATCAAGGCACATGATTGGTCCGTTGCGGCAAAAGACTATGAATTATTCATGAATAATCGCAGGCCATGGAGTATACGTCACCAACGTGTCCAGCTTTTTAAAACCACACATCGGCGGCAAATCCCTTGTGTGTGTTTTTGGCGCCGGCACACAAAGCAAAATATATAACAAATTGTATGTTTTAAAAATAAAGTGTTACAATGAGTTTGCCTTGGATAGTGTGTCGGGGCCTGGGGATTTATAACAATGAGGTTGCCTTAGATAGTGTGTCGGGGCCTGGGGATTTATAACAATGAGGTTGCCTTAGATAGTGAGTCCAGGCTTGGGGATTTATAACAATGAGGTTGCCTTAGATAGTGTGTCAGGGCTTGGGGATTTATAACAATGAGGTTGCCTTAGATAGTGTGTCGGGGCCTGGGGATTTATAACAATGAGGTTGCCTTAGATAGTGTGTCTGGGCCTGGGGATTTATAACAATGAGGTTGCCTTAGCTAGTGTGTCGGGGCCTGGGGATTTATAACAATGAGGTTGCCTTAGATAGTGTGTCGGGGCCTGGGGATTTATAACAATGAGGTTGCCTTAGATAGTGTGTGGGGGCCTGGGGATTTATAACAATGAGGTTGCCTTAGATAGTGTGTGGGGGCCTGGGGATTTATAACAATGAGGTTGCCTTAGCTAGTGTGTCGGGGCCTGGGGATTTATAACAATGAGGTTGCCTTAGATAGTGTGTCAGGGCCTGGGGATTTATAACAATGAGGTTGCCTTAGATAGTGTGTCGGGGCCTGGGGATTTATAACAATGAGGTTGCCTTAGATAGTGTGTCGGGGCCTGGGGATTTATAACAATGAGGTTGCCTTAGCTAGTGTGTCGGGGCCTGGGGATTTATAACAATGAGGTTGCCTTAGATAGTGTGTCGGGGCCTGGGGATTTATAACAATGAGGTTGCCTTAGATAGTGTGTGGGGGCCTGGGGATTTATAACAATGAGGTTGCCTTAGCTAGTGTGTCGGGGCCTGGGGATTTATAACAATGAGGTTGCCTTAGATAGTGTGTCAGGGCCTGGGGATTTATAACAATGAGGTTGCCTTAGATAGTGTGTCGGGGCCTGGGGATTTATAACAATGAGGTTGCCTTAGATAGTGTGTCGGGGCCTGGGGATTTATAACAATGAGGTTGCCTTAGCTAGTGTGTCAGGGCCTGGGGATTTATAACAATGAGGTTGCCTTAGCTAGTGTGTCGGGGCCTGGGGATTTATAACAATGAGGTTGCCTTAGATAGTGTGTCGGGGCCTGGGGATTTACAACAATGAGGTTGCCTTAGATAGTGAGTCCAGGCTTGGGGATTTATAACAATGAGGTTGCCTTAGATAGTGTGTCAGGGCCTGGGGATTTATAACAATGAGGTTGCCTTAGATAGTGTGTCGGGGCCTGGGGATTTATAACAATGAGGTTGCCTTAGATAGTGTGTCGGGGCCTGGGGATTTATAACAATGAGGTTGCCTTAGATAGTGTGTCGGGGCCTGGGGATTTATAACAATGAGGTTGCCTTAGATAGTCTGTCGGGGCCTGGGGATTTATTAGTTTTAAGAAAATGGAATATCTCAATTGTTTTTGCTTTTTATTTAGGTGTTTGTTAATTATTATTTATTTGTTTATGCTGTTGGCGTCTCATTGCCTGCAGGAAAAGGCAAATTGTCCTTTTAATTCTCCCTTGGTAGTGTCTGGGTCAAGCATTTTACAGAAAGAAGATCTCAAATTAATAAATTATTTATTGAGTGATTTATTTATTTATTTATGTATTTTGCTGCGGGCTTTCGTTGCGACCCTTAACTGTGACTCATTGCCCGCGTTAACAGGCAAATTGTCCTTTCAATTGTTTGCCCCTATCTTGCATCGGCGGATTTATTTTATTTTATTTTTTTTGGGGGGGGGGGGAGGATGCCAGAAACCGCAGAGCTGGCTAAGAGAGTGTCGGTATGGCATCAAAGACAAAGTATGATACAAAGTGAAACAAATGACAACAAATCATGCCAGTGATCAGGGGGGTCCGGATGTAAAATTAGCGTGAAGTTGCGTCATACTACATTTGTGGGAATTTGCAAACGGAGTTCAACGGTTACACGGTTACAATTCCCAGTCTTATAAGCCAAGTTCTTGCGTTGAGGATGAGTCTCTTAAATTATTTCAAAAAACGGAGAACCGTGGAACATTTCCGGGCAACAGAAGGTGCAAGCACCAGCGGTGAAACACAGGATTCTGCAAGTAATGATGAGCGATCGCCACCGAAGAGGAAAGTGCGAAACAAGGCAAACACCGGGACTCCGGTTTCGATTCGAGTCTGATGGAGAAATACTCCTGGCTACGCTACGACGAGATCAAAGGTAAGCACAAAGTTTCCATGTACAGAAATTAAAGTTATTAACCATCAATTAAAACTTGTTACATAGGCGGATATGCCGGTTCGTGAAAACGGACGATGTACATGTATGTGGCTTAATGTTTATGTGCACAGCCACAATCATGGGTACACTTTTTGTTACAAAGACACCAAATGAACAACATAAAAATATTGAGTAACTACTTGCAGATCTTGTATTTGACAAACTCAAGCACTTTTTATTCATCATTGACACAGCGACTGCTAATTGATATATAAATAACATTGAGATAACTGCTACCAGTGGTTTTCAAACTGTTGTTCATAAAATGGACACGAAAAAAATGTGTACCCATGATCGTGGCTGTGCACTTATGCAAAATATAATGTATAAAATTTATTTTTCCATGGGGGGGCTTATTTTTTACGATTTACTAACTTATCTTTCAGAGGGATTGCTCTGTCAACTTTGTAAGAGACATGGCCAGCATGCTCAGAAAGGTGTGAAAGTTTGGACAGAAATTCCATGCAAGTCTATTGCAAGACAAGATTAGGCAGCATCAGAAGTCCACTTGCCACTCCATAGCTGTTGGACTTGAAGGGCAAAGAGAGACTGCCATCAAGGATGGCGACATCAAGGCAGCGATGGCAACCATGGTAACAGTGCAGCAAACTGCTTTCCTGTCTGCTTTGCGCTGCATGTACTGGATACTGAAGAAAGAGATGGCACACACTACAAGCTTCAAATCACTGCTGGCCCTCTGCAAGGATCTTGGCTGCACATATCTAGAAGCTTTGAATGTCAATTCGAATGCCAACTACACATCGGAGAGGACAATGCAGGAAATGGTGTGGTGTTTAGGTAATAAATTTATCTTTTTTTCGTAAGAGAACAAAATTGAGCAAATTTAAACAACACAATTAAACTACTTGGGTTGCGCATTTTTAACAAGTTTTAATTACTACAGTTATTTAAATTAACGTAATTAAACATTTGTTTTTGTTTAGGTCAAACCATCAAAGAAAGTGTACTGGAGAACGTGCAGAAATCTGTTTTTGCGTTGCTCATTGACGAGTCGACAGACATCACAGTCACTGAACAGTTAGTGATATATGCTAAGTATCTCGACAAGACAGAACCGAAGGTTTCTTTCTTGGGAGTTGAGGAGGTAAGTTTCGAACAACGATAGACCTTTCCATTTCACACGGTCCCTTGTATTTTGCAACCAGATAAATCGACCAACACTGGGTGAATTTCCTTTAATTAAAAGGTATTTTGTACAACATCGATAATTACAGGTGCGTTCTGTTACTGCTGACTCATTACTAGAAAGATTATGGAGTTCGCTGAAAAGAACAACCTTGACCTAAAGAAGCAGCTCGCAGGATTCGGGAGTGACGTGGCGGCCGTTATGGTTGGTTGTAGAAATGGTGTGGCCACACAACTAAAACGAGTAAGTTAATAATATTTTTCAACTGCAACAACTGAGCCTGAAATCACTAAATTGAATTTACGAAATAATTATGTTTGTCTAATTTGCTCCCTTCCCTTTTTTAAGGTATCGCCAATGGTGGTTAGCAACCACTGCGTTGCCCATCGCCTGGCACTAGCTATGGGGAGTGCTGCTAAGAGCTTGCCGTACATAAAATCATTCAACGACACCCTGTAGATGGTGTATCAGTGCTACGAGTATTCGGCAATTCGAACTGGAGGACTACGGAGCATTCAAGTGAGTTTATTATCGAACCGTTCTGAGGGAGCATTTTCGAATAGCCATTTTTTTAGAAAGCTTCGTAACCCGTTCTTACTATTTTTACGCCCCAGGAAGCACTCAAAGACCCAGCACTAAAACCAAAAAGGGCCCTGACAACAAGGTGGTTGTCACATGACCACGCATGCACTACCATGAGACAGATAATCACCAGTGTCATCATCAGCCTGCAGCGAGAAGTGACGGAGCGTTTTGACGCTAAGGCAACTGGCTTCTGAGACTGTGGCCAACTGGAAGTTTGTTGCCACTCTCCACACCATGTGTGACATTCTTCCACAGCTGGCCATACTGTCAAAGAGCTTCCAGGTATGTTTAACTTTGAGATCTGTCAACTTGATGCACAAGAGAATATAATGAATGGAAATTGCCCGAATTTGTTAACGCACCAATATTTGCGCCGCAATTTTGTTTTTAAGTGTAAAGTATTTCCCCAAAAAATTCACGCAGTCAGACTGCGTCAACTTTCGTTTCGTCTTCTTATTCCTTTTAAGTATGAATCGGCAGCCAATAAATTGGGTGTCTTAAACAAAAGCCGTTACTGATAGGCAATTGTTATACAGCAACATGAAGTCAACTGGAGTTTGATGGCATATTTATGGTAGGTTACGTTTTTTTTTTACAAACTTTTCTTCTCAGGCTAGTGATTTGGATTTTAGCGACATTGACAAACAGGTGCAGAATACCATTGACATCCTGGAAGTCCGCCTATTGCGACCGGGAGACAACCTGAAGAAATTAGCTGACGTCTTTGAGGGAATGAAAAATGCATGTCCGGAGTTGCACCTCAAAACTCCAACCGAGCATGAAAAGGAAGACTACAAGCGCAGAGTAAGTATGGCATCGTAAAACTGAAAGAATCCATGCACCTGAACAACGTTATGCCGATGCTTTTGGATTTCCTATCTCACTGTTCTACGACTTTATTTTCAGGTCCATGATTCGTTCATCAACGCGCTGGTGGAAAACATCAAAGGGCGGTTCCCGCAGACAGAGATCTTGGAGGCTATGACAGTGTTTGATGTTAAGAAAATGCCGAAATACAGTCAAGATGCAGATGCTACAGAGCACGGTATGGAGAAGCTCCAGGTAAGACTTAAGTATTTGTGCCCAGTTTAAAAAAAAATTGTGTTCATATGCATCATGAAAAGTATTGAGTTGACTAGTGGTTAAAACTTTGCAAATAACTAGACTTCGGGTAATTTTGCCACATTTTAATTAAATTTGTGTTCTATCATTTTAGACGCTATTAGACCATTACGAAGAAGGACTGCACCTCTCACAGGAGGATGCAACCGCAGAGTGGATATCCCTAAGAACCAGCATGATCAACAACCCAGGAACATATGGAGTGAACGTAAAGGAGACGTTGCAGGTTCTGTGCTCTTCGAAGGTTTATCCAAACTTGGCCAAAATAGCTTCGGCAGCTTTGATAATACCAGTTTCAACTGCAGGTGAGTAAAACCGGGAGGCAATATTTGTTTTTGTACGTCGTTTCATTTCCTTTCTTCTTATTCGGATCCTTCTCATCATCCGTATCATTCACCTTGTGATGTAAATTTCTTTCTCATGTTTCAGACTGTGAACAGGGATTCAGTAAACTTAAACGAATTAAAACCCGCCTCCGTAATCGCCTCAGTCAGCAAACCCTCAACAGTCTGCTAATGGTAGCCATAGAAGGACCACCCGTCAACGAGTACCCCTACGAGAGGGCTTGTAAGAAGTGGGCCTCTTTACGGAATCGGAAAATCACCCTAAGATTTCCAGAAGAAGACCTCGATCCCGTGGACGACTACTTTGATGATGATTTCGAAGATGCCAGCGAATGAGGCCTACAGATTCAGTAGTAGGGGTGGGAAGAAACGGGGTTTGGGACGAGTACAATGGTGATCGTTTTTATTTTTATTTTTTCAGAAAATTGTGAGTTTTACCGTTATTCATGCAGCTGTAGATTTAGGTCTACGTTATTATGTAAAAACTCATATGAGTTGTGACGAGATCATAAAGTTTTACCACGTTGTTGCAATTGCAGTGTGTACCTGTACTTACAAGGTTTCTTTTTTTGTTCTTGTTTCAGGAAATCACACACAGTTGTTGAATGTTTATACAAATAGTTTAAAGGAGCTGAATAGAAATAAAGCAGTTGAACAGTTTAAAGCAGCTCACTTCGTCAATTTATTGCAACAACGTGGTAAAACTTTATGATCTCGTCACATGAGTAGTGCCGATACTGAACAGAAAATCTAAAAATAAACAATCTGTTTGGATGATAAATGTTTCTTGTGAGCTTATTCCCTTTTAAAGCGTTGCCCCTGAGGCCTTTTGCATAATGTTGACCCTGAAGTTGGGTGACAAACACAGCACATTTTTTGTTTTCAAAACGCACTTTCCATGGTCGAGTGTAGAGTAGAAGGAAGTTTCCTATTGGCTAGCCGTAAAGTGGAACGAATTTTCCTAGCCAATAGCAAAATGCGTAACGTGCTAGACAAAACAAAACGTGCCACTCCATTGGGTGCGTTTTCGCGGTCGTAACCAATAACTGTTTCGGTTGAACTTGCCATTGGTTAATCACTGGCCATTGACCGAAACAGTTATTGGTTAGTACGACCGCGAAAACGCACCCCTGGATGTGCGGTGCGTGCGCCTGCCTTTCTCTGCCGACCGGCAACAACACAGCGCATTTTTTATTTTCACAATGCACTTTTCTGCGTAGAGTGACTGTGGAGACACATGTAATGAAGTTTCCTGTTGACTCGCCGCTGTAAAGTGGAAAGAATGGCAAAATTCGTTAGTTAAATCATGGAGGTAGGAATACTAGACAAAATGTGCCAGTGTAAGGCTGTGTGGTGCGTGCGCCTGCCGAGGTTGCAACGTTGAATCAGGTATGTGTGAGTAATCATTGTCCAGTCTGACATTTATAGCCGAAATGACGTGAATAGCTGTCGGAAGATTTGATGCCAGATTAACTTACTTCGGTTGGTCAACTTCTAAAACAACCTGACGGTACCTTAAAACATCTCGGCCTGTTGTGATAGTATCGGGAGACCCTGAAACCCCCACCCCCGGTCACAATCACTAATAATAAGGTAGCCATAAGCGTTTATGTCTGATGACGTCATATAACAACCGTGCGGGCGCCATTTTGATGACCTCATTTTTACGGCCGCCATTTAATTTACGTCATGCCGCCCTCCCCCAAAAAAAGTCTGTGGAGAACACTGCTATATGTGTATGTTGATTAGCCCTTGCCTCAATCAGGGATGAGATTTGTCAGACTTTTGTCTGAATTCAGACTTTTTATGTCAGCCTGGTGAATAAAAAAAGCCTTTCATTTTTCCACATAAAACAAAAGAAAGACTGCCCTTTGATCTACTTCACTAGTGCTTAGGACACTGTTCCTAAAAGCCCTTTGAATTCCAACCCCTCCCTAGGGGTTACCAAAAGGTTCTGATTTTTGTGAAAATAGGGCCTACTGTGACAGTTTTTTTGCTTTTTTTATAGCAAGTAGACACTGTATTCAGCAGAAATTTTCACAAGTAACTTTTAGTGTATTCTTGCTTTATAATGTTGCCAGCAAACAAGCATTACGTTGACAAAACCAATTTATGACCCTTTGAGCTGCAGTGCTCAATCACGCCACATGATACTCTCTTTTCATATCCGCTCTGACAGGTGAAGCAAATCTACAGGCATCTATGTGTATTGAAGATAACTCGTCGTTTAGGTCTTCAAGACGAGCTGTCACAAGACGTGAAGTTGTCGCTCGTAGATGAGCTCATCCAGCAAAGCGAAGCAGCACTGAAATACGGCAAGGATTTACTGTACACCGATCTACAGTATGGGGACGAATACCTCGTCATGGCCGTTCACTTACTTCTAGACATTTGGCAGGAATCAGGTGATTACAGGTTTTTTTAAGCATAGTATACCGTTGGTTTTTCACTACGGTAAAGAGGCTAAAATAAAACATCCTTTTTGTCTGACAACTCACACTTGTTATCTTCATGTTATTTTTTTTTCAAACAGTGGACATGTTTAAAATCTCGCTCCAAATGAGTATCAAATCATAAATGACATTTTGCCCCATGTTAGCATTAGGTTCTTCATTTGAGTTGTTTTCTCATTTCTTTGATACGCATGAGACTTGCACAGTCTATTGATACCCAATTCTGTGCGTTGACTCTAACAGGGACAGAGAGGTATCTGTGGAGAATGATTGAGATCTTGGAGAAAGGTCTTAAGGCAAGTACATCCTGTCATCATATGAAGTTGCTTCTCATACGACTGTATTGTCTCATCGGTAAGTCGCTCAACCCGCTTGTAGGAACCATGAAAACGTATACAATTTCAAATGTTGCCTGTGCTTGAGTGCTGTGGTTTAAAACTATGACTCTTAAGGTGATCCCTGGAACATTCTTTATTTTTGAGGTGAAGTCGACAGAAAACAGAACTGTCTGAACAATTATACATTTGGGGTCTTTCGGAGAAAATTTGAAGTTGCTTCTCATACGACTGTATTGTCTCATCGGTAAGTCACTCAACCCTCTTCTAGAAACCATGAAAATGTATACAATTTCAAATGTTGACTGCAATTGAGTGCTGTGGTTTAAAACTATGACTGTTGATGTGATCCCTGGAGCTTTCTATCTTTTCGAGGTGAAGTCGACGGAAAACAGAACGATCCAAACAATTCTAAATTTTTGGTATTTCGGCGAAAAATGGGTTGATGAAACTTTTAACGGCTCCACTGTCATTTCAAATACCTTGGATTGTGTTTTACATTTTCTTGGTTTTTTCCCCCTATCAGGTGCGTTTGGGCCCATACCGGACCTGTATGACGGACTGGACATCAAACATATACAACAGGATACATTAGGGTAACTATTACATAAGCAATCAATGCATGAAATCTCGCAGGCAGTGTGGAATTAACATTCAAGTCTTCATGCATTTCCTTTGTTGTTGACTTGTTCAATTTTGTTATCTCAACAGTGCTTCTTGTAAAGTTTTATTTTTCCAAGATCAGTTGGAATCAATTTTTTTTAAATTATAATATATAATACTTGGTTCTTATATTGCGCACATATCCTAATAGCTAGATCAAGGCGCTTCATAACATTATTAAGCCAGACTTACAACATTTTTATCCCTGTTCATCAGGGATACTTTTAAACCAATCCACAAACTTTCTCAACTTACTGGTGAGCGGACAACCCCAAGCTGTTTATATTAGCTAAGGGGTTAATCCAACACAATACCGTCTCAGCCTTTACTGGTGCATATTTCATGCAACTGGGTAAAGAGAAGCAGGTTATGGTTAAGTACTTTGTTCAAGGACACAAGTGTCATGACCGGGATTCAATACCCACACCCTGATGATTAGGCCATCCGGACTTGAGTCCATTGTGCTAGACCATGCCAGGGCCGAATTTCATGGCTCTGCTAACCGCCGAATTCTGCCCTTGCGATCACCACTCTCCGCTTACCGGGCAAGCCCCGAATTTCTGCGCTAGCTGTGTAAGCATAGAATGCCTAGTATTGTGGACTATGCAAGCACACAAGCAAAAATTCCCTGCTAACCCGTGAAATATGCTTGATGTAAGCGCAGAATTCCCTGCTTCCGTAAGCGCTGATTCTTTGCTTACGGTAAACAGAGCCATGGAATTAGGCCCAGGCTTCATAATCTAAACTTAAACAAGTATCGACGGCTTAGAAATTTTGTTGTGTTCTTTAATTATTTGTTGTTGTTTTTCTTCTCCATACAATTGTGAAATCTAGGTACACTGTTTCAGGATATGTTACTAGTTTGGGCCACTTTACTTCCGCCAATGCCTTGTTCAACACAACTCTAAAGTTCTTCACCGTAAACCACAAGGATGTGAGTTTGTTTTGTATCTCTTATTTTGGACAGATGTAGACACTTAAAGAGGAAGGGAAGTGACCAAGTCTATTCTGTTTTGTACTCATTTTCTCATAGATAGAGTCCTCATGTGAGCGGGGAAAAAATTACAAGTCTCTAACCTCACATTAAAATGGTGTAAATTGCCATTTTATTCATTTTAATCCAGTGCAAAAATTTGTCAACATCACAAACATCTGATGACATCATTCTGAGAAAAATGGACTTGACTTTTTTTGTACAAATTTTGCTCAGAAAAGTCAGTCATGAACCAAAACATCCCTGTACAAAAATCTTGTGTCCCATTTTTCTCAGAATGATGTCATCAGATGTTTTGGATGTTGACAATTTTTTGCACTGGAAGGGCATCGAATGCAATGGCAGTTTACACCATTTTAACATGAGGTTAGAAACTTGTTATTGTTTTCCCCACTCACATGAGGAAAATGAGTACATCACAAAATTGAATTGGTAACTTCCCTTCCTCTTTAAGTAGAAATTGACACTTAAATCAATATGCAAAGTATGCAAAGTATATGCAAAGTATATATGCAAAAATATGCAAAGTATTCACAGCTACAAGTGCAGTACATACATGTATATTTTGAAATAGGTTTTAAGGTTTAAAGGTATTATACAGGATTGGTAGAGCTGACAAAATAATCACAGACAGTGTTCATGTTTTGTGTAATCAACCACATACATGAAATAACAAACCTGTGAAAATTTGAGCTCAATTGGTCATCGAGGTCACGAGAAAATAGTGAAAAGAGACCTTATGTGTTTTCTGTTTTTCAAACATCAAGTTTATTATCGCGCGTGATAAAAACTATTGTTTTACTCATTTCTCAGAAACGATAGCATTTTAGGCAGAAATATTTTAAGGAACCCTTTCTACCATTACTTACTTTAAATCATGTAAGTTATGTGTGAATCTGTGAACATTTGTGTTTTTCGATCTTACCAATAGTGTACAGGGCCTTTAAAAGTATTATACGGGATTGGTAGAGCTGACAACATCGTCGCACACAGTGTTCATGTTTTGTCTGATCAACCATATACATTCACAAACCTGTGACAATTTGGGCCTAATCCGTTGTGTGAGTCAGGAGAGAATGGTGATAAAACCATGCACAATTTTCAGCATGTAAACACATTGTCCTTAATTTTTGTTGTAACAACCACAATCTACTGTTGCCTTTTTTAAGACTAAAACTAACAATGATGTTTGTTATCAATAGACCTTATGCATATGACGTCATTTGAGTAGGGCGCCCTCACCTAGAGGTCAAAAGGAAGATGCTCATTGGCCAGTCTTGTGCGCCGCGCGTACAAATCAGCGCGTTTCCATTGTTTCATCATCAGTTTACCTCTAAGATGGCGGCTTGGTGACGTCAATGCATAAGGTCTATACCAATCCTGTATAACACCTTCAACAAACTTCTGTGCATTAAAAACACAAACACAAATGAGCTGCGAAAGGGGGAGGGGGGCAGGGAGGGCACATGCTCCCTCAACAGTGGTCCGCTGATCAACTGCTAGTCAAAACAGCTGAGGACTACATGTAGAATAAAATTCTATCTAAGTTGTCCTGCTGGTCAGTTCAACGCCTTCCAAAAGGTATATATGTACATGTAAACTGCTGTCAAATCATATTGTTTCAAATTACAATAGCAATTGATAACATGAAGACAACGGGGCTGCAGGCTAGTCACTGGAAAAGGTCAAATGTTAAAGTTAGTGTCCATTTGCGAATGCTGCGGCTAGAGATGCAGTTGGTACCCACTGTCACCCTGCTAAACTGGGATGGACTCGCCTTTCATTTGAAAATACCTTGACAATGTTTGCTCGATTTCTCAGCAAGTAGACACTGTATTTAGTTTAAACTTTCACATGTGACCTGTAATGTGTCTTACTTTATAACTTTGCCTATAAAACAGCATTACATTGATAAAAATTGACCTATGACCCAACCTTACCGAAGTGTTTTATTTGAATTTTATCTTGATTAGACCACCGAGTACATGATAACAGCGTACAAGTTTGGAACATTTCACAAGATTCCCGAGTTCTTGACGTTTAGAAGGAGAATCAGTCATTCAATCCATTGTGCTCTGGTCACGGTTGAGAAACTACTCTTGGAGCTGCTCACTGAAGCAGAAATGTAAGATACACTTTCAAAAGCAGGCAGGATATTCTTTCTGATTTCTGATTTCCAATTTGTTTTACACTCAGAAAATTCAGCAAGTTTGTTATTATATAGCTTAGCCATTGTACTCAATTACATGTAAATTTTCCTGCCTATTCCTGAGGGCCAAATATCATGCGTGCAAATGCTCCGTCCCTTCACCCATTAACCAATACACCGATCCATTAAGCCCCGCCCATTTCTCATTGACCAATCACAACCACGAAATCTGATCACCATTTGAGCCGTTTGGTGATCTTTGCACTAACGGTGATCGGGTTTCGCGGCTGTGATTGGTCAACTCGTAGGGAGGCGGGGCTTAATGGATCAATCTATTCCAACTCCAACTTTGCGGCCAAAGGTTTCGGCCAACATGCCAAATTAACAGGCAGGGTGGTATTCTTGCTAAAGAGTTAAACAGTTTTTAATAGATGTTAAATAGTTGTTCCAAAAAATAAGCACAATGCCTGAATATTGTGTACATGATAAATCATAATTTTGAACAAGGTAAATAACGGATGAGATGTTATCATCGTGTCACTGCAAAAACGTATCTCTATTTGCAAAAACATTGTAAACATTTTATCTTGAATTTGAAAAAAATGCCATATCTCTCACTAAAATGCTCCCTCCACAAACACTGTATCTCGGCACGTATTTGTTTTGTGTTTACACCTGGGTTATTTTAAGGGAAATACGATATTTTGACAATTTCAAACTCGTAAGTGCTGTTGTAGGAGCTACAATGTTTTTGCACAGACACAACGATGTAACAATTTGAAGCAATTTTAACACAGTGATTGTTTTCCCTCTTTGTTATTTTCATCATTTGGTTGCGTCTTGACTTCAGTGGAGGAAACTCACTACAAGACTTCATCCTGGACATGGAAATCTATCCTGAGAAAGGTAAGCCCACAAAGGGAAATTATTCTCAAATAAATGTATGTCGTGGCCGAGCGGATAAGAGCACCGAACTCAAGCTCTGGTGTTTCTGATCAGCAGAGTGTGGGTTCGAGTCCCGGTCGTGACACTTGTGTCCTTAAGCAAGACACTTAACCATTATTGCTTCGTCCTTCGGATGGGACGTAAAGCCATTGGTCCCGTGTGTTGTGTAATGCACGTAAAAGAACCCAGTGCACTTATCGAAAAGAGAAGGGGTTCACCCCGGTGTTCCTGGTTTGATTGGCTGCATATTGCGACACAGCACCTTGTAAACCATTACATGGTGCTATGTAAAAGGAATAGGTCTCAAACTTCAAAACATAGCTCCACAAATCTTGCAGGAAAATACTGACTGTTGAAGCGCCTTGAGTGTCACTGAGTGACGGATATGAGCACTATATAAGAAGCCACTATTATTACTATTATAATGTTCATTTTTCAATTTAAAACAAAAAGTTGTAATTTACAGCTTTAAATGGATGGCATTACATGCATTTAACACTGCTTGTAAACAACGCTGTGTCTTGTGCATACTTGTAAATTTTTTTATTAACAACTGTTATCAATCAACTTTTCTTTTCCTGATGTAGATGATACGAAATGGGAGGAGATTACGGATAACCGTGATCTGGGTGTTATGTTGTCATGGGCACCTCAACAAAGGTAACTATTGAAAAAAACAACTAATGACAACGCTTTTTGGTTTTTATTTTCTAATTGCTTCTCACATATGCAGTGTATCTTTTATTGATCACCAATTGTTTTTGTGCTTTTTGTGAACGTTTTGAATGTTTGCGCTAATTTTGTAGTTTTTGTTTTTGTTTTTTTGTATACTAATTATTTTATTATTATTTTTTTTTTTTTCCAACATTCGTTCAAATCTTTTTATACACATTTTTAACATTATTCCCTATATAGATAGGTTGCAGTATGACGTAAGTCGGCCATCTTTACAGGCAATTTGGAACACACAGTCATGCGTTACGCGTGAGAACGGCGTGCAGCACGCGCACATTTCACAAAACTCATTGCGTGATTGGTTAGTAAACGACGCGGCTGCGTTAATAATTTGAGCGCTTGACGCGCCTGCAAGCCAAAATGCGATTTGCCCGTAAAGATGGCGTCTACTGGGAACTATCTATTGTCTTTCTTTTTAAGTATCATAGCCTATTCTTTCTATTTTATCCTTTTTACTTTTTGTAAATTCATTGTGTTTCAGCCCTCGAGCTGTCTTTTATTGAATTTGATTGTCAATAAACCATTTCAATCAACAACAAAAACAATTGATGACCCCTTGCATAGCACGTCACAAGCTTAAACACCACCTTCACTAAAGGTCAACGGAAGACCTATCATTGACTGAGAGTTGTGCTCGGCGCGTAGGCACAGGTGAACGTTTCCATTGCTTTCCATTCCAATGATGGCTGCCTATGCAAAGTGACTATAAATGGTGTGTCATGGGTGTTGGTTCAAATCCTGGTGGTGACTCGTGTGTCCTTAATAATAATAATAATAATATGGATTTATATCGCGCTTTATCACACCCAAGGGCGTCTCAAAGCGCTTCGAACATTATTACCCCTGGTCACTGGGCCATTTATTTCATTCCTTAAACCATCTCAGCTCCCTGGGGAGTATACAGCCTGTGCTGCAATATATGCGCTACTAGGCTTAATCAATCACAAGAACCATCTCTGCCCTCACAGGTACCCATTTTACCCCTGGGTGGAGAGAAGCAATTATAGTTTAGTGTCTTGCTCAGGGACACAAGTGTCACGACCGGGACTCGAACCCACACTCTGCTGAACAGAAACACCAGAGCTTGAGTTCGGTGCTCTTAACCGCTCGGCCACGACACGCTATTGAGAAAGACACTTGACTATAATTGGGAGTAAATGGTTACCTGAGTTTGAATCCCGGGCTCTATACCGCCCGGCAATGAAAGCCTGCATGTAGGCTATGTCCATATTCAAAACAGTGTGTCTCATCTTATAAGTGTTTGAAGCTTTCTATTTTGAGGATCATACATGTAAGAAAAACCGTAGTTAGTAAGCTTGCGCATACAACCATGTTTAAAACTCCAGGGAGAAATGTTGGCTTTGAGTAGAGCTGGTGTGATCTCGCATATTTGAACAGTGTACTCTGCTTAGCCTTAGGGTGTCTTATGTCTTGTATCATAGTCTAAATATTATTGTATAGACCCAATGCACAACGCGCAGCGCACTTGCACGCGCGTCTCCTGTCCGCCATTTTGTGTGTCAAAACGTGCACAAAAGTTATGGTACATGTGCTTAATGCACCGCCGATCAGTGCGCGTCTACCATTTCTGCCTTTTTTGTGGAGTCCATTCCTTTTGTGCACGTTTTGACACCCAAAATGGCGGACAGGAGACGCGCGTGTATGTGCGCTGCGCGTTGTGCAATGGGTCTATAGATTGATTGCAATAAAGTCACAGATTTCCCATAATCCTTCTCTGAAATGTTTGAATTTGCCATGTTTGAGATACGACGTTGTAATGGAAAAACTAAATATTAAAAACATCAAAGATGGCCAATGTTAGCCGTTCAAGGAGGATTGTGGGATACATAACATCATGTTCACTCCACCTATTTATGGCTTTTTTGTTTTTTCGCTTTTTGTTCTGCAAACAAAAGCAAGTGATTTATGAACATTTTAATGTCACAGGCAACTAACAGACGAAGACAAAGTGGCCTCTCTTCAGCAGGAGAAGGCTTGGCTGAAATTACGACAGCTCGTCCTGCGCTCTCTCGCTGCTGCAAGCTACCTCATCCCAATCCCTCCCCAAGGGGCTGCAAACACCCCTACTAATAATGGTGAAGGCCCGGGTCACGAGGAAGTGCTGGGCATGTTAATAGAGCAATTGGAAAGGTACTTGCGGGAGACGGCGGAAGATCTCATTACGCATAGAAAGGTAAGAAATTGCAACTAGTTGTACTTTGAGGGGAGAACACTTCAAATGTTATTATTGTTTAAAGGGAAGGTATGCGTTTGGTAATCACTCTTAAAATTAATGGCAAGTACAGCCGCTTTCAATAGTATAAAGCATTTTGAGAATCATTTCACTTCGAAGTAATGTGGTTATGGAAAAATGTGTCTGTTTTTATCCCCCAAAATTTGAATCTGAGAAACGTTCCTGTCAGAAATGTTTCTCAGATTGTGTATTCCTATTGGGGATTATTCTTCCTGTGTGGAAATATTCCCTCCAGATTTTCTGCGGTATCTCAAAAACGCAACCTCCTTTTGAAGTGAAATTTTCACATTTTAGTTTTATATAGTTTATGTGTACTTTTATAATAATAATAATAGTGGCTTCTTATATAGCGCTCATATCCCTCACTCAGTGACGCTCAAAGCGCTTCAACTGTCAGTATTTTTCTGCAAGGTATATATGTGGAGCTACTTTTTGAAGTTTGAGACCTGTTCCTTTATATATGTAGCACCATGTAATGGTTTACAAGGTGCTGTGGCGCAATATGCAGCCAATCAAACCAGGAACACCAGGGCAAACCCCTTCTCTTTTCGATAAGTGCACTGGGTTCTTTTACGTGCATTACACAACACACGGGACCAACGGCTTTACGTCCCATCCGAAGGACGAAGCAATAATGGTTAAGTGTCTTGCTTAAGGACACGAGTGTCACGACCGGGACTCGAACCCACACTCTGCTGATCTGAAACACCAGAGCTTGATTGAGTCCGGTGCTGTTATTCGCTCGGCCACGACACGCCATGGGATTAAAACAATCGAACGGTTCAAAAAACCAAAGGTATACTTTGCCTTTCACCCTTACCCTCCCAAGTCCTTCTGTATCCTCCCCCAGTGCTGAAATGAAAGAGTCGGACGGACTGTGGGCTGTAGGCCCAAACTAAGTATACTCTTTGTCATGTTGTCGGAGCTTTAGTTCTCTCTCATACTGACTTTGGCATTCTTCTTTTAATAATAATAATAATTGTATTGTATTAATTTTATTCCCAAAACGGAACAAACCCCATACCCTGGGGAAGGGTTACAACAATAACAAAATTTTAAACTTACAATATAACAAAGAAGGAGAGGTTAGCATGAACAAATATTAAATTATACTTGGTTTTCCTTTAACTTAAAAGCAGAGAATATGTACTTCGCAACACAATTCATAATGGTTTTATCGTGAGAACTCATAAGGAAAATAAATTTGTCCTTTTCCAATAAGATACTAAAATCCGTGTAACTTTGAGCAATGGTATCATACAATTTCTTTCTGAGTACAGTAAACATTGGGCAAAAACAAATGAAGTGAATTTCCGTTTCAACATCCTTCAAGCAATGGAGACAAATACGATCCTTAAATTCTACACCTGTATATCTCCCAACCTCAACTTGTAGTTTATGTGCTGAGCATCTAAACCTTGCTAAATAGTGACGATATTGAGGATTGTACAAATACTTTAGGTATGGCTCTATCTCGAAGTTCCTTTTAAACGTCCTATATGTCCTAAGTTTATTTCTATGGGTAGAAGAGCCCCGGGAGTCATCATGTAATCTTTCAAACCAGTTACAAATAAAGACATTGCTTAATTCTTTTCTAAATGCATCACAAAGTACACGTTGGCACCGAATTCCTGACAAGCTCAAAGGTGCATTCCATTTGACCAAACCAAAGGTATTCTGGATCTTGAGGAACAAAGATGGTTTCCTTGCAATTCCCAAGCTAATGTCCTCTTGAAAAGCACTATAAAGAATGGAGTCTGTGGGTTGACCAGTTAACTTAAGCCAGTATTTAAAAGTGTTATAACATTGTTCGATGTATAGAGGAAATCTACCCAGTTCACCCAGAACAGCATCATTAGAAGTACGTCTATTTACATTCAAAATAAATTTAAACCAATTCATTTGAAACACTTCTGCTTGATTGTCACTTTTCTTCCATGTAATTTCTGAACCATAATTAATAATTGGTTTCAGTAGCATATCAAAAATTTTCAAAAGTAAAACAGGAGATAAATCATTGCTTATATTTTTTCTTATTAGATACGCTGCCTTGTGACCTTTATTTACTAAATGTTTGTGAGCCAGCTTAAAAGAACCTGAATTTTGAAAAATAATACCTAAATACAAATAAGACTTCACATATTCAATCGGTTGCTCATTAATAAAAATACTGTTCGTTAAATCCTTATTTCTTACTAAATCATCATTAAAAACAATAATTTTAGTTTTGTCAATATTTACAGTCAGTCTCCACTTATTGCAAAATGATTCAAACCTCTTAATAAGCAACTGAAGACCCTCGTGAGTGTCAGACACAATAATCATATCATCTGCATATAAAAGTGTATTTACATTTCTGGTACCCAGTTTTACGCCATGGGAGGGTGCTCTGGCTAACTCAGTTTCAATATCGTTTAAAAATAATGAAAATAAGATAGGACTTAAAACTGCACCTTGCTGAACACCTATATTACATGGGAATAACTCAGTGGCACCATATTTCAATTTCACACAGCACTTAACATGTTTATACATGTTCTTCAAAATGTTCAGTGCTTTCATACTGAGACCAAACTGTTCAAGTTTCCACCACAGTAAGGCTCTATTAACATAATCAAAAGCTTTTTTGAAGTCAACAAAACAAACATATACATGTAGCTCTTTCCTTTGACTGCGAAATTTCTGAACTAATGTATTTAAAACGAAAATATTGTCAACTGTACTGAAACCTGATTTGAAACCAGTTTGATTATCGCGAAGAATATTTTTTGCCCAACCATCTATCCTGTTTCTAAAAACAGTTTGGAATATTTTACCAACTGAACTAAGTAAATTAACACCTCTATAATTGCTTGGGTCACTCTTGGCACCCTTTTTATGTATAGGGCAGATAAATCCCTCTGACCATGAAGCTGGCACCTGCTCGGTACTCCAAATGAAATTAAGCAACTTTGTTATTGGTCTACTTAAATAACTAGTTCTTATATAGCGCATTTTACAATTACGTATCAATGCGCTTTACATTAGTGCCCTTGTCATTGGGCCAATAACATTCCTTTAATCTTTCTCAGCTCCCTGGGGAGTATACAGCCTGAGCTGCCGTGGCGCTCCGAAGGCTTTTACAAACACAATATCAACCTCTACCCTTGCAGGTACCCATTTATACCCCTGGGTATGACCGGGACTCGAACCCACACCCCGATGACTAAACCACCAGAACTTGAATCCGATGCTCTAAACCATTTTGGAGTTCAAAGTTTACAAAATAGTGCAGCTTGTTCCACACCCTGGAGGGAACATATCACTCAGGGAGCTTCATTGGCTACCGATTTCAGAATGGATTCTTTTTAAACTTGCTCTTTTTCTTTATCAATCCGTGAACAAATCTACTCCTACAGGTAGATATATTTCCAGTTTCTTTTTGTATAACACTCCTCTGTGTTTTCTACGGTCCACACTTGACATCACTCACTTGAATGTTTCCCGCGCAGACTAAGTTTTGGGACACAGAGCATTCAGTATAGCTGGACCAATGATTTAGAACAATCTACCTCCTGTCATTAGGGAATCTGTTTAGTTTATCTCTATTTCGTAAAGCTTTTAAGACTCGCCTCTATCCATATTTCTATTATGTGTGTTATGATCTTGATGGAATAGCGCCTTATAAATTGTTGTTGTTATAATAATAATAATATCGGCTCTTAAATAGCGCAATTCCAAAGAATGATCATTGCGCTTCACACATTTTTACCCCTGATCACTGGGCCATTTATTTCATTCCTGAAACCATCTCAGCTCCCTGGGGAGTATACAGCTTGTGCTGCCAAAGCGCACTAAGCTAAATCATTCACAAGAACCATCTCTGCCCTCACAGGTACCCATTTTATCCCTGGGTGAAGAGAAGCAATTTATAGCAAAGTGTCTTACTCAAGGACACTAGTGTCATGACCGGGATTCGAACCCACACCCTGATGACTCAGCCACCAGAACTTGAATCCGATGCTCTAAACCGCTCGGCCAAGACACGCCATATCTGTTTATCACGTTATCTTATTGTTATTAAATTGTTTTCGTTTTAGTTTCCCGTTCAGGGGCCTCCTAGCACGAGGACAGCTAGCTACCTCAAGGGAGAATGTGGTACCATTCTCTTGACGACGTTGAAGGTTGTACATCAAATACATGAATTATCAACACAGAATGAAGGTAAGATGGCTTTCTTCAATTTGTCTCATTATCGCGTAATATTCTTCCTACTTTAGTCTGGTTTCTGATTTGTTTGACCCTGGAAGAATTGTTATCAAAAAGCCTTGAAAAGTCTGATAGAGCCTACACCATTTGCACATATGTAGGTCAGACCTTGTACTCGATAAAACGTTCCTACTTTTTCTTCCAACGACCAACCGTCACGCCTTTATATTGTGGCGTGTCGTGGCTGAGCGATTTAGCGCACTGAACTCAAGCTCTGGTGTTACTCATCAGCAGAGTGTGGGTTTGAGTCCCGGTCTTCACACTTGTGTCCTTGAGCAAGACACTTGACCATTATTGCTTTGTATCGGACCTCAAGCTGTAGGTCGTGCGTGTTGTGTATTGCACGTATAAGAACCCAGTTGCGCTTATCGTAGAGAAATGGTTTGACCTGGTGTTTCTGGCAGTGGCTGCCGAGTGCGCGCCACAGCACATTCTAAACACTAATATACATGTAAGGTGCTATATACATGTAAAGGGGTCTCATAATTCATAAACTTCAAAACCTGTCTTAAAAAGTGTTTCTCTTTGTTCCAGTGCCTTCAGCACCTTATTGGAGGATACGTGTGCTATATAAGACTCCGATATTATTATTGTTATTATTATTATTATAATTAATTGGGACCCACCCTTGGTTTATGTCCGGGGGTCTCTTGCCTCATTTCATGTTTTTTGTTAAGTATGTAGATTACCCTTGTCAGTGAGATTGCGTTGTGTTTTTAAACATTGTTTTGTGTACAGCTGGTCTGGTGTTTTGAGGTCATTATTGGTGTATATTCTTTAAACTTGTTTTTGTTGTAATGCGCATTAAGGGATCTGTAATGCGGTAAATAAATTCTGTTCTATTATTATTACTAACATTGTGATTATTATTATCCAGTTAACCAGGGCCCAATTTCATAGAGCTGCTTCACGGTAAGCAAATTTTTGTGCTAACTGTAGCAGAAAAATTTGCTTAAGCATAAGCGTATTTCACAGGTTAGCAAGAAAATAAGGCGGCCACCTTGCGCATTCACAGTGGGTTTGCATTGTTATTTCATTCATTTTTGTGCAGTAAGCACCGGAAGGTTAGCATGCCTTTTCGTGTGCTTACTGTTAGCAACGCTATGAAATAGAAACTCCTACGTTAGCACAGAATTGGCCGTTAAGCAGCTCTATGAAATTGGGCCCTGGGCATATATAAACTTTTACCAAACCCACCCACTGCATTATTTTCGGTGAAAACTCTGAAGGCATTAAGTCATTCTTTTTTTTCCCAACCTATTTCATAAGTAGGATTTGAAACTTTGCATGGTGGGAGTATAATCAGGTAAGGTTTGCGGTAGCACCATGTGTAAATCTCTGTTGAGTAGTGTTGGTTCTGTCAACAACTGGTTCTTTTCAGAACCAACACTACTCAAGAAGAGATTTAGACATTGGTGCTACCGCAAACCTCATCTCAACCTGTTTCATAGAAAATCTGGCAATTCTACCATCTTGAAACCTAGTTACAATTTAGTTCCAATTTGGTCAGAGCAACTACATCATGGCAGCTCATAAGGGAACTAGCAAAAAGGCTCAGCCAATGACCAAAGCTCTTACATGTTTCATGACAATCAAAGACGAATCACAGTAGCTGTTATAATAATAATAACAATGGCTTCTTATATAGCGCTCATATCCCTCACTCAGTGACGCTCAAGGCGCTTCAACAGTCAGTATTTTCCTGCAAGGTATATATGTGGAGCTACGTTTTTAAGTATGAGACCTATTCCTTTACATAGCACCATGTAATGGTTTACAAGGTGCTGTGGCGCAATATGCAGCCAATCAAACCAGGAACACCGGGGCAAACCCCTTCTCTTTTCAATAAGTGCACTGGGTTATTTTACGTGCATTACACAACACACGGGACCAACAGCTTTACGTCCCATCCGAAGGACGAAGCAATAATGGTTAAGTGTCTTGCTTAAGGACACGAGTGTCACGACCGGGACTCGAACCCACACTCTGCTGAACAGAAACACCAGAGCTTGAGTCAGGTGCTCTTATCCGCTCGGCCACGACACGCCACTGAAAAGCTCCTCCTGATAACTTGTTTTTGTATTTTTTTTCTTTCTTCTTTTTCCACATCAGAAAAGGCCGATCTGCAGAATACAATACAGCAAGATTTCACCGTCGTCATCGACAAATGTACAGGTAGGCTTTGGGTTTCTATGTGATGCGACAAAAATGGGTCGTGGAAAGGGAGCCAGCCTTCACCTATAACCAGTGAGATGTCTTTACCTTGTCAAGGTTTTGTTGGCCCACCAGTTTTTTCATTGTGCCATATTTTTGTACGATTTCTTTGCAACATTAATCAGCGTGTAGTTTTCGGAAGCAATAATAGGGTTTCTGCAGATCCTTAAAGGTGTTAAAAAGTTTTTAATTGAACCATCCAAATTTAAGGCTTTAACCCTTTAGTCACTGTTCCGCCCGAAACCGCCCAGCCATTTACTCACTGCACCGCCCAAAACCGCCCGAGATTAAACAACACTTTGTATCTTGGGTTTTACACATGCTAGCGGGTTGCAGCAAACAGCCGTCGAAAGAGCGTGATCTAAAGATTGCGCCAGTCTAAAAATATCCCGTGGTCACCATTGACAAAAACCAAGTAATCTCCTTCCAAAGGTTCAAAGGTCGGAAATCTAGCACGACGTGTCAATGTTTCTCTGTGTGTGTGTACCGTATCGTATGTACAATGCATTACGCCATGTTTTTCACACATTATTGAAAGGAGTTTACATTGTAGAGGAAATTTATTGTTATCCATAAGTAATATAGACAAGATTGTTCGTTTCTAAAGGTATGTTTTGATATTATTTCAATCACTTTGTCGACATTTTGTTCTTGTTTGAAACGATAGCAAAGTTGAAAAAGTTGTGTGCACAACTTTCTGTGAAACACTGACGCTAACGTAATGCAAACTAACAGTTGTCTATTTTCGTTGGTGTGTCAACATATTTACAATCTGAACGCTTCAATTCAGTAAAAGCAAATACATATATGTGTGAATCATTCGAAAGATAATTTTATCCTCTACAAAATAAACCAAACTTGTAATACAAAAAAATAATTACAATGGAAGTTATGATACGACTTCCAGATAGTGCATTAATTCGATGACTTTTCCCCGCCCTGCTCAGTGAGTAAATGACTTTGTTGAATTTGCTCGTAAGTGCTAAAGGGTTAAGAAGCATGTTATTTTAATTCTATCAAAAATGAATGAATTATGTATCAAATTTTCCTATCAGCTCGTAAAGAACCAAACTACACTGTGTGTAAAAAAGTAACTAAAAGATTGAGCGGGTATAGCTGTTTCTCCCCCGTTTAATTCACTTATTTTTTGTCTTAAATTTAGTGAAGGGTAGCATTAAAAGGGTCTTAAAAAGTCTTAAATTTGACTTTTTAAATTGTGCAGATACCCTGAATGAACTAGCCAGCCGGACCACTTGATAAAATTTTTTCTGGTCCTCAAAAGTTTAAACTGGCATGTGACCAGCAGAACAACTTGTGTGCGCGGAAGGAGGGCGTAAGGCTCTATGCCCTTCTTCAGGCATTCAAAATACTCTTTTTGTCCCAGTAACAGAAGGTTTTAACAGAAGCCTTAAATCTTTGACAAAACTTTGACTGGTCCTCAAAAGTTTTAATTTGCATTTGACTAGCAGACAACTTGTGTGCCCGGAAGGCTCTATGCTCTTCTTCCAGGCATACAAAATCCTTTTTTCTGTCTCTGTAACAGAAGGTTGTAAGCAATAAAGTGAATTTAAACAAAAACAAATATGGCATTTCTGTTACATTCCTAGAATTACCCCAAAGAGATGTTTTTCCATTCCCATGCAGAATGTACTCTCCCTATAATGGCTGATGAGTGGCAGAAACCTTTCACGCTAAGTTTTCTTGAAAATTCTGTGAAATTTTTGCACATTTATTGCTTACGCCCTTTTTCCAGCAACTTGTGACTAAGCAAGTCATTGCATCACAATATTCCATTCTAACCCAAAATTGGCTTCTTGGACCAAGGTCCCTCCACCTAGTAAACAGATGATTTCCTGAGGTTGGCTGCAGCTGAAAAAACTGAACTGCAAACGTATCCCATCACCAGCAGTAAATAGAAATGTATGTAGGGTGTCATGGCCGAGTGGTTAAGAGCATCGGATTCAAGTTCCGGTGGTTTAGTCATTGGGTGTGGGCTCGAGTCCCGGTCATGACGCTTGTGTCCTTGAGCAAGACACTTTGCTATAATTGCTTCTCTTCACCCAGGGGTATAAATGGGTACCTGCAAGGGTAGAGGTTGATATTGTGTTTGAAAAAGGCCTTCAGAGCGCCACTGCAGCCCAGGGCTGTATACTCCCCAGGGAGCTGAGAAAGATTAAAGGAATGTTATTGGCCCAATGACCAGGGCACTAATGTAAAGCGCATTGATATGTTATTGTTAAATGCGCTATTTAAGAACTAGTTATTATTATTATTCTGGATACGGTGTTTCATTTTCCCTTCAATTGATCTCCTTGATATGACACAGAATCCATCAGGAGAAGTAGACGGTGCCTTATACGAGAAGACGGCGAGGGCAAGATCTTTGATAGACATATCCTCCCTGAACTGGTCATGCTCGTCGAGGTAAAAAATTTCACGATTGTTTAGCGTTGTGATCGAGTGTTCTAGTGCCTATGTTCAAGAACTGTCATTTGTAATTATTATTTTTTTTTTTCTTCTATTCTTGCTGTGTATTTGGATGGAGTCGGTTTTCATATTTTTATATTTGTTATCTATTTTACTTACTGTGTATATTTTGTATGTATTGTGATACGCCTGAATAAATTATTATTATTATTAATACCTGGGACAGGTTATCCATTCTGATTGGTTGAGACGAGATCACATGGTCATGTTTAAATGTGCGATATAAACACAGTTAGAAGTGATTAAGCATGACCTGACTTTATTGAGTCAAAAGAGGGCTTTATCAGATGAATGCGCATAGCGCGCAAATTTCACAGCCCAGTTTCAGTTGATAGGTCGCTTATTTGTCTCGCGCAAGTTAGAAACTCGCATGTAACAGTTTTAAACTAACAAAGATCTAACCGGCGCTTAACACATGCATAGAAATTCAACTCAGAGTCGAGGTGAGCTGAGGCTAAGCTGTCAGATTGGTTCTCAACTTTTACAGGCTTTTTTGATGTTTTTAACGGAAAGGTATTTATGAATGGGAATCTGTTTGAAACTAGTTGTTCAATCACAGTGCGGCCTGGTCTTGGTAATTTTATTAAGACAAAGAACCAAGCCTCAGTGTGATTAAGCAACTAGTTTAAAACCTCTTCACCGATCTGTTATTTTACAATGGCTGTTGTTCTCATAACCCCCAAATTCACCATAACTTTGTGCTTGGCATTGTGTGATTGATGAATGTTACCTTCATAATCCCATTATTCTTTCAATATTTTGTCCATCTGCAGACGTTGGGTTTTGTCATCTTACTGACGGGTGTTTGCTTCAGACTCCTCAAACCCATGAAGGCAGCAGCCAATAGGAAGAGTAGGAAAAAGAAGGGCGGGGCAACTGTCAAGGTACGAAAGTAACGTCATAACAATAACCAGTTTATATTCGCCAATTTGAATCTGTTCTGATTTTCATGGGACTTACAAAGACTCAATTGTTTGAATCTGCATTTTTGTAACTTTCCTTTTATATATTTCATTGTTTTTTTATCTGTGTTTAATTTGCATAGAGGCTCCTGCATTATGCACAATATAAACGTATCATATTATTAAAGAAAATGTATATCATTGGTGTTCGGAGGAATTAGTGTTTCCCCTGGCCATTCCAAGGTGAGGCAGCCCACCTCGCTACTTTCAGTGACCACCTTGCTAAATTTTTGCCAATATCACCACCTCACTGTGAAGATTTATTTGCCATACAGGAAATGCTAATCGAGATATTGTCATTTTTGCATCTTGAGCTTTTTCCTTGACCACTGTGTACAGTGGTGTATCAAGAATTCACTACTTGGATTTGTAGATGGAATCAACTTTGTGTGAGTGCTGCATCCTTGGCAGTTTACAGACTCATGCGTAAATTGTACTTTAACAATAATTAAAGGGTGTGTACAACATTGGTAAGAATGAAAATATAAATGTTCACTGATTTACACATAACTTACATGGTATAAAGATGGTCATGGTGGAAAACTTCCCTTGAAATAGTTTTGCTTGAAATGCCATAGTCTTTAGGAAATGAGTAAAACAAAAGTCTTTATCAAGCAGGATAAAATCCGATGTTTGAAAAAAGGTTAAAACATATAATGGGGTTTTTCACTGTTTTCTCATGACTCCGAAGACCGATTGAGCTTAAACTTTCACAGGTTTGTTATTTCATGTATATGTTGGGTCACATCAAGTGTGGATACTGGTCTTTGGCAATTACCAATGTTGTACACACCCTTTCATGGCCCGACGTTCCGACCCTAGCAGAGTCTATTTCCTTGTAACCTTCGATAGAAACTCTGCTAGGGTCGAAACGTCAGGCCATTAACTATTTTGTGCATTTATACCATAGGTCCTTTTGGTTGTTAAGCAGTTTTCAACAGCTAATTCTATTTTATCATTATTTTAGAGGGATGTATTTCACAGATTTTTGGTTCTAGTATGTGAACTACAATGTTTAGTGCACTGTTTTGTAGTTCTACCAGTCACAGAGTGTGGGTTCAAATCCCGGCCATGAAGCTTGTGTCTAGAGCAAGATACGTGACCATTATTACTTCGTCCCTCTGATGGGCCATAAAGTTGTAGGTGTCGTATACACTACTAGACTAGGTAGTACACGTAAAAGAACCCAGAACACATATCGTAGAAAAAGTAGGCATTTACTTCAGTGTTTCTAGTACATAGCAAGCCCCCTTGTCTACAGGTATCCCTCAGTCTTCCAAGTTACAGTTATTCAGTTTTAAGGTGACCTTAGTTTCATCCCCAGAAATGAAAAAAAAAATAATAATTAGCTATCAGTAAATTTCAGATAAAAATTATTCAATAATTGTTAGGATTATTACTAATCCTGAACCGCGATACTCAAAGCTCGTACTGTGATCTCTTTTTTTCAGCCTCCAGTTTTTCAACATTTCAAGAACTACATTGAGAATGTCCAGCAGCTCGCAGACGGCTTGACTTGCGCAGTTCAGGACATTGATCCCACAATGCTTTCTCTGGACCTCAGCAAACTCCAATTATCGGACACTGCGGTTGAACCCAAAGTGAGTATCTTGACATGCTTTACAGGGGGTTCGAATCCAACCCGAGTAATATGCCTGTGGATTTTTGTTTTCACAGGATTCGGGGGTAGGGGGGAAGTACTGAGTATAAAGTGCTTCACACACATCGGTACATCACACCAAATGATATTCTTTATTTAATGTCTATTACTTCCATTGGTTTCTCTTGAACAGATCGAGGACGATACAGCTGCAGGAACGAACTCGATCTGGAAACGAGTCGAGAAAAGTTATCACGAATCCTCCAAGGAACTGCTGGACATACTGAAAGGAAAGAAAGAATTTCTTGCCACGCTGAAACTTTGACGGCAGCTCTGTCTGCATAGTGTCTGCATAGTGTGTGTGTGTGTGTTTGTCCTACTACGCTCTGAGTTTCACAATATTTTCCTGCGCTTTGCAAATTTGTTTGTTCGTAGCTCTTTGAGAATGGCCCGAGTTGTCTGTACGCTGACCCAAATCACCTGACCTCATCGCCACTATCAATCTTGTTGAACCATTTTGGGAGTCAGTTTGTGCGTGAGTGTTATACCGTAGTGCGCATTTTAGGTGACGCGCCCGCATTAACTCATTTCTTCGTCTTCATTTTGAGTGCAGCCTTCCAATGATTGAAGATAAACGCACTGCCAGACACACCGGAGCGACCCCCTTCTCGTAGCGATAAGTGTGTACTGTTTTTTTTTTACATGCATTGATAGTTTTTATAACAACACACGGGACCTACGACTTTACCTCCCATCCAAAGTGTCTTGCTTAAAGACGCAAGTGTCATGACCGGGACTCCAACCCACACTCTGCTGATCAGAAACACCAGAGCATGAGTCTGGTGCTGTTAACCGCTCGGCCACGACACTAGTGCCACATCTTTATACAACCTTGCTCCCAAAATGGTAGATCGTTGGCAGACGGCCTGTGAGGTCAGTGCCAGGGGTCAATAGTAACTGTGTATCATGCCACACTGAAATACAGAACTCCAGAAAACTGCTCCCTAACAAACTGGTGAAAACTGACCCAGTTTGTAGTAGGCAAACTGGGGACCAATCTCAATGTGTGATTCGTGTGATGTGTTATTATATCTCGCAAGACAACTTTCTAAACTACAGAAGTCAAGACTAAGACGACTTACTAAACTGAGATGGTGAGTTGATGTCTCAGTGTCTATAAGTCATCTTTTTGAGTGGTCGGGTTGGTGTAGTAGTATCTTTCTTCGCCTTCCACCTCTAGGACACTGGTTTGGATCCAGCCAGGGGCACTATGTGGATTGGGTTTCCAATGCCTACCTGATCCCTTATAAAAATTCTCTGGGGTTTTCCCTCCCACATCTAAAATGGAAACTTCCTTCCTTGTCATCTCTCGGATGGGGTCTTGGCTAGTACAGTGATTAAGTTCGCTTTTCTGAGAGTCCTTGGCTTCACAACCACAATAAATTAAATTAAATGAAAAAATGAAATCTGTGTGAGGTAAATATCATGACAGGCGGACTTATTCTCTAAGTCGACTAGACAAGATAAATTATCTTGTTACCTCAATATTGTCTGCTCAGGTCTATTAGGTCGCCAGCGCAGTTTGGATTTCATAAAAAGGGAGTTTTGCATATTCTGGAGCTCCTGCTAAATGGAGTTTATTGATCGAAAGTGGTCTCCAAAGTATTTGTTTGGCAAAAAGAAACATTCATTTTCTAAAGTAAAGTATTTATTAATTGATTTTGATTTATTTGTTGAAATTTATACGCATGTTTCATTTAATGACCTTTTGATCATTAAGGATGTGAAATGACCTTTATAGCAACTGAGCTGACGATGTGTAATATGTTGCAGCACTCTCCACTGTTTACTGTTTGTTTTTCCATTTTATGTGCGAACTTGAAGTCCTCCACCAAATCAAACCATAGATGGAGATCCTAATAATTAACTGCAACAGAATGCAGATGATGTAAAGATCGTTTCGATACTTTGTACAGACAACCCAATTGGTGCGGTTCACAATTTGATAATGCATTAGTGAATTTGCTATTGGATTTTTTACAGTTTATTTATTTTGAAAAGAAGGTTTGGGGGAAAAGCACACTCTTAATAATATCGGCTCTTATATAGCTCAATTCCAAAGAATGATCATTGCGCTTCACACATTATTACCCCTGATCACTGGGCCATTTATTTCATTCCTGAAACCATCTCAGCTCCCTGGGGAGTATACAGCCTGTGCTTATGAAACTAAAGCTTGTCTTATGAACAAGACCTTTGAAAAACAAGGCTCAATAGTTCAACCTTTTGACTTTAAACTGGAAATGGAACTGTTATGCCCGCTCTCGAAAATAACCCTTTCACGAATAAACATGCCTAAAAGAAATTGAAAAGTGATCTTTGCTTTTATTAATGAGCCATTTGCGAGTTGGACTTTGAATAGTGTCCGGTAAAATGATTTGATTAGTCACTAAGTGATCACTCAAATTGGACTGTTAAGGTGTTACCACTTCACATGGTTCAGGCGCAAGCTTTTAAATGGTCAAAGCCTGGTACCATTGTGTGCCATACGCATTTGTTCAGAATTATGTACGAGTGTTCGCGTTCTCTAATATGTTGCTATGCAAAAAGCTTGCCCTGAGCTGTCTCTAGTCCGAGAAATTTTAGTTTCAGAAGTCACTTGTGACTAAGGAAGTCGTTGTACCAGACATTATTCAAATCTAACTTACACAAATGGCTTATTGCTTAACTGGTGTCCCGCAAACAATTCACTTGATGTAGTAATAGCACTGAGGACAAAGAATGTCCCCCCTTGAAGCCTGGTTCATACTTAACGTGAATTGTGAAAGAAAAGCGAATTTCCCCTCTCACAATTAGAAAAAGTCGCCTTCAAGATTGTTTGTGAAAATAGAACTACATGTAGTCTAGTCAACCATCGGTACGGTATTCAACATTTCCAATGCCTTTTTTGCTATAGTGTCACTATAGGGTTCGATCCCTTCTGTGTTTTATACACGTTAGCATGGAACGAGGCTTCCGGGTCCTGAGGCTGGTTCCAAATGGTTGACCACAGTAGTCAACCAATGGTCGACCAGCCTGGGTTTGAGTCAAAATAGTCGACCTTTAGTTAACCACGGTGTGCACTCGAACTTGCTCATAATTGTTGAGGTGATGGTCCTTTATCTTGATTAAAGGGAAGGTATACGTTTGGTAATCACTCTTAAAATTAATAATAAAAACCTATTTATTAGAAGCCCACAGCAGCTTTCGAAAGTATAAAGCAATTTGAGAAACATTTCACTTTGAAGTAATGTGGTTATGTAAAAAGATGTCAGACACGTTTCTCAGATTGTTCATACTGCGTTCATACTCCGGATTTTTGGCGTTATCTCAAAAACGCAACCACCTTTTGAAATTAAATTTTCAAAGGTTAGCTGTATTTTATATACATTTATATAGGATAAAAACAATTGAACGGTTTCAAAAACCAAGGGTGTATTTTGCTTTTAACTCAAAACTCCCGAAGTCTACTCGATTTCACAAAGAGCCAAGATTGCTGTGTATCAATACTAATTGCTAAGCAAAGTGTGATTTCACAATACAAATCACAATGGATGTAATGACAACACTTATCTTTAAGATCTGGGTGTTTGTGAAATTGAGTGCTGGCTAGACAGTGCCCTAATTCCATCTAAATTCTCCCAACTCATCACTCAAATGTTTGTTTTTCTTATGAAAGAGGTGTGGGGCTTGGAGATACAGCACCAAATACGTTGAATTCACGTCATTGTCACCATGGTCAAGTGGTTAGACTGCAAGACTTGCAATCACAAGGTTGTGGGTACGAATCCGGCCAAGCTAACCGCTGATTTCACAATTAGTATTGTCATCTAGTTATTGATTTATGCAATTCATAATCATACGACGTTTAAACCAATATTTGTATGAGAGAAAATGGCTGTTGCTAGCTTGGCGTTTATATCCCCTCGTGGAAGCTTTGCCAAGAAGATCATCTAAACAAGCAAACAAGCAAACAAATAAACAAAGCTAAAACCACAAGATGGTTTTGTTTAGGGTTCGACATTTTGACTCATGAATCTGCCACCGTGAATGTATTGTCATAACCACCAAATACATGACAAATTTCGATTCTTGCAGTTAAAATGAAACATCTGAAACTAAATGTAAGGTTTATTGAAAAATAGCTTATACAAAATAAATGTCCTGTTAATAGGTATGTTTAGCCAGAACATGAAAATTCTTCAAAATATATCTTTGCGTCTGTGCAAAAACATTGTATCTCAATTTTGCAAAATCAATGTATCTTGCACGAAAATGCTCTGGGCAAATTCAAGTTAAGCCTGGTTCATACTTCCTGCGAATGCCAATACGAACTTTGACATCACAAATTCGCAATGAATAATTCAGAAGAGTTGACTTATATTCAACTCTTGCGAAACATTAGCAGCGAAAACAGAGCTGTGACGTGAAAATTCACCTTTCGTTCGCATTCGCCAGGCCTAAGATACTTTTTTTTTTTAAATTTATAGGAGATAACAGTGTTTTGCACTGACACAATTTTCAGCTGATTGCATTTTAGGTTTTTTTGAACGATGTAAAAAGATTTTTCTACAAGAGTTTCCAAAATAAACAGCCATCAGTATAACAAATCTGTGTTGTTGTCGTTTCTTGAAGACCAAATTAGTTTCAACAGTTAATACCAGGCATGTGATTTCTCAGGATTTTCTCAAAACCTCCTCGAGCCCTTTTTTTTCTTCTGGGCAGTCACCAGCAGGAGAAAGAAGTAGTCTACATTGTGTCAAAATCTGTACTTTTGTATTTCTAGCAATGGAGAGTCTGTACACCCGGGTTGTAACTTCCAAGAGATTCTTGGTCTGGAATAAAGGGGACCCGGACCCACACAAAACAAATCTGAAATTGGGCTTTCCTTAGATGCAGAAGTAAAGCCCAAAATACTTTGTAGTTTTGGGGTTTGTTTGAAAGGGCAATCAGGCTGGCTTAGCAGTTTCTTTCCTGCCTTTCACCTTCATGGGCCCCAACACTGTCTGGTATCTCAACACCCAAACTGTTGGACTCTGATTATATGGTGGTATGCCTGGTCCAATGTATAGAAAACATAATCAGGTAACTAGTACAGTCCTCTTCCAACACCATTCAGTAACTCAACACCCCAACAGTTGGACTCTGATTATGGTGGTATGCCTGATCCCAAGTAAAGCATGATCATTTTACTAGTGCAGTCCTCAGTCCAACTGAATCAACAAATGTATGCAGTTGGATTTTGAAACCTTGGGGGGTGTTTATAGATGATCAATTGAATCGTTTTCAAGGTTTTAAGATGCTTTTATAGCCGATAAGGACCTCGGGATTGATTCATGCAGCCCTTATAATAAATAGACAAATTATTATTAATAACACATGATTGAGGCTTGATTGAGGCTTGATTAGTCAATTATCATTATAATGACAGGCAATTAAGTATACCATGAGTTATGTAATGGGGCAATGACAGAGAATAATTTATTTTAGTATTTTCTGCTCTCAGAACGTCGAAAGACGAGGATTCTAAGACATTTACTTCTTGACTCTCATCCTTCTTTTGGATGGTGCTCTTACTAATAACTAGAACTGCATGATACCGTAGACTGGTCCCCTGTCTTTATCCGCAAGGATAGCGGATAAAGACAGGCACTGGCCCAGTGATTTCATTGGATATACGTGAAGTAGCGTAAGCTTTCATATCCGTGTTATGATTGGTCTGCTCCAAAGTGAGGTAGTTTGTCAGCTTCACCACCGGCAGGAACTGTTCGATCATCTGCTTTATGCTGCATGTACATAATGTTGTTTTATTCACTACAAATCTCCGTCGTGTGAAAGGATGCGAGGTCAAAGGTACATCTGGCAGAGTTCCGCCAGGCGCTCATGGCTGGTAACTGGTGTTTTTTCACGAGCCTCGAAGTGTGACGTCAGATGTTCAGGCTAGGTACAACATCGCTTGTTCCCCAATGTCTAGGGTTAGATGCATTCAAGGTCATGTTGGCCTGGCTTGGTCGCTACCTCCCTGTCTTGGATGAGGTTTGAGTCGATGCACTTGACTTGGACGGTGCCCATACCGATGCAGTCTACCCCAATGGCGTGTTAAGATCACCACAGTATTTAATCTGGTGTTTTTGATCAGCACAAAAAGAGTTCAAGTCCTGGTTGTGGCACTTGTGTCTTTCAACAAGATACTTTGCCATAATTGCTTTTTTGGGGATGGCACATAAGCTGTAGGTCCGTGTAGTAGGAGTGGTAGTGCATGTAATTGTAAAACACTTTTTGGGACGAGAAGGGGTTAACCCCAGTGTCTCTGGTTCACATAGCAAGCATCCTTGTTTACAGGTTTCCTCAGGCTTTTAAGCTACAATATTTAAGTTCACTTATGAGGCATCCTTGGTTTCATTACCAGAAATATATAATAATAATAATCTGACATCAGTAGATCAGCCATATCACGTTCACAAACTTCAGTTTTCCTGTTTTGTATTCATTTTAATTTCATTTTAATGGAAGAATGAAGTGAGAAAGTTTGCCCTTCTTTAGGTTGGTGCACTTTACCATTTCCCTTCAACAGCTTCCCATGCATTTTGCAGTGTCTGTGGCCAACATTTAAAGGTATTATACAGGATTGGCAGAGCTGACAAAATAATCACAGACAGTGTTCATGTTTTGTGTAATCAACCACATACATGAAATAACAAACCTGTGAAAATTTGAGCTCAATTAGTCATTGAGGTCACGAGAAAATAGTGAAAAGAGACCTTATGTGTTTTCTGTTTTTCAAACATCGAGTTTATTATCGCGCGCGATAAAAACTATTGTTTTACTCATTTCTCAGAAACGATAGCATTTTAAGGAACCCTTTCTAACTTACTTTCAATCATGTAAGTTATGTGTGAATCTGAACATTTGTGTTTTTCCATCTTACCAATAGTGTATAGGGCCTTATAAACTATTAAAATTATAATTTTTTAATCGCGTCACATATTGAGCCATTTTGCTTGTGGAACAAACTGAACAGGCATGTGTGAGCTGAAATATTGACTTGTGGTTGGGCACACAAAGAGCTAAGACATAATTTTTGTTCTAATCAGCTAATAGAGCACAAACATGACAAAGCCAGAAAGAAAGCAAAATCTTACTCATTCACGTCGGTGACAGCGTTTGATTTTTTAATTAAAAACTTTTACTATGAAAAATGAAGCAGCTCCCAAAACTCATTCAACTGATAATTTTACATTACATGATATGATGTTGAATTTATGTAAAATACAAAACGTAAAGGTAGGGTCATCGGTTTGGTTTTTTGTCAACGTAGCGCTGATATATAAGCAAAATTATAAAGAACAGGAAGAAAGATACAATAAAAGTTACAGCTGAATACAGTGTGTACTTGCTGGGCAAACGGTGCATCCATCCTCGTTTAGCAAAAGTGAGAGCAGGTACCAACAGCATATCTGGCCTTCACAAACATGACAAACGGACCCCACGGAAATGTGAATCTTCCAAAGTCACCATTGTGCCAAAGTTTCACATTTTCAACAAAATTTTATTGAACTCTAACACTTCAGACGATAGAATTCGCAGGATGCAATACTAACATTACCATCTTTATAATAAAAAGGCTTTCGGATAAAAAGTGCACAATTGTTTTTCGCGGTCATTACCAAAGCATGACCCTACCTTTAACAAACATCATCTTTGATTGCCAGGAAATACCCGAGACCTATTTTTCTAAAAGCTGGTTAACGAACTTACCGGTAAGACAATTTTTGTAATTTAAATGTAGCAGGAAAATGTGTCTTGTAAATGATCAAGATGATCTGAGAGGGAGTGTGTGAGTAGGTAACCACATTCAAACCGGGGACCTATAACAAAAGAGGACAATAGGTCCACGGTTGCTATCACAAAGGAAAGCATTGTGGTCCACGGTTGCTATCACAAAGAGTTGAACAAAGGAGGGTCCACGATTGCAGGCTGTTACACACTTGTGTGTGTTGGATTTGCCATGCAGTATCACTTGTCTTGTCTGCTTACATAAACTGCTGTCTGGGCCCAATTTCATGAACCCTGTAAGCACAAAAACTTACTCTGCACACATTAGTGAATTTCCCATTAACCAACATCTCTGCATTCTACTCACCAGTTTCACTGTGACTCTTAAGTCTTATCAGCTGTTATCAGTAAAGTAATTGATAAACATTCACCCTGGAACCCACTTCCCCAAGGCCAGTGATCCTGACCCACAAGCCTACTTGCTGGTGTCAAATAACTGAAATGCTCAAGAGCAGAGAGAAAGTCCTATTGTTTCTTATTCAATTTCACAAGATATATTTGGTAGATTTTTATGATTCAAAGTTGCTTTCATGATAACATTTAACCCTCTTTCCCAATACTTCACATTATAAACAAGAACCTGTGAAATTTCGTGGATGGTTGTGTCAGTAAACTCACAGGCAGTGACACCCTAAACCACGTGTTTACGCCTCATGAAGTTTTGATCAGATAAGAAAGATCTTGTTGAAAACTACTCATTCCCGGACCCGAGTTAGTCATAGGCAAACTCGGGTCTGCTTTTAATGGGTGATTCACGTAATGAGAATAGTATTGCGTAGCAGAAACAGGTTACCAGCCACAATTAAATTAAGTTTGCATTGTTGTGACTGGTGCCCCACTCAATTTTTGCTTAGCAAAGAAATTTGTCAAGCAGTATTTTCTGCTTAACAGCTTTATGAAATTGAGCCCTGGTTAGCAAGCATTTTGCTTTACTTACAGTAAACAGGGATCACTCCGTATTAGAAGAAAATGTCCACTAATAGGCTTATGTAAAATATCATGCCCTAAGATTGTTCTGGGTCACTCTTTTTATAAACAAGGAGACTCGGTCAACACTATGGGAAAGCTCCATTACTAAATGTATGAGTCTGGCCACAAAAACTTGGAAAGTATACATCCTTTTCACTGAGTGGGTGTGAATACATTGAACTTAAAGGATGAGTGGTTAACTTGCCTGGGGCAGTCAACAGCACTACTGGTTTAAATTGTGCATGTTCTAATTAACTCCACTGTTTGGAAAAGGAATTACCGGTACATGGAGATTGGTTGCCAGACGAAAAGGATACATTATTTTAGCATCTTTCTATAATGGAGCTTTCCCGTAATGTACATCACAAAGCGACACCAATTATGTCCATCACATTTCTAATATCTCTGATTTACACTGCCCTGTATGGAGACGTCACGCCACCAATAAACAGTTTACGACACACTAGAAAGGCACACTGGTGCAGTGTGTCGGGAGGTACACAAGGCTGGCCCTTTTACTGGCATTAGTGGAACAAGGTGCTGTGCTGACCTCTGAACCCATGTGGTAAAGCGATTCACTTGATGTACACTCCCAACTTTGACTGGTTTTCTCGGGTTACCGATGATAGAGACTACTACACCCACACCGTCATTGTCATCAATAAAGTTTAAGGTCACCAGTTACTTGGTCGACAAGAGAAGCTGGTGCTAACAGGGGAACGAGAGGGAGAGAAAGTGTAAACAAGACAAAAATGGAACTGATGTGCCCCCCCGCCAACAATCATGGATGAGATTTGCCGAATGTAAACATTCCTGAAAAGTAGCCAGCGGCTAGTCCTGGGGTGCGTTTTCGCGGTCGTAACCAATAACTGTTTTGGTTGAACTGGCCATTGACCCAAACAGTTATTGGTTGCGACCGCGAAAACGCACCCCTGGGTTCCCCCTTATTACAGAACCCACAGCCTCCTAGATGATACAATTCAGGTTTGCAGACTCTGTGGAAAAGGCCCTAACTCCTGGTTCATTTCAGACAATCTAATTATTGAATGTATGTCCTAATTTGTTATGGATACACATGTGATTAATCTCCGTTTTGAAGAACTGTTGGCTCTGAAAAGAGTCGGTTGGTTTGTTCTCAACATTTTTGACTCGTGCTCTAGCCGTCATCAGGAGACTCTGAATGCATTAAAAGAGGATGAGTTTGTTACTGTACCTGGTCCGACTCCTAGTACTGTTCGTGATCCAGGGGCAATCTGTGTCCTGCCAGCGTCCTGGATTACTGCTGTGGTCAGACCTAGACTACGGGCCGTTGATGCAAGCACTGCTCTGTAAGGGTCCAAAGAACAAACATACACCAAGCGATGAAGAAATTGTACTTTAGGCCTCAATGACTCCACTTGAGCCTAACTTGTGACGCCATTGAAAGCTTGCAGTCGACGGCTAACATTGGTAATTGTCAAAGACCAGTATCCGCACTTTATGTGACCCAACATGTACATGCACATGAAATAACAAACCTGTGAAAGTTTTTGCTCAATCGGTCAACAGAGCCACAAGAAAATAGTGAAAGATACCCTCATAGGTTTTCACTGGTTTCAAGCATCAGGTTTTGGACTTGTGGTTTAAAAACTAATTCTTTTACTCCTTTCTCAAAAACTATAGCATTTCAGGTAAACATCTGCCGAGGCAACTTTTCCCCCATGACCATCTATACATGATGTAAGTCATGCTCAAATCTGTGAATGTTTATATTTTCAATCTTTCAATTGTTTTGCACACCCTTTAAGGACTAAATGGTAAATTCTGTAAAACATTTACAAGATTCAAAGAATGATACTCCAAAGGCAAACATTTTAAGAATGAAACTTTTCACTCGTTGCATCGAGTGGACGTCCATGTATTTCCATTTTGCAAAAACATTGTATCTCCAACGAAAACGCTCCGTGCAAACATCTCAGAGCTTACTTGTTTTGTTTGTACATCCAGGCTATCATAATTGAGATATGACGCTTTGACAATTTCAAACTCGCGCATAACGTAGGTGCTATTTTAGGAGATCCAGCATTTTTTTAACTGACGACAGGGCTTACAATGCTTCTTCATCCGGTGCTTTGACCACCACCTTGGGCTGACCGTAGTGCTCCCACTCTTTTAACATCGCTGGATTCCTTCGTGCTAGCTGCTTGTAGCAAGACACTGCTGCATGGCTACACTGTTTACAGCGAAAACATTTTAATTAAATGGTTTATTAACCTTCTTGAATACTCAATAAGCCATTTGCAAGTTAGATTTGAATAATGTCTGGTACAATGACTCGCTTGATCATAAGTTACTGATTAAATTTGAATTACTCAGACTATCAAGACAATTGCTACATCACATGATTCGGGGCAAGCTTAATAGTGCAGTTATGCAAGAGACAGTAAACAACCATAATAATAATAATACTTGGTTCTTATAATTGCGCTTTATCACACCCCCTAGGGGCGTATCAAAACGCTTGGTATTTTTTCCTGCAAGGTATGTGGAGCTACGTTTTTGAAGTATGAGACATTTTTCCTTTATGGCACCATGTAATGGTTTACAAGGTGCTGTGGCGCAATATGCTGCCGATCAAACCAGGAACACCGGAGCGAACCCCTTCTCTTTTCGATAAGTGCACTGGGTTCTTTTATGTGCATTACACAACACACGGGAGCAATGGCTTTACGTCCCATCCAAAGGAGGAAGCAATAATGGTTAAGTGTCTTGCTTAAGGACACAAGTGTCACAACCGGGACTCGAACCCACAACCTGCTGATCAAAAACACCAGAGCTTAGGTTTGGTGTTCTTATCCGCTCGGCCACGACACGCCATTTTGAATGAGTGTCTTTGGCACAATTGTACCAGGGTTTGCTCATCTGGAGGTTGCTATACAGAAGCTTGCCCCAAACCATGTGACGTAGCAACTGTCTCTATAGTCTGAGGAATTCAAATTTCAGCAGTAACTTGTGACTGAGCAAGGCATTGTACCAGACTTTATTCAAATCTAACTCGTAAATGGCTTATTCTTTTGTAAATAACCACTGGTGCCCACATTGTCTGACAAAGTGTGAAGCACACCTTCTCACACAACAACAGAAAGCTTGTGATCAAAGGTCAACTTTACAAACTCTATCACTACCTTGAAGCTTCCATTTTAGAGCTAATAATAAAGAAAGTCTTACTAATTTAAGAGAATATTTATCTCAAAATTCTGTCTTTCAAAGACATGTACGAGAAGATTTATTTCATTTATTTTTCAAGTCATAATCACTCAACAGAATTGAAAGGTATCTATCAGACCGAAAGTCAACATTTGAACATGAATTATTTTGTTTATTACACAGTGAGGTATAATGTTAAATACATTAGAGTTTACTTGCCCAAGATTAAAATCACTGGCCTCGCCCGGGCCGAGCCCCGAATACTGACCTGTGCAGCCACTTTTCCTTTACCCATCTTCAAGTCTGTCCTCACCACTAACACCAACTTATATTCACCAGTTTCTCCCATGACACTCATCTGCAGATATGGATCAACGAAAGAATAGATTAAGAGCAAATTCAGCAAATAAGTAGGGTTTGAAACTTTGCATGGTGGAAATACAATCTTGTAAAGATTTGCCACAACACCATGTACATTAAATATCTCTGAGTTGCGATGGTTCTGAAAAGAAAAACAGTGGTGTAACAACAGAATTCAGAAAGTAATTAAATCACAAAAAGTTACATCTGTAAATGAAATTATAGAGATGAGAATAAAGTCAATAAGATCCTGCAGAGGGATCCATTAAGAAGCAAAGCTTGTAGACAATAGCCCCTATAATAGTCTGTGAGCCAGAAGCTGAAAAGGCATTATCACAAAGGTACTTTTCATCAAAATGTGACCTTTACCAATAAATACCACTTAATGACTTTATTTGACAAAAATTACAGCAGAATTTTTGCAAAGAGAAAACCTAGTCTTATTGACAGGCAGCCATGTTTGCCACTTTGAGACTGCACGACTAATTCAACATTTCGATCAGTATGCTCTGGTCGTCTTCAGTAGAAAACTAGACACTGATGTGTGCAGGTCAAGGTAGATAGTTCTGGATCCTCATGAAGAATGGGTGGGGTGGGAGCGGGGTAGGAGCGGGGTGGGAGCGGGGTGGGAGCGGGGTGGGAGCGGGGTGGGAGCGGGGTGAGGGGGGGGCTGCCTTACATTTTCCTCCTCAGTTGGCAGCTCGTCACGAAGCTCAACTTGACGTCCGTACTTTCCCTTAACCAACCAGCCCAGTATGACCCCTGCACCCATACTCATCATAAGGTTAAAGGTCATTGGACTCATGATATCTTCGATCTTCACCATCTTTCTTAAAATCTAAGCAGAAAAAAAGAAGTACATTCAAACAATTAGCTTAAAAGGTCAACAGTTGTATTGTTTCAACCAGACTATTTATCGTGGTTCTATTTTAGCGGTTCTTGTTTTTGCTTTTTAAAATGGCTTTATCTCATTCTGTTTTCTGAAATAGGGGTATCCAGCTAATGAGGGAATGACTTTTGAATGACATCAAGTCTTTGCAGCAAAGTCCCAAGTCCCATCGGACCAGTCCAAAAAGGAGTACAGGGGTATCTACAGAAATGTTGGCCTCCGTAAATCAATTGCCCAAAAGAACACAATTTGTGCACTGCTAGGAAGTTACCATTGTAATTCCTGAATGGTTAAATAGTTTCAGAAAATAGTTAGTGGCCCGACGTTTTGACCCTCGCAGAGTCTTTCTCGAAGGCTTTGAGAAAAGACTCTGCTATGGTCAAAACTATGGTCAAACTATTTTTTGCATTTATTCCACAGGTCCTTTTGATTGGTGGAAAGCAGTTTACAGCAGCTAATTCTTTTTTTCGCGATAAATAATTTCATAATATCATTGAATTTAGCCTGATTATACTGTTTGAGGAAATTTAAGCAGGCCATTGATTGAGAAAAAATTCCTTTCTGATTGTACTGCAACGATATGGGACACAATCTGTTTTCACTTTGCAGGTATGCACATTTCGGAGACATCATATTTGTTGATGAATTTCATCAAACCACCTGTGAAATTGTTGTATGTCAAAGTGAAAAGTAACTTCAACAGCAATAACTGGACACTTCACAAAGTTTGGTGAACATCTTTTATTCTGATTGAAAAACGTTTAGGGAGTGGAACCAACCCAACCTACCATGGTTGTGATGCTCCTAATAAGAGGGTTACAGTACACTAATTTTTCCAAACTGTAAGAAAATTATTTCACTTTCATATGTCACATGGCTTCTTAAAGGTATTATCAGGATTGGCAGAGCTGACAAAATAATCACAGACAGTGTTCATGTTTTGTGTAATCAACCACATACATGAAATAACAAACCTGTGAAAATTTGAGCTCAATTGGTCATCGAGGTCACGAGAAAATAGTGAAAAGAGACCTTATGAGTTTTCTGTTTTTCAAACATCGAGTTTATTATCACGCGCGATAAAAACTATTGTTTTACTCATTTCTCAGAAACGATAGCATTTTAGGCAGAAATATTTTAAGGAACCCTTTCTACCATTACTTACTTTAAATCATGTAAGTTATGTGTGAATCTGTGAACATTTGTGTTTTTCGATCTTACCAATTAGTGTACAGGGCCTTTAAGGAACATGGCTTCTTTAGGCCTCGGTAATTTTTTTTCCCAGAATGCTCAGCTGAACGTTGAGTCACATGATTTGATCATTATGAATTGTGAATTGAAATAGTGTTTGTTGAAACTTTTTAGGCGGCCACAACAAATATTTATGGCCTTTAAAACAGTATTTACATATTTGTGTACCTTCCCAGGTAGCAAGCCCATATGGGGCCCATATGGGAAATATCTGGGCCATATGGACCTGGGCCAACCCATATGGTACCCATATGGGGCCCTTATGGGTGTGGGTTATGGGGAATATTCCCATATGGGGCCCATATGGAAAAAACATGGGCTAGCCCATATGGGCAAAATATGCAGTGTCCCATATGGGTATCATATGGGGAGAACATGGGCAATCCCATATGGGCAGAATATGCAGTGGCCCATATGGGTATCATATGGGGAAAACGTGGGCAAAATATGCATTGTCCCATATGGGTATCATATGGGGAAAACATGGGCTAGCCCATATGGGAAGAATATGCAAGGGCCCATATGGGTATCATATGGGGAAAATGTGGGCAATCCCATATGGGCAGAATATGAAGTGTCCCATATGGGTATCATATGGGGAGAACATGGGCAATCCCATATGGGCAGAATATGCAGTGGCCCATATGGGTATCATATGGGGAAAACGTGGGCTAGCCCATATGGGCAAAATATGCATTGTCCCATATGGGTATCATATGGTGAAAACATGGGCTAGCCCATATGGGAAGAATATGCAAGGGCCCATATGGGTATCATATGGGGAAAATGTGGGCAATCCCATATGGGCAGAATATGAAGTGGCCCATATGGGTATCATATGGGGAAGACATGGGCTAGCCCATATGGGCAGAATATGCAACGTCCCATATGGGTATCATATGGGGAAAATGTGGGCAATCCCATATGGGCAGAATATGAAGTGGCCCATATGGGTATCATATGGGGAAAACAAGGGATTGCCCCATATGGGCACAAAATGAATTGGCCCATATGGGTATCAGATGGGGAAAACATGGACAATCCCATATAGGCAGAATATGAAGGGGCCCATATGGGTTTCGTGTGGGGAAAACATGGGCTAGGCCATATGGGCAAAATATGCATTGTCCCGTGTGGTTATCATATGGGAAAACATGGGCATTTAATTCCCATATGGGCTAAGATTCAAAAGACCAAATAGTGGAAAAATATGGACAATCCCATATGGGCAGGAAGGCTCATATGGGTGGTATTAAAAAGACCTGGGCAAAGATAATACAAAGAAAGACCTCGGCCATTACGGGGTTAATATTATAGTTTAGAATATAATTGTCTAGTTTACCAAGGGTTTATGACCCTTCCAATGGATTTTGTAATTTTCTCCGGACAAACTTGGATGAAACATTTATGGAAAGGCCCACATAAGAATAGGAATTACCATTAAGCAAAAATCCCTCGTGTGCAGTGATATGAAAAGGTTCATTTGGTTATCCTATAAGCACGACCTAAGCAAACTTTGGGGTTAGAATATGCAAAGACCCATATGGGTACGATATGGGTAAGACCTGGGCAAACCCATATTGGCAATATGCAAATTTATGGGACAGGGCATTGAAGTAGTGTGTTTTTAATAATTTTTAAAAACAATTTAGTGAAATTTAGCTCTGTAAAGTTGTTTTTGTACTTTTTTGTAAGATATTCGTCTATAAGAAAAATACATACATAAAATTTACAATTAGACGCTTTCATTTAAAACAAGCTAATTCAAATAATGACATTTTTAATTAAAAAACTGTTAACCATGACTGTAGGTCTTCAGTTTGTGGACTATATATATATAATACATGCCCAGTAGGTAAAGGTATATACTTATACACCATATTATAAATGAGTAATATTATTATTATTATTTATGGTTTATTAAAAAAACTGCAATACAGCGGCTAAAAGCCGAAATGTACAGTTTACAAAAACAGTCATTAAAAATCTCATAAAAGCACCAGCAATATTACATAAAAAGATTGAAATATCAAATAGTTATTAAGAAAAACACACACAACAAATTTGTGACAGCACAATACTCAAAAAGCCAACAGTTTTGGTTAGATTCAAATTCACCCATTGCTCAAGATCAAAAGAGCCTGAAAAAATGTCAAAGTGGAGAAAAAGGCATCACGTTGTAAACCAAAATGCATGGCTATACATTAAAGTAATTATTATTGGAATTGAAATTATTACACTGCTAACTAAAGGAATGGCAAAATACAGAACAACTTTTGGTCATCCAATAAAACCAATTTACAAAATGCGAACAAGAGACGGGATAGTGGAACGAGTGTACCTTTCAGTACGGCACTTGGGGATGCGAAGCCCGGTTACTGTACTAGCTCGTAGTACCCTATTACCGACAGTTGCTTTTTCAGGGGGGAGCATGTTCCTAAATTTAATTGATCTAAGTAAGTTACTACCAAACTTAATAAAAAGGTCTTCTATAGTTTGTATTTAGTGTTATTGTAGATTAGTATACATGTAATCGTTCATATAATTAGACTTATCATTAACATTAAATAATTACTTGAATATATTATAAGGTTATCTGGGCCAACCCATATGGGACCCATATGGGCCCCATATGTTGGCCCATGTGGGCCCCATATGGGACCCATATGGGTTATGGGCCATCCCATATGGGGCCCCATATGAATCCCGGGTGCAGGATCCACAGGGCCCCATATGGGTTATCCCCACATGGGGCCCATATTCTGGCCCATATGGGACCCATATGGGGCCCATATGGGCTTGCTACCTGGGTTGTTGTAGAATTGGCCTATATAAAAAAGTATATACCACAAATTTTGGAATTCTGAACTTTTTGAAAGTACAACTTACATGACTTACCGGTGAAGCTTTGAATTTCCACATAGTTTTGAGTTTTGTGAGAAAATAGAATTAGATGTTGCAAACTACTGTATACCAACCAAAAGGTCCTATGGCATAACTGCACATTTCAACCCTACAGTTGTAACAGAAGCAATCAAGTGGAAATACATGAATTATGTAGTGAGAAAGGCTAAATGACATCACATAGGTAGGCATATACCCTGAGCTGTGGGGATCATATACAATGGAACAAAGGTCTTTGTAAAACTGGGTCCCCACAATGTGATTCTTTTGAAAAGGGAATAATAGAACAACAATAGGAAGTCCCCACAATGGTGTGTGCAACAGTAAGTGTATACAGGTGTAACAGAAGCAATCAAGTGGAAATACATGAATTATGTAGCGAGAAATTATAATTCTTTGTGCTTTACCCTGCCTTTCCCTCTCTATCTCTATTCATGTATTTGCACTTTACTGCTTCTGCTACACATAGTGTTGTACCAGTAATGTCATTTAGCTTTCGAGAAACTTCAGGCCATCCACTATCTTTTGCATATAATTTTGTGGCGGGACTGGAGACTATGTTCAGCAAGTAAAAAAAAAAGAAAGTTGTTTCACGCGCACTGACGTAAAAGATATGCCTTGATTTAAGAGGCACCTCGAATACAGGTCCTCCTACGGATGTTCATGGTATTGTTATATTATAATTTATACAGGGTTGTCCAGAAGCGCCGGCTGCCGGCGATTTCGCCGGCTACTCGGTCCTTTGCTGCTGGCTATTTTATTTATTTTTTCTTATTTTATTTTACCCCCCAGTTCCCCTCCCTCCAATTTTCCGCGAGCTAAAGTCAATGACTGAAAAAAAAGTTTGAAAACTTTCTACCATACAATTCAATTTCCATTCCAGTTGAGCAGTGAGCATGTAATAAAAAAAGCAAGGCATTCCAAGGATATTATGTTTTTTAATCTTCCCCTACTGACATGGAAAACATAGAAATACTTGAATGAAATCAAAATCTATGGTAGGTTCAGGAGTCAATGTAACAAAAAATGAGATGATTTAAAGAAAAAATTGATTCAATGGATTAAGCCAGAAATTGCTCAGATTGCACCACAGAGCATCTAGAATCCCCAAAAAATTTGGGGCCCTTGGGCAGGCCCCGGCCGGACCCCACGCCGTAAGGGCAACGCGCTTTGCGCTCATTTTATATTCAGTCCTTTGAGAAAACTGGCTACTTATTTTTTTCACCTGCTACTTCAAAATCTGTGGACAACCCTGATTTATATTTTAATATAATATAGTAATTAACAATATGAATGGAGTCATCCTGAGAAGGACTGGCCTTCTGTGGTAGGAACACCCTAAACTGACTCCCATAATGCCAGATGACATCAATCATGTCAGTCTGTCTTCATGCATATGGAGAAGGACTGGCCTTCTGGTGAGAACACCCTAAACTGTCACTCATATGTCACTGTCAGTGTCAGTATGTCATCATGTCATCACTGTCAATAGCATACGGAGTAAGGGATGAGCATGATGAGGGAACGTTCCTATCCTGCCTGGCCTGACCATGGGCATGGAGGTAGAATTTGGGATACGCCGGCCAACTCGGTGTCAAATTCAAAATGCGTCAAGTCAAGCATAGCACCATTGGTCTGTACCTGTAGACACTTGTCACAGAAAGGGCAGGGCCGGGGGGGGGGTTAAGGCCTCGTACTCGTAGTCGCATCATCATGCCCTTTATAATGATTATCATAATTATTTATATCATACGAAAGCCCAATCGTGCCACTGAAGTATATAATATCAGCGGGAACTAATCCGTTATAACGAATTAGTAATCTGTTATAACGAATTAATAATCCGTTATAACGAATTAATAATCCGTTATAACGAATTAATAATCCGTTATAACGAATTAATAATCCGTTATAACGAATTAATAATCCGTTTAAACGAATTAGTAATCCGTTATAACGAATTAACAATTGGCCCATCTCCATGATGCGACGTATGTACGGCTGTGTCCGAATTGAGGACTTCGGTAGTGGCTATCTGGATATGGCAGGAACGACGGTCGGACACTGCCGCACAGTCACACCATGGAGGTGGGCCAATTGTTAATTGGTGCGACTGTGCGGCCGAGTCCGAATTGATGATTTCGGCAGTGGTTATAATAATATGGCAGGAACGCCGCATCCGAACTCGGGCGTACTTAGTACGTCCATGGAGGAAGAACCTCCATGGTACGTCGCACCATGGAGATGGGCCAATTGTTAATTCGTAATAACGAATTAGTAATTCGTAATAACGAATTAGTAATTCGTTTTAACGGATTACTAATTCATTATAACGGATTATTAATTCGTTATAACGGATTAGTTCCCGCTGATAATATATACCTCAGAATTCAGTGGCACGATTGGGCTTTCGTAATATCATTATCATTTATCATAATCATATATACCCGCAGCCATTCCTACCTCCATGCCCCAACCCCCTCCATCATAACCACACCCATGTCAATACATGTCAGCCCACTCGACGTTTTTGTAAATATGATCGTATATAAAATCTTCCTTACCTACCTGATGTCGAGTGATGTGTTGTTATTAAAATCACTTAATTTGCACACACACGTGCCCCTTTTACACTGGTCACATGACCGGTCACCGGACTGAAGTAACGCCGAAGTTGATTCACGCACCAAATTTTAAATTCACGTCAGATACCTTATACGACCGTCACACATTGTCAGGATAGTCTCTGCGATGGAGTTGTTGTAAGGTAATGGCATTCAGCGTTCAACTCGTAGAAACCATACAGATCAAGACTGACATGTATTGACGGTAACAAACGGTATTATTAAATTAGGGGATCACAAAGTTTCGGCTAGACAGTGTTTACATTTTCAGGTCAACACTTTCTCCTTCTCCTCTTGCATGCTGCTGGAGTTGTTGTGCGAGGCACCCGAAGTCCAAAATAAAAATAACTTGATAAGTTTTGAGTATTTGTGAAATGTGATGTGTCAACTAACTGTCTTTCCATCAAAAGTTTATCAGCATACATGTAAGATGTTTTCTTCAATATTTAATTTAAAAAAAAATTCATTTATTTTTCTTAAAAGTTTAGGAAGTTCAAGTTAGGAGCTGCAGCTAGCTACTACTAGCTAGCTACTCCTAGAACTATGAGGTTCATTCCGCTATCGTCTCCATTAGACGATAGCGGAATGAACCTCATAGTTCTAGGAGTAGCTACTAGCTAGCTACTACTAAGCTAGCTAGCTCAGTAGCATCCTCCCCTGTCCGGTTTTCGATGTACTATGCCTTTTTCTTTGAATTGAAAAAAAAAAAAATTATGCCATGTCGTAGGACGCCCTGTATTCAGGGCGTCCCTGAAATCGAGGCAAATCTTTTACCTCTCTGCACGCGATGTAAACAGTCCCTAGATACAATTTTTGTGGTTTGACTTGCCAAGCAAAGAGTCTCCTCTCATTTGACCAAAACTTAGAAACATGTAAGGCTCCACTGGTTAGTTGCACTTGTAAATGCAAAAAGTTGTGGTATTTTAGGCATTTCTGCAAGGTACAAAAATATGTCATACTGTCGGGGCCATAAAAAAAAAAATTCCCACCGAAAAAGTTTCATCAAACACTTTCAATTCACGATGATCAAATCATGTGACTGAACATTCTGCTGAGCATTCTGGGGAAAAAAATACAGAGGCTTAAAGAAGCCACGTGCCTTATATCATTTTCTAATAGTCTGGATAATTTTTTTTGGTAACACTCTATCATTTTTGTTATTAATATTAAAATTTAAACTTCAGCTTTGTGATTCGATTATCACTGTTTATTTATATGCTTTATTATAAATGTTAAGAAACATAAAAAGACACAAAACTAAATAAAAATAACATTTGAAAGCCAAGAATTATTTACATTTTTATTTTATTTTATTTTTGAAAAAGTTTTTGAAAAATACGATGGTTATTTTTAAAACTAAATAAAAAATATGTTGAATAAAATGAAGAAAACTGCTGGCTATAGAGTCATACACTAAGTCTCACAGAACACTTGTAGTCACTGCAGATGTTTCTTCCACGTATGGCTTCACCCGGACACCATACTTTCCTGTTTGCATCGAAAACAGGTCAAACTCAAAACAAATGGGACGCTATTGAAGTCATCGAAGATCGGTGCGTGGTGTGAAAGTTTCAATGTCCATCACGTTTTAATATATGTTTGCATATTTCTTATAAACAAAGGAAGGTAATTAGGGCATCAGTTGATTATGGAATATTTTTATTTTTTTTCAATTCAAAGAAAAAGGCATACTACATCGAAAACTGGACAGGGGAGGATATATCAACTGATGCACTAATTACCTTCCTTTGTTTATAAGAAGTATGTAAAAATATATTAAACCTTGATAGACATTGAAACTTTCACACCACGCACCGATCTTCGATGACTTCAATTCAATACAGACAATAGCGTTCCATTTGTTTTGAGTTTTACCTGTTTTCGGGGCAAACAAGAAAGTATGGTGTCCCGGTGAAGCCATACGCGGAAGAAACATCTGCAGTGACTTCAAGTGCATTTATGCCTATGGGAGTCAAATAAATGGTGACCGTGTTAGTTCACGATGTAAAAGGAAAACCACGCAATTTCGAGGCATATTTGTGTGGATCATTGTATTCTACTTTTTAAACATCTTTCCAACCATACATTTTATAACAAATGGTTACAAACGCTTTTTATTAGACCAACTCGCCCGATCCAAGGCAATGTGTCCCTTTAATTAATCACAACAGTGCAGAAACTCCAAATATGCTTCTCGTTAGGCTCTTTTTAAAGTTTTATTTTTAATATTAATATTAAGCGGTAGATATTTTGCCCGGCATCGGCTTTCTTTGGGTACTGGAACGGCACTGAACATGTTTTGGGGGACTTCGAAAATGTTACCTTCGCCAACAAGAAGATCATTCATTGTGACTAGGTAGGTTACATTAGAAGAATATTCTTATTTTGTGGGATGAATTAAAACAAAAATGGAAAGATTAGATCCTCAAGATATTGGTTGAAAGACAGGAGCGTAACCCACTAGGCTATGCAGCAGCAGTGGTCAAAATTTCTGGCAAATTGAAAGTAAAAACATTCACAAATAATAAAAATATATGCATCAAAGAGGGCGCTGTACGATCTGCTGGCGAAATAATGTTTACTAAAGTTAGCCAGAGCCGGCATCCCGTTGTGACGTGAGGCCAGTTGGACATTGGTGTATAAAGGGTAAAAACTGATTGATGATGCACAAGTGTTGTGTGCAGGCTGGATGTGTGTGCACTGAAGTGTCGGTGCTCGTTATAAATGGCTTTTTTTGTTTTTTATCCTTTTTCTCTTTATATTAGCTACAAAACATACAAAGAGCTTGATCATGTTGCAAAGTGGAACAGCCCTCGTTGGCCTTGGCCTGACATGTTTCTTGATTCTAGTGACATCACAGAATGTCGTTATCAATGAGGTACCGTACGAGTCTATCGAACCCAAACCGATGCTGTATCCAAGAGAATCGCTAAGCAGAGAAATCAAAGAATTAAACGGACTGTGGAATTTCCGAGCCGACTTCTCTCCATCTAGGAATGAAGGATTTATTGCTAAATGGTTTGAGGCACCCCTTGCTAAGGTAGAGCCTATTTATTCTACATCTGCCCCAAGGAAGTTTTAGTAGTAGCCCCAATTTAGCTTTCTGATTTATTGATGGTAGCGATCATAAACAGTTTAATGGTCAAGTAATTTTACATGCTCTCACTCAAAAATAAATTCACACATTTTAAAATTAATTAATTATATTTGAAATGGAAGAAATACGAGCATTAGGCTATAAACAAGAATATTTAATTTGCACAGTTTTTCGTATCCCACAGGGCAAGTTGAGAAGTGGTGTTTACTAGCCTGTAGCAGTTTTTACTAAACAATGTACTAGACTATTTAGGCCAGACTAGTGTCAAGGGCGAGCTCTACTCTTGGTGTTAAAACAATACTAGTGGATCAGGTTGGTTCAGTGGTTTCTGTCCCTACCTTTCACCTCTGTGGACCCCGGTTCGAATCCCTCCTAAAACCACAGCCTTCCATGTGGATTGTGTTTTCAGTCCCTACCTGATTGCGTGGGTTTTCCTCCATTTGGAAGTTTTCCTCCATTTGGAAGTTTTCCTCCATTTGGAAGTTTTCCTCCCACATCTAAAACTGAACATTCCTTCTTTGTGTTCTCCCCTTTTATTGTCGCTTGCGCTGTTCGCTGTTGGAGTGAGGAAAAAAAATTATGATGATTGAATATGAGCAATTTCAATTCTGGAGGACTATTCAAAAGTCATCTTAATTAAACAGTCCAATATTTATAATTTTTTTTGTTTTTGTTTGTAGTTTTATACTTTTATTATTAGTTTTTTTTATTTCTCTCCACAAGTTCAATAAAAATTTACACAAAAAAGAGATACAAAATAGATATGGAAAAGGAAAATTTACATTTTCCTATCCTAAAGGTTCAGTCCGCTGATAAAAATATTTCTAAAAGGTGCAGACACTCAATATACACAGAGGAAAAGGATAACAATTACAAAGATATAAACAATTAATTACTTGTGATGCAACATGTTTTTTCTCATTTTTATAGACGGGTGCTGTGATCGACATGCCTGTACCGTCAAGCTTCAACGACGTGACCCAGGATAGAACCCTGAGGGACTTTGTTGGGTGGGCGTGGTACGATCGGGAATTCTACCCTCCGCCAGGATGGAAATCTTCTAGCGTGAGAGTTGTACTACGGTTTGCAAGTGCTCATTACAATACTGTAGTGGTGAGTGGGAACAGCGCGTCGTCGGAAAATCATAGACCGTAGTCATTTAGTGGCCGGGCGGTAAAGAACACTGGATTCAAGCTCTGGTGTTTCTAATTAGCAGAATGTTGGTTCGAGTCCTGGCAGTCATTGCACTTGTGTTCTTGAGCGAACTACTTTACCATAATTGATTTGTCCTTCAGATGAGACATAATATAATAATAGTGGCTTCTTATATAGCGCTCATATCCGTCACTCAGTGACGCTCAAGGCGCTTCAACTGTCAGTATTTTCCTGCAAAGTATATATGGGAAGCTACTTTTTGAAGTTTGAGACCTGTTCCTTTACATAGCACCATGTAATGGTTTACAAGGTGCTGTGGCGCAATATGCAGCCAATCAAACCAGGAACACCGGGGCGAACCCCCTTCTCTTTTGATAAGTGCGCTGGGTTCTTTTACGTGCATTACACAACACACGGGACCAACGGCTTTACGTCCCATCCTAAGGACGCAGCAATAATGGTTAAGTGTCTTGCTTAAGGATACAAGTGTCACGACAGGGACTCTAACCCACACTCTACAGATCAGAAACACCAGAGCTTGAGTCCGGTGCTCTTATCCGCTCGGCCACGACACGCCAAGCTCGGCCACGACACGCCAAGCTTTAGGTACTGTGTAATAAGATTGGTAGTGCACCTTAAAAAAACAGAACACTTAGAATAGGGGTTAACCTTGGTGTTTCTGGTTCACAAGGCTTGAGAGCTACAGTGATTAAGTTCACATAAGAGTTATCCTTGGTTTCATTACCAGAAATATATAACAATAGTTTATAGCCTTACTTTTACATCTATGTGTACTCACTTAACTGTATTAACACACAGTCATCCACAAGCAGTTTGTAACAAAATTGTGAGCTGGTTTTTGTCAACCAAAAAAACATATTATATAAACTATCAATCTATCAATGTCTCATCTCCCCAGTACCTCAAGCAAGTTGTATCACTATACAAACCGATGCACAAATTACGCTCAATTAATGCTCACTTTCTTGCGATTCCATCTGTCAGGATGTAAGCTTATAGTGGTATAAATTATTCAGTTGCACCCCCCCCCCCCCCCCCCCCAGCTATGGAACAATTTGCCAATGACTCTTAGAACACAACCTGACATTGCATCCTTCGATCACATCCATCTCAAGACTAACCTTTTAGAATCAGGCATGTCATAAATTTTCCCAAGGTCTTAGCGCATTGAATAGTTTTCTAGACACCAGCGCTATATAACATGTATTTAAGTCTTATGGTTTGTTATTAAAATTGAATTTTGTTAAGTGGACTTGACTAATAACATTTAACATAAAATTACTGCGACCTCACTTTTCAAGTGTTCTCTACATGTTTTGATAGACACAATAACAAATTTGAAACAAATGAGAATGGACAAAATGTTTTGAAACCTTGTTATTTTTAAACACCCTATACCTATATTATGATCCTTTTGAACCACCTACATGTATGGGCATGACATGTATATATCTTTAAAACTTTTTCTGCCAGTACTCGGGGAAAGTACTGAGTATACAGTGCTTGACACACATCGGTGTTTGGGTAAAACCGAATAATGTTCTTTATTCCCGGTGCAAATTTAACATCTATTAGAAAACAATGTTTTCCTTCTTTTGAAATTGTTGCAGTACCTGATGCTAAAACATAGGATTTGAACTGCATGTAGCTACTTGGCAATCTCGGTGGTATAGTGGTAAAACATCTGCTCTAGAATGGCAAAGGTCTTGGGCTCGATTCCCATCTGAGTAATATGCCAGTGGATTTTTTTGTTCACAGGACTCGGGGAAAGTGCCGACTATACAGTGCTCAACACACATGTATCGATGTATGGGTAAAACAAATAATACTTTTTTATCCCTGATAAACTTCTATATGAAAAAATTTACCCCCTTCTTTTCCCTCTTCTTATCTGTTGTCAGTGGTTGAATGGATTGTCTGTTGTGACTCATGAAGGTGGACATTTACCATTTGAAGCCGACATTACCAAAAGCATTGTATACAACCAAGCTAATAGGATTACAGTAGCGGTGAACAACACCCTTACTCCAACTACACTACCGCCTGGCAGCATAACATTTCAAACAGATACAAAGAAGTAAGTGCTTTACACATTGCTTGGTATAAAAGTTTCCCAGGTCCAGCTTAATACAGTCGTGAAATAAATTATATTTTGAGAGTAATTATTATCATTGTAATCATAGTCCTTGGAGTGTTTGTTAAGAGAACAAAACTAAAGTGAAATAAAAAAAAAAGCCCCCAAAACTGAACTCGAATTTCAAGGCAGGATCAAAAAGATCGCAAGACTTTCTGCTTAGTTAAAATCTAAAATATTTTGATTTGAACAAGCACTAAGAGCAGATTTATCTTACTTGTCATACTGGTAAGTATGTGTATATCGAATGAGTTTAATTAACATAGCATGCAGCTCTGGGCTGTATGTAATGCTGTATGTAAACAAGGCAACATGGCCTAAAGCTCTAGCAATGAATGTTCCTGAGTGAATAGAATTTTGATCGGCCATCTTGTTGTCGATGTTGTCTATTGCTTTATCTTTAATCCATCTAATTTGCATTCCGAAATTAATTTGTCCAATGTTTCTCAGTTACCCGCCGGGTTATTTCGTTCAAAATGTCCAGTTTGACTTCTTTAACTACGCTGGTATCCATCGCTCCGTACAACTCTACACGACGCCGGTGGTTTACATCAGTGATATAACGGTTACCACTGACATCACCGGTGACTCTGGTAAGTGTTCTCCAACAGCTACAGGCACGGCAGGGCTTAAAAATTAACACTGGACCGAAGGCCCGAGGCCAGTGGTTTTAATGGCGGGCCGGTAAACTCTTAACTAGACAAGTCCGGTGGTCTTGTGTTCTTAAAAAGTTGACTGTGAGTCAGATTAAATACTTGTTCAATTCTGTTCTGTATAAAGTTTATTTACCCATTAGACTGATGAGATAAACTGTCACACAGTGCTTGTTCAAATCAAATATATATATATTATTTTTTTGATTCTGGTCTTTTAAAAACACTTTTGGTCCAGTGACAATTTTGAGCTACAAACCATGCGGTTTTGTGGATTTTCTTCCCACATTAGAGCCCTGCATGGGAATGAGAAATTGCAGACTTTTATCCGACTTAATGTTTCTAAGATTGCCTGGTGAGAAAAACAGCTATGTTATTTTCTTCAGATGTACAAACAATTTTTGATCTTTGATAAACTTCTTTTGTGCTGAAGGTACTGTTCCCAAAAAGCTCCTTGCAATCTCTTGGCGAGGTTGCTCAACATGTTGAAAGGTAGAAGTGTTATATTTCAACACAACAAAAATGTGGATCTTAGTTTCAAACCTTTTTCTGTCAGCAATGACTTACACTCCAGGTAGTTTTCTTACATGGCATATTTCATTGGTGAAGATTTTAGCAAGTCTACATACTTAATTAACATACTTTGGTAGGGACCCATAAATAAAGTTGGTACCTGTGTCACCTCGCTAAACGTGGATGGCTTTGACATTGTTGATGAAAATATCGAGACAGTTTTTGGCTGTTTACTCAACAACTCTATTCAGCTGAAACTTTCACAGGTGACTTTTTCGATATATTTTTTGATATTTTTGTCAGCATTACTTTGACTAAAACCAATCTATGACCCTACCTTTTAGGTGTATAATATAACAATTGGTTGATTAGCAAAGTTCATTCATACATATTTTCCCCAATTTTGAAATTGCGATTGCATTTCTCTGATCTGTTTCTGATAACAAGGTGTGGTGAATTACAAGGTTTTACACGGCGGGGCACTTAATGGAAGTTTAAAATCCACCATTGTACTTCAAGATGCACAGGGAGCAACGGCAGCTGAATCCAGTGACCTGGCAGGCAGACTTACCATCAAAAATGCTCATCTGTGGTGGCCGTACACAATGAGTGAACAGCCAGGCTATCTGTACACTCTCAAAGTAAGTGTAGCCGTGTACCCAAATTGACAGCTCCGGCTGTGGCGGTTGCTGAGAGCAGCCAAAGCTGTAGTCTTGTTGCAAGATGTTGTTGTTCATTATCACGCAACTATCGCAATTTAGCGCTTCGCACATATTACTATCGAGCAATAGCGGTTGCTGTTGGGAAAACTTCCAGGTCACCCACCACATCGCACTCAAAACAACACTGACGGGTTTGCAGCTTCCAGAGAACGCCCTCTATCGGTGGAATAGTCGCAACGTGTGTAGTGTTGGGTGTATGTAGGCCCTATGGTTTTATGGTTTTACTAACTCAACAAGAACGTCTTGCACCAAGACTACCGAAGCTGCAAATCATGTTAATAGCCATAGCCGCTAGTAAGCCACTTGCGAGTTAGAATTGAATGTCTGGTGCAATGACTTGCTTAGTCACAAGTTACCGCTTAAATTTGAACTCCTCAGGCTATGGAGACAGTTGCTATTTCAAATGTTTTGGGGGCTTTTGCATAGTGAAGTTAGAGATGGTGAACACCATACACAATTTTGAATGAACGTCTATGGTATAAGACTTTACTCATCTGGAGGTTGCTATACAAAAGGTTGCAACATAGTAACTGTCTCCATTCTGAGGATTTCAAATTTCAGCCTTGGTAACTTGTGACTAAGCAAGTCATTATATTAGACATTCAAATTTAAGCAGCAACTTGTGACTAAGCAAGTCATTGTACAGACATTATTCAAGTCTAACTCGCAAAGGGCTTATTCGGACCTGGGCCTTTTCCCAAACCTTGACTTGGGTTTTGGCTTCGACTTGGGCTCTGTCATCCGTTTTGGAGCACCTTCATCCATTTTGAAGCAGTCCACATTTGTATGATGTTTCCAACATCAAACAGTGCCTGGGGCCGGAGAGGGAGCTTCAGCCGAGGTTTGAAAGATGCCCATGGTCTATCAGTGTATTTGTTTTTGTAGGCTGTGGAGTGTTCTTGGAAAGTAGGAAGTGTTTGTTCTGGTACACTGGACTCAAGCTCTGGTGTTTCTGATCAGCGGAGTGTGAGTTTGAGTCTCGGTCTTGACACTTGTGTCCTCAAGCAAGAGACACTTAACCATCCTATTGCTTCGTCTTTCAGATGGGATGTAAAGCCATTGGTCCTTGTGTTGTGTAACGCACATAAGATAACCCAGTAACACTTATCACTAAGATGTTTCTGGCAGTGGCTGCTGAATGTGCCGCAGCACCTTGAAAACCCTTACAAGGTGCTACACAAATGGGTCTAATAATTCAAAACTTCAAAACCTGTCTTGAAATTATTATTAATAAGCACTTTAAGATGCCCATAGATAAAGCACTATATAAAAACCTAGTGGATGACACCCATGCCTACATCTTTACGGACTGTGAAGGGGGTAACCCTGTTTTGGCCCCAGGAGTAGGTGGCAACATACCTCTTGTGACACTTGATTTGCATCTACAGCCCAAATCAGTTCAGTCTAGCCCTCATCTTGAAGTGGTCGTCCGGCCTTGTGACGTCGGGCGATCTCTCATAATTATTTTTTTTTACGGTAAATGTTTGGAAGCATAATCCCCTTCCTTGGTTCCTATATCATAGGTATCCATTAACTGTGCATCCAGCTTTGATGAGTACCACTTACCAGTTGGTATCCGCACTGTCTCAACATCCAACAAACAGTTCTTCATCAACAAGAAGCCATTTTACTTCCATGGAGTTGGTAAACATGAAGATGCTGATGTAAGTATGGACTAAAAATTGATGAACTTTGACTTTTCAAACATTGTTTTATTCGAGTAGGTTTACAGGCAAACAACCATGTGTTATTTTTTGTTACCCTACACCGATGTGAATTAAGCACTGTATACTCAGTACACTGAGTCTTGTGAGAAAAAAAAACCGTAGGCAAAACCCACAGGCAACCATGTGATTGAAATCTCTTTCTAACAAGTAATAAACCACAAGGGAAACTGACTGGGTAAATATTTTACAATTTGAGGTTTAACAAAGACAAATTGTTAGAGCGGGATTTGAACCAACAAAATCTCTTTTGTGATAAGTGTTGTTTCTGAGATTCTACTAAAAGTGATCTCTCTGTTGCCTCTTCCCAGGTTGTATCGTAAACTTGGGTGTGATCCCTGACTATACAGCATTTACAGGTGACATGGCTTTTGACTGGCACTCCCGAACAACTATATAAAAAAATAGGGAAACCTCCAACATGGGCCTAGATAGCTCAAATGGTAGAGCACCGGCACTTTAATCCAGAGGTCGCAGGCAAGTGTCCCTGCTAGTCATTTTTTCTTTATTCGAGCCAAAATTATTTATAATATCTTTTGTGAAAAGTGATGTTACTGAGAAGATCCACGGTTGAAATTTAGCATAAAGTCTCCTAAAATGAAGTTGGCGGTACCAAATTTTGGGGTTGGCAGTAAGTTAATGCCCCTTCAGCAGTGTAAAATTATTTAAGCTTGCCCCCTCGTTCTACCCAGATTTTCAGGTCTTGTGTCGTCGTTGGTTTATTCTAGCTTTTGTTCCTGTTGTGTGTTTGTCTGTCCGTCAGGCAGCTGCTCAGAAGTCTTGTCTTCAAGACGACTCTTCCTAGTTTATTTTGTTTTGTATTTAATTATTTACATCTGATTGTCTTTTCTGGCATTGTTCTCTGTTGACATAGAAATGTATACGAGGTTGAATGGAATACTTTTGAACACTTGGGGGCAGCAGATATACCTGGTAATTATTTCTATTGTTCTGCATTCGCACATTTTGGAGAATGCAAAAAACTAGTTAGTGGCCTGACGTTTCGACCCTAGCAGAGTCTTTCTCATTTTGGAGAACAGCAGGCCCCTTGAAACTGGTGTAACAAACTCAAACAGCGCCCTCACTTGAGTTCAAGGGAAGAGAGTTCATCATTGGCTGAGAGTTTTGGTGGCACGTTCACTCATTGGTGCATTTCCAATGTCCTCAGCAATGGCAGCCTATAGACCTTTCCATTGTTGATAAACAAAGTGCGTCGGTTGGCATGGACGGCCGAATGTTAGCAAAACATTCAATCACGTTAAAAAATGTTGTGACCAAATTCAACATTTTCTGTAAAGATTCATGAACTGAAATACCTTCCATGATTGGTTGATTTGTTTCCAACAAATTCAATTTTGAATATTTGTATAATATTGCTACAAACTATGGCTATCTGTTTTTGATTTGCATTTATGGCTTTCCATAGTTTTCCAACCTCGGTTGGCAAAAACTTGGGCTGTGACGTTGCAATAGAAAGGTCTATGCAGAGGGTCTGCGGAATTACCTGATCTTACCAGGTCTACTGCCACCTAGTGTCCCCTAAAGTCTCACAGTGAATGGAATTTCTATTTTTGTTTTCAGATTAGAGGGAAGGGGTTGGACCTTCCCCTGCTCATTAAAGATATCAACCTGTTGAAGTGGCTGGGTGCCAATGCAGTGCGTACCAGTCACTACCCTTACTCTGAGGAATTCATGGATCAGTGTGATCGTCATGGAATAGTTGTCATTGACGAGAGTCCGGGTGTAGGAATTACAAAGTGAGTCACGACACTGGCATCATTAGTTGTAATCCTCAGGGATGAGAAGTAGACTGTGCTAAGTCTTGGGCGTATTGGAACCAAGGAAACAGGTCAACCGAAGTTATTTATGAAATTATATTTTTCGAAAATAAAAATGCAACAATTTTTGTATATTTGGTTTGCCAGTCACTAACCCTTTATCTGAGGAGTTTATGGATCAAAGTAATTGTCATGGAATAGTCTCCTGACGATGACTAGAGCAAGCTAGTTGAAACGTTGAGACCTATTAAAAACTCACTCCGCGACAGTGTAGTTAAAGGCACTGAACATGTTTGGTAATTATCAAAGACCAGTATTGTCACTCGGTGTGTCCCAACATATGCATAAAATAACAAACCTGTGAAAATTTGGACTCAATTGGTCATCGAAGTTGCAAGAAAATAAAGAAAGAAAAAACACCCTTGTTGCACAATTTTGTGTGCTTTCAGATGCTAATAAAAGGCTTCATGCATGAAGTCTTTTATTATTTTAGTGAGAAGTTACCTCTTTCTCAAAAACTACGTTACTTCAGAGGGAGTGGTTTCTCACAATGTTTGATACTATCAACAGCTCTCCGTTGCTGGTTACCAAGTAATTTTTTATGCTAATATATATTTTGAGTAATTACCAAACGTGTTCAGTGCCTTTAATAACGAGAAGTCCCCTCAATCCACAAAGCGAAAGTAGTAGTCCCGGCCGATTTCCTACCTCCCTCCCAGCAGGACAGTTCTTTTCAGAACTGAGAAGACTCCTGAATTCCGAATAATCTACTCCGCGGCAGTAGAATAAATAGCAAGCAACAATTTTTGTTATGTAAAAAAAAATAATCAGTTTTTATATAGTTCAAATAATTTGTATTAATAAATTAATATTGAAACAAAACTAAAACTCAGACTGAGGATGCTGAATGCTTCGTCATTATCTGGACCGTTTTACGGTTCATGCGAGCGTAAAATGTACATGCAAAGTAGTTTATGATAACATGTGTATTACACAAACTGCATATATTTGGAACTCCTTGCCTGGTGCATGTTTTCCTACATTGTACCTTCAGCTCCCCTGAGTTATTATCATGTTTTCCTCTGGTAGTCTTTTACCAAGAGTGGCTTTTAGCCTTGTTTTGGCCAAACTTGCATACAAAAAACAAAAGATTAAAGAAAAACAGAAATTCTGTTTTGTATTAGTTTGCCAAATATTCTCACTAGAAAAGGTCTCGGACAATAAGTTTCAAAATCAGCAAACTCAGTAAATGTATGATGATGCTTGATAGACATGCCTGATTTCCAAAAAGTTATGAAGTAGAACAAAGTATTGTAAAATGGATAATAAATGAACACTTAATCTTCTCCCGTAACGTTTTGTCAATGGTAGAAAGCACAGAATGCCTAATTTATATTGATGATATCATTTTTTCAGAGCCAGCAATATGGGGAACGTTTCCCTCGCTCATCACCTCTCCGTTATGATGGAGATGTATCAACGAGACAAGAACCGTCCGGCTGTTGTCATGTGGTCAGTAGCTAACGAGCCAGCTTCAACCATACCTCCAGCAGCCTTCTATTTTGGGTGAGTACAACCATGGGTGCGTTCCGTTTGCGCAAGTGGAACGCACCCCATGTCTGGATTTGCAGCTACGGCTGTGGCTGTTGCTATGTGCTTCCTATACTTCAACGCATGTTTACATGGCGATCCAGCCGCAACCATAGTGACTAAGTCAGAAATGATCCAGTATAGGCTTTGATTCGGATGCTGGTGATGTAGGTTTGATGCTGTACAGGGCAATGCCAAAGTCAAGCAGAAACAAATTTCATAGCAGCTTCAAGATTTGAACCATGCAACCTCCAGTTTGACAAAATAGGGAGACTGCCAACATAAGGCTATAGATAGTGCAGTTGGTAGAGCGCCGGCACAAAATACCAGAGGACAGTGGTTGAAATCCCGCTCTAGTAAATTTGTCTCTGTTCCACCCCAATTCTTTTAAAATTTTCCCCTTTGGGCTTATATCTTGATATTAACAATAATAATAACAATTGTTTTTGATATAAACAAATGTCAAGGTGATGTGAGGCAAACTGGAATTGTCCATGTGAGAATTAAATTTGGTATTCTCTTTTGTGTAATACAACTTGCTGTACAGGAGTGTTATTAACTTCACCAGAAGCCTGGATCCAACCAGAATGGTCACCTTTGTAATGGGAGGTGGTAGTAGCCCCACCAAAGACAAAGTGGTAAGACACTCTCGATAATCCATTAATGACCTGACTTCTAACTCATTGTACAACCTCTATATGAATAAAGACTGGTTTATGGTCAGTCGCTGGATGATAAAATCGTTGGATGCTGGGGATTGCCAGGAGTTTCAGTGACATAGTCACTGATGCCCCAGCATTAACTGTAAACTGTGTTTTGTTATGATTGCACATCAGGCTTGCAGTCGCACGACATTCGTGTGATCAACTAATTCCGACCTTAACATCTTGTTAAATGATCTGACTCTATATTCAATTCCCTGCCTATGGTCAATATTTACTGCTTCAATACAGTGCTTAATATCTGCACCAGCCAGTTAGGCAAAGTATACCTTTGGTTTCAATCCTATATAAATGTAGATATATTTAATAAAACTAACCTGTGAAAATTTCATTTCAAAAGGTGGTCGCGTTTTTGAGATATCGCCGATAAATCCGGAGTGAATATTATGTCCACGCAGGAAGAATAATCCCCAATAGGAATACACAATCTGAGAAGCGTTTCTGACAGAAACGCTTCTCAGATTCAAATTTTGGGGCATAAAATCTGCTATCTTTACTTAACCACATTACTTCGAAGTAAAACATTTCTTAAAATGCTTTTATCGCTGTAGGCTTCTGACCAGTATGTTTTTATTGCAATTAATTAGCTGTTCCGACCATTTCTGTCGGAACAGCTATTGTTTTCGTCAAGATTTTTATTTTTTTTTATTATTATTATTATTATTATTATTATTCTTTCTTTCCCTAAAACCCTATTGACTTAACCTGTGACTTTTCTGACTGTCCTATGTCTCTCTTAGAATTATCAGAAGTAGACAAATCATATACCATATTAAAGCTTATGCCCTGAATTAAATTTTAGATGTAATTGGATTAAAATTCTTAATTAATTATTCACGTGACAGTCATGTGAATATTTAATTAGGCAATCTTGTTTGAATCATATCTTAAGAAGTATACATCCAATTCTCAATTTTTTTTCAATTATGGACTCCTTTTAGGTAGTAGATGTGGATTGCGGCATATTTTTCACTGTGACGTCATCATGACATCATCTATTGGCGCGTTTTTTATCTGTGTACAAAAGACATGGTGCTCATATTGTGCTCAGATTGCACAAGTTTTACTGTTCAAAAACACAATATTTTCTAAATAAGTTTCCTAAATTACCCAAACTGTTTTGAAAAGTGAAATACTTTCACTAAGAGTTATTCCAGACCATTAAAACTAATCAATGTACAATGTATTTCCAAGATAATTAACGAAGAAGTGACAAATTGGACCCCATGGCTAGCTGGCAAATTGTGCCGTGATTGCGCAATCACGGCTAGGCGTCAAAGAATGCCGTGATTGCGCAATCACGGCTAGGCGTCAAAGAATGCCGTGATATTGGAATCAGTCGATAGAGGATATACGTACGTTCTAATAGGGTTTTCGTTAAAGGGCATTGGATTGGGATAAGTTACATACCATCGTGTACCTTATCAAATTTATTAGTAAGAAAAACACATTTTTGTTACTGTGACGTCATCAGGTGTCAAATTACGGTAATTCAAAGCTTTAATTAGTTAATCTTTGCAGCACCATATCTCAAGAAGTACACAGCCGATTTTCAAACTTTTTTCAGTTATTGACTCCTTGGGCATTGGAAATTAGCCCTGGGTAACTGTGACCCCATGTTGACCTTTACTTCCGGGTCAACCGGAAGTGAGACCATATTTCAAGAACTACACAACCGATTTTCAAACTGTTTTCAGTTATAGACTCCTTGGGCATGGGAGATTAGCCTCGGTAACCGTGACCCCATGTTGACCTTTACTTCCGGGTCAACCGGAAGTGACACCGTATTTCAAGTACTACACAACCGATTTTCAAACTTTGTTCAGTTATAGACTCCTAATGGGCATTGGAGAATAGCCTTGGGTAACCGTGACCCCATGTTGACCTTTACTTCCGGGTCAACCGGAAGTGGGACCATATCTCAAGAACTACACAATCGATTTTCAATCATTTTTCAATTATAGACTCCTTGGGCATTGGAGATTAGCCTTAGGTAACCATGACCCCATGTTGACATTTACTTCCGGGTCAACCGGAAGTGAGACCATATTTCAAGAACTACACAACCGATTTTCAAACTTTTTTCAGTTATAGACTCCTTGGGCATTGGAGATTAGCCTTGGGTAACTGTGACCCCATGTTGACCTTTACTTCCGCATCAACCGGAAGTGAGACCATATTTCATGAACCATACAACCGATTTTCAAACTTGTTTCAGATATAGACTCCTTGGGCATTGGAGATGAGCCTTGGGTAACAGTGACCCCATGTTGACCTTTACTTCCGCATCAACCGGAAGTGAGACCATATTTCATGAACCATACAACCGATTTTCAAACTTGTTTCAGATATAGACTCCTTGGGCATTGGAGATAAGCCTTGGGTAACCGTGACCCCCATGCTGACCTTTTCTTCCGGGTCAACCGGAAATGAGACCTTATTTCAAGAACTTAACCGATTTTCAAACTTTTTTCAGTTATAGGCTCCTAATGGGCATTGGAGAATAGCCTTGGGTAACCGTGACCCCATGCTGACCTTTTCTTCCGGGTCAACCGGAAGTGGGACATATCTCAAGAACTACACAACCGATTTTCAATTTCTTTTCAATTAGAGACTCCTTGGGCATTGGAACAGCTCTGTGATTGTACACAATCACTATCTCTAGTTTTAAGAGTGATTACCAAACCATACAGACCCTGTGTGTACAACATTGGTAAGATTTAAAATATAAATGTTCACAGATTTGCACATAACTTACATGGTATTAAGATGGTCATGGTGGAAAACTTCCTTTGAAATAGTTTTGCTGGAAATACTATAGTTTTTAGGAAAACAATTAGTCTTTATCACTGGTGGTAAAATCTGATGTTTGAAAACGATAAAAACATATAGTGGGGGTTTTCACTGTTTTCTCATGAATCCGAAGACAGATTTAGCTTAAACTTTTACAGGTTTCTGATTGAAGCGATGAGTAGTCAACAACCGGTTCTTTTCAGAACCAACACTACTCAACAGAGATTTACACATGGTGCTACCGCAAACCTTACCTGATTATACTCCCGCCATGCAAAGTTTCAAATCCTACTTTACCGTTATTTTATATATGTATGTTTGGTCCCATCAAGTGTGGATACTGGTCTTTGACCATAACCAATTATGTAAACTGTCTTTTTAAGCAAAGAAATCTTAGTAACATCAATTATTCAATTCAGCTCAGTACTTTAGACTTTTCTTGTGGTCAATTTATCCAAATAAGAACAAGTTGTGCTCTTTTATCCACTTCTCTAGCTACATCTCTTCAGCCAATGCTTTTACAGAATGGTGCACAAATTTTGTGTTTACTCAAGAATGTTTTATAGTCGACTGCACTGATACCCCCTCTTCCTTGCCATCGGTGAGTCTGTGTCAGAACAGCATCCACTTACCTATGGCATACCACAGGGCTCAGTCATTGGCCCCAAGCAATTCACTTTGTACACTGCTCCAATTGATGATATTTTAGCTGCACATGGCATTGAAGGCATGGTCTACGCAGATGACACGCAGCTTTACACGATTTTTGATCCATCAACACGAGACACTGCACTTGCTTCTGTGGAAGCATGTATTGCTGATATTAGAGCATGGACAATTGCAAATAAGCTCATGCTGAATGACTCAAAAACGGAGATCGTTCATTTGTCATCCCGCTTCCGCACGACACAACCTTTACGACCGCTGAAAATTGGACTTTCATACATCGAACCCGTGCCACAAGTACGTATTCTTGGTACTATGGCTGACCGTCACCTCACAATGTCACGCCATGTAAATATGGTGTCCCGGAATGCTACATATTCGATTAGAAAGATCGGTCAATTACGCAAGTTTCTGAACCGTGGTACAACTGAGATACTTGTACATGCTTTTATTTCTTCTAAGCTAGACTATTGTAACAGCCTATTATATGGATTGCCTCACTTTGAACTTGCTAAACTACAGCGTGTCCAAAACACAGCTGCTAAGCTCGTTGTCCGTGCCAAAAAACACGACCATGTTAAACCCATCCTACACAATCTCCACTGGCTCCCAATTCGCAAACGCATACTGTTCAAATCACTCTTGATGGTCTACAAGTCCCTTAACTACATGACGCCTGTTTACATTAGGAATCTCCTAAATCCATATGCCCCTACCCGCTCCTTGAGATCCAGTACCAAAGGATTACTGACAATTTCACAAGCATCACGTACATCACTGTCCTCCTATGGGGACAGAGCTTTCTCCATTGCAGCTCCAAAAGAATGGAATAAACTCCCCGATGACATTAAATTTGCAAAATCACTAAACCATTTTAAGAGGGCTCTGAAAACCTATCTTTTTAAATTGTCATTTGTTTAAATAATTTATAATTTATATTGTGATCATAGTTGTCAAGAGTTTAGTTGTATTGTCACCTTTTGAGATTACCCAAATTGTGTATATTTTTAATCACTCCTGACTGGCTCGGGTTTTTATGTTTTATTTAATTGTTAGTTATTCTTAAATTCATTCATATTTATTGTAGTTTCAATTCGTTTTATTTTTTTAAATCTTTTCTTGTTACAGCGCTTTGGGGTCGTCAGGGCGTAAGGCGCTTTATAAATGTTACCATTATTATTATTATTCCTTACCATTGGCGACTTTAGTCGACCAAGCTTACACACAAACAAGCCCTCAAGCTGGAGCACAAAGGCCATTTGTAATAAAGCTGCAGTTTTGTTCATGTTCACCCTCCATATACCCAAGCTTACCATCATTGGAAAGGGAAAGATCGGATCTTTCCAATGGTGGGAAAATAAAAAAAGGTTGCTATTTTGCAATTTCTTCAAATAGGAGTTGAAAGATCCGAAATACCAAACACCTACGGAGCGCCATATGGTTGTGTACAAAAAGGTGTTTGAGTTACAGATCACACTGAGGAAAGAAAGACAAAGAACTTTTACATTTATTGACCGATCTCAATGTTTTTTTGCGGTCACCAGCAGGGACTTTGTTTATGTCCAAACAATTTGGTAACGAAAGGGTTAAATAAATGTGAAGTTTGTAATAAAAGTAGCTGTTAGACATTCATTGACTTCAACTGTCTGTAATGCCGTATCCGAATTGGCGGCTACAGCTACGGCTACGGCTGTTGCTAAGGGTGTTGCTAAGGACGTCCTATACTTCAATGCACGATGACGCGGAAATCTAGCCGTAGCCGTAGCTGTAGCCGCCAATTCGGACACGGCCTTACATATTGTTTATTCAACGAACTTTGATAGCCAATTGAATTCCAAGCTTTAATGACTGCTCGTTTTGTATTGGGTGATGTTCGGCAGTGGGTTTACAATGTTCGCAATACTTCTTATTTCAGGCACAGCTGTGCGATGTCTTGTGTCTCAATAATTACTTCTCGTGGTACACCGATTCGGGTCATCTTGAAGTCATTGAGTTACAGTCCAACACATCCTTCTGGGAGTGGCATCTCTTGTTTAACAAGACCATAATGCAGACTGAGTACGGTGCCGACACAATACCGGGTCTTCACATGGTAAGCAAGGTTTCTCGTTTTACATGTACATTGTTATGGACCCACTGCACATTGTGCAGCGCACTTACACGCCCCTCTCCGGTGCGCCATTTTGGGAGTCGGAAATGGTAGATGCGCATTGTTCGGAGGTGCGTATGTGCGTGTACCATTTCTGCCTTTTGTGGAGTCAATTCCTTTGTGCACATTTTGACTACCATGGCAGACAGGATAGGCACGTGTAAGTGCGCTGCGCGTTGTGCAATTGGTCTGTAGGTGATTTGAGATGCTGGTAAAGTTCTCTTGAGTTCTGTGGCTGAAAAACGTTATGTAAGCAAAATATTGTATCTCTTGAAGCTAATGAAGTTATGAGAATTGTACATGGTACTTGTAATAACTTGATGCCCACCAATTAGCTTTGGTGAATCATTCGCAGTTTAATTTAAAAGTGAACGAAAAGAACAGTCAAACTCACCGTAGAGAAGCCATAGTCAACAGAGCCGTATTGCAATTCCTAGCCCTGAATATAGCTCGCTGCAGCCCAGTTGTTGTGCAATGTCTGTTGTTAGACTAGCCTTGGCGAGGGCCCATTAGTTGGGTGTAGCCCGAAAAGGCTAGCAGGCTTCTTTCTGGGCTGCAGTTTATGCAAATTGATTAAGTGAAACTTTGACCAATCAGGTCGCAATAAATTCTTAATTGCAGTGTTATAGACCTTATCATTATGACATTATTTGGTCATTCCTGTGCGCCGTGTGTACAAATCTGTGCATTTCCATTGTTTCATCATTAGTTTAACTCAAAGATGGCTGCTGGACGAGGTCAATGCATAAGGTCTATTGTAATTTCCTATAAAAATAACTTGTTGTCGCATTACGAGAAAGCTCCATTAAAGAATTTCCGAGTTAGGCTTAAAAAATTCTGAGAGTTTACATCCTTTTCAGTGAGTGAGTGTATTTACATTGCATTGCCTGGGTCATTAAACTAAATGGATGCGCAGTTAATTTGCCTCGGGCAGCTTTACTGTTTGGAAACAGATTTACATGGAGATAACAGGTGTGAGTTGCCAGATGAAAAGGGTGTTTTATTTTAATCTCCTAGTTTCTTTAATGGAGCTTTCCTGTTGGGCATGTTATGTGGTTTTTTCCCCAGAAAACAACAGGTTGATCTTATTTCAATCATTTTTCCAGGACCCAGTTCAGATGTTTACGGAGGAGTACCAGTGTGACATGATGGCCGGTTACCACAAAACCTTTGACAATCTAAGACATAACTTCCTTACTGGAGAACTTATCTGGAACTTTGCTGACTTCATGACAGAGCAATGTAAGATTTCATTAGAGAGACCATAATCACCTCATTCATGAAAAAGCTAATCCGTGGCCTCTCCTGGCAGGGGAGACACATTGTATTCAGTTTGTTTTTATACATGAAACCAATGATGCCCCATAAGTGAACTTAATCACCGTAGCTCGCAAGTTTGGGGAAACCTGTAAACAAGGTTGCTCGATATTTGAACCAGAAACACTGAGGTAAAGCCCTACTCTTCCACGATAAGTGTTTTGGGTTTGTTAATAGGCACTACTCCTTCTAAGTTCTAGTACACGTGACCTGCAGCTTAATGTCCCATCCGAAGGACAAAACAATAAAGGTAAAATATCTTGCTCATGGACACAAGTGCCATGACCTGGACTTGAACCCACACTCTGCTGATCAGAAACACCAGAGCTTACAAATGTACTCCCTAGCTGGAAAAAAAACAAAACGTTGCAGCAGTAGATAATCAACGGAACACGTTTTTATAAAAACAATTCTACACAGCAAAGTAGGAATCACTGAGGTATTATTGGTGCGGTTAGGGTGTATGACTGCAATTAGCTATTGGTATAACTGCTCAGACAGGTTGTGTATAACATGTATAAGGGGCTTGCTAAAAACCCCTGGTTACATTTAAAATAAGCTATAGAGGACACAATCTTCACATTGCCATTCCTTAGACCACACCAAAATTGCATCCTCCATTTAAAGACTAATAGACTACCAAAAATACAAAAGAAAACCAATCTCAAATGAATAGACCTTATGCATATGACGTCATTTGAGTAGGGCGCCCTCACCTAGAGGTCTAAAGGAAGATGCTCATTGGCCAGTCTTGTGCGCCGCGCGTACAAATCAGCGCGTTTCCATTGTTTCATCATCAGTTTACCTCTAAGATGGCGGCTTGGTGACGTCAATGCATAAGGTCTATAACGAGACCATTAACTATTTGTCTGTTCGATGTTTGGATCGATGTTTGGCAATTCAGGTTGATAAAACTTGACACCTAGACCGGTTGTGTAAAACCTCATAAATGCACAAAGAGAAATGGTTTCTGATATGGTTTCTGCGCAATCAAGACATGGCTATGATCACATGGTGTTACCACAAACCAAATAAACATTGATATCTTACCCTGCAATGCATCAAGTCATATGTTGGTTTACATAAGAAGTTATTTTGTAATGTATTTTTGAAGTAAAGTAGAGTATTGTAAAGTTAACACTTGAACCAGTTCCGTGCCCCCCTTTTTCCCCCAATCAAAAATTTATAACAGTTTTTAAATTAAATTATTTATTGATCTTTGATTACCCACAGCGGTTAAAAGAGTAGTTGGCAACAGAAAAGGAATTTTCACCAGACAACGTCAGCCGAAAGCAGGAGCCCATCTACTGAGGAAGCGTTACCAACAACTCTCTGCTAATACTGTGAAATATTGAGGGGATCTTTACCAGGCAACATCAACCCTAAAATGAAGCCTTCTGTTGAGGAACGTTGTCAACAACTCTCTGCTAATACTGTGAAATATTGAGGGGATCTTTACCAGGCAACATCAACTGTTGAAGCCTTCTGTTGAGGAACGTTGTCAACAACTCTCTACTAATACTGTGATATATTGAGAGGATCTTTACCAGGCAACTTCAACTGTTGAAGCCATCTGTTGAGGAACGTTGTCAACAACTCTCTACTAATACTGTGATATATTGAGGGGATCTTTACCAGGCAACATCAACTGTTGAAGCCTTCTGTTGAGGAACGTTGTCAACAACTCTCTGCTAATACTGTGATATATTGAGAGGATCTTTACCAGGCAACTTCAACTGTTGAAGCCATCTGTTGAGGAACGTTGTCAACGACTCTCTACTAATACTGTGATATATTGAGGGGATCTTTACCAGGCAACGTCAACCCTAAAATGAAGCCTTCTGTTGAGGAACGTTGTCAACAACTCTCTGCTAATACTGTGATATATTGAGAGGATCTTTACCAGGCAACTTCAACTGTTGAAGTCATCTGTTGAGGAACATTGTCAACAACTCTCTACTAATACTGTGATATATTGGAGGATCTTTACCAGGCAACGACAACCCTAAAATGAAGCCTTCTGTTGAGGAACGTTGTCAACAACTCTCTACTAATACTATGTGATTTGCTCTTGTAATCGTTTCTCTGCAAGATTCATTCATTGCAATGTGTGGAAAGTAAACAAAAACTTTAAAATGCTGTTTCCTATACAGCAATATTTGTTAAGTCAGCAGCAGAGATGATAAACATTCTCCAGTGTGGATATTATTTTCAAAAACAAATAAAACATTTATTTTTTATGGTTGTATCAAAATCAATGCATGGTTTACCCATTGTGATTTCATCAAATTTCATCCCATTTTCAACAAAAATGCAAGGCTTACCCCTTGTGATTTTATCAAATTAAAAACAAATTTGAACAAACACTATGGCTTCTTTTCTCTTGTAATTTTATTAAATTTTCAGTCTATTTTCATAAAAAAAAGCAAGGCTTAATCCTTCCAATATTATCTGATTTTAGGCCATTTTTTAAAGAAATGCCAGGCTTACCCTTTGTGATTTTAAAAAAATTCAGCCCGATTTTGTAAAAAATAAGATGCAAGGCTTACCCCTTGTGATTGTATCCATTTTCAGCCCATTTTTGTTTAAAAAATGCAAGACTTAACCCTTGCAATATTATCTGATTTAGGCCAGTTTTGGACACAAATGCAAGGCTTACCACGCACTATGATTTTAGAAAAATTTCAGCCAGTTTTCGACCAATGCAATGTACCCCCTTGCAAGGCCTACCCTTCGAAATTTTGGCTCATATTACATGAAACATCAAAAGGAATGAACAGAGCAAGGCTTACCCCTTGTAATTTTGGCTCAAATTACATGAAACATCAAAAGGAATGAACAGCAAGGCTTACCCCTTGTAATTTTGGCTCAAATTACATGAAACATCAAAAGGAATGAACAGCAAGGCTTACCCCTTGTAATTTTGGCTAAAATTACATGAAACATCAAAAAGAATGAACAGCAAGGCTTACCCCTTGTAATTTTGGCTCAAATTACATGAAACTTCAAAAGTTATGGACAGCAAGGCTTACCCATTGGATTTGTTTAGCTCAAATTACATGAATAGACAGCAAGGCTTACCCCCTTGTAATTTTGGGTCAAATTACATGAAACATCAAAAGGAAAGGACAGCCAGGCTTAGGCCTACCCCTTGTAATTTTGGTGTGAAACAACCATGAAATCTCGGTGAAGTGCAGATTGTGGCTGAAATTCAAGGAATTATTTCTCTTTCTAGCTTTGAGGGAATTTCAATTCTGAACAAAGAATCTCTAGACTATTGACTGGCCTCCTTGAATTTTAGCCTCATTTCAGGGAGTGTGCTCCATCATCCAAGCCCAGACCTCCTTAATTGGTGAATAATTCTCTGGAATGTCATTACTTCCCCCACTCCATGGTCCCATGGGGGTTATTAGCCTGTTATCAAGCTCTACTCCAAATGTAAACATTGGTCTATCCACAGTGTGCTGACCTGAAACAAGGTGACACCAAAAGGCTGACTAATAAACCATGTATCAGGTCGACTTCCCCTCATTAGACAGTAATCTATCCAGCTCTGGGCAATATAAATGTTAAATATTATTATTGTTATTATTAGACCCCAAGTTTCCAATTTTTGGCCTAGTGTCATCAATTATCAATATTTCCCCAAATAAAGCCTGCATTCTAAGCTATGTAAGCTTGACCCTATACAAGAATGTGCAGTTGTTGTGATCACCAGTTAGTTTTCACACATCGGCATTATCCCCGGTTAAAAAAGAAAACACACAACAACATTTGGGAAGGTAACGTTTCTCAAAGAGGGGGACGGGAAACGATTGTATGTTTTCCCTTCCCTTCCTTCATTGTACACATTTGTGTTATTTCTTTAAAGCCTTGTGTATTTCATTAGTTGAATAAAAAATATGCGAAAACAGCTAATTGTCCCCTGTTATTTAGGTTCGTAGTATTTAATTTAGTTTCAAATAGGCCTAATCATCAATTATACGTACTATGTTTGCAACGGACTAATCTTCTTATTTTTGAGAAAAGAGATGTCCCTAGTAGTTTGAGGTGAGTTAATAATTGTTATTAGGCTAAATTGTTTTTATAATACAAAATGTTGATCAGGCGACCTTCGGACTACGACCTATAATTTCACAATGATACAAATGTCCTTACTCTGTGAACCCCGCCCCAACTATATAGCTTCTCCCCTCCCCTCCCCCTCCCCCGCCCCTGCCCCCGCATATATGTCCCCTGCCCCCGCATATATGTCCCCCGCCCCCGCATATATGTCCCCCGCCCCCGCATATATGTGCCCCCCCCCCCCCCCCCCCCCGCCCCAGCATCTGGAAAAATCCCTCCACCAGCATTGAGGGATTATTTTGAATAATATTGATATAGGCCCTAAACAATCAAAACAGGCAACAATTTCCGATTAGATAATGCAAAAATGTTTTCAATTAAAATTATTATATTATTAAATAATAATAATAATAACACAGGAAAATCGAGGAACTTAATGATAAATAGACTTGGTTCCAAGTCTGTGATCGTGGTTTTTAGTCTACCTGACAGTCAATACATAGCCTGAAATAGCGCCCTTAGATAGTGTGATAGCCTATCTGCGGGGAATTTTGCCTGGCTGATGCAGAGAAATAACCGCGATCTCAGACTTGAATTCAAGTCTAAGTGATAAACGGCGTACGACTTCTGATACCCATGGTGCATTGCGGTCATAAAATGGCGCCTGTTTTTCAACACACGTACGTGGGGCCGGGGAGGGGAACATTCTCAAGTTTCAGACAACGGGAAACTGTTCAAGACTGCTTTTTTGAACAACATGGACACGTTGGGTTATTCTGCAAGAACTCAAGGTCTTTTTGGTAAGTTTATTAATTGTGTTTTAAATTTTTAGTAATGTTTATGAAGAAATAATAATTTTTCTGGGCAACAATTTTGAAACCGCGTCAACCTCGTACACAAACTTAAGACGGGGGCGATAATTTTCACGCCATCATGACCATGATGTTCTTCTTCTTCCTTTTAAGTGCAGCCTTCAAATGATTGAAGATGTACGCACTGCGTGTATGCCATGAGTTGGCCTAGCCTGAGGCAACAGACAAATTGTGACAGGTGCGAGTAAAAAGGCTGGAGATGAGGTTACAAAGTTCAGCCGGAGGTCTCTTAACACGAGTTTGAAGGCAGGTAGCCTTAATTAATAAAAGGTTGTTAATTTTACTACGTTTTATTTCCTTAGTCCAGATTGAGAAGCGGGAATTTAATTTCCAGTATATTAAAACTTGACATGCCTATATTTAAATTTGACACTTGTTGAAATTAATATTTAAACTTTTTAAAGTTTAAGATCACATAGACCCTACTCCTAGAACTATGACTGAGGAGTGAGGTTCGATCCGCTATCGTCTCCACGAACCTCATACTACATAGAGTGACAGTACAAAATCCTATTCGAAACTTTTTCTCCTTCACGTTTCTGCACCTACAGTTATTTTCCCAAACCGGATCTGGCCAAAATTAGGCTCTATGTGTTCTTTGTTCTCACAGTGAGCTCGGCGCAGGTCTAGAAAATCCACTCCGCAAAAAAAAAAAGTTGCAAAAAATGATAAATTCTCACCGTTTTCAGAATCCTCGCCTTGCGTTAACAATATGGCCGCCGTTGAAATTTTCCTCCTGGTAATGCTGCGCGCTACGCTGGTAACGATCAACGATTCACGTACAAAACATTGGTTGTTGTTGACCAGCATCGCGCCTATGATTGTATACGTGAACTGTTGGATTTGTTACCAGCGTAGCGCGCAGGATTACCAGCTGAAAAATTTCAACGGCGGCCATATTGTTATCGGAAGGCGAGGATTCTGAAAATGGTGAGAATTTATCATTTTTTGCAACTTTTTTTTTGCGGAGTGGATTTTCTGGACCCGAGCCGAGCTCACTGTGAAAACAAAGAACACGTAGAGCCTAATTTTGGCCAGATCCGGTTTGGGAAAATAACTGTAGGTGCAGAAACGTGAAGGAGAAAAGGTTTCAAATAGGATTTTGTACTGTCACTCTATGAGGTTCGTGGAGGCGATAGCGGATCGAACCTCATAGTTCTAGGAGTAACATAGACCCTAGCCCAGGTTGGACTCCTCCGTTGCATACAACGCGACAGAGTCCAGGGTATAAAGGTCCTCTGCCATTGCGAAAAAATTTATAAATTAATTTTTATTTTTTTTTACCTTTTTGAGGAAGCTGAAACTTGACTCACATATTCCTTGTGTCCTGAACTTTACGCCTGCTCTATTCAGAATTGTAAATTTTATCTTTGGATGACATTATTTCCGAAAATAAATCCGAGTTGTGCACTGGCGATGTGACAACCTCAACTGACATGGAGCCAAGTCCACAAAAGAGGGCGCTGTCTAACCCGTAACACTCAACGTTTTTTCTTCCGGGCGGCAACACGACGGAGTCACATCGCCAGTGCACAACTCAGACTTATTTTCAGAAAATAATGTCATTCATGGATGTATTTGTTTGTTTTTGAACTCATCAAAAGAGTAGTTAAGGGCACCAAGAATAAATGAATGGAGTTTCAGCTTCTCAAATTAGGTGAAAATAGGAAAAAATTGTACTCAAAATTTTGTTCGCATTGTACAGGATCTTTATACCCAGGACGTCAGTGCAGTGGCACTGACTGACGTCCTACCAGGGCTACATAGACCCTAGCCCACCGTGTTGTTGGAATACAGGTCAACTCGTACGCACGCAATCTCGTACACACCAACTCGTACACACACCCAGTCGTACGCACACAAACTCGTATGCACACCAGCTCGTACATTCACCAACTCGTACGCAAGTGTAATTCACTAGGTCTACTTCGGGTCTTTCTGATATTTCTATGGTTTATGGAAATTCTCCTCAGTTAAAATGTAAATTTGTTTGAAAAGAATGGCCGTTATGATATTTAATAGATTTTGAAATCGGACGGCAGTTAGGACCTTAGTTTAAATAGTAAATAAATTTATCAATCTGAAAGATTTTGGCTAATTTTTCCCGTTGGGAAATGCTTAGCCTACTCTATGTTAAAATGTAACAAAAACTGTGGTTTTTCCTGAAGTGAATTTGAAGCTGCTCCCAGACAACAAACTGATTGAACGATGATTTGGTTGACAGTTTGGGCCACTCGTCATCTCTATTGAGAAGGCATCTTCAAAAGGAAGCTACTTTCTAATTTTATTTTTGATCTCAAATAAAGCGCACGGATTCTCTTCCATTTAATTAATTTTACTTTATATTTTACTTTAAATTACATTTTCACTCTTTCATTTTATAAGGCCAACAATTTTTTAATAATTATTACGAATTAATAATTCCCGCTGTCTGTTCGTATATAAACTCGTAGAAATACACCTGCGTACGAGTTTGTGTGTGTACGAGTTTGTGTGTGTACGAGTTCGTGTGCGTACGAGCTGGTGGGCGCACGAGTTGAGTAATTGGCGTACGGGTCGGCAGGCGTACGAGTTTGCGTGCGTACGAGTTGACCTGTTTCCCTTTGGCTCTCTTTTAACATAGGTCTCATAACACTCACCATTACAGCCCACCATCCATATACATGTCTAAAACGCGAAGTTTTAAAAGTACGAGCAAGTTGTACCTCTTTGAGTTGTACCGCAAATTTCTCCCACTTATAAACATCCCATACAACTCTGACCTACTTCACTTTTTTGGCTCACCAAATGATGCCTTTGTCCAGATACGATGATTTGAAAATGGGCAAAAAAATCGTGTACAAAAATTACATTGAAGTTTGTCGTGCCTGGGGGCCGCCTTTTTACTTATGATTCTCTGTCTGTTAATCGTGAGAAAGTCAGGGCGCCAGACTGATCTGCAAGCTGAATCCTTGGCCACACGTCCCGCCCATTTTTCAATTTGATGTATATTTTGTTATAATTATTTGAAGAATTTTTTGGTATACTCTAATTAAGCTACGATAATCCACTGGGGCGCTAGTACAACCGCAGATGTCAAAATTTCGAAAAAAGCAAGTACAGCGCCCCAGTTGCTGGGTCTATTATCCCCACTTCTGTGGCCCCATGTGCGATAACCATTTCAAAGTGCATTCGCTACGGGCCAGTCGGCGGTTTAAACCAGCTAATAATGTGTTCACCTAGCTCCCTCTTAGCTTGCCTTGTGTGTTTTGGATGTTCAAACAAAAAACTTTTAAAAAGATATTTCAAACAATAATTGTGCATTTTACTCCGAATAACATAATGGGCGCCGCCATTTTTGAATGATCCCAATCTTGCCAATCAAAATGCGACGTCATCAGCTGGCCGGGCTGTGGGCGGAACGAGGTTGCGAACATTTCAATGGTTGCTTTATGTATCTACTCCGCCAACAGCCCGGCCTACCGCTGATGACGTCATATTTTGATTGGCATGATTAGAATCATTCCAAAATGGCAGATCATTCCAAAATGGCGGCGCCCGGTTCACATCGTGGAAAGTAATTTGGAGTAAGTCGCACAATTATCTTTTTTAAAAGTTATTTGTTTGAACATCCAAAACACACAAGGCAAGCTAAGAGCTAGGTGAACATATTTAGCTGTTTTAAACTGCTGTCTGGCCCGAAGGGAATGCACTTTTAAATGGTTATCGCTTAGCTTATAAAAATAAATGCCCAAGTGGATTATCGTAGCTTAATTAGAGTACTAAAAAAATATTCAAATAGATACAAATTATACATCAAATTGAAGTGATTCCTGAAGTGAGCCAGAATTTTGTTTGTTGGGCAGCTAGTACCAGTGGGTCTCAGTGAGGTCACTTGATTTTTGGCAGTTGCGAACAGCTGTTCTAGTTTCCATTGAGTATGCAGTTAAGCTAATGAGCTTAGCTTCTGCTTTGAAGTTTCTATATTTTCTTAGTGAGCTTACAAGTTCTGGTCAGGATCAGTGTAGACAGCTTTTTTAATTTAAGTCCCTCTAACTTCATTTCATACTTTTCGAAAAAAGTCCTGCAATGTTGGATCATTTCAGTAAATCAATTTGAAATGTGACTTTGATTTGAATGCCAAGGGTAAGTTGTAGACTGAGCGTATCAACAAGTTTCACGTTAATATCATTGTTGTGATGTCAAGTCACCTACATGTAGGGTGCACCATTTTGTCTAGAGTGGGGGGGGGGGAGGGTGGGCTTCTGGTAAATATATTGTAGTTTGCATTTTGCACTTTTTAAATCAAGTTCTCAATCTAGGTAATGACTGGTTCCAGATAACCCATCAATTAGAACTAAAGGGAAATTTATATGCAAATGATGTTTATATGCCCTTTTTCAGTGCTTTTGTTTTGCCGTTTACTGTTGATATAAGATAACCTGACGAGAAATAAAATACTTTCCATGAGATAAAGACACAATTGTAAATAAAACCATTTTTATTAAACAAGAATTTAAAAAAGATTTCCGAAGAACTTGAAAATACCAAGCCACCTCCGGATGGAGATCACTCCACTTGTTAAGGAAAACTTACTGGCAATGAAAGTTAAAACAACTGAATTTCTACAGTTGTTATGCTTACAAGTGTGCAAATCTGGACACAAATGCTTCCAAATCATCTGTGGGGATGAATGACCAGAAATAATACTGAATACAGCTTTGCATCAGACATAGACTTCTAAATGTAGTTCTTTATCTGATTCAGAAAACGCTGAAGTGGTGAAGGGGGGGGGGGGGCTGGTGCAATGTTGATGAGCTAACATATTTTACATAGGTCAGGGAAGGCGTCTTTGAAATGGCTCAAGAATTCTGCTAGTTGCTCCATATTTGTGATGGAATTCCTTCTACTGTTTTCGACTGTATAGAAGTCTCTTTGCTTGGCGCATTTCTATGTTCAGGATGGATATATTGCTAGAGTGTCTCTGTTATAGGTTTGAGTTACTCTAAGTCCAAGAACTTGGAGCGACATGGATGAAAGGGCTACAGTTGATCTCATGAGCTGTTTATTTGTATCGCTGAAGCGAAAGTTTAGATCAGACAGCAAATAATCCATCACAGCATAGAATAATCTTGTGCAGTAGTCTCGCTGCCTTTTGCGTACCTACTAGGAAATCAGTTAGATGTGACGGATGCATGATTTCTCTGTTGCTCTTTGAGTACTCCAAAAGCAACCCAGTGTAATCAAGCTTTTAGCCAGGATTTGAAAATAGGGTGTCCAAATTTGACTGGATTGAAAAACAGGGCGTCCAAATTGTTGGGGTAAATTTTCAGCAAGCATGTACCACAGAACTATTATTGCATTTACTGTGTACTCCACGTATGCTTTGGGTCTGGGCCGGTTAAAGGGTTTAAAAAAATGAAATCAGCACCGTACAGCCCTAAGAATCGTAGTATTTCGCGCAATGTTATTATTATTTTTAAAGTTTGGGCGGGGTCACGACTTTTTCATATTGATTTCCCCCGTACAAGAGTAGAGTTGCGGTATTCTATTTCTATAGCCCGCGAATTATAAGAAATACGGAACAATCGTTAACATTTCAATGTACATGTACATCATGTACATTTACAGTGTACCACTACGAGGGATAGTTTGATAGCGAGGGAGGTGAGCATTTAAGAAGTACTGTCCTTCCCAATATTACGGTGTGCAGTGAGCATTCTTTATTAAACCTGCATTACCCATACTCATGGTGGGAGGTTCACACATACAAACAGACACGCACGTTTTGACTCATACACTGCGCATGTGCGATGTTCTGCAAACATTAATATGCGCTGAAAGGTTGTGGCAGCCAGAAAAGAGCGGGAATGACGTGCCTAGACTTGGTTCCAAGTCTGTGCTCCTGGTTTTTAGTCTACCTGCATTGCCTGAAATAGCGCCCTCTTGTGGATTAACTTCCGTCTTTAACCTACGAGTTAGAGCGTGTGATAGCCAATCTGCGGGGGGATTTTGTGTGGCTGATGCAGAAAAATAACCCTTATCTCAGACTTGAAATCAAGTCTACAACACGTGTGTCTCGAGTGCTGCCGATCTATCACACACAACCCTGGTAGGTACACGACATGTACATAATACATACACAACGCTTTTTACGTCGATGTACATGTACATGTATTTTGTAAACTTGTCTACTGCGTGGCGTTTCACCGCTATAGTTTCTAAAGCCTTTGCGGTTGTTCAAGCCTTCCCACTAGTCGGGGGCACTGTCTGATGTTAAATTTGATCCCTTTGTCGGTAAACAATGAATGGGCAAGCAGTATATTTAAGATAAATTGGTTGTATCTTGCATAAAAATTACCTTCACTGCAGCTGGCAGGTAGTAATAGTTTTGGATTTGCGTTCGTTTTGCTTACAATTTCAGGTATTCGGATGTAATTTTTTTTAATTATGTACAAAAAACAGGGCGTCTTCAAGGGCGTCCGACAGTTTTTCGGGGCGTCCAAAAATAAAATAGGGCGTCCAAAAGACGCCCCGACGTATCGCTGGCTAATAGCTTGAGTGTAATTCTGCAGAATACACCCCTCCGGAAAAGAATGAATGCAGTGGCACGATGCTTCAATAAAAAAAATTGGAATTATTCATAAAAGTTGAGATAATTTTAGTATACAAATCCAAGATAGAGGAAGTATTCACTTGATAGATTTCATTTTCTATCAGGAACCTTGGTCACTCAGTTCTGGTTGTGTGGATGTAAGAATTCGGCATTCCTTGGTGGTTGAGACGACCTTACTACTTTTGTAGGTTGCCTTTCTGAACTGATCCAGCCATATATTCTGCCTAGTTTATAGCCCCCTTGTACATGTACTTGGTCCATGTGTCCTTTCCCCTGCTTCTATTCCATATCACTTCTTTGAGTCAATGAGTGGTTTTGTCTGCATCCTGGGGCCGATTTCACATAAAGATAAGACTATAGTCTTATCTGAAGTTAGGACCAGTAACTGGTCTTAACTTAAGACTACTGTAGTCCTATCTCTTAGCATTGCCTAGGACTAGTCCTAAAGTTAGTAAGAGTTTTGTGAAATCGACCCCTGGTCTATAATTTTGGCTTTTACTGCAGCTGGACCTGGAAAAAATTGCAACAGAATTGATTTCAACTGCTATGGGTTCTATAGACACCCAAGTTTAACAAATCAAAAGTCCTCCAAAATCCAAGTGTCAGAATTAAGCTTTCAAATTTGCATAATTATGTTAATTAGTTCCCGCCAATGGTCACTAGTGCTTGTATACTCATCTTTATGGTGGAACCAACGGGTAGGAGTCTCGACGGTTCAGAATTTCTGGATTTCTTGGTTTCTCCCATTAATAAACTTGCTTACAATCCGCTGGAATAGCGACTGTGAGCATTGTTCGTCTATGAACATTGGGCACCTACAGTGTAATGCTGCTCATTAACATTTAATGTGTCAGGCAATACCAAAGGAAGCATATTCTATGATCATTAGACTCCTTGACCATGAAAACATGGGTATAGACACAAATTTTACTGATTTTGAGCCACAAATGACAAGTTTATACCAATATTTGATTTTTGGGGTAATGGCGGCTTTTGAATTTTGGAGGACTTTTGATATGTTAAACTTGGGTGTCTATTGAACCCACAACAGTTGAAATCAATTCTGTTGCAATTTTGTCCAGGTCAAGCCAGTATTTCTGATTTGTCGCAATTGATGATGTGATACTGATGTTTTTCTCTGTCATCTGGTGAAAGTATTGCCACTTGTTTTTCTGTCAGTGTAATGTTTTCTGAAAGTCTACTTTTGAACATGGCCTATTTATTTCTCCTGTACGGTATAGGTCTTAAGGCAGCTTTTACATGGATTCAACTGTGTGGAGGGTGTCTTACTTGTCTTTAGGGTGAACTAGCATTTTGTGAAGTGCAGATGTGTGGTCTCATGGCAGTTGAAAAGCCGTGCCTGGACATCCTCTCAGATAAATTTTCAACATATGGCATGGCAGCTAGACCCTTGCCCTTGCTTTTATTAACCTCAGCAGTCTTTGCCTCTGTTGCATATCTTGTCCTTGACTTATCCATGGTCCATCCACTGAGCGGGGGAGAGAGAAGAGCTTCACGGATGGTGTTTTCTTCCAACTCTGACCTTTTCTTATGTTTCAGTGGCTACTTGATTGGAAATAAACCAAGGAGAGTCAGAACTACCCAAATTTTTGTCTAGGCAGTCAGGTTGGTGTAGTGGTATGTTGCCTCGCCTTCCAACTCCATATGGAAAACTAGCGCGATCACCCACACTGCCCAATTTACACACGAAGTGCTCACGAAATAGCGCCATCCACGATTTATTTTCATTCCCTTCGTCTGGTAGATCAAGTTTCCCAACACCTTCGCCCCAGGTTTTAATAACGACAGTGTCTGCTTCAAAATGAGACCAGAAATTTAACTCTTTCCTTTAATGGGATAGGCCCGCGTTTTTTGAAGGAAAAACTAAAATTTTGGCTGAAATTGCAAGTTTCTATGATGATTGAGCACAGTTTCCACCACTTCTACGAGACCCACCGCACTAAATTCAACAGCAAATTCGTTGACGGGGTTTTTGTAAACACCTTCGGACGGAATATTAAACTACAAGAACTATCCTTTCTTTTGATATAAGACATGACACGATTGGTTGAGAGGAAAGATCCGCGTTTTTTGGTCCAATCATATGTAAGTTTTCTAAGAAGCTGGCCGACCGGATGATGAGGTCATACAAAACGATCAGCTGGTAGCGTGCGTTCTGAACTTTGCTTTGGTACAGCACACTCACGTCGTTGCATTAGAATTTCATCGTTATTGGCGTTTCTACACATGTTTATACAATTTTGAAGTAATGTTATGTACATATACAAAGTGAAATCTAGTGTAGTTTGATAGAAAAAATACCACGATAGTGTTGCAAAATCGTCGGATTTTGTTGAGGAATTTTACTGGCTTGTGTGTGACTGATATTTTGGACCATAGTACTACACTCACAGGGGTGAACCAGTGTGTAACATTTGTATGCCTATATTTGTTGTACCTAATGTTCATAAATTTAGTTAATATATTTGGTACATGAACTGTTTTGTATTGTAATATATTTGTGATTATATTAGTGTGCTTGTGAAAATGCCATAGAAAAAATACAATGATACAGTACTGAATATTTCACTTGTCTTTGATGGTTGACTTCTCTTGTAATGTCATCCCCTTACTGTGCAATGAAAGAGTCCACTCCTGCAGTACCCTAGCAGGGGTCGAAATTAAACTACAGTGCTCACTAGCCGGCAGGGACAGTGGAAATAAAAAGTTACTGGCCCGCCAGACAATCTGGTGGCCCAACACCATTTTGTATTTTTAAATCAGCAATGCGGGGGTTAGTGCACATGTACATAAGGGGGAAAACATTTTTGGGGTCCTGCCTTTTTGAAAAAAGGAAGGATTTTTTTGTTTTTTTAATGTTCGCCCTACTTTTTTTTCAAGACAACCGTCCAGGCTTTTTTAAAAGATGGTTGCCAGCCTCTTTTCCTGTGTGCTTTTTCGGTGTGCTAAATTAAAAAAATACGATCCTAATTATTTTATATAAAAATAATTTAAAAAACCCAGAGATCGTCAAAATGGCGCCCTTTATATGACGACATCGGACGTGGAAGCAAAAACATTTGAGATAATCCTTTTCTTAAATTTTTTTTTTATTAACCCCTGGGCCCCGACACTATCTAAGGAGAATGATTGACATCCATTTCGGTCAAAACAACCTTACTGTAAAGCTAATTCAAAACCTACCATTTGTTATACATTTTGCTTTGTGCGCCGCGCCAAAAACATCAGAGAGATATGCCGCACAGTGTGGGGTTTTAGAAAGCTGGATATGCGTTGGTGATCGGACACGTGCACAAACTTTTCAAAACGCTAAAAAAAAAACTTTAAAAAGAATGCGTTTTTGGACGATCTTATCCCCTAATTTCTGCCCTAAATAGTACCTCTTCCATCAACAACCATTTTCATGGATTTGTGATTAGAGGATCCGTTGTTTAGAACTTCGTTTGCAATAAAATCATCGAGATTCAACGATCGGTCGACAACGCACATTGCAAATTCAATGAACAAATTCAATGAACTTTGCCCCGCCTCGCCCTCTATCGGCAAAAGTTGTCAATGTTTGAATATCCTTCATCCAAGGCTGTATATTGTACCAATCTGCAGGCGTGCGGCACCACTATGCGGCACCACTGTGCGGCAATTCTTTACTCGGCTCGAACGTGTACTGCGTTGGAGTCTAGCCAAACTCTCTCTTGCAGTCTTATAAATATGGTAATTATCAACGGCCATCAACGGCCAATCACAGCGTGCGGAATATTGATTAGCTTGGACTTTGGACCTCGCTGTTGTTGCGTGTCATGCACTATGCATGGACTACCGGTCTGCTGGTGTGGTGTGGTGGATGGGCCACCGAAAGTTGTGGGGCCCGGGCCGATGCACGCGCAGCAGATACTCGGCAGTCAGAAAAAAAACATGTGGTTGTGTGCATCATGTTTTGAAATGAACGTCGCTATTCCAATTTGCGGTTTGGAAGTCAGGCTTGGCTTGTTGTCGGCTACTCGTTTGATTGTGTTTAGTGCAGGCCGCTAAAAATAGTTTGTTTGTATTTTTGGGCGGGGCGGCCAATTATCTAATTTTTAGCAGGGCGGCATTAAACGGACTTTTCTCACTGTCCCACCGGGCTATCGTTTTTGGGGTAATCGGTGGCCCGGAGATAATTTCACTGGTCACGGGCCAGCGGGCCAGCGGTAATTTCGACCCCTGCCCTAGTAGTGGTCATAGCAACCTGGTCATTGTGCATGCACACACACAGTCTATGTGCAGTCAGGGTCAATTAGTTTATGCAGTGTGAGTGGACTGGTCAAATATTTTATGCTCATAATCCCTGTAAAGTTTTCAATATGTGGGACCCCGGTTCGAATCCCACCATGTGGTGGATTGGGTTTTCAGTTCCTGCCTGATTGCGTGGGTTTTTCCCTGGAATAATTCTCTGGGGTTTCCTCCCACAACTAAAACGCAAACTTCCTTCATTGTCTTCTCTCCACGGGGTTCTTGGCTAGTATGGTAATTAAGTTTGCTTTTTTGAAAGTCCTTGGCTTCACAACCAGACTTAATAAATGAAATAGAGGGTGGTGGGTTTGAAAGTGCAAATACTGCTTTGTTTGTGTGGCTCTTCTGTAGATTTACAAGTTTGTGATGCTATCTTTAAGCCTGTAATTTGGGTGTCCAAGAATTCTGCGCTTATGGCCTATAGAATTGTATGCTTTACAGGGCACTGCAAGTGCAGAGTTTCACTGCAAGCAGAGCCATGAAATTGGACCCAGGTCTTTCCATTAGTGGTCAACTGCTATCAGGCTAAGTGGGCTGGCTGCCCATCGCTACATCCTTTAATATCTGATAGAATCTGGTAGATAATGCTACTAATAAGTGTACTAATAAGGCCTATATTTATTCAAATGATGTAGTTGTAAAAAACAGCAGCACAATTTGATATCATTTTATTCAAATTATTTAGATGTTAAGAAACACTGCAATTTACATCTGTTTGGTTTCATAAGGTTGCCCCAACATGACATTGAAATCACCCATTGAAGCTGGACACTGTTCTGAGCAGTCCATCTCTCTTTAACACTTTGCCTGATAGAGTCAGACAGGCACAAGTCATCACAGTAGTGAATGAACAAATGAATGAATGATTGGTTTCATTATATGCACATGTTAAAGCCAAAACTATTCACACTTCTATCATTTCCATTTTGTCAATGTTGTATAAAGTGAAATCGAAAGAAATCTGTGCTCATACATATTTAAGAGACAACGGCTTATTACTCACAATATTGTTGGGGTTGGAGTTGGGTTCGATGCATACAGATTCTTTGATTCTTGTGCCTTGCAAGGCAAGTTAAGAAGAATGGATTCAAACATGTTTTAGAAGCATCACTACATTCCAAACAGATTTTAGGTTTACAAATTTCACCGGTCTATTGTTCCTGAATATAATCATTGAATTTGACCATTATGTACAAGCAATCAAATGTTGGCTTTACAAATTAACTGATACAAGAATGAATTTTTATTGTGTAATCAACAGACAATTGCAACTGAAACTACAGTTCCAACCTACAGCATAAATGTCATCCCTACAACAAGAGGGACTGAAACACTCAACTCAAGATAGTGAAACAACTGCATGCAAGACAAGGTAACTGTGGTTCTTTTAAAAGACCTGGATTGGATAGTTATTTTCAACTGTGATGTATTTTATTATAAGGCCTTACCATAAGGGGTATGTCCATGTATACCGTAATTTCCTGTGGATAAGTCGCTCAGCGCATAAGGCGCAGTGCCTCAAATTAACAAATAAGATTCAAGGGTTAAAAGATAGGGCGCACCGCCATAGAAGGCGCAACATATCTTTCACATTATACACGCTCGCCGGGTCCAATACTGCTTGTACATCAACACATACAGGGGTCATTGTGGTTCATTATTTTCCATGTTCGTTTTAAAGATTTTTTCTAAAACCCTAGCTTTACAGATTTTCGTTTTACACAACAAGCGCGCGCAGATACACGTTTTCCCAACGTTTCCCAATGAATTTGGATGCTAGTCTTTGCTATCTCGATTTTTTTAATACTACAATACATGCAAGAACCAACAAACGCTAGAGGGCACCTTCTAAATGCTTTCACATTAGAAACATACACCCTCTGTTGGCCAAATTCACAATAACATACAAAACGACTTGTTTAATAAAGACTATACCTGTCATGTGATATAGCAGTGTACTGTGTTTGCAGCATTGATCGTCGCTCATTCGCGACGATATTGTAATACATATTGTGGGCAGCAGCATAACCAGTGACTTCGTTCTTAAGAAAACTGTGACATGTAGAATTACCCTGGACGAAATAAAGGAACTATTTTCCAGTATAAATGTAAGATTTCACATTGTATTCAACACAAATGAACTCAATCGAAATCAGATAAGGCGCATCGGAAGATAAGACGCTTTACTTTTTTCACCATTGAAAGTCAGATAAGACACGTTTTTGTCCGCAGGAAATTACGGTACATATAAATGTGGGTTGTCTTGGCAAAGGGGTCTAGGGCGGTGGACTCAAGTTTTGTAATTTACAGAATGTGGGATCGAATCCTGGTCCTGTCATTCACAACACTTGTGTCCATAACTGATCTCGCCACCCAGGGGTACATTTGGGTACCTTCGATGGAGTGGCATGCCGGCCAGGTGAATAGAATTATTCTCAGTCATTTAATACCAATGAAACTGGGTATTTAGACACCGGCCTCATGAACCATATTGACTCAGGACAGACTTTACTTTACATGTAAATACTTCACTATTTTAAATGATTAAACAAACCAAATTGTAATGGGTGATTCATTCTTGGAAAACAAAATCCAAAAACCTAAACATTTTTAATGAATGCTTTTGAAATTAAGTGTCTTGAGTTGACTTAAAGCTGGAAGTTGAATCAGGTTTTAACCTTAGCTTTCAGTATATGATTGTTTGCCTACCTTCATGAACTTGAAACACTATCTTTTTGACAAAGTTGGGGAAAAATTAATGATATTTGATATGTTTGAGATGTTAAGGTTAAAAACAGTTCAAAATACACTTTTACTAGATGTCTGTGCCAAAGTTTATTGCCCAATTGCCTTAAAGGTGCACTTTTTGAAGCCGTGTATCTATCCTGATTCTATGTCTGGTTATCATGGATATTGTATTTAATTAATCACTAATGTTGCAAAATATTCCTTTTGTTTCTGTTGCAGTAGGCTTACTATCTCCAAAGACATCTACCTGTCAACAAGTAGATGTCCAAGAGAGGAGATGCACTCTCCAGTAAAAAGGTAAGTTCCCCAATAATGAAAGAAAAAATGTTAGCTTTTTGTTATTTAAATGTTGCATGCGGCACTTTGCTAGACTAGTTTGATTCTGAGGACCCACTGATAATCAAGTTCATACCACAACCAATCTTCAAGAGAACTGTCTCCAGCCATTTGACGTTCCTGTCAATTCACTGTTTCTCATTTTGATTGTAACAATCAAAATAGTCCTGATATGCAAAAGTCCCATTGTTTTTTGTTGTTGTTGCTATTATCAATGTTGGTTTTTGTGTTTATTTTTTCAGTGAAAGTTTATACAAAATCCCCAGCAAAAACAAAGTATTGTTTTTTTAAAGATGTGTTATGTGTTTAATCACTCATGTTGCAAAGTGTACATTTTGTTTGTGTTGCAGGGGAGTGCTCAAAATGTCCAAAGAGATCTACCCGTCAACAAGTAAACGCCAAGAGCTGCACTCTCCAGTGAAAGGTGAACTTAAAAAAATAAAAAACCTTTCAGCTCTTTTGGTTATTAAAATATTGTGTGCCACTTGGTAGATTAGTTTGATTCTGAGGACTCACTGCTAATACAGTTCATACCAATGTTGTATTTAGCGGCCTATAAATATACTTATAGTTACCTACGCCTAGCTAGTAGGTGGGAGTCCGCCGAAGCTCACTGGTCCAAAAAGACAGTACAGATAGGACACGTCTAATGTTTGCAGTTGACTGGATTCGGACTGCCGCATGGCCAGTGACCATTACTGTACTACATTCCTCCCCGTTATATTTTACTTTTTATTTGTTTATAAATGTAAGTAACAACATTTAAATAATTAGTTGTTTATGAAGAAAATCACTTCAATTTTCCTGTTCTCGACCTTTCTTTTCTTCTTTTTTTTGAAACATGGATTCATTTTAATGGTAATACACCAATGAAAGTAGCATGAAGTGTTTCTTCCTCCATGGCTCACCTTCTAACTTGCATTTGTGACGGGTTACCCTGATAAAATATAAGCAATAAATAAATAAATAAATATGTCATTGTTTACATTAAAAACAAAACACAACTCTACATCCTTACAACTCTGTGTATTTAGAAAATGTTTCGACCAGTTCAATAGTAACTTCTTTGTTCAAACTTAGTTTTAACCTTGTTGGACCTTTACGCTATAAATTGAATGTTAAAAACAATAACAAGTAGGTCCCAGTGATTATAAGTGTGATTATAAGTTAACTGAGTACATGTTCCTGGTGTTTTGGAGGCACTGTGTCAATGCCTCTGACACGAGCGGTTTCTTGAGCTACCATTTTGGCCATTGTAGGGATACTGAACCGGGTCGCTTTAGCAACGCCTCTGGGCACAAAGTAGGGGGAGTCCGTTTCTAGAAGGAGTCGCTAGAGAGGGATATTCTCAGCGACACTTCTAGGTCCCGGAGTTCCCCAGGTGACAATTGGTGTCAGTCCTAAATACAGATTAGGAAATGAACTGCACCACTTTTGTGCCTCCTGCCAACCTTGTGTAAAGCAGTGAAGGTGAATTTTCCAGTATTTGGGAAGGCATTCTGAAAGGATGGAAAAACAATCCACGTCAGCATCCCTACAATGAATTATTACCGTTTTTTGTGTTGTCCGGCTGCGGCCGTAGCTGCCCGAATAGTCGAGACCAATTTCTCCCAGGGCAACAGACTTTAGGATGTTCCAGCAAATGTCGGATTACCTGTTCTTTTTCCGGGGAGAAATCGTGCGCCTTTTTTGGGTGTAGCCCAACTGCTGCATAAACCGCATGATCTGAAATAAGTCGCAGCCACAGTCGAGTATTGCAGTATGCCTCGGGATCGCAAAAATTGGCAATGCAACCCAGAAAACCGCTGAAACTTGTCGCTTCTGGTTGACTTTTTAGATATTGACTTAAAGTTCCAGGGTAGTTGGCACGACGCGATCTACATGACAATGGGAGTCTACAAAAGCGCCATGGTGCTTGGTGGAAGAGGAACCGTAAGCCAGAAGGCGTTGGAGTGTCCTACTAGTTCGTGGAGTTTGGTTTGCAATGTGGACGTTTCATGAAAATCATCTATTACCACTGTCCCCTTTTCTTCTCTCATGGCGATTATAGTTTGGGCATATTTAATTCCAATGCCCGGCAAAGTTGTAAGTTCCTTAAGGGAGGCCTTATTTATGTCCATGGTTAATTTGGTTTACAAGTTAATTTGCAATGGAAAAATAGGAACAATTATTATATAATAAGGAAAGGTTGGTATTTTAAAGAGTGGCTGTTTTGCCTGTCACTCAAGATACTGCCAACGCCCCTGTCGCAGTGACGCACAACAGGTTGACCTGATTGACAGTATTAATTTTGTGTAATAATTCCAGGTACGTATCGCCAAACTTAACTATAATTATTGCGTATTGGTAGCTCGTCGCACGAACTGAAAAATTACGCACCACGCATGCAGAAATACCAACCTTTTGATTACAATAAAAATACAATACAGCTAATCGATATTATTGATGTGATAATTGTTTCAATATTTCCAGCAAAAGCCGGTTATATGTTGTTAAGTCCTTCAAATGAAATATTTGTGGCCGTAATGGTTATTTGGTTTCAAACTGTCGACAACTTTCAACGAGAGTAGATAATTGTCGATGAACAATTTGGTGAACTACTTTTTAGTGTAGCTCAGTATCTGTTTTGAAATATCTTGGGCTACATCAATGCACGCAACGATTTATTCTCGTCGCCAATGTTGTATTTAGCGGCCTATAAATATACTTATAGTTACCTACGCCTAGCTCGTAGGTGGGAGTCCGCCGAAGCTCACTGGTCCAAAAAGACTACAGATAGGACACGTCTAATGTTGCAGTTGACTGGATTCGGACTGCCGCATGGCCAGGGGTGCAGCCCAGCCACCGGTCACGCCCGACTGGTTTATTGCATAACTCTATTCACCGTAGTGACCATTACTTTACTACACCAACACCAATCCTCAGGACTGTTTTAGGCATTTGACATTCCTCTCAAATCACTGTTGCTTACTTTGATTGTAGCAATCAAAATAATCCTCAGTATGTGGACTGGTCTTCGGTTCCCCAAGAAGCCTAATATGCAGGCATGTGAGACTTCCGGGGAAACGCGGAAATCCGTGTTTTTTCTTTTCCCATTCCGCGTTTTTCTTGCGGGCTCCGCGTTTTTCTCGTCTCCGCCGTGAATGACCGGTCCGCGTTTTTTTGTTTTTTTTCTTTTGAGACCCGGTAAAATGCTCCGCGTTAGTCTTTGATTAAAGCAGTTGTTGTTCATTTTTCGTTAAGCGCGATGTCCCATTACACTAACCCATGTTGTCATTCCGTTCCCCCAAGAGAGGGCGCTTTACTAAAAACTGTATTAAAAGCCAACACCATGAGGCCAAGACTAGGCGCACACAGACATTCACGTGTGTGATGGATGCATCGCGCTTGTGGTGGAACACATTCCTAAGGAATATCACAAAAACAAAATAAATATGAGGACGAACAACACTTTGTTACCAAGTAAGAATTGTGGCCTAATATGTTTCTGTTAATTTTTGTTTACGCTGCAGTAGTACAAAGCCTGTTATTCAGACTGTAGCGGTGGCCCAAAATCTGCACACGGATTTCACTTGCTAAAGTTTTCCGCGTTTTGTTCCGTGACCCGCTCACATGCCTGAATATGCCTTTCGACCATAGGCCAAATGTCAATGTCACTATGACTAAAACAAAAGACACTCAACAAAAAATATCAACTCCAATTTAGTGTGTGGAATGGTCTTCAGATTCCCTGCAAGCCTTTGTTTTTGGACTTCTAGGTAAAATGTTGAGGTCATTACAACTATAACTCATGAAGGACTTGGCATATTATCTCCAAACTTTGTGTGTGGATTGGTCTTGGGGTCCCCCGAAAACAATAATTTTTCGTGTACACGGGACCTACAGCTTTACATTTCATCCAAAGAAAGAATTAATAATAGCTTGTCTCTCGGTCAAGGACACAAGTGTCAAGACCAGAACTCTGAACCCATACTCTGCTGATCAGAAACACCACAGCTTGAGTAAGGTGCGCTTAAACGCTCAGTCATGACACATCGTGTTTTTTAAACTAATAGTTTTCAATTGTGGGATGGGAGTATACAAAACTGCTGGGGTAATTTGTCTGAATCAACTTTTTTAACTATGGACAATGTTTTTAAAATAAATTGTTGCTAATTGTGCTTTTTGTTTGTGTGCAGAAAGGCTTACCATCTTCAAAGTGATATAACCGTCAACAAGTTAAGATGTCCAAGATCGGCTTACATAATAAAGGAGCTGCTCTCTCCAGTAAAAGGTAAATTCCTTAAGAGTAAAATAATAAAAAAAAATTATGCAATTCGTTCATAGCATTTTGAATTAAAATTGTCTGATCAGTAATCAAACAATCAACAGTTTGGGCCCCTAAAATTTGAATTGAAAAGCCAGGGTTAAAGTCCAACTGTGGTGTTTTTGGTAAATATAATTGTTTCCAATATATTACAGCAAGTAGATATAGACTGTGAATCTCAACAATGGGTTGTTGTTAAATTCACAAACGACTGTTGGAATTGACAGCAATCTTCAGAACCCATGTTTAAAATAGTTTTAAGCTAAACAAAACTTCCAATTCAGGTTACAAATTAGTTGATAATTTTTTAGGGATTTTACCTAACATGCACACCTCATTTAGGTTAATTTGTGTTCTAATTTGTACTTTCTCAACCATCTTTTAAAGGTAACACTTTAAAGTTAATGTGTTATATTCAGTTATTTCAGTTAAAAACTGGTTTTATATCTAGTCTTAAATATTTTTATTTTAATTTTTTGCATCTAGAAAGGCATGCCATGCTCTGATGGGCACCTCCCATCAACAAAGCAAATATTGTGAGGTCTCTTCGCACTGTGTATCTACCAAACATCTTCTTGTAGCGCATGGATGTTCATGGCTGAGACAAAGGTATGTAAATCTTGGGTGTCTTTTTGTTATCCTAAAGTGTAAAGTGGACTGTTTTCGCAGCACTTTGCATTTAATGTGTGTGATTTAACAGTAAGGAAATCAAAGAGTGTTGAGAGGTTTTAAGACAGTGGTTTAAACTCGCAAGGGCTATAGTTCTTGATAATTTTACCAAGACGAAGTTGAGGTAAAAATATCAAGAACCATGCCTCAGCATACGTGTAAACCACTTCTTTTTATAACCAATTCAACACATTGATTCCCATTTAAAAATCCCTTCAATTTAAAACATTCAGAACCCTGTAGAAGTTGAGAACAAAAGTGGCAGTTTAGCATAAGCTCACCTCGACTCTGCGTTGAATTTCTATGCATGTGTTGAGCGATGAGTATCTTGTTGTGCGCAAATGATTTCCAACCGGCGTAAGCCAAATATGTGACATATAGACTTTAACTGGGCTGTGACATTTGGGAACTGTGCGCAGTCATCTGAGTGTGCCTTTGGCTTAATTCAGTCAGGTCATGTTTAATCCTACCTGTGTTCATATCGCACATTTAAACATTTTCACATGGTCTCCTCTCACCCAATCAGGATGAATAAACTGTCCAGGTATTTTTGAATCACACACGACAAAAGATGTTTAAAAAACGAATGTTGCTCATTTGAAAATGTTGATCATAATGCAAGCCAATTGGCAATTAGGCCTCATGTCTAAGGTAAGAAGTAATACAATTATTTCTCTTCCATAGATATTTAGTTTTTCTTCTAATTTCCATTTTTTCCCTTTTAGAAAGTCTAGTTCTTCAATGAGATCTACCCATCCGAAATGTAGATGAGTGTTATCTGCAAATTGCGTATCATCAGCTGAATGTCTTCCCATACGTAGATGTAGCTGTTCAAGACTAAGGCATAGTATGTAACTTCTGGTGTAAGTTTTTGTAATCGAGTAATAAACCACTAGGTTTTTCTTATCGTCTTGTAGTGGGCTGTTTATGCAGCGCTATACAAGTAACATTGTTAATAACTGCACCATTGCAAGCAAGTGCATATATGCGTATTTTGAAATGAGAAACTGGAGATCTTGGCAATATATGCTTTGACTAAAAAAGTTTAAGCATTTGGTGGTGCGTCGTTTCGAATTGTTTGGAATCGAATGGTGGTAAAATCACGGGAAATTCCAAACTTAATTGCGAAAAGGGACCTGGACACATGCACGTGGCATGTGGGGTCCTACTCCTGGCCAGGGTAACAGTTGGTGGTTGATCTTAAAGATGCATCAGCTCCTCAGCGGCGAGGATGCTCTGGTGTTTTCACAAATGGTCGGCCAACAGGAGTAGTTCCTAGTCTACGCCGTGGGGCTAGGGACCGCGTTTTAAGGGAGTAGGGGGCGTACCCTGCATAAGGGTATGTGGACCGGCCGCTCTGAAAGGAACAGAGTATGAAGGCCCCGATGATCTCCCAAAGCGTGTTGGTGGTGCGTCGCTTCGAATCGTTTGGAATCGAATGGCGGTAAAATCACGGGAAATTCCAAACTTAATTGCGAAAAGGGACCTGGACACATGCACGTGGCATGTGGGGTCCTACTCCTGGCCAGGGTGACAGTTGGTGGTTGACCTTAAAAGAGCACCAGGCTCCTTCAGCGGGCAAGGATGGTACTGGTGTTTCCACAAATGGTCGGCCAACAGGAGTAGTCCCTAGTCTACGCCGTGGGGCTAGGGCCCGCGTTAGTAGGAGTTAGAGGGCGTGCCCCGCATACGGGTGCGAGGACCGGGCGCTCTGAAAGGAGTATGAAGGCCTTGACTGACCTCGGAAAGCGTGTTGGGGCTGGTATCCTGGGACCTGCACGTGGTGGCCCTGCTTTAAACTAAGCTTACCAGGATGATATTGGCAAAAATCAGAAGCAAATTAATTAAAATGCTTGCAATGGTGCACTTATACATTACACTTTACTTTCATGAATTTTATTTACAATGTAATAATATACAGGCATGGTACCTTTCATGTCATCAGCTGATTTCCGCATATTTGGTTTTTCAGGTGTACTGCCATTGAAAATTAAAAACTTAGCACAAAGTATATTGCTGTGCCTGGTACTTTCCTCTTTTTGGGCAAGATTTGGTTGAATGCATGCCTGAGTATACAAGAATTAAAAAATTGTCATTTATAATAATACAGGCATGCAGCTGGTTTCAGCAAAAGTTTCTCATAGTTGATTCCTAACTGTACTATACCGCTTGAAATTTAAAACTGCAAAGACATACTCTGCCTGGCCTTTTCTCTTTCAAAACTAAAAAAGAAAAGAAAATTGCTGTTGCTTGCAAAGTTATTAAATTATTTATTGACAATATACAGGCAGGCAACACATTTCAGGTTAGGCCTATCAACTTGTTTACTAATTTGTTGGTTTCACATCCATATTGAAAATTGAAAAACACAGGGCAAAGTCTTGCTGTGATGCAATTTACTCTTTTATTGACAATCTGGGATCTGCTAGCTGTTGCATGCCTGAATATCTAGCATTGTGTATATTTATATTTAAGGTTATGCGAATATTCATTCGAGAAATGCACATGGCAGTGACACTTCTCTATAGTGCTTGTTATTGTTTTCTGAAAAAGCAACTGTATTTTGCAAAATAATACAACTATTTCAATAGTCGAAAGCAAAGAAAAAATCTAAGGTTCACCTTTTTGGCTTTATTCTCTTGAATCAAAAATACAAAGAAAAATGCAATTGAAAGAATTCACATGTCAAATTTAGTGAGCTTTAAAGACACAATAAATGCATTATTATACAAAGCACTAGGATCATGTTTCTGTGTCATGGGCCATCGATATGAATGAGAATTAGCATAGTTTTGATTTACGCAATACATTTATATGGAGTCTGTGTTTCATATCTTGGAGTAAACTCTTTTATTTGAGACTTAAAATCTGTGGTAAAATGTTATTCCTTTATTGAATTCAATGCCATTTTGTAAAAGATGATATTTTCTAAGTAAACTCCAATGCAATAAGGTACAACACAAATTTTTGACAATTTTGAGAATATGCTTACTAATTTAAAGTTTTGAATTCAGGCATAACATTAGTACATGTATTTTTGGTAAAATTACAGCCATGAATGTTCCAAATATTTAAATCAAAACAAGATGCTTCACCCTTTCACATATTCCTCCATCTTTTCTCCCCTCCTTCCCAAATTACCACTCCCCTCATTGCGTTTATTGACCACTTTTATCCTTGCGTTACAGTGAAACAATTTAAGTTAAAATTAAACTTATTTGAATGTTAAACTTGTATCTAAACAATTAGAAGTTTGAGTTAAAAAAATGATTATTTTAATGTTAATCATGTATCTTAAACCGCTAGAAGTTTGCGTTAAAACTGATTATTTGAATTTTAAACTTGTATTTAAACAGTTAAATTAACTTGTTCTCTATGTAGTAATAAAGTACATATTGTTCTGTTATGTTTGCTTAATAAGAGTCAAAGAAATAATAAACCAGTGGTAAAGAAATGTCATTCTTTGAGTCAAAATTTAGTAGAAGATAACCCTATGCAAACTATGTAAAACGTAAGATAAACGTTTTTAAGGGTCAGGGGTCAAAGGTCAAAAGAAAAAGCGCATTAACCCAATGGGCAATCAATTAAACCAAAAGAGCAATCGGCTTAACCTAATGGGCAATCAATTAAACCAAAAGAGCAATCGACTTATCCTAATGGGCAATCAATTAAACCAAAAGAGCAATCGACTTATCCTAATGGGCAATCAATTAAACCAAAAGAGCAATCGACTTATCCTAATGGGCAATCAATTAAACCAAAAGAGCAATCGACTTAACCTAATGGGCAATCAATTAAACCAAAAGAGCAATCGACTTAACCTAATGGGCAATCAATTAAACCAAAAGAGCAATCGACTTATCCTAATGGGCAATCAATTAAACCAAAAGAGCAATCGACTTAACCTAATGGGCAATCAATTAAACCAAAAGAGCAATCGACTTAACCTAATGGGCAATCAATTAAACCAAAAGAGCAATCGACTTAACCTAATGGGCAATCAATTAAACCAAAAGAGCAATCGACTTAACCTAATGGGCAATCAATTAAACCAAAAGAGCAATCGACTTAACCTAATGGGCAATCAATTAAACCAAAAGAGCAATCGACTTAACCAAAAGAGCAATTGGTTTAGTCGATTGCTCATTTGGTTTAAAGCGCTTTTTCTTTTGACCTTTGACCCCTGACCCTTAAAAACGTTTATCTTACGTTTTACACAGTTTGCATAGGGTTATCTTCTACTAAATTTGGACTCAAAGAATGACATTTCTTTACCACTGGTTTATTATTTCTATTTCTTTATTTCTTTGACTCTTATTAAGCAAACATAACAGAACAATATGTACTTTATTACTACATAGAGAACAAGTTAATTTGAACGTTAAACTTGTATCTTGTAAACAGTTAGCTGTTTACATTAACAAACAATTTATTTGATGCAAACTTCTAACTGTTTAAATACAAGTTTAACATTCAAATAAGTTATAAATAAGTTTGGAATTTCCCGTGATTCCAAACAATTTGAAATGACACACCACCAAATGCTCAAACTTTTTTAGTCAAAGCATAATTGCCAAGATCTCCAGTTTCTCATTTCAAAATACGCATATATGCACTTGCTTGCAATGGTGCAGTTATTTACAATGTTACTTGTATAGTGCTGCATAAACAGCCCACTACAAGACGATAAGAAAAAACCTAGTGGTTTATTACTTGATTACAAAAACTTACACCAGAATTTACATACTATTCCTTAGTCTTGAACAGCTACATCTACGTATGGGAAGACATTCAGCTGATGATACGCAATTTGCAGATAACACTCATCTACATTTCGGATGGGTAGATCTTATTGGAGAACTAGACTTTCTGAAAAGGAAAACATGGAAATTAGAAGATAAACAAAATATCTATGGAAGAGAAATAATTGTATTACTTCTTACCTTAGACGTGAGGCCTAATTGCCAATTGGCTTGCATTATGATCAACATTTTCAAATGAGCAACATTCGTTTTTTAAACATCTTTTGTGGTGTGTGATTCAAAAATACCTGGACAGTTTATTCATCCTGATTGGGTGAGAGGAGACCATGTGAAAATGTTTAAATGTGCGATATGAACACAGGTAGGAATGATTAAACATGACCTGACTGAATTAAGCCAAGGGCACACTCAGATGATTGCGCACAGTGCCCAAATGTCACAGCCCAGTTTAAGTCTATATGTCACATATTTGGCTTATGCCGGTTGGAAATCATTTGTGCACAACAAGGTACTCATCGCTCAACACATGCATAGAAATTCAACGCAGAGTCGAGGTGAGCTTATGCTAAACTGCCACTTTTGTTCTCAACTTCTACAGGGTTCTGAATGTTTTAAATTGAAGGGATTTTTAAATGGGAATCAATGTGTTGAATTGGTTGTAAAAAGAAGTGGTTTACACGTATGCTGAGGCATGGTTCTTGATAATTTTACCTCAACTTCGTCTTGGTAAAATTATCAAGAACTATAGCCCTTAGCCAGTTAAACCACTGTCTTAAAACCTCTCAACACTCTTTGATATCCTTACTGTTAAATCACACACATTAAATGCAAAGTGCTGCAAAAACAGCCCACTTTACACTTTAGGATAACAAAAAACCCAAGATTTACATACCTTTGTCTCAGTCATGAACATCCATGCGCTACAAGAAGATGTTTGGCAGATACACAGTGCGAAGAGACCTCACAACATTTGCTTTGTTGATGGGAGGTGTCCATCAGGAGCATGGCATGCCTTTCTAGATGCAAACAATAAAAAATAAAAAATTTAAGACTAGATATAAAACCAGTTTTTAACTGAAAATAACTGAATATAACACATTAACTTTAAAGTGTTACCTTTAAAAGATGGTTGAGAAAGTACAAATTAGAACACAAATTAACCTAAATGAGGTGTGCATGTTAGGTAAAATCCCTAAAAAATTATCAACTAATTTGTAACCTGAATCGGAAGTTTTGTTTAGCTTGAAACTACTTTAAATATGGGTTCTGAAGATTGCTGTCAATTCCAACAGTCGTTTGTGAATTTAACAACAACCCATTGTATTTTATTGTTGATATTCACAGTCTATATCTACTTGCTGTAATATATTGGAAACAATTTTATTTACCAAAAACACCACAGTTGGACTTCAACCCTGGCTTTTCAATTCAAATTTTAGGGGCCCAAACTGTTGATTGTTTGAATACTGATCAGACAATTTCAATTCAAAATGCTATGAACGAATTGCATAAAAAAAACATTATTTTACTCTTAAGGAATTTACCTTTTACTGGAGAGAGCAGCTCCTTTATTATGTAGGCCGATCTTGGACATCTTAACTTGTTGACGATTATATCACTTTGAAGATGGTAAGCCTTTCTGCACACAAACATGAAGCACAATTTGCAACAATTTATTTTTAAAACATTGTCCATAGTTAAAAAAGTTGATTCAGACAAATTACCTCAGCAGTTTTGTATACTCCCATCCCACAATTGAAAACTATTAGTTTAAAAAACACGATGTGTCATGACTGAGCGATTAAGCGCACTTTACTCAAGCTGTGGTGTTTCTGATCAGCAGAGTATATGGGTTCAGAGTTCTGGTCTTGACACTTGTGTCCTTGACCGAGAGACAAGCTATTATTAATTCTTTCTTTGGATGGAATATAAAGCTGTAGGTCCTGTGTACACGAAAAATAATTGTTTTCGGGGGACCCGAAGATCAATCCGAACACAAAGTTTGGAGATAATATGCCAAGTCCTTCATGAGTTATAGTTGTAATGACCTCAACATTTTACCTAGAAGTCCAAAAACAAAGGCTTGCAGGGAATCTTAAGACCGTTCCACACACTAAATTTGGAGTTGATATTTTTTGTAGAGTCTCTTTTGTTTTAGTCATAGTGACATTGACATTTGGCCTAAGGTCCAAAGGCATTATTTGGGTTCTTGGGGAACTGAAGACCAGTAAACATACTGAGGATTATTTTGATTGTTACAATCAAAGTAAGCAACAGTGATCTGACGGGTACATCAAGTGGCTGAGACAGTTCTCTTGAGGATTGGTGTTGGTATGAACTGTATTAGCAGTGAGTCCTCAGAATCAAACTAATCTACCAAGTGGCACACAATATTTTAATAACCAAAAGCTGAAATTTTTTTTTATTTTTTTTAAGTTCACCTTTCACTGGAGAGTGCAGCTCTTGGCGTTTACTTGTTGACGGGTGGATCTCTTTGGACATTTTGAGCACTCCCCTGCAACACAAACAAAATGTACACTTTGCAACATGAGTGATTAAACACATAACACATAATTAAAAAATATATACTTTGCTTTTGCTGGGGATTTTGTATAAACTTTCACTGAAAAAATAAATACAAAAAAACAAGCATTGATAATAGCAAAAGCAACAAAAAACAATTACAGGAACTCATGGAATAAGAGGTTCATTTTTTCAAATCCAAATTAATGTAGATGTTACTTACAAATTATTAGTTACGTTTCACTCCTAAGCTAGGAGCTTCGTCAGACTGGCAACCATGTCCAATGCTCAACTGCCTTTTATACCCTTTCTTGGTGGACATAAAGGGCGTTGTAGGCGTGGTTTGAACTAGTTGGTCATAAATGTTCTGCAGCTTGTATGCCCCGTCGTCTTTGTTTAGGGTGTTCTCCCCCCTACGTTTGATCCAGATGGCCTCCCTAAGCCATCTAGTGGTTTTGTCAGGTTCTACCAGGTTTTGTCGATTACAAGGATGGCACTCCACTTCGAGAACCTGACAAACCACTAGATGGCTTAGGGAGGCCATCTGGATCAAACGTAGGGGGGAGAACACCCTAAACAAAGACGACGGGGCATACAAGCTCCAGAACATTTATGACCAACTAGTTCAAACCACGCCTACAACGCCCTCTATGTCCACCAAGAAAGGGTATAAAAGGCAGTTGAGCATTGGACATGGTTGCCAGTCTGACGAAGCTCCTAGCTTAGGAGTGAAACGTAACTAATAATTTGTAAGTAACATCTACATCAATTTGGATTTGAAAAAATGAACCTCTTATTCCATGATTTAATCAACAATCCAGATGAACTTATTTAATGAATTAAAGGAACTTTTGCATATCAGGATTATTTTGATTGTTACAATCAATTGTTGACAGTTACGTCAAATGGCTGAGACAGTTCTCCTGAAGATTGGTGGTGGTATGAACTTGATTATCAGTGGGTCCTCAGAATCAAACCAATCTAGCAAAGTGCATGCAACATTTAAATAACAAAAAGCTAACATTTGTTCTTTCATTATTGAGGAACTAACCTTTGACTGGAGTATGTATCTCCTTTCTTGGACATCTTCTTGTTGATGGGTAGATGTCTTTGGAGATAGTAAGCCTACTGCAACACAAACAAAAGGATGATATTTTGCAACATTAGTGATTAATTTAATACAATATCCATGATAAACAGACATACAATCAGGATTATTTTGATTGTTGCAATGTATGGCTGTGACAGGGAGGCTGGTCCTCTACTGAAAGGGGAAACGGCACTTGGAGACCTTAACAAATAATAATTCACAGTATGACGACATTATCTCAGAAGAACTTAATTTAGTCCTCAGCTCAAAGAAACAGTGGGTTGTTTACTTTGTTGAAGAGATATGTAATAGGTCAAAATTTTTAAAAGTTTGTAAAAAATAATGTGATGACCTCATCAGGATGTCACTGTTACAATCAAAATGAGAAACAGTGAATTGACAGGTACGTCACATGGCCGAGACAGTTCTCTTGAAGATTGGTGGTGGTATGAACTTGCTTATCAGTGGGTCCTCAGAATCAAACTAGTCTAGCAAAGTGCATGCAACATTTAAATAACAAAAAGCTAACATTTGTTCTTTCATTATTGGGGAACTTACCTTTTTACTGGAGAGTGCATCTCCTCTCTTGGACATCTACTTTTTGACAGGTAGATGTCTTTGGAGATAGTAAGCCTACTTCAACACAAACAAAAGGAATATTTTGCAACATTAGTGATTAATTAAATACAATATCCATGATAACCAGACATAGAATCAGGATAGATACACGGCTTCAAAAAGTGCACCTTTAAGGCAATTGGGCAATACCACGTGACAATCTACGACTCTACATATATTTTGTCTGCATGAATGTATTCCAATTTTAAAAGGAATATCATAAACTTTGGCACAGACATCTAGTAAAAGTGTATTTTGAACTGTTTTTAACCTTAACATCTCAAACATATCAAATATCATTAATTTTTCCCCAACTTTGTCAAAAAGATAGTGTTTCAAGTTCATGAAGGTAGGCAAACAATCACACACTGAAAGCTAAGGTTAAAACATGATTCAGCTTCCAGCTTTAAGTCAATTCTCAAGTTCTTCTGACACAAACTGTTACACTTTTAATTTCAAAAGTATTCATTCAAAATGTTTAGGTTTTTGAATTTTTTTCCCAAGAATGAATCACCCATTAAAACCCTAACCCCCTAAGCGTTTCTACCAAAAGCTTCCACAACCCATCATACTCCAACAGTTTACTTATTGGAACAGTACACAACCCATCATACTCCAACAGTTTATGTACTGGAACAGTACACAACCCATCATACTCCAACGGTCCCGTGCTGTTGGACTATGATTGAGTGGGTACTGTAGGGCCTGTGTGTAGTTTTACTATGTTAGCCCTCCAGTACCAAATCAATCAATACCCAACAATTACTTTGTGTGCAAACTTTTTTTTTTTTTTGGGTGGGCTCAGCACAGTTGCAAATTACTTTTGCTCTACCCTAGAAAACAGGGAGTTGGTACCACACCTGGTGGTTCCAATATAACTGCCATCATTGCCCTTTTTTTTTTTTTTAGATTTTTTTAAAGATTTTTTTTAGTGGATGATTGAAGGGGGAAATTGGGCTTTGTTGAAGGAGAGCTTGGTGCTACTCAGTTGAACTTGAAGTGGTGTTCGTCTCTGTGATGCCTGCGGCATGGTACTTCAAGAAGCACTCCCCTGGGCAAAGGTTGACACCACAAACTGGACAGCCTCTCCTGGTTGTTTTTGGCAGCCCTGACTTGGTTGTGATGTTTTGTTGCCTGCACCATCTGCACCATCTTGCATTTTTGGCAGGCATCTTGGTGGAGTAGTGGCCTGCACTGTTGTGGGCTGGTACTGGTAGTGAGCCACTGGACTGCCGTGGGGTGGTGCCTTTGGAGTAGCCCTGGATCAGGTTAGTCGCCACTTCAAGGACAAACTTGGCATGGGTCATCTTAGGGGGATGGTCTGGTTCTGTACTTTCACTGTCGCTGTCAATGGCTGGGTGGTGATGCTTATACGACAGCCAAGCGTTGACTCTTGCGATGTCGATGAGGAAGTACAGAATGGAACGCCACCACAATTGAGACTTCCGAGCACAGGTGTGATAGGATCGCAGCTGATCTCCCCTGTCCACGCCGCCCATTGACTTAGTATAATCCACAGCTTGACAAGGAGCAGGGATGGTGGTGCATTTGAGTCGGCCTGTTGCCTCGTCCGCACATTTCCTCTTCAGAGTGTGGGTTGTTGGGTCTCTCCAGCCCTGATGTCCTGTGGAGAGTAACATCATCACACGGCTGTCCTTCCACACTGTGGCAGTAAGTTGGCCATTCTGCCGGGTATAAAACGTGCCTCTTGGTGCCCTATTCATACGCTTTACTTTCAGGTTTCCATGTTTTGCTTTGAACTCCATGGGCAGCCCTTTGCTGTTACTTTTGACAGCTCCAGTCAGGTAGGTACGTTTGGCGTGCAACGACCGTGCAAGGCCTACTGATGTGTACAATTTGTCGGTGAATATGTGGTGGTACACATTCAAGTGGTGCTGTGCAACGGTCATTGCAATGTCCGTCATCTTGGCTGGTTGCTCGTCATGAGGGTGTATCATAAAGTTCAGGAAGTAGCCGGTTGATGACTCTGCCAGAGCATAGATTTTAAAGCCAGCGCGAATCGGCTTCAATGGCATAAAGAATTTTCTTACGCTGGCTTTAAAACCTCTGTAACGTATCATTGCTTCGTCTATGGCCAGTTCACGGTTGGCTCGATAGTTCTTGAGGCACCGTCTTCTAATCTTGTCCCACAAAGGCCGGAGGGGGTAGAGTGGATTTCTTTTCTTTGTGAGGTACCGATGGGCCTTGTCGCGGATGAGTTCGGGGTCTTTGGCTGGGTCATTACAGGCAATATGTTGGTTGAGAAGGTCAAAGCGATTCCGTTTCATTGTTGTAGAGATGAGTTTGTTTTGAAGCCCCGGATGAGTTGACCAGTAGTGCTTGTAGTCGTTGATTTTGACAAGGCCCATAAGTATATGAATGCCAAACCACGCTTTCACTTCATGTATGGTCGTTTGAAACTTGTGGCTTGAAGTCAGATTGACATTCGTCCATTTCACCACCATCTGGAGGAGGGAGAGAGGGAAAAACTTCAGGAAGTAGTTGATGGGAGACTTCTTCTTCTTGAAAGTTGGTCCGCATGGCTTTTTTCCCTTGAAATCTTTGATGGTGATATTTTCAAGGGTCCTTGTCCAGCCTTCCTCGTCTGGAGCATGATCATCTTGGTACACAGATGGAGGGTCTGGGTCATTGTCCGAGTCTGGCTCATTGAAGGTCTTCTTTCTTGGCCGTTTTTTTCGTGGCTTTTGTGGTTCTGCGGGTCCAGCACCCCCTTCATCCTCACTGTCTCCCTCGTCCTCCTCTCCAGTGTCATCAGGTCTTGCCTCTTCTTCTGATTCCTCCATATCCTCTATGGCTGATTCATCTTCTTCACAAAATGGAGACTTTTCTCTTGCCTGGGCCATGGCCCTGTCTAGGAATTCTTCCTCCTCCGACTCTGATGTTTCCACTAAGGCCCTGTAACCTCTGGACATGCTGATACCAGCCTCTCTAGCACTATTTCGTAGAGCACTCCTCATCCTTTCTTCTTCCTCTCTACAGAGTTTATCCTTCAGCTCAGTGCGGCTTAGTTGTGGACGTGGTGCCTTCACTTTCCCCTTCCCTTTCTTCTTTCCTTTTTTCACTTTTCCCTGCACCTTCTTCGCTCCTTCATCTCTGCTCTCTTGGTTCGTTTTTCTCTTTCTTTTTCCCATCATTGAGCCGACAAATGTCTCTGCTTCACCTCTAGTTAAACTCTGCTGTAACTGTCTCACTTCTCGAGATGTCATGTTGACTCCGGTCAGTCAATGTCAGACTGGTGACGATACTCAGAAAACACCCTTATTTATAGCAAATATTGCTATTGTTTTAATCATTATGTAACATTACATCATAATGACTTCATGTACTATTAATATCAAATACAATACAGTCTTTTCATATTATAAATACTATTCAATAAATACAATAAAGTTCTGCAAAAACTAAAACACCCCATGGCATAAATGGTATGTTCTACTTTTATTGCATTGGTGCAATGACAAGGACTAGTTTATTGCTCCATGGGATACCCAAGTACAATAACTGCCTTTATGATTTGTTTATTTCACCAGCAGGTTGTCCATGTTTAGATAATGTTAAGTGTATCCAACAAAGCACTTAACAACTGAAACACATGTCCCATTGTCCCTCCCAATAAGAGGTCAAAGTGTACCCAGTGGACCAAGCAATTCCATGCCCTACATGCAATAGCTAACACTATTACATGCACTGTGAACATACACTTTTTCCACACTTGGCCTAAGTCCAACACTGTTGCAAACTACACTACCACCTTCCACACTCATCCAAAGTCCAACACTAGTACCTTGACCCATTAGTACTCAACCATCCATAGTCCAACAGCAAAGCCAGCTTTCACAGTACTAAACCATCCAAATTCCAACAAAACCATCTGTTTGATTTTGGCAGGTCTGGGGTGGTTAGGGTTTTAAAGGGACACGTTGCCTTGGATCGGGCGAGTTGGTCTATGAAAAACGTTTGAAACTGTTTGATATGAAAAGCATATGGTTCGAATGATGTTTTAAAAGTGGCGTGTCGTGTTTTAAAAGTGGCGTGTCGTGGCCGAGCGGTCTAGGTCGCCGGACCTAAGCTCTGGTGTAGTCAACAGCAGAGTGTGGGTTCAATACCCAGTCATGACACTTGTGCCCCTGAGCAATTAAGGCACTTAAACATAATTGCTTCGAAAAAAGTTGGGAAGGTAGTGCACTGCTCTACCAGACAGGCTCCTAGTGGATGATACCCATGCCTACATCCAAGGACTGTAAAGGGGGTAACCCTGTTTCAGCCCCAGGAGTAGGAGGCAACATGCCCCTGATTTCAATTGATTTGGGTCGATAGCCCAAATCAGGTATGTGTAGCCCTCACCTTCAAGTGGCCGTCCGTGGCCTTGTGAGTTAGGCGATATCTCATTAAAAAAATAAAAAATAAAAAATACAATGATCCACACAATAATGCCTCGAAATTGCGTGGTTTTAATTTTACACCGTGAACTAACACGGCCCGCAATTTTTTTGGAGTCAAGTTTTTGACTCCACAAAATGGCGGACCGTGTTAGTTCGCAAAGTAAAAGGAAAACCATGCAATTTCGAGGCATATTTGTGTGGATCATTGTATACTACTTTTAAAACATTTTTCTAACTTTATGCATTTTATAACAAACGGTTACAAACGCTTTTCATAGACCAACTCGCCCGATCCTAGGCAACGTGTCCCTTTAAAAGTTTGTTTTTTTAATCATTTAAAATAGTGAAGTGTTTACATGTAAAGTAAAGTATGTTCTGAGTCAATATATGGTTCATGAGGCCGGTGTCTATACCCAGTTTCATTGGCATTAAATGACTGAGAATATTTCTGTTTCTACCTAGTAAGCAGTTTTGTATACTTCCATCCCAAAATTGAAAACTGTTAGTTTAAAAAAACACGGTGTGTCATGACTGAGCGATTAAGCGCACCGTACTCAAGCTGTGGTGTTTCTGGTCAGCAGAGTATGGGTTCAGAGTTCTGGTCTTGACACTTGTGTCCTTGAGTGAGAGTCAAGCTATTATTGTTTCTTTCTTCGGATGGGATGTAAAGCTGTAGGTCCCATGTGTTTTGCAATAAGCGTCTAACTACACGAAAACATTTTGTTTTCGGGGGACCCCAAGACCAATCCACACACAAAGTTTGGAGATAATATGCCAAGTCCTTCATGAGTTATAGTTGTAATGACCTCAACATTTTACCTAGAAGTCCAAAAACAAAGGCTTGCAGGGAATCTGAGACCATTCCACACACTAAATTGGAGTTGATATTTTTTGTTGAGTGTCTTTTGTTTTAGTCATAGTGACATTGACATTTGGCCTATGGTCCAAAGGCATATTAGGCTTCTTGGAGAACCGAAGACCAGTCCACATACTGAGGATTATTTTGATTGCTACAATCAAAGTAAGCAACAGTGATTTGACGGGTACATCAAGTGGCTGAGACAGTTCTCTTGAAGATTGGTGTTGGTATGAACTGTATTAGCAGTGAGTCCTCAGAATCAAACTAATCTACCAAGTGGCACACAATATTTTAATGACCAAAAGCTAAAAGGCTTTTTTATTTTTTTATATTTACCTTTCACTGGAGAGTGCAGCTCTTGGCTTTTACTTGTTGACAGGTAGATCTCTTTGGAAATTTTTTAAAGCACCCCTGCAACACAAACAAAATGTACACTTTGCAACATGAGTGATTAAACACATAACACATCTTTTAAAAAAAAATACTTTGTTTTTGCTGGGGATTTTGTATAAACTTTCACTGAAAAAATTAACACAAAAACCAACATTGATAATAGCAACAACAAAAAACAATTAAAGGAACTTTTGCATATCAGGACTATTTTGATTGTTACTATCAAAATGAGAAACAGTGAATTGACAGGTACGTCAAATGGCTGAGACAGTTCTCTTGAAGATTGGTGGTGGTATGAACTTGATTATCAGTGGGTCCTCAGAATCAAACTAGTCTAGCAAAGTGCATGCAACATTTAAATAACAAAAAGCTAACATTTGTTCTTTCATTATTGGGGAACTTACCTTTTTACTGGAGAGTGCATCTCCTCTCTTGGACATCTACTTTTTGACAGGTAGATGTCTTTGGAGATAGTAAGCCTACTTCAACACAAACAAAAGGAATATTTTGCAACATTAGTGACTAATTAAATACAATATCCATGATAACCAGACATAAAATCAGGATAGATACACGGCTTCAAAAAGTGCACCTTTAAGGCAATTGGGCAATACCACGTGACAATCTACGACTCTACATATATTTTGTCTGCATGAATGTATTCCAATTTTAAAAGGAATATCATAAACTTTGGCACAGACATCTAGTAAAAGTGTATTTTGAACTGTTTTTAACCTTAACATCTCAAACATAGATAGATAGATAGATTATTTGTCCACATCATTAAAAAAATACAGAAATTTTGCTTCCATTGTTTATAATTACATAAAAAGTAAAAACTAAGTAGACAATGAAAAACACTAATATTTACAATGAATACAATTACATTTACAATACAAAACAAGAGACAGCTGTCACTATAAGAAACACAATTTGGAGTAAGCATATAAAGGTTGGATAAAACATACAGATTAACGTTTAGCTGAGGAATTTAGCATGTGAATAGACATCGGAACAAAAGATTGCCGAAACCGGGTGTGGTTTGTTCGTGGTACATGAAACCTGATACCAGAACGGTTTAAAATAAAGCAGTTGAAGAGGGATGGGTTGGATCACTTAATATTGCACTAACTTTGGATTTTAACCTCTCTCCATATATCGTGTCATAGGTTGGTAGCGTGACACCAGTTGAGCGTTGGGCCATTTTTCTTACTCGTTCAAATTTACCTTTATTACGTTGTGATAGTGATCCAAAGTTGCATACTATACAAAAGGTTAAAATACTTTGCACAACTGAATTATAAAACAAGGTTAACATATTTCTGGTTCATGAGGCCGGTGTCTATATACCCAGTTTCATTGGTATTAAATGACTGAGAATACTTCTATTCACCTGGCCGGCATGCCACTCCATCGAAGGTACCCAAATGTACCCCTGGGTGGTGAGATCAGTTATGGACACAATTGTTGTGAATGACAGGACCAGGATTCGAACCCACATTCTGTAAATTACAAAACTTGAGTCCACCGCCCTAGACCCCTTTGCCAAGACAAACCACATTTATATGTACCGTAATTTCCTGCGGATAAAAACGTGTCTTATCGTGTCTTATCTGACTTTCAATGGTGAAAAAAGCGATCACTGCGTCTTATCTACCAGTGCGCCTTATCTGATTTCGATTGAGTTCATTGTGATGAATACAATGTGAAATCTTACATTTATACTGCAAAATAGTTCCTTTATTTCGTCCAGGGTAATTCTACATGTCACATTTTTCTTAAAATTGACCTACACCGTAAACTTTTTTGACGAAACTTACCAAAGAACGAAGTCACTGGTTATGCTGCTGCCCACAATATGTAACAATATCGTCACGAATGAGCGACGATCAATGCTGCAAACACAGTACACTGCTATATCACATGACAGGTATAGTCTTTAAAACAAGTTGTTTTGTATGTTATCGTGAATTTCGCCAACAGAGGGTGTATGTTTCTAATGTGAAAGCATTAAGAAAGCGCCCTCTAGCGTTTGTTGGTTCTTGCATGTATTGCAGTATTAAAAAAAGCGAGATAGCAAAGACTAGCATCCAAATTCATTGGGAAACGTTGGGAAAACATGTATTTGCATACGCTCGTTGTGTAAAACGAAAATCTGTAAAGCTAGGGTTTTAGAAAAAATCTTTAAAACGAACATGGGAAAAATAGTAATGAACCACAATGACCCCTGTATGTGTTGATGTACAAGCAGTATTGGACCCGGCGAGCGTGTATAATGTGAAAGATATGTTGCGCCTTATACGGCGGTGCGCCCCTCTGTTAACCCTTGAATCTTATTTGGTAATTTGAGGCACTGCGCCTTATGCGCCGAGCATCTTATCCGCAGGAAATTACGGTATACATGGACATACCCCTTATGGTAAGGCCTATAATAAAATAAATCACAGTTGAAAATAACTATCCAATCCAGGTCTTTTAAAAGAACCACAGTTACCTTGTCTTGCATGCAGTTGTTTCACTATCTTGAGTTGAGTGTTTCAGTCCCTCTTGTTGTAGCTAGGATGACATTTATGCTGTAGGTTGGAACTGTAGTTTCAGTTGCAATTGTCTGTTGATTACACAATAAAAATTCGTTCTTGTATCAGTTAATTTGTAAAGCCAACATTTGATTGCTTGTACATAATGGTCAAATTCAATGATATTCAGGAACAATAGACCGGTGAAATTTGTAAACCTAAAATCTGTTTGGAATGTAGTGATGCTTCTAAAACATTATGTTTGAATCCATTCTTCTTAACTTACTTGCAAGGCACAAGAATCAAAGAATCTGTATGCATCGAACCCAACTCCAACCCCAACAATGTGAGTAATAAGCTGTTGTCTCTTAAATATGTATGAGCACAGATTTCTTTGGATTTCACTTTATAGGGGGCCTACAACATTGACAAAATGGAAATGATAGAAGTGTGAACAGTTTTGGCTTTAACATGTGCATATAATGAAACCAATCATTCATTCATTTGTTCATTCACTACTGTGATGACTTGATGAGTTGTGCCTGTCTTATGACTCTATCAGGCAAAGTGTTAAAGAGAGATGGACTGCTTAGAACAGTGTCCAGCCTCAATGGGTGATTTCAATGTCATGTTGAGGCAACCTTATGAAACCAAACAGATGTAAATTGCAGTGTTTCTTAACATCTAAATAATTTGAATGAAATGATATCAAATTGTGCTGCTGTTTTTTACAACTACATCATTTGAATAAATATAGGCCTTATTAGTACACTTATTAGTAGCATTATCTACCAGATATTAAAGGATGTAGCGATGGGCAGCCAGCCCACTTAGCCTGATAGCAGTTGACCACTTAATGGAAAGACCTGGGTCCAATTTCATGGCTCTGCTTGCAGTGAAACTCTGCACTTGCAGTGCCCTGTAAAGCATACAATTCTATGGGCCATAAGCGCAGAATTCTTGGACACCCAAATTACAGGTTTAAAGATAGCATCACAAACTTGTAAATCTACAGAAGAGCCACACAAACAAAGCAGTATTTGCACTTTCAAACCCATCACCCTCTATTTCATTTATTAAGTCTGGTTGTGAAGCCAAGGACTTTCAAAAAAGCAAACTTAATTACTATACTAGCCAAGAACCCCGTGGAGAGAAGACAATGAAGGAAGTTTGCGTTTTAGTTGTGGGAGGAAACCCCAGAGAATTATTCCAGGGAAAAACCCACGCAATCAGGCAGGAACTGAAAACCCAATCCACATGATGGGATTCGAACCGGGGTCCCAGAGTTGGAAGGCGAGGCAACATACCACTACACCAACCTGACTGCCTACACAAAAACTTGGGTAGTTCTGACTCTCCTTGGTTTATTTCCAATCAAGTAGCCACTGAAACAGAAGAAAAGGTCAGAGTTGGAAGAAAACACCATCCGTGAAGCTCTTCTCTCTCCCCCTCTCTCTCTCTCGCTCAATGTGGATGGACCATGGATAAGTCAAGGACAAGATATGCAACAGAGGCGAAGACTGCTGAGGTTAATAAAAGCAAGGGCAAGGGTCTAGCTGCCATGCCATATGTTGAAAATTTATCTGAGAGGATGTCCAGGCACGGCTTTTCAACTGCCATGAGACCACACATCTGCACTTCACAAAATGCTAGATCACCCTAAAGACAAGTAAGACACCCTCCAAACAGTTGAATCCATCTAAAAGCTGCCTTAAGACCTATACAGGAGAAATATAGGCACATGTTCAAAAGTAGACTTTCAGAAAACATTACAATGACAGAAAAACAAGTGGCAGAACTTTCACCAGATGACAGAGAAAAACATCATAATCACATCATCAATTGCGACAAAGCCAAAATTATAGACCAGGGGTCAATTTCACAAAACTCTTCCTAACTTAGGACTAGTCCTAGGCAATGCTAAGAGATAGGACTAGTCTTAAGTTAAGACCAGTTACTGGTCCTAACTTCAGATAAGACTAGTCTTATCTCTTTGTGAAATCGGCCTCAGGATGCAGACAAAACCACTCATTGACTCAAAGAAGTGATATGGAATAGAAGCAGGGGAAAGGACACATGGACCAAGTACAAGGGGGCTATAAACTAGACAGAATAATATATGGCTGGATCAGTTCAGAAAGGCAACCTTCAAAAGTAGTAAGGTCGTCTCAACCACCAAGGAATGCCGAATTCTTACTCCACACAACCACAACTGAGTGACCAAGGTTCCTGATAGAAAATGAAATTTATTAAGTGAATACTTCCTCTATCTTGGATTTGTATACTAAAATTATCTCAACTTTTATGAATAATTCCAATAAATTTTATTGAAGCATCGTGCCACTGCATGCATTCATTCTTTTCCGGAGGGGTGTATTCTGCAGAATTACACTGGGTTGCTTTTGGAGTACTGCAAAGAGCAACAGAGAAATCGTGCATCCGTCACATCTAACTGATTTCCTAGTAGAAGAGACAATAGGCAAAAGGCAGCGAGACTACTGCACAAGATTATTCTATGCTGTGATGGATTATTTGCTGTCTGATCTAAACTTTCGCTTCAGCGATACAAATAAACAGCTCAGAGATCAACTGTAGCCCTTTCATCCATGTCGCTCCAAGTTCTTGGACTTAGAGTAACTCAAACCTATGACAGAGACATATTCTAGCAATATATCAATCCTGAACATAGAAATGCGCCAAGCAAAGAGACTTCTATACAGTCTAAAACAGCAGAAGGAATTCCATCACAAAAATATGGAGCAACTAGCAGAATTCTAGCGAGCCATTTCAAAGACGCCTTCCCTGACCTATGTAAAATATGTTAGCTCATCAACATTGCACCAGTCCCCACCCCCCTTCACCACTTCAGCGTTTTCTGAACACAGATTTTAATTTTAATTGATGCATCAGATAATTAAGAACTACATTTAGAAGTCTATGTCTGATGCAAAGCTGTATTCAGTATTATTTCTGGTCATTCATCCCCACAGATGATTTGGAAGCATTTGTGTCCAGATTTGCACACTTGTAAGCATAACTGTAGAAATTCAGTTGTTTTAACTTTCATTGCCAGTAAGTTTTCCTTAACAAGTGGAGTGATCTCCATCCGGAGGTGGCTTGGTGTTTTCAAGTTCTTCGGAAATCTTTTTAAAATTCTTGTTAAATAAAAATGTTTTTATTTACAATCATGTCTTTATCTCATGGAAAGTATGTTATTTCTCGTCAGGTTATCTTATATCAACAGTAAACGGCAAAACAAAAGCACTGAAAAAGGGCATATAAACATCATTTGCATATAAATTTCCCTTTCGTTCTAATTGATGGGTTATCTGGAACCAGTCATTACCTAGATTGAGAACTTGATTTAAAAAGTGCAAAATGCAAACTACAATATATTTACCAGAAGCCCACCCTCCCCCCCCACCCTAGACAAAATGGTGCACCCTACATGTAGGTGACTTGACATCACAACAATGATAGTAATGTGAAACTTGTTGATACGCTCAGTCTACAACTTACCCTTGGCATTCAAATCAAAGTCACATTTCAAATTGATTTACTGAAATGATCCAACATTGCAGGACTTGTTTCGAAAAGTATGAAACAAAGTTAGAGGGACTTAAATAAAAAAAGCTGTCTACACTGATCCTAACCAGAACTTGTAAGCTCACTAAGAAATAGAAACTTCAAAGCAGAAGCTAAGCTCATTAGCTTAACTGCTAGCCCAGGTTGGACTCCTCCGTTGCATAACGCGACCGAGACCAGGGTATAAAGGTGCTCTGTCATTGCGAAAAAATTTATGATAACATTTTTTTACATTTTTACCTTTTTGAGGAAGCTGAAACTTGACTCACATATTCCTTGTGTCCTGAACTTTACGCCTGCTCTATTCAGAATTGTAAATTTTTTTCTTGGGTGACATTATTGTGAAAATTAAATGGAAATTGACGCATTCGTTAAGACAGCCTAAACTGACAGCTTGAGAGCCAAAGGGAAACAGGTCAACTCGTACGCACGCAAACTCGTACGCACGCAAACTCGTACGCCTGCCGACCCGTACGCCAATTGGTCAAGTCGTGCGCCCACCAGCTCGTACGCACACAAACTCGTACACACACAAACTCGTACGCAGGTGTATTTCTACGAGTTTATATACAAACAGACAGCGGGAAATATTAATTCGTAATAATTATTACAAAATTGAACTCGGACTTATTTTCGGAAATAATGTCATTCATGGATGTATTTGTTCGTTTTTGAACTCATCAAAAGTGTAGTTAAGGGCACCAAGAATAAATGAATGGAGTTTCAGCTTCTCAAATTAGGTAAAAATATGAAAAAATTGTACTCAAAATTTTGTTCGCATTGTACAGGATCTTTATACCCAGGACGTCAGTGCAGTGGCACTGACTGACGTCCTACCAGGGCTAACGAGTGGCCCAAACTGTCAACCAAATCATCGTTCAATCAGTTTGTTGTCTGGGAGCAGCTTCAAATTCACTTCAGGAAAAACCGCAGTTTTTGTTACATTTTAACATAGAGTAGGCTAAGCATAAACTACCCAAAATCTTTCAGATTTATAAATTTATTTACTATTAAAACTAAGGTCCTAACTGCCGTCCGATTTCAAAATCTATTAAATATCATAACGGCCATTCTTTTCAAACAAATTTACATTTTAACTGAGGAGAATTTCCATAAACCATAAAAATATCAGAAAGACCCGAAGTAGACCTAGTGAATTACACTTGCGTACGAGTTGGTGAATGTACGAGCTGGTGTGCATACGAGTTTGTGTGCGTACGACTGGGTGTGTGTACGAGTTGGTGCGTACGAGATTGCATGTGTACGAGTTGACCTGTATTCCAACAACAAGGTGGGCTATGTGATCTTAAACTTTAAAAAGTTAAAATATTAATTTCAACAAGTGTCAAATTTAAATAAAAATAGGCATGTCAAGTTTTAATATACTGGAAATTAAATTTCTGCTTCTCAATCTGGATAAGGAAATAAAACTTAGTAAAATTAACAACCTTTTAATTAAGGCTACCTGTTAACATCATGGCCATGATGGCGTGAAATTTATCGACCCCGTCTTAAGTTTGTGTACGAGGTTGACGCGGTTTCAAAATTGTTGCCCAGAAAAATTATGATTTCTTCATAAACATTAAAAATGAAAACACAATTAATAAACTTACCAAAAAGACCTTGAGTTCTTGCAGAATAACCTAACGTGTCCATGTTGTTTAAAAAAGCAGTCTTGAACAGTTTCCCGTTGTCTGAAACTTGAGAAGGTTCCCCTCCCCACGTACGTGTGTTGAAAAACAGGCGCCATTTTATGACCGCAATGCACCATGGGTATCAGAAGTCGAACGCCGTTTATCACTTAGACTTGAATTCAAGTCTGAGATCGCGGTTATTTCTCTGCATCAGCCACGCAAAATTCCCCGCAGATAGGCTATCACACTATCTAATAAGGGCGCTATTTCAGGCTATGTATTGACTGTCAGGTAGACTAAAAACCACGATCACAGACTTGGAACCAAGTCTATTTATCATCAAGTTCCTCGATTTTGCTGTGTTATTATTATTATTATTTAATAGGCCTAATAGGCCTAATAATTTTAATTGAAAACATTTTGCATAATATCTAATCGGAAATTGTTGCCTGTTTTGATTGTTTAGGGCCTATATCAAAATGATTCAAAATAATCCCTCACTGCTGGTGGAGGGATTTTTCCAGATGCGGGGGGGGGGGGGGGGGAGGGGGGGCAGGGGGGCAGGGGGAAGATATGCGGGGGCAGGGGCGGGGGAGGGGGGGCAGGGGGGCAGGGGGCAGATATGCGGGGGCAGGGGCGGGGGAGGGAGGGGGAGAAGCTATTGGGGCGGGGTTCACAGAGTAAGGAAATTTGTATCATTGTGAAATTATAGGTCGACTAGTCCGAAGGTCGCCTGATCAACATTTTGTATTATAAAAACAATTTAGCCTAATAACAATTATTAACTCACCTCAAACTAGGCTGACTAGGGACATTCCTCTTTTCTCAAAAATAAGAAGATTAGTCCGTTGCAAACTAGGACGTATAATTGATGATTAATAGGCCTATTTTAAACTAAATTAAATACTACGAACCTAAATAACAGGGGACAATTAGCTGTTTTCGCATATTTGTTATTCAACTAATGAAATACACAAGGCTTTAAAGAAATAACACAAAATGTACAACGAAGGAAGGAAAGGGAAAACATACAATCGTTTCCCGCCCCCCTCTTTGAGAAACGTTACCTTCCCCCAAATCTTGTTGTGTGTTTTCTTTTTTAACCGGGGATAATGCCGATGTGATATGAAAACTAACTGGTGATCACAACAACTGCACATGCTTGTATATGGTCAAGCTTACATTGCTTAGAATGCAGGCTTTAACACTAGGCCAAAAATTGGAAACTTGGAGTCTAATAATAACAATAATAATATTTAACCTTTATATTGCGCCCCTTACATACAAAATGATCAAAGGCGCAGCACATGCTAAAAAGCACAGAATGACGAAAAAGACAAGACTGAAAAGACTGGTTACCAGGCCAGTGCCCAAAACAAAAGTATGGGGATACGTCTGTCCCGCCAACAGAGAACTAATAGTTACTTATAATAGGCCTATCCCTGTTGGCATCGGTAATGTTTTGACCTTTTCAGGAGACAGGCGCCTCTTGCCCTATGCAAAAAATCTAAACTAACTGGCAAGGCGACCATAGAAGAAGACAAACAAAAGACACAAAAGAACAAAACCATAAAACACACTAAAAAGCGGCTTTAAAAAGATGGGTTTTTATATTACATTTAAAAGAGGTAATTGTTTCTGGTCGTTACGTAAATGCAACGGTAGCGCATTCCAAAGCTTAGGGGCTGCCCAAAAGGCCTAAGGCCAGCATTTTTATCAAATTTTTTGACATTTTTAAGTTGCGATTTGAAGCTCTAAAACGATTGCAGTAATTAGCTGTGTACCGATGCCTTTTTACGTAGCTTGATCCACCCAGGATGCTTTATTTTGGAAGATATTAAAGGCACTGGACACGTTTGGTAATTGTCGGAGACCAGTATTCTCACTTGGTGTATCCCAACATTATGCACAAAATAACAAACCTGTGAAAATTTGGGCTCAATTGGTCATCGAATTTGCAAGAGAATAATGAAAGAAAAAACACCCTTGTTGCATTTACTTTGTGTGCTTTCATATGCATAATAAAAGGCATTAGCAAGAAGTCTTTTATTATTTTAGTGAGAAATTACCTCTTAATTCTCAAAAACTACATTACTTCAGAGGGAGCCGTTTCTCACAATGTTTTATACTATCAACAGCTCTCCATTGCTCGTTACCAAGTAAGTTTTTAGAATTTCAACCAAAACCTGCACTTCACTGAGATTTCACGGTTGTTTCACACCAAAGATTTTCATAGTGTTACCCCTTGTAATTTTGGCTCATGTATTATATGAAACATTAATGGAAAGGACAGCAAGGCTTACCCCTTGTAATTTTGGCTCAAATTACATGAAACATGAAAAGGAATGAACAGCAAGGCTTAACCCCTTGTAATTTTGGCTCATATTACATGAAACGTCAATAATTATAGGAATGCACAGCAAGGCTCACCCCTTGTAATTTTAGCTCAAATTACATGGAACATCAAAAGAAAGTACAGCAAGGCTTACCCCTTGAAATTTTGGCTCAAATTACATGAAACATCAAAAGGAATGAACAGCAAGGCCTACCCCTTGTAATTTTGGCTCAAATTACATGAAACATCAAAAGGAATGCACAGCAAGGCTTACCCCTTGTAATTTTGGCTCAAATTACATAAAACATCAAAAGGAATGAACAGCAAGGGCTTACCCCTTGTAATTTTGGCTCAAATTACATGAAACATCAAAAGGAATGCACAGCAAGGCTTACCCCTTGTAATTTTGGCTCATATTACATGAAACATCAAAAGGAAAGGACAGCAAGGCTTACCCCTTGTAATTTTGGCTGAAATTACATGAAATATCAAAAGGAATGCACAGCAAGGCTTACCCCTTGTAATTTTGGCTCATATTACATGAAACATCAAAAGGAAAGGACAGCAAGGCTTACCCTCTTGTAATTTTGGCTCATATTACATGAAACATCAAAAGGAAAGGACAGCAAGGCTTACCCCTTGTAATTTTGGCTCAAATTACATGAAACATCAAAAGGAATGGACAGCAAGGCTTACCCCTTGTAATTTTGGCTCAAATTACATAAAACATCAAAAGGAATGAACAGCAAGGGCTTACCCCTTGTAATTTTGGCTCAAATTACATGAAACATCAAAAGGAATGCACAGCAAGGCTTACCCCTTGTAATTTTGGCTCATATTACATGAAACATTAAAAGGAAAGGACAGCAAGGCTTACCCCTTGTAATTTTGGCTGAAATTACATGAAATATCAAAAGGAATGCACAGCAAGGCTTACCCCTTGTAATTTTGGCTCATATTACATGAAACATCAAAAGGAAAGGACAGCAAGGCTTACCCTCTTGTAATTTTGGCTGAAATTACATGAAACATCAAAAGGAATGAACAGCAAGGCTTACCCTTGTAATTTTGGCTCAAATTAATGAAACATCACAAGGAAAGGACAGCAAGGCTTAACTCTTGTGATCTTATCCAATTTCAGCCAATTTCGTAAAAAATTGCAATGGTAACATTGCGATATTATCCAATTTTAGCAAATTTTTGACAAAACTACAAGGCTTATTACCCCTTGTAATTTTACCCCCTAAAATTGGAGCCCTTGTACCTTTTTCATTTACTGTCAGAATGTGGTTACAAAAATACTGCGCAAATCCATTCCATAAACAGAAAACCTCTGTTCGCAGTCTGCATGAACTTGCCTCTGGACAACTCTAGATATTGTAAATGTTCAGTTATTTTTGCAGGAGCAAAATATATGTATGTTTCTAAAACACCATATTTTATTGGGTAAAAAGTAACTTAACTCAAACATGAGCATGTGCAGGTCAAGAAATAACAGCGCGGGTGGGCACTGAACAATTGTTAACAACAAAGGTGAAGTGGTTAGACAATAGACCGATCCATTAAGCCCCGCCTCCTTACGAGTTGACCAATCACAGCCGCAAAACCTGATCACCATTAGAGCAAAGATCACCAAACGGCTCAAATGGTGATCAGATTTCGCGGCTGTGATTGGTCAATGAGAAATGGGCGGGGCTTAATGGATCGGTGTATTGTTAAAGTAGAGAAAGAAAAAGAATTTGAGATTTTATTTTTGTACATTTATTGATAACTAACCCCCCCATTATAATGCATTAGCTTCAGATTTAATCAAATGTGCTGATAGTTTCAACAGTTGTGTTACACCAAATACACTCGCAATGAAGAACTGAAACAAACTGGAGAAAGGAAATGGATATTTTGGAAACATGTTTTAATCTTTTAGAAATAGTGACGTTCTTACACGAGTATTAATAGGGACCATTAGAAAACAGTGCAGGTACGAGATTCATGTGCAGCTCAGAACAAGTTTTGGATGACATCATTCTGTGTGATAAATTTCAATGTAATTGTATGGCATTTCTGCATCATAGGCCTATGTCTAGTTCATGTATGGATTTTTCTTGATAAATAATGGCAAAAATATCTAATGAACTCCCAATTTTCTTGAAGTTCATGAAAAGTGTGTGTAGAGATAGTGTTAATGTCAATAAAACAAAAGTTAGAAAGATATGACGGGGATTTTTAGCCTACACTCGAACCTGCTTATAATTTGATAAAATAGCGAATGTTTGTGTTGTTTTAAGTTGCTTCACAAAATATAACCTTCTTAGCAATGTATCCACATACGCAATACACAAATGCACACGCATCCTGTACCTGCACACGTTTCTAGTGGTTCCTAATAGTTACTGTACGGATCTTGTGACTCAAGCCCAGTTCATACTTCAAGTGAATTGCGAAAGTGAAGCGAATTTCCCTGCGTCACAATTTGAAAACGGTGCGTACAAGATCACCCCCGAGACACATAAATCGCTGTACGATCGCTTTCCCATGAAGTATGAACCAAGCTTGATGGTTGGGAGTGGTAACCCTTTAATGTACAGGCATGTCACAGCATGGACACAATGAGCCGTCAATGTTAGTAGTATACTTTAGTTGATTGAGTCCGATAATGTTATAATAGTCTGTGTGGTATTACACACTTTCTACAGAATGAGCTCTGCTGTGTCTTCAGTGCAATTTCTCATGATCATTTATGTGGCTACAGAGTGAGGACATGATTGAGCAATCACTGTAGTTTAGTTCAGTTGACTCGAGTTTGATAATGTTATAATAGTCTGAGAAGTAACACACTTACTACAGAATGAGCTCTGCTGTGTCTTCAGTACAATTTCTCATGACCATCTATGTGTTTATAGAATGAGGACATGATTGAGCCATCACTGTAGTTTAGTTCATTTGATTGAGTTTGATGTTATAATAGTTCGAGTAGTAACCGACTTACTGCAGAATGAGCTCTGCTGTGTCTTCAGTACAATTTCTCATGACCATCTATGTGTTTATAGAATGAGGACATGATTGAACCATCACTGTAGTTTAGTTCAGTTGATTGAGTCTGATAATGTTATAATAGTCCGAGTAGTAACACACTTACTACAGAATGAGCTGTGCTTCAGAAACAATTTCTCATGATCATCTATGTGTTTATAGAATGAGGACATGATTGAGCCATCACAGTAGTTTAGTTCAGTTGATTGAGTCTGATAATGTTATAATAGTCCGAGTAGTAACACACTTACTACAGAATGAGCTGTGCTTCAGAAACAATTTCTCATGATCATCTATGTGTTTATAGAATGAGGACATGATTGAGCCATCACAGTAGTTTAGTTCAGTTGATTGAGTTTTATAATGTTACAATAGTTTGAGTAGTAACACACTTTATACTACATAATGAGCTGTGCTGAGTCTTTAGTACAGTTTCTCATGATCATTTATGTGGCTACAGAATGAGGACATGATTGAACCATCACTGTAGTTTAGTTCAGTTGATTGAGTCTGATATTGTTATAATAGTCCGAGTAGTTACACACTTACTGCAGAATGAGCTGTGCTGTGTCTTCAGTACAATATCTCATAATCATTTATGTGTTTACAGAATCAGGACATGATTAAGCCATAACTGTGAGTGGTTTAGATCAGTTGATTGAGTCCGATAATAGTCTTGAGTAGTTACACACTTACTACAGAATAAGCTGTGCTTTGTCTTCAGTACAGTTTCTGATAGTCATCTGTGTCTACAGAATGAGAACATGATTGAGCCAGTAGTTTGCTGGTGAAGTTTACTGGTGTTGTGGACTTATATCAGTCTATGTGGACACAGGGACATCATTTTCGCTTCAGTACCGCTAATCCATCAACGTGTCTGAAGAATACCAGTTTTGATCGAGCCATCACTGTCAGTAGTTTTGCGAAAGAGATCTCTGTAGGTACAGAATTACTACAGAATAAGTTGTACATTGTTGTCAGCTGCCCAAGCATTCCATGTGTCCTAAGGTGAGCACAAGATTGAGCCATCACTGTCAGTAATTTTGGGAAGGTGACAGACTAGTAACCAGCATCTCTGTGGGTGCAGAATTACTACAGAAAAGTTTTCCATGTGTTCTTAGTAAGGTGATCACAAGAATGAGCCATCACTGTCAGTAATTTTGTGGAAGGGATCTCTGTAGGTACAGAATTACTACAGAATAAGTTGTACGTTGTTATCAGCTGCCCAAGCCTTCCATGTGTCCTTAGTAAGGTGAGCACAAGATTGAACCATCACTTTCTGCAGTCTGGTGCAATGGGCCAAACTAACCAAAGTGACATCAGTAAGTTGATAACACCCAGATACATTCAGTTCTAGATAAAAAAATATATTTAAAAAGTAAGATTAAGTACAAAATGAGAAAAGTGACAACGGAATAAAAGGCAATCCAAACACTGATTGTACACATCATTCTACCTTACAGGTAGGGTCATTAATTGCTTTTTGTCAAGGTAATGCTGATCCACACAGCACCTTGTAAACCATTACATGGTTCTATGTAAAGGAAAAGGTCTCATACTTCAAAACGTAGCTCCACATCTTGCAGGAAAATACCGACTGTTGAAGTGCCTTGAGCGTCACTGAGTGATGGATATGAGCGGTTTATAAGAAGCCACTACTACTACTACTATTTACAGGCAGCATTATAGAGAAAGATACAATAAAAGTCACTTGTGAAAGTTTTAGCTGAATACAGTGTCAACTTACTTGAGAAAACAGCAAAAAAAACAGTCTCAGTATTTTTACAAGATCTTTGAATCCATCCACATTTAGCAAGGTGACAGTGGGTACCAACCACATCTCTGGCTGCAGTATTCGCAAACGGACACCAATCCTGAGAAATCTGAGAAATGATTCATGCATGAATCATTCCTCAGACTCACATGTTTTTAAGTGAAAAAATATCCAAACCATTTTACTTCGACGAGAATCTTTTCTCAAAAAGAGTTGATACTATCAACAGCTGCAGTGGTTCTCACAAGTAAGGATGTACGGTAATAAATTTTTGAAGTATTTACCAATCTCATTTGACCAAGTTTTACCTGTTAGTGAGTGAACCAAAGGCGATGCCTCCGTCATCAAGGCACAGAGTCCATGATTGGTGATATTCCCGCAGTAACTCAAGTCCAACTTCATCAAGTACGGCACCTGCTCAACGAGAAGATCCATGCTGGCATCTGTGATGTCACTACCAGCCAATCTCAACTCTCGGAGTTTGTGCAGTTTGGTGCGGTCGTCAAGTAATCCCGGTCGGTGCTCTCTGATTGGAGAGAGCAACGTGGCGAGGTGGGAATCCTTGAGGCTGACCCACTGAAGATCAAGAACGAGCAACTGCGGACAGTTTGCCGAGCACAGTGCTACTAGCGCCTGCAAGGAAGTACGCGCTAAATACAGTTCCTTCAATGCTGGTATACGGACAATCAACCAGGCCAACTGCTGCTTGGTTATATTGCATCCACTCAGATCAATGCAAAACGGTTGTCGACGTACGACACCCGCCATCGTGTATTTAGTTAGGGGCACTTGTGTCAAATTGATGGTACGCCACAGGGAGGCGTCATAACACCACCTGTTCCACGTCTTACAAACACGTAAACAACAACTGAGGTCTCCATGACCGAGGAACTGAAACACTTGGAGCCAGAGTGACCTTTGAACTTTGTGATTGGTGCCATCAATCATAGGGCAATACTTAGGGGGCTGGTTACCGGGGAGCGGACGTATGATAAACTTTGGTTTAACCGTGGCTGGTCTTTTCTCCATCAGAATCGTTTCAACTCTGTCCTTAGGTTCTTCTTTTATGACTATTTGGTCAGGTTCTTCAGTCTCGGGGACGGTAGTCACAGGAGATTGACGTGACTCCCTAGCTTCCCGGGAAATGCGCCGTTTCTTTCCCCTCATGCTGTGTATCTTGGCTTGTAGAACTTTCTGTTTGGCCAGAAGCTGCTGTCGAGTTCCTCCACGCCCTCGCCCTGGTCTATAGAACCCCAGAGCACTACTGTATCCTCCAATACCCCGCAGAGTCATGCTCTTACTGAACTGTTAGAAATCAAGAAGTAAAAAATAAAAAACACACAAAAATGACAAGAAATGGAAAACAGTCCGTAAAAAATAAAGCAAATGGGAACACATTTTAGTTTGTTCTCAAACTCCGAACATCTTTATTGCCATGTCATGAACCATAATCTGTCCATAGTTAAACAATTTGTATGAAAGATGGCTTTAATAATAAAAGCTTGACAAAATTTACAAATATCTTGCTTACACATTGAAGTCAAATACTGTTCAACAATTAGAAGCTCCAATTTTGAATTGAGATGATGCCCAACTTTGAACAACAACAAGGTTTAAAAAACACTGGGAAAATTGGAACAACCCAACTGTTGACCTCAAATTCAAAATACTACAAACTTACTGAGGATCAGAAATAACATTTATGAAATAATTTGGCAGTAGGTTTTAAATTGTTTGTCAAAGTTCATTGACATTCCTTTGTACATTTCCCACAAAACTGCCCATAAAACATAAAGTATGGATGATTAATCAGTTCACGACATACTTTGTGTGCATCAAATGCTTCATCAAATAACAACATATTTTTATTTTGGATTCCGATTGTTTTGGTTTTACATCATAAATAAGTTCAACTGCGCATTTTTTTGACAGTATTATTGCTTACTTTGTGTGAACATGGACTTAATATTTACTGCAGTACAGGGCTAACAGACTTTTGAATGCAATACTAGTATGAGAGGCTAATCATGCTTACTTGAAGCTGAGTAGCTGAATTGCGAAGGATGCGGCTACATTGTGTTCAAGCCTCAGCCAGCTACATCGACCACAGAGCACAGCCTGAGATTAAAAGTGTTTGGATTTTTCCACAGGGAGGAAAACCAGAAGGCCCAAAAGAAAAACCTTTGTGGCTTAGAAGAGAACCATCGCACAGCTCTACTCACATATGGCCTTAGCTCGGAATCGAACCTGGGCCACGATGGTGAGAGGCGAGCACTTTACACACTAGCCAACCATGCCACCCTCAATGATTTACCATAATCAGGCATAGAACTGCGATTGTCAACAACAAAAAGAAGAAAGTGCCAGGCACAGTAAGACTTTGTACTGTGTTGATCAATTCTTCACGGCACAGCTGAAAAACCAAAAATGAGGAAATCAGCTGAAAAGCTGCATGTCTACATATAAATGATCGGATAGAACTGTTGTTATACAAAGTGATGAAAAAATATAAAAAGAAAAGGACAAAATTAATCAAACCTGCAGAGGTTTGACTATACATGGCAAATTGTTTGTCACAAATATCAATGATTCATCATGACCCATGGCGTAAAAACAAAGTCGGCGAAAATGTGTTCCCATTTGCTTTGAAGAAAGTAAACACAATCAAAATAGTACAAGGGATGAGATGTTCTTGCAAAATCAGACAGAACTGTAGGCATAGCTTATTATTAATAAGCAAAATCTTCAATTATCATTCGTATCACATAAAAACAAAGTTTTACTTTAAAAATTAAAGGTATTATACAGGATTGGTAGAGCTGACAAAATAGTCGCAGTGTTCATGTTTTGTGTGATCGACCATAATACATGAAATAACAACACACCCTTGAAAACCTGGGCCTGTGTGAGTCAGGAGAAAATAGTAAATACATTGTCCTTAATTTTGGTTGTAACAACCGAAATCAGCTGTTGTGTTAAATGAGGCTTTCAGATGCAGTTTTCTCGAATATGACTTCATTTCAGAGGGAAACATTTTACAGAAATAATGGTTCTAGTATGAACTTCATACTCAGTTAGTTTTTACACTAAAATTAAACAATGTTTTTGTATTCCTTCCAATCCAGTACAATACATTTAAAATTTCTTCTACAATGGCATGTCCAATTCCAACAGATTTCCAAGAGATTTCCAAGAGATTTTACGGGTCTTGCGGAGTTTAGTAAGAGCTCACAATCAAGCCCCCAAGCCATCCGGAGCCCCCAACCCACCCAGTCTTGTCTGATTATGCAAGAAAACATCTTCTAAAAGTTACTTCACAGCTTAAAGGGACACGCTGCCTTGGATCTAACGGGCGAGTCGGGCTATGAAAAGCGTTTGTAACCGTTTGTTATAAAATGCATATGGTTAGAAAGATGTTTTAAAAGAAGAATACAATGATCCACACAAATATGCCTCGAAATTGCGTGGTTTTCCTTTTACTTTGCGAACTAACACGGTCCGCCATTTTGTCGAGTCAAAACTTTTGGCTCTACAAAATGGTGGGCCGTGTTAGTTCACGATGTAAGACTAAGAGGAAAACCACGCAATTTCGAGGCATATTTGTGTGGATCATTGTATTCTACTTTTAAAACATCATTCTAACCGTATGCATTTCATAGTAAACAGTTTCAAACGCTTTTCATGGCCCAACTTGCCCGATCCAAGGCAACGTGTCCTTTAACCATCGTCTCCAGACTTTTAAAAAAAATACCCTAATGTCAGTATCAATGTGAGACTTTCAGGTGCTCAATGGGTGCAAACTTATGAGATCACTCTTAGCATAGAGTGTCGTGCAAAGCAGTCCAAGTCTATGCCAAATTTCATGAAGCCTGTAAGCAGATGTTTTCTGCTTAGTAGAGCGGCCAAATAGCAAAATTTCTATTTCAAAAACACTGCTGACCGTAAGCAAAGCACGCTAACTTGCCGGTAGTTGATGCAAGCAGATGAGTGGCGCCATTATGCAAATCCATTCTCAGTGCGCACACGCATGCTGTCAAATCTTCTCGATCGTTAATGAAATACATATTTGCTAACGCAAGTTTTTCTGCTATAGTAAGCACATTTTTGTGCTTACCGGTAAACACCTTTATAAAATTGGGCTCAGCTCTGGTGTCTTCAGAGTGTGGGTCCTGGGTAGTGAATACACTAAATACTGACCTTTCTAATAAACAAATGAGGTAAGAATATTAGCAGGATAACGGCGGAGGTCCGATACGGCAAGTTTTCCCACTTCAGCGAGACACAATAACTGCTTTGTTCCATGGATGGGACGTTACGCTGCAGGTCCCATGTATTGTGTAATGTACGCTAAAAACAGTAGAGTACCCTTATCTTTAAAAGAAGGGGTTTGCCCTGAAGTTTTTCTGGCACTGTCAGCAGCAGATTCTGCCGCAACACCACGTCGCCGGTAAGTCTGCTGCCCCCCTAGAGTTTCCGAAAGTCTCACATTGACATCTCTTTGATAGTTACTTTACCCACGAATAACAAACTCTAACCAATGGACTTGTTTCTACCCAAGACCCCACCTCAGTCTCATCAGTCATGGTACCTTAAACTACGAATCCTAAATCTTAAAAGAAGAATACTAAATCCTACAACTTAGTCCTGAGTTTTTCAAGACAACAATCCTTCTAAATAAAGCATGCACAGTATAAAAAAATGATTGACATTTTTGAATGAAATCCCCCCAACAAAAAACACCACCCCCCCCCCCCCCAAAGATTATTTAAGGTGTAAGATAAATATAAAAATTATCCTCACTGTGCATCAATAAAATTCAATTGCCTCTACAACAAACCAAAAAAACTACAATTTGTTCAACTTGTGTTACATCCTAAATACTAATGGAAGACCTGCTTTACTTCAAGACAAACAACACCAACTACTTAAATTAGAAACAGTTTTCCCGCTGAATTTCACTGTTTTCAAATATCTTTTCTGACGAAGTTCATGGTAGGTGTACAGACAATGTTACGCAATGACATCACATGTTTTTAAGAGTCACAGTGCCTGGACTTCCTGCAGGCATAGTTTGTACACAGCTCCGTGGTAGGAACAGCATGATCAATCTTCCATTTTAGAAAGATTGCAGCATCTGTTTTGAATCAACTTTTGATCTGACCAGAGAGGGCATATCTCAAATTTTGTTCAGCCGTTATGTTTACAATTCTTTACTATATGGGGTGACACAAAATGTAAAAATACTCATATGACCAGTGTGGATTTTGGCCGCCAGGAAATGCTCTGGAATGCAAAACAAAGGTGGACTGGTGTTATAGACCATGCTCCTTATGATTTAACTTGCTTACAAAAGTACCAAGGAGCCCGGACGTCCTGCAGGCACAATTTGTACACTTGAAAATGTGAAACAAATAAAACAATGAAACAAAAAGAAGTTTTCTTTCACAAATCAACTTTTAACCCTGACTCCCTTAAGTGGTTTACCAAGATTCTTCCTTCACATAAGTACAAAAAATGAAAGACTTAAAATAAATAACGTGGCCCTTCCTCAAGTTATATTTAAGCCCCCAGTTGCACTAATGGCATTACCTTTGCTTTGGACAAATAAGCTCAATCTTCAAAGCCAAACATCACAGACAAGGCATACATGTACAACTAGCAGAAGGCATTTTCTAACGGGACATACAAAAGCCAAAGTGCGGACCGACTTTGTTCTCCTTGTTTATTCAAATGTGAAAAGTTCCCGACTTCAAATAATAAAACACAAGGGAAACCGACTGGGTAAATTTTAAATGATTTTGGGTTGACCAAAGAAAACATGACTAGGATTTAGCGGGATTTGAACCAACGACCTACAAATTAACGTGCCAGCGTTCCACCAACTGAGCTATCTAGCCATATGTTGGCAGTCTCCCCTGAATCAGCGGACTAGCACCTGGTAGTTGACGACCTCATCGTAATACTAGTGAGAGTCATTGGTGACTAACAATTTTGAAACTGGAATCCAAATTTGTGGAGGTATGTTGAAACAATGGCATGTCCACCTTTTGGTGCCCCAAGAAATTAACGATTTCAAGAAGCTTTCTGGAACAGTATCCTCAGCACAGGAGAAAGTGGTTACATAGCAGGATTCCTTTAAAGCTGCAAGAATCATCAGCTTCTTTAGTTTTTACCAAGCAGACATTAACAAGTCCGAATTCAGATAAAAGTCTGAACTTTCTCATTCCCCGTTATGTTTGTAAATGCAAAACCGATTAACAGTTCAGCAAATGTTTGAGTGCTCAAGAACTAATAACAACAGATTTTCAGTCCAACAAATCCCAGGAATTTTTAGATGGAACTATAACTAGTAAAGTTGCGGGTACAACCATGTGCAAATCTCCTTTGGCAGGAGTGATGACCCTGAAAAGAGCCGGTAGGGTCTTGACTTTTCGAACCAGGAGAAGAGTTTTTGATTATTGAGAGAATAATTATACTGGACAATTCATAACTACAGTATGGTCAGGCATGCAACTCTTCAGCAGAAAAAAAAGCGGAAAATTAACGATCAACGATGTCTTTCCTAGTGGACGCCATCGTTATTTTTTGAGCAAACACCTACATGTATCGATCGCGTGGTTCACTTGCACTCTTATACAGCGTCTGGTTTCCGCCGCATCCCCTTACACAAATAGCAATAAAAACACTACGGAGCCAGACTGTGCAAAAAATAGTGTAAAAGGTATGCTATACGAGGAGATCTTGTGTCTGTGTCTGGACTGTGTAATGCTTTTGTATGTGTAAACTTCCGCGGAGCCAGACTTTAAGAATCCTGAACCTTTATTTCTTTTCAATAAGCAATGTTTCCTTCAGCGGATTTTTTTTTTTTTCATGCAGCGTGTTTTTTTTTACGCGGATTTTTTTCCTAACGGCGGTATTCTATTTTATAAAAAGCGGAAATCCGTCGATCCGCGGAAGAGTTGCATGCCTGTATGGTGCTTCATTTACTGATCGGAGGGCATCCTATATCCCCCGTCTCTCTCTCCCCAGACTCCACCCCCCCCTCCCCCAGTTGCCACATCCCTAACAGCCTGTCAGGAAACCTAATACTGACATCGCACAAAATCTTTGGTATCGGTTGAAAAGTTACACTGTAAAATACTTATAATTAAGGTAGTTAACGGCAACCGTAACTAAACAATTTTTAAAGGAAACACGAACTTGTAAGAATTACTAACACTCCCCTGTAGAAAGATTTGTACACTAAGCCTTTAGGAATTATTTTATCAACGATCACTGAAAAAACATTTAAAAAAAAAACAAACAATTATTTACAAAAAGCTTTACACCTATTAAGACAAGAGTATAGGATTTACAAAAAACTTGAAACTCAAATAATGATCAAGTTTCAAGTTTCAAAATTGAGTGGTCAATGACTTAAGCCATTTTTCGAAATTAGCGGCTACAGCTGTGCCAGTGGCTTGGTCACCGCATAGGCTAAACCCTTAGCAAAAGCCGCAGCCATAGCCATAGCCGCCAATTCGGTTGTGGCATTAGTTCAGTTCAAATGTTAACCTTTATTGATAACTACTTCTCCGCAGTGACCACAAGATAGTTAGAGTAGTGGTATCCCACGCCATATTCTCATTGCACTTCTGGGTGCAGTATTTTTTTCGCAAAATGGCGTTAAACGTTTTAGAGACCGTGTATTACGGTACAATCAGGGTTAGCCCTTAACTTTTGACAAGCCAGCAGGACCAATCAGCTTGTCCCTTCACTAGTTCATCAGCTTTCTCACTAGTCCATAATTCAAGAAATAGGAATGCTTATTCAACACTGAACTAGCCAGCCGGACTACTTGAAGAAAATTGTTGACTGGTCCTCGGGTGTTTTAGCTGGCGATTGGCCAGCGGACTACTGTTAAGGGTGAACGCTGATAACTATCCGTACGTCCATACATGTCCAGCTTGTCATTCTCTATTGATGCTTACAATTCATAACAGCCACCTACTATAGGACCATTAAGGGTATTATACAGGATTGGTAGAGATGAAAAAACAGTCACAGACAGTGTTCATGTTTTGTGTGATCAACCATTTGTTTCATACATAAAATATACCCTTGAACATGGGCTTAATCTGTTGGGAGTCAGGAGAAAATAGTGAAAAACCGTGCACAATTTTCAGCATGTAAACACATTGTCCTTAATTTTGGATGTGACGACCGAATTCAGCTTAATTGGTTTGTTTTGTTTTTCAGATACAGTTTTCTCGAACTCGACTTCATTTCAAAGGGATATATTTCTCAGAAGAAAATAAATGGTTCTTGTATGAACTTCATAATCGGTAAAGCTTTCAGACTAGAACTAAACAATGATGTTTTTTATCCTGCCCAATCCTGTATGATACCTTTACGGTGTAACTAGCGCAGGAATTTACGCTTAGATTGTCGTGTTTTTAGTCTTAGTCTAGGCCTTACCAGACTGCCTGTCTTGACTTCTGTACTCTTCAGCGGTGGCCGACCCTAATCACACAAACAAAAAACATAAACACATTAAACAAATTGATCGTTTAAGGTAAAAACAACAATAATATTTCATAACAATTTGGGAGGCTAATCATCCTTACTTGCAGCTGAGAAGCTGAATTGTGAAGGACAAAGTGTTTGAGCCGCAGGCATGCAAGAGCACCTTTGGAAGCCAGCTACATTGACCCATATATGACCTCAGAGAGCAGCCAGAGATCAAAAGTGTTTGATATTTTTCTGGACGGAGGAAAGCCGGAAAGCCTAGAGAAAACGCCTCCTGGCAAAGGAGAGAACCAATGCACAACTCTACTTTAATACATATATAGCTCTAGCCAGGAATCGAACCAGAGCCACAGTAGTGAGAGGTAAGCACTTTTACACACTAGCCACTTATACCACCCAAACGTAATGTATTCCAGACAATAAATTAACTCTTGATTGAGCTGTCACACCACTGGTTCCTTTCAGAGCCACCACAACTGTTTCTACAAATACATCCACGATATTAGTGCAAACCTCAAATTCTAAATAGTTTCCGGCCATGCATGGTTACTGTGCATGAACAAAAAATTTCTCTTAGTCATTAGTTTATTCCTGGGGGAAAACCACTATATGATGAAAAACTTACTCTTTTCGGTTTACTTTTGAGTCCGTTACTGCCACTATCCTGTGAAATGAAAAGTAAAGTTTTACTTGTACTGTAAGAGACGGTTCCAGATATACGCAGCTGAAGTTTTGGCTTCCAGTCGCGTCAAGCTTTCTAACTTTTCTTGGCAGCCAAGAGGTTCACCAACCAATCATGGAAGGAGCTTGATAAAACTCCTGCGTGCCATACTTGGGAGTTACGAATAACACATAAGGCCAAGTAAAATAAATAACATGTTGCTCGTCCGGACTTTTAAAAAAGTTGGTGAGTGAGGTCCTTGTTATTTGTTATTTTTAATTTTTTATTTTTTTTTTCAAGATGGCCACCACGTCTAAGGTGGCCGCCATATCGCATTTGAAGATGGTTTTATGGTTTTATGAGCATGTTCTGTATGTCCTCAAATTCTGTTTACAGTTGCCATGTGTAATTCTGTGTCCATTTCGATACACATTGTTATTTTTTCCTAGAGTTCTTCTTGCTTTTGCTCCAAAATTATTCTGTGTGTGTGGCATCACGTCCTGGTGCAAAGATCTCGTTCAAAAAAGAACTGTGGCATGCAAACATGAAGGGCAAAACGTTTCAAAGAAAATGTGGAGTTTCTCACGATTGCGTTGTGGAAATAGCATTTTTTGTAGGCCTACATGCTAGAAAGATGATGAAATTGCTCAATAAAAATGAAGGATACATTTGAAATAGCTCTCAATATGTAAATTTATTTTTTATTTATTTTTTTATTTTTTAAATAACAAATAACAAAAGATTCGGTGCGGCCTCCAAAATCGGAGCAGGCGGGGACGAGCAACATGTTATTTATTTTACTTGGCCTAATGTATCATTGCCAGTAATGATGGCTGACTTTACACTGTGTGGTACCTTTTAATAATACATTTTTACACGTAAGTTTGCCTAAGCTTTGTCAGGGGAAAGTTCTGCCGTAAAATTCACTGACCGCAAAACGATTTTTGAGAGGGGCTCTCTGCAAAAACAGATCTGTGACCACAAACAGTTCGTCTTAATGTGACAAGGGAATAAAGTAGCTCTTGAGAACAAAATGTTCTCAAAATATACAGCCTTTAGTTTATTGGATTTATATGCTTCAGTGTTGGTTATTTTAACAGAGATTCCATACACAACTTTTGCTAATCTTGGACCAATCTACACCCATGTAGCTGCATCACAATAGACATTCATTATTTACTAAGCATACCCCAACAAACCGTATACATTGGAAAGGGCACTTCATTCCCTTTAATGTGATACATCTTTTGTCATATTTCCCATCTCATAACACTAGTAGTGAGAGAACAAAGAAAGACACTATCCTGGCGTGTCGTGGCCGAGCGGTCTAAGCTCTGGTGTTTTCAGCGGCAGAGTGTGGCTTCGATACCTGGTCATGACACTTGTGCCCCTGAGCAAGGCACTTAACCATAATTGCTTCGAAAAAGTTGGGAAGGTAGTGCATTCTGCTCTACCAGACAGGCTCCTAGTGGATGATACCCATGCCTACATCCTTAAGGACTGTGAAGGGGGTAACCCTGTTTCAGCCCCAGGAGTAGGAGGCAACGTGCCCCTGGTGTCAATTGATTTGGGTCGATAGCCCAAATCAGTTATGTGTAGCCCTCACCTTGAGTGGCCGTCCATGGCCTTGTGAGTTGGGCGATATCTCATAAAATAAAATAAAAATTCTTCTACGGGTTTTCCTGAAGTAAGTCGCTAACAGCGTTTGTGTGTTCTACGTAAAATTCCATAGCCAGGCGGATATGGGTTAAGGATTCAATGCGTGAACTCTACTTTTAGAATCACACAAGTTTTTAGACTCAACGTGGTATCCTAAAAACCTCCCTCACCTTTCTCTTCTTGATTTCTGTGATGTCCTCCGTATTTTCATCCTGAAATCAAACAATCAAATAAAATCTCTTTGAAATATTTGGATTATAACAGTTTCCAGATCAGCGCTAACATAGAGCCTTCTCATTCAAATGAGATTAATCTTTGCAAATTTCAACCTAAGTTGTTGAATTGATTTCCTTTGTCATAATTGTACAAGTTTCTCTACAGAGCATAATGCAATTTTTCGACTGTACTCAAACACTTAGGTATCTGTTTGGTACTGTGTGCATTGCTAGCCCTTTAGAGATCATTCATTTCTGTGTGATCATCATGTTACCAAACATGGCAAATTTTGTAAATTTTTGACAAAAATTTGATTCAGGAACAATTGTCTTGAAAACAATCAAAGAAACGGGAATAGATGGTTTTGTTTTTGAACTGTTGATTCTATGTCAACATGAAAATCATTTGAAAATGTCAATTCGGGACAAGATCTTTACTTTGACCTTTTCGTGTGAGTGAAAGTAGGTCAAATCGTGCGGTTGTTACGACAGCTATGAGCATTTGGGTACAAAAGGTTTGCAGTCGCTATGGTCTCTAAAGGGTTAACGCGTGACGGAAGCAAACTTGCGCGCTTGAACAGGTCCCGATGTTGGAATAAGTGCAAGACTTGCACAGTCTGTTCCCAAGAAGAGATTGATTGATTTCTTTCACCTGCGTGTCTTTCTTAGCCACACACTTGGGGCATTCCCAACTATTAGCCAGATCTTCGTTGATGATACCCTCCACCTCGGACACCTTCTGTTCTGTCAGACACTCCGGGTGAATAATCTCGTTGCACTGATGACATTCCATGAGTGAGCTGACCTCTGGGTTACCTTTGACCTCCGATGATCCCGGGCGGTCCTCTTTGGTGCAGATAACGCACACTGCATTATGAGGCAACATGGGCTATGTAAAGAAGAACAATAATAATAATAATAAAACATAGAAATTTAGTTTTTGTGAAATGATGATGTCATTTTAACTTTCAACCTCAAATTATGGATGTTAACAGATTGTTTTCTTTCAAATTCCGCAATGAACCGAAGACAAGGTCAAATATATGAGACGTTTGTTTAGTTTTTGAAGACCTTTCCGATGATGGATAGATTGGTTAGATGGTTGGTATATACGAAGTTGCAGTTCTGTTTGAATTCTACAGGGGGTGAACAATTCTCAAATGTAAATGAGTTCTCCATACTTACATACAGACACTGCCTGGCCACACATGACTGTTTCATGCGGCCGGGACCCCCATACTTCTTCATGTCTTTACAGTAATGACACTGCCGACAGTCGTCGCTGGTGCAGTTGTCACATTTTCTGCATCGGGTCCTCCTCCTCCTCATGCCACTAGCTAGCCGCTTAGCAGCAACTGGACGATAGCCAAGAGCTGCCTTACACCTCAGCGCCTTCTGGAATGCGATCAGTGAAAAACGGCCCAGTTTCATAAGCTATTACGCACAACAGATTGCTTAGCACAAATAAAAATCTAGCTTAGCAAAGGCAGGTTATTGACCCAAAGGCTATGCAATGTTTGTATTGCTTGTGACTGGACCCCTGCTAAGAACAATTGTCTGCTTAACAGCTTTATGAAATTGTATAGAGCTGCTTTAAAGTAGAAATTGCAAAAAAAATTCTGCTTAGTAAAAATGTGGAGAATACCAGTCAAAAATGGTACATGTTATAATGTTATTGTGGCTGGTAACCTTAATCTGGTAGGCATATTGTTGCTGTGCTAAGCTACTTTTTGTGCTTATGCAGTTTTTGAAATTTGGTCCAGAGCGTTGATTGTATTTTTAGAGCTTTCTTAGTGTAGCTGTAGGGGCCCATCATACAACAAGGTGTGTACACTTTGTGCCTGCAGGAAGACCAGGCTCTGTGACACTTGTAACCATGTGATGCCATGAGTCATATGGTATTTTCTGTTGGCAAGTCATTACCTCACACATCTGAACATCCGGTGCATGAGCAAAGTTTTGGCTACATCTTTCTCCAAAGTTACCAATCTTTGTATATTTACAAATAACAAACACTGATTTTGCTGTTCAAAACTCATAAGTGCGGGAACAACAATTAAACAAATGCAGGAAGGTTCCACTAGTTACTGGCTCACAAGTCAGCCAAAAATTTGGCAAGGGGAAGGGGTGTTGAAAACTTCGGAACCTAGCACAGGCCGTCGCAAGACATCTTAGAGGCTACTCAAAGACACTACACCGTCTTTGCTAAACATACTGAAACTAAGCCTGTGCTGGTTACACGGTAACTGACCATTCGTTTGTTTACATTTTTACGATTTGGATAGCTGTCAAAACTTGACTCAAAAGTACTGTGAAACGAAGACCACATTGCGATCACGATGTACACAATGGGCTATACATGTCAGTGCAACACACAAGAAGTCACATTGTTTCCAATCATTTCATAAGGTGGTAGTCTTTGTTATCTTGCTATTTTTCATTCTACAATGACGGCAAGAAAACATTTAAGATACCCTGGATGAACCAACAGATTATTTTACAGTATAATGCAAGATTCACTTCTTCTTGTTTTTGTTTTTTGTTTATTTAATTATCTATTTATTTTTGACCGGGTGATTGCTCAAAGTCAAAATGATGTGATGAAGACATTCCATTTTGATCACAGGCACGGCCGTGTAAACAAATATTTTAAACTTAACATTTGTTTGTGAAACAGTCGCTTACACATGTAAAAGACCGTTTCAGACATGGTTACACATTTACAAAAATAAATGAAACAACTTACAGGTACTCTTGTGACGGTGGTCTTAGGGCCTTTTAGAACCGGTAATCCTGTAACAGCTCCCTCTTGGGAATCTTCTAGATGCTCTGCTAACATTTCCTACAAGACAAGGTACGGAATAAAAAAACGTCTAGTAAGCAGGTTGCTTTCAGACGTCAAACTTTTCGTTCGGCGCTACTCTGGAGCGCCTGTCTGAACCGGTTGTTAGAAGCAGAAGATAACTCTGCATTGAATAGAAGTACTCAAACAGTACAATACATGTAAGCACAATTATGAGCGCAAAGAAATAAATATATCCTCACTCTGTTATAGTCGTTAAAATGTTCCTCAAGCTCAACTTATTGTTCGGATTTGTCAGAGACTTACCTTTGCATTCTGAAGAAGTGAATCAGGGTCTTCGATCAGCTCCGGGACATTTCTCTTGCTGTGGGGAAGGTTTTCAAGTTGGTGGTGTAGAACTCGGAGTCCGATTAACTCATGACGACACAAATGAGTATGCTGCCCTGTGGAGGCTTCCGCTGACAAGCCCTCGTCATTTTCACATTCCTGTTTAATTTCAGGGCATTGACGGTCCGAGTATCCTTCGTCGACGAGTTCCCGTTTGACTTTCACAGAGCCTGAGTTCGATGGACACGTGTCGTCTTTGGACAGAGAGTCTGGGAGATGCTTGGGTTTGTGGTCTCCATTTGACATTGTCTCGCTACTGCCACTATTTGTGAAATCCGTTAATGCTTTGCACTTCTTCAACGGATCATATTGTTGATAAACAAAGATCTCAGTCTCTGTTGTCTCTTCATGAAAGTCCATCTCTTCCGTGTTGTCCGATTCTGGCGATGCGACATCGTTTTCCTCTTTGACCTGCACTCTCTGAGCATTTCCCAAGACGCCTTCCTTCATCATCGATGACTCAAATACTTCACTCATGTCCGAGTGTGAGTTTGCACCATCGATTTTCTCCTTGGTATCAGCCTCATCTGTTGCACCATCTAGTTTCTCCGTTTTGACAACGTCCTGCGACTCATTCGTCTCATCATCAGACTTTTCCACAGACGTTGAACTCTTCCTCTGATCTACCTTGGGTTTCGCGAGATATGACTTCCCCGTAAGGGTGTGGACGTAGCGCTCCAACGCAAACCAGTTCATCTCCCAGAAGAAAGGGTAGCGAAACTTGAATGGTACCTGAAGACAGAGATTTAAACAAAGCTGGTTTTTGTCTTCCAAACAGTCAACAAGACTTAACAATACGTGTGATCTGCAATAACGTGCACCCTCTACAGTTTGCCCAGTAGAACCAATTTTCGAAGTGCATCATTAAAAAAGGTTCACAAATTAGCAGCACCCGCTGCATAACCACCATGATATTTTTTTGTGAGGCTGGTGAATACTTTTCACATTGATGACCCACAACACTTAAAACGCACAGGTGCCACTCAGCTGTAAATAAGCCTGTTTTCTTCAGTCAGTTAGTCAACAACTTAATGAGAAAGAAAATAGCCTCTCCGGGGGGTAAACTGTACAATGCCCACTTTATTGTGAATCCCACTATTTGCTTTTCTGTTGAACGGTCATCTTCACAGCTACAAACCCAAACAGATTTGAAAGTATTTGAGACTTACATGAGTCCTATCTTCGATCTGTGCCACTCGTAGTTGTCGGTGAATATGGAAGCTGTGTAGAATATTGCCACCGAACACCAGAGAATCCTCAGGAGTATACACAGCATGAATCCAACCTGAATAGAGATTTTAGACATTGTACAATTGATGAAAATTACAAACCATGATGATCAAAGGTTTTTGTGTTTGGGCAGTCTCAAAAACAAAATGAGTTGTGTCGAGGCCCTGTCATCAGCCAAAAAGCCCTACTTACGAATTTCAACCCTAACCTCAAGTTTGAAACTGTCAAAAATGCCATTGTATTCTATACCCTTCAAGTGAAATTGTTTTCATCATCCATCCAAAAAAAAAAAAACTCCTGATGAGATCACATTTAAAATAATGGTCTCTACATTTTGGCACAGATAATATTTTTAGTTTATTCCTGAATTTTGATGATATTCAATCAAAACGGCCTTGAGTTTGACCTTTTGAGTGGCGCACAAATTACTCTTTGGAATGTACAGTCCCTTTTGTTTTTGACGTCCCATGATGTCAGGCTTCAAACATCGCTCGGACGGAGTATCATACATACATACATACATATCAGCATTTATATGAGGCGCCTTTTTCCCAAGGTTACAAAGCGCCTACAGAAGATGCAACAAAGAAATCCAAACTCAAGATGTTCCAATGTAAAGTGAAGTAAACGAGTCAAGTATTTCTGTACAAGTGAGTCTTAAGTAGTTTCTTGAATTGTTTATGTGAAGTTGCATGGCGAAGATGCGATGGTAATGAGTTCCACAGGTTTGGAGCGCTAGCAGAAAAAGCACGCGAACCAGCTCCGGAGACGGTGCGATGTACAGCCAAGAGGTTCTCTGAGGAAGAGCGTAGGGAACGCGGTGGGACATACGGTTGTAGCATGTCGGATATGTATGATGGTGACTGGTGGGCAAGGGATTTGAAGACAAGAAGACAAAGTTTGAAGTCAATTCTGTTTGAGATGGGCAGCCAGTGCAATTTCTGAAATAGTGGTGAAATGTTGTCATGACGACCGGTCTTAAAGATGAGTCTGGCTGCTTTATTCTGAACTTAATGACAATTTACAGCATTTTAACATGAGGGTTCGAGACAATGAGTGCATTACAAAACTGAATTTGACCTTGCAGCCCCTCTTAAATTTGAAAGTACTCAAGAAAATCAAATTCAAAGGAATGCTCTTTACTTTACAAAGAAAATTTTGTTCTCAAAAAAGGACAAATAATAAAATGGTTAATGAACAATGTGACCTACCACTGGGTATCATGAATGTATAGCCAGCTTCCAGTACAATCTTGGTACATTCCTTCACTCTGTCACCCAGAAATATATCCGATTGCTTGCCGGATAAAACCCAATTCTCGTAAAGCTCCAAGTTGTCTTCACTTGGGGGAATCAACCAAAACACCTGCAAATATGAAATATTGAGTAAAAACATTCAAGTTTCCAGAATAATTTAAAAGGTATTGCACAATAGCAACCTTATTAAATTTAACCACCGTTAGAAAGATCTGATCTTTCTCTTTCCAACCATAGTAAGCTTGGGTAGTGAGGGTGAACATGGACCAAACTACAGCTTTATAACAAATAACCTTTGTGCTCAGGCTTGAGTGTTTTTTGGTGTGTATGTTTGGTCGACGAAAAGTTCTAAATGGTGAAGAAGAGGGGGTAAGAGTACAGTCGATTACACTAGTCTCCTGAGGTATGGACAGGGTAAAGTGGTAGCACTGAAATTGCCAGTCTGTATTTGTCAACAGAAGGTGTTGTTATTAAACCCTTAAAAGATACGCTTGCATACAAATCTCGTTGGAGAATTTTTTTTAATAACAAAATTAAGACCGTTGTAGCATTCAAAGCATGTACCTTCTTCCCATGTAGAATGTGGTACCAGACTGATGTGCCACCAAAGTCAACATGAAAATCTGTATAGCACCCTGCCACACTCATCAAGCAATACCTATTCGAATAAGATGGAGAAAGAATACAGAAAACAGAAAATGGTAAATGAGTAAATTCATCATAAGGTGAAGCTTTTTTTAATTCAATGTAAACACACCTAATGGGTGAAACGGGTGTATACTATCCAAGTTTTTGTGGGCAAACCACGAAAATTCTTTAATGAAGCATTCCTGTAATGACAAGGAGCAAACTATTTTGCTCTACTGGCACAATTGATTTTTGCACAAAAATAAAGTATGAACAAACTTCTCGTGCTGAATAAAAAGTCTTCCAGAGAATTATTCCAGTTCGCATCGTGATTTGGCCACTTTAGACATTCACGTTGCATTTGCTTCCACACAGAGTATGAACCAGCCTTTCTCATTAAGTCCCTAGGTCTCCTTACTTCTGTACTTTGGGGTACTTCATTTCAGCCAGGGTATTGGTGCTGTCACGTTGATCCTTTTTTAAATGTCTTGGCCAAACAATATCCACCCAGTCTATTTGCCTCACCTGAAGTACAAAGACAAAAACAACAACAATTGAAACATCTTGAGTTCCACTCGGTGGCTGATGCATTTCATTGTGCTCAATAATTAATAAGTAATAATAACAATGGGTAAATATAAAGCGCCTTTAACAAGATCAAAGCGCTTCACAGTGAACCTAGAACCTACAGCAGAAGCCAAACAGAAATAGAAAACGAGGAAGGTTTTGAGAAGTTTTTTGAATGTTCGAATTGAAAGAGAGTTTCTGATGTGAACAGGAAATTTGTTTCATTTCCTGAGGCCAGCTATGGAAAAAGACTTGTTGCTGTACTATGAGATTTGATGTGAACATGGTAACAGGAAGTATCAGATGACGACCAAAGGCCTTGCCTACGCGGGACATGAATAATGACGGTTTGCAGCCAACTTCTTTGAACAATGTGAACAACATTTAAGAACCAGATAGTTTCAGACACAAAACATAGACAATTAAAAATCAGGGCTTGAATTGGAGAACAAATCCTCAAAACAACAGCACTTGTAGCTAAAAAGGTTAACTGGTTTAGGCCATTTCAAAAAAATAAATTGTTTGCCATGTCCGAAATGACTACAGCTACTGCTACGGCTAGATTGAAGTATAGTACATCCTTAGCAACACCCTTCGCAACAGTCGTAGCCGTAGCAGTAGCTTCCAATTCGGAATGGCCTTATTTCACAAGACCAGAATCCAAATGAGGAAAAAACTTTCAGGCACAGTTTAACATGCATTTAACTGTTTCTCATTTGAACAAGCAGCAGTACTTTTACATGTAAGAGAAAATTGATCTCATTATTTTATGGGTACACTTCAAGTCAACATTTGAACATAATTTGTCTGTATAAGATACACGGTGAGGTATTGTTATTCAACACACAAAAAAACCACAACACCACCGGACTTTTCCGGTCCTGAGTTTACTGGCCCCATGCTAAAATCACTGGCGTTGGGCCTGCGGTCCAGTGACAAATTTTAGCCCTGAGAATATGTGATTGAATACTCACAATACTTGGGGCTTGTACAAAGTCTTCCAGCTTGGTCTTGCTGAATTCCAGACTGATGACATTGTATAGATGCTCCCTCTCTTTGTTCTCGTAGTACTTGGCGAACTGTGCCATGCTCATCTCAACTCCTTTCTGTGTGTTTACGTCCATCACATCCACTTGTCTTCGACTCCCTGGAGAAAGACGCAACGATAGATAAGGAAATCATTCTTTGAAATAATATAGGTTTTCCCAGCCAATTTCAGCAAGAATTCATTCAATTTCGTTAACACGCATTCAAGTTCACGCATTTTCCCCTAATCCACTCAAACTAGGGTTTGTTTTTAGCTATTAGTGAATTCAATTTTGTTTTTTGTGCACACATGATTTTGTTTTTCTTATTCAGGTTCGTTTCAGTCATTCTATTTCATTTATAGGCATTCAAGACTACACTTCGACCATTCTCAAGTTGAATTTCGACTACCTTTTAACAGAAGAACCCATCAGAGCAGTGACTGACTCAACACTGAAACCTCTGAACCCCTATAAATGGACCAACATGTATTACATTCTTCAGTCTCCTGACGATGACTAGAGCAAGCTAGTCGAAACGTTGAGACCTATTAAGAACTCACTCCGCGGCAGTGTTGTTAATTACGAGAAGTCCCCTCGATCCACAAAGCGAAAGTAGTAGTCCCGGCTGATTTCCTACCTCCCGCCCAGGTAGTAGTTAATAACCAGGACAGTTCTTTTCAGAACTGAGAAGTCTCCCGAATTCCGAATAATCTACTCCGCGGCAGTAGAATAAATAGCAAGACAAGTTCTCAAAGAACAAATCTACCTAGCAAGTAGATATACACATGGTGTTACCGCAAACCAAATATATATTGATACCTCACCATGCAATGCCTCAAAAACCATATACCTTTTAACACTTGATGAAATTGAATGGTTGACCAGATCTTGCTGCTGGCTTTTACATAATTTAATGAGTCTTGCACCCTAATAAAATTGAATGATCTTATTTGACAAGTGAATGCTAACCTGGTGAAATTGATTTACCGTAATTTCCTGCAGATAAGACGCGGGGCGTACAAGGCGCAGGGCCGTGAAATTACCCCAAAAAAATCAAGCGTCAACAGACAAGGCGCACTGCCGCACAAGGCGCATGATCTTACATGCACCTTTGACTGCAAACAGCAGACCGTATCGGTACATCGCCAAAAAGGGGTCATTTTGTTACCCTAAAAGTATCACGCTAATCAACACGTGAATAAATAGAAATCACGTGCGCTTGAAACATGTAGAGACATGTAGAAAAGTTCATTGTAAACTTAAACCAACCTACCGTTCAGCAGCGTTTTCAGGAGATTCTTTCTCCCGTAAGTCACATGGAATTGAAGGGAGTTTATTCAACAGAGGGCGCTACCATACGGCTCTGAAAATAATCTCCTGCCATTCCGATGGTAAACTTGATTTCAAGTCTGAGACTGCGGTTATTTCTCTGCATCGGCCACGCAAAATTCCCCCACAGATTGGCTATCACGCGCTCTAACTCAGTTCAAGACGGAGGTTTATCCACAAGACGGCACTGTTTCAGCTAATAATATATCGGCTATTAGGACAACTAAAAACCACGATCACAGACTTGGAACCAAGTCTATTCCGATGGGGACGTGACATTATTGGGGTTTCTGTTGTTCACCGTTCACACAATAGAGGTTGGGTGAATGCGTTCGACAAACGTTTAGATAAATCTGAATGCAGTATTTTCGGTACGAAATCGCGGCCATAAAGGAAGGGATGAACACGTTGCTGCATTGTTGGAATGAATTCACGGTCGTTATGTATAGGGACATGTGGCCACAAAGGCGGCTCAACACATTGTGTCATTGTCGGAATGAAAATCTGGCGACATTGTCTGGAGAGTTGAGCACTGATATGTACGTCAACAATGCGTGGTGAGTTGATGGTTGGCGACCGCATTATTAACCTGACCGCAGCTACATTAAATAGGGCCTAGATTATTTGCACGTCGGCCGCAGTCATTTTGATCTTAAGCGACATCAGACAAGGCGCACTGGAATACAAGGCGCAGTGATAATTTTGTGGTCTAAAAAGTCAGATAAGACGCATCTTATCCGCAGGAAATTACGGTACTCCTCTTGACTGCTGAATGCTGATTCAAGGGTGCATTCATTTTCAAATGAAATTGAATGAGCCGGGTGTTAAAGTGAATGGATTTTTTGTTGAAAATGGCCGGGAAAACTTACAATAATAATGATGAGCATTTCTAATGCACCCATGTCCATTTTAAGGTGCTCATGGCCAGCGTTTTCCCTTACCAGTGGTCCTCTAGCCAAATTCCAGTCAAAAACAACCGAGGACCAGTCACCCCAAAATTCATCTGCTGGCTAGTTCAGTGTTGGAAAGCATCCCTATTTAATATCAAATACAGTGTTACTTGTGAAAACTTTGGGCAGACTAGTGATATGACAAGCTATCTCATCCCATCCACTGGCTAGTCACTGAACAAGTTAAGGGCAAACCCTGATGGCGCAGTGACAAATCAATAGAGGGGAATGTTTATGCAGTCCTCATTAGGCGAGTCTCTAGGGAAGTTCTGAACAAAGCCAGTGACTGAGAACGTTTAACATAATCAGAAAAAAAATTCCATAATGAAGGGGCAGCAGAAGTAAATGACCTTCCACCCCAAGATGTTTTGGTCCAGGAGTTCCTTAATTGAAAGATTTTTGTTATTCGATCTCTAGACTTGCAGAAGCAAAGGCAAGGTTGAAGTCCTTCTGAGAGATATGGTGGTAAAGTGCCTTCTGATGAGCGATAGACATACACAAGGATCTTGAAGACATTGATGGGTAACCAATGTAGATCTTTAAGGAGTTTGTTTTCAAATCAAGAATAGAACTCTATTTCAATAAATAATTGTTGTTGAGCGTCCCAACTCCACCGGCTCAAAAGCCTCTTCTTCCTTGTTCCCAAAACTTACCAACATGTTGTTTAACATCATTCACCGTGAAGTCTTTGCCTGGTACCCTGTTAAGAGAAAGGACGCATGGCATGTATCAACAAACAAATTCAACAACAGACCAATCCAGAGCTGTGTGGCTTTCTTAGTTCACAAGATTTTAGGTACAAATGTAGCACAACCAAATAAACAGTCTAGTCTGGCGCCCTGTGTGCACACATGCATTTTTTGCATCAAAAAGATTATTTCAAATCACATGGTTTTTGCAACTTTCTCAATACACAGCTTTGGGCTAGTCCAATACAGCATTTGTAACCATCAAAGGGGGCGAGGGGCGAGGGGCGAGGGGCGAGGGGCGAGGGGCGAGGGGCGAGGGGCGAGGGGGGGGGGGGTGACAATGCTTAGTAACAATCTGAAAGCAATCTGATTCTGACTGTAAAGTTCATATCACAAGCATACACACAAGCCTTGTTCGAAGTTTTTCATTGTTTGACCTCAGTGATGGCCGACCCAGTGCAAAACAACGGCAGCAGCTTGCTTGCCTTCTGTAATAAATCCGTTTTGTTCGAAAATATGTGGAATGCTCAGAACTACGCAAACAATGGAAACTCAACTGGTATATCTGCTGCCACCTAGCGTCCCAAAGTCTCAGATTGTAACTTTGTAGACTTTTGATGAATGCAGTGAGGGGACCTGCGCCCAATTTCATAGAGCTGCTTAACGGTAAGCAAATTTTCGTGCTAACTGTTGCAGAAAAATTTGCTTAAGCATAGGAGTATTTCACAGGTTAGCAAGAAAATAAGGCGGCCACCTTGCGCGGCGGCGTTCACCATGGATTTGCATTGTTACGTCATTCATTTTCATGCAGTAAACACCTTAAGGTTAGCATGCCTTTTCGTGTGCTTACGGTTAGCAGCGCTATGAAATAGAAACTCGTGCAGTAAGCACAAAATTGGCCGTTAAGCAGCTCTATGAAATTGGGCCCTTGTCGTTTTTTAAACATAATCATTTATCAAGCTACATGTAAAACTTGCATAATGCCATATCAAAAGGTACTATACAGAATTGGTAAGGATAAAAAACATCAATGTTTAACTTTAGTCTGGAAGCCTACTGATTATGAAGTTCATACTAGAACCATTTTTCTGTAAAATATTTCTTTCTGAAATGAAGTCATACAGTACTTGAAAAAGCTGTATCTGAAGACCTAAATACATGCAACAGCTGATTTATGTTTTTACAACCAAGATTAAGGACAATGTGTTTACATACTGAAAATTTTGCATATTTTTATTCACTATTTTCTCCTGACTCACACAACATTAAGCCCAAATTTCCACAGGTTTGTAATTTCATGTATACGGTTGATCACACAAAACATGAACACTGTCTGCGACTATTTTGTCAGCTCTACCAATCCTGTATAATACCTTTAATAGACTTTCGCAGTAAGATTGTGTTGACATTATAATTCTTCTTCTTAACTCACTTAATTCCTAAATCTTCAGTGCTCTTGAAGAGCATGGGCGTATCAAAGCCTCCTTCTTGTAAGAACTTCATGGTGAACTCTGTATAAGAAATTGTCATCAAGTTAAGACATGGTTGATAAAAGAATGTGCTCATGATATCGTTCCATTCATAACAAGTATCATTAATAAGTCTCTTGTTTCAGGTATCTTTCCAAGTGATCTTAAGCTTGCGTACATTAGGCCCCTCTTAAAAAAGCCTAGTCTTGACAAAGAGGATCTTAAGAACTTTAGACCAGTCGCAAACTTGAAGTTTCTTGGGAAGATGATCGAGCGCATTGTTTCACCTCGGTTGTGGTCTGTCATCACCAAATATGATTTGCAAGATCATTTTCAATCAGCATACAGGGCTAATCATAGCTGTGAGACAGCCCTGTTGCGTGTTCACAATGACATATTACGTGCAATGGATAGTGGCAAAATAACTGCGCTAATTTTACTCGATCTCAGTGCTGCATTTGATACTGTGGACCATAACATCTTGTTACACAGGCTTGAGAATAACATCGGTATTACAGGTGCGGCCCTGAGATGGTGTAAATCCTACTTACAAAACCGACCACAATGTGTGCGTGTTGGTCAATCTTCTTCAGAGGCTGTTGCACTTGACTACTCTGTACCTCAAGGGTCAGTGCTAGGACCGCAATGGTTTGTCATTTACACATCACCAGTTCGTTTCATCATTCAGAAGCATAAACTTCAATACCACCTTTACGCAGATGAGACACAGATCTATTTGTCATTTGATGCAACACAACAAGACGCCAATTATTGTATTAAACGTATTGAAGCATGTGTTGAAGAAATCCGTCAGTGGATGAAAAATAATTACCTCAAACTTAATGATAACAAGACTGAGTTCATCCTCATTGGCTCTAAACAGAAACTCAATAAGATCACTACCTCACATATTACAATTGGGAACTCAACCATTGCTTCTGTTCAATCTGTGCGCAATCTTGGTGTCGTCATGGATAACACCATGACTCTGGACTCACATATCTCTTAAATTGTAAAATCATCTTCTTACCAGATCAGAAACTTGGGTAGAATTCGTAAATATCTCACTCCACAATCTGCTGAACAATTAGTACACGCCTATGTCACTTCTCGTCTAGACATAGGAAATTCCCTTCTTTTCGGACTTTCAAAATCACAGGTTCATCGTCTTCAGTTGAGACAAAACATGGCTGCTCGTCTTGTCACGTGCACCAAGCTGTCCATGCACATAACTCCTGTCCTTTGTGAGTTACACTGGCTACCCGTTCATCTTAGGATCCAGTTTAAGCTGTTGCTTCTCACTTACCGTGCTGTCAATGATCAAGCACCACCATACATCTCTGATCTACTTGAATTATATAATCCACCCCGGTCTGGTTTGCGGTCAGCTGCTAAATTACTCTTGGTTGTGCCTAAATCATCTAGGTCCTGGGGCGACAGAGCTTTCTCTGTCGCAGCTCCCCGGTTATGGAACACAATTCCCTACAATATTCGTACTTCTCCATCACTTGAGACATTCAAAAACAGGTTAAAAACACATCTCATGCAAAGCACTTATGGTCGGGATCATGTGTAAATGCTTATTTCAGTTTTTCCATTTGTAAATCATGATTGCATCCTGTTTACTATTATGTACTTGTGTACGTTGCTTTTGTTTTTATGACCATGTTGCTCTGTTTGCGCCATGAGCGTTTTTTGCGGATTTGTGCGCGTTATAAATGTTCTATATTATTATGAATTATTAAGAAACATTAGTTTATAGCATCACAGGGGCCGATTTCACAAAGAGCTAAGATTGATCTTAAGTGTGTATCAATCTTAAATACTAAGCAAAGTGTGATGTCACAATAGAAACCAATACGGTAGTACTGACAACTCATCTTAAGAATAAGATGAACCTTCTTTGTGAAGTCGGGCCCTGGCCTGATACTTCATTCTTGTAAGGGTGGGGCAGTTTCTCCTTTGTAGAGGGCACCTCGATCATTTCATGGGGCACCAAGGCATGCAATGACTGGAGGATGGAGGTAAAACGTTCAACCTTTTCCCAAAATGCCCTACGAAAGATGGCCTCTCCTGGGCAAATTGTAAGAGGGCGCACTGTATTGCAAATCACCCGAATTGTTACCAGCTCTTAGATTTTTTGGTTTGGGAACGGTTCGGGATCATTCTTCGCCTTACAATTACTTGATGTCCAGCTTGTTTTTAGTCCTCACATACTTCACCTTGTCCGTGCATTATTTTCACCCATTTGGTGGTGAATCTTTCGCTGGTGAGTTTTTCCTCAAGGTTCCATGTTCGTTTTCCTTCAATCTCATCATCTTGATGCTCTCCTTCATTGTAGTGGCGTCTTGCTTTAGCACGCTGTGAAAGAGATTGTTTCAAAGTAAAAGGTTATTTACATTTTTAATTTAGCATCTCCTGCATAGATTGTCCGGAAATACCTCAAGTTCACACTGTCGTGCTACAATTGCCATTTCCTTTTTTCAAAAAAACTAAAAACCCATTATAACCGAATAATAAAATTGCAATATATACATGTACTAATTCAATACAAAAACAGTACTAAAAAACTCCATACTCAGTGTGCAGTCTAAATATTCTCAAAGTCAGACTTCCATCCATTGTTTATGTACTGTATGCCGTCAGTTGTGCATCTATTTTGTGTCCTGTAATTGTGACAATACACAATTTTTGTAAACCTTTTGTGAAACTTAAGTTGTACACTTACTTGCCATTATCTGCAATTTTCAATTAATAAGCCCAAGTTTCCCTTGGTACAAGATATAGGAACAATGTTTTCCCTGTATGGCTTTACAGGAAAAACACTTCCAAAGTCACCTTGGTCAAGCAATCGCAAGGTTGTGGGTTCGAATACGGCCAAGCCAACCACTGCCATGACTGTTTCACAGTGACTTGAATAAGTAACACTAAATTCTAGTCATTGTGGAACAATGGATTTTTCATTAAAGTTTTGTAAGTCATCTTCATCTCCTCCACTACCCGGTTTTCAAGGCACCATGCCTTTTTCTTTGATTTGACAAAAATAAACTAATGCAATACATCAACTGATGCCCTAGTTACCTTCCTTTGTTTATTAGAAGTATGCAAACATATATAAAACTGGATGGACATTGTAACTTTCACACCACGCACCGATCGTCGATGCCTTCAATAGTGTCTCATTTGTTTGGAGTTTTACCTGTTTTCAAGGCAAACTAGAAAGTATGGTGTCCCGGTGAAGCCATATGTGGAAGCAACATCTGCAGTGACTACAAGTGTTACGTGAGACTCTGTGTATGACTCTATAGCCAGCAGTTGTCTTTATTTTATTCAAAATATTTTTTCTTTAATTTTAAAAATTACCATGGTGATCTGCAAAAATTTTAACTTAACAAAATAAACAAATAAAATGTGTGTGAATGATTCTTGGATTTCAACTCTGATTTTTATTTTGTTTTGTGTCTTTTTATGTTTCTTAAAATTTATAATAAAACATATAAATAAACAGTGATAATTGAATCCACAAGCTGATGTTTGAATTTAATTGCATATTTTATAATAATGATAATATGAGGGTTACACAAATTTTCTCCAGACTATGAGAAATTGATATAAGGCACATGGCTTCTTTAGGCCTCTGTATTTTTTTCCCCAGCATGCTCAGCTGAAAGTTGAGTCACATGATTTGATCATCGTGAATTGTAAATTGAAATAGTGTTTGATGAAACTTTTTTCGGTGCGCACAATTTTGTTTATGGCCCTGACAGTATGACATATTTTTGTACCTTGTAGAAATGCCTAAATACCACAACTTTGTGCATTTACAAGTGCAACTAACAAGTTGAGCCTTACATGTTTCTAAATTTTGGTCAACGGAGAGGACACTCGACGATGTTTGGCAAGTACTGTACCGGTAAACAAACAAATTGTATCTAGGGACTGTTTACATCACGCGCAGTGACGTAAGATTTGCCACAATTTCAGGGTTGACTTGTATTACAGAAGGTCCTACGATCTATCTATATAATATAATCTATAACTTTAGGGATGTGCCTTCAAGTTCAATTTTTTATCGCTAAACTTAAGAAAAAATGGGTCCAAATGTGTGGCCAATGAATGATTCAGAATCATTCATCCTACACTGGAGACCTTGCCAAGTTGCTCTCTCGAGTCTGGCCACAAAAGTGGGGCTAAACAAAAATTAAGACATTTTAAACCTTGTGTTTGTATGAGGATGAGAGAAGTTGGCTGTTGCCGAGTTCTCTCCTTGGGAAGATCATCTCAACAAACAAACACACACAAAAAACAGTCGAGCACACAAAACGAATACCAGTCAACTCGCCCCCCAGCAAAGTCGCCCACTACAAAGTCGCCCCCCCCCCCCAGCAAAGTCGCCCACTACAAAGTCGCCCCCTCACTTACAAAGTCGCCCCCTGTCAAAGTCGCCCCTCACAAAGTCGCCCCCTGACAGATTCAACCATTTAGATTTAACCATTGAATCGAACATAGACAGTTTTCTGAATTAAATTAAGCATGCCAATCATTTAAGATTGTAATTATTGCTGTGCATAATTTAATCCATACCGGAAACATATTTTTATACCTGATATTTTTAGTTAATATTTGTAATCAATTTGTTTTAACAATAAACAGTTGTTATGACATGTTTAGTGATTTTGTCTGTAGGCCTAGTGTTTGAATCAAGGCCAGTTTGAATTTCCCCAGTGTGGGGTAATAAAGTTTTATCTTATCTTATCAAAATACATCAGTGATCGACTTAGGGTTTTAATTAAAGTAGGCAACCTGTCAACTTATCACAACAACAAAACTTCACGAACTTCAAATAATGTATCAAAACACATCAGTATTAGAGTTAACATAATTTTATTCAATTAAACAACATATTATAGACTATAAAAAAAGAAGGTTTTGAATTTAAAAAAAAATTAGAACTTTATTTAAAAACAAATAAATAACCACCATAACTTTTAATAAATTCGCGAATAAAATTTAGTTCTTTAGTAGGGTAAGTAAATAAAACAAGGGGGAAAATTATCAAGTAAATAACCACCATAACCTTATAATGTTGAGAATTAACGGGAATAAACATATGCAAAATCAAATTAGTTACGGCCGATGAGTGTCCCAGAAAAGACGCCGCGGTATTTCATTTATCAAGTAGCCCCGTATAATGTTTTCAATTACCATTGCACAAAAATTTGCTTCAACATGGAGGGGGAAAAAAAAAAATTAAACAAATTGGGTTTGAAGTTTACATCAACATAAAACAAATAAATAAAATGCAACTAAAAACAACCCAACAGTTACACGGAAATAACAAATATTTTAAAAAGTTTGAAGTTGGAATTCAGCGCCCTCACTTTTGTGATAATGGCTTTACGTCGCTCAACCATACACTGGGCGACTTTGTTAGGGGGCGACAGTGTCGGGGGGGCGACTTTGTTGGTGGGCGACTCTGTCAGGGGGCGACTTTGTGGTGGGGGCGACTTTGTGAGGGGCGACTTTGACAGGGGGCGACTTTGTAAGTGAGGGGGCGACTTTGTGGTGGGCGACTTTGCTGGGGGGCGACTTTGTAGTGGGCGACTTTGCTGGGGGGCGAGTTGACTGGTTTCCCACAAAACACATGACATCACACTACACACAGTCTTCTTTTCGCTTGTTCAAAACATGCGCAACATTATCAATTTGCATCGCAGCAAGAAGGCCCAAGTTTGCAGAATCAGGAGATTGCGTCGCGCAGCAAGCAGTTTTGTTTCTGGCTCAAAATCTTGACATTGCGCTGCGCAATCTCGAATTCACATTCATTTCATTCAATGTCTGTGTATCTCAATTATTCAGAAAGTTACGCTGCACGCATAAAAACAATAATAAGTACCATTCAAAAAGTATCAAACATACCAAGCTCCTCCCTGTATCTTTCGAAGTAGCCATTTTTTTAGTTCATCTCACAAAAAATGAGGGGAAAACTACGATTTCGAGAACAAAACAAGCTAAAATACACATGAAGAGTCGGTCACGTACACACCGTACGCTCACAATTGACAATAGTCTGAGCACACACCTAAGCGTAATGTATTTAGCCAGGAACTTGTAACACATTTGAGACGGAGATCAGACCAATGATCCTTGACCTTTGCAACATCGTTCCCAAACTATTAATATTTCAATGTTTACCCCGGATTATTATGGATAAATCAACAAACCTAACAATAAAAACGAAAACAAATAGTGATAATAATAATGATGGCATGTTTTTCTGAAGTAAAAAAATCTTCGTCTAAGAAGTAGTTGTAAAGTAGGTCACGGTCGGTCGGGTTTTTAGCTTCATGGTCGGATCATGGTCGGATCAGGATCGAGCAAAATTATTATAACGGGAAGGAGGTGGATTGTGATTGTACACGACATCAGTGGCTGGTTCCGCATGAGTAATTCCACAGTCAGGGTACATTTTTGTCAAATTCCTTGACTTTTCCTCACCACAGTCACTATAATTTAGCACACCACTTCAAAACTGTCATTACCAGAATTTGCTAACACAAATTATAAGACCGAAAACAGACCCTGCCGATAGTGTGCTGTGTATTCTAGTGTTGGTGGTTTGTTGACTTGATTGTGTCTGTGATGTGTGAATGATCGAGCTGTTGTGTTGAGCGGAGCTAGCATGAAACGATACGGTACACCCATATGGTACACCTAACCAAAGGTCCAAAGTTCGAGGTCAAATCAACAACAACCGAAAAATACAGATTGTGTGAAAATTGGGAGGAGTTGAACCCCAGCGCACGGGGCTACGGGACGTCTGCCAAAATTCAGTCCAACAGCAGCTACTCCGATTGGGTGTACCGGTCCTATGTGACAGAAATGGCAAATCAACATTCGGTACAGGCGCTGTCATGGAGGCGCCTGTACCTCAGCAGGGCCAAGCTCAAAGCTTCCAACAGAACTTCAGCACTGCTTGCTGGTTTTGCAATGGTAATAAACTGTTTTATCTTGTTCGTTGTCTTCTTAATCTTCTGAATATTATTACAAAGAAAAGTCAATCAATAATCATGATAATTAATGAAAATATTAATTAATAATACTTTTTTTTATAAGTCTTGATTTTTGTTGATAAAGTAAGATTTCCTTATTTATAATAACATGTATATATATTTGCTTTGGAACTGGAAGGTACGGTACTTTGTGTAAGTCTGTGGTACCAGTGTGGTAATAGCCCACCTTGTTGGGCTGTTATGGCTCTCTTTTTCAAATGTAAGTTTTAACATCCGTCAAGACGGTAGCTGTTAGTGTTATGGCTCTCTTTTAATATCTGTAGACCGATGTTAAAAGAGAGCCATAACAGCTCAACAAGGTGTGCTACCTGTGTGGTAGGAATATTTTAAAGACAAATGTGTTTTCTTTCCAACACTATGATACAGTTTGTTGGTATATATTTACTGGCAAGGCAGTGAATGATGATTCTTCTTTCTATTGAGTGCAGCCTTTAAATGATCGAAGATAAACGCACTGCCAGACACACGGGGGAAAACCTCTTGGCAATAAGTGTGTACTGGGGTCTTTTACATTTATAGATTTTATAACAACACACCGGACCTACAGCTTTCAGTCCCATCTGAAAAACGAAGCAGAAGTTGAAAAGCGGCAGTCGCGACTGGACATAGCAATCAATAGTCGCGACTTTGACAATAGTCGCACTAATCACCGAGGCCTAGTCTTCAGTCAAGTGTTTTAAATAACAATCAGCGTAATTTGGTTAGTGGACATGGTGGACAACAGTTAGAGGAGTACACTGTGTAACACTTTTAAGCATAAAGTATTGAGGATAATTTGTTGGTTGTAAATGACCAGTAGTGAGTGAAGAAAATGCTAGTTGGATTCTTCACCCTTTTTTCAAGATTCGGTTATGTTTGATGAATAACTTTTGACAAGATCCAGGTTTGACATGGTTGGAGGTTACGGCAAAATGTTAATGTACATTATTTATATATTTTTTTCAGGTTGCCTTGGTGGAAATTCAGTTTGACCAAGAGGGAATTCCAACTGGCCTCATGGTTGCTTTCAGCGTATGTACGACTCTACTGGTTGTGGTTCACATGTTTGCGTTGTTAATCAGCACGTGCATCTTGCCGAACATTGAAGCCGTCAGTAATGTTCACAATGTGAACGCTGTGAATGAATCACCCCACGACAGCCTCCACTGCTACATCGAGATGGCATGGGCCTTCTCCACCATCTTTGGCATCGTGTTTTTCCTCCTCGACATCATCTTATTGTGCTGGGTCAAGTTCCACCAATACATTGATGCAGCCGTTGCATCCACTGCGATCGCTGTTCCAGTTCTCATTATTTTATGCGTCTTTGCTGTCCATTTCTATCGCAAATTGGTCGCTCATAAGTACGAACGCTCCACCAGGGGACTTGAGGAACTCGAGAGTATGGCAGTTGAACTTGATAATGGCGGGAACAATTCCACACCAGAGGGCCAAGAGTCCCATGTGATTCAACATGTTTGAGGAAACTGCCAAATATTATATTATTACATAATTCATCTATATAAAATATAGTTATTTGTTGTAGCTAATGTAGTTCTTTATCATCAACCCTCCTACTGTCTGACCAATCAATATAATCCGCTGTGGTTTTGGATGATGGATAAACTATGTCGGGCTGCTATATGATATCATGTGGTATATGAGCCTGCACGGGCCCTCTTACTATGTGGTCAATTCATCTACATAATACACATATTCAACCCTGCTACTGTCTGACCATTTAACACCCACTGTGGTTTTGAAGCATAGATGGGCTATGGCATCCTGCAATATGATATCATGATAGTGAATACACCTTCACAGTCAACCCTCCCACTGTCTGACCATTCAATAACATCCAGTGTGTTTTTGAATCATAGATGACCCAATATGACACCCTGCAATATAATAGTGAATGCACATGCACAGTCATGACAGTTCACAGTCAACCCTCCAACTGTCTGACCACTAAACAACATCCACTGTGCTTTTGAATCATAGATGCCCTATGACATCCTGCAATATAATAGTGAATGCACATACACCTTATTCATGACAGTACACAGTCAACCCTCCCACTGTCTGACCATTCAATAACATCCACTGTGTTTTTGAATCATAGATGGGCCAGCCTGCAACATGATATATTGTGGTGAATGCGTCTACACAGTAAACAGTTAACCCTCCCACTGTCTGACCATTCAATAACATCCACTGTGTTTTTGAAGCATAGATGGGCTATCTATGCCAGCCTGCAACATGATATAATGTGGTGAATGCGTCTACACAGTAAACAGTTAACCCTCCTACTGTCTGCCCATTCAATATCATCCACTTTGGTTTAGAATTATTGATTGGCTATCACAGCGATATGATACCACAGCGAATGCACACTAGATATTAAAGGCACTGGACACTATTGGTAATTACTCAAAATAATATTGTTAGCATAAAAAATTACTTGATAACGAGCAATGGAGAGCTGTTGATAGTATAAAACATTGTGAGAAACGGCTCCCTCTGAAGTAACGTAGTTTTTGAGAAAGAGGTAATTTCTCACTCAAATAATAAAAGACTTCAGCTGAAGCCTTTTATTATGCATCTGAAAGCACACAATGTAATACAACAAGGGTCCTTTTTCTTTCATTATTCTCTTGCAAATTCGATGACCAATTGAGCCCAAATTTTCACAGGTTTGTTATTTTATGCATATGTTGGGATACACCAAGTGAGACTGGTCTTTGACAATTACCAAACGTGTCCAGTGCCTTTAACTGTATACAAAGTTAGATCAGTACACAGATAGATCTGTGCCAGTGGTTAGAGAATGGAGGGGTGTAAAATGAAATAAAACAAGTGGTAACTAAGGGTTGTCCCTTGTGTTTACCGCATTATGCCTTCGGAAAAACCATGGGTTTACTCAACTTTAGACCCTGATTTACCGCTTGCCTAATCTGTCATACCTTCCTTATGAAGTGTTGTTATTATTATTATTGGTTTATTAAAAACATTCAAACATCGCAGCCAAAGGCTGAATTGAGTTTAAAATACAGAGATTTATAAAAATAGATATGTTAAAAACTACAGAAAAAACATAAATAAAAACAATTAGTTTTAATACAGGTGTTATACAGGAATGTGTAGGAGGGTTAAGTGGGAAAAATATTAACAAATTAACTTTACATATATGAATTTATGGATAATTATTATAAAAAATAACAACTGTTATGTCCTGTCAGTAACTCAGCCGTATGCAGATGTACATTTCAACTATATTTATTAGTCCAAACTTGACAGCTCCAAATGTGGAACTTACTCCATTGTGATTCTAATCATAACTCAACTTCTTATAACACAACAACTGGAATGCGCATGCGTAACTTTTAAAGTGGCAGACGCGACTGAAGTGAATACACTACAACTAAAAGTAGCCTTCATGTTTACAAATAGCACATTAATTATTGTCATAAAAGGACATGGATTAATAATAATAATAATATCGGCTCTTATATAGAGCAATTCCAAAGAATGATCATTGCGCTTCACACTTTATTACCCTTGGTCAGTGGGCCATTATTTCATTCCTGAAACCATCTCATCTCCCTGGGGAGTATACAGCCTGTGCTGCCAAAGCGCACTAAGCTAAATCATTCACAAGAACCATCTCTGCCCTCACCCGTGGGTGAAGAGAATCAATTATAGTTAATAAAGTGTCTTGCTCAATGACACTGTCATGACCGGGATTCGAACCCACATAGACTTACAGGTGTTATACAGGAATGTTTTGGTATAAAAACAGTATTGTTTGATTTTAGTCTAAAAGCTTACTGACTATGAAGTTCATACAGTTTCATACTACAACAACAAAATTTCTGTGAAATATTTTCCCCTGAAATGAAGTCATATTCAAGAAAACTATATCTGAAAACCTTTTTTAAAAAAACACATCTGATTTGGCTGATTTTGTTTTTTGGATTTTAGATTTTTGGATTGAGACAAAACTGTCCCAGGTTTGTAGTTTCATGTACCGGTATATAGTTGATCACTTTATTGCGACTAAACTGTCACCTCTACCAATCCTGTATAATACCTTGAGCAGTACTGGCTTATAATGAGCGTTGTCACAATTTTAACAATTACTTTAGAACTAGGGGGAAGAAACCTTGAAAATCAACTTCTTTAGTTTTCGGAAATATAACTTTTCTTATTCCCAGTAAGTAGGGGTGAAATAAAAATAAAAAAATAATAAAACAATGTTAAGTTTCCAAGAAAGTTTCCAATGTTTTGGTTTGTTTCTCCAGAAGCATATATGACCATCATGTACCTAGATAATTTATCATTGAAACACAAAATCATACACTAGTTATTACGGTTTTTCAGAGTTATATTTGTCAGAAATACAGAATTCAAAGATAACATATGTAAGAAATACATAAATCATTGATAACATATCTTGTAAATATGGAAATCGAAGATAAGGTATCTTGCAAATATTCAAATCAATGATAACATATCTTGGAAATACGGAACTCAATGATAGCATATCTTTGAAATACGAAATTCAATGAAAACATTACTGGGAAATACGGAAATTCGAAGATAGCATATCTTGGAAAGGGGTGGAATTATGGGCCCAGTATTGAAAATGCATGAAATACCTATTCATGCTTTTGGATGTTTAGAGATCTGTACATAGACATTACCTATATCATATACAGGCAAATTGACTTTCCATATTGGGTGGGGGGGGGGGGGGGGGGGGGGCTTCAAAATTTACAAGAAGACCTCGAATCAGTTCGATTAGCTTCCCCGGGTCGACCACCGGTGTACTCATCCGGGTGAGCCCCTGACATGAGCTAATCGAACGCCAACTTCCCCCAGCTTTCACACCGATGCATCATGGGACAGCCGACCGAAACTAGTTTCCCTGTGTGCATTACAATGGAGCAATAAACTAGTTTTTGCTCCATGGCATTTACGTACGAAACTTTCCTTGGATTCACGAAAAGATCATAAAATAATTATTCTCAATGTAAAACTGCAACCTTTATTTAATAGTTTTACAAGCCCAATTTGTTTAAACTGTATCCCTTTAATTGGGCTCTCAAATCGGTCTAATAGATTTTGAGGACTTAAAAATATTAATGAGGACGAATATCAGTTTTCTCCTTTGTTGGACACCCTTTATGTGCACCCATAAGGTATGTCAGGGGCGGATCCAGGATTTTTTGAACCGGGGGGCACAACGGGGCAACCAGGATTTTGTAGTAGAGGTTTAAAAAAAAATGGGTGGGGTCCAGGGTCCGGCCTTACGGCCCCTGGTGGGGTCCAGGGGCGAAGCCCTGGTGGGGGTTGAGGGGGCGAAACCCCCTGAAGCTCTGAGCCTCTGAGCCTTTTGAGCTTTTGGCATTTTGAGGGGTGAAAAACCAAGCCTCCATGTGCCTCAAACAGAGAAATAGACACACTCTTTGGAAATCAGATCCATATAAATCTTCTAAGTTTACTGGGAAAATTTCTGTAACATCGATGGTGGGGTCCAGGGGTGAGGCTCGGTGGGAGTCCGGGGGCAAAGCCCCCGGAAGCTCTGAGCTTTTGGCATTTTGAGGGGTGAAAAATCAAGCCTCTGTGTACACGCCTGAAACCGAGAAATAGACACACTTTTAAGCACTTCTGATCCATACCAATCTTCTAATTTTACTCAAAGAAAAATGTAATCCCACAAATCTCGCGTTTTGGATCTGGTCGCTGCAATATATCTGGTTTCATGCATATTCATTCCAAAAAATATAGTTCAAGCTAATAGTGTAGTCTTTACAATTGAATGCCAGAACGACATGAAATTATATTTTATCCAGGACAATTTGGCACGTCAGGTTTCAAACGCATCATGAAAGATTCATTTTGGCAGAAAGAAACAAATTTGATAAAAAATTAGGCATTGGATGAAAACAAAATCCATCCTGCCGCTGGGGGAAAAGACACCACACACACACTTGTGGCTAATTTTTAAGCAGGCAGATAGTAAAAAGTTTTACCCGGGGGGCACGTGCCCCCTGCCCCCCCCCCCACCCCCACCCCCTGGATCCGCGCCTATGTTGTGTTCCATAATAGTTTGTTTGCACTGGCTTGATCATCATACATTCAATCAATCAATCAGTTTATTTCCACAGTTTCAAAATCACAATCAATATCAAATCATAGGCAATGTATTAGTTGGAAATAAAGAAATAAATAGTTGTTTGATAAGATTAATTAAATGAATAATAAGCATTGACATTTGTGAAACTGTGGGGGACCCATACAGAAGCAAGGCTTGTAAGGGTATGGTTCCCTGAGCAAGCTTGTGCATTGAGCCGATAATTATTTAAATTGATGTGTTGTGGAAGAAGATACCCCTCCAGGTGGGAAACATGTCCCGGAAAGGACTGGTGTACTCAAAAAGGCTCAGTGCACAAGCTGCTAACAATGAAAGTATTTACCTATAACAACGAACAATGGACAAAACAACAAAGACAAACAAAAACATTAGGGACACTTACTTCAATCAATTTCCCCAATTGCTGAACCAAACCATTTACCTATTCCGACTGTTTACTCATAGTCTGATCAATGGACTGGATCCTGGCCTCTATTTCATGGGCCACTTCCCCTAGCAAACTTTAGGTGGCCTGTCTAGCCGCCCTCCTTGCGTTTCTATATTCTTATAATGGACATTTTCTGTCTGTATATGGCAGCCTGTAGTACCTCTGATAAGTTCTCCGGCCTCGCCCTGAACATGCTCTCACGAACAAACATGGTCGGTCATAGCGTCTACTGAGTCTTCTCAACAAGACGATCTCTTGTCTCCTCAGGAATTTCTGGGTATGCCCTTGCCAGCCAACTTAAGCACTGCCTGACATAACTCCTGAAGTGTTTCCTTCGGCTCCTGTTGATGATGGCGTATTTTCAACAAGAAAGTTCTCCGCCTGATGACCGGGCCCAAACCTACGGAGCCCCTAAAGGGACAGGTAAAAAAAAAAGTTGAAAAGGGGGGAAAAAATATATACATATTTCGTTCCCTCGAAATATTATTTCGTTCCCTCGAAATATTATTTCGTTACCTCGAAATACTAATTCGTTACCTCGAAATACTAATTCGTTCCCTCGAAATATTATTTCGTTCCCTCGAAATCATTTCGTTACCTCGAAATCATTTCGTTCCCTCGAAATATTATTTCGTCCCCTCGAAATATTATTTCGTCCCCTCGAAATATTATTTCGTTCCCTCGAAATGTTATTTCGTTCCCCCGAATTATTATTTCGAAGGAACGAAATAGATTATTTCGATCGAACGAATTAATTTATTTCGTTCCCTCGAAATCATTTCGTTCCCACGAAATCATTTCGTTACCTCGAAATCATTTCGTTACCTCGAAATCATTTCGTTCCCTCGAATTATTATTTCGTTACCTCGAAATCCTTTAACTGCTACGGAGTCCATGAAATGCCGTTTCATTTATTTCAGTATGCAAATAATACTCAGATTAGGCCTTAATAATGAGCCATTGAGGAGACAGGTGAGAGAAACAATATTGAAATGTATTTCGTTCCCTCGAAATAATATTGCGTTTCCTCGAAATAGCATTCCTAGTTGAAAACAAAAAAAACTCTTACCTGTCTCCTCAATGGCTCATTATTATGGCCTAATCTGAATATTATTTGCATACTGAAATAAATGAAACGACATTTCATGGACTCTGTAGCAGTTAAAGGATTTTGAGGTAACGAAATAATAATTCGAGGGAACGAAATGATTTCGAGGGAACGAAATGATTTCGAGGTAACGAAATGATTTCGTGGGAACGAAATGATTTCGAGGGAACGAAATAAATTAATTCGTTCGATCGAAATAATCTATTTCGTTCCTTCGAAATAATAATTCGGGGGAACGAAATAACATTTCGAGGGAACGAAATATTATTTCGAGGGGACGAAATAATATTTCGAGGGAACGAAATGATTTCGAGGGAACGAAATAATATTTCGAGGGAACGAATTAGTATTTCGAGGTAACGAATTAGTATTTCGAGGTAACGAAATAATATTTCGAGGGAACGAAATAATATTTCGAGGGAACGAAATATGTATATATTTTTTCCCCCCTTTTCAACTTTTTTTTTTACCTGTCCCTTTAGGGGCTCCGTACAAACCTAATTCTTTACAACAAATTAACTTAATCATCTTCTCATAATTAAGTCTTCTTGTGACCATTATGCGCACCAAAAATACGGATTGTATCTACTTGCAGACTTGCGGCCAAATACCACACGACAACTCTAAAAATGCCCGTACTATTCATTCCTAAGGACTTCACCATTATACCTGTCAGGCAACCATTATAAGGCCAAGCCTTCGGGGAACCAGTGAATTCGGTACGTTCCTCTTACTCTTCGCAACAAAAGTTGACTTTCTATTCAGCGGCCAAGGCCCCGCCCAATTGTCTGCCCCAGAGTCATCAGCCACTATCCTATACCCTTTCAGCCATAGGCGAGCGTGTAGCAATTTCCGGTTGTTCCCAAGACAAGCCAGGTGTCTCTTCTCTCATCTCAGCCAAACTCTGGCACGGAAGATTGAACTCAACCTCCGGATCTACCTTATTGTGCTTACGGGCATCACTGATCGGGCTTACCCCAGACGGTTTTACCTCCTTCAATGATGCCTCCAACTTCTTAATCTGCTCAAAGGTCCTCACCAGATACAACTCCCGACATTTTGCCCCAAAATAGTACACCGGCGCGTTTCTGCGTACTCGTTTCGCTCCACACAGACTCTGGTCTTGCCAACCACTTAACGAGTACACCTTCTTTGTTGTCTTACCTCTCGGGTCAAATGCACCAAATCAAACAGATCAATTGCAAAACGAAGGCAATCAACAACCCAAATAAAAGAAACAGAACACAAAGAGACCATCGATCCAATCAATGTCTTACACAGCTATACTGTGAGGGACATTATTGGTGGACGAGTTGTTCTCCCTGAATTTCTGATACTTCTTATCTCTGAATAAATTCGATACGAGAAAAACAATGAGTGCTGCGACACTTTTATTCCCAAAACGACCTTTCAAAAGAAAAGGCAACACCACAATCCCACCTCTGACACCAATTTGTCGCGCAAACACCCCCCTCAAGCAGGATGTCTCTCAGGCATCTACCCTGGTGAGTGTTGGCATCGGACGGCCTGACCGGAATTGCGCTGGGCGGCTAGAAACAGATTCGTTGGATTATATTTATCCCGATCGGGCTGCTTTTTGTGATGACCCCTGACCCTTAAACTCTAGACTTAGCTAAAGACAAAGACAGCAAGAAAAAAACCCAAAAAGATGACACAAGGTTTCAAAGTAGCACACTTGGCAACAACGTTTTTTATTATACAATCTTCCTCAGCTCCGATACTCAACCACCTTTAGGTGGCGCCCTTATCAAAAAGGTTATGGAAAGTCATAGGGTGCGTTCGATTAGCTTCCCCGGGTCGACCCAGGTCTGACCCCAGTGCGTTCGATTAGCTTTGACGTCATTGTTGTGGATCACCCGGGTCAGGTTCAAGTGCCCTGCTTGTGGAGCGGGTTGCTTGGGACTGACCCTGGTTCTCGACGTCACGACGACGAACTTTCTCTATGGCCACCATTTTGTTTCTAATTCAGCGAAACATTTTCTGGAAGTTTGACACACATTTTTTACCATTAAAGCAGCGTTTTTATGAGCAATAAGTAGTTTTGTATTCGCAGCTGGGTACATTTGTATCACTGTGGGCTTGTAAAATTATTTAACGTTGCAGTTTTACCTTGAGAATAATTATTTTGCGATCTTTTCGTGAATCCACGAAAAATTTCGGACGTAAGTAGCACAAAGAAAGTAGTTCCGGTCGGCTGTCCCAAGATGCATCGGTGTGAATGCTGAGGGAAGCTAGCGTTCGATTAGCTCATGTCAGGGGCTCACCCGGTCGGATGAGCGCACCGGGTCGACCCGGGGAAGCTAATCGAACGCACCCACTGACTCAATTATTATTAGGGGTTTCGGCCTAACAGCCGAAACGCCTTTGTTTTCGTCCAGATTCCTTTTTAGGGGTTTCGGCCTAACAGCCGAAACCCCTAAACGGCAAATGTAACTTTTTATTTTTCATTTTTAATCTGTTATTAATTTTTTTTTAAATGCTTTCAATTACTAATAATCATTACGTCACCACCTTTTATAGCGCCTTCTGTCAACGTGTGTTAAATCTACACCTAAAGGTGACAATTTTGAATTTTCATGGTTTTTGTTCGAAGGTATTGCATGGGGACAATTCTTATACCATATTGTAGGTTATAATATCTTACTATGAAAAAACAATTTTTCGTCATCGTGACGTCATCAGTTGTCAGATGACAATAATTCAAAGTTCATAGTTTAAAAAATGTACAGAGTTATAACCTTTGTCCTGTTTTGTAGCTTACAGCACATGTAACATTCTATTTTGAAACGTTATCTACCTTGACCTTTATTTCCGGTACAAACACGAAGCTCTAAAATAAAAATAAATCATATTTCCTATAATAATTGACATTTTATTCAAAACATGACCCTAGTATGACTTTTCCTTCCAGTCCAAACAGGAAGTTCAAATTTAAAAACTTGTATCTCCTCAACACATGTCATAAAATCATTATTTTTGTGCAGTCTGCTAGCTTAAGTATGGTGGCCCTGAAGGGACATCGCACATCGCAAATATCTTTGCAAATATTTGCGATGTCGCAAATATCTTTGCAAATATCTTTGCAAATATTTGCGATGTCGCAAATATCTTTGCAAATATCTTTGCAAATATCTTTGCAAATATTTGCGATGTCGCAAATATCTTTGCAAATATCTTTGCAAATATTTGCGATGTCGTAAATATCTTTGCAAATATTTGCGATGTCGCAAATATCTTTGCAAATATCTTTGCAAATATTTGCGACGTCGCAAATATCTTTGCAAATATCTTTGCAAATATTTGCGACGTCGCAAATATCTTTGCAAATATCCTTGCAAATATTTGCGACGTCGCAAATATCTTTGCAAATATCTTTGCAAATATTTGCGACGTCGCAAATATTATCGCATACTTTATCGCATACTTCGTCGCATAGTTTGCATATTTGTGGTGGATATTTTTTCAAGAGCCTAGATGGTCTTAAGGTTGTTTGGGTTCCAGCCTTCATTCCATTAACGTGTACACCCGGGTGGATAGTCGGATACAGTCTGCTCTGATCTGCGCCGTGTGTGTGTACATGTCAAATGCACTGAGATTGAGAATGAGATGAAGGGAGATGTTGACATCCGTGGTCGTTTTTTTGATGAATCTCAACCAAAAAAGGCATCAAGTCAACAAGATCAGCATTATGCCACCTTCAAAAGGATCAGTGGTGAGGATTGTTAATTAATGTTGTGTAGTTACGATAATCGGTTGTCCGTCCAGAGCAGAGGGGATGGCTCAAGGTCCTTTCTCTATATATAATATAGAATAGTAGTAGTACTACCCTCCAATCCATGGTACTACGTACTACGGTACATGGAGGTAGCAACCTACTCCCATGGAGTCTGGACCTCCATGGAAAGTATAAAAACTAGGCCACCAGGCAGGACCCAATTTCATAAAGCTGTTTAGCAGAAAATACTGCTTGGAAAATGTACTATTTGCTTAGCAAAATTTAGCAGGGTACCAGTCGCAACTATGTTAACTTTATGGAATACACTGGCAGTAGCTAACCTGTTTGTTTCTGTTTAGCAAAGTGTTTGTGCTTAACACTTTTTTTGACAGGCTTTATGAAATTTGGCCCAGGACTCGAGTCAATACATACGGCAGGTACCGATAAATAGTCAGGTAGTCGTTGCGATAATCGTAATCCACCATCCTCCCGACGGTCGGAGAGGTTGGTGGGTTACGATTATCACAACTAAACGCTGTACCAAGTACGAAGTAGGGCCCAAGTGTCTTGTTTTTAAATTGAACTGCAAAATTAATGTAATGAGCAAACACCCCCCCCCCCCTAAAAAAATAAAAAACATTACCCCTTTTACCTGACCCTTGGTTCGGGTATAATTGACTGTTGGATTAGATCATTTATACAACTCAAGACAACACTAACCATAAAAGCTGTACTAACAGATTTTTCCAAAACATTGTGATCTCTGTCACAATTGTCGAGACTGTTACAGAAAAATAGTTGCGACTCATCTTTTTCAGTTTTTGACTTCTTACAGAACCCAAATGTGTGTGTGTGTGTGTGGGGGGGGGGGGGGGGGGGGATCTCCTATGGGTTGTTGGACTGGACAAATCAGAAGAGTATATTTCCACCCTTACTCATATGTACATGATTTCTTCAAAATGGGAAAACTTTGCGTTAACAAAAATTGACATGAACTGTTAACCTTACCTAATTTGTTATTCTTCTACTACTTTGTTTGCAGAAAATATCGCAATGTTGAATACCAGCAAGTTGTCAGATGGTGTTGGGGCTACCTCGGAAGGTTCAACATGTACATGTATAATGGATGCCATCCGAACGATGTAACCCAACCCCAATGGACAAAAGGATTTTTGTACCCCCACCACCACTAGACTAAAAGTAATTTTAAAAAAATAAAATAAATATTGCCAATCTTATTGTATGAGTTCCTCATCTCACCTGAATTTAGGGTGGGTAATGTGTTATTTATAGCCGCTATAGTTGGTGAAATGTTTGTAAATGCTCCCAAATGAGATTCAAAAGTTAGACGGCTAGACGCACAAATAATTTGTCAAACATATAGCCCATGCTGTTGTGTCTCTCACTGGTTTGTATTCACACTACATATTACATACATGGAAGTTTTACGGTAAAGAGGCTTCAAAAGGGGAACTTTTTTGAGAACCACAATCTTGGATAAAAATCTGTAAACATTTGGTTCACTCAGATGGGATGGATGTCATTACAAGAACATCGCTATAATCCGGTGAGGTTTGTGGTAACACCAACACACCATGTGAATGATCTCTTTGTGGTGGTCCTGAAAAGAAATGGTGGTTTCACAACTTGATGTTTTGATCAGTATGCTCTGTTCGTCTTCATGAAGTTGTCAAACCACCACTGCTCAAAAGAAATTTTACACATGATGTCACTGCAAACCCCACCTGATTGCACTTCCACCATGCAAAGTTTAAATTATATTTAAATTCTGGAATATGATCAAAACATGTTCAGCTAGTCTGGTGCATAGTTTTCAGGATTGAGGATACAAACATGGTGGCCTCCATTTACTATAAATTTTTAGATGATCAACGAGTAAATGACAATAAACACTTTTAATGTACACACATCAGTCTTTATGAGTATTATTTTATTTCAAAGTACCCCTCTTCAGTTTCAATTGAAAGCAGCTTATTTAAAAGAGAATGTTGCTAACCCTTCTTGAATAATTAAAGACATTCTAAACAACCACCTTACATACACAAAGCAGTATTTTATAAATTAAAAGTATTATTTAATGTCAAGAATTTTTTTACATAACACTACCCATGTATTAGCATAGTTGACCTCCCCTTTGTAGTTTCAAATTTGAGGCATTAAATAGAAAACGGCTAAATTAAAAAGGGAATATTGCCAAACTAATTCTTTGCGTTGCTTACTCGTCTTGCATTAACAGACCACCTTATCAAAAATGATCAGCTCAATTAAGAAAATGTAAACAAAAAGTACAAATTACAGTCAACACTAGCAAGTTAGGTTTTCTGGCAACTTGTAAACAAAGACGTGTAATTGATGTTTTGTGTTTGCCCTGGATGAAAACACATTACACATGAAATGTTTTCTCACTGTGAATACTCCAACTCCTCTGTCTCCCCCCCCCCCCCCCCCCCCCCCCAAACAACTCCTGTACTTCACCATGCAATAAGCACAAACTACAATGTAGGGCTGCTCATTAATTTTACACAGCAAACAAAATTAATATTTAAAACAATAATAATAATAACAAATAATTATACATGTACTCAATAAAACCCTACATTTAAATTACCTGATGTGGTTGTGGTCAAATAAAAGTTACATAAACGTCTCATAAGATAATAAAAGGTGTACAGGAATATGTACAATGTGATCAACAAGGTAAACAATCCAAAATGGCTTGCTGAATTAATCATAGTGACCATCAGAAATATTCCTCTGCATGTACAATAAGGTATTTAAACAAACTATCTCAAATGTATCTCCTCAATACTTGTATTAGGATGACAAAAGAGACTTTGTTTTCATTTAATTTATTCTGGTTGTGAAGCCAAGGACTCTCAGAAAAGCGAACGAAATCAATGTACTAGCAAATAACCAAATGGAAAAAAGACAAGGAAGTTTCAATTTTAGATGCGGGAGGAAAACCCATGCAGTCAGGTAGGGACTGAAAACCCAATCCACATAGTGCCCCCAGCAGGATTCGAACCAGAGTCCTACAGGTGAAAGGTGAGGAAAGATACCTCTACACCAACCCAACCACCTCATTGAAACGGGGGATAGTTTAATTTTCGTTATCGCATTGTTTTCCTATTCTCCCTTTACCACAATTTGGGGCAGTACTGATTTGGGGTCACTTTCTGTCCCGCTTGCCATCATCACCAATCACCGCCTTCTCCCCAGACTCCTGCTGAATTGTTGACCCTTGTCCCTTCTTTGAACAACCATCATCGGCCTTTGTTCTTTTATTAGACTTCTTCCCAGTTGTGCTCTTCTTTCTTATTGATGAATCATCACCTTCTTCAGTTAATACTTTTCTTCTCTTCAGATGTTGTCTCGCTCTTCCCAGCCTGCTCTGTGTTTCTTGGACATCTTCAATGCCAGGTTTAGGTTGAGGTCTGCCAACAGGTTCAGTTATTAAATTAAACCTTGACACAAAACTTTCCACAGCAGTGTCCTTGTCTGGTCTTGTTACCGTGCTTGAATGATAGGGGGCCAGGGCTCGATTTCACAAAGAGTTAAGATTGATCGTAACTGCAAATCCATCGCAGTTGCTTAGCCAAGAGTGATGTCACAATACAAATCACTATGGTAATTACTGATAACTCATCTTAAGATGAATCTTAGTGCTTTGTGAAATCGGCCCCAGGATTGCAAACAAGCTGAAGAAAATTTGACTTTATGTCTTCTCACCCTGCTGATAAAGGAGCACTGGGAGCACTGTCGCCTTGATGACTCTCTTTGCATAATCTGAAATTATTCAGAATATGAAGTAACATCAATTATGAAATATTTCTCATTGAATAGATTCTTGTAAACCTGAATAACCAATATTCATTATAGGTCATTCTTTGCTCATTAAAACCTTGTGGCTGCTCAAAGGAACATAGCTTCAATGGCTTGAGGTTCTCAGACAATAACCACCATACAGGGCTAAGACAGTGTTGTTCTAATTGTATGGGGATTAAAAGGATTAGGACATGGTGCTCCTGTCATAAAACTGATCATTATCACAGGAAATGATTATTGATTTTTTCACTTAACTGGGAATTCTGCTAGCACAACACCTGAAAATTTACTATAAATTTGAAGTGTTTTAAGTATTCTGAAACATATCAGAAGTTATGTTTTCAACTTTTTTTTATTTTTTTTTTTTGGGGGGGGGGGGGGGGGGGGAAATTATTAGTAATCTACAATACTGACCTACGTGTTACCCCGTGTTGGAAGAACAAAAGCGAACATATTGCTGGAATGGTGTTGCCTGCATTGGAAGTACATAACTAACAGGTACAGAACTGAATATTTAAGTAGCAAGGAAAATAACTATGGACATAATAAACAGGAAGAATTTTACATTTTAGCAATTATTAGAACAGACACAAAGTTTGTAGAAAATGTAAAGGGAAGTAAAATTGAAACTACATAAAAGCATTATGAGCGCTATGGGACATCCTACGTTCCACACAAGACTAAAATAAATAATGCTTATTTTAACCATGCATGCTAAAAAGAATTGTATTTTAGTTGGAAGCACAATACAATTATGTATTTGACAGCTTTAACTTATTCCATTGGTTTAGTACATGGTACAGGTTATTTTTTTCATGTGACTAAACCATTAATAAAGAGCAGAATCTGTATACAGATTGCATAAATGTACATGACATGACAATTTTCAAAAGGATACGATCAACTGCTCCTTCAGGAATCAATCCTTGAAGAGCTGGAGTGTAGTCCGGTAGAACGGCAGCAACACGATGCGTACACCCAGTTGACACGCAACAACCCATAGCAACTAAACAGTGAATTAAAAGGAAGAAATTAATAGAAAAATAATAGATGCAAGGACAAATTATTTTTTCAAATTTTATTTAACATTACAGCAGATATTTGAATATAAGAATTACAGTCATGATACAGGTTCGGCATCTGTGTGGCATTTTACTACATGTAAATAAAGTACTTCTTCATGGTATGAAGATTTACGCACTGTACTTCTAAGTTAGTGCTACTGACTATGATTACTTGTGTGCAGTGCCGCCATTGGTTCTCCCAAGGTCAAACACCCACGGCGCAGTGTAACTTAACTGTCTCATTCAGTGCAAACATTTTGACAAAAAAATTCTGATGTTTCATCTATCCAGAACAACTTAATAGTTAAAAAGGACTACCACCAGTACAATGTAATGTAGGAAAAATAAAGCAGTTTTATGTCAGCATAGGCTGCTGTATGATCAGTAATTATAGTAGGCCTAATAAAAACAAAAATAATAATAAATGGGCCCTAACGTAGGCCTAATCATAATATTAATAATGAGGCTTAATTACTTGGTACAGCGTTTAGTTTCAATAATCGTAACCCACCACCATCCTCTCTGAATGTCGGGAGGATGGTGGGTTACGATGAATGCCAGTCAAGTTGCCCCCCAGCTAATTAGTCGCCCACTACAAAGTCGCCCACTACAAAGTCGCCCCCCTGGCAAAGTCGCCCCCCTCACATTGTTACGCCAACATACAGAGTGGATCTCCTTCTGCTGCCTGAATAAGGGCGCACCACACTAAATAAACTCCCATAGGAACCAATGCTAAATGATAAATATTCAAAAATACTCAAAAAATCGTGAAAGTCTCTCAGCCTCTTGAAAACCAATCAAACATATTTTCGGACGACTGAACTTCAGAATTCTTTTCAATTTTTGCCAGGTCAGCCGTTTGGAATTTTTGCTAACTACCCCAGAAGAAAAAAACGCGAAAATTTGTATTTTTCCAAAACCGACTTGCTGCCAGTTTTCGTGAAGCACTTCTCTACTTACCCGGTCAAATAGGGCCAACTTTAACGCCTAAATTTATCAAGTCTCCTCAAAAGTTGAAGCACAGAACCCCCAGGTTGTGATAGATTATTATATTTACACAATCTATTAATTGCATGACCCCCAAAACGTTGTAATTAAAAATAAGTTGTGGGTTTACAAATTATGATAAGTAGCTTGGCGCATTAATTCTGGCTTATTTGGTGTGGTGCGCCCTATAAGGGCACTTAATTATTCTTTATGGTTAAAAAATTATGCTTAAATTGTTGAAAATAAGTCACTGACTTGATATCTGAAAAAATGAATTGGAAATGTTATTGCGTTCGTCTACAACAAGGTCAAACATGTTTGAGCATTTACATGTACTCTAAGCAATGCGATAAGAAAAACCTGCATTAACGCTGTGTACACTCTAATGACAAGTCAGTTGTTATATCCAAATCCTAGTCACTCAACAAGTTATAAACTTATCTCTTTTTTTTAGTTATACGATTCTAAACGCCTTGCAATTATTTTAAATAATTGACAAGAGGGGGTTAACTAATGTGGAAGCTGTAAAAGGGAAAGGGGATTGAAGAGGGAGGGCCTGAGAAGGGGGGGGGGTAGATTTTGCTTACCCGCCAACATTTTTAACCATGTAATCATATTGAGTTTAAAATGGTGAACTTTATAACAAAAAAGAATATACATAGGTCATTTTACCACGTTTAATTGTCATTCCAAGTTTCATTTTACCTAGCTTTAAGGGATAAGGGGGTGAATGGGTGGGCGGGGCGTGGGCGGGGCTTGTTGCAAAATGCCCTTCCAGACACTTTACGGTTAATAAATTGTGGGTGGACGGACGGGAACAATTGGACTATAGTTAAGAGTTAAGAGTTAAGACTGTAAGCTAATAAGGTGTTTGGGCTGGGGGATAGGGTCCGGGCTGACGGCTAGGGTTTTGGGCTTTGGGGGTAGGCTCGGCTGGGGGTTAGGGTTTGGGCTGGGGCTATGATTTCGGCTAGGGGCTAGGGTTAGGGCTGGGGGTTATGATTCGGCTTGGGTGTAGGGTTTGGGCTGGGGGCTGGGGTTTGGGCTGACGGCTACGGTTTTTGCCGAGGGTTGTACAGTATAGTGTAGGGTTTAGGCTGCTGGTTGGGGACTAGGCCTAGGGTTTCACACGCATCAGAGTGTATTCACCTTCCGGAAACTTGACATATATGATGACGAGTCCACCACCTCCCCTACTCCTCTTCAAATAGTCTGTTGGTGGTTTTTCTCTCCTTTTTCATATTCAACCAGCCACGTTGGCTCATGATTCTTTGAATGTGACCAAAACCGTCAGTCTCATACTTATTACTTTTCATAGTTTAACCATGCAGGTTTAGAAAGCAAACCCCCTTTGAGTGTGAAACGTTGAATTATTCTCGGTTAATAAATGTATTGTAATTTGAGGAAATAGAAACATTATTGCTATACTAACAGTTTACAGTCAAAGAAATGATGTTTCCAATGTAAAAACAGCAACAAAGTGACAAACAATGCCCCCACACAACTCATTACTGTCGTTGTTTCAAGCCTACATAAATGTAAACAGAACACAAACATGGCTGCACGGGCGCCGCCATGTTGTATATATAAGGGCACTTAATTATTCTTTATGGTTAAAAAATTATGCTTAAATTGTTGAAAATAAGTCACTGACTTGATATCTGAAAAAATGAATTGGAAATGTTATTGCGTTCGTCTACAACAAGGTCAAACATGTTTGAGCATTTACATGTACTCTAAGCAATGCGATAAGAAAAACCTGCATTAACGCTGTGTACACTCTAATGACAAGTCAGTTGTTATATCCAAATCCTAGTCACTCAACAAGTTATAAACTTATCTCTTTTTTTTAGTTATACGATTCTAAACGCCTTGCAATTATTTTAAATAATTGACAAGAGGGGGTTAACTAATGTGGAAGCTGTAAAAGGGAAAGGGGATTGAAGAGGGAGGGCCTGAGAAGGGGGGGGGGGTAGATTTTGCTTACCCGCCAACATTTTTAACCATGTAATCATATTGAGTTTAAAATGGTGAACTTTATAACAAAAAAGAATATACATAGGTCATTTTACCACGTTTAATTGTCATTCCAAGTTTCATTTTACCTAGCTTTAAGGGATAAGGGGGTGAATGGGTGGGCGGGGCGTGGGCGGGGCTTGTTGCAAAATGCCCTTCCAGACACTTTACGGTTAATAAATTGTGGGTGGACGGACGGGAACAATTGGACTATAGTTAAGAGTTAAGAGTTAAGACTGTAAGCTAATAAGGTGTTTGGGCTGGGGGATAGGGTCCGGGCTGACGGCTAGGGTTTTGGGCTTTGGGGGTAGGCTCGGCTGGGGGTTAGGGTTTGGGCTGGGGCTATGATTTCGGCTAGGGGCTAGGGTTAGGGCTGGGGGTTATGATTCGGCTTGGGTGTAGGGTTTGGGCTGGGGGCTGGGGTTTGGGCTGACGGCTACGGTTTTTGCCGAGGGTTGTACAGTATAGTGTAGGGTTTAGGCTGCTGGTTGGGGACTAGGCCTAGGGTTTCACACGCATCAGAGTGTATTCACCTTCCGGAAACTTGACATATATGATGACGAGTCCACCACCTCCCCTACTCCTCTTCAAATAGTCTGTTGGTGGTTTTTCTCTCCTTTTTCATATTCAACCAGCCACGTTGGCTCATGATTCTTTGAATGTGACCAAAACCGTCAGTCTCATACTTATTACTTTTCATAGTTTAACCATGCAGGTTTAGAAAGCAAACCCCTCTTTGAGTGTGAAACGTTGAATTATTCTCGGTTAATAAATGTATTGTAATTTGAGGAAATAGAAACATTATTGCTATACTAACAGTTTACAGTCAAAGAAATGATGTTTCCAATGTAAAAACAGCAACAAAGTGACAAACAATGCCCCCACACAACTCATTACTGTCGTTGTTTCAAGCCTACATAAATGTAAACAGAACACAAACATGGCTGCACGGGCGCCGCCATGTTGTATATATAGGGCGCACCACACTAAATAAACTCCCATAGGAACCAATGCTAAATGATAAATATTCAAAAATACTCAAAAAATCGTGAAAGTCTCTCAGCCTCTTGAAAACCAATCAAACATATTTTCGGACGACTGAACTTCAGAATTCTTTTCAATTTTTGCCAGGTCAGCCGTTTGGAATTTTTGCTAACTACCCCAGAAGAAAAAAACGCGAAAATTTGTATTTTTCCAAAACCGACTTGCTGCCAGTTTTCGTGAAGCACTTCTCTACTTACCCGGTCAAATAGGGCCAACTTTAACGCCTAAATTTATCAAGTCTCCTCAAAAGTTGAAGCACAGAACCCCCAGGTTGTGATAGATTATTATATTTACACAATCTATTAATTGCATGACCCCCAAAACGTTGTAATTAAAAATAAGTTGTGGGTTTACAAATTATGATAAGTAGCTTGGCGCATTAATTCTGGCTTATTTGGTGTGGTGCGCCCTATAATAGCACTTAATTATTCTTTATGGTTAAAAAATTATGCTTAAATTGTTGAAAATAAGTCACTGACTTGATATCTGAAAAAATGAATTGGAAATGTTATTGCGTTCGTCTACAACAAGGTCAAACATGTTTGAGCATTTACATGTACTCTAAGCAATGCGATAAGAAAAACCTGCATTAACGCTGTGTACACTCTAATGACAAGTCAGTTGTTATATCCAAATCCTAGTCACTCAACAAGTTATAAACTTATCTCTTTTTTTTAGTTATACGATTCTAAACGCCTTGCAATTATTTTAAATAATTGACAAGAGGGGGTTAACTAATGTGGAAGCTGTAAAAGGGAAAGGGGATTGAAGAGGGAGGGCCTGAGAAGGGGGGGGGGGTAGATTTTGCTTACCCGCCAACATTTTTAACCATGTAATCATATTGAGTTTAAAATGGTGAACTTTATAACAAAAAAGAATATACATAGGTCATTTTACCACGTTTAATTGTCATTCCAAGTTTCATTTTACCTAGCTTTAAGGGATAAGGGGGTGAATGGGTGGGCGGGGCGTGGGCGGGGCTTGTTGCAAAATGCCCTTCCAGACACTTTACGGTTAATAAATTGTGGGTGGACGGACGGGAACAATTGGACTATAGTTAAGAGTTAAGAGTTAAGACTGTAAGCTAATAAGGTGTTTGGGCTGGGGGATAGGGTCCGGGCTGACGGCTAGGGTTTTGGGCTTTGGGGGTAGGCTCGGCTGGGGGTTAGGGTTTGGGCTGGGGCTATGATTTCGGCTAGGGGCTAGGGTTAGGGCTGGGGGTTATGATTCGGCTTGGGTGTAGGGTTTGGGCTGGGGGCTGGGGTTTGGGCTGACGGCTACGGTTTTTGCCGAGGGTTGTACAGTATAGTGTAGGGTTTAGGCTGCTGGTTGGGGACTAGGCCTAGGGTTTCACACGCATCAGAGTGTATTCACCTTCCGGAAACTTGACATATATGATGACGAGTCCACCACCTCCCCTACTCCTCTTCAAATAGTCTGTTGGTGGTTTTTCTCTCCTTTTTCATATTCAACCAGCCACGTTGGCTCATGATTCTTTGAATGTGACCAAAACCGTCAGTCTCATACTTATTACTTTTCATAGTTTAACCATGCAGGTTTAGAAAGCAAACCCCCTTTGAGTGTGAAACGTTGAATTATTCTCGGTTAATAAATGTATTGTAATTTGAGGAAATAGAAACATTATTGCTATACTAACAGTTTACAGTCAAAGAAATGATGTTTCCAATGTAAAAACAGCAACAAAGTGACAAACAATGCCCCCACACAACTCATTACTGTCGTTGTTTCAAGCCTACATAAATGTAAACAGAACACAAACATGGCTGCACGGGCGCCGCCATGTTGTATATATAGGGCGCACCACACTAAATAAACTCCCATAGGAACCAATGCTAAATGATAAATATTCAAAAATACTCAAAAAATCGTGAAAGTCTCTCAGCCTCTTGAAAACCAATCAAACATATTTTCGGACGACTGAACTTCAGAATTCTTTTCAATTTTTGCCAGGTCAGCCGTTTGGAATTTTTGCTAACTACCCCAGAAGAAAAAAACGCGAAAATTTGTATTTTTCCAAAACCGACTTGCTGCCAGTTTTCGTGAAGCACTTCTCTACTTACCCGGTCAAATAGGGCCAACTTTAACGCCTAAATTTATCAAGTCTCCTCAAAAGTTGAAGCACAGAACCCCCAGGTTGTGATAGATTATTATATTTACACAATCTATTAATTGCATGACCCCCAAAACGTTGTAATTAAAAATAAGTTGTGGGTTTACAAATTATGATAAGTAGCTTGGCGCATTAATTCTGGCTTATTTGGTGTGGTGCGCCCTATAAGGGCACTTAATTATTCTTTATGGTTAAAAAATTATGCTTAAATTGTTGAAAATAAGTCACTGACTTGATATCTGAAAAAATGAATTGGAAATGTTATTGCGTTCGTCTACAACAAGGTCAAACATGTTTGAGCATTTACATGTACTCTAAGCAATGCGATAAGAAAAACCTGCATTAACGCTGTGTACACTCTAATGACAAGTCAGTTGTTATATCCAAATCCTAGTCACTCAACAAGTTATAAACTTATCTCTTTTTTTTAGTTATACGATTCTAAACGCCTTGCAATTATTTTAAATAATTGACAAGAGGGGGTTAACTAATGTGGAAGCTGTAAAAGGAAAAGGGGATTGAAGAGGGAGGGCCTGAGAAGGGGGGGGGGGGGTAGATTTTGCTTACCCGCCAACATTTTTAACCATGTAATCATATTGAGTTTAAAATGGTGAACTTTATAACAAAAAAGAATATACATAGGTCATTTTACCACGTTTAATTGTCATTCCAAGTTTCATTTTACCTAGCTTTAAGGGATAAGGGGGTGAATGGGTGGGCGGGGCGTGGGCGGGGCTTGTTGCAAAATGCCCTTCCAGACACTTTACGGTTAATAAATTGTGGGTGGACGGACGGGAACAATTGGACTATAGTTAAGAGTTAAGAGTTAAGACTGTAAGCTAATAAGGTGTTTGGGCTGGGGGATAGGGTCCGGGCTGACGGCTAGGGTTTTGGGCTTTGGGGGTAGGCTCGGCTGGGGGTTAGGGTTTGGGCTGGGGCTATGATTTCGGCTAGGGGCTAGGGTTAGGGCTGGGGGTTATGATTCGGCTTGGGTGTAGGGTTTGGGCTGGGGGCTGGGGTTTGGGCTGACGGCTACGGTTTTTGCCGAGGGTTGTACAGTATAGTGTAGGGTTTAGGCTGCTGGTTGGGGACTAGGCCTAGGGTTTCACACGCATCAGAGTGTATTCACCTTCCGGAAACTTGACATATATGATGACGAGTCCACCACCTCCCCTACTCCTCTTCAAATAGTCTGTTGGTGGTTTTTCTCTCCTTTTTCATATTCAACCAGCCACGTTGGCTCATGATTCTTTGAATGTGACCAAAACCGTCAGTCTCATACTTATTACTTTTCATAGTTTAACCATGCAGGTTTAGAAAGCAAACCCCTCTTTGAGTGTGAAACGTTGAATTATTCTCGGTTAATAAATGTATTGTAATTTGAGGAAATAGAAACATTATTGCTATACTAACAGTTTACAGTCAAAGAAATGATGTTTCCAATGTAAAAACAGCAACAAAGTGACAAACAATGCCCCCACACAACTCATTACTGTCGTTGTTTCAAGCCTACATAAATGTAAACAGAACACAAACATGGCTGCACGGGCGCCGCCATGTTGTATATATAGGGCGCACCACACTAAATAAACTCCCATAGGAACCAATGCTAAATGATAAATATTCAAAAATACTCAAAAAATCGTGAAAGTCTCTCAGCCTCTTGAAAACCAATCAAACATATTTTCGGACGACTGAACTTCAGAATTCTTTTCAATTTTTGCCAGGTCAGCCGTTTGGAATTTTTGCTAACTACCCCAGAAGAAAAAAACGCGAAAATTTGTATTTTTCCAAAACCGACTTGCTGCCAGTTTTCGTGAAGCACTTCTCTACTTACCCGGTCAAATAGGGCCAACTTTAACGCCTAAATTTATCAAGTCTCCTCAAAAGTTGAAGCACAGAACCCCCAGGTTGTGATAGATTATTATATTTACACAATCTATTAATTGCATGACCCCCAAAACGTTGTAATTAAAAATAAGTTGTGGGTTTACAAATTATGATAAGTAGCTTGGCGCATTAATTCTGGCTTATTTGGTGTGGTGCGCCCTATAAGGGCACTTAATTATTCTTTATGGTTAAAAAATTATGCTTAAATTGTTGAAAATAAGTCACTGACTTGATATCTGAAAAAATGAATTGGAAATGTTATTGCGTTCGTCTACAACAAGGTCAAACATGTTTGAGCATTTACATGTACTCTAAGCAATGCGATAAGAAAAACCTGCATTAACGCTGTGTACACTCTAATGACAAGTCAGTTGTTATATCCAAATCCTAGTCACTCAACAAGTTATAAACTTATCTCTTTTTTTTAGTTATACGATTCTAAACGCCTTGCAATTATTTTAAATAATTGACAAGAGGGGGTTAACTAATGTGGAAGCTGTAAAAGGAAAAGGGGATTGAAGAGGGAGGGCCTGAGAAGGGGGGGGGGTAGATTTTGCTTACCCGCCAACATTTTTAACCATGTAATCATATTGAGTTTAAAATGGTGAACTTTATAACAAAAAAGAATATACATAGGTCATTTTACCACGTTTAATTGTCATTCCAAGTTTCATTTTACCTAGCTTTAAGGGATAAGGGGGTGAATGGGTGGGCGGGGCGTGGGCGGGGCTTGTTGCAAAATGCCCTTCCAGACACTTTACGGTTAATAAATTGTGGGTGGACGGACGGGAACAATTGGACTATAGTTAAGAGTTAAGAGTTAAGACTGTAAGCTAATAAGGTGTTTGGGCTGGGGGATAGGGTCCGGGCTGACGGCTAGGGTTTTGGGCTTTGGGGGTAGGCTCGGCTGGGGGTTAGGGTTTGGGCTGGGGCTATGATTTCGGCTAGGGGCTAGGGTTAGGGCTGGGGGTTATGATTCGGCTTGGGTGTAGGGTTTGGGCTGGGGGCTGGGGTTTGGGCTGACGGCTACGGTTTTTGCCGAGGGTTGTACAGTATAGTGTAGGGTTTAGGCTGCTGGTTGGGGACTAGGCCTAGGGTTTCACACGCATCAGAGTGTATTCACCTTCCGGAAACTTGACATATATGATGACGAGTCCACCACCTCCCCTACTCCTCTTCAAATAGTCTGTTGGTGGTTTTTCTCTCCTTTTTCATATTCAACCAGCCACGTTGGCTCATGATTCTTTGAATGTGACCAAAACCGTCAGTCTCATACTTATTACTTTTCATAGTTTAACCATGCAGGTTTAGAAAGCAAACCCCTCTTTGAGTGTGAAACGTTGAATTATTCTCGGTTAATAAATGTATTGTAATTTGAGGAAATAGAAACATTATTGCTATACTAACAGTTTACAGTCAAAGAAATGATGTTTCCAATGTAAAAACAGCAACAAAGTGACAAACAATGCCCCCACACAACTCATTACTGTCGTTGTTTCAAGCCTACATAAATGTAAACAGAACACAAACATGGCTGCACGGGCGCCGCCATGTTGTATATATAGGGCGCACCACACTAAATAAACTCCCATAGGAACCAATGCTAAATGATAAATATTCAAAAATACTCAAAAAATCGTGAAAGTCTCTCAGCCTCTTGAAAACCAATCAAACATATTTTCGGACGACTGAACTTCAGAATTCTTTTCAATTTTTGCCAGGTCAGCCGTTTGGAATTTTTGCTAACTACCCCAGAAGAAAAAAACGCGAAAATTTGTATTTTTCCAAAACCGACTTGCTGCCAGTTTTCGTGAAGCACTTCTCTACTTACCCGGTCAAATAGGGCCAACTTTAACGCCTAAATTTATCAAGTCTCCTCAAAAGTTGAAGCACAGAACCCCCAGGTTGTGATAGATTATTATATTTACACAATCTATTAATTGCATGACCCCCAAAACGTTGTAATTAAAAATAAGTTGTGGGTTTACAAATTATGATAAGTAGCTTGGCGCATTAATTCTGGCTTATTTGGTGTGGTGCGCCCTATAAGGGCACTTAATTATTCTTTATGGTTAAAAAATTATGCTTAAATTGTTGAAAATAAGTCACTGACTTGATATCTGAAAAAATGAATTGGAAATGTTATTGCGTTCGTCTACAACAAGGTCAAACATGTTTGAGCATTTACATGTACTCTAAGCAATGCGATAAGAAAAACCTGCATTAACGCTGTGTACACTCTAATGACAAGTCAGTTGTTATATCCAAATCCTAGTCACTCAACAAGTTATAAACTTATCTCTTTTTTTTAGTTATACGATTCTAAACGCCTTGCAATTATTTTAAATAATTGACAAGAGGGGGTTAACTAATGTGGAAGCTGTAAAAGGGAAAGGGGATTGAAGAGGGAGGGCCTGAGAAGGGGGGGGGGTAGATTTTGCTTACCCGCCAACATTTTTAACCATGTAATCATATTGAGTTTAAAATGGTGAACTTTATAACAAAAAAGAATATACATAGGTCATTTTACCACGTTTAATTGTCATTCCAAGTTTCATTTTACCTAGCTTTAAGGGATAAGGGGGTGAATGGGTGGGCGGGGCGTGGGCGGGGCTTGTTGCAAAATGCCCTTCCAGACACTTTACGGTTAATAAATTGTGGGTGGACGGACGGGAACAATTGGACTATAGTTAAGAGTTAAGAGTTAAGACTGTAAGCTAATAAGGTGTTTGGGCTGGGGGATAGGGTCCGGGCTGACGGCTAGGGTTTTGGGCTTTGGGGGTAGGCTCGGCTGGGGGTTAGGGTTTGGGCTGGGGCTATGATTTCGGCTAGGGGCTAGGGTTAGGGCTGGGGGTTATGATTCGGCTTGGGTGTAGGGTTTGGGCTGGGGGCTGGGGTTTGGGCTGACGGCTACGGTTTTTGCCGAGGGTTGTACAGTATAGTGTAGGGTTTAGGCTGCTGGTTGGGGACTAGGCCTAGGGTTTCACACGCATCAGAGTGTATTCACCTTCCGGAAACTTGACATATATGATGACGAGTCCACCACCTCCCCTACTCCTCTTCAAATAGTCTGTTGGTGGTTTTTCTCTCCTTTTTCATATTCAACCAGCCACGTTGGCTCATGATTCTTTGAATGTGACCAAAACCGTCAGTCTCATACTTATTACTTTTCATAGTTTAACCATGCAGGTTTAGAAAGCAAACCCCTCTTTGAGTGTGAAACGTTGAATTATTCTCGGTTAATAAATGTATTGTAATTTGAGGAAATAGAAACATTATTGCTATACTAACAGTTTACAGTCAAAGAAATGATGTTTCCAATGTAAAAACAGCAACAAAGTGACAAACAATGCCCCCACACAACTCATTACTGTCGTTGTTTCAAGCCTACATAAATGTAAACAGAACACAAACATGGCTGCACGGGCGCCGCCATGTTGTATATATAGGGCGCACCACACTAAATAAACTCCCATAGGAACCAATGCTAAATGATAAATATTCAAAAATACTCAAAAAATCGTGAAAGTCTCTCAGCCTCTTGAAAACCAATCAAACATATTTTCGGACGACTGAACTTCAGAATTCTTTTCAATTTTTGCCAGGTCAGCCGTTTGGAATTTTTGCTAACTACCCCAGAAGGAAAAAACGCGAAAATTTGTATTTTTCCAAAACCGACTTGCTGCCAGTTTTCGTGAAGCACTTCTCTACTTACCCGGTCAAATAGGGCCAACTTTAACGCCTAAATTTATCAAGTCTCCTCAAAAGTTGAAGCACAGAACCCCCAGGTTGTGATAGATTATTATATTTACACAATCTATTAATTGCATGACCCCCAAAACGTTGTAATTAAAAATAAGTTGTGGGTTTACAAATTATGATAAGTAGCTTGGCGCATTAATTCTGGCTTATTTGGTGTGGTGCGCCCTATAAGGGCACTTAATTATTCTTTATGGTTAAAAAATTATGCTTAAATTGTTGAAAATAAGTCACTGACTTGATATCTGAAAAAATGAATTGGAAATGTTATTGCGTTCGTCTACAACAAGGTCAAACATGTTTGAGCATTTACATGTACTCTAAGCAATGCGATAAGAAAAACCTGCATTAACGCTGTGTACACTCTAATGACAAGTCAGTTGTTATATCCAAATCCTAGTCACTCAACAAGTTATAAACTTATCTCTTTTTTTTAGTTATACGATTCTAAACGCCTTGCAATTATTTTAAATAATTGACAAGAGGGGGTTAACTAATGTGGAAGCTGTAAAAGGGAAAGGGGATTGAAGAGGGAGGGCCTGAGAAGGGGGGGGGGGGTAGATTTTGCTTACCCGCCAACATTTTTAACCATGTAATCATATTGAGTTTAAAATGGTGAACTTTATAACAAAAAAGAATATACATAGGTCATTTTACCACGTTTAATTGTCATTCCAAGTTTCATTTTACCTAGCTTTAAGGGATAAGGGGGTGAATGGGTGGGCGGGGCGTGGGCGGGGCTTGTTGCAAAATGCCCTTCCAGACACTTTACGGTTAATAAATTGTGGGTGGACGGACGGGAACAATTGGACTATAGTTAAGAGTTAAGAGTTAAGACTGTAAGCTAATAAGGTGTTTGGGCTGGGGGATAGGGTCCGGGCTGACGGCTAGGGTTTTGGGCTTTGGGGGTAGGCTCGGCTGGGGGTTAGGGTTTGGGCTGGGGCTATGATTTCGGCTAGGGGCTAGGGTTAGGGCTGGGGGTTATGATTCGGCTTGGGTGTAGGGTTTGGGCTGGGGGCTGGGGTTTGGGCTGACGGCTACGGTTTTTGCCGAGGGTTGTACAGTATAGTGTAGGGTTTAGGCTGCTGGTTGGGGACTAGGCCTAGGGTTTCACACGCATCAGAGTGTATTCACCTTCCGGAAACTTGACATATATGATGACGAGTCCACCACCTCCCCTACTCCTCTTCAAATAGTCTGTTGGTGGTTTTTCTCTCCTTTTTCATATTCAACCAGCCACGTTGGCTCATGATTCTTTGAATGTGACCAAAACCGTCAGTCTCATACTTATTACTTTTCATAGTTTAACCATGCAGGTTTAGAAAGCAAACCCCCTTTGAGTGTGAAACGTTGAATTATTCTCGGTTAATAAATGTATTGTAATTTGAGGAAATAGAAACATTATTGCTATACTAACAGTTTACAGTCAAAGAAATGATGTTTCCAATGTAAAAACAGCAACAAAGTGACAAACAATGCCCCCACACAACTCATTACTGTCGTTGTTTCAAGCCTACATAAATGTAAACAGAACACAAACATGGCTGCACGGGCGCCGCCATGTTGTATATATAGGGCGCACCACACTAAATAAACTCCCATAGGAACCAATGCTAAATGATAAATATTCAAAAATACTCAAAAAATCGTGAAAGTCTCTCAGCCTCTTGAAAACCAATCAAACATATTTTCGGACGACTGAACTTCAGAATTCTTTTCAATTTTTGCCAGGTCAGCCGTTTGGAATTTTTGCTAACTACCCCAGAAGAAAAAAACGCGAAAATTTGTATTTTTCCAAAACCGACTTGCTGCCAGTTTTCGTGAAGCACTTCTCTACTTACCCGGTCAAATAGGGCCAACTTTAACGCCTAAATTTAACAAGTCTCCTCAAAAGTTGAAGCACAGAACCCCCAGGTTGTGATAGATTATTATATTTACACAATCTATTAATTGCATGACCCCCAAAACGTTGTAATTAAAAATAAGTTGTGGGTTTACAAATTATGATAAGTAGCTTGGCGCATTAATTCTGGCTTATTTGGTGTGGTGCGCCCTATAAGGGCACTTAATTATTCTTTATGGTTAAAAAATTATGCTTAAATTGTTGAAAATAAGTCACTGACTTGATATCTGAAAAAATGAATTGGAAATGTTATTGCGTTCGTCTACAACAAGGTCAAACACGTTTGAGCATTTACATGTACTCTAAGCAATGCGATAAGAAAAACCTGCATTAACGCTGTGTACACTCTAATGACAAGTCAGTTGTTATATCCAAATCCTAGTCACTCAACAAGTTATAAACTTATCTCTTTTTTTTAGTTATACGATTCTAAACGCCTTGCAATTATTTTAAATAATTGACAAGAGGGGGTTAACTAATGTGGAAGCTGTAAAAGGGAAAGGGGATTGAAGAGGGAGGGCCTGAGAAGGGGGGGGGGGGGTAGATTTTGCTTACCCGCCAACATTTTTAACCATGTAATCATATTGAGTTTAAAATGGTGAACTTTATAACAAAAAAGAATATACATAGGTCATTTTACCACGTTTAATTGTCATTCCAAGTTTCATTTTACCTAGCTTTAAGGGATAAGGGGGTGAATGGGTGGGCGGGGCGTGGGCGGGGCTTGTTGCAAAATGCCCTTCCAGACACTTTACGGTTAATAAATTGTGGGTGGACGGACGGGAACAATTGGACTATAGTTAAGAGTTAAGAGTTAAGACTGTAAGCTAATAAGGTGTTTGGGCTGGGGGATAGGGTCCGGGCTGACGGCTAGGGTTTTGGGCTTTGGGGGTAGGCTCGGCTGGGGGTTAGGGTTTGGGCTGGGGCTATGATTTCGGCTAGGGGCTAGGGTTAGGGCTGGGGGTTATGATTCGGCTTGGGTGTAGGGTTTGGGCTGGGGGCTGGGGTTTGGGCTGACGGCTACGGTTTTTGCCGAGGGTTGTACAGTATAGTGTAGGGTTTAGGCTGCTGGTTGGGGACTAGGCCTAGGGTTTCACACGCATCAGAGTGTATTCACCTTCCGGAAACTTGACATATATGATGACGAGTCCACCACCTCCCCTACTCCTCTTCAAATAGTCTGTTGGTGGTTTTTCTCTCCTTTTTCATATTCAACCAGCCACGTTGGCTCATGATTCTTTGAATGTGACCAAAACCGTCAGTCTCATACTTATTACTTTTCATAGTTTAACCATGCAGGTTTAGAAAGCAAACCCCTCTTTGAGTGTGAAACGTTGAATTATTCTCGGTTAATAAATGTATTGTAATTTGAGGAAATAGAAACATTATTGCTATACTAACAGTTTACAGTCAAAGAAATGATGTTTCCAATGTAAAAACAGCAACAAAGTGACAAACAATGCCCCCACACAACTCATTACTGTCGTTGTTTCAAGCCTACATAAATGTAAACAGAACACAAACATGGCTGCACGGGCGCCGCCATGTTGTATATATAGGGCGCACCACACTAAATAAACTCCCATAGGAACCAATGCTAAATGATAAATATTCAAAAATACTCAAAAAATCGTGAAAGTCTCTCAGCCTCTTGAAAACCAATCAAACATATTTTCGGACGACTGAACTTCAGAATTCTTTTCAATTTTTGCCAGGTCAGCCGTTTGGAATTTTTGCTAACTACCCCAGAAGAAAAAAACGCGAAAATTTGTATTTTTCCAAAACCGACTTGCTGCCAGTTTTCGTGAAGCACTTCTCTACTTACCCGGTCAAATAGGGCCAACTTTAACGCCTAAATTTATCAAGTCTCCTCAAAAGTTGAAGCACAGAACCCCCAGGTTGTGATAGATTATTATATTTACACAATCTATTAATTGCATGACCCCCAAAACGTTGTAATTAAAAATAAGTTGTGGGTTTACAAATTATGATAAGTAGCTTGGCGCATTAATTCTGGCTTATTTGGTGTGGTGCGCCCTATAAGGGCACTTAATTATTCTTTATGGTTAAAAAATTATGCTTAAATTGTTGAAAATAAGTCACTGACTTGATATCTGAAAAAATGAATTGGAAATGTTATTGCGTTCGTCTACAACAAGGTCAAACATGTTTGAGCATTTACATGTACTCTAAGCAATGCGATAAGAAAAACCTGCATTAACGCTGTGTACACTCTAATGACAAGTCAGTTGTTATATCCAAATCCTAGTCACTCAACAAGTTATAAACTTATCTCTTTTTTTTAGTTATACGATTCTAAACGCCTTGCAATTATTTTAAATAATTGACAAGAGGGGGTTAACTAATGTGGAAGCTGTAAAAGGGAAAGGGGATTGAAGAGGGAGGGCCTGAGAAGGGGGGGGGGTAGATTTTGCTTACCCGCCAACATTTTTAACCATGTAATCATATTGAGTTTAAAATGGTGAACTTTATAACAAAAAAGAATATACTTAGGTCATTTTACCACGTTTAATTGTCATTCCAAGTTTCATTTTACCTAGCTTTAAGGGATAAGGGGGTGAATGGGTGGGCGGGGCGTGGGCGGGGCTTGTTGCAAAATGCCCTTCCAGACACTTTACGGTTAATAAATTGTGGGTGGACGGACGGGAACAATTGGACTATAGTTAAGAGTTAAGAGTTAAGACTGTAAGCTAATAAGGTGTTTGGGCTGGGGGATAGGGTCCGGGCTGACGGCTAGGGTTTTGGGCTTTGGGGGTAGGCTCGGCTGGGGGTTAGGGTTTGGGCTGGGGCTATGATTTCGGCTAGGGGCTAGGGTTAGGGCTGGGGGTTATGATTCGGCTTGGGTGTAGGGTTTGGGCTGGGGGCTGGGGTTTGGGCTGACGGCTACGGTTTTTGCCGAGGGTTGTACAGTATAGTGTAGGGTTTAGGCTGCTGGTTGGGGACTAGGCCTAGGGTTTCACACGCATCAGAGTGTATTCACCTTCCGGAAACTTGACATATATGATGACGAGTCCACCACCTCCCCTACTCCTCTTCAAATAGTCTGTTGGTGGTTTTTCTCTCCTTTTTCATATTCAACCAGCCACGTTGGCTCATGATTCTTTGAATGTGACTAAAACCGTCAGTCTCATACTTATTACTTTTCATAGTTTAACCATGCAGGTTTAGAAAGCAAACCCCTCTTTGAGTGTGAAACGTTGAATTATTCTCGGTTAATAAATGTATTGTAATTTGAGGAAATAGAAACATTATTGCTATACTAACAGTTTACAGTCAAAGAAATGATGTTTCCAATGTAAAAACAGCAACAAAGTGACAAACAATGCCCCCACACAACTCATTACTGTCGTTGTTTCAAGCCTACATAAATGTAAACAGAACACAAACATGGCTGCACGGGCGCCGCCATGTTGTATATATAAGGGCACTTAATTATTCTTTATGGTTAAAAAATTATGCTTAAATTGTTGAAAATAAGTCACTGACTTGATATCTGAAAAAATGAATTGGAAATGTTATTGCGTTCGTCTACAACAAGGTCAAACATGTTTGAGCATTTACATGTACTCTAAGCAATGCGATAAGAAAAACCTGCATTAACGCTGTGTACACTCTAATGACAAGTCAGTTGTTATATCCAAATCCTAGTCACTCAACAAGTTATAAACTTATCTCTTTTTTTTAGTTATACGATTCTAAACGCCTTGCAATTATTTTAAATAATTGACAAGAGGGGGTTAACTAATGTGGAAGCTGTAAAAGGGAAAGGGGATTGAAGAGGGAGGGCCTGAGAAGGGGGGGGGGGGTAGATTTTGCTTACCCGCCAACATTTTTAACCATGTAATCATATTGAGTTTAAAATGGTGAACTTTATAACAAAAAAGAATATACATAGGTCATTTTACCACGTTTAATTGTCATTCCAAGTTTCATTTTACCTAGCTTTAAGGGATAAGGGGGTGAATGGGTGGGCGGGGCGTGGGCGGGGCTTGTTGCAAAATGCCCTTCCAGACACTTTACGGTTAATAAATTGTGGGTGGACGGACGGGAACAATTGGACTATAGTTAAGAGTTAAGAGTTAAGACTGTAAGCTAATAAGGTGTTTGGGCTGGGGGATAGGGTCCGGGCTGACGGCTAGGGTTTTGGGCTTTGGGGGTAGGCTCGGCTGGGGGTTAGGGTTTGGGCTGGGGCTATGATTTCGGCTAGGGGCTAGGGTTAGGGCTGGGGGTTATGATTCGGCTTGGGTGTAGGGTTTGGGCTGGGGGCTGGGGTTTGGGCTGACGGCTACGGTTTTTGCCGAGGGTTGTACAGTATAGTGTAGGGTTTAGGCTGCTGGTTGGGGACTAGGCCTAGGGTTTCACACGCATCAGAGTGTATTCACCTTCCGGAAACTTGACATATATGATGACGAGTCCACCACCTCCCCTACTCCTCTTCAAATAGTCTGTTGGTGGTTTTTCTCTCCTTTTTCATATTCAACCAGCCACGTTGGCTCATGATTCTTTGAATGTGACTAAAACCGTCAGTCTCATACTTATTACTTTTCATAGTTTAACCATGCAGGTTTAGAAAGCAAACCCCTCTTTGAGTGTGAAACGTTGAATTATTCTCGGTTAATAAATGTATTGTAATTTGAGGAAATAGAAACATTATTGCTATACTAACAGTTTACAGTCAAAGAAATGATGTTTCCAATGTAAAAACAGCAACAAAGTGACAAACAATGCCCCCACACAACTCATTACTGTCGTTGTTTCAAGCCTACATAAATGTAAACAGAACACAAACATGGCTGCACGGGCGCCGCCATGTTGTATATATAGGGCGCACCACACTAAATAAACTCCCATAGGAACCAATGCTAAATGATAAATATTCAAAAATACTCAAAAAATCGTGAAAGTCTCTCAGCCTCTTGAAAACCAATCAAACATATTTTCGGACGACTGAACTTCAGAATTCTTTTCAATTTTTGCCAGGTCAGCCGTTTGGAATTTTTGCTAACTACCCCAGAAGAAAAAAACGCGAAAATTTGTATTTTTCCAAAACCGACTTGCTGCCAGTTTTCGTGAAGCACTTCTCTACTTACCCGGTCAAATAGGGCCAACTTTAACGCCTAAATTTATCAAGTCTCCTCAAAAGTTGAAGCACAGAACCCCCAGGTTGTGATAGATTATTATATTTACACAATCTATTAATTGCATGACCCCCAAAACGTTGTAATTAAAAATAAGTTGTGGGTTTACAAATTATGATAAGTAGCTTGGCGCATTAATTCTGGCTTATTTGGTGTGGTGCGCCCTATAAGGGCACTTAATTATTCTTTATGGTTAAAAAATTATGCTTAAATTGTTGAAAATAAGTCACTGACTTGATATCTGAAAAAATGAATTGGAAATGTTATTGCGTTCGTCTACAACAAGGTCAAACATGTTTGAGCATTTACATGTACTCTAAGCAATGCGATAAGAAAAACCTGCATTAACGCTGTGTACACTCTAATGACAAGTCAGTTGTTATATCCAAATCCTAGTCACTCAACAAGTTATAAACTTATCTCTTTTTTTTAGTTATACGATTCTAAACGCCTTGCAATTATTTTAAATAATTGACAAGAGGGGGTTAACTAATGTGGAAGCTGTAAAAGGGAAAGGGGATTGAAGAGGGAGGGCCTGAGAAGGGGGGGGGGGGGTAGATTTTGCTTACCCGCCAACATTTTTAACCATGTAATCATATTGAGTTTAAAATGGTGAACTTTATAACAAAAAAGAATATACATAGGTCATTTTACCACGTTTAATTGTCATTCCAAGTTTCATTTTACCTAGCTTTAAGGGATAAGGGGGTGAATGGGTGGGCGGGGCGTGGGCGGGGCTTGTTGCAAAATGCCCTTCCAGACACTTTACGGTTAATAAATTGTGGGTGGACGGACGGGAACAATTGGACTATAGTTAAGAGTTAAGAGTTAAGACTGTAAGCTAATAAGGTGTTTGGGCTGGGGGATAGGGTCCGGGCTGACGGCTAGGGTTTTGGGCTTTGGGGGTAGGCTCGGCTGGGGGTTAGGGTTTGGGCTGGGGCTATGATTTCGGCTAGGGGCTAGGGTTAGGGCTGGGGGTTATGATTCGGCTTGGGTGTAGGGTTTGGGCTGGGGGCTGGGGTTTGGGCTGACGGCTACGGTTTTTGCCGAGGGTTGTACAGTATAGTGTAGGGTTTAGGCTGCTGGTTGGGGACTAGGCCTAGGGTTTCACACGCATCAGAGTGTATTCACCTTCCGGAAACTTGACATATATGATGACGAGTCCACCACCTCCCCTACTCCTCTTCAAATAGTCTGTTGGTGGTTTTTCTCTCCTTTTTCATATTCAACCAGCCACGTTGGCTCATGATTCTTTGAATGTGACTAAAACCGTCAGTCTCATACTTATTACTTTTCATAGTTTAACCATGCAGGTTTAGAAAGCAAACCCCTCTTTGAGTGTGAAACGTTGAATTATTCTCGGTTAATAAATGTATTGTAATTTGAGGAAATAGAAACATTATTGCTATACTAACAGTTTACAGTCAAAGAAATGATGTTTCCAATGTAAAAACAGCAACAAAGTGACAAACAATGCCCCCACACAACTCATTACTGTCGTTGTTTCAAGCCTACATAAATGTAAACAGAACACAAACATGGCTGCACGGGCGCCGCCATGTTGTATATATAGGGCGCACCACACTAAATAAACTCCCATAGGAACCAATGCTAAATGATAAATATTCAAAAATACTCAAAAAATCGTGAAAGTCTCTCAGCCTCTTGAAAACCAATCAAACATATTTTCGGACGACTGAACTTCAGAATTCTTTTCAATTTTTGCCAGGTCAGCCGTTTGGAATTTTTGCTAACTACCCCAGAAGAAAAAAACGCGAAAATTTGTATTTTTCCAAAACCGACTTGCTGCCAGTTTTCGTGAAGCACTTCTCTACTTACCCGGTCAAATAGGGCCAACTTTAACGCCTAAATTTATCAAGTCTCCTCAAAAGTTGAAGCACAGAACCCCCAGGTTGTGATAGATTATTATATTTACACAATCTATTAATTGCATGACCCCCAAAACGTTGTAATTAAAAATAAGTTGTGGGTTTACAAATTATGATAAGTAGCTTGGCGCATTAATTCTGGCTTATTTGGTGTGGTGCGCCCTATAAGGGCACTTAATTATTCTTTATGGTTAAAAAATTATGCTTAAATTGTTGAAAATAAGTCACTGACTTGATATCTGAAAAAATGAATTGGAAATGTTATTGCGTTCGTCTACAACAAGGTCAAACATGTTTGAGCATTTACATGTACTCTAAGCAATGCGATAAGAAAAACCTGCATTAACGCTGTGTACACTCTAATGACAAGTCAGTTGTTATATCCAAATCCTAGTCACTCAACAAGTTATAAACTTATCTCTTTTTTTTAGTTATACGATTCTAAACGCCTTGCAATTATTTTAAATAATTGACAAGAGGGGGTTAACTAATGTGGAAGCTGTAAAAGGGAAAGGGGATTGAAGAGGGAGGGCCTGAGAAGGGGGGGGGGGGTAGATTTTGCTTACCCGCCAACATTTTTAACCATGTAATCATATTGAGTTTAAAATGGTGAACTTTATAACAAAAAAGAATATACATAGGTCATTTTACCACGTTTAATTGTCATTCCAAGTTTCATTTTACCTAGCTTTAAGGGATAAGGGGGTGAATGGGTGGGCGGGGCGTGGGCGGGGCTTGTTGCAAAATGCCCTTCCAGACACTTTACGGTTAATAAATTGTGGGTGGACGGACGGGAACAATTGGACTATAGTTAAGAGTTAAGAGTTAAGACTGTAAGCTAATAAGGTGTTTGGGCTGGGGGATAGGGTCCGGGCTGACGGCTAGGGTTTTGGGCTTTGGGGGTAGGCTCGGCTGGGGGTTAGGGTTTGGGCTGGGGCTATGATTTCGGCTAGGGGCTAGGGTTAGGGCTGGGGGTTATGATTCGGCTTGGGTGTAGGGTTTGGGCTGGGGGCTGGGGTTTGGGCTGACGGCTACGGTTTTTGCCGAGGGTTGTACAGTATAGTGTAGGGTTTAGGCTGCTGGTTGGGGACTAGGCCTAGGGTTTCACACGCATCAGAGTGTATTCACCTTCCGGAAACTTGACATATATGATGACGAGTCCACCACCTCCCCTACTCCTCTTCAAATAGTCTGTTGGTGGTTTTTCTCTCCTTTTTCATATTCAACCAGCCACGTTGGCTCATGATTCTTTGAATGTGACCAAAACCGTCAGTCTCATACTTATTACTTTTCATAGTTTAACCATGCAGGTTTAGAAAGCAAACCCCTCTTTGAGTGTGAAACGTTGAATTATTCTCGGTTAATAAATGTATTGTAATTTGAGGAAATAGAAACATTATTGCTATACTAACAGTTTACAGTCAAAGAAATGATGTTTCCAATGTAAAAACAGCAACAAAGTGACAAACAATGCCCCCACACAACTCATTACTGTCGTTGTTTCAAGCCTACATAAATGTAAACAGAACACAAACATGGCTGCACGGGCGCCGCCATGTTGTATATATAGGGCGCACCACACTAAATAAACTCCCATAGGAACCAATGCTAAATGATAAATATTCAAAAATACTCAAAAAATCGTGAAAGTCTCTCAGCCTCTTGAAAACCAATCAAACATATTTTCGGACGACTGAACTTCAGAATTCTTTTCAATTTTTGCCAGGTCAGCCGTTTGGAATTTTTGCTAACTACCCCAGAAGAAAAAAACGCGAAAATTTGTATTTTTCCAAAACCGACTTGCTGCCAGTTTTCGTGAAGCACTTCTCTACTTACCCGGTCAAATAGGGCCAACTTTAACGCCTAAATTTATCAAGTCTCCTCAAAAGTTGAAGCACAGAACCCCCAGGTTGTGATAGATTATTATATTTACACAATCTATTAATTGCATGACCCCCAAAACGTTGTAATTAAAAATAAGTTGTGGGTTTACAAATTATGATAAGTAGCTTGGCGCATTAATTCTGGCTTATTTGGTGTGGTGCGCCCTATAAGGGCACTTAATTATTCTTTATGGTTAAAAAATTATGCTTAAATTGTTGAAAATAAGTCACTGACTTGATATCTGAAAAAATGAATTGGAAATGTTATTGCGTTCGTCTACAACAAGGTCAAACATGTTTGAGCATTTACATGTACTCTAAGCAATGCGATAAGAAAAACCTGCATTAACGCTGTGTACACTCTAATGACAAGTCAGTTGTTATATCCAAATCCTAGTCACTCAACAAGTTATAAACTTATCTCTTTTTTTTAGTTATACGATTCTAAACGCCTTGCAATTATTTTAAATAATTGACAAGAGGGGGTTAACTAATGTGGAAGCTGTAAAAGGAAAAGGGGATTGAAGAGGGAGGGCCTGAGAAGGGGGGGGGGGGGGTAGATTTTGCTTACCCGCCAACATTTTTAACCATGTAATCATATTGAGTTTAAAATGGTGAACTTTATAACAAAAAAGAATATACATAGGTCATTTTACCACGTTTAATTGTCATTCCAAGTTTCATTTTACCTAGCTTTAAGGGATAAGGGGGTGAATGGGTGGGCGGGGCGTGGGCGGGGCTTGTTGCAAAATGCCCTTCCAGACACTTTACGGTTAATAAATTGTGGGTGGACGGACGGGAACAATTGGACTATAGTTAAGAGTTAAGAGTTAAGACTGTAAGCTAATAAGGTGTTTGGGCTGGGGGATAGGGTCCGGGCTGACGGCTAGGGTTTTGGGCTTTGGGGGTAGGCTCGGCTGGGGGTTAGGGTTTGGGCTGGGGCTATGATTTCGGCTAGGGGCTAGGGTTAGGGCTGGGGGTTATGATTCGGCTTGGGTGTAGGGTTTGGGCTGGGGGCTGGGGTTTGGGCTGACGGCTACGGTTTTTGCCGAGGGTTGTACAGTATAGTGTAGGGTTTAGGCTGCTGGTTGGGGACTAGGCCTAGGGTTTCACACGCATCAGAGTGTATTCACCTTCCGGAAACTTGACATATATGATGACGAGTCCACCACCTCCCCTACTCCTCTTCAAATAGTCTGTTGGTGGTTTTTCTCTCCTTTTTCATATTCAACCAGCCACGTTGGCTCATGATTCTTTGAATGTGACCAAAACCGTCAGTCTCATACTTGTTACTTTTCATAGTTTAACCATGCAGGTTTAGAAAGCAAACCCCTCTTTGAGTGTGAAACGTTGAATTATTCTCGGTTAATAAATGTATTGTAATTTGAGGAAATAGAAACATTATTGCTATACTAACAGTTTACAGTCAAAGAAATGATGTTTCCAATGTAAAAACAGCAACAAAGTGACAAACAATGCCCCCACACAACTCATTACTGTCGTTGTTTCAAGCCTACATAAATGTAAACAGAACACAAACATGGCTGCACGGGCGCCGCCATGTTGTATATATAGGGCGCACCACACTAAATAAACTCCCATAGGAACCAATGCTAAATGATAAATATTCAAAAATACTCAAAAAATCGTGAAAGTCTCTCAGCCTCTTGAAAACCAATCAAACATATTTTCGGACGACTGAACTTCAGAATTCTTTTCAATTTTTGCCAGGTCAGCCGTTTGGAATTTTTGCTAACTACCCCAGAAGAAAAAAACGCGAAAATTTGTATTTTTCCAAAACCGACTTGCTGCCAGTTTTCGTGAAGCACTTCTCTACTTACCCGGTCAAATAGGGCCAACTTTAACGCCTAAATTTATCAAGTCTCCTCAAAAGTTGAAGCACAGAACCCCCAGGTTGTGATAGATTATTATATTTACACAATCTATTAATTGCATGACCCCCAAAACGTTGTAATTAAAAATAAGTTGTGGGTTTACAAATTATGATAAGTAGCTTGGCGCATTAATTCTGGCTTATTTGGTGTGGTGCGCCCTATAAGGGCACTTAATTATTCTTTATGGTTAAAAAATTATGCTTAAATTGTTGAAAATAAGTCACTGACTTGATATCTGAAAAAATGAATTGGAAATGTTATTGCGTTCGTCTACAACAAGGTCAAACATGTTTGAGCATTTACATGTACTCTAAGCAATGCGATAAGAAAAACCTGCATTAACGCTGTGTACACTCTAATGACAAGTCAGTTGTTATATCCAAATCCTAGTCACTCAACAAGTTATAAACTTATCTCTTTTTTTTAGTTATACGATTCTAAACGCCTTGCAATTATTTTAAATAATTGACAAGAGGGGGTTAACTAATGTGGAAGCTGTAAAAGGAAAAGGGGATTGAAGAGGGAGGGCCTGAGAAGGGGGGGGGGGGGTAGATTTTGCTTACCCGCCAACATTTTTAACCATGTAATCATATTGAGTTTAAAATGGTGAACTTTATAACAAAAAAGAATATACATAGGTCATTTTACCACGTTTAATTGTCATTCCAAGTTTCATTTTACCTAGCTTTAAGGGATAAGGGGGTGAATGGGTGGGCGGGGCGTGGGCGGGGCTTGTTGCAAAATGCCCTTCCAGACACTTTACGGTTAATAAATTGTGGGTGGACGGACGGGAACAATTGGACTATAGTTAAGAGTTAAGAGTTAAGACTGTAAGCTAATAAGGTGTTTGGGCTGGGGGATAGGGTCCGGGCTGACGGCTAGGGTTTTGGGCTTTGGGGGTAGGCTCGGCTGGGGGTTAGGGTTTGGGCTGGGGCTATGATTTCGGCTAGGGGCTAGGGTTAGGGCTGGGGGTTATGATTCGGCTTGGGTGTAGGGTTTGGGCTGGGGGCTGGGGTTTGGGCTGACGGCTACGGTTTTTGCCGAGGGTTGTACAGTATAGTGTAGGGTTTAGGCTGCTGGTTGGGGACTAGGCCTAGGGTTTCACACGCATCAGAGTGTATTCACCTTCCGGAAACTTGACATATATGATGACGAGTCCACCACCTCCCCTACTCCTCTTCAAATAGTCTGTTGGTGGTTTTTCTCTCCTTTTTCATATTCAACCAGCCACGTTGGCTCATGATTCTTTGAATGTGACCAAAACCGTCAGTCTCATACTTATTACTTTTCATAGTTTAACCATGCAGGTTTAGAAAGCAAACCCCTCTTTGAGTGTGAAACGTTGAATTATTCTCGGTTAATAAATGTATTGTAATTTGAGGAAATAGAAACATTATTGCTATACTAACAGTTTACAGTCAAAGAAATGATGTTTTCAATGTAAAAACAGCAACAAAGTGACAAACAATGCCCCCACACAACTCATTACTGTCGTTGTTTCAAGCCTACATAAATGTAAACAGAACACAAACATGGCTGCACGGGCGCCGCCATGTTGTATATATAGGGCGCACCACACTAAATAAACTCCCATAGGAACCAATGCTAAATGATAAATATTCAAAAATACTCAAAAAATCGTGAAAGTCTCTCAGCCTCTTGAAAACCAATCAAACATATTTTCGGACGACTGAACTTCAGAATTCTTTTCAATTTTTGCCAGGTCAGCCGTTTGGAATTTTTGCTAACTACCCCAGAAGAAAAAAACGCGAAAATTTGTATTTTTCCAAAACCGACTTGCTGCCAGTTTTCGTGAAGCACTTCTCTACTTACCCGGTCAAATAGGGCCAACTTTAACGCCTAAATTTATCAAGTCTCCTCAAAAGTTGAAGCACAGAACCCCCAGGTTGTGATAGATTATTATATTTACACAATCTATTAATTGCATGACCCCCAAAACGTTGTAATTAAAAATAAGTTGTGGGTTTACAAATTATGATAAGTAGCTTGGCGCATTAATTCTGGCTTATTTGGTGTGGTGCGCCCTATAAGGGCACTTAATTATTCTTTATGGTTAAAAAATTATGCTTAAATTGTTGAAAATAAGTCACTGACTTGATATCTGAAAAAATGAATTGGAAATGTTATTGCGTTCGTCTACAACAAGGTCAAACATGTTTGAGCATTTACATGTACTCTAAGCAATGCGATAAGAAAAACCTGCATTAACGCTGTGTACACTCTAATGACAAGTCAGTTGTTATATCCAAATCCTAGTCACTCAACAAGTTATAAACTTATCTCTTTTTTTTAGTTATACGATTCTAAACGCCTTGCAATTATTTTAAATAATTGACAAGAGGGGGTTAACTAATGTGGAAGCTGTAAAAGGGAAAGGGGATTGAAGAGGGAGGGCCTGAGAAGGGGGGGGGGGTAGATTTTGCTTACCCGCCAACATTTTTAACCATGTAATCATATTGAGTTTAAAATGGTGAACTTTATAACAAAAAAGAATATACATAGGTCATTTTACCACGTTTAATTGTCATTCCAAGTTTCATTTTACCTAGCTTTAAGGGATAAGGGGGTGAATGGGTGGGCGGGGCGTGGGCGGGGCTTGTTGCAAAATGCCCTTCCAGACACTTTACGGTTAATAAATTGTGGGTGGACGGACGGGAACAATTGGACTATAGTTAAGAGTTAAGAGTTAAGACTGTAAGCTAATAAGGTGTTTGGGCTGGGGGATAGGGTCCGGGCTGACGGCTAGGGTTTTGGGCTTTGGGGGTAGGCTCGGCTGGGGGTTAGGGTTTGGGCTGGGGCTATGATTTCGGCTAGGGGCTAGGGTTAGGGCTGGGGGTTATGATTCGGCTTGGGTGTAGGGTTTGGGCTGGGGGCTGGGGTTTGGGCTGACGGCTACGGTTTTTGCCGAGGGTTGTACAGTATAGTGTAGGGTTTAGGCTGCTGGTTGGGGACTAGGCCTAGGGTTTCACACGCATCAGAGTGTATTCACCTTCCGGAAACTTGACATATATGATGACGAGTCCACCACCTCCCCTACTCCTCTTCAAATAGTCTGTTGGTGGTTTTTCTCTCCTTTTTCATATTCAACCAGCCACGTTGGCTCATGATTCTTTGAATGTGACCAAAACCGTCAGTCTCATACTTATTACTTTTCATAGTTTAACCATGCAGGTTTAGAAAGCAAACCCCCTTTGAGTGTGAAACGTTGAATTATTCTCGGTTAATAAATGTATTGTAATTTGAGGAAATAGAAACATTATTGCTATACTAACAGTTTACAGTCAAAGAAATGATGTTTCCAATGTAAAAACAGCAACAAAGTGACAAACAATGCCCCCACACAACTCATTACTGTCGTTGTTTCAAGCCTACATAAATGTAAACAGAACACAAACATGGCTGCACGGGCGCCGCCATGTTGTATATATAGGGCGCACCACACTAAATAAACTCCCATAGGAACCAATGCTAAATGATAAATATTCAAAAATACTCAAAAAATCGTGAAAGTCTCTCAGCCTCTTGAAAACCAATCAAACATATTTTCGGACGACTGAACTTCAGAATTCTTTTCAATTTTTGCCAGGTCAGCCGTTTGGAATTTTTGCTAACTACCCCAGAAGAAAAAAACGCGAAAATTTGTATTTTTCCAAAACCGACTTGCTGCCAGTTTTCGTGAAGCACTTCTCTACTTACCCGGTCAAATAGGGCCAACTTTAACGCCTAAATTTAACAAGTCTCCTCAAAAGTTGAAGCACAGAACCCCCAGGTTGTGATAGATTATTATATTTACACAATCTATTAATTGCATGACCCCCAAAACGTTGTAATTAAAAATAAGTTGTGGGTTTACAAATTATGATAAGTAGCTTGGCGCATTAATTCTGGCTTATTTGGTGTGGTGCGCCCTATAAGGGCACTTAATTATTCTTTATGGTTAAAAAATTATGCTTAAATTGTTGAAAATAAGTCACTGACTTGATATCTGAAAAAATGAATTGGAAATGTTATTGCGTTCGTCTACAACAAGGTCAAACACGTTTGAGCATTTACATGTACTCTAAGCAATGCGATAAGAAAAACCTGCATTAACGCTGTGTACACTCTAATGACAAGTCAGTTGTTATATCCAAATCCTAGTCACTCAACAAGTTATAAACTTATCTCTTTTTTTTAGTTATACGATTCTAAACGCCTTGCAATTATTTTAAATAATTGACAAGAGGGGGTTAACTAATGTGGAAGCTGTAAAAGGGAAAGGGGATTGAAGAGGGAGGGCCTGAGAAGGGGGGGGGGTAGATTTTGCTTACCCGCCAACATTTTTAACCATGTAATCATATTGAGTTTAAAATGGTGAACTTTATAACAAAAAAGAATATACATAGGTCATTTTACCACGTTTAATTGTCATTCCAAGTTTCATTTTACCTAGCTTTAAGGGATAAGGGGGTGAATGGGTGGGCGGGGCGTGGGCGGGGCTTGTTGCAAAATGCCCTTCCAGACACTTTACGGTTAATAAATTGTGGGTGGACGGACGGGAACAATTGGACTATAGTTAAGAGTTAAGAGTTAAGACTGTAAGCTAATAAGGTGTTTGGGCTGGGGGATAGGGTCCGGGCTGACGGCTAGGGTTTTGGGCTTTGGGGGTAGGCTCGGCTGGGGGTTAGGGTTTGGGCTGGGGCTATGATTTCGGCTAGGGGCTAGGGTTAGGGCTGGGGGTTATGATTCGGCTTGGGTGTAGGGTTTGGGCTGGGGGCTGGGGTTTGGGCTGACGGCTACGGTTTTTGCCGAGGGTTGTACAGTATAGTGTAGGGTTTAGGCTGCTGGTTGGGGACTAGGCCTAGGGTTTCACACGCATCAGAGTGTATTCACCTTCCGGAAACTTGACATATATGATGACGAGTCCACCACCTCCCCTACTCCTCTTCAAATAGTCTGTTGGTGGTTTTTCTCTCCTTTTTCATATTCAACCAGCCACGTTGGCTCATGATTCTTTGAATGTGACCAAAACCGTCAGTCTCATACTTATTACTTTTCATAGTTTAACCATGCAGGTTTAGAAAGCAAACCCCTCTTTGAGTGTGAAACGTTGAATTATTCTCGGTTAATAAATGTATTGTAATTTGAGGAAATAGAAACATTATTGCTATACTAACAGTTTACAGTCAAAGAAATGATGTTTCCAATGTAAAAACAGCAACAAAGTGACAAACAATGCCCCCACACAACTCATTACTGTCGTTGTTTCAAGCCTACATAAATGTAAACAGAACACAAACATGGCTGCACGGGCGCCGCCATGTTGTATATATAGGGCGCACCACACTAAATAAACTCCCATAGGAACCAATGCTAAATGATAAATATTCAAAAATACTCAAAAAATCGTGAAAGTCTCTCAGCCTCTTGAAAACCAATCAAACATATTTTCGGACGACTGAACTTCAGAATTCTTTTCAATTTTTGCCAGGTCAGCCGTTTGGAATTTTTGCTAACTACCCCAGAAGAAAAAAACGCGAAAATTTGTATTTTTCCAAAACCGACTTGCTGCCAGTTTTCGTGAAGCACTTCTCTACTTACCCGGTCAAATAGGGCCAACTTTAACGCCTAAATTTATCAAGTCTCCTCAAAAGTTGAAGCACAGAACCCCCAGGTTGTGATAGATTATTATATTTACACAATCTATTAATTGCATGACCCCCAAAACGTTGTAATTAAAAATAAGTTGTGGGTTTACAAATTATGATAAGTAGCTTGGCGCATTAATTCTGGCTTATTTGGTGTGGTGCGCCCTATAAGGGCACTTAATTATTCTTTATGGTTAAAAAATTATGCTTAAATTGTTGAAAATAAGTCACTGACTTGATATCTGAAAAAATGAATTGGAAATGTTATTGCGTTCGTCTACAACAAGGTCAAACATGTTTGAGCATTTACATGTACTCTAAGCAATGCGATAAGAAAAACCTGCATTAACGCTGTGTACACTCTAATGACAAGTCAGTTGTTATATCCAAATCCTAGTCACTCAACAAGTTATAAACTTATCTCTTTTTTTTAGTTATACGATTCTAAACGCCTTGCAATTATTTTAAATAATTGACAAGAGGGGGTTAACTAATGTGGAAGCTGTAAAAGGGAAAGGGGATTGAAGAGGGAGGGCCTGAGAAGGGGGGGGTAGATTTTGCTTACCCGCCAACATTTTTAACCATGTAATCATATTGAGTTTAAAATGGTGAACTTTATAACAAAAAAGAATATACTTAGGTCATTTTACCACGTTTAATTGTCATTCCAAGTTTCATTTTACCTAGCTTTAAGGGATAAGGGGGTGAATGGGTGGGCGGGGCGTGGGCGGGGCTTGTTGCAAAATGCCCTTCCAGACACTTTACGGTTAATAAATTGTGGGTGGACGGACGGGAACAATTGGACTATAGTTAAGAGTTAAGAGTTAAGACTGTAAGCTAATAAGGTGTTTGGGCTGGGGGATAGGGTCCGGGCTGACGGCTAGGGTTTTGGGCTTTGGGGGTAGGCTCGGCTGGGGGTTAGGGTTTGGGCTGGGGCTATGATTTCGGCTAGGGGCTAGGGTTAGGGCTGGGGGCTATGATTCGGCTTGGGTGTAGGGTTTGGGCTGGGGGCTGGGGTTTGGGCTGACGGCTACGGTTTTTGCCGAGGGTTGTACAGTATAGTGTAGGGTTTAGGCTGCTGGTTGGGGACTAGGCCTAGGGTTTCACACGCATCAGAGTGTATTCACCTTCCGGAAACTTGACATATATGATGACGAGTCCACCACCTCCCCTACTCCTCTTCAAATAGTCTGTTGGTGGTTTTTCTCTCCTTTTTCATATTCAACCAGCCACGTTGGCTCATGATTCTTTGAATGTGACTAAAACCGTCAGTCTCATACTTATTACTTTTCATAGTTTAACCATGCAGGTTTAGAAAGCAAACCCCTCTTTGAGTGTGAAACGTTGAATTATTCTCGGTTAATAAATGTATTGTAATTTGAGGAAATAGAAACATTATTGCTATACTAACAGTTTACAGTCAAAGAAATGATGTTTCCAATGTAAAAACAGCAACAAAGTGACAAACAATGCCCCCACACAACTCATTACTGTCGTTGTTTCAAGCCTACATAAATGTAAACAGAACACAAACATGGCTGCACGGGCGCCGCCATGTTGTATATATAAGGGCACTTAATTATTCTTTATGGTTAAAAAATTATGCTTAAATTGTTGAAAATAAGTCACTGACTTGATATCTGAAAAAATGAATTGGAAATGTTATTGCGTTCGTCTACAACAAGGTCAAACATGTTTGAGCATTTACATGTACTCTAAGCAATGCGATAAGAAAAACCTGCATTAACGCTGTGTACACTCTAATGACAAGTCAGTTGTTATATCCAAATCCTAGTCACTCAACAAGTTATAAACTTATCTCTTTTTTTTAGTTATACGATTCTAAACGCCTTGCAATTATTTTAAATAATTGACAAGAGGGGGTTAACTAATGTGGAAGCTGTAAAAGGGAAAGGGGATTGAAGAGGGAGGGCCTGAGAAGGGGGGGGGGTAGATTTTGCTTACCCGCCAACATTTTTAACCATGTAATCATATTGAGTTTAAAATGGTGAACTTTATAACAAAAAAGAATATACATAGGTCATTTTACCACGTTTAATTGTCATTCCAAGTTTCATTTTACCTAGCTTTAAGGGATAAGGGGGTGAATGGGTGGGCGGGGCGTGGGCGGGGCTTGTTGCAAAATGCCCTTCCAGACACTTTACGGTTAATAAATTGTGGGTGGACGGACGGGAACAATTGGACTATAGTTAAGAGTTAAGAGTTAAGACTGTAAGCTAATAAGGTGTTTGGGCTGGGGGATAGGGTCCGGGCTGACGGCTAGGGTTTTGGGCTTTGGGGGTAGGCTCGGCTGGGGGTTAGGGTTTGGGCTGGGGCTATGATTTCGGCTAGGGGCTAGGGTTAGGGCTGGGGGTTATGATTCGGCTTGGGTGTAGGGTTTGGGCTGGGGGCTGGGGTTTGGGCTGACGGCTACGGTTTTTGCCGAGGGTTGTACAGTATAGTGTAGGGTTTAGGCTGCTGGTTGGGGACTAGGCCTAGGGTTTCACACGCATCAGAGTGTATTCACCTTCCGGAAACTTGACATATATGATGACGAGTCCACCACCTCCCCTACTCCTCTTCAAATAGTCTGTTGGTGGTTTTTCTCTCCTTTTTCATATTCAACCAGCCACGTTGGCTCATGATTCTTTGAATGTGACTAAAACCGTCAGTCTCATACTTATTACTTTTCATAGTTTAACCATGCAGGTTTAGAAAGCAAACCCCTCTTTGAGTGTGAAACGTTGAATTATTCTCGGTTAATAAATGTATTGTAATTTGAGGAAATAGAAACATTATTGCTATACTAACAGTTTACAGTCAAAGAAATGATGTTTCCAATGTAAAAACAGCAACAAAGTGACAAACAATGCCCCCACACAACTCATTACTGTCGTTGTTTCAAGCCTACATAAATGTAAACAGAACACAAACATGGCTGCACGGGCGCCGCCATGTTGTATATATAGGGCGCACCACACTAAATAAACTCCCATAGGAACCAATGCTAAATGATAAATATTCAAAAATACTCAAAAAATCGTGAAAGTCTCTCAGCCTCTTGAAAACCAATCAAACATATTTTCGGACGACTGAACTTCAGAATTCTTTTCAATTTTTGCCAGGTCAGCCGTTTGGAATTTTTGCTAACTACCCCAGAAGAAAAAAACGCGAAAATTTGTATTTTTCCAAAACCGACTTGCTGCCAGTTTTCGTGAAGCACTTCTCTACTTACCCGGTCAAATAGGGCCAACTTTAACGCCTAAATTTATCAAGTCTCCTCAAAAGTTGAAGCACAGAACCCCCAGGTTGTGATAGATTATTATATTTACACAATCTATTAATTGCATGACCCCCAAAACGTTGTAATTAAAAATAAGTTGTGGGTTTACAAATTATGATAAGTAGCTTGGCGCATTAATTCTGGCTTATTTGGTGTGGTGCGCCCTATAAGGGCACTTAATTATTCTTTATGGTTAAAAAATTATGCTTAAATTGTTGAAAATAAGTCACTGACTTGATATCTGAAAAAATGAATTGGAAATGTTATTGCGTTCGTCTACAACAAGGTCAAACATGTTTGAGCATTTACATGTACTCTAAGCAATGCGATAAGAAAAACCTGCATTAACGCTGTGTACACTCTAATGACAAGTCAGTTGTTATATCCAAATCCTAGTCACTCAACAAGTTATAAACTTATCTCTTTTTTTTAGTTATACGATTCTAAACGCCTTGCAATTATTTTAAATAATTGACAAGAGGGGGTTAACTAATGTGGAAGCTGTAAAAGGAAAAGGGGATTGAAGAGGGAGGGCCTGAGAAGGGGGGGGGGGGGTAGATTTTGCTTACCCGCCAACATTTTTAACCATGTAATCATATTGAGTTTAAAATGGTGAACTTTATAACAAAAAAGAATATACATAGGTCATTTTACCACGTTTAATTGTCATTCCAAGTTTCATTTTACCTAGCTTTAAGGGATAAGGGGGTGAATGGGTGGGCGGGGCGTGGGCGGGGCTTGTTGCAAAATGCCCTTCCAGACACTTTACGGTTAATAAATTGTGGGTGGACGGACGGGAACAATTGGACTATAGTTAAGAGTTAAGAGTTAAGACTGTAAGCTAATAAGGTGTTTGGGCTGGGGGATAGGGTCCGGGCTGACGGCTAGGGTTTTGGGCTTTGGGGGTAGGCTCGGCTGGGGGTTAGGGTTTGGGCTGGGGCTATGATTTCGGCTAGGGGCTAGGGTTAGGGCTGGGGGTTATGATTCGGCTTGGGTGTAGGGTTTGAGCTGGGGGCTGGGGTTTGGGCTGACGGCTACGGTTTTTGCCGAGGGTTGTACAGTATAGTGTAGGGTTTAGGCTGCTGGTTGGGGACTAGGCCTAGGGTTTCACACGCATCAGAGTGTATTCACCTTCCGGAAACTTGACATATATGATGACGAGTCCACCACCTCCCCTACTCCTCTTCAAATAGTCTGTTGGTGGTTTTTCTCTCCTTTTTCATATTCAACCAGCCACGTTGGCTCATGATTCTTTGAATGTGACCAAAACCGTCAGTCTCATACTTATTACTTTTCATAGTTTAACCATGCAGGTTTAGAAAGCAAACCCCTCTTTGAGTGTGAAACGTTGAATTATTCTCGGTTAATAAATGTATTGTAATTTGAGGAAATAGAAACATTATTGCTATACTAACAGTTTACAGTCAAAGAAATGATGTTTCCAATGTAAAAACAGCAACAAAGTGACAAACAATGCCCCCACACAACTCATTACTGTCGTTGTTTCAAGCCTACATAAATGTAAACAGAACACAAACATGGCTGCACGGGCGCCGCCATGTTGTATATATAGGGCGCACCACACTAAATAAACTCCCATAGGAACCAATGCTAAATGATAAATATTCAAAAATACTCAAAAAATCGTGAAAGTCTCTCAGCCTCTTGAAAACCAATCAAACATATTTTCGGACGACTGAACTTCAGAATTCTTTTCAATTTTTGCCAGGTCAGCCGTTTGGAATTTTTGCTAACTACCCCAGAAGAAAAAAACGCGAAAATTTGTATTTTTCCAAAACCGACTTGCTGCCAGTTTTCGTGAAGCACTTCTCTACTTACCCGGTCAAATAGGGCCAACTTTAACGCCTAAATTTATCAAGTCTCCTCAAAAGTTGAAGCACAGAACCCCCAGGTTGTGATAGATTATTATATTTACACAATCTATTAATTGCATGACCCCCAAAACGTTGTAATTAAAAATAAGTTGTGGGTTTACAAATTATGATAAGTAGCTTGGCGCATTAATTCTGGCTTATTTGGTGTGGTGCGCCCTATAAGGGCACTTAATTATTCTTTATGGTTAAAAAATTATGCTTAAATTGTTGAAAATAAGTCACTGACTTGATATCTGAAAAAATGAATTGGAAATGTTATTGCGTTCGTCTACAACAAGGTCAAACATGTTTGAGCATTTACATGTACTCTAAGCAATGCGATAAGAAAAACCTGCATTAACGCTGTGTACACTCTAATGACAAGTCAGTTGTTATATCCAAATCCTAGTCACTCAACAAGTTATAAACTTATCTCTTTTTTTTAGTTATACGATTCTAAACGCCTTGCAATTATTTTAAATAATTGACAAGAGGGGGTTAACTAATGTGGAAGCTGTAAAAGGAAAAGGGGATTGAAGAGGGAGGGCCTGAGAAGGGGGGGGGGGTAGATTTTGCTTACCCGCCAACATTTTTAACCATGTAATCATATTGAGTTTAAAATGGTGAACTTTATAACAAAAAAGAATATACATAGGTAATTTTACCACGTTTAATTGTCATTCCAAGTTTCATTTTACCTAGCTTTAAGGGATAAGGGGGTGAATGGGTGGGCGGGGCGTGGGCGGGGCTTGTTGCAAAATGCCCTTCCAGACACTTTACGGTTAATAAATTGTGGGTGGACGGACGGGAACAATTGGACTATAGTTAAGAGTTAAGAGTTAAGACTGTAAGCTAATAAGGTGTTTGGGCTGGGGGATAGGGTCCGGGCTGACGGCTAGGGTTTTGGGCTTTGGGGGTAGGCTCGGCTGGGGGTTAGGGTTTGGGCTGGGGCTATGATTTCGGCTAGGGGCTAGGGTTAGGGCTGGGGGTTATGATTCGGCTTGGGTGTAGGGTTTGGGCTGGGGGCTGGGGTTTGGGCTGACGGCTACGGTTTTTGCCGAGGGTTGTACAGTATAGTGTAGGGTTTAGGCTGCTGGTTGGGGACTAGGCCTAGGGTTTCACACGCATCAGAGTGTATTCACCTTCCGGAAACTTGACATATATGATGACGAGTCCACCACCTCCCCTACTCCTCTTCAAATAGTCTGTTGGTGGTTTTTCTCTCCTTTTTCATATTCAACCAGCCACGTTGGCTCATGATTCTTTGAATGTGACTAAAACCGTCAGTCTCATACTTATTACTTTTCATAGTTTAACCATGCAGGTTTAGAAAGCAAACCCCTCTTTGAGTGTGAAACGTTGAATTATTCTCGGTTAATAAATGTATTGTAATTTGAGGAAATAGAAACATTATTGCTATACTAACAGTTTACAGTCAAAGAAATGATGTTTCCAATGTAAAAACAGCAACAAAGTGACAAACAATGCCCCCACACAACTCATTACTGTCGTTGTTTCAAGCCTACATAAATGTAAACAGAACACAAACATGGCTGCACGGGCGCCGCCATGTTGTATATATAGGGCGCACCACACTAAATAAACTCCCATAGGAACCAATGCTAAATGATAAATATTCAAAAATACTCAAAAAATCGTGAAAGTCTCTCAGCCTCTTGAAAACCAATCAAACATATTTTCGGACGACTGAACTTCAGAATTCTTTTCAATTTTTGCCAGGTCAGCCGTTTGGAATTTTTGCTAACTACCCCAGAAGAAAAAAACGCGAAAATTTGTATTTTTCCAAAACCGACTTGCTGCCAGTTTTCGTGAAGCACTTCTCTACTTACCCGGTCAAATAGGGCCAACTTTAACGCCTAAATTTATCAAGTCTCCTCAAAAGTTGAAGCACAGAACCCCCAGGTTGTGATAGATTATTATATTTACACAATCTATTAATTGCATGACCCCCAAAACGTTGTAATTAAAAATAAGTTGTGGGTTTACAAATTATGATAAGTAGCTTGGCGCATTAATTCTGGCTTATTTGGTGTGGTGCGCCCTATAAGGGCACTTAATTATTCTTTATGGTTAAAAAATTATGCTTAAATTGTTGAAAATAAGTCACTGACTTGATATCTGAAAAAATGAATTGGAAATGTTATTGCGTTCGTCTACAACAAGGTCAAACATGTTTGAGCATTTACATGTACTCTAAGCAATGCGATAAGAAAAACCTGCATTAACGCTGTGTACACTCTAATGACAAGTCAGTTGTTATATCCAAATCCTAGTCACTCAACAAGTTATAAACTTATCTCTTTTTTTTAGTTATACGATTCTAAACGCCTTGCAATTATTTTAAATAATTGACAAGAGGGGGTTAACTAATGTGGAAGCTGTAAAAGGGAAAGGGGATTGAAGAGGGAGGGCCTGAGAAGGGGGGGGGGGTAGATTTTGCTTACCCGCCAACATTTTTAACCATGTAATCATATTGAGTTTAAAATGGTGAACTTTATAACAAAAAAGAATATACATAGGTCATTTTACCACGTTTAATTGTCATTCCAAGTTTCATTTTACCTAGCTTTAAGGGATAAGGGGGTGAATGGGTGGGCGGGGCGTGGGCGGGGCTTGTTGCAAAATGCCCTTCCAGACACTTTACGGTTAATAAATTGTGGGTGGACGGACGGGAACAATTGGACTATAGTTAAGAGTTAAGAGTTAAGACTGTAAGCTAATAAGGTGTTTGGGCTGGGGGATAGGGTCCGGGCTGACGGCTAGGGTTTTGGGCTTTGGGGGTAGGCTCGGCTGGGGGTTAGGGTTTGGGCTGGGGCTATGATTTCGGCTAGGGGCTAGGGTTAGGGCTGGGGGTTATGATTCGGCTTGGGTGTAGGGTTTGGGCTGGGGGCTGGGGTTTGGGCTGACGGCTACGGTTTTTGCCGAGGGTTGTACAGTATAGTGTAGGGTTTAGGCTGCTGGTTGGGGACTAGGCCTAGGGTTTCACACGCATCAGAGTGTATTCACCTTCCGGAAACTTGACATATATGATGACGAGTCCACCACCTCCCCTACTCCTCTTCAAATAGTCTGTTGGTGGTTTTTCTCTCCTTTTTCATATTCAACCAGCCACGTTGGCTCATGATTCTTTGAATGTGACTAAAACCGTCAGTCTCATACTTATTACTTTTCATAGTTTAACCATGCAGGTTTAGAAAGCAAACCCCTCTTTGAGTGTGAAACGTTGAATTATTCTCGGTTAATAAATGTATTGTAATTTGAGGAAATAGAAACATTATTGCTATACTAACAGTTTACAGTCAAAGAAATGATGTTTCCAATGTAAAAACAGCAACAAAGTGACAAACAATGCCCCCACACAACTCATTACTGTCGTTGTTTCAAGCCTACATAAATGTAAACAGAACACAAACATGGCTGCACGGGCGCCGCCATGTTGTATATATAGGGCGCACCACACTAAATAAACTCCCATAGGAACCAATGCTAAATGATAAATATTCAAAAATACTCAAAAAATCGTGAAAGTCTCTCAGCCTCTTGAAAACCAATCAAACATATTTTCGGACGACTGAACTTCAGAATTCTTTTCAATTTTTGCCAGGTCAGCCGTTTGGAATTTTTGCTAACTACCCCAGAAGAAAAAAACGCGAAAATTTGTATTTTTCCAAAACCGACTTGCTGCCAGTTTTCGTGAAGCACTTCTCTACTTACCCGGTCAAATAGGGCCAACTTTAACGCCTAAATTTATCAAGTATCCTCAAAAGTTGAAGCACAGAACCCCCAGGTTGTGATAGATTATTATATTTACACAATCTATTAATTGCATGACCCCCAAAACGTTGTAATTAAAAATAAGTTGTGGGTTTACAAATTATGATAAGTAGCTTGGCGCATTAATTCTGGCTTATTTGGTGTGGTGCGCCCTATAAGGGCACTTAATTATTCTTTATGGTTAAAAAATTATGCTTAAATTGTTGAAAATAAGTCACTGACTTGATATCTGAAAAAATGAATTGGAAATGTTATTGCGTTCGTCTACAACAAGGTCAAACATGTTTGAGCATTTACATGTACTCTAAGCAATGCGATAAGAAAAATCTGCATTAACGCTGTGTACACTCTAATGACAAGTCAGTTGTTATATCCAAATCCTAGTCACTCAACAAGTTATAAACTTATCTCTTTTTTTTAGTTATACGATTCTAAACGCCTTGCAATTATTTTAAATAATTGACAAGAGGGGGTTAACTAATGTGGAAGCTGTAAAAGGGAAAGGGGATTGAAGAGGGAGGGCCTGAGAAGGGGGGGGGGGTAGATTTTGCTTACCCGCCAACATTTTTAACCATGTAATCATATTGAGTTTAAAATGGTGAACTTTATAACAAAAAAGAATATACATAGGTCATTTTACCACGTTTAATTGTCATTCCAAGTTTCATTTTACCTAGCTTTAAGGGATAAGGGGGTGAATGGGTGGGCGGGGCGTGGGCGGGGCTTGTTGCAAAATGCCCTTCCAGACACTTTACGGTTAATAAATTGTGGGTGGACGGACGGGAACAATTGGACTATAGTTAAGAGTTAAGAGTTAAGACTGTAAGCTAATAAGGTGTTTGGGCTGGGGGATAGGGTCCGGGCTGACGGCTAGGGTTTTGGGCTTTGGGGGTAGGCTCGGCTGGGGGTTAGGGTTTGGGCTGGGGCTATGATTTCGGCTAGGGGCTAGGGTTAGGGCTGGGGGTTATGATTCGGCTTGGGTGTAGGGTTTGGGCTGGGGGCTGGGGTTTGGGCTGACGGCTACGGTTTTTGCCGAGGGTTGTACAGTATAGTGTAGGGTTTAGGCTGCTGGTTGGGGACTAGGCCTAGGGTTTCACACGCATCAGAGTGTATTCACCTTCCGGAAACTTGACATATATGATGACGAGTCCACCACCTCCCCTACTCCTCTTCAAATAGTCTGTTGGTGGTTTTTCTCTCCTTTTTCATATTCAACCAGCCACGTTGGCTCATGATTCTTTGAATGTGACTAAAACCGTCAGTCTCATACTTATTACTTTTCATAGTTTAACCATGCAGGTTTAGAAAGCAAACCCCTCTTTGAGTGTGAAACGTTGAATTATTCTCGGTTAATAAATGTATTGTAATTTGAGGAAATAGAAACATTATTGCTATACTAACAGTTTACAGTCAAAGAAATGATGTTTCCAATGTAAAAACAGCAACAAAGTGACAAACAATGCCCCCACACAACTCATTACTGTCGTTGTTTCAAGCCTACATAAATGTAAACAGAACACAAACATGGCTGCACGGGCGCCGCCATGTTGTATATATAGGGCGCACCACACTAAATAAACTCCCATAGGAACCAATGCTAAATGATAAATATTCAAAAATACTCAAAAAATCGTGAAAGTCTCTCAGCCTCTTGAAAACCAATCAAACATATTTTCGGACGACTGAACTTCAGAATTCTTTTCAATTTTTGCCAGGTCAGCCGTTTGGAATTTTTGCTAACTACCCCAGAAGAAAAAAACGCGAAAATTTGTATTTTTCCAAAACCGACTTGCTGCCAGTTTTCGTGAAGCACTTCTCTACTTACCCGGTCAAATAGGGCCAACTTTAACGCCTAAATTTATCAAGTCTCCTCAAAAGTTGAAGCACAGAACCCCCAGGTTGTGATAGATTATTATATTTACACAATCTATTAATTGCATGACCCCCAAAACGTTGTAATTAAAAATAAGTTGTGGGTTTACAAATTATGATAAGTAGCTTGGCGCATTAATTCTGGCTTATTTGGTGTGGTGCGCCCTATAAGGGCACTTAATTATTCTTTATGGTTAAAAAATTATGCTTAAATTGTTGAAAATAAGTCACTGACTTGATATCTGAAAAAATGAATTGGAAATGTTATTGCGTTCGTCTACAACAAGGTCAAACATGTTTGAGCATTTACATGTACTCTAAGCAATGCGATAAGAAAAACCTGCATTAACGCTGTGTACACTCTAATGACAAGTCAGTTGTTATATCCAAATCCTAGTCACTCAACAAGTTATAAACTTATCTCTTTTTTTTAGTAATACGATTCTAAACGCCTTGCAATTATTTTAAATAATTGACAAGAGGGGGTTAACTAATGTGGAAGCTGTAAAAGGGAAAGGGGATTGAAGAGGGAGGGCCTGAGAAGGGGGGGGGGGGGTAGATTTTGCTTACCCGCCAACATTTTTAACCATGTAATCATATTGAGTTTAAAATGGTGAACTTTATAACAAAAAAGAATATACATAGGTCATTTTACCACGTTTAATTGTCATTCCAAGTTTCATTTTACCTAGCTTTAAGGGATAAGGGGGTGAATGGGTGGGCGGGGCGTGGGCGGGGCTTGTTGCAAAATGCCCTTCCAGACACTTTACGGTTAATAAATTGTGGGTGGACGGACGGGAACAATTGGACTATAGTTAAGAGTTAAGAGTTAAGACTGTAAGCTAATAAGGTGTTTGGGCTGGAGGATAGGGTCCGGGCTGACGGCTAGGGTTTTGGGCTTTGGGGGTAGGCTCGGCTGGGGGTTAGGGTTTGGGCTGGGGCTATGATTTCGGCTAGGGGCTAGGGTTAGGGCTGGGGGTTATGATTCGGCTTGGGTGTAGGGTTTGGGCTGGGGGCTGGGGTTTGGGCTGACGGCTACGGTTTTTGCCGAGGGTTGTACAGTATAGTGTAGGGTTTAGGCTGCTGGTTGGGGACTAGGCCTAGGGTTTCACACGCATCAGAGTGTATTCACCTTCCGGAAACTTGACATATATGATGACGAGTCCACCACCTCCCCTACTCCTCTTCAAATAGTCTGTTGGTGGTTTTTCTCTCCTTTTTCATATTCAACCAGCCACGTTGGCTCATGATTCTTTGAATGTGACTAAAACCGTCAGTCTCATACTTATTACTTTTCATAGTTTAACCATGCAGGTTTAGAAAGCAAACCCCTCTTTGAGTGTGAAACGTTGAATTATTCTCGGTTAATAAATGTATTGTAATTTGAGGAAATAGAAACATTATTGCTATACTAACAGTTTACAGTCAAAGAAATGATGTTTCCAATGTAAAAACAGCAACAAAGTGACAAACAATGCCCCCACACAACTCATTACTGTCGTTGTTTCAAGCCTACATAAATGTAAACAGAACACAAACATGGCTGCACGGGCGCCGCCATGTTGTATATATAGGGCGCACCACACTAAATAAACTCCCATAGGAACCAATGCTAAATGATAAATATTCAAAAATACTCAAAAAATCGTGAAAGTCTCTCAGCCTCTTGAAAACCAATCAAACATATTTTCGGACGACTGAACTTCAGAATTCTTTTCAATTTTTGCCAGGTCAGCCGTTTGGAATTTTTGCTAACTACCCCAGAAGAAAAAAACGCGAAAATTTGTATTTTTCCAAAACCGACTTGCTGCCAGTTTTCGTGAAGCACTTCTCTACTTACCCGGTCAAATAGGGCCAACTTTAACGCCTAAATTTATCAAGTCTCCTCAAAAGTTGAAGCACAGAACCCCCAGGTTGTGATAGATTATTATATTTACACAATCTATTAATTGCATGACCCCCAAAACGTTGTAATTAAAAATAAGTTGTGGGTTTACAAATTATGATAAGTAGCTTGGCGCATTAATTCTGGCTTATTTGGTGTGGTGCGCCCTATAAGGGCACTTAATTATTCTTTATGGTTAAAAAATTATGCTTAAATTGTTGAAAATAAGTCACTGACTTGATATCTGAAAAAATGAATTGGAAATGTTATTGCGTTCGTCTACAACAAGGTCAAACATGTTTGAGCATTTACATGTACTCTAAGCAATGCGATAAGAAAAACCTGCATTAACGCTGTGTACACTCTAATGACAAGTCAGTTGTTATATCCAAATCCTAGTCACTCAACAAGTTATAAACTTATCTCTTTTTTTTAGTTATACGATTCTAAACGCCTTGCAATTATTTTAAATAATTGACAAGAGGGGGTTAACTAATGTGGAAGCTGTAAAAGGGAAAGGGGATTGAAGAGGGAGGGCCTGAGAAGGGGGGGGGGGGGTAGATTTTGCTTACCCGCCAACATTTTTAACCATGTAATCATATTGAGTTTAAAATGGTGAACTTTATAACAAAAAAGAATATACATAGGTCATTTTACCACGTTTAATTGTCATTCCAAGTTTCATTTTACCTAGCTTTAAGGGATAAGGGGGTGAATGGGTGGGCGGGGCGTGGGCGGGGCTTGTTGCAAAATGCCCTTCCAGACACTTTACGGTTAATAAATTGTGGGTGGACGGACGGGAACAATTGGACTATAGTTAAGAGTTAAGAGTTAAGACTGTAAGCTAATAAGGTGTTTGGGCTGGGGGATAGGGTCCGGGCTGACGGCTAGGGTTTTGGGCTTTGGGGGTAGGCTCGGCTGGGGGTTAGGGTTTGGGCTGGGGCTATGATTTCGGCTAGGGGCTAGGGTTAGGGCTGGGGGTTATGATTCGGCTTGGGTGTAGGGTTTGGGCTGGGGGCTGGGGTTTGGGCTGACGGCTACGGTTTTTGCCGAGGGTTGTACAGTATAGTGTAGGGTTTAGGCTGCTGGTTGGGGACTAGGCCTAGGGTTTCACACGCATCAGAGTGTATTCACCTTCCGGAAACTTGACATATATGATGACGAGTCCACCACCTCCCCTACTCCTCTTCAAATAGTCTGTTGGTGGTTTTTCTCTCCTTTTTCATATTCAACCAGCCACGTTGGCTCATGATTCTTTGAATGTGACTAAAACCGTCAGTCTCATACTTATTACTTTTCATAGTTTAACCATGCAGGTTTAGAAAGCAAACCCCTCTTTGAGTGTGAAACGTTGAATTATTCTCGGTTAATAAATGTATTGTAATTTGAGGAAATAGAAACATTATTGCTATACTAACAGTTTACAGTCAAAGAAATGATGTTTCCAATGTAAAAACAGCAACAAAGTGACAAACAATGCCCCCACACAACTCATTACTGTCGTTGTTTCAAGCCTACATAAATGTAAACAGAACACAAACATGGCTGCACGGGCGCCGCCATGTTGTATATATAGGGCGCACCACACTAAATAAACTCCCATAGGAACCAATGCTAAATGATAAATATTCAAAAATACTCAAAAAATCGTGAAAGTCTCTCAGCCTCTTGAAAACCAATCAAACATATTTTCGGACGACTGAACTTCAGAATTCTTTTCAATTTTTGCCAGGTCAGCCGTTTGGAATTTTTGCTAACTACCCCAGAAGAAAAAAACGCGAAAATTTGTATTTTTCCAAAACCGACTTGCTGCCAGTTTTCGTGAAGCACTTCTCTACTTACCCGGTCAAATAGGGCCAACTTTAACGCCTAAATTTATCAAGTATCCTCAAAAGTTGAAGCACAGAACCCCCAGGTTGTGATAGATTATTATATTTACACAATCTATTAATTGCATGACCCCCAAAACGTTGTAATTAAAAATAAGTTGTGGGTTTACAAATTATGATAAGTAGCTTGGCGCATTAATTCTGGCTTATTTGGTGTGGTGCGCCCTATAAGGGCACTTAATTATTCTTTATGGTTAAAAAATTATGCTTAAATTGTTGAAAATAAGTCACTGACTTGATATCTGAAAAAATGAATTGGAAATGTTATTGCGTTCGTCTACAACAAGGTCAAACATGTTTGAGCATTTACATGTACTCTAAGCAATGCGATAAGAAAAATCTGCATTAACGCTGTGTACACTCTAATGACAAGTCAGTTGTTATATCCAAATCCTAGTCACTCAACAAGTTATAAACTTATCTCTTTTTTTTAGTTATACGATTCTAAACGCCTTGCAATTATTTTAAATAATTGACAAGAGGGGGTTAACTAATGTGGAAGCTGTAAAAGGGAAAGGGGATTGAAGAGGGAGGGCCTGAGAAGGGGGGGGGGGTAGATTTTGCTTACCCGCCAACATTTTTAACCATGTAATCATATTGAGTTTAAAATGGTGAACTTTATAACAAAAAAGAATATACATAGGTCATTTTACCACGTTTAATTGTCATTCCAAGTTTCATTTTACCTAGCTTTAAGGGATAAGGGGGTGAATGGGTGGGCGGGGCGTGGGCGGGGCTTGTTGCAAAATGCCCTTCCAGACACTTTACGGTTAATAAATTGTGGGTGGACGGACGGGAACAATTGGACTATAGTTAAGAGTTAAGAGTTAAGACTGTAAGCTAATAAGGTGTTTGGGCTGGGGGATAGGGTCCGGGCTGACGGCTAGGGTTTTGGGCTTTGGGGGTAGGCTCGGCTGGGGGTTAGGGTTTGGGCTGGGGCTATGATTTCGGCTAGGGGCTAGGGTTAGGGCTGGGGGTTATGATTCGGCTTGGGTGTAGGGTTTGGGCTGGGGGCTGGGGTTTGGGCTGACGGCTACGGTTTTTGCCGAGGGTTGTACAGTATAGTGTAGGGTTTAGGCTGCTGGTTGGGGACTAGGCCTAGGGTTTCACACGCATCAGAGTGTATTCACCTTCCGGAAACTTGACATATATGATGACGAGTCCACCACCTCCCCTACTCCTCTTCAAATAGTCTGTTGGTGGTTTTTCTCTCCTTTTTCATATTCAACCAGCCACGTTGGCTCATGATTCTTTGAATGTGACTAAAACCGTCAGTCTCATACTTATTACTTTTCATAGTTTAACCATGCAGGTTTAGAAAGCAAACCCCTCTTTGAGTGTGAAACGTTGAATTATTCTCGGTTAATAAATGTATTGTAATTTGAGGAAATAGAAACATTATTGCTATACTAACAGTTTACAGTCAAAGAAATGATGTTTCCAATGTAAAAACAGCAACAAAGTGACAAACAATGCCCCCACACAACTCATTACTGTCGTTGTTTCAAGCCTACATAAATGTAAACAGAACACAAACATGGCTGCACGGGCGCCGCCATGTTGTATATATAGGGCGCACCACACTAAATAAACTCCCATAGGAACCAATGCTAAATGATAAATATTCAAAAATACTCAAAAAATCGTGAAAGTCTCTCAGCCTCTTGAAAACCAATCAAACATATTTTCGGACGACTGAACTTCAGAATTCTTTTCAATTTTTGCCAGGTCAGCCGTTTGGAATTTTTGCTAACTACCCCAGAAGAAAAAAACGCGAAAATTTGTATTTTTCCAAAACCGACTTGCTGCCAGTTTTCGTGAAGCACTTCTCTACTTACCCGGTCAAATAGGGCCAACTTTAACGCCTAAATTTATCAAGTCTCCTCAAAAGTTGAAGCACAGAACCCCCAGGTTGTGATAGATTATTATATTTACACAATCTATTAATTGCATGACCCCCAAAACGTTGTAATTAAAAATAAGTTGTGGGTTTACAAATTATGATAAGTAGCTTGGCGCATTAATTCTGGCTTATTTGGTGTGGTGCGCCCTATAAGGGCACTTAATTATTCTTTATGGTTAAAAAATTATGCTTAAATTGTTGAAAATAAGTCACTGACTTGATATCTGAAAAAATGAATTGGAAATGTTATTGCGTTCGTCTACAACAAGGTCAAACATGTTTGAGCATTTACATGTACTCTAAGCAATGCGATAAGAAAAACCTGCATTAACGCTGTGTACACTCTAATGACAAGTCAGTTGTTATATCCAAATCCTAGTCACTCAACAAGTTATAAACTTATCTCTTTTTTTTAGTAATACGATTCTAAACGCCTTGCAATTATTTTAAATAATTGACAAGAGGGGGTTAACTAATGTGGAAGCTGTAAAAGGGAAAGGGGATTGAAGAGGGAGGGCCTGAGAAGGGGGGGGGGGTAGATTTTGCTTACCCGCCAACATTTTTAACCATGTAATCATATTGAGTTTAAAATGGTGAACTTTATAACAAAAAAGAATATACATAGGTCATTTTACCACGTTTAATTGTCATTCCAAGTTTCATTTTACCTAGCTTTAAGGGATAAGGGGGTGAATGGGTGGGCGGGGCGTGGGCGGGGCTTGTTGCAAAATGCCCTTCCAGACACTTTACGGTTAATAAATTGTGGGTGGACGGACGGGAACAATTGGACTATAGTTAAGAGTTAAGAGTTAAGACTGTAAGCTAATAAGGTGTTTGGGCTGGAGGATAGGGTCCGGGCTGACGGCTAGGGTTTTGGGCTTTGGGGGTAGGCTCGGCTGGGGGTTAGGGTTTGGGCTGGGGCTATGATTTCGGCTAGGGGCTAGGGTTAGGGCTGGGGGTTATGATTCGGCTTGGGTGTAGGGTTTGGGCTGGGGGCTGGGGTTTGGGCTGACGGCTACGGTTTTTGCCGAGGGTTGTACAGTATAGTGTAGGGTTTAGGCTGCTGGTTGGGGACTAGGCCTAGGGTTTCACACGCATCAGAGTGTATTCACCTTCCGGAAACTTGACATATATGATGACGAGTCCACCACCTCCCCTACTCCTCTTCAAATAGTCTGTTGGTGGTTTTTCTCTCCTTTTTCATATTCAACCAGCCACGTTGGCTCATGATTCTTTGAATGTGACTAAAACCGTCAGTCTCATACTTATTACTTTTCATAGTTTAACCATGCAGGTTTAGAAAGCAAACCCCTCTTTGAGTGTGAAACGTTGAATTATTCTCGGTTAATAAATGTATTGTAATTTGAGGAAATAGAAACATTATTGCTATACTAACAGTTTACAGTCAAAGAAATGATGTTTCCAATGTAAAAACAGCAACAAAGTGACAAACAATGCCCCCACACAACTCATTACTGTCGTTGTTTCAAGCCTACATAAATGTAAACAGAACACAAACATGGCTGCACGGGCGCCGCCATGTTGTATATATAGGGCGCACCACACTAAATAAACTCCCATAGGAACCAATGCTAAATGATAAATATTCAAAAATACTCAAAAAATCGTGAAAGTCTCTCAGCCTCTTGAAAACCAATCAAACATATTTTCGGACGACTGAACTTCAGAATTCTTTTCAATTTTTGCCAGGTCAGCCGTTTGGAATTTTTGCTAACTACCCCAGAAGAAAAAAACGCGAAAATTTGTATTTTTCCAAAACCGACTTGCTGCCAGTTTTCGTGAAGCACTTCTCTACTTACCCGGTCAAATAGGGCCAACTTTAACGCCTAAATTTATCAAGTCTCCTCAAAAGTTGAAGCACAGAACCCCCAGGTTGTGATAGATTATTATATTTACACAATCTATTAATTGCATGACCCCCAAAACGTTGTAATTAAAAATAAGTTGTGGGTTTACAAATTATGATAAGTAGCTTGGCGCATTAATTCTGGCTTATTTGGTGTGGTGCGCCCTATAAGGGCACTTAATTATTCTTTATGGTTAAAAAATTATGCTTAAATTGTTGAAAATAAGTCACTGACTTGATATCTGAAAAAATGAATTGGAAATGTTATTGCGTTCGTCTACAACAAGGTCAAACATGTTTGAGCATTTACATGTACTCTAAGCAATGCGATAAGAAAAACCTGCATTAACGCTGTGTACACTCTAATGACAAGTCAGTTGTTATATCCAAATCCTAGTCACTCAACAAGTTATAAACTTATCTCTTTTTTTTAGTTATACGATTCTAAACGCCTTGCAATTATTTTAAATAATTGACAAGAGGGGGTTAACTAATGTGGAAGCTGTAAAAGGGAAAGGGGATTGAAGAGGGAGGGCCTGAGAAGGGGGGGGGGGGGTAGATTTTGCTTACCCGCCAACATTTTTAACCATGTAATCATATTGAGTTTAAAATGGTGAACTTTATAACAAAAAAGAATATACATAGGTCATTTTACCACGTTTAATTGTCATTCCAAGTTTCATTTTACCTAGCTTTAAGGGATAAGGGGGTGAATGGGTGGGCGGGGCGTGGGCGGGGCTTGTTGCAAAATGCCCTTCCAGACACTTTACGGTTAATAAATTGTGGGTGGACGGACGGGAACAATTGGACTATAGTTAAGAGTTAAGAGTTAAGACTGTAAGCTAATAAGGTGTTTGGGCTGGAGGATAGGGTCCGGGCTGACGGCTAGGGTTTTGGGCTTTGGGGGTAGGCTCGGCTGGGGGTTAGGGTTTGGGCTGGGGCTATGATTTCGGCTAGGGGCTAGGGTTAGGGCTGGGGGTTATGATTCGGCTTGGGTGTAGGGTTTGGGCTGGGGGCTGGGGTTTGGGCTGACGGCTACGGTTTTTGCCGAGGGTTGTACAGTATAGTGTAGGGTTTAGGCTGCTGGTTGGGGACTAGGCCTAGGGTTTCACACGCATCAGAGTGTATTCACCTTCCGGAAACTTGACATATATGATGACGAGTCCACCACCTCCCCTACTCCTCTTCAAATAGTCTGTTGGTGGTTTTTCTCTCCTTTTTCATATTCAACCAGCCACGTTGGCTCATGATTCTTTGAATGTGACTAAAACCGTCAGTCTCATACTTATTACTTTTCATAGTTTAACCATGCAGGTTTAGAAAGCAAACCCCTCTTTGAGTGTGAAACGTTGAATTATTCTCGGTTAATAAATGTATTGTAATTTGAGGAAATAGAAACATTATTGCTATACTAACAGTTTACAGTCAAAGAAATGATGTTTCCAATGTAAAAACAGCAACAAAGTGACAAACAATGCCCCCACACAACTCATTACTGTCGTTGTTTCAAGCCTACATAAATGTAAACAGAACACAAACATGGCTGCACGGGCGCCGCCATGTTGTATATATAGGGCGCACCACACTAAATAAACTCCCATAGGAACCAATGCTAAATGATAAATATTCAAAAATACTCAAAAAATCGTGAAAGTCTCTCAGCCTCTTGAAAACCAATCAAACATATTTTCGGACGACTGAACTTCAGAATTCTTTTCAATTTTTGCCAGGTCAGCCGTTTGGAATTTTTGCTAACTACCCCAGAAGAAAAAAACGCGAAAATTTGTATTTTTCCAAAACCGACTTGCTGCCAGTTTTCGTGAAGCACTTCTCTACTTACCCGGTCAAATAGGGCCAACTTTAACGCCTAAATTTATCAAGTCTCCTCAAAAGTTGAAGCACAGAACCCCCAGGTTGTGATAGATTATTATATTTACACAATCTATTAATTGCATGACCCCCAAAACGTTGTAATTAAAAATAAGTTGTGGGTTTACAAATTATGATAAGTAGCTTGGCGCATTAATTCTGGCTTATTTGGTGTGGTGCGCCCTATAAGGGCACTTAATTATTCTTTATGGTTAAAAAATTATGCTTAAATTGTTGAAAATAAGTCACTGACTTGATATCTGAAAAAATGAATTGGAAATGTTATTGCGTTCGTCTACAACAAGGTCAAACATGTTTGAGCATTTACATGTACTCTAAGCAATGCGATAAGAAAAACCTGCATTAACGCTGTGTACACTCTAATGACAAGTCAGTTGTTATATCCAAATCCTAGTCACTCAACAAGTTATAAACTTATCTCTTTTTTTTAGTAATACGATTCTAAACGCCTTGCAATTATTTTAAATAATTGACAAGAGGGGGTTAACTAATGTGGAAGCTGTAAAAGGGAAAGGGGATTGAAGAGGGAGGGCCTGAGAAGGGGGGGGGGGTAGATTTTGCTTACCCGCCAACATTTTTAACCATGTAATCATATTGAGTTTAAAATGGTGAACTTTATAACAAAAAAGAATATACATAGGTCATTTTACCACGTTTAATTGTCATTCCAAGTTTCATTTTACCTAGCTTTAAGGGATAAGGGGGTGAATGGGTGGGCGGGGCGTGGGCGGGGCTTGTTGCAAAATGCCCTTCCAGACACTTTACGGTTAATAAATTGTGGGTGGACGGACGGGAACAATTGGACTATAGTTAAGAGTTAAGAGTTAAGACTGTAAGCTAATAAGGTGTTTGGGCTGGAGGATAGGGTCCGGGCTGACGGCTAGGGTTTTGGGCTTTGGGGGTAGGCTCGGCTGGGGGTTAGGGTTTGGGCTGGGGCTATGATTTCGGCTAGGGGCTAGGGTTAGGGCTGGGGGTTATGATTCGGCTTGGGTGTAGGGTTTGGGCTGGGGGCTGGGGTTTGGGCTGACGGCTACGGTTTTTGCCGAGGGTTGTACAGTATAGTGTAGGGTTTAGGCTGCTGGTTGGGGACTAGGCCTAGGGTTTCACACGCATCAGAGTGTATTCACCTTCCGGAAACTTGACATATATGATGACGAGTCCACCACCTCCCCTACTCCTCTTCAAATAGTCTGTTGGTGGTTTTTCTCTCCTTTTTCATATTCAACCAGCCACGTTGGCTCATGATTCTTTGAATGTGACTAAAACCGTCAGTCTCATACTTATTACTTTTCATAGTTTAACCATGCAGGTTTAGAAAGCAAACCCCTCTTTGAGTGTGAAACGTTGAATTATTCTCGGTTAATAAATGTATTGTAATTTGAGGAAATAGAAACATTATTGCTATACTAACAGTTTACAGTCAAAGAAATGATGTTTCCAATGTAAAAACAGCAACAAAGTGACAAACAATGCCCCCACACAACTCATTACTGTCGTTGTTTCAAGCCTACATAAATGTAAACAGAACACAAACATGGCTGCACGGGCGCCGCCATGTTGTATATATAGGGCGCACCACACTAAATAAACTCCCATAGGAACCAATGCTAAATGATAAATATTCAAAAATACTCAAAAAATCGTGAAAGTCTCTCAGCCTCTTGAAAACCAATCAAACATATTTTCGGACGACTGAACTTCAGAATTCTTTTCAATTTTTGCCAGGTCAGCCGTTTGGAATTTTTGCTAACTACCCCAGAAGAAAAAAACGCGAAAATTTGTATTTTTCCAAAACCGACTTGCTGCCAGTTTTCGTGAAGCACTTCTCTACTTACCCGGTCAAATAGGGCCAACTTTAACGCCTAAATTTATCAAGTCTCCTCAAAAGTTGAAGCACAGAACCCCCAGGTTGTGATAGATTATTATATTTACACAATCTATTAATTGCATGACCCCCAAAACGTTGTAATTAAAAATAAGTTGTGGGTTTACAAATTATGATAAGTAGCTTGGCGCATTAATTCTGGCTTATTTGGTGTGGTGCGCCCTATAAGGGCACTTAATTATTCTTTATGGTTAAAAAATTATGCTTAAATTGTTGAAAATAAGTCACTGACTTGATATCTGAAAAAATGAATTGGAAATGTTATTGCGTTCGTCTACAACAAGGTCAAACATGTTTGAGCATTTACATGTACTCTAAGCAATGCGATAAGAAAAACCTGCATTAACGCTGTGTACACTCTAATGACAAGTCAGTTGTTATATCCAAATCCTAGTCACTCAACAAGTTATAAACTTATCTCTTTTTTTTAGTTATACGATTCTAAACGCCTTGCAATTATTTTAAATAATTGACAAGAGGGGGTTAACTAATGTGGAAGCTGTAAAAGGGAAAGGGGATTGAAGAGGGAGGGCCTGAGAAGGGGGGGGGGGGGGTAGATTTTGCTTACCCGCCAACATTTTTAACCATGTAATCATATTGAGTTTAAAATGGTGAACTTTATAACAAAAAAGAATATACATAGGTCATTTTACCACGTTTAATTGTCATTCCAAGTTTCATTTTACCTAGCTTTAAGGGATAAGGGGGTGAATGGGTGGGCGGGGCGTGGGCGGGGCTTGTTGCAAAATGCCCTTCCAGACACTTTACGGTTAATAAATTGTGGGTGGACGGACGGGAACAATTGGACTATAGTTAAGAGTTAAGAGTTAAGACTGTAAGCTAATAAGGTGTTTGGGCTGGAGGATAGGGTCCGGGCTGACGGCTAGGGTTTTGGGCTTTGGGGGTAGGCTCGGCTGGGGGTTAGGGTTTGGGCTGGGGCTATGATTTCGGCTAGGGGCTAGGGTTAGGGCTGGGGGTTATGATTCGGCTTGGGTGTAGGGTTTGGGCTGGGGGCTGGGGTTTGGGCTGACGGCTACGGTTTTTGCCGAGGGTTGTACAGTATAGTGTAGGGTTTAGGCTGCTGGTTGGGGACTAGGCCTAGGGTTTCACACGCATCAGAGTGTATTCACCTTCCGGAAACTTGACATATATGATGACGAGTCCACCACCTCCCCTACTCCTCTTCAAATAGTCTGTTGGTGGTTTTTCTCTCCTTTTTCATATTCAACCAGCCACGTTGGCTCATGATTCTTTGAATGTGACTAAAACCGTCAGTCTCATACTTATTACTTTTCATAGTTTAACCATGCAGGTTTAGAAAGCAAACCCCTCTTTGAGTGTGAAACGTTGAATTATTCTCGGTTAATAAATGTATTGTAATTTGAGGAAATAGAAACATTATTGCTATACTAACAGTTTACAGTCAAAGAAATGATGTTTCCAATGTAAAAACAGCAACAAAGTGACAAACAATGCCCCCACACAACTCATTACTGTCGTTGTTTCAAGCCTACATAAATGTAAACAGAACACAAACATGGCTGCACGGGCGCCGCCATGTTGTATATATAGGGCGCACCACACTAAATAAACTCCCATAGGAACCAATGCTAAATGATAAATATTCAAAAATACTCAAAAAATCGTGAAAGTCTCTCAGCCTCTTGAAAACCAATCAAACATATTTTCGGACGACTGAACTTCAGAATTCTTTTCAATTTTTGCCAGGTCAGCCGTTTGGAATTTTTGCTAACTACCCCAGAAGAAAAAAACGCGAAAATTTGTATTTTTCCAAAACCGACTTGCTGCCAGTTTTCGTGAAGCACTTCTCTACTTACCCGGTCAAATAGGGCCAACTTTAACGCCTAAATTTATCAAGTCTCCTCAAAAGTTGAAGCACAGAACCCCCAGGTTGTGATAGATTATTATATTTACACAATCTATTAATTGCATGACCCCCAAAACGTTGTAATTAAAAATAAGTTGTGGGTTTACAAATTATGATAAGTAGCTTGGCGCATTAATTCTGGCTTATTTGGTGTGGTGCGCCCTATAAGGGCACTTAATTATTCTTTATGGTTAAAAAATTATGCTTAAATTGTTGAAAATAAGTCACTGACTTGATATCTGAAAAAATGAATTGGAAATGTTATTGCGTTCGTCTACAACAAGGTCAAACATGTTTGAGCATTTACATGTACTCTAAGCAATGCGATAAGAAAAACCTGCATTAACGCTGTGTACACTCTAATGACAAGTCAGTTGTTATATCCAAATCCTAGTCACTCAACAAGTTATAAACTTATCTCTTTTTTTTAGTTATACGATTCTAAACGCCTTGCAATTATTTTAAATAATTGACAAGAGGGGGTTAACTAATGTGGAAGCTGTAAAAGGGAAAGGGGATTGAAGAGGGAGGGCCTGAGAAGGGGGGGGGGGTAGATTTTGCTTACCCGCCAACATTTTTAACCATGTAATCATATTGAGTTTAAAATGGTGAACTTTATAACAAAAAAGAATATACATAGGTCATTTTACCACGTTTAATTGTCATTCCAAGTTTCATTTTACCTAGCTTTAAGGGATAAGGGGGTGAATGGGTGGGCGGGGCGTGGGCGGGGCTTGTTGCAAAATGCCCTTCCAGACACTTTACGGTTAATAAATTGTGGGTGGACGGACGGGAACAATTGGACTATAGTTAATAATAATAATAATAATAATATAGAACATTTATAACGCGCACAAATCCGCAAAAAACGCTCATGGCGCAAACAGAGCAACATGGTCATAAAAACAAAAGCAACGTACACAAGTACATAATAGTAACAGGATGCAATCATGATTTACAAATGGAAAAACTGAAATAAGCATTTACATATGATCCCGACCATAAGTGCTTTGCATGAGATGTGTTTTTAACCTGTTTTTGAATGTCTCAAGTGATGGAGAAGTACGAATATTGTAGGGAATTGCGTTCCATAACCGGGGAGCTGCGACAGAGAAAGCTCTGTCGCCCCAGGACCTAGATGATTTAGGCACAACCAAGAGTAATTTAGCAGCTGATCGCAAACCAGACCGGGGTGGATTATATAATTCAAGTAGATCAGAGATGTATGGTGGTGCTTGATCATTGACAGCACGGTAAGTGAGAAGCAACAGCTTAAACTGGATCCTAAGATGAACGGGTAGCCAGTGTAACTCACAAAGGACAGGAGTTATGTGCATGGACAGTTTGGTGCACGTGACAAGACGAGCAGCCATGTTTTGTCTCAACTGAAGACGATGAACCTGTGATTTTGAAAGTCCGAAAAGAAGGGAATTTCCTATGTCTAGACGAGAAGTGACATAGGCGTGTACTAATTGTTCAGCAGATTGTGGAGTGAGATATTTACGAATTCTACCCAAGTTTCTGATCTGGTAAGAAGATGATTTTACAATTGAAGAGATATGTGAGTCCAGAGTCATGGTGTTATCCATGACGACACCAAGATTGCGCACAGATTGAACAGAAGCAATGGTTGAGTTCCCAATTGTAATATGTGAGGTAGTGATCTTATTGAGTTTCTGTTTAGAGCCAATGAGGATGAACTCAGTCTTGTTATCATTAAGTTTGAGGTAATTATTTTTCATCCACTGACGGATTTCTTCAACACATGCTTCAATACGTTTAATACAATAATTGGCGTCTTGTTGTGTTGCATCAAATGACAAATAGATCTGTGTGTCATCTGCGTAAAGGTGGTATTGAAGTTTATGCTTCTGAATGATGAAACGAACTGGTGATGTGTAAATGACAAACCATTGCGGTCCTAGCACTGACCCTTGAGGTACAGAGTAGTCAAGTGCAACAGCCTCTGAAGAAGATTGACCAACACGCACACATTGTGGTCGGTTTTGTAAGTAGGATTTACACCATCTCAGGGCCGCACCTGTAATACCGATGTTATTCTCAAGCCTGTGTAACAAGATGTTATGGTCCACAGTATCAAATGCAGCACTGAGATCGAGTAAAATTAGCGCAGTTATTTTGCCACTATCCATTGCACGTAATATGTCATTGTGAACACGCAACAGGGCTGTCTCACAGCTATGATTAGCCCTGTATGCTGATTGAAAATGATCTTGCAAATCATATTTGGTGATGACAGACCACAACCGAGGTGAAACAATGCGCTCAATCATCTTCCCAAGAAACTTCAAGTTTGCGACTGGTCTAAAGTTCTTAAGATCCTCTTTGTCAAGACTAGGCTTTTTTAAGAGGGGCCTAATGTACGCAAGCTTAAGATCACTTGGAAAGATACCTGAAACAAGAGACTTATTAATGATACTTGTTATGAATGGAACGATATCATGAGCACATTCTTTTATCAACCATGTCGGCAAGGGATCTAATTCACACGACTTAGTTGGTGCATTCATAAGGATTTTCATAACTTCTTCATTTGTGGTTGGCTCAAAATCAGATATATAAGCAACACAAGTATTTTGGTTGTCGCACTTCTGTAACTCATAATGATCATCAAATTCACTACGTATTTTACAAATTTTACCAACAAAGTAATCAGAAAATCTGTCAGCAAGGTCTTGGTCAGAAGTACAGTTTGGGAGAACTGGCTCTTTTCTTTTATGCATTAGATTGTCGACAACACGAAAAAGGCTCTTTTGATCGCGAGCACATTCTGCAATTGACGCAGAATAATAGCTAGTTTTGGCCTCCTCCATCATACTTTTGACCAATTGCCGCTGTTTACAATATTGTTGACGGTCAACTTCAAGTTTTGACCTACGCCACATATGTTCAAGTGCCCTTCTTTGACATTTACTGTAAGCTAATAAGGTGTTTGGGCTGGGGGATAGGGTCCGGGCTGACGGCTAGGGTTTTGGGCTTTGGGGGTAGGCTCGGCTGGGGGTTAGGGTTTGGGCTGGGGCTATGATTTCGGCTAGGGGCTAGGGTTAGGGCTGGGGGTTATGATTCGGCTTGGGTGTAGGGTTTGGGCTGGGGGCTGGGGTTTGGGCTGACGGCTACGGTTTTTGCCGAGGGTTGTACAGTATAGTGTAGGGTTTAGGCTGCTGGTTGGGGACTAGGCCTAGGGTTTCACACGCATCAGAGTGTATTCACCTTCCGGAAACTTGACATATATGATGACGAGTCCACCACCTCCCCTACTCCTCTTCAAATAGTCTGTTGGTGGTTTTTCTCTCCTTTTTCATATTCAACCAGCCACGTTGGCTCATGATTCTTTGAATGTGACTAAAACCGTCAGTCTCATACTTATTACTTTTCATAGTTTAACCATGCAGGTTTAGAAAGCAAACCCCTCTTTGAGTGTGAAACGTTGAATTATTCTCGGTTAATAAATGTATTGTAATTTGAGGAAATAGAAACATTATTGCTATACTAACAGTTTACAGTCAAAGAAATGATGTTTCCAATGTAAAAACAGCAACAAAGTGACAAACAATGCCCCCACACAACTCATTACTGTCGTTGTTTCAAGCCTACATAAATGTAAACAGAACACAAACATGGCTGCACGGGCGCCGCCATGTTGTATATATAGGGCGCACCACACTAAATAAACTCCCATAGGAACCAATGCTAAATGATAAATATTCAAAAATACTCAAAAAATCGTGAAAGTCTCTCAGCCTCTTGAAAACCAATCAAACATATTTTCGGACGACTGAACTTCAGAATTCTTTTCAATTTTTGCCAGGTCAGCCGTTTGGAATTTTTGCTAACTACCCCAGAAGAAAAAAACGCGAAAATTTGTATTTTTCCAAAACCGACTTGCTGCCAGTTTTCGTGAAGCACTTCTCTACTTACCCGGTGAAATAGGGCCAACTTTAACGCCTAAATTTATCAAGTCTCCTCAAAAGTTGAAGCACAGAACCCCCAGGTTGTGATAGATTATTATATTTACACAATCTATTAATTGCATGACCCCCAAAACGTTGTAATTAAAAATAAGTTGTGGGTTTACAAATTATGATAAGTAGCTTGGCGCATTAATTCTGGCTTATTTGGTGTGGTGCGCCCTATAAGGGCACTTAATTATTCTTTATGGTTAAAAAATTATGCTTAAATTGTTGAAAATAAGTCACTGACTTGATATCTGAAAAAATGAATTGGAAATGTTATTGCGTTCGTCTACAACAAGGTCAAACATGTTTGAGCATTTACATGTACTCTAAGCAATGCGATAAGAAAAACCTGCATTAAAGGGCCTATGAAGTGGTATTTTTTGTGTGTGTTTTTTATAGCTTTACTAAATTAGTTCATATGAAAAGAAATTATTTTTAAAAACTGTTTAGTGTCTGGAGTGCATTTTTGTATTTTAATTCAATAAAAAAAATACCCCCCCCGAAACTTTCGTATTTTAGACGCCACAAGAGGGCGCTGTTCGTGACGTACACAAAGGCAGCGGCTCCCAGATCGAGATCTCAGTCGTGGTCTGGTGCCCAGGCGCGCGCAGTTTAAGTATACAGCCGAGTCGAGTCGATCGTCAAGGCGTACGTTGATACTCCACTGGAATAAATCGCAAAAACAAAGAAAATAATGTCCGGATTAGGTGAGGATTCCCCTTCCTTTACCTCAGAACCAGAAAGATTTGTCCAGTGTGGGAGCGAATCATCGGACAGCAGTGATTTGTCCAGCGATGGGAGTAGCGATGGGAGCGACACCGACAGAAACGACGAGGTGCTCGGAGTGCAGCCCTACTTGTACGAACCAGAACTAGCAGAAGACGACGGCGAACTAGGATCTGAATCAGAGTCAGACTCCGAAGATGAAGAACACGTTGCTAGGCTGGGCAATACCAATTGGTAGGCAGACAAATTGTGCTGTTTTACAGTATAAATTCTATTTCGAAGTGTAGGGAGAGCGATTTCCACGTTGGTCATGTAATTGAAGATTGAACGTTTTCCTTCCGTGTGTTCGCTCGGCGGTGCGGTCGGGTGGCCACACACACATGACGTTACGTATGACAAGTCGTTCTGCTGAATTGCCTTTGTTTACGTCACGGATTTTATGTTAATGAGGAGGTATGGGTGGGGCGCTGCGGCCCCCCTAAATTTCGAAATGATTTTTTTAATGGTGTAAAATGGCTTGTGAAAAAAAAAAAAAAATCAAATATATGTTGTAATAGGCATACTTTATTGTTTCCAGCATTAAAAAAATCTATTTCATAGGCCCTTTAACGCTGTGTACACTCTAATGACAAGTCAGTTGTTATATCCAAATCCTAGTCACTCAACAAGTTATAAACCTATCTCTTTTTTTTAGTTATACGATTCTAAACGCCTTGCAATTATTTTAAATAATTGACAAGAGGGGGTTAACTAATGTGGAAGCTGTAAAAGGGAAAGGGGATTGAAGAGGGAGGGCCTGAGAAGGGGGGGGGGGTAGATTTTGCTTACCCGCCAACATTTTTAACCATGTAATCATATTGAGTTTAAAATGGTGAACTTTATAACAAAAAAGAATATACATAGGTCATTTTACCACGTTTAATTGTCATTCCAAGTTTCATTTTACCTAGCTTTAAGGGATAAGGGGGTGAATGGGTGGGCGGGGCGTGGGCGGGGCTTGTTGCAAAATGCCCTTCCAGACACTTTACGGTTAATAAATTGTGGGTGGACGGACGGGAACAATTGGACTATAGTTAAGAGTTAAGAGTTAAGACTGTAAGCTAATAAGGTGTTTGGGCTGGGGGATAGGGTCCGGGCTGACGGCTAGGGTTTTGGGCTTTGGGGGTAGGCTCGGCTGGGGGTTAGGGTTTGGGCTGGGGCTATGATTTCGGCTAGGGGCTAGGGTTAGGGCTGGGGGTTATGATTCGGCTTGGGTGTAGGGTTTGGGCTGGGGGCTGGGGTTTGGGCTGACGGCTACGGTTTTTGCCGAGGGTTGTACAGTATAGTGTAGGGTTTAGGCTGCTGGTTGGGGACTAGGCCTAGGGTTTCACACGCATCAGAGTGTATTCACCTTCCGGAAACTTGACATATATGATGACGAGTCCACCACCTCCCCTACTCCTCTTCAAATAGTCTGTTGGTGGTTTTTCTCTCCTTTTTCATATTCAACCAGCCACGTTGGCTCATGATTCTTTGAATGTGACTAAAACCGTCAGTCTCATACTTATTACTTTTCATAGTTTAACCATGCAGGTTTAGAAAGCAAACCCCTCTTTGAGTGTGAAACGTTGAATTATTCTCGGTTAATAAATGTATTGTAATTTGAGGAAATAGAAACATTATTGCTATACTAACAGTTTACAGTCAAAGAAATGATGTTTCCAATGTAAAAACAGCAACAAAGTGACAAACAATGCCCCCACACAACTCATTACTGTCGTTGTTTCAAGCCTACATAAATGTAAACAGAACACAAACATGGCTGCACGGGCGCCGCCATGTTGTATATATAGGGCGCACCACACTAAATAAACTCCCATAGGAACCAATGCTAAATGATAAATATTCAAAAATACTCAAAAAATCGTGAAAGTCTCTCAGCCTCTTGAAAACCAATCAAACATATTTTCGGACGACTGAACTTCAGAATTCTTTTCAATTTTTGCCAGGTCAGCCGTTTGGAATTTTTGCTAACTACCCCAGAAGAAAAAAACGCGAAAATTTGTATTTTTCCAAAACCGACTTGCTGCCAGTTTTCGTGAAGCACTTCTCTACTTACCCGGTGAAATAGGGCCAACTTTAACGCCTAAATTTATCAAGTCTCCTCAAAAGTTGAAGCACAGAACCCCCAGGTTGTGATAGATTATTATATTTACACAATCTATTAATTGCATGACCCCCAAAACGTTGTAATTAAAAATAAGTTGTGGGTTTACAAATTATGATAAGTAGCTTGGCGCATTAATTCTGGCTTATTTGGTGTGGTGCGCCCTATAAGGGCACTTAATTATTCTTTATGGTTAAAAAATTATGCTTAAATTGTTGAAAATAAGTCACTGACTTGATATCTGAAAAAATGAATTGGAAATGTTATTGCGTTCGTCTACAACAAGGTCAAACATGTTTGAGCATTTACATGTACTCTAAGCAATGCGATAAGAAAAACCTGCATTAAAGGGCCTATGAAGTGGTATTTTTTGTGTGTGTTTTTTATAGCTTTACTAAATTAGTTCATATGAAAAGAAATTATTTTTAAAAACTGTTTAGTGTCTGGAGTGCATTTTTGTATTTTAATTCAATAAAAAAAATACCCCCCCCGAAACTTTCGTATTTTAGACGCCACAAGAGGGCGCTGTTCGTGACGTACACAAAGGCAGCGGCTCCCAGATCGAGATCTCAGTCGTGGTCTGGTGCCCAGGCGCGCGCAGTTTAAGTATACAGCCGAGTCGAGTCGATCGTCAAGGCGTACGTTGATACTCCACTGGAATAAATCGCAAAAACAAAGAAAATAATGTCCGGATTAGGTGAGGATTCCCCTTCCTTTACCTCAGAACCAGAAAGATTTGTCCAGTGTGGGAGCGAATCATCGGACAGCAGTGATTTGTCCAGCGATGGGAGTAGCGATGGGAGCGACACCGACAGAAACGACGAGGTGCTCGGAGTGCAGCCCTACTTGTACGAACCAGAACTAGCAGAAGACGACGGCGAACTAGGATCTGAATCAGAGTCAGACTCCGAAGATGAAGAACACGTTGCTAGGCTGGGCAATACCAATTGGTAGGCAGACAAATTGTGCTGTTTTACAGTATAAATTCTATTTCGAAGTGTAGGGAGAGCGATTTCCACGTTGGTCATGTAATTGAAGATTGAACGTTTTCCTTCCGTGTGTTCGCTCGGCGGTGCGGTCGGGTGGCCACACACACATGACGTTACGTATGACAAGTCGTTCTGCTGAATTGCCTTTGTTTACGTCACGGATTTTATGTTAATGAGGAGGTATGGGTGGGGCGCTGCGGCCCCCCTAAATTTCGAAATGATTTTTTTAATGGTGTAAAATGGCTTGTGAAAAAAAAAAAAAAATCAAATATATGTTGTAATAGGCATACTTTATTGTTTCCAGCATTAAAAAAATCTATTTCATAGGCCCTTTAACGCTGTGTACACTCTAATGACAAGTCAGTTGTTATATCCAAATCCTAGTCACTCAACAAGTTATAAACTTATCTCTTTTTTTTAGTTATACGATTCTAAACGCCTTGCAATTATTTTAAATAATTGACAAGAGGGGGTTAACTAATGTGGAAGCTGTAAAAGGGAAAGGGGATTGAAGAGGGAGGGCCTGAGAAGGGGGGGGGGGGGTAGATTTTGCTTACCCGCCAACATTTTTAACCATGTAATCATATTGAGTTTAAAATGGTGAACTTTATAACAAAAAAGAATATACATAGGTCATTTTACCACGTTTAATTGTCATTCCAAGTTTCATTTTACCTAGCTTTAAGGGATAAGGGGGTGAATGGGTGGGCGGGGCGTGGGCGGGGCTTGTTGCAAAATGCCCTTCCAGACACTTTACGGTTAATAAATTGTGGGTGGACGGACGGGAACAATTGGACTATAGTTAAGAGTTAAGAGTTAAGACTGTAAGCTAATAAGGTGTTTGGGCTGGGGGATAGGGTCCGGGCTGACGGCTAGGGTTTTGGGCTTTGGGGGTAGGCTCGGCTGGGGGTTAGGGTTTGGGCTGGGGCTATGATTTCGGCTAGGGGCTAGGGTTAGGGCTGGGGGTTATGATTCGGCTTGGGTGTAGGGTTTGGGCTGGGGGCTGGGGTTTGGGCTGACGGCTACGGTTTTTGCCGAGGGTTGTACAGTATAGTGTAGGGTTTAGGCTGCTGGTTGGGGACTAGGCCTAGGGTTTCACACGCATCAGAGTGTATTCACCTTCCGGAAACTTGACATATATGATGACGAGTCCACCACCTCCCCTACTCCTCTTCAAATAGTCTGTTGGTGGTTTTTCTCTCCTTTTTCATATTCAACCAGCCACGTTGGCTCATGATTCTTTGAATGTGACTAAAACCGTCAGTCTCATACTTATTACTTTTCATAGTTTAACCATGCAGGTTTAGAAAGCAAACCCCTCTTTGAGTGTGAAACGTTGAATTATTCTCGGTTAATAAATGTATTGTAATTTGAGGAAATAGAAACATTATTGCTATACTAACAGTTTACAGTCAAAGAAATGATGTTTCCAATGTAAAAACAGCAACAAAGTGACAAACAATGCCCCCACACAACTCATTACTGTCGTTGTTTCAAGCCTACATAAATGTAAACAGAACACAAACATGGCTGCACGGGCGCCGCCATGTTGTATATATAGGGCGCACCACACTAAATAAACTCCCATAGGAACCAATGCTAAATGATAAATATTCAAAAATACTCAAAAAATCGTGAAAGTCTCTCAGCCTCTTGAAAACCAATCAAACATATTTTCGGACGACTGAACTTCAGAATTCTTTTCAATTTTTGCCAGGTCAGCCGTTTGGAATTTTTGCTAACTACCCCAGAAGAAAAAAACGCGAAAATTTGTATTTTTCCAAAACCGACTTGCTGCCAGTTTTCGTGAAGCACTTCTCTACTTACCCGGTCAAATAGGGCCAACTTTAACGCCTAAATTTATCAAGTCTCCTCAAAAGTTGAAGCACAGAACCCCCAGGTTGTGATAGATTATTATATTTACACAATCTATTAATTGCATGACCCCCAAAACGTTGTAATTAAAAATAAGTTGTGGGTTTACAAATTATGATAAGTAGCTTGGCGCATTAATTCTGGCTTATTTGGTGTGGTGCGCCCTATAAGGGCACTTAATTATTCTTTATGGTTAAAAAATTATGCTTAAATTGTTGAAAATAAGTCACTGACTTGATATCTGAAAAAATGAATTGGAAATGTTATTGCGTTCGTCTACAACAAGGTCAAACATGTTTGAGCATTTACATGTACTCTAAGCAATGCGATAAGAAAAACCTGCATTAACGCTGTGTACACTCTAATGACAAGTCAGTTGTTATATCCAAATCCTAGTCACTCAACAAGTTATAAACTTATCTCTTTTTTTTAGTTATACGATTCTAAACGCCTTGCAATTATTGTAAATAATTGACAAGAGGGGGTTAACTAATGTGGAAGCTGTAAAAGGGAAAGGGGATTGAAGAGGGAGGGCCTGAGAAGGGGGGGGGGGGTAGATTTTGCTTACCCGCCAACATTTTTAACCATGTAATCATATTGAGTTTAAAATGGTGAACTTTATAACAAAAAAGAATATACATAGGTCATTTTACCACGTTTAATTGTCATTCCAAGTTTCATTTTACCTAGCTTTAAGGGATAAGGGGGTGAATGGGTGGGCGGGGCGTGGGCGGGGCTTGTTGCAAAATGCCCTTCCAGACACTTTACGGTTAATAAATTGTGGGTGGACGGACGGGAACAATTGGACTATAGTTAAGAGTTAAGAGTTAAGACTGTAAGCTAATAAGGTGTTTGGGCTGGGGGATAGGGTCCGGGCTGACGGCTAGGGTTTTGGGCTTTGGGGGTAGGCTCGGCTGGGGGTTAGGGTTTGGGCTGGGGCTATGATTTCGGCTAGGGGCTAGGGTTAGGGCTGGGGGTTATGATTCGGCTTGGGTGTAGGGTTTGGGCTGGGGGCTGGGGTTTGGGCTGACGGCTACGGTTTTTGCCGAGGGTTGTACAGTATAGTGTAGGGTTTAGGCTGCTGGTTGGGGACTAGGCCTAGGGTTTCACACGCATCAGAGTGTATTCACCTTCCGGAAACTTGACATATATGATGACGAGTCCACCACCTCCCCTACTCCTCTTCAAATAGTCTGTTGGTGGTTTTTCTCTCCTTTTTCATATTCAACCAGCCACGTTGGCTCATGATTCTTTGAATGTGACTAAAACCGTCAGTCTCATACTTATTACTTTTCATAGTTTAACCATGCAGGTTTAGAAAGCAAACCCCTCTTTGAGTGTGAAACGTTGAATTATTCTCGGTTAATAAATGTATTGTAATTTGAGGAAATAGAAACATTATTGCTATACTAACAGTTTACAGTCAAAGAAATGATGTTTCCAATGTAAAAACAGCAACAAAGTGACAAACAATGCCCCCACACAACTCATTACTGTCGTTGTTTCAAGCCTACATAAATGTAAACAGAACACAAACATGGCTGCACGGGCGCCGCCATGTTGTATATATAGGGCGCACCACACTAAATAAACTCCCATAGGAACCAATGCTAAATGATAAATATTCAAAAATACTCAAAAAATCGTGAAAGTCTCTCAGCCTCTTGAAAACCAATCAAACATATTTTCGGACGACTGAACTTCAGAATTCTTTTCAATTTTTGCCAGGTCAGCCGTTTGGAATTTTTGCTAACTACCCCAGAAGAAAAAAACGCGAAAATTTGTATTTTTCCAAAACCGACTTGCTGCCAGTTTTCGTGAAGCACTTCTCTACTTACCCGGTCAAATAGGGCCAACTTTAACGCCTAAATTTATCAAGTCTCCTCAAAAGTTGAAGCACAGAACCCCCAGGTTGTGATAGATTATTATATTTACACAATCTATTAATTGCATGACCCCCAAAACGTTGTAATTAAAAATAAGTTGTGGGTTTACAAATTATGATAAGTAGCTTGGCGCATTAATTCTGGCTTATTTGGTGTGGTGCGCCCTATAAGGGCACTTAATTATTCTTTATGGTTAAAAAATTATGCTTAAATTGTTGAAAATAAGTCACTGACTTGATATCTGAAAAAATGAATTGGAAATGTTATTGCGTTCGTCTACAACAAGGTCAAACATGTTTGAGCATTTACATGTACTCTAAGCAATGCGATAAGAAAAACCTGCATTAACGCTGTGTACACTCTAATGACAAGTCAGTTGTTATATCCAAATCCTAGTCACTCAACAAGTTATAAACTTATCTCTTTTTTTTAGTTATACGATTCTAAACGCCTTGCAATTATTTTAAATAATTGACAAGAGGGGGTTAACTAATGTGGAAGCTGTAAAAGGGAAAGGGGATTGAAGAGGGAGGGCCTGAGAAGGGGGGGGGGGGGTAGATTTTGCTTACCCGCCAACATTTTTAACCATGTAATCATATTGAGTTTAAAATGGTGAACTTTATAACAAAAAAGAATATACATAGGTCATTTTACCACGTTTAATTGTCATTCCAAGTTTCATTTTACCTAGCTTTAAGGGATAAGGGGGTGAATGGGTGGGCGGGGCGTGGGCGGGGCTTGTTGCAAAATGCCCTTCCAGACACTTTACGGTTAATAAATTGTGGGTGGACGGACGGGAACAATTGGACTATAGTTAAGAGTTAAGAGTTAAGACTGTAAGCTAATAAGGTGTTTGGGCTGGGGGATAGGGTCCGGGCTGACGGCTAGGGTTTTGGGCTTTGGGGGTAGGCTCGGCTGGGGGTTAGGGTTTGGGCTGGGGCTATGATTTCGGCTAGGGGCTAGGGTTAGGGCTGGGGGTTATGATTCGGCTTGGGTGTAGGGTTTGGGCTGGGGGCTGGGGTTTGGGCTGACGGCTACGGTTTTTGCCGAGGGTTGTACAGTATAGTGTAGGGTTTAGGCTGCTGGTTGGGGACTAGGCCTAGGGTTTCACACGCATCAGAGTGTATTCACCTTCCGGAAACTTGACATATATGATGACGAGTCCACCACCTCCCCTACTCCTCTTCAAATAGTCTGTTGGTGGTTTTTCTCTCCTTTTTCATATTCAACCAGCCACGTTGGCTCATGATTCTTTGAATGTGACTAAAACCGTCAGTCTCATACTTATTACTTTTCATAGTTTAACCATGCAGGTTTAGAAAGCAAACCCCTCTTTGAGTGTGAAACGTTGAATTATTCTCGGTTAATAAATGTATTGTAATTTGAGGAAATAGAAACATTATTGCTATACTAACAGTTTACAGTCAAAGAAATGATGTTTCCAATGTAAAAACAGCAACAAAGTGACAAACAATGCCCCCACACAACTCATTACTGTCGTTGTTTCAAGCCTACATAAATGTAAACAGAACACAAACATGGCTGCACGGGCGCCGCCATGTTGTATATATAGGGCGCACCACACTAAATAAACTCCCATAGGAACCAATGCTAAATGATAAATATTCAAAAATACTCAAAAAATCGTGAAAGTCTCTCAGCCTCTTGAAAACCAATCAAACATATTTTCGGACGACTGAACTTCAGAATTCTTTTCAATTTTTGCCAGGTCAGCCGTTTGGAATTTTTGCTAACTACCCCAGAAGAAAAAAACGCGAAAATTTGTATTTTTCCAAAACCGACTTGCTGCCAGTTTTCGTGAAGCACTTCTCTACTTACCCGGTCAAATAGGGCCAACTTTAACGCCTAAATTTATCAAGTCTCCTCAAAAGTTGAAGCACAGAACCCCCAGGTTGTGATAGATTATTATATTTACACAATCTATTAATTGCATGACCCCCAAAACGTTGTAATTAAAAATAAGTTGTGGGTTTACAAATTATGATAAGTAGCTTGGCGCATTAATTCTGGCTTATTTGGTGTGGTGCGCCCTATAAGGGCACTTAATTATTCTTTATGGTTAAAAAATTATGCTTAAATTGTTGAAAATAAGTCACTGACTTGATATCTGAAAAAATGAATTGGAAATGTTATTGCGTTCGTCTACAACAAGGTCAAACATGTTTGAGCATTTACATGTACTCTAAGCAATGCGATAAGAAAAACCTGCATTAACGCTGTGTACACTCTAATGACAAGTCAGTTGTTATATCCAAATCCTAGTCACTCAACAAGTTATAAACTTATCTCTTTTTTTTAGTTATACGATTCTAAACGCCTTGCAATTATTTTAAATAATTGACAAGAGGGGGTTAACTAATGTGGAAGCTGTAAAAGGGAAAGGGGATTGAAGAGGGAGGGCCTGAGAAGGGGGGGGGGTAGATTTTGCTTACCCGCCAACATTTTTAACCATGTAATCATATTGAGTTTAAAATGGTGAACTTTATAACAAAAAAGAATATACATAGGTCATTTTACCACGTTTAATTGTCATTCCAAGTTTCATTTTACCTAGCTTTAAGGGATAAGGGGGTGAATGGGTGGGCGGGGCGTGGGCGGGGCTTGTTGCAAAATGCCCTTCCAGACACTTTACGGTTAATAAATTGTGGGTGGACGGACGGGAACAATTGGACTATAGTTAAGAGTTAAGAGTTAAGACTGTAAGCTAATAAGGTGTTTGGGCTGGGGGATAGGGTCCGGGCTGACGGCTAGGGTTTTGGGCTTTGGGGGTAGGCTCGGCTGGGGGTTAGGGTTTGGGCTGGGGCTATGATTTCGGCTAGGGGCTAGGGTTAGGGCTGGGGGTTATGATTCGGCTTGGGTGTAGGGTTTGGGCTGGGGGCTGGGGTTTGGGCTGACGGCTACGGTTTTTGCCGAGGGTTGTACAGTATAGTGTAGGGTTTAGGCTGCTGGTTGGGGACTAGGCCTAGGGTTTCACACGCATCAGAGTGTATTCACCTTCCGGAAACTTGACATATATGATGACGAGTCCACCACCTCCCCTACTCCTCTTCAAATAGTCTGTTGGTGGTTTTTCTCTCCTTTTTCATATTCAACCAGCCACGTTGGCTCATGATTCTTTGAATGTGACTAAAACCGTCAGTCTCATACTTATTACTTTTCATAGTTTAACCATGCAGGTTTAGAAAGCAAACCCCTCTTTGAGTGTGAAACGTTGAATTATTCTCGGTTAATAAATGTATTGTAATTTGAGGAAATAGAAACATTATTGCTATACTAACAGTTTACAGTCAAAGAAATGATGTTTCCAATGTAAAAACAGCAACAAAGTGACAAACAATGCCCCCACACAACTCATTACTGTCGTTGTTTCAAGCCTACATAAATGTAAACAGAACACAAACATGGCTGCACGGGCGCCGCCATGTTGTATATATAGGGCGCACCACACTAAATAAACTCCCATAGGAACCAATGCTAAATGATAAATATTCAAAAATACTCAAAAAATCGTGAAAGTCTCTCAGCCTCTTGAAAACCAATCAAACATATTTTCGGACGACTGAACTTCAGAATTCTTTTCAATTTTTGCCAGGTCAGCCGTTTGGAATTTTTGCTAACTACCCCAGAAGAAAAAAACGCGAAAATTTGTATTTTTCCAAAACCGACTTGCTGCCAGTTTTCGTGAAGCACTTCTCTACTTACCCGGTCAAATAGGGCCAACTTTAACGCCTAAATTTATCAAGTCTCCTCAAAAGTTGAAGCACAGAACCCCCAGGTTGTGATAGATTATTATATTTACACAATCTATTAATTGCATGACCCCCAAAACGTTGTAATTAAAAATAAGTTGTGGGTTTACAAATTATGATAAGTAGCTTGGCGCATTAATTCTGGCTTATTTGGTGTGGTGCGCCCTATAAGGGCACTTAATTATTCTTTATGGTTAAAAAATTATGCTTAAATTGTTGAAAATAAGTCACTGACTTGATATCTGAAAAAATGAATTGGAAATGTTATTGCGTTCGTCTACAACAAGGTCAAACATGTTTGAGCATTTACATGTACTCTAAGCAATGCGATAAGAAAAACCTGCATTAACGCTGTGTACACTCTAATGACAAGTCAGTTGTTATATCCAAATCCTAGTCACTCAACAAGTTATAAACTTATCTCTTTTTTTTAGTTATACGATTCTAAACGCCTTGCAATTATTGTAAATAATTGACAAGAGGGGGTTAACTAATGTGGAAGCTGTAAAAGGGAAAGGGGATTGAAGAGGGAGGGCCTGAGAAGGGGGGGGGGGGTAGATTTTGCTTACCCGCCAACATTTTTAACCATGTAATCATATTGAGTTTAAAATGGTGAACTTTATAACAAAAAAGAATATACATAGGTCATTTTACCACGTTTAATTGTCATTCCAAGTTTCATTTTACCTAGCTTTAAGGGATAAGGGGGTGAATGGGTGGGCGGGGCGTGGGCGGGGCTTGTTGCAAAATGCCCTTCCAGACACTTTACGGTTAATAAATTGTGGGTGGACGGACGGGAACAATTGGACTATAGTTAAGAGTTAAGAGTTAAGACTGTAAGCTAATAAGGTGTTTGGGCTGGGGGATAGGGTCCGGGCTGACGGCTAGGGTTTTGGGCTTTGGGGGTAGGCTCGGCTGGGGGTTAGGGTTTGGGCTGGGGCTATGATTTCGGCTAGGGGCTAGGGTTAGGGCTGGGGGTTATGATTCGGCTTGGGTGTAGGGTTTGGGCTGGGGGCTGGGGTTTGGGCTGACGGCTACGGTTTTTGCCGAGGGTTGTACAGTATAGTGTAGGGTTTAGGCTGCTGGTTGGGGACTAGGCCTAGGGTTTCACACGCATCAGAGTGTATTCACCTTCCGGAAACTTGACATATATGATGACGAGTCCACCACCTCCCCTACTCCTCTTCAAATAGTCTGTTGGTGGTTTTTCTCTCCTTTTTCATATTCAACCAGCCACGTTGGCTCATGATTCTTTGAATGTGACTAAAACCGTCAGTCTCATACTTATTACTTTTCATAGTTTAACCATGCAGGTTTAGAAAGCAAACCCCTCTTTGAGTGTGAAACGTTGAATTATTCTCGGTTAATAAATGTATTGTAATTTGAGGAAATAGAAACATTATTGCTATACTAACAGTTTACAGTCAAAGAAATGATGTTTCCAATGTAAAAACAGCAACAAAGTGACAAACAATGCCCCCACACAACTCATTACTGTCGTTGTTTCAAGCCTACATAAATGTAAACAGAACACAAACATGGCTGCACGGGCGCCGCCATGTTGTATATATAGGGCGCACCACACTAAATAAACTCCCATAGGAACCAATGCTAAATGATAAATATTCAAAAATACTCAAAAAATCGTGAAAGTCTCTCAGCCTCTTGAAAACCAATCAAACATATTTTCGGACGACTGAACTTCAGAATTCTTTTCAATTTTTGCCAGGTCAGCCGTTTGGAATTTTTGCTAACTACCCCAGAAGAAAAAAACGCGAAAATTTGTATTTTTCCAAAACCGACTTGCTGCCAGTTTTCGTGAAGCACTTCTCTACTTACCCGGTCAAATAGGGCCAACTTTAACGCCTAAATTTATCAAGTCTCCTCAAAAGTTGAAGCACAGAACCCCCAGGTTGTGATAGATTATTATATTTACACAATCTATTAATTGCATGACCCCCAAAACGTTGTAATTAAAAATAAGTTGTGGGTTTACAAATTATGATAAGTAGCTTGGCGCATTAATTCTGGCTTATTTGGTGTGGTGCGCCCTATAAGGGCACTTAATTATTCTTTATGGTTAAAAAATTATGCTTAAATTGTTGAAAATAAGTCACTGACTTGATATCTGAAAAAATGAATTGGAAATGTTATTGCGTTCGTCTACAACAAGGTCAAACATGTTTGAGCATTTACATGTACTCTAAGCAATGCGATAAGAAAAACCTGCATTAACGCTGTGTACACTCTAATGACAAGTCAGTTGTTATATCCAAATCCTAGTCACTCAACAAGTTATAAACTTATCTCTTTTTTTTAGTTATACGATTCTAAACGCCTTGCAATTATTTTAAATAATTGACAAGAGGGGGTTAACTAATGTGGAAGCTGTAAAAGGGAAAGGGGATTGAAGAGGGAGGGCCTGAGAAGGGGGGGGGGGTAGATTTTGCTTACCCGCCAACATTTTTAACCATGTAATCATATTGAGTTTAAAATGGTGAACTTTATAACAAAAAAGAATATACATAGGTCATTTTACCACGTTTAATTGTCATTCCAAGTTTCATTTTACCTAGCTTTAAGGGATAAGGGGGTGAATGGGTGGGCGGGGCGTGGGCGGGGCTTGTTGCAAAATGCCCTTCCAGACACTTTACGGTTAATAAATTGTGGGTGGACGGACGGGAACAATTGGACTATAGTTAAGAGTTAAGAGTTAAGACTGTAAGCTAATAAGGTGTTTGGGCTGGGGGATAGGGTCCGGGCTGACGGCTAGGGTTTTGGGCTTTGGGGGTAGGCTCGGCTGGGGGTTAGGGTTTGGGCTGGGGCTATGATTTCGGCTAGGGGCTAGGGTTAGGGCTGGGGGTTATGATTCGGCTTGGGTGTAGGGTTTGGGCTGGGGGCTGGGGTTTGGGCTGACGGCTACGGTTTTTGCCGAGGGTTGTACAGTATAGTGTAGGGTTTAGGCTGCTGGTTGGGGACTAGGCCTAGGGTTTCACACGCATCAGAGTGTATTCACCTTCCGGAAACTTGACATATATGATGACGAGTCCACCACCTCCCCTACTCCTCTTCAAATAGTCTGTTGGTGGTTTTTCTCTCCTTTTTCATATTCAACCAGCCACGTTGGCTCATGATTCTTTGAATGTGACTAAAACCGTCAGTCTCATACTTATTACTTTTCATAGTTTAACCATGCAGGTTTAGAAAGCAAACCCCTCTTTGAGTGTGAAACGTTGAATTATTCTCGGTTAATAAATGTATTGTAATTTGAGGAAATAGAAACATTATTGCTATACTAACAGTTTACAGTCAAAGAAATGATGTTTCCAATGTAAAAACAGCAACAAAGTGACAAACAATGCCCCCACACAACTCATTACTGTCGTTGTTTCAAGCCTACATAAATGTAAACAGAACACAAACATGGCTGCACGGGCGCCGCCATGTTGTATATATAGGGCGCACCACACTAAATAAACTCCCATAGGAACCAATGCTAAATGATAAATATTCAAAAATACTCAAAAAATCGTGAAAGTCTCTCAGCCTCTTGAAAACCAATCAAACATATTTTCGGACGACTGAACTTCAGAATTCTTTTCAATTTTTGCCAGGTCAGCCGTTTGGAATTTTTGCTAACTACCCCAGAAGAAAAAAACGCGAAAATTTGTATTTTTCCAAAACCGACTTGCTGCCAGTTTTCGTGAAGCACTTCTCTACTTACCCGGTCAAATAGGGCCAACTTTAACGCCTAAATTTATCAAGTCTCCTCAAAAGTTGAAGCACAGAACCCCCAGGTTGTGATAGATTATTATATTTACACAATCTATTAATTGCATGACCCCCAAAACGTTGTAATTAAAAATAAGTTGTGGGTTTACAAATTATGATAAGTAGCTTGGCGCATTAATTCTGGCTTATTTGGTGTGGTGCGCCCTATAAGGGCACTTAATTATTCTTTATGGTTAAAAAATTATGCTTAAATTGTTGAAAATAAGTCACTGACTTGATATCTGAAAAAATGAATTGGAAATGTTATTGCGTTCGTCTACAACAAGGTCAAACATGTTTGAGCATTTACATGTACTCTAAGCAATGCGATAAGAAAAACCTGCATTAACGCTGTGTACACTCTAATGACAAGTCAGTTGTTATATCCAAATCCTAGTCACTCAACAAGTTATAAACTTATCTCTTTTTTTTAGTTATACGATTCTAAACGCCTTGCAATTATTTTAAATAATTGACAAGAGGGGGTTAACTAATGTGGAAGCTGTAAAAGGGAAAGGGGATTGAAGAGGGAGGGCCTGAGAAGGGGGGGGGGTAGATTTTGCTTACCCGCCAACATTTTTAACCATGTAATCATATTGAGTTTAAAATGGTGAACTTTATAACAAAAAAGAATATACATAGGTCATTTTACCACGTTTAATTGTCATTCCAAGTTTCATTTTACCTAGCTTTAAGGGATAAGGGGGTGAATGGGTGGGCGGGGCGTGGGCGGGGCTTGTTGCAAAATGCCCTTCCAGACACTTTACGGTTAATAAATTGTGGGTGGACGGACGGGAACAATTGGACTATAGTTAAGAGTTAAGAGTTAAGACTGTAAGCTAATAAGGTGTTTGGGCTGGGGGATAGGGTCCGGGCTGACGGCTAGGGTTTTGGGCTTTGGGGGTAGGCTCGGCTGGGGGTTAGGGTTTGGGCTGGGGCTATGATTTCGGCTAGGGGCTAGGGTTAGGGCTGGGGGTTATGATTCGGCTTGGGTGTAGGGTTTGGGCTGGGGGCTGGGGTTTGGGCTGACGGCTACGGTTTTTGCCGAGGGTTGTACAGTATAGTGTAGGGTTTAGGCTGCTGGTTGGGGACTAGGCCTAGGGTTTCACACGCATCAGAGTGTATTCACCTTCCGGAAACTTGACATATATGATGACGAGTCCACCACCTCCCCTACTCCTCTTCAAATAGTCTGTTGGTGGTTTTTCTCTCCTTTTTCATATTCAACCAGCCACGTTGGCTCATGATTCTTTGAATGTGACTAAAACCGTCAGTCTCATACTTATTACTTTTCATAGTTTAACCATGCAGGTTTAGAAAGCAAACCCCTCTTTGAGTGTGAAACGTTGAATTATTCTCGGTTAATAAATGTATTGTAATTTGAGGAAATAGAAACATTATTGCTATACTAACAGTTTACAGTCAAAGAAATGATGTTTCCAATGTAAAAACAGCAACAAAGTGACAAACAATGCCCCCACACAACTCATTACTGTCGTTGTTTCAAGCCTACATAAATGTAAACAGAACACAAACATGGCTGCACGGGCGCCGCCATGTTGTATATATAGGGCGCACCACACTAAATAAACTCCCATAGGAACCAATGCTAAATGATAAATATTCAAAAATACTCAAAAAATCGTGAAAGTCTCTCAGCCTCTTGAAAACCAATCAAACATATTTTCGGACGACTGAACTTCAGAATTCTTTTCAATTTTTGCCAGGTCAGCCGTTTGGAATTTTTGCTAACTACCCCAGAAGAAAAAAACGCGAAAATTTGTATTTTTCCAAAACCGACTTGCTGCCAGTTTTCGTGAAGCACTTCTCTACTTACCCGGTCAAATAGGGCCAACTTTAACGCCTAAATTTATCAAGTCTCCTCAAAAGTTGAAGCACAGAACCCCCAGGTTGTGATAGATTATTATATTTACACAATCTATTAATTGCATGACCCCCAAAACGTTGTAATTAAAAATAAGTTGTGGGTTTACAAATTATGATAAGTAGCTTGGCGCATTAATTCTGGCTTATTTGGTGTGGTGCGCCCTATAAGGGCACTTAATTATTCTTTATGGTTAAAAAATTATGCTTAAATTGTTGAAAATAAGTCACTGACTTGATATCTGAAAAAATGAATTGGAAATGTTATTGCGTTCGTCTACAACAAGGTCAAACATGTTTGAGCATTTACATGTACTCTAAGCAATGCGATAAGAAAAACCTGCATTAACGCTGTGTACACTCTAATGACAAGTCAGTTGTTATATCCAAATCCTAGTCACTCAACAAGTTATAAACTTATCTCTTTTTTTTAGTTATACGATTCTAAACGCCTTGCAATTATTTTAAATAATTGACAAGAGGGGGTTAACTAATGTGGAAGCTGTAAAAGGGAAAGGGGATTGAAGAGGGAGGGCCTGAGAAGGGGGGGGGGGTAGATTTTGCTTACCCGCCAACATTTTTAACCATGTAATCATATTGAGTTTAAAATGGTGAACTTTATAACAAAAAAGAATATACATAGGTCATTTTACCACGTTTAATTGTCATTCCAAGTTTCATTTTACCTAGCTTTAAGGGATAAGGGGGTGAATGGGTGGGCGGGGCGTGGGCGGGGCTTGTTGCAAAATGCCCTTCCAGACACTTTACGGTTAATAAATTGTGGGTGGACGGACGGGAACAATTGGACTATAGTTAAGAGTTAAGAGTTAAGACTGTAAGCTAATAAGGTGTTTGGGCTGGGGGATAGGGTCCGGGCTGACGGCTAGGGTTTTGGGCTTTGGGGGTAGGCTCGGCTGGGGGTTAGGGTTTGGGCTGGGGCTATGATTTCGGCTAGGGGCTAGGGTTAGGGCTGGGGGTTATGATTCGGCTTGGGTGTAGGGTTTGGGCTGGGGGCTGGGGTTTGGGCTGACGGCTACGGTTTTTGCCGAGGGTTGTACAGTATAGTGTAGGGTTTAGGCTGCTGGTTGGGGACTAGGCCTAGGGTTTCACACGCATCAGAGTGTATTCACCTTCCGGAAACTTGACATATATGATGACGAGTCCACCACCTCCCCTACTCCTCTTCAAATAGTCTGTTGGTGGTTTTTCTCTCCTTTTTCATATTCAACCAGCCACGTTGGCTCATGATTCTTTGAATGTGACTAAAACCGTCAGTCTCATACTTATTACTTTTCATAGTTTAACCATGCAGGTTTAGAAAGCAAACCCCTCTTTGAGTGTGAAACGTTGAATTATTCTCGGTTAATAAATGTATTGTAATTTGAGGAAATAGAAACATTATTGCTATACTAACAGTTTACAGTCAAAGAAATGATGTTTCCAATGTAAAAACAGCAACAAAGTGACAAACAATGCCCCCACACAACTCATTACTGTCGTTGTTTCAAGCCTACATAAATGTAAACAGAACACAAACATGGCTGCACGGGCGCCGCCATGTTGTATATATAGGGCGCACCACACTAAATAAACTCCCATAGGAACCAATGCTAAATGATAAATATTCAAAAATACTCAAAAAATCGTGAAAGTCTCTCAGCCTCTTGAAAACCAATCAAACATATTTTCGGACGACTGAACTTCAGAATTCTTTTCAATTTTTGCCAGGTCAGCAGTTTGGAATTTTTGCTAACTACCCCAGAAGAAAAAAACGCGAAAATTTGTATTTTTCCAAAACCGACTTGCTGCCAGTTTTCGTGAAGCACTTCTCTACTTACCCGGTCAAATAGGGCCAACTTTAACGCCTAAATTTATCAAGTCTCCTCAAAAGTTGAAGCACAGAACCCCCAGGTTGTGATAGATTATTATATTTACACAATCTATTAATTGCATGACCCCCAAAACGTTGTAATTAAAAATAAGTTGTGGGTTTACAAATTATGATAAGTAGCTTGGCGCATTAATTCTGGCTTATTTGGTGTGGTGCGCCCATAAGTTGTTTCAAAATTCTCAACAGCGCCCTCACTCTGTGAAATGGCTCAACCTTTTATACACCGCGTGACAGGGGGCGACTTTGTGAGAGGCGACTTTGACTTGAGAGGGGGCCACTTTGTATGTGAGGGGCGACCTTTGTAGTACTAGTGGGCGACTTTGATGGAAGGGCGACTTGACTGGTTTCCGTTACGATTATCGCAACAACTACCTAACTATTTTATTTAATTATAGGTAACAGTTACCAAAAGAGCCATATGTTATTGTTATGTATTCACCCGATTGACCCAAGTCCTGGTGGTGGCCTTTTTAATGATAATTTATCAAATATCAATCAAGTTCAGGAGTTATACATTAAATACTAGTTTACTACAGGAACAGTAGTAGGCCTATGCCTTTTGAAATTTGCAAGATATTTGCAAAGATATTTGCAAAGATATTTGCGACATCGCAAATATTTGCAAAGATATTTGCAAAGATATTTGCGACATCGCAAATATTTGCAAAGATATTTGCGATGTGCGATGTCCCTTCAGGGCCACCATACTTAAGCTAGCAGACTGCACAAAAATAATGATTTTATGACATGTGTTGAGGAGATACAAGTTTTTAAATTTGAACTTCCTGTTTGGACTGGAAGGAAAAGTCATACTAGGGTCATGTTTTGAATAAAATGTCAATTATTATAGGAAATATGATTTATTTTTATTTTAGAGCTTCGTGTTTGTACCGGAAATAAAGGTCAAGGTAGATAACGTTTCAAAATAGAATGTTACATGTGCTGTAAGCTACAAAACAGGACAAAGGTTATAACTCTGTACATTTTTTAAACTATGAACTTTGAATTATTGTCATCTGACAACTGATGACGTCACGATGACGAAAAATTGTTTTTTCATAGTAAGATATTATAACCTACAATATGGTATAAGAATTGTCCCCATGCAATACCTTCGAACAAAAACCATGAAAATTCAAAATTGTCACCTTTAGGTGTAGATTTAACACACGTTGACAGAAGGCGCTATAAAAGGTGGTGACGTAATGATTATTAGTAATTGAAAGCATTTTAAAAAAAATTAATAACAGATTAAAAATGAAAAATAAAAAGTTACATTTGCCGTTTAGGGGTTTCGGCTGTTAGGCCGAAACCCCTAAAAAGGAATCTGGACGAAAACAAAGGCGTTTCGGCTGTTAGGCCGAAACCCCTATAGGCCATACGGGGTAAACTGTATCTTGTCGTCCCGTTCCGACCCCTGTGGGTCTAAGATAACTCTACAGTTTTTAACAGAGTAATTGCTGGAGATTACGATTCCGAAAGTTCTCCACAAAAACGCCAGTCAAATTTGAGAAATTATCGACCAAACATTGCACTAGATAATCGACAGCGATCGAACACTGTTTACGGTTGTGATACGTCGGCTCGTTACATTTTATTTGAAACACCTGCGCACAGTCACCATGTGATCTAAATTCGCCAATCACATCCTAGGTCACACGTCATGTGACACCCCAAAACAAACATGGCGGCGCCCATGCCTCGCTCGGGTGAGAAAGACTCCGTGATAAATCCGAAGTGTTTTGTTCACCTAAAATCTGTCAAAGCTGAGAAAGCACAATATATTTTCAGGGAAGAGTAAAATCATGCAGGAGGCCGTGTTTAAGCGCGTCGTCATGAGATCACGAAAAACACAGCATCTTTTGATAGTAGGCCCCGTACTCGATATAGGCCTATACAGCATACAGTGCATAAAGGACCTCATGCGCTAATTTTTATTAGAGAACAAGGACATGCAAAGAAAATAGCTGATCACATCCAAGTACGATACAACCTGGGAAGCTGCAGCCAGATATTGAATTCACCACAAGGGAATTTGACTGGGTAAATTTTAAATGATTTTGGGATGAACAAAGAAAATTATACTATGAGCGGCTCACCCCCTAGTTACGGGCCTGGTAAGGGAAAATCCACAAGAAAGGGGTGTGTGTGGGAGGGGGGAGGCGGAAAGGAGGGAGGATCATGAGAAAAAGGGAGACGGTGTGCCTATAGGTACTTTCCTGCCCATTAATAGTGTTCCGGCGAGAGACATCGACAGAAAAATGATCAGAAAAGCGTTGAAAACCATCCTATGGATGTTGTTTTCAGTGGGAGACAATGTTCTCCCTCGAAAAGTCAAAAGGCGATAGTTAAACATACTTTTTCTTTGATGTCTGCATGCACCCTCACAGAAAAGGGGGTTATAAGTGGTAAAGGGGAATGTTTTAACTTAATAAAACAAACATTTCCCCCTTTTTTATTTTTATTTATTTTAATTTTTTATAGTTTACCTTAGGCCTTATGATATTTTTTTTGGCAATAACAGTGATAGGTGTTTTAGGGGAAAAGTATCCTATTAATTAGAAATCAAAGGTCAAAAGAATAAGACAAAAAATTTTCAGTTCCTTAATTTTGTTGACAATAATTGGAGCGACTCATCATTCCATCCTTGTTGTTCAATGACTAGCCTATACATTTTTTAAGCTCTCTTTAATTATTCTTGGCACAAAACTTTGATGGCTAACCATTCAGTGATGTTAAAAAGACACGATAGTCTAGTTTTTGAGAAATAGGCCTACAGTTTTAAACATGGCCTAAACCACACAATTGATGTTGTTAGACGCGACGCAATTTTATTTATTTTATTTTAAAAAAATAAAGGATATAGGCCTATAATAATGTTTTACGGCCCACACACCAACGGGGGGAATCGATACGGCGCGCTGCCCATGGTCAATACCGTGTCTCAGCCGCGCAATTTGATTTGTGTGTGTCGGAAGACTTCAGTTCGCACATTGCATGTTGCGCGCACGCATTTTCACAGATTGCGCCCAACAACGTTTTTAGCAAACTTTGCATGTTTTTGCAAATTTGACTGGATATTTTTTGGAGAACTTTTAGTATAGTGTTTAGTATGTCTACAACTCACAAAATATACCTTCAAAAAGTAGACCCACGGGGGTCGGAACGGAAATCATTTTCCAGGCATCTTTTCGTTTACACCGTACGGCCTACTAATAATAATTGAGTCAGTGGGTGCGTTCGATTAGCTTCCCCGGGTCGAAGTCCAATTAGAGCTAATTTAGATAGTCTCGCTCCTGCGCTGTACGCTTTCGTGTGTGAGCGGTGACCTAGCGCTAGAGCCATCAGTCGAGTGTAGCTCCATGGTCATATATAGCTTTTACACTTCCGCATACAAAATTTAATGGAACATAATTATTTAACCAAGCACCCTAGCTGTCGCGTTACAATACTTAAAACAAACGGAGGAAGAGATCCAGTGTAAAAATGAGGGTCAACACCGTCTTCTGTTATATGTTGATTTACGGTATTTTGGTGATTGGAATGGGATATTTTTATACGCTACATACGCGTACACAAGACAACGGTGGTTTATCATGTTTGCACTTGGCACAGGGACAGTTGAAAATGCCTGTTGTAATGAATGCTACTACATGTACCTGCAAGAACATCACAAAGCCAACACAGGGCAACAAACTAAGAAATAAAACCCTCGGAATGACCACAGTGCAACAAGTCGTCAATGCTCATCGTTTTAAGTTTCTAATACCAAGCCAGGGTGCCTGCTTCAACAGGAACAACTCAATGGGAGAACTCTTTTTGGTTTTACTCGTCAAATGTGCAACTTTCGAGAAGTTGGACCGAGAGCAAATCCGGAAAACTTGGGGAGGTGTCAAGGAGGTACTGGGTAGACGGGTCCTGACGATGTTTCTTCTAGGGGAGTCAAAAGACCCTATCATTCGGAAACAAATTCAAGAGGAAGACAGTACATTTCATGATCTTATCCAAGAAGACTTCATCGACAATTATCTAAATCTGACTTACAAAAACATGATGGGACTGAAGTGGGTGTCGATGTACTGCCCTCAGACCAGCTTTGTGTTCAGTGTAGATGCTGACATGATGATTAATATTGTTACACTGGTGAAACATTTGTCCACAATGCCAAAGGCTGACTTTGCAGAAGGACATCTTAGGACAAATATCATCGTAGAAAGGAACAACCGATCCAAGTGGTACATTCCGAAGGAGGTTTATGCCAATCCGAGGTATCCGCCTTTTCTTAATGGCGCTTGCTACGCAATGTCTCGAGATGTAGCTGTGCGTGTCTTCGACACGTCCAAGTATGTACCGTTCCTTCGTCTCGACGATGCATTTGTGGGGATCACTATGAAAAAAGTTGGTATCACTCCGAGGTTTTCACCTATGTACGAGCAATATTTAAATAACCACACCCTTGCAATGGAAACAGGTATTGGGAACGGAATAACTCACAACAGACGTCAGCTCAACGATGAAATGCTGAAAATATGGCACAGAATTGTTGGATCACAAATTTAGGACATGTCAAAACAATATGGTGGCCCTGATGACATGATGTCAATATTTATCTTAATTTTCACGAAAAGTCCAAGTATTGAATATTGACGCCAGTATTAACGACAAAGTTCACGTCTTGAGGCATCTGGGGTTAAGTCGTGACTTTGTCATAACTGCCGTCAATATTTATGACTTGAAGTCAAAATCGTGAATTTGTCGTCAATGTTCACGACTTGATGCACAAGTCGTAAATGTGGTTGTATTTACTGGCGTCATTATTCACGAATTGAGGCACACCTGAATTTTGTCGTATTTGCGTCAATAGGAGTAAAGACACAAACCGTGAACTTTGTCGTAATATTGGCGTCCATAATATTTACGACTTCCTTGAATTGGCGTCAATATTCACAACTTGCACAAAGTTGTAAATAGCATATTGACGTCGTAAAAACTTACCAGCGTTTTGTGTGACACGACTGGTTTTATTTAGTCAAAAAACAGAGCGTGACTGATAACTTAGTCAAAAATTCGCCAGGTCACTCCTGTGACTAGACTAAAATAATGGCTCCTTACGACTAGTCTTTAGTTGTCCTGCACAATTTTTGCTTAGTCTAGCTACTTTTTTGCTTAGTTTAATGACTTCAAGCCTTAGTGTTGTACCTTATTACTTGTCATTGAATGATCTGACTAGTCCAGTAAATGTTATAGTGTAGTTGACCCACCACATTGCAAATTTATTTTTCACTACTTATGTATTTCCGATATGTCCCCAGAATACCATACTAAAAGTCTATTTTAATTTATTCAAAGGAAAGGCTTCAAATTTGCAAAGTATTTAAATTAGCTGTCTTCATTACTAAAAAAATGATTTCCGGCTATAACTCTGTTTCTAGGCATCCAATATTGACAGAGGGAGTGTCTAAACACATGTTTTCAGGGGACACAAGGGGTGTGCCAAATTTTACGGGTGCATGGAAGACCCTATCAGCTTTGGGCCCATCTCACATCTCTGAACATCATACAAATTTAGATTTCTTACAAATTAGTTTCGCAGCCGTGTTTTGGGCACGTAATGTTGATAACTTATAGGCTGATTAATTTAATACAAAGTAATAAGGCGTTCACCCGGTTTAGAATTCAATACAAAAAATGAATCGTGAATTGTGAAGTCGTGATCTTGATGAGGATAATTTGGGATTGTAGAATGCCATTGAACGATATATCCACTGTATGTACAAAAACTTCTTGGCACATATTTAAACAAACTGTATGACAGAAATTTTCCTGTGTTTAAAGTTAAGTATCGTTATGAAAAATCTATTTCTCCGTGGATGACCCTATTAACCCTAACCCTAACCCTTATAACCCTAACCCTAACCCTAACCCAACCCTAACCCTAACCCTAACCCTAATCCTAACCCTAACCCTAAGCCTAACCCTAACCCTTACCCTAACCCTAACCCTAACCCTTACCCTAACCCTAACCCTAACCCTAACTTGTTTTCTATGGTCCATCAGGAGGAACCTAATCAGGAGGAAAAATCACGTGTACAAGAAGTTTCAAAAAAACTGTACTTCACAAAACAAATCTAATTATACTTTGTAAAAAAAATTAACTGAACTCTGTTATAAAATTATCAAAGAAAACTTGTTATGCCATAAACTTTATTAAGAAAAAAAAATAACATTAAAGGTACTTGGAAACTCACAAATTTACTACTCAATAAGCATAGACAACAATTGAACCCTTATCTTTGTGGTATTCAAAAACTGAATGGATGATACACAATGAGTTTTGCCCCGTTTGACCTTGTCTTCTTATCTTTGTGCCTTTAACAAGTACTTTGTTACTTGTTGGAGAGCTACCATTATGTAACACAAATATTGAATCAATCCTATAAGTGCAAGGTGTTCAAATTCACTTTTCTTGACTCCCATTACGCAAGAAGAGTTTGTGGACAATCTGAACAAGATTCCGTCCGGAAGGGCTCCTGGTTTTGATGATTTGAACTATTTTGTTACTTTTTGCTGACATCTTCGACAAATCTTTCCCGATGGGTTAAAAAAGGGCTCATGTTATACCAGTACTTAAAAAAGCTGCAAGCATGACATTTGGAATTATAGACCGATCTCTGTGTGTGTGTGTGTCACATAGGATCGTGTGCTGTGTAAGTCATGATCGCAATTATTATGGTGAGCATTTCGCGGCACTTTTCGATCAATTTCTTTTACATTTATCCGAATCGTAAAAATGTAAATGTTTAACCGGTTGATCGGTTGAACCCTGGAATCAGCGGTTGGTCTCAAGCCGTAGAACAATTTTTCTAATTTTGTTAATTAAAACACTTTTTTTTTCTTTTTCTTTTTTCGCCGAAATTAATTTTCATCCAACCCTGAACACCCCTTAACAAAGTGGCTGAACCGATTTTGCCCTAGAGGTCGTTCACCGGGTAGGCCAGCTGTCACAAAGTGGGTCTGTGCCAAGGCGGCAATCCTTTGTGTACAAAAATTGCCGCCATAGTATGAAAACATGCTCATTGTCATAATACACCGATCCATTAAGCCACGCCCATTTCTCATTGACCAATCACAACCGCGAAATCTGATCACCATTTGAGCCGTTTGGTGATCTTTGCACTAATGTTGATCGGGTTTCGTGGCTGTGATTGGTCAACTCGTAAGGAGGCGGGGCTTAATGGATCGATCTATTATGTCTGTGAATGGAAACCAGAGCTGTTTGTTTAAAATCCTGACCCAGAAATACCATCAGGGTATATATAGGTGACCTGGCTACTGTTTCTTTTTTACCCTGTGGCTGTTTCATGTGTCAATTTCACTATTCCTTGGTATAAGGGGTAGTTCGTTCGTTTTATGTACTAAACTTGTGAGTTCTATTTCTCGATAAGGATAGTTCGCTCAGTACACTTTTTGTACTTACTTGTGAAACCTGTTCAGTTTTTGAGTCAGTTTCAGAATGAAAGTTATAGTTTAAGGTTTTGATAGGTGTAATAATCTATGGTCATGCTTCATTTTATTGTTATAGCGCCACCATGTGTTGAGAATTGACCAATGTGACATGTTCTGAGTTGTTGAAATAAGTAGCCATCTTGAGTTTATGCTTAGAGCACATCTCAAAGATGAAGGGTCTAGGCTTCTATCTCAAAGTCAGACCAACTTTAAAGGTCTGGAGTGCTTAATCAAAGCAATAATACATAGAATCTCCAGTTTTCATTATTATCATTTAACTAATATTCGGTAGCATAAAGCTTCAGTGTATTTTGATCCCTCTGCATTGCTCTAGAATTTAATTATTGAATCTTTGTATTATAGTTTATAAAAAGAAGTAGTTTTGAAAGATTTCAAGCTTGAATAAATCAATCGATGGCCAAAAAGTAACTCTGCGCTGTTTACTGACTATACTACTTTGCAGTTTGGCGGGCTGATGATTCGATGATGGTGTAAGCAGGTTTGACAGCCGGGCGTTTTTAGCAAAAGTGATGTCATTAGTGTGAAGTTGCATTGTGACCGCAAGTTTGAACAGATGTACATGTAATTACTACGATTGTGTTTGGGATTAACAAAAAGAAGTGTGCGTTTTGTATTTTAACACGTAACATGTAATTTCAAGCACCTGTGCATTCATTAATTTCCTAGAAACTATTATTATCTGATCACATTTGTTTGCAATCTGTGACGACTCAATGCATGACTGCCCTGATTGAATTTTTCAATCTTGACTAATGAAATCGTGGAATCTAATTTTTTAGAGTATTTGGTATTTGTATTGATTCTCCAGACAAATACGCTATGAAATATATAAAAAGTGGTTGCTTTCTAAGTAAAAGTGCTTCTCTCATTGTATATACCGTTAACAATCAATATTATACCTGTGTCTTAGAACTTATTATCTGTTCCGACCTACTGTTGGAACAAGTTTTGTTTTCGGCGAGATTTTTATTTTTAGCTGTTCCGACAGTTCAGTCGGAACAGCTATTGTCATCGTCGAGATTTTTATTTTTTTTCTTCTCTATTATTCTTTCTTTCACCAAAACCCTATTGACTTAACATATGACTTTTGTGACCAGCAAATGTCAATTTTAGCAACACAAAACTGTAGTCAAATGTTTTACCATATGGAAGCTTATGCCCTGACTTAAAGTTTATAATGGGTGCGTTCGATTAGCTTACACGTGTAACTAAAACTTACACGAGAGAGTTCGATTAGCCATCATGTGATACTCTTGTCTGCCCCGGGTGTAAGCCACAACCCCAGCTTGTGAGCGGGTCTCTGGTGGATGCCCAGGTGTTATGACGTATCATACCAAGATGGCGGGGACAAGTTGAATTTGACGTGAGTACAAAAGTACAAAAGTACACAGATTTATCATCATGAAACAATTATGGGAAAATCTAAAGGAAACGTACTTCCAGAAAAACAAACAGATGGTGACTGTGTGCAAGTTATTTTATATTTTATAATTAAATTGTGTCGTTACGGACATCGACATTTTCCAAGTGAGCAGACGACGGAGCTTACACTTTTGTAAGTCCTGCCGCTACGCAAAAACCTTTGACCCCAATTTTCCCAGAGTGCCAAGCGAAAACACCACAGCATTCGATTAGCCTCGTTGCGTGGCTAACACGGGTGTAAATCCCAGGTACACACGGGGAAGCTAATCGAAAGCACCCAAAGTAAGTATATTAAAATTCTTAATCAAGTATTCACGTGGCAACGGTGTGAATATTTAAATAGCTTATATTGTTCTAATCATATCTCAAGAAGTATACATCCGATCCTCAAACTTTTTTCAGTTATGTACGGAAGCCGGATAGTGCCAGAAAATAAGAAGTGAAATAATTTTACTTAATTAAGTGGCGGCCGCCACTTAATTATCCGGCGGCCGCCACTTATTTATCCGGCGGCCGCCACTTATTATCCGGCGGCCGCCACTTAATTATCCGGCGGCCGCCACTTAATTATCCGGCGGCCGCCACTTAATTATCCGGCGGCCGCCACTTAATTATCCGGCGGCCGCCACTTAATTATCTGGCGGCCGCCACTTAATTATCTGTACCACACGTTCTTTATTTTGCGGATTTTAAGAGGACGGGTCATATGATTCAGGGGGGGGGGGTTAAGAGGACATATCATAGGAACCAGGGGAGTAAAGAGGAAAGCTCATAGGTTCCGGGGGGGTTAGAGGGCAGGCCGTAGGATCAAGGGGGTTAAGAGGAGATGTCATAAGATCCAGAGGGGTAAGAGGACATGTCAAGATGGCAGAGAAGGGGAGTGATCCATAGAGACACCAAAGTCATGTCCTCTCACCCCCCCCCCCCCCCCCCCCACCAATTATGATCCTATGACATGCCCTCTTACCCTTAACCCCGCCCCCTCCCCCTCCCGGATCCTATGACATGTCCTCTTAACCCCCTTGATCATTATGACCTGCCCTCTTAACCCCCATGATCATTATGACCTGTCCTCTTACCTCCCTGGATCCTTTGACCTGTCCTCTTACCCCCCATGATCCTATGACCTGTTCTCTTACCCCCCCCCCCCCCTTGATCCTATGACCTGTCCTCTTACCCCCCCCCCCCCCCGGAACCTATGACCTTTCCTCTTTACTCCCCTGGTTCCTATGAATATGTCCTCTTTAATGTCCCCCGAATCCTACGTCCTGTCCTCTTAAAATCCGCAAAATAAAGAACGTGTGGTACAGATAATTCGTCGGCGTTTTCACGAAGTGGCGAATCCGTGGAAATTTCTTTTTTGCAGCATTTTGTTTTTTTGCATTTTTTAATTGTATTTGGTGTCCTTAACAATTCTGCAAAGTTTTAAGTCTTAAAAGCGTATACAATTTTAATTACGCTAATTGCATAAACGGCGAATCAGTCAACTTTACGGATTTGCGTTTTCACGAACTGGCGAATAACCTTTTCCCCAGGGTTAATTTGTAATGCTACCGCTTAACGCGCTTGTCAACGTCGTCACCGGCGAATCCGCGCCCTGTGTGTGGCGAATCCGGTGTTTACAGCATTTTGCGTTTTCACGAACCGGCGAATCAGACCCCACCCCCCTGCGGGTTTTCGCTCTGTGTGTGGCGAATCCGGGGTGCTCGTTAATTTGCGTTTTCACGAACCGGCGAATAAGTTTTGAACCAAACAGCATTCTAACAAAGCATCACAATAAAGAAATAAGTATTTAGTCATGTTATTTAACTTATACACTACCGTATCACTATAAAATATTTAACACTTTCAATTAAAAGACCGGCGAAAACACATTTTTTAAATGTGACCAACTTCAAAAGAGTTTTTCTCAAAACGCTGTTTTCAGCTGCGTGGGCGGATTCGCCGGTTCGTGAAAACGCCGACGAATTAAGTGGCGGCCGCCGGATAATAAGTGGCGGCCGCCAGATAATTATGTGGCGGCCGCCAGATAATTAAGTGGCGGCCGCCGGATAATAAGTGGAGGCCGCCAGATAATTATGTGGCGGCCGCCAGATAATATGTGGCGGCCTCCAGATAATATGTGGCGGCCGCCAGATAAATGGTACAAAACAAATATTTTCGCGCTCATGAAAAATATATTTCACTTCTTATCTCCTGGCACTATCCGGCTTCCGTAGTTATGGACTTGTCTTGTAGTAAGTGGTGTTTGAAGCTTTGCATGGTGTTGAAAGTAAGAAGTAACTATAACTATAAATGTAAATAGTAGTGAACTTGCGGGTACAACCATGTGTATAATCTCTTTTGGGAGGAGTGTTGGCTCTGAAAAGAGCCGGTTTGGTCTCGACGTTTCGAACAGTATACTCTGCTCGTCTTCAGGAGAATGCTGGACTGCTGGTGGTGTTGCAGCTTAAGTAGAGCTAGTGGGGTGCACTTTTGGGCGGGAAGTATCCAAGTTGTTGTTGACCGGTGATGCATGGTAGTTGGCTGCTGGCTGGATGTGTGTGCGCTGGAGTGTGTCAGTGTTGTGGTGAGCTGCTGCTGGGAGGACTGGCTTGAGTAGAGGTGACCAGATGTCATTGATGAAAAACCCGATGTCTTGTGGAACCGTGTTGTGTGACTTGATCTCGATCGCTTCCCTGACTCTGCGTTGGTGCCAGAACTTGACAGGTGCGATGAGCTTGGCAAAAAAAAGCAATAATACACGGAACAGCTTTGTGTTTGTTGACAAACACCCAATGTCTAGTTTTGTATGAGTGGTTAATAATGTCCTCGATTACTGTCTTACACCAGTTTATGATCTGTCTATTCATGTATGTCTGTCATTTGTCTGTCCGTCCATTGGGCGGGGTTCAAAGGCTGCTGCTTCATTCCGGACCTAGATGTTGTCATTTGTATAATGTTCACTTTTATATCAATTTGTAAAATTATTGATGTACATGCACTGTCAATTTGATTATGCGACATTTTGTACTAAACTTGTGATTTGTGGCAGCGTTGAAATGAATGTAAATGATGATACTGAACACAGGGGGATTGTAAGTTGATTAATGAATAATTCATAATTAAAGTTTCTGGAAAAACTCAAAGAAAATGGGAAAAAGTGCGAAGGGTTCAGTACATTTTTGAATGAGTGCAGTACCAACGTGTGTTTTTTCAAACACATGCGGGGTTTTTTTTCAATGATATTTTGTAACACTTTCGAAAAAATTCTCAAATTTGACTTCATACATTGGGGTTTGTGGATGTTTTTTTAAAGACAAATTTAATCTGAAACAAATTATCAGACAATTTGGTTACTATATGGTATGTTTTACATTACAAACATTTATTTGTACCATCGGGGGCTCAATGTAGCCCTAAAAAGCATAGTTCTTGTTTCATTTCTGATTATTAATTTTATCAAGAGAGATGAGTGTTTTACTTGTTTTTTACAACAACATTTATTTCCATTTAACATAATAGATAGTTCCCAGTAGACGCCATCTTTACGGGCAAATCGCATTTTGGCTTGCAGGCGCGTCGAGCGCTCAAATTATTAACGCAGCCGCGTCGTTTACTAACCAATCACGCAATGAGTTTTGTGAAATGTTCTCACGCGTAACGCATGACTGTGTGTTCCAAATTGCTCGTAAAGATGGCCGATTTACGTCATATTGCAACCTATCTATGTGTACAAGTAACATACAAAATGATGATTTATATTAAAACAGAATACACTAATGATACTATATAATAGTAGGAAAAGGGCAGAGTTAGTGAAATGGAGGCAATCCCCGGTAAGCGTTTGCTTGATTTGGGAATGCCATACAGGACAAGACAGACAACGGACACAAAAGACAAAAACATTTACAGACATGCAGACAGACAGACAAGAGAGACAAGCGTAAGTGACCTACAAGTTTATTTCTTTGAAATCAGCCACAGGCTGCAAAGAATTAGTATAGTAACTCTAATGTCGTGCAGAAATGTCTAGTACCTCAACATTACATCTCATATTATTTTATTAAAAAGCTAAATAATTCATAATACATGATTAAGTTATGGTTTAAATCATTTACTTTCAAAAGGTAAAGTATATCTTGGGTTTTTGGAAGCGTTCGAGTGAATTAATCTATGAACATTTCATTTCAAAAGGTGGTAGCGTTATGGAGATATCGCTGTAAATCTGGAGCGGTTATGTTCGCACTGAAAGAATAATCCGTACTTGGAATACAAAATCTGAGAAACCTTCCATGCATCTCAGTTTGAATTTTTGTTGAATCCTTTTCTTTAAAACCAAAATCTTTAGAAGAAATTTCGTTTCTCAATAATATGTTAAACATTATCAACAGCTGCAGTGCTTCTTACCAAGTAAGTTTTTATGGCCATTATAATTTTTGGAGTACCAATACCCTCCCTTTAAATATCGCAGTTGGTGTATTAATTTGATTATGTACCCGCAGTCAGTATTGTGGTTTATTACTTGAAATGTGTTTCATTTTAGTCGTAGTTCGAATAATTGGTCTGTTAGTATTTATGACTTTTATACAGTAGTTGGTACCGTGGTTTATTTTATTTTTGATAAAACACTTGCTTTAACTCGACGAATGCAGGACACTCAAAATGAATTTAAAAGCACCTTTAACAAATAATATGTCATCAATTACAACAGGGCGAAGATTGACAAAAAAACTTTAAATGAAAGCTTATAAAATCAAACATTATTTAACATCGAGAGACAATTATTTATCAACCGTCCAACCCCAAGGATCTGAACATCTAAGAAGGAAATAATTAAAAAGTTGTTGTCTTTGCCTTCTCCTTTTCACAGTTATCCCCATTTTAGTCTATATCGTTTACAATTTCTTTTCTCCCTCTTCCCACCCTTGACTTTGTACTTTGTGAATCCAACCTCTTGCGGTCATCCCAGCCCCTTCCCTCTACCCTCTCCTAGTCCCCTATACTCCATTGTTTCTCACCTGCATTTTCTGTCCGCTTTCTGCATTTCTCTAGCCCTCCCTCCCCTCCTCACCCACTCCTTCCTCTCTCCCCTCATTTGTTTCCCACTTATAACTGCTTGTGTTATCATTTAATCTTCAAGAAAGACTTTTCTGGGGTCGAAACGTAAGGCCATCAACTTTGTTTTGCATTTAAAGGTCCTTCTGGTTGGTATAAGCAGTTTGCAACACTATAGCTCTATCACGTAGTGCAGCATTCACTGTCAGCAACTCATGTTCAGTCTAATATGCTGCTGTGCACATTTGCCTGATATTCCCTGCACCATAACAGTACATGGATTATACCCATCAAGTGACTCATGCACGTTTCATTGTTAGCTTAAAGGCAAAGTATAACCTTTGGTTTTTGGAACCGTTCGTTTGTTTTAATCCTATATAAATATTGATATATACAAACTAATCCGTGAAAATTTCATTTCAAAAGGTGGTCGCGTTTTTTGAGATAACGCCGAAAATCCGGAGCAAACATTTCCACGTAGGAAGAATAATCCCCAATAGGAGTACACAATCTGAGAAGCGTTTCCGACACAAACGTTTCTCAGATTCATTTTGGGGCATAAAACTTTGGGGCATAAAACTTATATTTTTACATAACCACAAAACTTCGAAGTGAAATGTTTCTCAAAATGCTATATACTATCGAAAGCTGCTGTAGGCTTCTAACCAATAGGTTTGTATCAAGCCATTAATTTTAAGATTGATTACCAAACGTATACAGACCCCAAAATTAATTACTGACATTGCTGTAGATTTTTTCTTTTATAATAGAGCGGTCATCTTGTTTTGTCTATTTTAATCAAGGAGAGACGAGACAAATCAAGCGTCTTTGGCTACATCTATGGCTTTCATAAATCAGGTCGTAGCCACTGCAAAGCCACCAATGCGGACACGGCGTTACTTATAAAATTTAGAAGAGACAGAAGACAAAACAGTCCGGTGCCTTTTTATTTTAACAAGAAACAGTATCGGTGATTGCTTATGCACAACAGGGCACATGATAGCATCGTGACATTGTGTTTGACTAGTCATAACAATGAAACACTTTCATTACAATGTATATTTCGGTTTAGATTTGTATTAATTTAATGCTTGTAGCTAACATAACTAAACCTAGGCTAAAGAGGGGCTGCAAATTCAGTTTTGCGATCCGTTCATTATCCAACAGGTCCTTATAAAAATGTGGGCTGTACAAGTCTCTAACCTCGGGTTTAAAACGGTGTAAAATGTCACCGTGTGACGTCACATTTTAAATAATGGTCTGCACAATTTCTGTACAGAGAGTTTTCCAAGTCATTCATGAATTTTGATGTCAAAAGGTCATTAAATTTGACTTTCTGACATTGGAGCCACTGTTTAGCAATATGTTGTATTTTAAAAGATCATTTACGATGATAATTATTACAAACTGCTTTACATAGCGACTCGCTACATGTATTTTGCACGCGGTGTTTCAGAGAGCTATTTGAGTTATGACACCAATGATATCAAAGCATCCTGTTGCAGTGTAAAGCCCAGTTAATACTTCCTGCGAGGCGAATGTGAAGCGAATTTATGACGTCACAGAGCTAGTTTCGCTGCGAATGTATCGCAGGAGTTGCCCCACAGAGCAACTAATTATTCGTTGCTTATTTTTGACGTCAAAATTCGTGATCGGTATTCGCATTAAGTATGAACCGGGCCTAAGATATACACGGTGCTGCAGGCCTGCAGCACAATCTGATGACAGCACACAGAAATATATAACATGCCAAATATGTTCCCATACATCAACACCATATTTTCTTCTTGTACTGAAACACCCCCCCCCCCCCCCCTAAAATCCTCTAAAGAATTCATGTGAATCCACGCACAATGAAGACACAAAAAGAAGTCTCCTCGTGCCCCATATCGAGCACCAAATGTACACAAAACATTCGGGCGAGCCCACTTCTCTAAACTTTTGAGTGTACAAATATTTCTTTAAAGATTACTAGGCCTTTACATGTAGGTAGAATGCTCATAAACAGTCAAAGGAAAATTCAGAGGAAAAAACAGGCAATGATTACAATAAATAAATCATGTTTGCTCGCGCTTTCCTACACATCATTACTTCAGATAAACTAGTAAAGAAATACTATAAAAAACCAATAGTTTATAAATATCTACTAATTAGCTAAACTCGGTTTTGAGCGCTAATAGACAAAATGCATGCTTTATAATTTGACGCTTTACTATTTTATTCTTCAATGCGCGGATTAGGCTAAATAGTTGTTGGTGCTGAGGGTTAGATAATGAAATATAGTGGGTGATATTTTTATTGTTTTGGTGCAAGGGTTAAGATGATGAGTGAATTTTTTTTATTTGGTTTAAGGGTAAAGAACACTGGCTTTGGTTTCACAAAACGCCAAGATTCAACTTCAGATGAACTTGTCAATAATACTATTTGAATTGTGACATCACAATTTGATTATCAATTTAGATTGATAGGCCTATGACAAATCGTAGCTTTTTGTGAAACCGAGCCCTGGTGTTGTGATTGTTGCCATGGTTAGTGTTTGCAAGAGTAGGGGTGCGTTTTTGCTGCTGTAACCAATAACTGTTTCGGTCACTGAACAGTGATTAACCAATGGCTAAGTCAACCGAAACAGTTATTAGTTATGACCGCAAAAACACACCCTAGCCTACTATCTATCGCTCGCGTATTTTGCTAAAAACATGCATTCTGTCTATTTTGCGCTTAAGTGTGAACTTAAAAATTTCCCACAATTTTTTTAAAAATAGTATACTTATTGGGCAATATGTATATATTGCCTCACTACATGAAGGGCCTACAGCATTTCCGATTGATCCAGTCTCACAAAAAAAACATTATTACTCAACAATACTTAGATAGTTGTAAACAATAAACATTATAATTTTGTCCTAAGATTTTGTCCAGTTTTTTACTTTCATCAAATAATTAATTTTAGAGTTTGTTCCTTATAAAATGACGTATCCTAAACTTTTCTTGCCATATGATTTACAATAATGTCTAATAACAAATGTATTAAAGTGACTTTAACTTACTTTTGTTCAAACCTTCCCATGCAATCAACTTTTATTTATTGTTGACATTTTTACTCATATTCAGAAGGTTTCGACAAGTAGCACTGCTTAAATTGCGCTTACATTACACTACTGACATTTGTGGTAACCCGATTTGATTGTGTGTTTGTTTCTCTTTTGAAAAGCTGTACATTTTTTTGAGTTGTATCCTATAGCTATTCTGATACCATCAAAATCCAATGATGAATTTAATTTTCCATGGTAAACCATGCTTTGCATGAGGCCAAATGTTACAATTTTATCGAACCAACTGATTTGGTTTCCGATACATTGTACAATATTGGAGTTTGATGGATTCAAGAAAAGTATAATGAGTAAACGACTATTAGGCCGTATCTGAATTAGCGGCTACGGATGCGGCTTGATCATCCCGTGAACATGCGTGAAAGGATAATGAGGCTCGTAGCGATAGCCGTAGTCATAGTCGCCCGTTCGGACGCGGCCTAAGGTGGTCCTCTCCTCGAGTGTCTTCATGATCCAGCTTGTTTCAGTTTGCACATGAGTGGGGAATCATCTGGCTAGGCTTGACACAGTCTTTCTTCAGTTATAGTTCAAAAGTCGTTAGTTACAATGTAGCATCGTGTAGCAATATATACATCACTTGAACATTGGAACTTGTACTTGTAGGGCGGAAAATCATCTAGCTAGACTTGACACAGTCTTTCTTCAGTTGGTGACAGTCCGGAAAGCATTAGTCAAAGTGTAGCACCATGTAGAAACGTCACCTAAACAGTAGAACTTGTAGAGGAGAGTTATCTAGCTAGACTTGACAGTCTTTCAGCTTGTCGCAGACAGTCTAATAAGCGATGGTTACCTTCAACATCCCTACGTCACTTCAACAGTTGAATCTGTAGTGGAGAGTCATATAGCTCGACTTGACATAGTCCTTCAGCTGGTGGCACAAACTGAGTCCAACAAGTGTTGGTTGGTCTCAACATCCCTACGTCACTTCAATGGTTGAACATGTAGCGGACAGAGTCATGGCCAGACTTGACAGTCCTTCAGCTCGTGGCACACAGTCCAAAGTCGTTGATTAGCCTCAGGATTGGATATGTCATCTTCGAGGTCACGGCCTCAATCTGCGGTAGAAAGAAAACAAAATTCAAAGTCAAGATACACCTTGAACTATTTTGATACAAGTATATATTTTTCTTTGGAGTACGATAGAATCTCCTCTCCAATCAGTTCTTCAACTCATAGAACAAACAATATTCCAGGTTATTTTTCAATTTTTGTTTTTTGTAAATTTTTCTGAAAACATGACTTCCTTATTTTCAATGATAGCCTATTGCTTGGTTGGTGTGTTTATTGCAAAGTAAATGTTGGGAATGGGGGTATTCTTTCAAATCGATGATTTGAAATTTGAAACATTCAAAGGTGTTAATTCTGAGTCGTTAACTCCTTTCCCTTTGTGAGGTGAAAGGTTTTATATGACTTTTTTGTAACTTACCAAGCGTTCTGTTCTGTTGTTGAGTCTGCATCCTCCAGCAATGCTCAAAACAGGTCCGGTTGCAGTCACCACACTCCCTGTATCCTCAAACGATGCTAATCCAATGAGGTCCGGTTGTAGGCGCCACACCGTGTATCCCCCAAAATGCTCATCCAAACAGGTCCGGTTGTTGTCACCACTCACAAGAGAATGCTGAACTGTGAAAAAGATTTAGTAGGCACAGACTTAGTTATCTTTAAGCATTTATGATATCTTTGTGACAAATGAAAGAAGAGCTGACTTCTATTTTCGGGAAGGATTTCAATTTGGTTGGATTTTACAAACACAATTGTGTTTAACCAAGTTAACTGGGACTTAGGTTTGGATTAGGATTATGGTCAGGGTTTTACATAGGTGGTTGGCTGGTTGATCTTGCTCGCTGTTGTAGAACCTCAAAGATACTAACATTTTGATTGATGGTTACAAATGCCTTTACTACTTATAGAATTGTTTGAGAGATTCAAAATCCCAACTTATTTGTTATACATGTTTCGTTTTTTCTTTCAAGGCTAACAATAAGGTGAAGCAGGTATGTTTATGAATTTCCTTATTTCTTTATTGTTGTTCAATTCAGTAGGTATTTTCTTCATCAGTCACTTGTAATTCTACATCCTGGTACATTACCCCCATCTTTTGCATGACTCCAGACCCTGCTGGTAGGTTTCACCACAGCTCAGGTAAGTGTTCAGATTACCGTCAACTTCATCATAATCTTCAAGAAGAACACATTATCTGCTTATGGGAAGACAAACACTTTCAAAAATGGTTAGCATTTTGGGGTCACATCAATTAGCCAAAATCAGATTCAACATACACCTTACCTGAGAGCAAACTCATGTCATTTACAGCGTCCCGGAACCTATGGAAGTAAAGGTTAGAAGCTGGGGAAGTAAAGGTTAGAAGCTGCGGAAATAAAAAGGGTTAGGAGCTGTGGAAGTAAAGGTTAGAAGCTGGGGAAGTAAAGGTTAGAAGCTGCGGAAATAAAAAGGGTTAGGAGCTGTGGAAAATAAAGGTTAGAAGCTGTGGAAGTAAAGGTTAGAACCGTTACACTTACCCTGATACTTTTACCATACATTTACCATACTTCACCTGTTATACTTAACCTTTGCTGCATACGGCCAACCTCACTGGAGTCATTCTACATCCTGGTACATTACCCCCATCTTTTGCATAACTCCAGACCCTGCTGGTAGGTTTCACCACAGCTCAGGTAAGTGTTCAGATTACCGTCAACTTCATCATAATCTTCAAGAAGAACACATTATCTGCTTATGGGAAGACAAACACTTTCAAAAATGGTTAGCATTTTGGGGTCACATCAATTAGCCAAAATCAGATTCAACATACACCTTACCTGAGAGCAAACTCATGTCATTTACAGCGTCCCGGAACCTGTGGAAGTAAAGGGTGGAAGTAAAGGTTAGAAGCTGGGGAAGGAAAGGTTAGAAGCTGCGGAAATAAAAAGGGTTAGGAGCTGTGGAAGTAAAGGTTAGAAGCTGGGGAAGTAAAGGTTAGAAGCTGCGGAAATAAAAAGGGTTAGGAGCTGTGGAAAATAAAGGTTAGAAGCTGTGGAAGTAAAGGTTAGAACCGTTACACTTACCCTGATACTTTTACCATACATTTACCATACTTCACCTGTTATACTTAACCTTTGCTGCATACGGCCAACCTCACTGGAGTCATGAGTCGCTCATAGGACATCAAAGGAAGAGTTTTAATCGTCTACTCAAGGTCTGCGTTCACTGATGACGGCGTAGTTCTTAGTTTTGGTCCAAGATATTCCTTTTATTCATTTAGGGACACATTTTAAGTCCTTTAAAACGAACAAAAACGTGAACTGTATGACCACGAAGGAAATGAGATTGAGCATCTTAAAATCAAGACTAAGTACTACGCCAGTCACACCTTATACTTCACCTGTTTAGTATACCTGTTGAAAGAGTAGAGAGTTAGTCTTATCTCTAGGCCAACACTTTAAATACTCTAAGCCTTTACTGTCTTACCATTCATACAAACCTAGGCATCACTGACGTTTTCCTCATGATGATTTCCTTTCACTCCTCGGATCCTTCTCCCTCGTCGTCTCCAGTTGTCCTCTTCTGGTTTTGGAGTTTTCTGCAGCACTCACAAACAAGTGGTTTTAATATTTTTAAATAACTTGTTCAAGCTACAAGTTTTTTCCCCAATTTTTTCTTTAATTTGAACTTTGGCCGAAATGAGCAAGGGCTGCAGATATGTTGTTTAATCATTGTCTTATTATTTTTAATTTTCAACATCTCAATGTTCACGCTAAGTTTGAAGTGTCTTGGTGTAATGTTGATGTTAGGAATATGTAAACATTAATTTAGCTCGTCTAAATTATATATTTACAACTCCTAAATCAAACATTGATCATCAAAATAATGATGATCGGACTGAAATATTTGACTGCATTACTGCTAATGAAATACTTGGGTTTTGTTTGTTTTTGCCCACAGTAAAGCGACAGTACAAATGAGCAAGGGTCAAAGGTATGTTGTTTAATCATTGTCTCAATTGTTTTTCTTCAAAAACTTAAATATAGTTTTGCTCACTTGAAAATGTTTACATTCAGAAATGATGTAATGCTGATATCGGGAAATGTAAATATTTATTTAGCTTGTCTAAATTAAGTATTTAATATTCCCAAATCAAACATTAATCATCAAATGAATGGTGAATGGTAATCCGAGTTATTATTTTGACTGTATGATAACTTATGAAATACTTGAGTATATATATTATTTCTATTTATCTATTTACTTAAATTACTTGATTTCCTAAAAAACTTTTTGAAAGAGTTGTATTGAAAATTATTACGAATTACGTTTTACTTGGATTTTGCCCTATTCATTCATAAACACTACGTCATTTGATATAATCATGACAATTATAAATAAACATGACAACTGACGACTTGAAGTATCAACCCTGACAGAAGTTTCCAGTAAGACTAGTCTCTAATTAAAACGCATCACTGGCTTCGACCAATATGCAAAGCAAGAAATGCCGAGACAGTGTGAAGTCACCTCTGACAGTTAGCAAGGACAACATCAACAAGATCGGCGAGCATCGTTTAGGGAGGGGGTTTAGAAAAGGGGAGGGACTCTGCAAGAGAACGGGTTAGATCTTCTCTTACCGTTCGCAGTCTTCACCTTGTCTTTATTCTTTAGGCCAACTTGCGTTTTCCGACCTCCGCTATTTATTTTCAATTTAATGTTTTTTTCTATGTTCAATAGTTAATGTATTGTTTACTATTATCGTATTTTACCGCCGGTCCTTTTCAGAACCATCGCAAAAGAGGTGAATCGCACAAGCGAACTTAAAAAGTGGAGGTCGGATACACGGCAAAGTTTTCCCTACCTGGGTCCTTTGGCGAACTCCAATGTACGTCCACAAACCACATATCCATAGATCTTGACTCATCTGGACACAAAAGATGTTCCCTAATCATGCAGCTCGTCCACAAACCACATATCCATAGATCTTGACTCTCATCTGGACACAAAAGATGTTCCCTAATCATGCAGCTCAGCGAAAGCAGTACTTCACCTGCCTGTGGGGGCAAACATACATTGTAAAACGTAAGATCTACTGCTATGGCCAGGGTGAAACGGATTTGGTAGTTATAGGCGCATTTTCAGGCGGATTCTGCGCTATAGATAACATCTGTTTTATTTGGTTTACATATACTTAATTCTGACCTGGGTGTTTTTGGAGTACATGAAACTTGTTTCTAAAGCCTCTAAAAGATTGTACACTTTGGTCATACTGAAGAAAGCCAGAATTCCTGTTGCTGATACTGTTGCAGTTTACTGTTACGTTAAATCAATCTTAGAATCTGCATAGCCAAGCGTGCCATGCCACTCATTTGTTACACAAATAGTGTAGAGAAAGGACCACAAAAGGAGTTGCAATTTTTCCACTTGGAAGAAGCTATTCATTGCGGCCTGAAATCCCTTGCAGTCATATGCTAATCCCATTGTGACCGTTATACACAATCACCCATTTTGCGGTCAGCCAAATTGTCCATTGTAGCAGATCAGTGGAATTTGGTTAATCGGCGAGCGCAGAACCCCAAACCAGTAGTTCTGTTGAATGAGAGCGTGGCAGGAAATTTATGTTTTAGTCTTAAAATGTTTTGAATTGGGGTTTTGAGTTGTGTACGGTTGGCCATACTATCGATTATCATGGTCAAAAAGACAAACTCACTCCCTGAAAAATGCACATTGTCCGACCCAGAAAATCCTTGAAAATTGTATCTATGTAAATTTTGACAAAACTCATACTCCTCCCGCAAAATTTGAATGTGTATTTGAGTAAATTTCCTGAACTTTGGTTGATTTTCAAAAACAAGCCATTGGCAAATACTTGTCATTTATATCTTCGCGATTGCGTGCGTCTTTATAAACCAGGATGAATTGTGCCCCCGGTTTCCCCCGTTTGAAACCTGGACTTTTCAGAAATGAAGAATATTAGAGTAAAATGTTAAATTTAATAAGCTTTAATGTGATACTCCAATTTTGTTAAACTGTTTTTTCCATTTAAAGGCAGACAATGTACTTGTTTGTACACTCACATCATGTTATTTTATAACAATAAAAAAGTAATAAATGTCATAACAAGAGTGCTGAAAAGAGGGTTGTTTAAGACAAATACAAACGGAAAATAATGTTTAGAATTACCAGAAGTGATCCTAGAAAAAATTGTGCACTCCCTTATGCTCTTAAAATGCCACCCAAGTTTTGGTTCTGCTTGTCACACCGAGTGTAGAACATTACTGTTCCTTCATTTGGTAGAGTTTTAGAAGTGGCACCAAAAAAATGATTTGGATTTTGTTTAGCTCCTTTACCGTTTTTGTGTGTTCAGCCTTCATGGTAAGTTACTCTTTTTATTATTATTTATTTGTAAATATTCAATTTAAATCAAATGCAAACATAATTAGAAATTGCCTGTTATTATCTTTTGTTTATTTGTAACTGTTAAAGAATTTCAGCTGCTGTATTTCAAATGTGTTTATAGTAAACCAACAGTAGGGAAATGTTCCTGTATTAAAGCCTTACCTCAAAAACATGTTGTTGGAAAGATGGTGTTCGGCTTTGGTTGTGCGGTTTCACACTGCAGTCTGCGGCAAAACACCGGAGCTATCTCAATTCATCGTTCTTTAAAAATCATCATAAATTGATTCTAAAGGTCAAACCGTGTTTGTCGAAATATAATTCCGAACTCACACGATTGGCCATAGTAAGAATTTCGGTAAATTTACAAGACAGTTCATCGGAAAACACGACGTCCAAATCCCACGTTAGAGCCGAGTGTTACGGCTAGCATGCTGCCATCCAGTGCTCGACAGTCCGGTCTGAATGCCATCAGCATACAGTTATACAATACAACAAAAGGGAGCACTCTAACTACACATACGTAACTGCGCTGGCACACCATGGGTTCGAATCCCTATGGGTAAATTGCATACAAATTTCCCCTTACAGAATGTTGGTTGTGTGAACTGGGGCGTGACCTGTGTTATACGATGGGCCAAGTGACACGATTTTGTATGTACTCATTTAGTTCCATTAAATAACTCTTTGCACTTTTAACAGCGCAAAACTCCTTGTTTTGCATAACAATGTAAGTAATGAAATCACTCAGCAAAAGTCTCAATCCTACGGAGCCCCTAAAGGGACAGGTAAAAAAAATTGCAAAGGTAAACAAAATATAAAAAACACTTCGTTACCTCGAAATTATGTTTCGTTCCCTTGAAATACTATTTCGTTAACACGAAATATTATTTTGTCCCCTCAAAATGTTATTTCGAGGGAACAAAATAATATTTCCAGTGAACAAAATAATATTTCCAGGGAACGAAACAATTTCGAGGTAACGAAATAATTAGGTGTTCGGGCAATCTGCCCAGAACACCTCTTGTTTTTGTTCCCTTTTTTTTAGATACTTTTTTAATTTGTTATAGGCCTACTTCTTCTTTTTCTTCTTCTTTTCCACCGAAATTGTCCGGTAACAATTTAAACTTCACATATAGTTATATCTTTATTAGTAGAATACACCGCTAAAGTGATGTCATGATGACGTCATCAGATGTTGAAATACAGTAAATCAAAAGGTTTTATTCGCAAAATAATATAAGGTAAGATAGGTCTTCAATTGTTATTGTGTGCGTGACATGACATGACCTCTGCTTCCGGTCGAAACCGGAAATGCATTGTAATTTAAAACTGGCAACTGGCAAGTTGTTTTCAACGATGTTATTGACCAGCAAGGGTCTGGCTTACACAAATAGGACCGCTGACGTCATTACATCTAAAAGCGCCATCTAGCGGCAGGTTAAAAAGGGCTCAAAATACACTTTTACTAAATGTCTGTGGCAAAATTTATGATAAGTGCCCAGTGTTTGTGGAAAAATATATAGATGATGGAAATTGTCATCAGTTAAATATAATGAAAATTAAAGTTTTTGAGGTTCAATTTAATTAAAATCAAATAATATAATGTTTTAGAAAACATATTATAATATCATTCCATATTTCTTTTATAAAAAAAAAAATACATTTTTAAAACATTAATATCTTAATCAACATTCCATGTCTCTTCTTTTTGTTGAAATTTCACTAATATTTTGTTCTGATACAACCACTCGTGTGAGAAACATTAATTAGATTGAACGAGGCGTATGAAAAAACTGAGCGATTTGTTTTTTACAACTTATATTTATATCGGAATAAACGAGGCCAAGTATTTAAAAATACTTTTACTATATTAAAAATTAATGACAATTGTGTCTATTCCATTTGTATCATTGTTATTCACGCCCCAGTAAAGCGGATAAGGTCTAATACATAACAAGCCTTCTGTGGGTTTTAATTAATATCCGACAAATTAATTATCCTGAAAGATATGTTGTTGTTTGGTTGGAGTAAAAGTGGTACAAAAAGAACAATGTGTGACCAAGTTTCATACTGCTACAGTTAACCATGCTAGAAACTGCACATTTCTCAGAAAAAGGGAATAATGAAAGATAATAACACATACTAAGAGTTCAGACAACCGTAAAAACAATATCAAACAATAATTAAGTCCCATTATTCTCGCACGATTGATGGGGTGTATATAAACAGGGGATATTTTGAGATCATTTTCAGTTCGGAAATCGACTTTGAATTCTGAAAACCTGATGGTTTGTTGAATGTTATTTTAAAAAAATTTGTTTAGGACTGATCCGTAAATCTGTGCATGAGAGATGAGGTTTGTTACTCTGTTGTGTTTGGTTGTTGTGGCGATCTGCGTTTATGCAGACCAGGGTGGCAAGAGGCAGGTAGTGTATCACAAAAGCCAATCCCAGAAAGGGCAGGTAAGTCATATAGATTTAGTAAGTTCTTTATTCGGTATTGCACTTCCGTCTGAATAAAATAAGCAGTTCCCTATTCACTTGCCGTACTCGTGTATAAATTGAAAAAAATTACGGGGAAAATAACAAGAGGATGAATAAGGAATTCATTAAAAAGCGTATTTTCTTGTCTTTTTTGTTTACTCATGTAAACGTTATGGTCCATCTTAACTTATTGCAACCTTGAAACAAACTTAAGCAAGAGGATTTTACGGTTATTTATTTTGGTATAAGGAGGGCATTTACAAACCCGTTGTGGAATATTCGATCGACCTGCCTTCCCACCGACTCCTGATGTTGATGTTTAAAGAAGACTCGAACTGGCCTTTCCTACGAGCAGGCCCCAATATAATAAGGGGGGTGGGGGGTACACATTAACATTTAACAATAAGAGGCAATTTATGTAGTTGTTTGCTCACTTTTTCAAACCATCGTATTTTCCCATAGTTTCTGTTGTTGTCCAAATGCTGTAGAACTTTGCATGCAAGCTTGTAATTGTTTATTTTTGGCATAATCAATAACACGGCATAATATGGGGTCAATGTTGAGGGCCCTATAATATTTGGTTTATCCCGTTTGGGGGAAATTAGTCTTTTAGTTGTTTTCACCTTTAAAAAATACCTGTTTTTATTATTAGCTTTTGCGAACCAGTGTACAATGACGGGGCCGGTTGACGATAGTATTTGTGACTTAAAGAAATACATGAACAATTTGCACAACCACCATGCTAGAAGTAATCAATAGAAAAATATATAACAAAATTCAAGGTTCTAGTAAAATACCTGATTGCCGCTGAATATAGCGACCATTTTTAATTCTCAACATTTTGAATTCGAACTGCCGAGCAATCTCGGTACCGGGTAAAACACCTACTCTAGAATGGCAAAGGTCGTGGGCTCGAATCAAACTCGGTTACTAAAATATGTCTGTGCGGGAAAGTACAGTGCTTTACACACATCGGTGTATGTAGGTAAAACCTAAATAATATTTTAACGTCTAGTTTCACCCCTTTTTTAAGAAAATAAAACAGACAGAAAATAAGTGGAAATTGTGGTGAAAAGGGGAAAAATCACTTAAAACGTTTGAATGGATCATATGAATGGTTGCCATAGTAACAGTTAACCCCTGATAACAACTCGTTTTGACATGTGACCCAAGATCACATTTGGAAAAAAGTCAGAAAATGTGGTGGTGATCAGATAGAGCGTTAAAAAGTTTCAAGCAAAATTATGGTGGGGCCCCTTTCTGCTCAACAGTCCTGAGTGATAGGGTTATTGTGCGGCCACATGATTTAAAGACCTGCTTGAAAGAAAACGGCAAGTGATCTTTGCTGAAATTCATTTAACATGTTTTCAATCAGTAAGGAAATTGAGTTCACCTGATATTAAACAGATTTTAAATGTGTAAAAAGCAATCACTTTGAATGCCCCTCTCCGGTGCTTTTCAGAAAGATTCTGCTACGTCATCATCCATGTTACGTCAGAGATCCGTTTTGTATAGCCGCTTTGTTGCAGCATTGAGATATAACAAAGCAAACTCCCACACATGACGTCAAAGTTTTGTCACTTTGACGCACGTCGCCAACGGCAGAAGTGTTTATAGTTTTTCAAAACCTTGAGGTTTGGGCCTTATGTTTTGAACGATAATTGCGAACAATTCAGAAGTGTACAAACATTATAAATTACATTTAAATGATAAACAAACACATTATAAGAAAGTTAAAATAGTATTTCTGTTAAAAGAAAGTTTCGCTCAAGCAGCTGTTTAAAGTGTGTGTACAACGTTGGTAAGATTGAACATATAAAATAATGTTCACAGATTTGCGCACAACTTACAAGGTATAAAGATGGTCATGATGGAAAACATCCCTTGAAATAGTTTTGCTTGAAATGCCTTAGTTTTTAGAAAATAAAAATAACAATTAGTTTTTATCTTTGGTGATAAAATCCGATGTTTGAAAACAGTGAAAACATATTATGGGGTGTTTCACTGTTTTCTCATGACTCCGAAGACCGATTTAGCTTAAACTTTCATAGGTTTGTTATTTCATGTAAATGTTGGGGCACATCAATGTTGTACACACCATGTAAGTGGCATAACATACGCACTGGTCAAGTGGCACGAATGGGCTTTGACATAAGGTTCTCAGACGACTATAGAAAGTGCGTAGTACTTTATACATAATTTACCCCAAGTATGCACATTCAAAAACGTCTGAAAATAAAATATTTCGTGAGATTGGCTGAAATTAGATCAAGTGCTAATTTTCGTCTACCGAAATACACTATCCTTGTAAGGGAGAAAAGGATACCCCCAAAAGATAAATAAATAAATAAGAATACAAATGTTCCCATGCTTTAAACACACTTATTTCCTCTCGTACTGATGTACCCTCTCCCCTAAAATCGTGTAAAGAATTCCTGATATTCTAATCACACAATGAAGAAAACAATATGGGGTACCACCATGCTCCATATCGAGCACAACAATTGTGTCAAAACATCGCGGCCCGGATTGCTGTAACAACGTTTCATTTTGTGCCCATAGGACCAAACTAAGTATGATGCTCCTGTGCCTGTGAGACCTGTGCCAAAGAAGACAGAGACTGGAGGAACTGGAAGGAACTTGGGGTCAGGAGGAAGATCCGCCCCCATGGGAAGAACTGCAAGCGCATCCTGTAAATATTGATCGTTATCAAACCAAATTTGAAAAAAAAAATTGCACAAGTTTTCGACAGATAAATAACATTTTGGGGCCTATTATTATGGTATTAACATGTCTGTGTTTATTTGGCATCCTCGATTCATTTTGAAGTCATCTTCAAGATTACAATCACACCAAAGTTCAGTGTGCCCACCTTTGAGTAGGAAATTGCACCTGCAATACAAATTACTCAAAGCAATGACAGTAAAGTTAGTTAGGTATTGGACATTAGACATTCACATGGGTTTGTACAGTGAATATAAATGTTGCTTTTTCGATATTGGACATTGAAGATTCACGTAGGTTTGTACAGTGAATGTCTACCTTGTACATCGATGTTGGACATTTGGATTGGGATTGGGCTTAGGCTCCGTCAGTTGTTTAGAAACATTGTGCTTTACTGACGGGGCTCCAATCAGGTGGACGCAGCCCCAGCCCAAGCCCAGTCCGTGGCTTTGAAAAGGGCATTCATCATCTAGATCGACCAAGAGAAGACGTAGAGATACATACATGCCTGTCACGTGATACCTTGCGTTTACCGTAGGGCCCGTAGGCTGGTCAAGCTTCGGCCGGGTCGCCGCGTCCACCGGACTCAAGCTCAAATCAGCAGAGCATGGGTTCAAGTCCCGGTCGCGACACTTGTGTCCTTAAAGCAATACACGTAACCATTAGTGCTGCGTGCTTCGTGAGGGACGTCCACCCGTAGGTCCAGTGTGTTGTGTAATGGACGTAAAAGAACCCAGTGCACTTATCGTAAAGGGGTTAAACCCGGTGGCGATGTATTTTCCTGCCGCAACTGAGCGAGGGAAAATATTGCGTCCCTTCCTGGTTTAATTGGCATATTGCGCCACAGCACCTTGCATAAAAAAAATAGTGGGCGATTTGAGACGCTTTGTATAAAACTCGGTATAATTATTTAATTATGGAACGTACATGTACTGAGCATCCCCGCCCTTAGAAACAGTCGTAGCCAAAGCTAACTCAACATTCCCGGGATCTATATCTTGCAACGAGTCACATTTGTCATTGACATTGTTCAGAAATTGCAACATTCGTTTGTCTTAACCTGTTTGGGATTGTTGTTTTTGTGTGTTTTTCAGCATATAGCTGCGACTTTAAAACGTCTGCCTTGTGTTTCCGTAAGTATAATTTGGTCACTATTAAGCCCGGTTCATACGAAGCAATTCGAATTTTAAGTCACAGCTCCGTTTTCGCTGCGAATATTAAGCACAGCTCAACTTTTGCGAATTGTTTGTTGCAAATTGTGACGTCAAATTCGCTTCGCACGCACGAGGCATTCGCAGGAAGTATGAACCGGGCTTTTTTGTATTTGCAAAAATTAAAAGTTTTATAGATAAGAGACGCTCTTCAAACTACGGTGGTAGAGATTAGTCCCATCGGTCCGGACCAGGGTATATGGATGGTGATGGGGGGGGGGGGGGGGGGGGGGGGTTAACCAGTGTCAACATAAGTGGTGTGTCGTGGCCGAGCGGACAAGTGCATCGGACTTAAGTTCTGGTGGCTGAGTCATCAGGGTGTGGGTTCGAATCCCAGTCATGACACTGGCGTCCTTGAGCAAGACACTTAACTATAATTGCTTCTCTTCACCCAGGGGTAAAATGGGTACCTGTGGGGGCAAAGATGGTTCTTGTGAATGATTTAGCTTTTAGTGCGCTTGGTTGCAGGAATGAAATAAATGGCCCAGTGACCAGGGGTAATAATGTGTGAAGCGCAATGATCATTCTATTCCTTGGAATTGCGCTATATAGAAGCCGATATTGTTATATTGTTATTATGAGTTGTTCTCTGAGTAAAACTGTGTCAACCATGTGTTTTGACTTTCACACTTTTCCATCGCTCATTTCTGAATACCAGAATGGTATACTATCTAAACTGTGTTAATAAGAAGATGAATTGTGTTAATTTTTTGCCAAATTAGGATGCACTAATCCAATCTATAATGGAGAGGGTACTCCTGTGACTTATGTTCTTGATGGATTCGATGACTGTGTGGACTCATCTGATGAAGAAGTCAGTAAGTCAACTTGTTTTTCTGAATACGAAATCGGTGTAACCATGCAGATCGTTGCACAATCCAACATGGCGCTGTTTTTCAACTGTATTTGGGTGGCTGCTAAACGTTACCGCTTCCACCGAAGAACTAACTCCGAAATTCTTTTTTCACTTTAGAGTTGTGTATGCATTTCTGCTTTGTGGGTAAACTTTTTGGCCACTGTAATAATTTTCATTCATTAAACATTAATTAGAAAAATTCTTAAATTTTTTCTTTCCCGATTCAAACCTAACTACACACCCAAAAATACATCAGTTGCAGACATGAAAACAATTACTACTTCCCAAAGTTACTGCAAAATAACTTACTTGACTGAAAAAACATATTATTCACAAGTAATCAGTGAGATCGTTTCATTTCATTTTATAGAAAATTTCAAAATTGTATCATTTTGAGAAGACGGTCGGCCAACCATCGTTTGAAAGTGTTAGTTTTAATACAATAAAGCTATGCCTCAAAGCTTAAATTGTCACCATTTGCTCTCGTTTTTCTCGGCAGTCACGGACGCACAAAATGCAAACAGGTCGGTGGAACGATATTTCACACTAAATCTTACCCCACAAAACCCTTATTCAATCGAAAAAGACAACATTTATCAATGAGTTAATTTCCCTTTATACAACCTTTTTTAGGGAGTTGCATTTCGACAGCAGACAATCAAGATGAATGTTTCGGTAAGTCAAATCGTTCAGGTTTGAAGTGAAAGTTTTAATCGGCATACTCTTAAAAATTATTGATCTTTGTTCTTTACATTTACCTTAAAGGGTGTGTACAACACTGGTAAGATTGAAAATACAAAGATTCAAAGATTTGCACATAACTTACATGATATAAAGATGGTTATGGTGGAAAACTTCCATTAAAATAGTTTTGCTTGAAATGCCATAGTTTTTAGGAAATAAGTAAAGCAACAGTCTTTGTCATGCAGTGACAAATGTTCTTCAGTTTTCCTTTTTCACTCTTAAAAACTGGTTTTACTCTAACATAATTCATGCTTTTAATGTTTTGTTTAAAATGTTAACCTTTGATGTACATGTACATATGTTTATTTATAGATAATTTATTATCTTTTATTTTTCACATAAATTGTTATATATTTTTACTCTACTTGTTTACAACCAGATGTGGGGCAGCAGGTCCACGGACCACAGTAATTACTTTGCTTTTGTTTCTCCTAGCCCATCTGGAAGTACTTCTGTATTGTTTTGTATCGTTGTGTGTTGGCTGAATAAATAATAATAATAATAATAATGTTTGAAAAACAATTATTAAAAACATGTAATGGGGGTTTTCACTGTTTTCTCATGACTTCGAAAACCAATATTGAGCTTAAACTTTCACCCCCACAGGTTTGTTATTTCATGTATATGATAGGTCACATCAAGTGTGGATACAGGTCTTTGGCAATTACCAACACCCTTTAAACTGTGTTGATGCATTCACAACATAATATCATAATGCATGCTGGCATAGTTTTTCCATCACTCAAAATCACGGTGGGTGTTGTTGAATGGTCAGGCAGTAGGAGGGTTGACTGTGTTGGCGCATTCACCACATATGCCTTTCACTTAAGTTTTTTGAAAAGTATCCCACAGGCTAGTAAATCTGTGCATTTCACTTGCTCGTAGGAAGTTTTGTAGTCTTGTTTTTAAACATGTATTGTAAAGTATCTTTCTGCTACAAATGGTAGGCCTAATGATCACAATCAGTTTAAATGGTCAAATGAAGCTACATTTATACACACTCAACGAGCATACTTTCAGAAATTGTTTAGGACCTCTCAAAAGGGCTTGAGTGCCTTTTTACAAGACTGTAGTGTGTTCATTATTAGTTCTGAATAGTTTGCTTTTACTTATAGATAACTAGGTTTATTCAATTTGTAATGGACTACAGTTGCCTTAAAAAAGCAGTTATAATGGAGCTTGATATTAAGCTAAAACAGCTTGGAGAGAGCAAGTGGTATGCTGGTGTTGCATACTTCTGGTTCATGTTGTCCTATAGATGGATTGCAATAGACGTCATTGGCCGCCATCTTTGATGAATTGATCGCGCGTGAAGAGCTATCATTGGCTGAGAGTCGTGCGTAGCGTGTACACGCGTGCACTTTTCCATTGTTTTACATCTAAGATGGCGGTCAATGACGCGTATTGCAATCCATATGTTCCAGACAGTGGCCTATTTTTGAATTTTAAAACTAATATGCATCTAACGGATGTAGGCCGCCCTATACACAGGATTCTTTTTGAACGCTATGTGTTTTTATTCAGGAAGTCGTGTATTTAATTCAATTTATGTTTCTCAATTAATAAAAACATATTTTTACGACACGTGTACACAATTCTGTCATTTTCAGCCTGCACGGATTCCCTTCCTGGAGAAGGGGTTTTGATGAAGTTTACATGCGACCATAAACCAGATTGCAAAGACGGGTCCGATGAAATATGCCCACGTGAGTACCGTATGTCCACAATGTGAATGCCCAGCATCGGTTCTGGACAGAAGGTATGCCTGGCACAGTGTCGTATTAGAAAAAAAATGTGCCACGAAAAACTTAGTTGAGAATTTTCCTAGACAATGTTAATCAAAATCGGCATAGTGAAGTAAAAGCATAAATTGAGAGTATAGCAACTGTTACGCATCAATGCTTTAAATAGAGAAAAGAGTCTTTTAGCTAGCGACTAGCTTGGATTGGTTTTGAATTTTGACACGGGAGATAAAAGGGTGAGGGCTAATGTTATCATTTATTTATTCCAAGTCTGTATTTGCATTTTTAGCTTTGTCTCTTTTCGCTGACTCATACAGAAATGCAGTGCCGAGTGGCACACCAGTGCAAAGACAAGTAGTGTTGACAATCAATCCCCCATGAAATGCGATTTTCAACTTTTTAGTGGGTAGCCTTTTCCGCCAAATCTAAATTAATTCTTTACTTTATTTGTTTTTCTCATCCGGAAGAAATTTAACTTAAATTATCACAATTTATTTATCTCTCTCTTCTTTGATAGGTAAATGCGACACTAACGATTGTTTTAGTAAGTAAATTTACCTCCAAAGGGAAATGTTCTCCTTTTTTAAATTGGATTGTCTTTCCATATTATTTTGATTAAATTATCATTGACTATTACATAACACTAGCCGACCAAACTACAACCCAGTCTCAGGCCGTATTCGAATTGGCGGCTATATGCTACGGCTACGAGTGTTGCTGAGGGTGTTGATTAAAGTCAGACACAGCCGAAGCTCAGGATTAAATAGTCTGAACATCTGATGTCACACTTAGAGGCTCTTTAATAAGGCCAGATACCAGCCATGAGCGCCTGGCGGGATCCAACCGGATGTACCTTTGACCACACGTACATGTGTACATCCAACATCACTATATGATGTAAACTTTATGCACACGCTGCATGCAGACGACCAATCAACCTCGGACCAATCATAACATGATATGGAAATCTTACGTCACAGCAGGTTTATCCAATGAAATCATTGTATCCAATGAAATCATTGGGCCTGTATAACCAGTGCCTGTCTTTACGGATAAAGACAGGGGACCAGTCTAAGGATTAAAGAGCTATCTATTCTTATATTGTTCTCTATTACTATAGAGTGTTTTGAACCAGTAGAGCCAGGAGAGGGCGTGTTTCATGACTATGTTTGCGATAACAGAGCAGACTGCGATGACGGATCAGATGAGCTTTGCTTTGGCAAGTATTATCGATGGTGGCCCTAGAGGGACATGACGTCAATATTGACACACTTTAATTATGTTTGATGTCCATCGTTGGCCACCATACTTATTGGATGGTTTTGCATGGTATAAATCAAACAATGCTTATTTAAAATATATGGCTCATATACGAGTTCAATATTCATACAACACTTCTCATCAAACATTTACTCAGAAGTTTAAATTAAAACGACTCCAGAGGTACTGGGCACAGGAAAAAGGGGGCAGGTAGCACGTCCCGTCCCCCCCCCCCCCCCCCCCCGTGAAATTTGACCCAAAAGATTTAACAATTGAAAGAAAGAGAGGGACAGAGAAGCGAGATGGAAGGAACCCCGTTTGAAGCAGGTCATTGAGTCGTGAGCTTGGGTTGAATGATATCCTCTAGTGACAGAATTAAGATATCTCAAAAGTATCAAAAGTATAACGTTTCTATAAAAAATATATAACAAATTGAATTAATTTGTATTCCACCTTTCAATTCTCCACACTCAGAGTGTGACAACCGAGGCTACCGTTACTGTGATGAGGGCGACGACTGTAATTTTGACGTTGGTATTGACTACGTATGTGATGGTGTTACCAATTGCTGGAACAATGAGGACGAGGCCTCATGTAAGTTTATCGGCATTCAGGTTGGCTTTCTTCTCTGCCCTTCATTCTTCTTCTTCCGTGAGCTTCTCTTCAAACGCAGCTTTTCGGTTTCTGGTTGCGAAGGCCCTTTCCCCCAAATTGGGGCGGGGGTCCTCCCACATTTAAAACTGACTTAATCACATTGTCTTCGTATGGGTATCGTCAAGCCTTCTGATTTAAATGGAAGTCCCTTTTGAGAGTTTCTTGGGTTCATTACCGCAAAACATTATTTTGGGTTAAAAAACAATTGAACTTGAACCTGCGACCTCCGAATAAACGTGCCGGTGTCGTAGGGAAATCTGTCCCCCGGATATTCTGTCCCCCATATAAAAAATTATGGGAAATTAACGTGGGCTGGAGGAGGATGATTCAAAAGAGGGCGCTATCAAAAGCAGTTTGTACACAGTTCTCCATATGGGGGACAGAATCTCCGGGGGGACAGAATCTCCGTCCACACCGGCTTTACGAAATGAGCTGGTTGGCGGTCTCCCTATTTTGTCAAAGTTTTTGTTTGGGAGCCATTCAACAAGTTACCGAGTATAGCCAGGGATCACACTCAACTTTTACGATACAACATGGAATGCAGTAGCAGAGGGATCACCTTAAATAGAGGCGATTTTTTATTTCAAATATCAAGTAATGAACCACAAGGAAAAATGAATGGGTAAATTTTAAATAAGTTGGGTTTCAACGAAGACAAATTGACGAAAGCGGGACTTGAACCTCGACCACCGGATTAACGTGCCAGCGCTCAACCACCTGAGCTTCCTAGCCCTAATATTGGCAGTCTCCAAATAACGCAGTAACTTTACCAACAGGAAAAACCATGAATGACCAAAGAGTTTTATCAAGTATACCTATTGTGACGTTACGATGATGATTTCAGGCGAGGGGAGAAGAGAATGGAGCAAAATCGTTGCAACAATTACCTTTAACTGAAAGTGCCGAGATATCTGTATGTATATAGTTGCTTATGAAGAATTGCATTGTCTCCTCAGTTATTTTCGCTTTTCCGGTTTGGCTCATACAAATATATTTGCAGGTTTTCCGTGTTCTGACGGTTCTGACAAAATCGACGCTAATTGGGTTTGTGATGACTATAAAGATTGTGCAGATAATAGCGACGAGATGCCTCCTCATTGCAAAGGCTCATCAGCAGCTAATGGTATGTAAAATTGACTGTTTACCTCACTTTTTGGTTATATAGTGATCCCTTCCATATCACCACCAATGATAACTCTGGTCCTTGTAAAGAAATCATCATGACACAGCCCTTAATACCAGTCCCATGTCCTCCTACACAACAATCCTTCACCGATCTTGAAGTCTTGGTGGCAGCAGATACGCCTCCATTATTGTGGTGGTACTTGGGGGTACTGCGTTGCCTAGCGACGGGTTTAAGCGATTTGCAAAGTAAAAATCCAACAACCCGTGACTTATCAGATGATCGCTGTGTAGCCCAACCCTTAAACTCGTCGCTAGGCAGCGGCACCCAGGTAGCGTGCACCCAGGTACCACCGCAGTAATGGAGGCATGTCTGCTGCCACCAAGAGTTCAAGATCGGTGAAGGATTGCTGTATACAGAAGTCACAAGTTATTTATTTCATTATTTTGGTCCCAGATCTAAGAGGTGGTTCGCTTCCCAGGGTTGTATGGTTTTTTTTAAGGGCTACGGGAAAAAACCACAACAATACCCAGCGTACAAAATCTGCTACATGTCTTAATAGCATCAGGGTCAACACAGCCCGAACACATTAAACCTTCTGATAAAGTTGAACCATTCCAGCTATCTGTTTAATGTATTAGACGGTGCCGTTGATATCTGGCAGGCACTGAAAGGCATGCTTCGTGGTTTCCAACAACCCCACACCACAAATTAAAGGTCCCTGTAACCAGAGGGCACCTACCACACCTGTGTGGTTTTGGTAGATCAGACGGCTCTCAATCCATGGTTTTAACAATCCATGCAGCCAATGATTGTCACATTTCAGAATCAACCTCTCCCTAATTTAACATGTGCATAATTTACGAAAGCAAAATTGGCTGAAATGTTGTGACATATAGTGGTGGTTGTGTGAGTCAGCTGCAAAATGTATTTCTATTATTTTTGTTTTACTCCAGATCAGACTCCAGTAGAATGCTCCTGGAAGGAGTGGGGTGACTGGACCCCCTGCAACTGTAAGACACAATCCAAGAAGAGGATAAGAGGTTGCCACTGCACTGGAGGAGCAAATAGAACATGCGACGGGGAGGGGACTGAAGAAAAAGCTTGCAGTACAAAAAACTGCCTAGAAGGTAATAGTTAACCGGTTGGGCTCTTCCAGAACTGCAATTCACTTCAGTCTCAAACATCAGAAGATAGTTTGGAGTTTGTCCCTACCAGTCATTATTGTTACGCGGAAGTGGAGATGGTGAGGGCCGGTGTGGCAGGATACTCTGTCCCTCGGAGATTCCATGTCCCCACACTGAGAACTGTATAAAAAACTCCTTCTGATGGCGCCCTCTTTTGAATCACACTCCTTCAGCCTATATTTTTGTTTCCCATATGGGGGACAGACTCTCCAGGGAACAGATTTCCCTATAGGACGCCGGTGTCTAAGGAAAATCTGTCTCATGGAGATTATGTCACCCACACGGGAAATTAACAATGACTGGAGGAAGAGGGTTAAACAGATGACGCTATCAGAAGAAGTTTGTACACAGTTCGCCGTATGGGGGGGGGGGCAAAATCGTTTGCCACACTGGCATCATCAGCGGTGGTGGTTGGTGCGGTAGGTGAGCTTCAGAAAGCACCTCAAATGCACTCAAATGCACGCGCAGCATCGGTAACACACGCCATCTGACTCACAAATCAAGATGGCGAGCGATTTATGACGTAAATTGGGTTCACATCATAATCACCTTAGGTTTTTTAAGGCAGAAGTTTTGTGGTAACACCGTACACGTGCTTTTTGACTAAAGTGGGGTCTTACACGAGTGCACTGTCGCAGCAATCACGAGGTGAAATCTGGACTTTTCCATTTAAACTATCAAATTAACCGAGTGAAATGGGGAAAGCCAGATTTCCCCTGGTGAATAATTATTCTAAGACACGAACGAAATGCATTTAATAATAATATAAATAACTCATAGATATTGTTGAAAAATATTGTGTTTACAATAAATACAAACCGACACGGAAACAAACAACGGACACAAAAACAAACATGCAAAAAGAACACTCCTTGCCCACCGTGACAAGACTTTGCCTCGTTTGGACAAACGGGTGGGGAACGATTATCTTGGAAACGACGCTGCGAAGCATCCAAGGCGTCCAAAAGTAATATCCATATAGGTCTTCCTACATTAAGTTTCAAAGTGTCGCGGCAGTATAGATAGTTCCCAGTAGACGCCATCTTTACGGGCAAATCGCATTTTGGCTTGCAGGCGCGTCAAGCGCTCAAATTATTAACGCAGCCGCGTCGTTTACTAACCAATCACTCAATGAGTTTTGTGAAATGTGCGCGTGCTGCACGTCTTTCTCACGCGTAACGCATGACTGTGTGTTCCAAATTGCCCGTAAAGATGGCCGATTTACGTCATATTGCAACCTATCTATACATGCCATGAAACGTGATGAAACGTGACGCGTGTTTCACCAATGACAACTATCTGTAGTTCAAGTAATACACAAGTGTAAAAACATACATTTAAAAAAAATTATGAAAGTTTTCCCAAATGTTTATTTTGTTTTAAAGGGAATGAGTACTGTGGCACTCGACTAACACAGGATACGAGAATTGTAGGTGGTGATAATGCAAACCAAGCTGACTGGCCCTGGCAGGCTCACATCATCTGGACAAAGGAGGGTGGCACCGCCCGTTCCTATTGTGGTGGAACCCTGTACAAGAACAAATACATCATCACTGCTGCACACTGCATTGGGGATAAGTGAGATGACAAAAATTGCTTGTTTATCAGGGTGCTAGGGTTTGTTTTGTGTGTTTTTTTGTTCGTTTGTTTGTTTGATTTGTTTTTAGCAATATATGACTTTGGAACACTAGGTGGCAGCAGACTTACCAGGTACATTTTCCATGTTTACGTAGTTCATAAGCACTAGCAACCGATTCGACTACCCACCGCTGTTAATAAGCAAGGCTTGAGGGGCGGAGATGCCATACTATAAGCGTGCCCGAAATATATTATCATCTTACATAATATCACCCGCCACGATTGTTAGCGAGGCATGTCATGCAATGTTTACGTTCTCTCCGTGGATCGGTTGATGACGCTTTCCATCATGGCCGCCTCATGAAATAATGACTTCTTCTGCAAAGTTCTGGTTGCGGAAGTTTTCACCCCAAAATGTCTCCGAATCATCAATGGATGAATCACATTGAACACATCCACTTTGTATTCAGTAGGCCGTATACGGTGTAAACGAAAAGATGCCTGGAAAATGATTTCCGTTCCGACCCCCGTGGGTCTACTTTTTGAAGGTATATTTTGTGAGTTGTAGACATACTAAACACTATACTAAAAGTTCTCCAAAAAATATCCAGTCAAATTTGCAAAAACATGCAAAGTTTGCTAAAAACGTTGTTGGGCGCAATCTGTGAAAATGCGCGCGCGCAATGTGCGAACTGAAGTCTTCCGACACACACAAATCAAATTGCGCGGCTGAGGCACGGTATTTACCATGGGCAGCGCGTCGTATCGATTCCCCCCGTTGGTGTGTGGGCCGTAAAACATATTATAGGCCTATATCCTTTATTTAAAAAAAAATAAAAAATAAAAAAATTGCGTCGCGTGCAACAACATCAATTGTGTGGTTTAGGCCATGTTTAAAACTGTAGGCCTATTTCTCAAAAACTAGACTAGGCCCTATCGTGTCTTTTTAACATCACTGAATGGTTAGCCATCAAAGTTTTGTGCCAAGAATAAAGAGCTTAGTTTTAAAAAATGTATAGGCTAGTCATTGAACAACAAGGATGGAATGATGAGTCGCTCCAATTATTGTCAACAAAATTAAGGAACTGAAAATTTTTTGTCTTATTCTTTTGACCTTTGATTTCTAATTAATAGGATACTTTTCCCCTAAAACACCTATCATTGTTATTGCAAAAAAAATATCATAAGGCCGAAGGTAAACTATATAAAAAAATATATAAAAAAAAAAAAAAAAAAAAAAAAAAAAAAAGGGGAAATGTTTATTTTATTAAGTTAAAACATTCCCCTTTACCACTTATAACCCCCTTTTCTGTGAGGGTGCATGCAAACATCAAAGAAAAAGTATGTTTAACTATCGCCTTTTGACTTTTCGAGGGAGACCATTGTCTCCCACTGAAAACAACATCCATAGGATGGTTTTCAACGCTTTTAATTTTCTGATCATTTTTCTGTCGATGTCTCTCGCCGGAATACTCGCTAATTCGTTAAAGATTAATGGGCAGGAAAGTGCCTATAGGCACACCGTCTCCTTTTTTCTCATGATCCTCCCTCCTTTCCGCCCCCCCCCCCCCCTCCCACACACACCCCTTTCTTGTGGATTTTCCCTTACCAGGCCCGTAACTATAGGGGGTGAGCCGCTCATAGTATAATTTTCTTTGTTCATCCCAAAATCATTTAAAATTTACCCAGTCAAATTCCCTTGTGGTGAATTCAATATCTGGCTGCGGCTTCCCAGGTTGTATAGTACTTGGATGTGATCCCTGGCTACACTTTTTGAATAGCTTCTGACTGGTAACCCCCCAACAAGGATAATTAAATTGACAAAAATAGGGAGACGGCCAACATAGGTCTAGATAGCTCAGTTGGTAGAGCGCCGGTACGTTAATCCGGAGGTCGTTGGTTCAAATTCCACTCTAGCTAGTACATTTGTTTTGTTCAACCCAAACTCGTTTAAAATTTACCCAGTCAGTTTCCCTTATGGTTTATCATTTGATAAAAAAATAAATAAATAAAAAAGCATCAATAAAAAGACATAAATAAATAATTAAAAACCCACCAAGATCCAAAAAGGAAGAAAAAGTCCACACAAAATGTAAAAAAATGGTGCCCTCAAAAAACCCAAACAAAAACTAACAAATTTACAAAATTGGCTGGAATTGGGCCTTCCATGGGCCTTCCATGGGCCTTCATTATCCAAAAAAGTAAAAATCCAGCGCCCCCACCCCCTCCCTCGTCACTGAGCGACGGGCGCCGCTAATTTATAACGTGCCGATGTCCTTTTCTTTCATATTTGCCCCCCAAAAAAAATAAAAAATAAAAATAAAAATTATAAAAAATATTAATAATAAATAAAGATAACAATAAAATAAAATAGATAAATAAAAAAATCTAAAAAATTGCCCCCCCCCCCCCAAAAAGGGTTAGAAGAATAATTTCTTCTACAGGCCTGCCCCTAACAATTGTTTTTGTATCCCCCACCCTCTTTAGAACTGTATAATATAGGCCCTATGATGACGCCTCATTTCTTCAAGCTTGCCTTAATACATGATTCTCACTCGACACGGGGAGAAGCTACATTTTTAATAATTTACAAAAATTAATTATTTATTTAACATTTATTTACATTGAACATTTTAACTGCGTTACGGTCCTATTTTCTTTGCATGTCCTTGTTCTCTAATAAAAATTAGCGCATGAGGTCCTTATGCATGTATGCTGTAAATAGGCCTATATCGAGTACGGGGCCTATCAAGAGATGCTGTGTTTTTCGTGATCTCACACACACATGATCTCATCTCATGACGACGCGCTTGAACACAGCCTCATGCATGATTTTACTCTTCCCTGAAAATATATTGTGCTTTCTCAGCTTTGACAGATTTTAGGTGAACAAAACACTTCGGATTTATCACGGAGTCTTTCTCACCCGAGCGAGGCATGGGCGCCGCCATGTTTATTTTGGGGCGTTACATGACGTGTGACCTAGGATGTGATTGGCGAATTTAGATCACATGGTGTCTGTGCGCAGGTATTTCAAATAAAATGTAACGAGCCGACGTATCACAACCGTAAACAGTGTTCGATCGCTGTCGATTATCTAGTGCAATGTTTGGTCGATAATTTCTCAAATTTGACTGGCGTTTTTGTGGAGAACTTTCGGAATCGTAATCTCCTGCAATTACTCTGTTAAAAACTGTAGAGTTATCTTAGACCCACAGGGGTCGGAACAGGACGACAAGATACAGTTTACCCCGTATGGCCTACAGGTGCTTAGGTAGAGATTCTGCCGATCAATGATTATTGGTAAGTTAATGGTGTGACTGATTCTCTACCGCGCGACGCCGGCCTCGCTTCTAAGTGTGCCTAGCTGGCGTATTATATAAGATGATAATATATTTCGGGCACGCTTATGGCATCTCTCCCCCTCAAGCCTTGCTTATTAACAGCGGTGGGTAGTCGAATCGGGTGGCACTAGCGAAATGCCGCGCTTCGCGCGGCACTCCGTCGCTAGGTGGGCGCGATTCTTGCGTATAAAATGTTCCAAAGTGGGATGAGGGGGCGGGGGGATAATTGGAGAGGGTAGGCCCTATCAGAGATTAACATTTTTAGAATGGGTTTGGTAAAGATATTTAAAATCAGAACGCAATGTAGTTATGTCTTATGATAAAATGTTAAGAATGCAAAAGGTGTTGAGTGTGGTCGAAACGTCACCTTCCCTCACCCTTCTCGCCCCCTTTCTCAACTACGAAGCATAAGTTGGGGTGAGTTTTAATGTTTAGGAATGATATACTAAGGCAGTATATCAAACAAAGGCCTGAGTAATCCATGGAATATGTGACCCGCTCTATCGAAATGAGGAATGTCTCGGAAATCACGTTTACGTGTAACTCGCCATACAAAAGTTGTTGACAATCGAAATCATGAAAAAAATATCCAAAACCCGATTCCGCGATTTCGGTGGTATTAGGTTAAGCAAAACTTGATCTCTCTTAATTGTCGTGGTCTTACCTTTAATTAAAAAGATGAAGAAATCCACAAAAAGTACGTTTTCCTGAGCATGTTTGTACGCAATTATTTTTCGTCCAGACGGTCTCAGCTGCCTTCAAAAATCATGAAAAAGGTGTTTAATTCCACTGCAGCGAACGAGCAGTTCCATTCACGTTGGACGACTGTTTTGGTACCATTAAAAAGGTCATGACCTCAACCGTTCTTTTTTACCTATGATAACATAGTCAGGCGGCCGGAAAACTTATCAATTTACGGCTGAAAACTCGATATTTAGATTAGGCGGGCTTTACAAAAATCAAGAAACAGAGATCGTTGATTGGATGAGAGGGGACGAGCGTGCGCAGTTTGGATGTTTACCTGAAGACGTCACAAAGCTTTCAGCCCGTCGTTGTTACGCGTTCTGAAGGATTTGAAGCCGGTTTTACAGCCGCGTGATGTTTGGGTTTTTTTCTTCTATGCGATCGCGCGAGTCTCTCTCTACACGCACAGTGTAGCCTATCCTATACTACACAACGTAGTTCAATGTGTTTTGGTGGGTAGGAGATCGAGAGCGTAGCGTGCCGTCGTTTGGGCCCTGCGCAGAGTTAGTTGGTGTCGCGGATGAATTATTCATGAGCTACGTGAAGAATCGTTCTATGCGTGTGTGGTTGATCGCGTCGCGCGCGGATAGATAGCTGTTGTTAAAAACGATTACCTAAATAAACACGTCGTAAAGAAATGGAAGTGGCCTCGTCTTAGTGACCTTCTTCAATGCCCGATAACTTTGGACTGGAATAAGCTACGGAAATAATAAAGACATTGCTAGAAAGCCAGTGAGTTACTTGTTAACGTGGTATGCATAACTCAATTTCCAAAATGTCCGAGACATTCCTCAATTCGATAGAGCTGGTCACATATATGCTTCTGTGCTCTGGCAAAACCCACAATTCTTGTTTTGAATATGCAGACCCCAACCACCCCACGCAGTGTGGGTGCGTTTTCGCGGTCGCAACCAATAACTGTTTCGGTTGAATTGGCCATTGGTTAGTTACTGGCCAAAGACCGAAACAGTTTTGGTTACAGCCGCAAAAACGCACCCAATAAGGGCCGACCAATGAGGGTATCCGGCTGCCGTTGCACACAATAATTGCGGCTAGACGTCAGAACACCAACGCAGATCCCAACCCACGGGTACCCCGACATTGACCCCAGCGTCCAATTTCATAGAGCTGCTTAACGGTAAGCAAATTTAGAGCTGCTTAACGGTAAGCAAATTTTCGTGCTAACTGTAGCAGAAAAATTTGCTTTAAAGCAGGTTAATAATAATAATAATAATGTCAATTTATAAAGCGCACATATCCATTCTAAAAGACTGCTCAAGGCGCTCTTGTACAACATCAAAATAATTATACAATATTAAACTACGACATAATTATACACTATAAAAACTACGACATAATTTTACAATATTAAAACTACGACATAAACAAATGGTGCTTAAGTTTCTTCTTAAATATTTCAACTGATGATGAATGTCTTATTTCTAATGGTAAAGTGTTCCATAGTTTGGGTGCAACGTTAGCAAAAGCCCTGTCCCCCCATTTGTTATTGGTTTTGGGTGTACATAACTGGAGCTGTGAACCTGAACGTAAATTCCGTTGTGGGGTGTACGGTTTCAAAATCTGATACAAGTAATGGGGTGAAGAATGAAGAAGTGTTTTGTAAGTAATGAGTAACAGCTTATACATAATTCTTTTTGAGACTGATAGCCAATGAAGAGATTTTAATATATCTGAAATACTGTCTGATCTACTGCGGAGAGTGACGAGCCGAGCTGCAGGTTAGCAAGAAAATAAGGCGGCCGTCTCGCGCGTTCACAATGGTCTTGCATTGTTACGTCATTCATTTTCGTGCAGTAAGCACCGGAAGGCTGTTGTGACGTAACGCGCTATTGTGACGTAACAGTGACGCGCTTCTAATCCAAGATGGCGCGCTTCTAATTCCAAGATGGCGATTTAACGATCATTAACAGGTGCGTTCGATTAGCTTCCCCGGGTCGACCCAGGTCTGACCCCAGTGCGTTTGATTAGCTTTGACGCCATTGCTGTGGCTCACCCGGGTGAGACCCAAGTGCCCTGCTTGTGGAGCAGGTTACTTGGGGCTGACCCTAGTTCATGACGTCACGGGCGAAAAACTTTCTCAATGCCACCATTTTGTTTGTAATTCAGCGGGACATTTTTAGGAAGTTTGACACACATTTTCGCCATTAAAACAGCGTTTTTGTGAGCAATAAGTATTTTTTATTCGAAGCTGGGTACCTTTGTATCACTGTGGAGTTGTAAAATTGTTTAACGTTGCAGTTTTACCTTGAGAATAATTATTTTACGATGTTTTCGTGAATCCACGGAAAGTATCGGACGTACGGCACAAAATGGAAGTAGTTCCGGTCGGCTGTCCCAAGATGCATCGGTGTGAATGCTGGGTGAAGTTGGCGTTCGATTAGCTCATGGTGAGGGGCCCACCCGGATGAGCACACCGGGGTCGACCCGGGGAAGCTAATCGAACGCACCCATAATTATTATAGATAGATGTGCACAATAGACCTTATGCATTGACGTCACCAAGCCGCCATCTTAGAGGTAAACTGATGATGAAACAATGGAAACGCGCTGATTTGTACGCGCGGCGCACAGGACTGGCCAATGAACATCTTCCTTTTGACCTCTAGGCGAGGGCGCCCAACTGAAATGACGTCATATGCATTAGGTCTATACCGAGAACGATGGATTTACCTGGTAAGTCTGCTGCCACCTAGCGTCCCAAACCTAGAATAAGAAGTTCGAGACCAGTTAGACTGGCATCCAGTCTCAAAATGTACTTGTAGTGTTTGTGCTGGTAGCCTGTTTAAATTAAATGTATGTGAAAGCAAAATGTGCGCGCTTAAAAAGTCTAACTGAACTATTAATAACCATCAAATCCACACGTGGGAGGCATGAATGGCTAGTGCGTAAAACGTTCGTCTATTATCACTGTAGCCCTGGTTCGATAACCGGCGAGATTATTTCCCCCCGGAGATTCTGTCCCCCCATGCGACGAACTGTGTACAAACGTTTCCGATAGTGCACTCTTTCGAATCATCCCCCTCCAGCCCATGTTATACTTTCCCATATGGGGGACAGAATCTCCGGGGACAGATTTCACTATGACAATGGCTAAATGTCATAATTAAGTGAGTATAGAGTGGTGCGTTGGTTCTCTGCTGTGTCACGAGGATTTTTCTCCGGGCCCTCCGGTTTTCCTCCCTCCGAAAAAATCAAACACTTTCAATCTGAGGCTATGCTTTCCGTGGTCATTATATAGGTCGATGTGGCTTGCATGCTGCTAAAGGCGCCCTTATAAAACTGCGACTCAAACACGTTCAAGATGAGTCCTTCGCATTTAGGATGATTAAGCTCCCAAATTATTAATTATGATTATATTAGATTTTCAACATGGCTAGCATTTGATTTTTGTTTTTACTCTCTAGGAGAAAAGAGCCTTCCGAGTGGGTGGTGCATCTTGGCAAGAAGGAAACGTATGGTAGCGCAAAACACACGAGTGGTGTCACTAAGATTCATATTGACGACTATAACAGCAGAACCTTTGAAAATGACATTGCTGTTCTCGAATTGGAAGCACCAATAACGGAGACGGATAAGTCTATCAACAATATATGCCTGGATGTCCATAAAAACACCAAGCGTTTCGGACCACAGTCCGACTGTTACATCACCGGCTTTGGCCGCCTTGAATGTATGACAAATAATCATGCGATACCTTAAAGGCACTGAACACGTTTGGTAATTATCAAAGACCAGTATTGTCACTCGGTGTATCCCAACATATGCATAAAATAACAAACCTGTGAAAATTTGGGCTGAATCGGTCATCGAAGTTGCAAGAAAATAATAAAAGAAAAAACACCCTTGTTGCACAATTTTGTGTGCTTTCAGATGCTAATAAAAGGCTTCATGCATGAAGTCTTTTATTATTTTAGTGAGAAGTTACCTCTTTCTCAAAAACTACGTTACTTCAGAGGGAGTGGTTTCTCACAATGTTTTATACTACCAACAGCTCTCCATTGCTGGTTACCAAGTTAGTTTTTATGCTAATATATATTTTGAGTAATTACCAAACGTGTTCAGTGCCTTTAAAGGGACACGTTGCCTTGGATTTTGGCGATTCGGGGCTATAAAAAGCATTTGAAAGCGTTCTTTGTGAAATAAATATAATAATAATAATAATTTATAATAATAATTTATTCATTTATATAGCGCAAATTCCAATATAATTTTGTTCAAATGCGCCGAACAATAAAATATTAATAAAAATACAAGAAAATACACTTTAAAATAATCCCATACGCGCTATTACACACATTAAAATGGAAAAAGTTAACAGCAATAAAATTACGTTAAAAATTAACAATTAAAATTACAATAAATAACCACAATCAAAAGAAGATTAAAACCAATACAAAATATGGTTGGAAAGATGTTTTAAAAGTAGAATATAATGATTTACACAAATAATGTCTTGAAATTGTGTGGTTTTACTTTGACATCGTGAACTAACATTGTCCGCCATTTCGTAGAACCAATTTTTGACTCCTCAAAAATGGCGGACCGTGTAAGTTCACGAAGTCAAAGGAATACCACAAAACCCCCGATGCATATTGTGTGGATCATTATAATTATTCTACTTTTAAAACATCTTTCCCACTATGTTCATTTCATAACAAACGCTTTACGTAGCCCAATGCGCCCAATCCAAGGCAACATGTCCCTTTAAAGGGACACATTGCCTTTGGATTGGGCGCTTTGGGCAAAGCATTTACTATGAATAAATATGGTTGGAAAAATGTTATAATTTTATAGTAGAATGTTTTCCCACAAATATCTTTCGAAATTGTGTTTTTCCTTTCACTTCGTGAACTAAAACAGTCCATATTTTTGTGGAGTCGAAAATTTGGCTCTAGAAAATGCCCAATCCGAAGAAAATATGCCCCTTAAACAACTTAATTATTCTTTAGAAAGAGAGGGAAGGGGAGACCTGGCGTGGATCCAGGATTGTTACCAGAGGTGTAATAATAGAATTGAATTGACAAGAATTATTGTATCGACAGAGAAGGTCTTCAACTTTTGGAGAAAGTATAAGCATTGTTGACAAAACAAAACAAACAATCAGTTTCAACTGCACGTAAGAATCATCTCACCAATCAATACATTCTTTGAGAGCATCACCGTGATTACTTTCTGGCCAAATTGAAAGTGAAACAAACAGAGCAATATTTAGTGAAACGGGTACTTTTGATGATAGTTATGTTTCTTCTGCTGATTTTTCTTCCCCCCCCCCCCCCTCAAAAAAATATGCAGATGAAGGAGAAGTGGCTAGCACCCTTCAGGTGGCTGCTGTGCCTTACATAACCCGACAGGAATGCAGGAAGACAGGGTACTCGTACGATGAAATCACCAACAAAGTTTTCTGTGCTGGTCATCCCAAAACGGGTGGCGTCGACGCTTGCCAGGTAAAACACTTTGAAGGACTTACAACTAAATTATTTGTTTTCGTGAGTCAGCCATCTCCATTGTTTAGTCCGTGAATGCTTTTGTCTTGTGATTGAGCAGGCATGTGTGTATTCTATTGTCTGCTTGTATGTTTTTTCCATTTTGGCTCCAGAGTCGTTCCTCCAGCGCGTCCAATCAGTGCGTCTCTGGAGCGAACCGGGTGTAATATTTTCACATTATTGTGCTCTTTTTGCAGGGTGACTCTGGTGGTCCTCTAGTATGCGTCTCACCAGATGACGAGAAGTTTTATCTGGTCGGCATCACCAGCTGGGGTACAGGCTGCGGTAGTATCAACTTGCCTGGAGTTTATACCGATGTGTCACAGTACATTGACTGGCTTGTTTCAGTGACACCATAATAATATTTCGTCTTTGGACCTCTAGTACTGGTTAGAGGTATATGTTGTGATTTAATTTAAACTTAAAGGTAGATGTAATGACTCTAGTTATTATGACATAACCTTGGATTATTTTAATGCGGGCTCTTCGTACAAAAATTTGAGTGAAATATACTTATGGTGATATTAGGTATAAATTGGTATATGTTTCCTATAATTGTTATTGCTATTATAAGGTAACTTGTGCAGTCTATGCACACTGAGGGACTGTGAGTGACCAGAAAGAGGGTGCGAAAGAGGATCCCCGAGGATGAAGACCGTGGTGACATAGGACCATCTTCTGATCACTCGCAAGCCTGGTAAGAAAACGTGATGTGGCGTGCCATCCTAGTTCAAAATAAACACCCGCAATGTCTTGACGCGCGTCTAGTTCATGGTGGCGCAAATTTCAGGCACTAGTGTTTCATCCAACCAGGGCCCAATTTTATAGAGCTTGATTAAGCAGCAAATATTGCTTAATAATGTTTTACTAAGCAGTATTATATTAAGCATGATACCAACTACAAATTGTTTATGTGACGTGTTTAGTTGGCTGGTAATCTTATTCTGATAAGCATAATTTTGTTTTGCTTAGCTACTTTTGTTCTTAAGCTGCTCTTTGAAATTGGACCCTCAATACAGAACCAGCAAGGGGTGTGTTTAAAAAAAATGGGGTTCATAAAATTCGGTTTCATATTAATAAGTGTATTTTACCTAAAATAAAAGTAAGCGATAAGCCCACGCAAAGTAGGTATACACACAACCTTATTGAAAATGAACATTTAAGAAATTCAATATATATTTGAAAAAGAAACATGAGCATTGAGAATAATTAAATGATGATTAAATAAATTAAATAATGATCTTATTTAACCATGTTTGACTTCCAACAGATTGACAGATTGTGGTGCGTATAGTCTTTTTGTTTGAATGGAATCTTCGCATTGAAGACTTTATTTTGTTAAGGTTGATATAGAAAACCTGTCAGGGTTTAAATAAGGCTGCAAGTTTAATTATTTTCTTAAGTCCTTTAAGTGTATTAATTGTTGTCTTAATAGGAGACAGATGAAGAACTCAATTAAACCGTCAATACAAATTGATGATATGCGTTGGGAACAGCTTTGTTATTTTAGGGGTGTTTAAAACCTTAGATCGCGGTCTCTTGGGAATCCCACTACCTCATCACATGTAGGCCCTACTGCATCTTTGGAGTTCGTTCAAATTTAAGGGCACCTTATACCTGTTGGTGATGAAATTGCGTGGTTAACTTCAATTGAGAGTCCTCTGGGAGTGAATGAGTATTCCAATTTATTTAAGTAACTAAAATAGTTTGTGGCCTGACGTTTGAACCCTAGCAGAGTCATTTTCGAAAGGCTAAATGACAACACAGCACACCGTAAACAGTATACTTGTGTAACAAAATCAGTCAAGTGGAAAGAGACGAAAAGAAACAACGTTACCATCTTATAAACCATTGTGATTAATTGATTATTTCAATAGTAAATAGGCACTAAGGAGGCATTATGCAGAGCACGTGCAGCTCCGTGTATTCAAAGTACTTTAGTCCGTGAACTAGTTTAAATCCCGCACTAGAGGTCGCCCTCCAGCGACCTTTCGCCAAACAGTAATTTTTGGAGGAATATAAATTGAAAAAAATTTGATCGATAACTAAATCGATAAAAAAAAATCAGAAGTAGATTACATTTAAATGATAAACAAACATTACAAACAAGTTTCAATAGCATTCCCGTGGAAAACAAAACCTGTTAAGTATCATTGCTTAAACTTGATATTGATAAAGTCTTTTTAGAACCTCGCAAGACCTTGACATGGTGTTTGAAAACAATGAAGACAATTTGGATTTTTCAACAACAAAAAATCGTGACTCCGATAACCGATTTCACGGGTTTGTTACCGGTATTTCCTGGTACACGTTGGGTCACGTATGGTGGCCCTGAAAGGACATCAACCATTTATATTTAGGCCTACATGAATATTTTCAAAAAAATTCACGTTTTTTGCCCCAATTCGCAAATATTCACGTAAATATTGACGTGAATATTCACGATTTGTGCCCCAATTGCAAATATTCACGTAATATATTCACAAAAATTTGACTCCCAAAAATTTGACTCCCATAATGGCCGACCGTGTTAGTTCGTAAAAGGAAAACCGCGCAATTTCGAGGCATATTTGTGTGGATCATTGTATTCTACTTTTAAAACATCTTTCTAACCATATGCATCTCATAACAAACTGTTACAAATGCTTTTTATAGACCAACTCGTCCAATCCAAGGCAACGTGTCCCTTTAAAAGACGCATAAACAACTTGTGAAAAGGCCTTTGTATACGCGCACTACCCGTTTTCCATTGTTTCGTCATCGTTTTACCTCAAGATGGCGGCGTGATGACGTAATGCAAAAGGTCCATGCCGTTCTGACGTGGTCCGTCAAAAAATATCTTTCTTGTATTTGAACAAAACTTGTGAACAAATATTACAATTTCTAAAAGTAGCTTTTTATATTGTGTTGCATATTTCTTATGAGCATTCAATTAAAAAGTGGGTGACGTGTGATATGCATGTTGTCGAAGTGCGTACGAAGTGTTGCGTTCCAGTGAAGGTCGGTCAATCTAGAGACAGGCGTATATTATTTCCACGGGACAATGGATGAAACAAAACACCATAGACAGACAGTATGACACAAAGAGCCCAAACAAGCGTTAATTATCCAATATTAATTAAACTTTGAATATTAGCGCACGAGTGTGGTGTTACAAAACCAGAGGTTGTGCTGAGATCGTCTTCAGTCCGGAATTCTACATTGAAACCTGACAACCTGATGGTCTGTTGAGTGGAAATTATTTTGTTTTTTGTTTACTTCTACCCGGTACGCAATCTGTGCATAAGAGATGAGGTTTGTTACGCTGTTGTGTTTAGTTGTTGTGGCCATTTGCGTTTATGCAGACCATGGTGATCGGTGGCAGAAGATGTATCAAAGAAAGGAAGGGCAGGTAATTATATGACCCCAAAGTGGTTCTTTATTCGCTTATATTTCGAGGTGAATGCATATCAAATTTATGAGAAACTAAAACATGTAGTAACGAAGAGTTGAAGTTATTATGAGTGCTAAGGATAACAGCGTTTTTAAATTGTAGTCTGAAAGCTTACTGATTATATGATTTATGTTGGGAGACCGCCAACATAGGGCTAGATAGCTCAGTTGGTAGAGCACCGGCACGTTAAACCGGAGGTCGATGGTTCATAACTCTTTCTATAAGTCAATTTAAATTTGATCAACCCCAAACTATTTAACATTATTTTACGCAGTCAGTTTCTCTTGATAATGAACTTCATACTGACACCTTTTTCTGTGAAATATGTCCCCCTGAAATGCAGTTATATTCAAGAAAATAGCAATTTGTGAAAAGCTTTTAAAAACGCAACATTTGATTTCGGTGGTCACAAATAAATTTGAGGACAAAGGGTAACAATAATTGTGCGTGGTTTTTCACTATTTTCTCCCGACTCATAAAACAGATTAAGCTCAATTTTTCACAGGTTTGTTATTTCTTAACCCTGCGCTGCCCCGCCACCTGTTAAATACTACACGAATGCAATTGGTTTCTGCAGCGTGTAGACCGTTGGGAAAACTTGTAGACCTCCTTTTTTATGTTGATTTCATACTTTTTCAAAGTTAATAACCTTTCCAGACGTTGTAGAGACAGTTTGGCAAAATAAATGTAATAGATATTAACTTTATATATTTTTTTTGTACACTGTGAAACCGCAGTATTTGTTGTACACAAGTCTATGTAGAAAGTATTTTCTAACTTGAGATTCCGAGTCCATCTTAATCTGGCCTGTCTGTAAGGATAGAACTTTAAGGGATTCACGTGTCTTTGTTTTTGTTTTTTTAACTGAATGAGTAATAAACAAAAAAGTATGTGTTTTCGGTCTACTGGCTGCAGTACCGGTATGCTATCAGAGTAAAAAGTGGATCATACAAAGCAACAAGGTCTGCGACTATGTTGTCATATCTACAAAATAAATATCGTACCTATAACAAACAAAGTCTATAAGGATGTTCCCCACAAGTCTCGGCAACCTGAAATTTTAGTAACTGTCGTTTATACTTTCACAGAATTGCACATTACTTGTAGGGTGATACATGATCAAAATGGAAATTTTGCCTGAAATCAGAAATGAGTAAAACAATTTGATCTCAAGTATAAATTGCGTTTCTGCTAGTGTTTGACGTATCTTGTTTTTTGCAAGTATTTTTGACAAGTAAATATTTGGAGAGTCTTGTTTTTTGGATGTCTATATTTAGCAATTCTTGTGTTTTGGAAGTATATAATTATTTGGCGAGTCTTGTTTTTTGGAAGTATATATTTAGCAATTCTTATTTTTTGAAAGCATTATATTTGGACAAGTCAAGAACTGCTTTTGTAACATAATGTACGAATGCTGGTCTTTAACAGTTTCCAATGTTTGCACACTTGCTTTAAAGCTATTGACTTATGATTTGACGGAAAATAATTCCCGTGAACTATTGATCAAATAGTTCACTCTAAAAAGTATAAATACAAAAATATATATTTTTTTCTTTTTACATGTGTTGTTACCCCCCCCCCCCCCCCCCCCCCCCCACCTATACGTTAACCCTTAACCCTGATTTATATAGCGTTCTGTTTGTATATAAAAAAATGTTAGTTTGTTATCTTTGTTGCGGAGGCAAATGAAGCCTTAAATTTATTTCTAGTGTTATCACTATGGAAGTTTAATACGGGGGTAGAAGGAAGCCCCTGATCTCCCGGAAATTATCTATTCTTGACAGATGTTATGTCTTCTATAGTTTGCCCCAGTCAGGGGATCGATCCTGCTGTGTTACTTGCGTGTACGGAGGTAACAAAAATTATTCAACCTAACTTGGAAATTAAACTTCGCACAAGTCCTTGCCTTGCCTCCACTTGATCACAATGGTCTCAACATCCTGAACCTCTTATTTTCACTACAAATCTCCTGCTGTCGGTTACGGTTGAGCAAGAATTGAACTGGGGTTAGTGGCCAAGTAGAGACCTTTTCCGTAGGCAGGTTTGGGTCCCCTTTTTAACAACAAACATTTATTTAATTCAAACTTGGCATTAAAACCTTTTACTAATTTTGTCCAAACCATTTTTTTATTTTAAGTTTCATTTTTAATCGTTTTTCATGATGTAGGCCTATGCATCACGATTAATTGTTGTTATAATTTGCAAACTTTAACTAATAAATAAGACCACTGTATCATCATCTCTTCTAGCCTAATATACCAGTGCCGGCTATAGATTTTTATTGAAAGCAACTCAAATGGGAACCTTGTTTTCGTCTCTCATTTTTTGTCTATCAATTTCACAGTTACATAAAAGAATATCATATAAATTTGTCAATTTTAATTGCATGAATTGCACAAAAGGAATACTACAAAATATGTACGAACAAAAAGTTAACCAACATTTATGTAAAAAAAAATAAAGAAAATAACGGCCTCGCCAACTCCCCCTGAAGGATCTCAACTATTGAAATGCTCTCCAAGATTTTAATATACTATAACAGTTGCGGAAACAGTTACTTCACCGTAGAGTACATTTAATTCAATCTGAATTAGACGAATTATAGGACGGTCAAGAAAACAAATGCCAATTTGTTGTTCTTTGGATGGAAAACGTTGCACAGCACAATTTTGCGAACTCCAGTCGCAATTAACTTATTTTCGCCGAGTGCTAAGATGTTAATCTGTTTTAGAATCCCTTTTCCCTGGATTCGTTAACATGAATTCATTGCCCATTCTCATGATTGTGTTTCGATTCGTAGGACCAGTTCGATGCCTCCTCAAGACCAAGGCCAGTGAAGAATCCGAGTGGAAAAAATGGAAAGGACATGTCTACTGGGGGAGAAGCCAAACTCACGGGGAATACTGGGCTTAAAACAAGTAATTATTGCAACTTGGAATGTCTTCATTCAGATGATCGAGCGTTTTAGTTGTCGCTAACCGTGCATGAGCATCAATGTTATTAGGCCTTGATATTATTCCTCAATTAAAATGTAGGTGTTTATTTGATATCACCGATTCGTTTTGAAAGTGAGCTTCCTGATTACACTCAAACCAAGGGTCAGTACTGACTACAAACGACTTTTAATGTTAGTTATTCACAAAGTTGGGAATATGTATGGTGTTTTTTTGTTATCAGAAGAGGGCGCTATTAGTGTATTTTAGTAACAAGTCACATAATATTTGTTTGTCTTAACCTTCTTTTGTCTTATTGTTTTATCTTCAGTTTTTGCCTGCGACCCTAGGGCCTCTCCCTCATGTTTTCGTAAGTACAACTTTGTTCACTTAACTGTAACAAATAATTTGTTTAACCTCCTGAACGCCCTGTCTTCACCCCCCCCCCCCCCCCCCCCCCCCCCCCCCCCCCCCCCCATTCGATCGGATCGGGGGTTTTGGTGAGCCGAACCATCAACTGGCAAGATACCTAGTAACTTGCTTGGGTCAAAGTGGGTAAACTATGAGTTTTGAATCTGATTTCGAGCTATGTTGGCATCTTGTTCAAGATTAAAACACAGCTTATGAGTAACTTTTGTGGTTATTTCTTTGCACAATAGGGTGTGCTCGTCAGGGTTACGCTGGGGAGGGCGCATTCACTTATTTCGTCGATGATGGCATCAAAGACTGCCTAGATGGTTCAGATGAAGAACAAAGTAAGTCCCATCATACGTATTATATTCAATTCAGTTAAGAATCAATGTCACCAAACCGAGCCTTTTTTAAAATAGTGCCGCTGATTTATTGTTTTGTTTGCTTGTTTAATAATCTTGTATATTTTGTATAACAGAGGCATGTACTCCGACATCAGCAGACGACAAAGAATGTTTCGGTAGGTTCTTCCTTTTAATCCTTTTAAATGGATGCGTTTGATGGAGCTGTCATTTTTACAATACTGATTTGTATTCTTCATTTAAACTTGTTTAAATTTGTTTGCATTTTGGGGTGTTTGTTTTCAATAGACCTTATGCATTGACGTCACCAAGCCGCCATCTTAGAGGTAAACTGATGATGAAACGATGGAAACGCGCTGATTTGTACGCGCGGCGCACAGGACTGGCCAATGAACATCTTCCTTTTGACCTCTAGGCGAGGGCGCCCTACTCAAATGACGTCATATGCATAAGGTCTATTGGAAAGCAGCTCGTTACAGAGAAGGCTACTCTGTCAAAATACAACAACAAAATAACGAGAAGTATGAATGGTGTTGCATTGCTTTGGTCTTCTTTGGCCTCTCCCACGTTTGAAATTGTGTGTGTGTTGTGTGTGGTGTTGTTGTTTTTTGGATCTTGTTAAAATTTGTATTTTATTTTATTTTATATATTTAGTTAGTGATTTATATTTCCGCGCGGCCATTCATTTTATTTATTTTTTTTTATATTGCAAAAGTGCACGTCAAAAGATCATCTATAGACTTTAGACAAAAGAGATCAAGAAAAATGACATACCGGAGCAGTCCTCACTTTAAGCCTTCGTGTTTTGTCTACATTGAGTTTGTACAAGTGTTCTATTAGTTTAAGTTTTTCAGAATGATAATAAAATGTTTGCCTCTCTACAGCCTGCTTCGTCCCCGCCACACCGGGAGAAGGAGTGTTAAGGAAGTTTACCTGCAACAATTTTGTCGATTGCGGAGATGGATCCGATGAAAGATGCGAACGTAAGCATGTCATAAATTGCAAGCCCGGCAGAGTGATGAACAGAAGGTGTGCCTGGCACATTAGAAAATCACGTGCCAAAATTGTTTTTTGAAAATTTAACTTTTTTCTCAAAATAAAAATCGGCATAGTGAAGTGAAAGATTTTTTTTTTTTTTAATTAAAGAAAAAGAGTCGTTTTAGCTCACTACCAGCTGCGATTGGATTTGAATTTTGACACGTGACATGATATAACACTAGAGGCTAATGTCACCATAAAACGTAGACTTGATCTCCAGTCTGTACAGTTTTTAGCTACTTCTAGTTTCGCTGACTCGAACGGAAATCAGTGCCGAGTGGCATTCCAGTGCAAATACAAGTAGCGTTGACAATCGATCCCTAAGCGATCGGTAGTCTTCTTTCCAAATCTCATTATTTTATTTATTGTTATTTTGCTCGTATTTATTGATTTCAGCTGGAAGAAATATTACTTCAACTGTCACAAATTATTAATCTCTCTCTTCTTTGATAGGTAAATGCAACACTTTCATCAATCCAGGTTGTTTTAGTAAGTAGATTTACCTCCAAATGGAAAATGCTTTTTTTGTGTTATATAGTGTTATGTTTTATTAATAAATTATCTTTAACCATTTTATGACAATAACCACCCAAACTGCCTGTTTCTAAGGGTATGGCTTATGACGTCAGACACGGCCGAAGCTCGGGACTAAAGAGCATCCGATTTTAAATTGTTCTCTATTAGAGTGTTTTGATCCATCGTATCAGGGAGAGGGCGTTTATCACGACTACGTTTGCGATAACAAAGAAGACTGCGACGACGGATCCGATGAGTTTTGCTTTGGCAAGTATCAATAATACTTTATTCAGGAATATTACAGAACATACAAAAATATACAAATTAGTAAAACAAAAGGAAAATGTATAGGCCTATATATACAAATGTGGAAATATATATACCACCCCCATATACAGCATGACATATAGATAAATAATAACATTTACGATAACAAAGATTAAAGGCACTGGACACGTTTGGTAATTATTCAAAATATATATTAGCATAAAAACTTACTTGGTAACCAGCAACGGAGAGCTGTTGATAGTATAAAACATTGTGAGAAACCACTCCCTCTGAAGTAACGTAGTTTTTGAGAAAGAGGTAACTTCTCACTAAAATAATAAAAGACTTCATGCATGAAGCCTTTTATTAGCATCTGAAAGCACACAAAATTGTGCAACAAGGGTGTTTTTTCTTTCTTTATTTTCTTGCAACTTCGATGACCGATTCAGCCCAAATTTTCACAGGTTTGTTATTTTATGCATATGTTGGGATACACCGAGTGACAATACTGGTCTTTGATAATTACCAAACATGTTCAGTGCCTTTAACTAGGCAAAGACAAAACACACAACAATTGCCACAAAACGAGGAAAACACAAGGAAATGAGAATTGGACAACAAAACCAGAAAGCAACAGACAAAACAAAAGATGGGCTGCCTAGGAGAAAGACAAAAGTTAAATAAAACACTATCATCAAAGAGGTGTGTCATAATTGACGGTGGCCCTGGAGGGACACTGACGCTAATTAATATTGATGTAAATATATATGTTGGGTGTCCCTAGGGGCCACCTTAATTATCCTCTATTGTTTTAGTCGACTTCTCAATCATCGAGTCCGAGTCATCAATGTCGAGTGAGAGTCCGAGTCATCATGATTCCATTTGAGTCCAAGTAAATAAACTCGTTATGGGTTTTTTGTTTGTTTTTTTGCTAGTATTTACATTAAGGCCACAACAATTTCTCTTAGAGGGGAAAACAAAGTTGGATCTATGCATCGATCTATCTATTAAAGCTACTAATTTGTAAAGAAATATTCTCACTGCATTCTTCATCAAACATGATTACATCCTTACAGTCTCAAAAAGTTACTGAAGGCAAGAAGGTCCATGAGTCTTTGTTTAATGCTTAATGTCTTAATAGGCCTATGTCTCTTCCCTTGTTGGATATTTTGCAAATGCAAAGTATGACGTTTTATTTGATTTGTATTTTCCCCTTTCTCCACAGATTGCGACAGCCGACACGTCCATGACTGTGCAGAGGATAAAAGCTGCTATTTTAACATCGATATTGACAGAACATGTGATGGTAACACCGATTGCTGGAACAACGAGGAGGAGACCTCCTGTAAGTTAATGTGCCATTTAGGTTGGCTTTTGGTCAACCTCGTTCCCAGTGGTGTACGATCTCGCCGCCGTGTTGTTTTCCTTCCCAGAATGCATCGCTCGATCATATCCCCCTGGAAGTGCGACTTCGAAATATCCAAATAATATATTGGATATTTTAATTAGTTCTGTGGTTGATCCATTCTTTGTTAGAGACTACGCAGAGCGCGCTGTCAAAGGAAGCACAAGTAATAGAGCAACTGGTCCCCCTCGCATTCTTTGTTCATACTTGTGATACGTTTAACTGTATGCGTTTAACTAATTTGCGTTATATGATGCCCATATAAAAACATGATTCATTTGAAATGTATTGCGTCGAAATACGTGCATTTTAACACGCGCGTATCGAAAGTTTTTAACAAGCGTACACGCATAGCAGTCGCTTTGGGTGAGCCAATCAGCGTTGATTATCAGTGTTTCCCTTCCAGGGGTTAGAGACGTACGCGGAGTTAGCGGGCGTTACGGCGCGCTGCCCATGGCAGCGAGGCTGGCTTTTGGTGTCTTCGCCGAGTGTCCTTCTGTGAACCCCGGCTACAACCCCGTTATTCCGCCCCGACCTGATTGCGTGGATAAAGGAACACGTTATATTTCTTTTGCATTCCATGACATCAAGATTAATTAAAAATAATTAAAACAATTGTGTTTAGTAAAGATATTTGACAATAAAGAAATTTGATTTGATCCTGCAACCTCCAGATAAACATGGCGCTCTGCCAACTGACCTTTATAGCTCTATGTTGGCGGTCTTCGTATTAATGTCAATATCTTTGCTCGGGAGTGGCAGTCAGCAGACGCCATTCAACCTTAATTAACTGCCGTATAAACAGGGATCTCGCCTTATACTGAAGCGACAGTCAGGGGATCACCTTAAGGGGATGCGACTTTCTGGTGTTTAAAATATCTAGTATTATACCATGAAGGAAAACTAGCCGGGTAATTATTATTAGGCCTACAATAGTTATTTTTCTTTTATTTTATTTATTTATTTTTTATTTATTTTTTATTTTTTATTTTTTTAAATTTGGGGGGGGGGGGGGGGGGTATTTACCTAGCCAGTCTTCCGTTTGGTTTATTACTTGACAATAAAAAGAAGAGGATTATAAATAAAGTAGTTAATAATATCAAACTCTCTAATGACCACAGTTTCCTTGTGATCGTACCACGGGACTATGGCCATTTTTATTTATCACAAGAAAACTTGTACATGCAATTTATCTTTCTAAAGTTTACAAGTAAAGGCTATTTGTTTTGCCTCATTAATTTACATTTGCAGGTTTTCAGTGTTCAGACGGTTCTTACATGATCCTCTCTGATTGGGTTTGTGATGGCGAGGCCGACTGTGCAGATGATAGCGACGAGCTGCCTCCTAATTGCAACGGCGGCTCATCAGAAGCTATTGGTATGTAGTTCACACGTGACGTCACACAGTGTGTGTTGAGATCCATCATCTTTACGGGCAAATCAATTAATTTGTTTAAACCCACAATATTGAGCGTGGCACATAAATACTGCCTGCGCCACGCGGGAGTTTTATCCCTTTTTTCACCATTGGTCGTTCAACCATTGGCTCCGTAGACAATGCTTAGACGAAACCCAATAAAATCGACTAGAGCGGGAATTGAAGCAACGACCTCCAGATTATTATGCCAGTGTAGAAGGAGATTCTGTCGCCATACGGCAAACTGTGTTCTTCTGATAGCGCCATCTTTTGAATTCTTCAGCCCAAGTTAATACACCGATCCATTAAGCCACGCCCATTTCTCTTTGACCAATCACAACCGCGAAATCTGATCACCATTTGAGCCGTTTGGTGATCTTTGCACTAATGGTGATCGGGTTTCGGGGCTGTGATTGGTCAACTCGTAAGGAGGCGGGGCTTAATGGATCGGTCTATTACCCATAGGGGACAGAATCTCCGGGGGGAAAGATTTCCCTATATATGACACTGACGCTCTGCCAACTGAGCTATCAAGCATTATGTTGGCAGTCTCCCTATATTTTTAACAACTTTGTACGGGCGTGGCAGTCAGAAGCCATGCAACCGTGTAGCCAGGGATCACACCCAAGTTTACCATACAACATGGGAAGCGGCAGTGAGGGGATCACCTTCAGGGCTCGGGATGCGACTTTTCTTATTTGAAATATCAAGGTAACAATCCAAGGGATACTGACTTGTACCTTTTTATACAAATTGGGTTGAACAAAGACAAATCGAATAGAGTGGGATTTTAATCAACGAACTTCGGATTAACGTGCCGGTGTGACAGGAGATTCTGCAACCCCCGCCCCCCCCCCCCCCCCACCCCACCCCCGCTGATTCTGTTTCCATACGGCGAACTGTGGATAAACTTCTTCTGAAAGCGCCCTCTTTTGAATCCTCCTTCTCAAGTCCTTTAGTTAGTTTCCCGTATATTAGGGGACAGAATCTCCAGGGGACAGATTTACCCATGACACCGGCACTCTTCCAAAACAAAGTAACCAAACCAAGTCAATCATGTTCAATCTCAAATGTTACAAGCATAAAATCTTGCAGTCTGCCCATGTCCATGAATGATTGTGATGGCGGTGAAGAAGGATGGGTGGAGTTGTGGGCAGAGAAATCACTTACACTACAGGACTAAAAACCCAAAAGTAGTGCATGTTTTGTCATGTGCAATATTGCTATTTCTATTATGATTTCGGTCACAGTCGTAACCATTTTAGTGGCGCAACGGCTAACACTTCGGTATCCTGCCTCCCTACTTTAACTATATCAAATGACAACAGTTTCCTTTGGCGTTGTGATCGTACCACGGGACTGGGGCCCTTTTTGTTTCTCGCAAGAAACTGGTACTGGTACATGCAATCTTCCTCAAGTTTACAAGAAGGGCTTTTTATTTTGCCCCATTAATTTATATTTGCAGGTTTTCGGTGTTCAGACGGTTCTGACGAGATCAGCTCTGATTGGGTTTGTAATGGCCATTCCGACTGTGCAGATCACAGCGACGAGGGGCCTCAATGCGACGGCTCTTCAGCAGCTAATGGTATGTACAGTTCACACGTGAACATCTTAATAGCGTGCAAATCAATCTTCTTTTTTTAACTACGATTCTGTGGCGTATAACTAAGGGGGCACGGGGGCACCGTGCCCCTCTCCTCTGGTGCCCCCCACTGGTGGCGTATAACTCAATATTTCAAACTAGTTTTCTATTTACACATATTCGTTGTACCTTTGCAAGGGAGTTGTTATTTATTTTACCAACGTCTTCATAGTAAATTGTATGATATACCTCATCGCCCGCGTGCGCCCCATTCTGCCACAGTCTGCCACGTTAAATACGGTACGGTAGTGTCACATGAAGCTGCACGACGTGCTGGGTGCCGGCGTTGCATATGTCGTAAGTACATGAGGAAAAACCATTGAAACCTCTTGAGCTGTGAAAGCATTGATCTAAAATATCTGCTTCATTACTTTGTTCTTCAGTGTATAGTGTATATTAAATAGTTTGTCAATATGTAAAAATCGAAATAGGGGGAGGCGGATGGATCAAAACAATTTCGAAAAAATATCAAAGTTTTTAACATTGATTAGGCCTCCCCTGCATGGCCCGAAGTGTGTAAGGCCAAGTAAAAAAACTAAAGAGTTTCTCGTTTCCGCCCGCCTCCTTTTTGGCCGCCGCATCCTTTTTTTTTGTACTATTTACTATATTTTCAGAAGAAAAACAAAATTAAAAAAAATTAAATCTTAATTCTGATTTTTTGGAAGATTTAAAGCTGAAATCAAATGTTTTGGATAAAACTGAGTGGCAAAGGAATCTATAGATTATTTGCCAGCAGTGCCCCTAGATAAAATGGTGCCCCCCTTGTGCCCCCCCCCCCCCTAAAAATTTACCTTAGTTACGCCGCTGGCACGTTTGTGCGTGACGCGTAAATATATACTGCCAGCGGCACGCAGGAGTTTTATAAAATTTCTTGCATGATTAGTCGGTGAATCATTTGCCTGCGTAGAAAAGTTAGAACACTTAGAAAAAGAGGGAAAATCGACTAAAGTGGGAGTTGAGCCAAAGACCTTCGGATTAATATGCCAGTGTGGCTGGAGATTCTGTCTCAATACGGCGAACTGGGTACAATCTGCTTCTGATAGCGCCCTCAAAGTAACCAAACCAAGTCAATCATGTTCAATCTCAAATGTTACAAGAGTAAAATCTTGCAGTTTGCCCATGTCCATGAATGATTGTGATTGCGGTGAAGAAGGATGGGTGGAGTTGTGGGAAGAGAAATCACTTACAAGACTAAAGACTTAAAAGTAGTGCATGTTTTGCCATGTGGGCAATATTGCTACTTCCATTATGATTTCAGGCTTCAGTCGTAACCATTTTAGTGGCGCAACGGCTAAAATTCCGTATCCTGCCACCACTTTATCTGACTTATTTTAGCTTAAATTATCATCCTTTACACCTGTCCAGAAGAGTTGACGGAATGTACACAGAGAGGCACAGGCACTTTGAACTATTACAAAGTGTCAAAATCATGAAGGGAAAAAATTGCGTCTATGGTGGTCTTGACAGCGCTGCTTGCTACATTCAATTTAAGTTTCTTCTGGCATGAGTGCGCGAGAATTCCGACTGAGCGATGAATGAAATGCGTGCTTGAACGTTCCTTTTTAAAGGTCAACATTTAGCGTTTTTGCTACCAATTTCCCACGAGGAATATTACAAGAAGGGATAAATCCTTTATTAAGTGGTTGCAGGATACGGACATTATCCGGCGTACCAGCAGTGGAGCTCAGGGGGGTAGGAACCCCCCGTACATTCCTGGGCTTTACGCCTATGTCTACTACGTACGTACGCTTTCAAAACTCGTTTTTTTGCACCCAATCGTAGGCGATTGCAATTGGAAGGCTTGGGGCGAGTGGTCCAGCTGCACTACCAACTGCGGTGCTGGGAAGACATTCAGAGAGCGAGAATTCTCAGGTAGCGATGGTGACTGCGGACGTGATAGTAGTGAGGTAAAGGCTTGTCATGAAAAAAGCGGTTGTGCAGCTGAAGCAGGTATGGGCTTGCCATTTATTATAGGTTTTCTCGGTCAATTTCGGCAAATGAGCAGCCAATTTAACCACCACGCCATTCTATTTCGCGCGAAATCGAATGCTACTATAAAGGGTCATTCGATTTCGTTTTATGACTAGTCAAATGTACTGTTGCGTCATTCGATTTAACAAAATAATCATTCAATTTAACGATTCATCAAAGCAGCATTCAAATTCGCAGGAGCTTTTTGAGGCGTGTGTTTAGTCATTCAAATTCATTTTTGGGCAGTCATTTTTGTAATTTGTGCAATCTAAAAAACGCTATGTTAAACTTTTGTTTCCTTTCGAATGTTAAGGGTATAAATACGGTTCACTTATTGGCACTTGAGTCACTGAGCTTTCGCTATAGTTTTCCACGCATTTTTCTAGAAATGGCATGCTCGTGGTCGCTACGCTATAGAGTATCCAAGGTAGATCGAGAAGGGTTGATTGAGGCATTCGAGGGAAACGAGCAAGACTACCTTGAGTTTGCCAACAGATTGATGGTTGAGGAAGAAACAACATAAACAATGAGAAAGCAGGAAAAACATAAAAAACATCCCATTCAAACACAATACAAAATTAGGTCTTGGTCAGTTTACCAATAAAGATCCCCCCCCCTAAAAAAAAAATCAAGAAAAGAATAAAGAAGAAAACAAAAAAGAAGAAAAAACCTAACGGGCCCCATGTAAAATCTACTGGAAACATAAATAACGAAAATATAATGTTTGCCTGAATTAAATGAAGATACGAAACAGTTGCCTAATACAGTTTATCTGTTTATTCGTATTTCTTTTAATTTGAATTCTCATAAAGATCCCCCCAAAAGAGAAAAGAAATTATAAAAATAAAACAGAAATAAAGAAAAGAATAAAGAAGAAAACAAAGAAGAAGAAAAGGCCTAATGGACCCCATGTTAAATCTACTGTAAACATAAAAAGAAAAATTAGGTTTGCCTAAACTAAAGTGAAGATACGAAACAGTTGCCTAGTACAGTTTATCTGTTTAGTCGCATTTCTTTATCGTACTTATTTGAATTATCATTTAGCGAAATTGATTGCCTCTTCACGAAATTGAAAAAAATTAAACCAGTAAAAATCTCCAGTCGAACAAGCTTTGCTAAATTGAATGATGATTTTGCGTCACGAAATAGAATGAAGATATGCTAAATTGAACACAGTGCTAAAGGAATTTGAATGCCTCAAAACGAAATTGAATGTCCAAATTCTGAATTTGAAACGCAGTAAAAACTGGAGAGGCAAAATAGCTTTAATTCGAACGCACGAAAATTAAATCGGCTGCTCATTTGCCGAATTTGACCAAGAAAACCTATAATACATTTATAACCTTATTTCCATGCCGAAAGAAAGGCAAAATGTTTAGAGTATAATGTGTGTTATTCATCAATGTTTTCACGTTACTACCATGAATGATTCCGATTGTTACTTGGAGCATGGAGGTAGGAGCAAGTTCGAGTGCGCACATTAATTAGTCGACCATGCATGATTGACCACTGACTAGCAACGTACATGCGCAGTGAAGTACTCACTCGAACGACTCGTTCGGAAGTCGGAACCATCGGTACGGTTTTCAACATGTCCACTGCCTTCTTCCGCCTTTTTGCTATAGTGTCACTGTTCCCTTCTGCGCTTTACAAATTTTTGTATGAAACGAAGCAATCGGGACGGGACCACGATAAGAAACCATGGTCCTAAGGCTGGTTACAATCGGTCGACCACACCGTATAGTCAACCAATGGTCGACCAGCCTGGGTTCGAGTCAAAATAGTCGACAATTGGTTTACCATGGTGCACACTCGAACTATCTCTTGGTTGCCCTGGGGTTATGGAGGTACGTTTCTGAATTTGGAATAAAACAGTCAGTCAGTTATGATTTATAGAACAGGTGCAGTGCCATACAGTTAGAACCTTGCATGAGGACACCAACAAAACAAATGCAACTTTATGAGTGATTTTTGCACATAATGCGCTTTACCAACAAGTAAAGAATAAATAGATTGACTAGATTTCATCAAAATTTACATGTTTATTTCAATTCTCTGTAGTTTTCATAAAGATTTTTATTTTTATTTATTTTTTATTTTTCTATCCCAGGGATAGTAGTTTATTGTCTATTTCACAATCATACAAATAAAATATAATGAATCTTATACAAACCACGAAGCTCAACAAAACAAATAGAACTTAGTGGTGTATTTGTATAATTGTTATTGATTTTTGTGAATAATGCGCTAATGACAGCAACAAATAAAGAATAAATAGATTGACTATAGTTTTCATAATGAATCGTTTACAAACCACGAAGTTCACAGTTTCTTTGACAAAAAAATAAAGATATCAAATACTAAGCCACAAGGGAAACTGACGGGGTAAATTTTGATGATTATGGGTTGAACAAATACAAATTGAAAAGAGCGGGGCAAATCTTAAATGATTTGGGGTTTAACAAAGACAAATTGACTTGAGCAGGGAACAAAGACAAATTGACTAGAGCGGGGAACAAAGACAATTGACTATAAAGCGGGGAACAAAGACAATTTACTAAAGCGGGTAAATTATTCTTTGTTCAACCTAAAATTTAAAAGAAGTAAAGAGATACAACCGTTCGTATAAAGCTATAAGTGTTATCATCTAGGCCTACAATGTTCCTTGTTTTGTTTTTGGGGTGGTTTTTTTTTAAGAGGAGGGGTGTGGTACCCGACAATCTGGCAGGGCGAAGATTGTGGGAGGTGATAATGCGAAACAGACTGATTGGCCCTGGCAGGCTCAGCTCTTCTACAAGGGTTCATTCTTCTGTGGTGGCACGTTGTACAACAACAGATACGTCATTTCTGCAGCTCACTGCTTTACACCGGGGTGAGATGACCTTATCTTTTTTTCTGTATGTTTGTTTGTCTGTTTGTTTATCTGTTTGTGTGTCTTTTGTCTTTTTTTTTTATTAAGCATTTTAAAGTTTTGGTGGTAGTTGAGACCTATAGGAGAACAAGTTAAAGATCAGGCAGACCTCGTATCCAATCCAACACAATAAATCCTTGAAAGCTATTTCTTTTCAGCTTGGAAAAAAAGTGGTTGCCGAACATTTTCCAATAGGTTTCATCAGGTAAACTCACAAACTGATTGAGCTCAATTTGGGGGTACCGGTTACGTAAGTCTGGCAGGATCCCCATCAGCACATTATCATTACAAACCCCACCTTTGAAAATGCCAGGCAGTGGCCATTCACTATTACCTTGGACTGTGTGCCGAACATTTTCCAATACGTTTCATCAGATTTACTCGCAAGCTGATCGATCTAGTCCATTTTTAGGGTACTGTTTTGTGGCCCCCCCGACTACACCCACCAGACAAAATTAATGTCAATTTCCCTGTGTGGGCATGTACATGGACACTACATAATATAAACATGAGTGTTAATTGACTTCCTAGCTGGGTTGCCCCCCCCCCCCCACCCCCTCCCGGAGCTCCTGGTGTTTGTTGTGCTGGAAGCCTGTTAATGACAGTCATTGCTCAAGCGAGAATCAATTAATGCTTAGCTCCGATGGCCTACAGGTCTGTCTGCAGCCTATTACGATCGTTTATTTTTTAGCAAAAACTTGTGAAACCCTTTAAGTTCTATCCTCAGACAGACCTTTGACATGGTATGTGACCCTTTCAGCAGTATGACTCATGAATTTCGAATCTCCAGTTATAAAACAGTAACTTTGTATATCGGGTATAGTGTACAACAATTTTGCGGTTTCACACTGTCAAAACATAGTATTAACCCCCAAAATCATTGTAAGTTATTCTTATCCCCCCTTTTTGCTATAAACTATCTCTACAACGTCAGGAAAGTTTATTATCTTTGAAAGAAAGTATGAAATAAACATTTGCAAATGAGGTGCGCGCGTTTTCCTAGCGTGCAGCACACTGCTTTACCCTAAGGCATAGTAATGTACGCAAGAATGACCATACGTGTTGTTCCGAGTTGCTGTATCTTTGCATTCCGTGTATAATCGTGAGTGTATTTTTGAAACCCGTCTTTCCAAAATGTCATATCTTTGAATTCTGTGTTTTGTACATTTTTTTCCCCTTGTTTCCATGATAAATTATCTCATTAACACAGTAACGTAGATGGTCATTATACGCTTCCGTAGTAATGGCATTGCAAGATTAAAAACATGCAAGACACTACGACCATAAGAACGTTCAAACTGACCCAGTACACTATCCTGTTAAACATACATGAATCAGGATTGTTTTCATACATGTTTCTGTCGACCACAAATACTGTAGAAAATAAAGCCAATAAAAAAACCATTACCCTTTATGTCAGTTGCTATAGCAAAACGTTAATTTCGTTGCATACGTTTTATTTTTAATGTGCATAGGCGTGAAAACCCATCAGATTGGGATGTACATCTTGGCAAACAGGACACATATGGTGACGCAATACACACGAGTGGCGTCACGACTATTTTCTTCAACAACTATAATGATAGAACCTTTGACAATGACATCGTGGTCCTGGTACTAGGCACACCCCTATATGAGACAGACGGTTTTGTCAACAATATTTGTTTGGATGTAGCCAAGAAAAAGACATTCGGCGCAAATTCGAACTGTTTCATCACTGGCTTTGGCCTTACTGAAGGTATAGAAGACACGAGACTATACGTCGTATTTAAAGGGTGTGTACACCATTGGTAATTGCCAAAGACCTGTATCCAAACTTGATGGGACCCAACATATACATGAAATAACAAACCTGTGAAAGTTTAAGCTAAATCGGTCGTCGGAGTCATGAGAAAACAGTGTAAAAAACCTTATGTGTTTTAACTTCTTTTCAAACATCGGAATTTATCCAGCAGGATAAATACTATTATTTTACTCATTTCCTAAAAAACTATGGCATTTCAAGCAAAACTATTTCAAGGGAAGTTTTCCACCATGACCATCTTTATACCATGTAAGTTAAGTGCAAATCTGTGAACATTTATATTTTCAATCTTACCGATGTTGTACACACCCTTTAAACAAACAATGAAATTGCTCTTCAGAGTGGTGTTTAATTTAGTTATTTTATTTTAAACGACTGTTGATTTTGTACACTTCTTTTTATTATTATGGTGTTACCGTATTGCGATAGCCGTTTGTACACGTTTTGATTATGGAGCTGTCCAATCTGTTGTAATTGCCTAATCTAGGAGCCCTTAAAGGGACAGGTAAAAACACAAATTGAAAGGTTAAACAAAATATAAATCAAAATTATTTCGTTTCCTTGAAAAAATACCGTCCCTTTGGGGGCTCCATAATATTAGCGCAGTGTTAAAACAAAAAACTTGAAAACAAGACACCTGCATGGACACCCCCCCCCCCCCCCCCCCCCCACCACCACCACCCCTTCCTGGGGTCAAGGGAGGGCTGCGAAGAAATTTTAACGGTACTTGTTTAATTGAATTGGTATACTTCTACGGTTATTCTTAACTTGTTTTGTACTTCTTTTCCCGAAAAACAACAACACTATGTAGAAAATGGACAGGTGGCTAGCAGCCTTCAGGAGGCTGCTGTGCCGTTTCTCACAAGGGAGGAATGCATAAATACAGCCTACACAACTTATGACATCACAGAAAACAACATGATCTGTGCTGGTTATCCCGGTATCGGTGGCACCGATGCCTGCCAGGTAAACCTAATAACAGGATTTTTTGTTTAATGTTCACGGTCGGGTCAGATAATTTTGTTAGTTCGTGTCTATGTGTATGAATGGCGCATTGGGGTAAACAGTCTACATTGTCTGCCTCCGGGGCGCGAATCTCTTTGGGGTAATTCTGTCAACAACAGTTTGAAATGCCATATTTCTTTTTGTCGGGAGCCATTTAACTGTTACAGTCTTTTCTTTTGATACTGAAAAAACGTACTTTGAATTATCTGTACACCAAAATTGTCACATAGCGCACACTCTCAGCTAATCACGCACAACGTTTATTTACCATGCCTCGCCCGCGCGGCCAAAGTACGTTATCACAATAGACTGTGCAAGTCTCGCGCGCATTCGAACTTCCGGGAACATAGGTCCCAACCATAATATGGAGTTTTACGTGGGCTAGATTTGTTTCGTCAATTATTGTAGTTTTACGTAGTTTATAACCTATAAAATTATACATGTTGTTGGGAATGTAACACTAAGTGATAACAAAATATAAAAGTAAAACCAATTCAACAATATAACGAAGAAAACCCGAGAATTAAACTTAACATCAGCTTCCAGTTATTGCAAAAAATTAAGAATTTTGTGCTCGCCTCCGATCATAAAACTTATGTAAATTCTTGTTTTGAATGCACGATTATAATCGCCAGATGCTGTAATTGCAAAGCGAACCCTTTTCATTGCAGTCTATGGTTGTTGAGGCGTCAGCATCGTCTTTAAACTGCGATACGGGTCACTTTTAAACCCGTTTGACCATGACGAATCCGAGTAAGGGGTTTCTAAAAAGTTAACATCGAAAAAGCATCCTTGTCCCAGAGTTTTAATTTATTTTCAATAATAATTAACACACTTTTGTGTATTTTTTTCAAAAGCTAAAACTAAATTTTAAAAAATTTGTTATGATTTATTTTTTGATGTTCAGATTTTGTCATGAGATAAAATTTAAAACAAAGATTTGATTTCAGAAATAAAAATGTTCTTCGTTTGACGTGTTTTCTCGTTCGGATACGCGCGAGATTTGCACAGTCTATTCCACTGGCTCACAGTTGCCTCATGTACGAAGCTTACGAGGGGTCGTATTGTACAGTGTCGATAGGTTACAATTCTAACCATATTGGCAGTGCAAATCATTCAAAGAATTCTCCAGTATATAAAGAGAGGCATGGTACAAATATGTATGAAGTAGTCGACGTCAGCATATTGCGCGTGATTGGCTGAGATAGGGTCATGTGGCAATTTTCATGTACAGAAAAAAAATACATTACTTTCAAAAGTCAATATTATGGTCAGTTAAAATTACTATAAAATAACTTAACTCATTGAGAATGGAACGTCAAAGACCGACAGTGTTTTTAAATTTACATTTTTCTAGCACCATGGTGCCAGGTGAACGAAGTGTCCACGGCAACTTAATTTCACTTTAATGATCCTGCTCCTTTTACAGGGCGACTCTGGTGGTCCTCTTGTATGCACTGCACCAGATGACAGCAACCCCCCAGTGACTCGTTGGTACCTTGTAGGCGTTACCAGCTGGGGTGTAGGCTGTGCTCAAGTCAACCTTCCTGGCGTTTACGCCAATGTGGCACACTACATTGACTGGCTTGTATCAAAAACACCAAACTAATGTATATCGTTGTTTCTCTCACTATAAGAAGTTGTCAATTTAAGTAAAGTATTATTAAGTGATATATGTAACTACTAACAATGATGTTATAATGACAGTCTTGTCCAAAAGAATTGGGAGCATATAGAAGAAATCATGGTAAATATGAGTATAAAAGCAACAACTATCACAGTAGACTGTTGTCACTAGTTAGTTGTAGTAACTTGCAAACTAAGCCTATGGGTGCCTTTGTTTATAATCTTGGTTGCTTTGTCGGCTGCTGTTGAGTTCAGTCCCATGTAGAAGTAAAAAGAGTTGTGTTCTATGATTTAGTGTTTCAAGACTTATAACATTAGCGCTGCTTGTCTTTCACACTATTAGGCCCTAAAATGCCCTTTCCACAATTACAAAAATATCATAATTTAAATCTAATTCACATGGTTATCAACAACTTCATAGCTCAAAAAAAATCAGTTGCACACTACTAAATGTATTAAAAACCCTGCGGTTCAGTATCAGAACACCGTTTTCTCAAAAACGTGAAAGGAATAAAAGATTAATTTAGACTCAGCATAATGGTATATGTTTTGTTTCGTATTTTACAAACTTCAGACTTTCCCCGATATGTCTATTACAATATTAAAGGGTGTAGGCCTACAACATTGGCAAGATTGAAAATATAATTGTTCACAGATTTGCACATAGCTTACATGGTATAAAGATGGACATCATGGTGGAAAACTTCCCTTGAAATAGTTTTACTTGAAATGCTATAGTTTTTAGGAAATGAGTAAAACAATTAGTCTTTATCACATGGTGATAAAATCCGATGTTTGAAAACAGTAGAAACATAAAATGTTTAATTTAAACTGCCATTTCATGTATATGTTGGGTCACGTCAAGTTAGTATGGACGCTGGTTTGACAAAAATACAAACGTTGTACACACCCTTTAAACAGTCGTGGTATCCCCTGTTAAGCCTGGGCGATTAGTGCGACTAGTGTCTGTCGAAGTCGCGACTATTGATTGCTTAGTCGAGTTGCGACTACCGGTAAGTTTTCAACCACTCGGTTAATCGCGCCGCCACGACTACTACAAAAATAGTCGCTACTACTTGCTTGGTGAACTATTCACGACAACATAATTTACTTACGAAACACAATCAGACATCAGTGACACAATCCTTCAATCCTTGCAGCGTGAATTTTACTATTACTGCGCCAGCTATACCGCAATATGCATCATGTGAATTAAAAATTAGTCGCGACTAGGGTCAAAAACAAATGTCACTAGTCGCCCAGGCTGATCCCCTGTGAACGATTCGAACTGGCCTGTCGTATACAGACACTCTCAGAGCAGTCTAGTAGTTACGATATTAATATTAGAGAGGTTTCGCAAGCGTACGGATACGGATACAGATACAGATACGATATCCGTATCCGTTCACGTTAGATGCGCGTCAGATTTTGTTTCGCAATCATAGAGTTATGTGTCAGGCCTGGGCCAAAGTATAGACACACATTGGCATATGTTTTGCGAGCAAAACAAATCCAAAAACATTTTGTGTATGTTCTTGTTACATTGGAGAATTTGATTGAATAGTATTTTTGTTTAACTGATCGTTTTCGGACCCCCACGTTAAACGCGTGTAAAGAAAGTTTCCGGCAAGCATGTCGAAATAGAGACGACTGTTTGTACTGCATTTTCCCAATATTTTGCTTAGAAATGATGAACACATTTCTATCTATGTCACGAATGACATCTTTAAAAGCAATACCGGGGGAAATGTTTGTAATTTAGGGCAAAAATACAACTAAAATCAGCAAAACGGTATCCGTTTTTAACGTACGTGTATGAGCTCCCGTATCCGTTGTCAACGCGCACGCAAAACACGGAAGCCACGGTTACGCGTCACGTGAACACACAAAGTGTCGACGTATCCGTATCCGTAGCCTTGCGAAACCTCTCTATTACTTCGATTGGAGATACAAAAGAGTCCCCCGATTTAGAAAATACTTCCCAAATCAGAATATACTTTTCCTTTTGAAGATAAGAATCCCATACCAGAAAAATACTTTTTGCCACAAAACGAGATAAATATTTGTATCCCACCAAGTTGAACAAGTCTCGTAGGGAAGACCTACCTTATTTGCCAAGACGACTTAAAGTTGCTGTATACGTGGTAATTGGCCTACTGAATATGTTAATCCTATATAAATGTAAGTATAGGCCTATACAATAAAACTAGCCTGTGAAAATTTCACTTCAAAAGGTGGTCGCGTTTTTGATATATTTCCACGCAGGAAAAATATTCCCCATAAGAATACACAATCTGAGAAGCATTATGGCCATAATGCTTCTCAGATTCAAATTTGAGGGAATAAAAAGTGATATATTTTTCCATAACCGTAGTACTTCGAAGTTAAAAGTTTCTCAAAATTCATTATACTACCCAAAGCTGCTGTACTCTTAGGCCTACCAAGTAAATTTTTATTGCCATTAATTTTCATAGTCGTTACCAAACGTATATACAGACCCTTTAAGGGGTCTTCCTTGAACTAAGAACTTGACAATATCAGTTTATAGTCGTCTTTGTGAAATAAATAATCACGGTACTCGGTCCGGTACATGGAAATGATTGTCCGTCGTCCGCTACAGTAGCATTAACTACTTCATCTGATGCAAAGATTTTTATTTGTATAAAGATTTTCGGTGTTCTTATTACTACTGTTGTTTTATTTTTTTATTTTTGTAAGCTAATTATTGTTCTATTATAACAATGGCATATTCCCCGGAAAAATAACAAAGGCTTTTGTCTCTACTCTAATTAAACAGTATAATTAATTCTCTGACAGCCTTTTTAATTACTCTAATTTCAGTCTCGCATGACGACAACCAACCAAACAGCCCATCTTTAATTTATTACCCTGTTGTTAAAATAAAACAACAGTAGCCTACTTTTAAATAAATAAACAAAACAAAAACAAGAGCTGTTTGTTTATATAGCCCATATATACAATCAAAGTATCTTAATGAAAAAACAACCGACCTTGTCCTTAGTGTTCTACGTCATGGGACCAATTATTTTTAACTGTTAACGCCTAGTAATTCGAAGGTTTGGTGCAGGTAGACTGCGATGAAACACAAACTACAAACCTTTGTATTGCAGTTCGTTTCCATCAAATTTAACACTATTTTAAAATATTTGTGTAACATTGTTACATACTGTGGCCATTTGTTTTTGCTTTGCATTTATCGCTTTCCATAGGAAGCTCTAAACAGCATAGCCTGAGATAGCGCCCTCTTGTGAATTATTCCTGACATTGACCATCGCAAGTTATAGTGTGATATAGCCAATCTGCGAGCAGTTTTGTGTGGCTGATGGAGAGAAATAACCGCGATCTCAGACTACAAATCATCCCTAAGGCCGTATAGCTACAGCAGTGTAGCTAAAACGTTCGCTAATAATGTCATAATGTACTTCGACGCATGACGATGAGGAAATCTAGCCATAGCTGTATCTGCCGTATTCGGACGAGCCTTACTGTTTTGTAACGCCATTGTTCGCCTCATTATTCAATATAATAAGAAGTGGTAATGTTTTGGTGGGGGAACAGGAAAAGTGCAATTCTCAACAAGAAATAGTTCAATCTCACTCATTGCAATTTTTTTATAGAAAAATAAATTTTATTTTGTTCATCTTTAAATAAATGATTGAACAGCATTAACATCAACAAATCCATCAATGGCAATTTGAGAGAAAGTACCTTCGGATTTTGCTTTATTTGATCTGTTTGACTTTTTGTTTTATAAGACTGTAAGCGACAGACTAACATAATTCGTCGGCGTTTTCACGAACCGGCGAATCCGCCCACGCAGCTGAAAAACAGCGTTTTGAGAAAAACGCTTTTGAAGTTGATCACATTTTAAAAATGTGTTTTCGCCGGTCTTTTAAATGAAAGTGTTTAATATTTGTTAGTGATACGGTAGTGTATAAGTTAAATAACATGAATAAATACTTATTTCTTTATTGTGATGCTTTGTTAGAATGCTGTTTGGTTCAAAACTTATTCGCCGGTTCGTGAAAACGCAAATTAACGAGCACCCCGGATTCGCCACACACAGAGCGCGTATTCACCACACACAGGGCGCGGATTCGCCGGTTCGTGAAAACCCGCAGGGGAGTGGTCTGATTCGCCGGTTCGTGAAAACGCAAAATGCTGTAAACACCGGATTCGCCACACACAGGGCGCGGATTCGCCGGTGACGACGTTGACAAGCGCGTTAAGCGGTAGCATTACAAATTAACCCTGGGGAAAAGGTTATTCGCCGGTTCGTGAAAACGCAAATCCGTAAAGTTGACTGATTCGCCGTTTATGCAATAAGCGTATTTAAAAATGTATACGCTTTTAAGACTTAAAACTTTGCAGAATTGTTAAGGACACCAAATACATTTTTTAAAATGCAAAAAAACAAAATGCACGGATTCGCCACTTCGTGAAAACGCCGACGAATTATTGAAAATGCAAATTTTTCCAAACTCAATCTAATCACACAACAACCACAATCCTCTCATGGCATCTCCAATGGACAGTTTTTAATTATATTTACAACAAAACAACAAAATACTTTTCAGATTTGTAGAGGTAGAATTGTTTCCAAATGTTACTGATTTAACTAAAGCTTAAACTTAATCTTTTTAAATAAGCACTGGGGAAACATCTAGATGAAATAGGTACAACTGTGAGGGTAGATCTGTTACAGAAGGCAGCACTTTTGGGAACAGCGAGAATCCTGAGAAAGACCCTTGAGATCTAAGGCTACGGGACGTAGCCCGACTCAAGGAGTTACCGGCACAAAAGAAAATGTGATCTTTCTTTTGTAGGCTGTGATGAAATGAAATAATAATAATAATAATAATCTGTAAGATTTCTGATAATTAATTTCTGATTTTCTGATTATCTGTCTGATAATTCGTAAGATTTGGCAGATGAAAGTGAAAGTAGTCCCTGTGGTGGTTGGAGCACTTGGCACCATTCCGAAAGCACTCGGGAAACATCTAGATGAAATAGGTACAACTGTGAGGGTAGATCTGTTACAGAAGGCAGCACTTTTGGGAACAGCGAGAATCCTGAGAAAGACCCTTGAGATCTAAGGCTACGGGACGTAGCCCGACTCAAGGAGTTACCGGCACAAAAGAAAATGTGATCTTTCTTTTGTAGGCTGTGATGAAATGAAATAATAATAATAATAATAATATACCTCTATTAGCGCATTTCACTATAACACACCAATGCGCCAATAACATTCCTTTAATCTTTCTCAGCTCCCTGGGGAGTATACAGCCCGGGCTGCCGTGATGGCGCTCCGAAGGCTTTTTCAAACACAATATCAACCTCTACCCAATGCAGGTACCCATTTATACCCCTGGGTGAAGAGAAGCAATTATAGCAAAGTGTCTTGCTCAAGGACACAAGCGTCATGACCGGGACTCGAACCCACACCCTGATGATTAAACCACCAGAACTTGAATCCGATGCTCTTAACCACTCGGCCATGACACTCTATTTCTTAACATTATATATAAAGATATTCCCAATTCTTCCCAGTGCTTAAATCCCCTTTTCAGCACTCCTGATATCCCATTTACTATTTTTCTAAGACAGTCTGATGTGAGTGTAAAACCAAATACTTTGTCTCATTTGTCTGTGTGTTAATGGGAAAAATGGTTGTAAAAAAATTGAAATCATCACATTAAATCTTATAAAATGTAACATTTTACTCTGGTCATTTTTAATCTCAAAAGTCAAGATTTTAAATTGGATTGGGGGGGGGGGGGGGGGGCGGCATTGATATCAATTGGTGGGCACATGCCACCCCCCCCCCCCCCCTTAGTTACACAACTGTTTTGTTTCTTCCTGACCAATTATTCTCCTATTGGTGTCAAGGCATCGACTTCCACCTTTCTCTGTCGATCAACCTTCCCCAAAAGCTGTTGAAGGGATGAATGTAGTTGGTCGGCTTGCCCTGCTGGTCCACAATCGCCCTGTTCTCATTGGCCCATTTGAAAATGCTGCCCTCTAAGTTGAACACTTGCCAATCTTAACAATAAGTAAAAAATGAGTGAAATTAGAATTCACACATAAACTTTCTGTACAATGATCTGTACAATGATATCTTTTAACTATATAAAGTAAAATACAAAACGTTTTCAGACTTCTCTCCGACTCCAGAAGAGACGCTGCTTGGGTTGAAATGTGAAGCCATTACTTCTATTTGCATTATATATATATATATATATTTCTTTAACCATTTTTTTCTTCCAATACTTTCTAAAGACCTTGGTTTTGTAGAGGGAATTGTAAAATCTCCTTTGAAAAAAAAACCTTTAACTTTATTCTCAGTTTTTTTAGAAGTAGAAAGAAAACAGTGTAAAAAGCAGGGTTAAGTTTCACTACTCATAATTCATCGCCTTTTTAAATTTTAAGGCTGTTAATAATAATAATAATAATAGTGGCTTCTTATATAGCGCTCAGGTCCGTCACTCAGTGACGCTCATGGCGCTTCAACATTATTACCCCTGGTCACTGGGCCATTTTATTTCATTCCTTAAACCATCTCAGCTCCCTTGGGAGTATACAGCCTGTGCTGCCAAATATGTAGCGCATCAAGCTAAATCAATCACAAGAACCATCTCTGCCCTCACAGGTACCCATTTTACCCCTGGGTGATGAGAAGCAATTATAGTTAAGTGTCTTGCTCAAGGACACAAGTGTCACGACCGGGACTCGAACCCACACAGAAACACCAGAGCTTGGATCCAGTGCTCTTATCCGCTCGGCCACGACACGATTACTACAAATATAAAAATTGAATATTAAGGAGCACTGAACACTAAAATTGCACAAACTTAGTATCTTGCTATGTATAACAGGTGTTTACATAAACCCTATTGTGTCAAGATATATATTTTTTTTTTAATCATTTCTACAAACACATTATTAAAACCCACTGGAAAGTATAGACAAGAAAAATTCAGACAAGAGAACAGGTTGGGTAAAAGTCTTTCCTGTAACTCTGCAGGACTAAAAAGGGACAGGCAATGCAGAGGACAAACAAAACATTTTGGGGCCTCGTTCCGAGGTGATACAACGTCATGACAAAAACACGTACAAGGTTTTCTCCCCTGATGTGAAAATGATTGTTTTCATGTGTGACTTTACAGGACTTACCCTTGTATGGTGGATCAGATTTGATCGCTTTCTGCAGTTTTTCTGCCAGTATGGATGACCTGAAACCCACGGAGCAATACAAAACAACGATACCGGCAATCTCTTCAGGCACATCACCTGAAATAGTAATGCAACAATAACAATAATAATAAGAACAATAATAATAATAACAATAATAATAATATTACTAAAACACTTAATATAGCTCCCAATGCCCGAAGGCCTTTGAGCGCTTTACATGTTTTTAAAAGAACGGTTACCCCCACCCCCCAAAAAAATAACAATACCAGAATTCAAACGCATAAAAACACAAGAAATCAATACACGGGGACATTTTTATAAAAAGATAACAATCACAAAGTTAAAGGCACTGAACACGTTTGGTAATTGTCAAAGACCAGCATTCTCACTTGGTGTATCCCAACATATGCATAAAATAACAAACCTGTGAAAATTTGGGCTCAATTGGTCATCGAAGTTGCAAGAAAATGATGAAAGAAAAAACACCCTTGTTGTACAAATTAGTGTGCTTTCAGATAGGAATAAAAGGCTTCTGGCCAGAAGTCTTTTATTATTTTAGTGAGAAATTACCTCTTTCTCAAAAACTAGGTTATTTCAGAGGGAGTCGTTTCTCACAATGATTTATACTATCAACAGCTCTCCGTTGCTCGTTACCAAGTAAGTTTTTAAGCTAATATTTGTTTTGAGTAACTACCAAACGTGTACAGTGCCTTTAAGAAAGATTTTTTTTTAATAAATTCTTTATATAAACATATAAATTCTTTATATAAACCTAAAAAATTATTTTGATTACTTTCCAGTTGGGTGTTTAAAAAGGTGCGTTTTGAGGAGTATAAGGTACAGTTTACTGTAAAAATGGGAGTATTTAAATAACACTAAAAGCAAAAGACAGTAACCATGTTGAAAGCAGTTAATTTAACAGAAAATGTACATATTTCTGGTCAGTGATCCTTGATTGGAAAAGTTTTCTTTTGAATCTCTCATTTTTGCATACATTTTTACTGGGATACAGTGTATATTTTTCGTTAATACTCCACAAGTTAATGGCGATAAAAACTTACATGGTAAGGAGCACTAAAGAGCTGTTGATAAGTAATGTTGTTTTAGAGAAAGTGGTAGTTTTTCACACACAAATTTGAATCTGAGGAAGTTTTCAGGCTTGAAGACTTTCTCAGGCATCTGAACGCAATTAATTCTATGCAACAAGGATCTTGTTTCTTTCATTATTTTCTTGTAACTTTGATGACAAATTGAGTCCAAATTTTCAAACGTTCGTTATTTTATGCATATGTTCGAATACACCAGGTGAGGATACTGGTCTTTAAAAAATTACCAGACCAAAAACCCTGCCTTTAGCATAAAATTGACACTTCAGTTGATGAAATAAATAATCATATTCTTTTTTTCTGAATGCTTTCTGCTTCTCTCTCCACTCTCTCTATTCATGTATTTCCACTTGCATGCTCGTGTTACTCCTGTATGCATGTATGTTGTGTGTTGTGTGTTGTGTTGTCATTTAGCCTTCGAGAAAGACTCTGCTAGGGTCGAAACGTCAGGCCACTAACTTAATTTTTTCATTTAAAAAAACTTACATTGTTCATCTTGACACAGAAGGTTCTTGAGTACATTCATGTTGTCCAGTTCATGATCCACTCTGATGCAATTTGCAATGTGACTAACAGCAAACTCCTCTATAGGCCTTGAATCCTACAGGATTACAATGCAATCGAGCTCATGAGTGTATGAGTTTTAGTTCCGGGGTTCAATCCCTCTGCTAGACTCCTCCTCCAAGGACTCCACCTTAATCACCCATCAGTGTTTTTAAAAGATTTTGGGTTGAACAAAGATAAATTGACTAGAGCGGGATTTGAACCAACGACCTCCGGTTTAACGTGCCGGCGCTCTACCAACTGAGCTATCTAGCCCTATGTTAGCGGTCTCCCTATTTTGTCAATATCTTTGTTCGGGGGGTGCCCCTTGTGGTTTATTATTTGAGTGTTTTTAAAAGGGACACATCTGGCTTCCAGTCCGTTAACGAATTGATTTCCAAATTATATTGCTCCCATGGGGAAGCCATGAATAACAAGGCACCACTGTACATCCAGGAACTTCTCTCACCCTATAGGGCCTAACTCCAAGTCGCAATCTTCGATCTACAAACAGACTCGTTCTGGCAATCTTGCCTGTTCAGTATCTGCTCCCAAACTATGGAACTTATTTCCATTATGTGGGCCTATCTGAGCTACAGAATCACTTGTTTTTTAAAGGTGCAATTTGCAAATCACACTTTAATGTGCTCTTTAACCCTCTTGCTGTCTGACCATTCAATACCATTCACTGTGGTTTTGAATGATAGATAAGCTACATGTATGCCAGCCTTGCAATATGATACCATGAGGGAATGCATGTACACAGTACACAGTTAGTTCTGTGCACAGTTGTGCCACCATACACAACAAATACACAACAAATCTGCCTGCATATTTACCTGCACCAGCTCCATGCCCTACATTGCATCCGTGGGAAGTTTACAGAGATCTTCAGAAAGTGAAACCAAATAAAGCAGGGGGTCCAGATAGTGTGCCAGCAAGACTTAATGCTTCGTACCAGCAGGGCTCTGTACCAGATCAATGGAAACGCGCCACAGTAATTCCTCTGCCCAAGACGAAACCGGCAACTTGGCAAAAGTTGCGCCCGGTCTCATTGACAGACCATTTCGCCAAGCTTGCTGAAGGTTACATCGTGAGGTGGTTATTCGATGACATTGAACTCAACCTGGACTCAAATCAATATGGAAACCGCCCCGGCAGGTCTACTAACCACTATCTCGTTCACTTGGTAGATACCTTGTGCAAGCATGCTGAAAAGTCAGGAAGTGTATCTACTGTTGTGATCACCGATTACAGCAAAGCATTTGATCGAGTTGATCACAACATAGTCATAAACAAACTACTGTTAATGGGAGCAACATCTTGCCTAATCCCCTGGCTTTGCAGCTTTTTAACAAACCGGGTACAAAGTGTCAAATATAGAGGTACGCTCTCAGACTCTAAACTTCTGAAAGCAGGGGTCCCACAGGGAACAAAATTTGGTCCCATAGGTTTCTTGGGCATGAGTAATGATGTAGCCATCTCTAACAACATAGTCACATTGAAATATGTGGATGACATGACCCTTATTGAAAGGACAAACAAGGATAATGCTAATACCAATATGCAACAGGAACTAATTGAACTCGAAAGGTGGACAAACAATAATCACATGCAGTTAAATCCTACAAAGTGCATGGTTATGAATGTTTCCTTCATGAAATCTAAACCTCATATGGAACCATTATCCTTGTGTAATGAACCTCTCCGCGAGACAGACTGTGTCAAAATCCTGGGTGTACACATCAGTTCTGACCTAAAATGGGATTTTCAAGTGAACGACATGTTGAAACGACCCAATGGACGACTTTACATGTTGAAAGTGCTAAAAAAGTTTGGTCTTTCGGAGGAGGACCTTGTCACAGTTTATGTCGGGTACATACGCCCGCTAGCAGAATATGCAGCACCTGTCTGGCACCCGGGTCTCAATGATAAGCAGTCTGTCTCGTTAGAGAGAATCCAAAAACGTGCATTTAAGATTATTCTAGGTAAAAACCATTCCAGCTATCAAGACGCTCTAGAAAAGTGCAATATACCAACCCTCCAGTCTCGTAGAGACAAGTTATGCCACACATTTGCCAATTCACTCTTGAAATCAGAGAAATTCCGTCAATGGCTTCCACCAACCAGAGAGGAACAACACAACCGGGTTCTGAGGAACTCAAGTAAACTTACGACCCCTAAATGGCTAACGAAGAGATACCTCAACAGCCCTATTCCTTTTTATGTAAAATTGATCAATGCCGAATCATAACTCTTTTCTTCTTAGCAACTTTGTATTGGTTCCCCCCTCAGGTAATTTTGTTATTGTAAATTTTCAATAACGTATTATGATGTATATAAATATTTGTGTATGTGTGCAATTCCCCATTGCACATGTAATTTATAGAATGTTTCTTTTTAATAATTGTTTTGTTTTAAAGTTTTTACATTGTATGTGGAATGTTCCCCTGTATCACTCAATTCAGCCTTTGGTTGCCATGTGATTTTTTAATAAACCTTTAATGAATGAATGAATGAAATGGTTGGTCAACTCACTTGAAAATGTTGCGAACAGTAGGAGGGTTAATAACTTCCCCTGCATACTTTGATAATTAAAGTAACTTGTTCAAAATGCTTTGCTTAATTTTTTTTTCCCAGCGCCTCAGAATATGTTTGGTCATAGATTGATGGCACTTTACAAATGTTTGTATCATACTATTTTTATCTGACCGTGCTACCTACAATCAGAAGTTAACAATGCTTTCCTTTAAGCAGTCAGCTAACTTAGGCCTACCATGGAGGAAGGAAGCTGGGCCTACAGAGGAACGACCTTCTGATAATCCTGGGCTCAATATCACACAGAGATAACAGTGATCTTAACTATGTATTGATCTTTAGTTGCTAAGCAAAGTGTTATGTCACATTGCAAATTTATATGACAACACTGACAACTCATCTTGAAGATGAATCCAATTGCTTTGTGAAATTGTCCCCAGAAAAAACAAATTGTTCGTTTGTTTGTTTGTTTGTTTGTTTCTGTTACAAAGTGTCACCTTGGTGTAGTGGCTAGACAGCAGGACTTGCAACCACAAGGTTGTGGGTTCGAATCCTACCAAGCTAACCTCTGATTTCACAATGACTTAAATAAGTGTTGTTGTCTAGTTACTGAACCACAATCAGTAGACCGTAAACCAATGTTTGTATGAGAGAGGGGTTGGCTGACGGAAAGACATCTAAACAAACAAACAAACTTGCTGCTTTCCTCCCTCCATCTCCTTTGTTCTTGTATACCATATATACTGGATACTTACAATCAGAAATAACTTTCTTTTCTTCTGTTCATGATCAACCCCTTTAAGGAGTGACGGTTCATCCTCCCCATCAAGCAATTTCTGAAGACTCCCTGTTGTAATGTTCTTAACTGATGGAAATTTCAATCGAATCCCACTAGTTACGGCCCTCATTCCGATGCCTGGTGAAGCCTACATGCAGCGCAGATGAAGGATTGGATAAAAATAAAATTGTGTACTTTAAATAAGTTAATTTGTAAATTGTAGTGACTTTTACATCTAGCTGTTTTCAATAATGAAAACATTTTATCAAGGGAAAATAATACATTTTTGTCTAAAGCTAACTGCGATCATTGCAAGGATACTCAACAAGTTGAATTCTTTCTGGGTTTTTTTTGTTTGGGGGTGGGGGGTGGGGGTGGGGGTGGGGTGGGGGTGGGGGGGGGGGGGGGGGGTAGAGTCCCAGCATGTACTAATGACTAAAAAATAAATGAGGTCCTAATGTTAGTTGTGAGTGATACTGATAGTGATAATGATAGTCATCAATCTATAAAACAACAAATAGTAATACAGCATGTTATTGTTAAACCATGGAGGAATAAGAACACACCCCACAAAGACATGCTAAACGAGGATTTCCCTTGGCCTTTGTTCTCCAATTGTTTGGACTTTTGTTTTTGTTTCTTGGCGTCGTCCCATTCATTATCATACATAAAGTTAAACCTCCATGCATCATCATGTGCATGGTCCTGGAGGTAGAATTACACAAAAACATGTTTATAAAGCAAAACAAATAGGAATCCGAAGGATCAGGAGTGTGGGCGGGGGGGGGGGGGGGGAGACCCAGCAGAACTAGACCTAGAACTATATGACTATGAGGTTCGTTCTACCGGAGGCTGATCAGGCATTTAATTGTACCATAGAGAAAGGTCCTTTCTCTATGATTGTACTCACAGTCATCTTGTGTGCAAATCGATGAATTTACACAATCAAAAAAATCGGAGAATGGCAGAATAGACTGGTGCGTCCACACACACACACAGACATAGTCTTGATTGGCGACGCTGTTTTTTGTTTTAGCCACCGGTAGAGGGCGCTACATTGACTGGTTGGTCGGGCTGACTCAGAAGGACTGGGCAAGTCTATAAATCTGGATCAAAAACAGATGTTCGTGTAATACAGATATCTCTTCTCCAGTAATTCGTGTTGCGGACAGTGGTTATTTACCAGGCTGAAGTGAGCACCGAATTTGGGCCCAGCACCGAATCAGGCCCAGCACCGAAGTTCTCCTCAGCACCGAATTTCAAAAATTCCGATAAAGACCGTCACTCATGTCAATAACAACACAAAGACGGTGTGTCCTACATGCCTACTTTAAATAAGGTTGTGTCACCTTTAATTTATGAAATTTTCATATTTTTCTTCATAGATCTGTTTGGTACATCCCTGGCTATATCTCCTAAGCGGAAAATATTCTCAGGCAACTAATTAGCTCAGCCCAACTAATTAAACATTGCCTCAAATTAGCACGTGTTTACATTGCTAGCCGCTAGCCACACAATGTACAAAGTATGTAAAACATACCTAACTTTGACGAAATTTGTGTCACCTTTAATTTATGAAATTTTAATATTTTTTTTCATAGATCTGTTTAGTACATCCCTAGCCATAACTCCTAGGCGGAAAAATATTCTCAGTTTACTAATGAGCTCAGCCCAACTAATTAAACATTGTCCTAAATTAGCGCGTGTAGAGCCACACAATGTACAAAGTATGTAAAACATACATAACTTTGACGAAATTTGTGTCACCTTTAATTTATGAAATTTTAATATTTTTCTTCATAGATCTGTTTAGTACATCCCTAGCCATAACTCCTAGGTGGAAAAATATTCTCAGGTCACTAATGAGCTCAGCCCAACTAATTAAACATTGTCCTAAATTAGCGCGTGTATAGCCACACACAAAAAGGTATGTAAAACATACCTAACTTTGACGAAAATTGTGTCATCTTTAATTTATGAAATTTTAATATTTTTTTTCATAGATCTGTTTATTATATCCCTAGCCAAAACTCCTAGGCGGAAAAATATTCTCAGGCTACTAATTAGCTCAGCCCAACTAATTAAACATTGCCTCAAATTAGCACGTGTTTACATTGCTAGCCACACAATGTACAAAGTATGTAAAACATACCTAACTTTGACAAAAGTTGTGTCACCTTTAAGTTACGAAATTTTAATATTTTTTTTCATAGATCTGTTTAGTACATCCCTAGCCATAACTCCTAGGCGGAAAAATATTCTCAGACTACTAATTAGCTCAGTCCAACTAATTAAACATTGTCCTAAATTAGCGCGTGTATAGCCACACAATGTACAAAGTATGTAAAACATACCTAACTTTGACGAAAGTTGTGTCACCTTTAATTTATGAAATTTTAATATTTTTCTTCATAGATCTGTTTATTATATTCCTAGCCATAACTCCTAGGCGGAAAAATATTCTCAGGATACTAATGAGCTCAGCCCAACTAATTAAACATTGTCCTAAATTAGCGCGTGTATAGCCACACAATGTACAAAGTATGTAAAACATACCTAACTTTGACGAAATTTGTGTCACCTTTAAGTTATGAAATTTTAATATTTTTCTTCATAGATCTGCTTAGTACATCCCTAGCCATAACTCCTAGGCGGAAAAATATTCTCAGGTCACTAATGAGCTCAGCCCAACTAATTAAACATTGTCCTAAATTAGCGCGTGTATTTATAGCCACACAATGTACAAAGTATGTAAAACATACCTAACTTTGACGAATTTTGTGTCTCCTTTAATTTATGAAATTTTAATATTTTTCTTCATAGATCTGTTTAGTACATCCCTAGCCATAACTCCTAGGCGGAAAAATATTCTCATGTCACTAATGAGCTCAGCCCAACTAATTAAACATTGTCCTAAATTAGCGCGTGTATAGCCACACAATGTACAAAGTATGTAAAACATACCTAACTTTGACGAAATTTGTGTCACCTTTAATTTATGAAATTTTAATATTTTTCTTCATAGATCTGTTTAGTACATCCCTAGCCATAACTCCTAGGCGGAAAAATATTTTCAAGCCACTATTTTAGCTCAGCCCAACTAATTAAAGATTTTCTCATTTTAGCAAGTGTGTCACCTTTAAATTATGAAATTTTAATATTTTGGAAATGCTTTTTATCAAATGTCAGTTAATCACCACAGCACAGATGATTTGTTTCCCTTTATTACAATAAGTGTGCACCAATATATAAATTGTGTTCGCTTTCACAACCTTTAATTTATCTGTCATTATCGTATATCGCCATTTACATAACGTTAGTGGTGTTTATGACATTCTGTTTTTCACCTTGTGATGAGTATTTAACATTTCGTATAGCTGTAATCTCATATCCATCAATGTCAATTTGATCGTATTGCTTAATGAAAAAAGACAGCACTAACGGACAACACTTTTAATTGAAAATTAAACACAATGTTTGGATATTTCCTTTCTTTTCCATAGAGGCTCTATCGACACTCAACATGAGAAAACCATGTAAAGACATTAACAAAATAATACAGCATTGATTTAGGTTTCTTGTGATTTACGTTTTACATTAATCTTTTGTAAATTTGAAACATTGTGTAGTATTGGAAGGTTAAACCTTTCTTTTATGTTATTTCATACTTATAGTTATACCCGACACCTCAATGCTTTGGTATTCAATGTGCCGTCTGGAAGCATCCAATCATACGCATTTTCATATGTTAATCAACTCAGTATGCACTATAAAAGATGGTTGAATATTGTTTTGTAACGAATCCATGTCATTCCAAATCAGTGTTATCAACACAGACATAAAGCAAAACCATCCTGTGAAACTTTTCAAAAAAATAGGTGGCCACACATCTGAAAACTGTCAGGTATGTGGTTTAAAACAATGGGGATGCATTTCCCAACGATACAAAGCAATCCGTAATTTGAGTTTGATACCGTCTTCCTGTGTATATGACCATTTATTACTTCAGGATTAAAAAGGGGAAGCGTCTCCGGTCCCGGTGAACCGCCGGCCCGGACCGCTCCCGTAGGTATAAAACCCAACTCTAGTTCCCTCGATCGCCGCCCCTGGGGTAGGTTTGCGCTCCGTGAGACCGCCGGCTCCGCTCTCGCCCGTCATGGAAAGCCAATTCGTGTACGATTCTATAGGTTTTTTTAATTTTTTATTTTATTTTATGTTTCAGCGGAGCCGAGAGGACCGATTCGTGCACGTTGCTATGAGGTTTTCCCTTTTTTATGTTTCAGCGGAGCCGAGAGGACCCTACCCCCTATAGTAGCCCCAACATCCCTAGGGTTGGGGGCGACCTCTTACCCCTACACTTCCGCGGGACTATGGGCCAAAATCGGCCCTTTGACTAGGTCACGAAGGCCCTCGTTGGTCTAGAGTCCCACGAATGCCTCTGCTCCGAAGAGGAGGCGTTCTCGGAACGCAGCGGGTGCCGGCGACAGCCTTACGTATCTCTTGAGGACTTTTTGCCTCTGAACTCGAGCCATTTTCCCGAAGCTCGGAGAACTAGCTTATTTGTCCGTTTACTGGGCCAGATTTGGTCAAAGTCCGAGGACTTTTCGGATTTTCTCCGGGAGCGCGTGCAGGCGATTTTCAGCCGTCTGCCACGGCGTGGTTTTCTCTCCGCCCGGTGGTTATTTTCTCCGAGAAAGGCCCAGCCAGATAGACCGAGGATCAACGCCGCCGAAGCGGGTCTGGGAGGAAATGCGCCGTGGGCCACGGGAAGATCGCCTCCGTGCCCGCTGGTTTTCCCTTCCTAGGAGTGGGACTTCCCGTAGTCGCCAGGAGTCACCGTGGACCGGAGGGCGACCACCGGTGGAAGCGGCGCGATCCACCCGCAGAGCCGGTAACTCGGTCGCAAGGGCCGTAGGAAGGTCACCAGAGACCCCCACACTCAAAAAAATGTTTTGTTCAATTAACTTAATTTTATTAAGGCAAGTTTGTTGCCTCGATATAATTGAGTAAATTGAATGGGGAAGGAATACAAGTTGGCGGTACTTTTAATCCCAAGTTCTTTGAACTTAAAATCTCAAAGTCCAATTTACTTATACAGTATGTGTTCCTCTCTTTGTCAAGTTAACTTTACTGATTTGAAATAAGTTGGGATGACATATTTCGATGCAATTACTATTACTCGAATATACGGCAAGTTGAATTAACTTAAGGCTCGAAGTAGGCACTACTTTTAATTGGAAGTAAATTAAGCTCAACAAGTGTTTTGTTCAATCAGCTTAATTTTATTAAGGCAAGTTTGTTGCCTCGATATAATTGAGTAAATTTAACGGGGAAAGAATATAAGTTGGCGGTACTTTTATTCCGCAAGTTTTTCAAACTTAAAATTTCAAAGTCCAATTTACTAATTTTCTCTTGAGATTTTCACGGTGCTTTTCTCTTGAGGTTTTCATGGTGCTTTTCTCTTTCTCTTGAACTTTTCATGGTGCTTTTCTCTTTCTCTTGAACTTTTCATGTTGCTTTTCTCTTTCTCTTTCTCTTTCTCTTGAACTTTTCACGGTGCTTTTCTCTTTTTCTTAAACTTTTCACGGTGCTTTTTTCTTTCTCTTGAACTTTTCACGGTGCTTTTCTCTTGAACTTTTCACGGTGCTTTTCTCTTGAGCTTTTCACGTTGCTTTTCCCTTGAGCTTTTCTCTTGAACTTTTCACGGTGCTTTTCTCTTGAGCTTTTCTCTTGAACTTTTCACGGTGCTTTTTTCTTGAGCTTTTCACGGTGCTTTTCTCTTGAGCTTTTCACGGTGCTTTTCTCTTGAGCTTTTCACAGTGCTTTTCTCTTGAGCTTTTCTCTTGAACTTTTCACGGTGCTTTTTTCTTGAGCTTTTCTCTTGAACTTTTCACGGTGCTTTTCTCTTGAGCTTTTCTCTTGAACTTTTCACGGTGCTTTTTTCTTGAGCTTTTCACGGTGCTTTTCTCTTGAGCTTTTCACGGTGCTTTTCTCTTGAGCTTTTCACAGTACTTTTCTCTTGAGCTTTTCTCTTGAACTTTTCACGGTGCTTTTTTCTTGAGCTTTTCTCTTGAACTTTTCACGGTGCTTTTCTCTTGAGCTTTTCACGGTGCTTTTCTCTTGAGCTTTTCACGGTGCTTTTCTCTTGAGCTTTTCACAGTGCTTTTCTCTAGAGCTTTTCTCTTGAACTTTTCACGGTGCTTTTCTCTTTCTCTTGAACTTTTCATGGTGCTTTTCTCTTTCTCTTGAACTTTTCACGGTGCTTTTCTCTTGAACTTTTCACGGTGCTTTTCTCTTAAACTTTTCACGGTGCTTTTCTCTTGAGCTTTTCACAGTGCTTTTCTCTTTCTCTTGAACTTTTCATGGTGCTTTTCTCTCTCTTGAACTTTTCACGGTGCTTTTCTCTTGAGATTTTCACAGTGCTTTTCTCTTTCTCTTGAACTTTTCATGGTGCTTTTCTCTTTCTCTTAAACTTTTCACGTTGCTTTTCTCTTTCTCTTTTCACGGTGCTTTTCTCTTGAGATTTTCACGGTGCTTTTCTCTTGAGGTTTTCACGGTGCTTTTCTCTTTCTCTTGAACTTTTCATTGTGCTTTTCTCTTTCTCTTTGTACTTTTCATGGTGCTTTTCTCTTTCTCTTAAACTTTTCACGTTGCTTTTCTCTTTCTCTTTCTCTTTCTCTTGAACTTTTCACGGTGCTTTTTCTCTTTTTCTTAAACTTTTCATGGTGCTTTTCTCTTTCTCTTAAACTTTTCACGTTGCTTTTCTCTTTCTCTTTTCACGGTGCTTTTCTCTTGAGATTTTCACGGTGCTTTTCTCTTGAGGTTTTCACGGTGCTTTTCTCTTTCTCTTGAACTTTTCATTGTGCTTTTCTCTTTCTCTTTGTACTTTTCATGGTGCTTTTCTCTTTCTCTTAAACTTTTCACGTTGCTTTTCTCTTTCTCTTTCTCTTTCTCTTGAACTTTTCACGGTGCTTTTTCTCTTTTTCTTAAACTTTTCACGGTGCTTTTTTCTTTCTCTTGAACTTTTCACGGTGCTTTTTTCTTGAGCTTTTCTCTTGAACTTTTCACGGTGCTTTTCTCTTGAGCTTTTCTCTTGAACTTTTCACGGTGCTTTTTTCTTGAGCTTTTCACGGTGCTTTTCTCTTGAGCTTTTCACGGTGCTTTTCTCTTGAGCTTTTCACAGTACTTTTCTCTTGAGCTTTTCTCTTGAACTTTTCACGGTGCTTTTTTCTTGAGCTTTTCTCTTGAACTTTTCACGGTGCTTTTCTCTTGAGCTTTTCACGGTGCTTTTCTCTTGAGCTTTTCACGGTGCTTTTCTCTTGAGCTTTTCACAGTGCTTTTCTCTAGAGCTTTTCTCTTGAACTTTTCACGGTGCTTTTCTCTTTCTCTTGAACTTTTCATGGTGCTTTTCTCTTTCTCTTGAACTTTTCACGGTGCTTTTCTCTTGAACTTTTCACGGTGCTTTTCTCTTAAACTTTTCACGGTGCTTTTCTCTTGAGCTTTTCACAGTGCTTTTCTCTTTCTCTTGAACTTTTCATGGTGCTTTTCTCTCTCTTGAACTTTTCACGGTGCTTTTCTCTTGAGATTTTCACGGTGCTTTTCTCTTGAGGTTTTCACAGTGCTTTTCTCTTTCTCTTGAACTTTTCATGGTGCTTTTCTCTTTCTCTTAAACTTTTCACGTTGCTTTTCTCTTTCTCTTTTCACGGTGCTTTTCTCTTGAGATTTTCACGGTGCTTTTCTCTTGAGGTTTTCATGGTGCTTTTCTCTTTCTCTTGAACTTTTCATTGTGCTTTTCTCTTTCTCTTTGTACTTTTCATGGTGCTTTTCTCTTTCTCTTAAACTTTTCACGTTGCTTTTCTCTTTCTCTTTCTCTTTCTCTTTAACTTTTCACGGTGCTTTTTCTCTTTTTCTTAAACTTTTCACGGTGCTTTTTTCTTTCTCTTGAACTTTTCACGGTGCTTTTCTCTTGAACTTTTCACGGTGCTTTTCTTTTGAGCTTTTCACGTTGCTTTTCCCTTGAGCTTTTCTCTTGAACTTTTCACGGTGCTTTTCTCTTGAGCTTTTCTCTTGAACTTTTCACGGTGCTTTTTTCTTGAGCTTTTCACGGTGCTTTTCTCTTGAGCTTTTCTCTTGAACTTTTCACGGTGCTTTTTCCTTGAGCTTTTCACGGTGCTTTTCTCTTGAGCTTTTCACGGTGCTTTTCTCTTGAGCTTTTCACAGTGCTTTTCTCTTGAGCTTTTCTCTTGAACTTTTCACGGTGCTTTTCTCTTTCTCTTGAACTTTTCATGGTGCTTTTCTCTTGAACTTTTCACGGTGCGTTTCTCTTTTTCTTAAACTTTTCACGGTGCTTTTCTCTTTCTCTTGAACTTTTCACGGTGCTTTTCTCTTGAGCTTTTCACGTTGCTTTTCCCTTGAGCTTTTCTCTTGAACTTTTCACGGTGCTTTTTTTTTGAGCTTTTCTCTTGAACTTTTCACGGTGCTTTTCTCTTGAGCTTTTCACGGTGCTTTTCTCTTGAGCTTTTCACGGTGCTTTTCTCTTGAGCTTTTCACAGTGCTTTTCTCTTGAGCTTTTCTCTTGAACTTTTCACGGTGCTTTTCTCTTTCTCTTGAACTTTTCATGGTGCTTTTCTCTTGAACTTTTCACGGGGCTTTTCTCTTTTTCTTAAACTGTTCACGGTGCTTTTCTCTTTCTCTTGAACTTTTCACGGTGCTTTTCTCTTGAGCTTTTCACGTTGCTTTTCCCTTGAGCTTTTCTCTTGAACTTTTCACGGTGCTTTTTTTTTGAGCTTTTCTCTTGAACTTTTCACGGTGCTTTTCTCTTGAGCTTTTCACGGTGCTTTTCTCTTGAGCTTTTCACAGTGCTTTTCTCTTTCTCTTGAACTTTTCATGGTGCTTTTCTCTCTCTTGAACTTTTCACGGTGCTTTTCTCTTGAGATTTTCACGGTGCTTTTCTCTTGAGGTTTTCACGGTGCTTTTCTCTTTCTCTTGAACTTTTCATGGTGCTTTTCTCTTTCTCTTAAACTTTTCACGTTGCTTTTCTCTTTCTCTTTTCACGGGGCTTTTCTCTTTTTCTTAAACTTTTCACGGTGCTTTTCTCTTTCTCTTTCTCTTTCTCTTGAACTTTTCACGGTGCTTTTCTCTTGTGCTTTTAACGTTGCTTTTCTCTTGAGCTTTTCACGGTGCTTTTCTCTTGAGCTTTTCACAGTGCTTTTCTCTTGAGCTTTTCTCTTGAACTTTTCACGGTGCTTTTCTCTTTTTCTTAAACTTTTCACGGTGCTTTTCTCTTTCTCTTGAACTTTTCACGGTGCTTTTCTCTTGAGCTTTTCACGTTGCTTTTCCTTTGAGCTTTTCTCTTGAACTTTTCACGGTGCTTTTTTTTGAGCTTTTCTCTTGAACTTTTCACGGTGCTTTTCTCTTGAGCTTTTTTTACGATGCTTTTCTCTTGAGCTTTTCTCTAGAACTTTTCACGGTGCTTTTCTCTTAAACTTTTCACGGTGCTTTTCTCTTGAGCTTTTCACAGTGCTTTTCTCTTTCTCTTGAACTTTTCATGGTGCTTTTCTCTTTCTCTTGAACTTTTCATGGTGCTTTTCTCTTTCTCTTGAACTTTTCATGGTGCTTTTCTCTATCTCTTAAACTTTTCACGTTGCTTTTCTCTTTCTCTTTCTCTTTCTCTTGAACTTTTCACGGTGCTTTTTTCTTTTTCTTAAACTTTTCACGTTGCTTTTCTCTTTCTCTTTTCACGGTGCTTTTCTCTTGAGATTTTCACGGTGCTTTTCTCTTGAGGTTTTCACGGTGCTTTTCTCTTTCTCTTGAACTTTTCATGGTGCTTTTCTCTTTCTCTTGAACTTTTCATGGTGCTTTTCTCTATCTCTTAAACTTTTCACGTTGCTTTTCTCTTTCTCTTTCTCTTTCTCTTGAACTTTTCACGGTGCTTTTTTCTTTCTCTTGAACTTTTCACGGTGCTTTTCTCTTGAACTTTTCACGGTGCTTTTCTCTTGAGCTTTTCATGTTGCTTTTCCCTTGAGCTTTTCTCTTGAACTTTTCACGGTGCTTTTCTCTTGAGCTTTTCTCTTGAACTTTTCACGGTGCTTTTTTCTTGAGCTTTTCACGGTGCTTTTCTCTTGAGCTTTTCACGGTGCTTTTCTCTTGAGCTTTTCACAGTGCTTTTCTCTTGAGCTTTTCTCTTGAACTTTTCACGGTGCTTTTCTCTTTCTCTTGAACTTTTCATGGTGCTTTTCTCTTGAACTTTTCACGGTGCTTTTCTCTTTTTCTTAAACTTTTCACGGTGCTTTTCTCTTTCTCTTGAACTTTTCACGGTGCTTTTCTCTTGAGCTTTTCACGTTGCTTTTCCCTTGAGCTTTTCTCTTGAACTTTTCACGGTGCTTTTTTTTTGAGCTTTTCTCTTGAACTTTTCATGGTGCTTTTCTCTTGAACTTTTCACGGTGCTTTTCTCTTTTTCTTGAACTTTTCACGGTGCTTTTCTCTTGAGCTTTTCACGTTGCTTTTCCCTTGAGCTTTTCTCTTGAACTTTTCACGGTGCTTTTTTTTTGAGCTTTTCTCTTGAACTTTTCACGGTGCTTTTCTCTTGAGCTTTTCACGGTGCTTTTCTCTTGAGCTTTTCACAGTGCTTTTCTCTTTCTCTTGAACTTTTCATGGTGCTTTTCTCTCTCTTGAACTTTTCACGGTGCTTTTCTCTTGAGATTTTCACGGTGCTTTTCTCTTGAGGTTTTCACGGTGCTTTTCTCTTTCTCTTGAACTTTTCATGGTGCTTTTCTCTTTCTCTTAAACTTTTCACGTTGCTTTTCTCTTTCTCTTTTCACGGTGCTTTTCTCTTTTTCTTGAACTTTTAACGTTGCTTTTCTCTTGAGCTTTCTCTTACAGGGTGCTTTTCTCTTGAGCTTTTCACGGTATTTTTCACGGTAGTTTTCACGCAACTTTTCACGGTAGTTTTCACGCAACTTTTCACGGTAGTTTTCACGGTAGTTTTCACGGTAGTTTTCACGGTGGTTTTCACGGTAGTTTTCACGGTAGTTTTCACGGTAGTTTTCACGGTGGTTTTCACGCAACTTTTCACGGTAGTTTTCACGGTGGTTTTCACGGTAGTTTTCACGGTGGTTTTCACGGTAGTTTTCACGCAACTTTTCACGGTGGTTTTCACAGTAGTTTTCACGGTAGTTTTCACGGTGGTTTTCACGGTGGTTTTCACGGTAGTTTTCACGCAACTTTTCACGGTAGATTTCACGGTAGTTTTCACGGTAGTTTTCACGGTGGTTTTCACGGTAGTTTTCACGCAACTTTTCACGGTGGTTTTCACGGTAGTTTTCACGGTAGTTTTCACGGTAGTTTTCACGGTAGTTTTCACGGTAGTTTTCACGGTGGTTTTCACGGTAGTTTTCACGGTATTTTTCACGGTAGTTTTCACGCAACTTTTCACGGTAGTTTTCACGGTGGTTTTCACGGTAGTTTTCACGGTAGTTTTCACGGTAGTTTTCTTAGTAACTTTCTAAAATAGTAACTTTCTAAAATAGTAACTTTCTAAAATTGTAACTTTCTAAAATAGTAACACGCTTCAAAACGCTTCAAAACGCTTCAAAACGCTTCAAAACGCTTCAAAACGCTTCAAAAAGCTCAAGAGAAAAGCACTGTGAAAAGTTCAAGAGAAAGAGAAAGAAAAAAGCACCGTGAAAAGCTCAAGAGAAAAGCACCGTGCAAAAGTTCAAGAGAAAGAGAAAGAGAAAGAGAAAAGCACCGTGAAAAGTTTAAGAGAAAGAGAAAAGCACCATGAAAAGTTCAAGAGAAAGAGAAAAGCACCGTGAAAAGCTCAAGAGAAAATCACCGTGAAAAGCTCAAGAGAAAAGCACCGTAAAAAGTTCAAGAGAAAGAGAAAGAGAAAAGCACCGTGAAAAGCTCAAGAGAAAAGCACCGTGAAAAGTTCAAGAGAAAGAGAAAAAGAAAAGCACCGTCAAAAGTTTAAGAGAAAGAGAAAAGCACCATGAAAAGTTCAAGAGAAAGAGAAAAGCACCGTGAAAAGTTCAAGAGAAAAGCACCATGAAAAGTTCAAGAGAAAAGCTCAAAAAAATATTAAAATTTCATAACTTAAAGGTGACACAACTTTCGTCAAAGTTAGGTATGTTTTACATACTTTGTACATTGTGTGGCTATACACGCGCTAATTTAGGACAATGTTTAATTAGTTGGGCTGAGCTCATTAGTAACCTGAGAATATTTTTCCGCCTAGGAGTTATGGCTAAGGATGTACTAAACAGATCTATGAAAAAAAATATTAAAATTTCATAAATTAAAGGTAACACAACTTTCGTCAAAGTTAGGTATGTTTTACATACTTTGTACATTGTGTGGCTATACACGCGCTAATTTAGGACAATGTTTAATTAGTTGGGCTGAGCTAAGTAGTGGCCTGAGAATATTTTTCCGCCTAGGAGTTATGGCTAGGGATATAATAAACAGATCTATGAAAAAAAATATTAAAATTTCATAAATTAAAGGTGACACAACTTTCGTCAAAGTTAGGTATGTTTTACATACTTTGTACATTGTGTGGCTAGCAATATAAACACGTGCTAATTTGAGGCAATGTTTAATTAGTTGGGCTGAGCTAATTAGTGGCCTGAGAATATTTTTCCGCCTAGGAGTTATGGCTAGGGATATAATAAACAGATCTATGAAAAAAAATATTAAATTTTCAAAATTTAAAGGTGACACAACTTTAGTCAAAGTTAGGTATGTTTTACATACTTTGTATTGTGTGGCTATCGCGCTAATTTCAGACAATGTTTAATTAGTTGGGCTGAGCTAATTAGTGGCCTGAGAATATTTTTCCGCCTAGGAGTTATGGCTAAGGATGTACTAAACAGATCTATGAAAAAAAATATTAAAATTTCATAAATTAAAGGTGACACAACTTTCGTCAAAGTTAGGTATGTTTTACATACTTTGTACATTGTGTGGCTATACACGCGCTAATTTAGGACAATGTTTAATTAGTTGGGCTGAGCTAATTAGTGGCCTGAGAATATTTTTCCGCCTAGGAGTTATGGCTAGGGATATAATAAACAGATCTATGAAAAAAAATATTAAAATTTCATAAATTAAAAGTGACACAACTTTCGTCAAAGTTAGGTATGTTTTACATACTTTGTACATTGTGTGGCTAGCAATGTAAACACGTGCTAATTTGAGGCAATGTTTAATTAGTTGGGCTGAGCTAATTAGTGGCCTGAGAATATTTTTCCGCCTAGGAGTTATGGCTAGGGATATAATAAACAGATCTATGAAAACAAATATTAAATTTTCAAAAATTAAAGGTGACACAACTTTCGTCAAAGTTAGGTATGTTTTACATACTTTGTACATTGTGTGGCTATCGCGCTAATTTCAGACAATGTTTAATTAGTTGGGCTGAGCTAATTAGTGGCCTGAGAATATTTTTCCGCCTAGGAGTTATGGCTAAGGATGTACTAAACAGATCTATGAAAACAAATATTAAAATTTCATAAATTAAAGGTGACACAACTTTCGTCAAAGTTAGGTATGTTTTACATACTTTGTACATTGTGTGGCTAGCAATATAAACACGTGCTAATTTGAGGCAATGTTTAATTAGTTGGGCTGAGCTAATTAGTGGCCTGAGAATATTTTTCCGCCTAGGAATTATGGCTAAGGATGTACTAAACAGATCTATGAAAAAAAAAATTAAAATTTCATAAATTAAAGGTGACACAACTTTCGTCAAAGTTAGGTATGTTTTACATACTTTGTACATTGTGTGGCTATACACGCGCTAATTTAGGACAATGTTTAATTAGTTGGGCTGAGCTAATTAGTGGCCTGAGAATATTTTTCCGCCTAGGAGTTATGGCTAGGGATATAATAAACAGATCTATGAAAAAAAATATTAAATTTTCAAAATTTAAAGGTGACACAACTTTAGTCAAAGTTAGGTATGTTTTACATACTTTGTACATTGTGTGGCTATCGCGCTAATTTCAGACAATGTTTAATTAGTTGGGCTGAGTTAATTAGTGGCCTGAGAATATTTTTCCGCCTAGGAGTTATGGCTAAGGATGTACTAAACAGATCTATGAAAAAAAATATTAAAATTTCATAAATTAAAGGTGACACAACTTTCGTCAAAGTTAGGTATGTTTTACATACTTTGTACATTGTGTGGCTAGCAATGTAAACACGTGCTAATTTGAGGCAATGTTTAATTAGTTGGGTTGAGCTAATTAGTGGCCTGAGAATATTTTTCCGCCTAGGAGTTATGGCTAAGGATGTACTAAACAGATCTATGAAAACAAATATTAAAATTTCATAAATTAAAGGTAACACAACTTTCGTCAAAGTTAGGTATGTTTTACATACTTTGTACATTGTGTGGCTATACACGCGCTAATTTAGGACAATGTTTAATTAGTTGGGCTGAGCTAAGTAGTGGCCTGAGAATATTTTTCCGCCTAGGAGTTATGGCTAGGGATATAATAAACAGATCTATGAAAAAAAATATTAAATTTTCAAAAATTAAAGGTGACACAACTTTCGTCAAAGTTAGGTATGTTTTACATACTTTGTACATTGTGTGGCTATCGCGCTAATTTCAGACAATGTTTAATTAGTTGGGCTGAGCTAATTAGTGGCCTGAGAATATTTTTCCGCCTAGGAGTTATGGCTAAGGATGTACTAAACAGATCTATGAAAATAAAAATTAAAATTTCATAAATTAAAGGTGACACAACTTTCGTCAAAGTTAGGTATGTTTTACATACTTTGTACAGTGTGTGGCTATCGCGCTAATTTGAGGCAATGTTTAATTAGTTGGGCTGAGCTAATTAGTGGCCTGAGAATATTTTTCCGCCTAGGAGTTATGGCTAGGGATATAATAAACAGATCTATGAAGAAAAATATTAAAATTTCATAAATTAAAGGTGACACAACCTTATTTAAAGTAGGCATGTAGGACACACCGTCTTTGTGTTGTTATTGACATGTAGTGACGGTCTTTATCGGAAATTTTGAAATTCGGCGCTGAGGAGAAATTCGGTGCTGGGCCTGATTCGGTGCTGGGCCCAAATTCGGTGCTCACTTCAGCCTGGTTAGTATTTCGTGTTGCGAAATGAACGTCGCCAATCAAGACTAACACAGACACGACTGGGTCCCAGCCTAGCTGTCTATTAATAATAACATTGAGGGCGCTCTACTTCATGAATGGTGATGATTAATTAATTTGCGAGAAGAATCTTGAATTGTGTGCCCAGCTAGCAGTAGTAAAGAGAATATTATGGAGTTCCGGATTCGGTCTTTATTACTGCCTTTATTGGCTTCCTTTTTATTTCTTTTCACAATTGCACTCTTTATTCAAAGTGCCGATGCCTCTGTCTCGGAAACTTGGGAGAATGTGAAGAATTCTGATGCCGTGCAGCAAGTGCAAAAGGTAGATAGAAATTAGAATGAGCAATGAGCAAAAACGTCTTTCTCTTTGTCACACTCACAATTTATTTTCTTGTTGTTTTGTTTTTCTTCTGTTTAAATTATCAAAAACAAGTGCCTACTGTAGTACTGGTACTACTGTACTACTCATATTATTGTTAATTCTTTTTAAACACATTTCAGCATAATAGTTGCGATAATCGTAACCCTTCTCCCGACGGGCTTGCCCGTCGGGAGGAGGGTTACGATTATCGCAACTATCAGCATAACTGCTTTTTTCGTCCCACATAAAAATAAGAATAAATTCTTGTTGTCCCTTGTCTGCTTCTTCCTCCTACATCCTAGCCTACTCCATGGCAGTTGCGATAATCGTAACCCTCCATCCTCCCGAGGGTCGCAGAGACTGGAGGCGACCGTCGGGAGGATGGAGGCCAGGGTTATGATTATCACAACTATACCTCCATCATCTGTTCACATATTGCTATAAATATTCATAATTTCATCCTGTACAGCGACGCTTAAAATAACGTGTCTGCTCCACCATTATCTCGACCGGTGTCACGTCCTCGACATTCTGGCATACTGAGCGTTCCAGGTGATGTACGCATGCGTGGCCGTACTATGCGTTCCTGCCGTGTGGGTGACGTAGCCGGTCATTTCAGTAGTCGTGGTCTCCTCCCATGCCCTTAAATTGTCAGACAATACCGCCCCCTTTGTCAAATCTTTTTTTGATTGTGAACCCACGACCTTCTTCTCCCCCTCTGTCAACCTTTCCATATACTTGCTGCCGCTCAAATAGTGAACACTTCTTTAAAACGATGTATATGTTCAACACTGTACTAGCCATGCTAGCTATAGAGCTTGTGGTGGACGCCGCCATGACAGCTTAGCGAGAGTCTAGAGAGTAGAGGAACACTCAGTGCGGCACAAAATGGACTACTTAGTACTGCGCGCAGGCATGACATGACGTAATGTTATTATATTGGTCTTCCGGAACGGATAGTACGCTGGAATGCTCAGTGCGCGACACCGGACACCATACATGTATGTCACTGGCAAATTTCTAAGTTCATCTATGATCTAGGATTAGGACTCATTCTTTAGGAGCAACCGAACTAAGTCTCTGACCACAATGTGCTGGGATAAGGCCTATCAAAATAAAGTTATTTAAAATTTCAACTGAAACGTAAGCCTACAGTTTAATGTTTGTGTGTGGATGCAACCTTTTTTAATTTTTTTGATTTTGGTTTACAAGAAATTGCCGGAAGTGGTTTAATCATTTGTAACATTTTCAACTGAAATGTTCTTTTTTTAGGAATGGGCTCGGAGCAAGGTTAAAACGCAGAGCTTCGTTAGTAAAGCTACAAGCGGCAAACTCTCCGATGACATCACTACCTACATAGATAATACACTGATGAAGTTTTTCACTATCCGAGGTACATTGTAATGTCAAACAAAACAAAGCAGTGTCTAAGGTTTTTTGTGTTTGTTTACTTAGTAATTGCTTTGCTGATTTGTTACAAATTATTATGAAAATAGAATACCAAGTAATAAACCGCAAGGGAAATTGTAATCGGGTAAATTTTATTTAATTTGGGGTTTGACAAAGAAAAACTGACTGGAGTGTGATTTGAACCTGTGACTAAATTAGGCGTACATGTAGGCCTGTGCGACTACTGTCGAAGTCGCGACTATTTGAGTTGCGACTAGTCGAGTAGTAAATTTCACTAGTATCCCAGGCCTAGACTGAATGGCACTTACATGTACACTGCTGAATGGCACCTACACAAAGATTGAAAAAATAAGGAGACTCCCAATAAAGGGCTACATAGCTCAGTTAGTGGAGCACTGGGACGCTAATCCGAAGGTCACAGGTTCAAATCCTGCTTCAATTAATTTTTCTTTGTTCAATCCAAAATTTACTAAATGTTACCCAGTCAGTTTCCTTTTATGGCTATAGATGCAGTCACCACCGTATAATCATAACCCTATCAATTCATGGTGGATCTATCATTCAAAACCACAGTGCCACTAAAATTAATTTTAAAGATGAGTTGTTAATACCACCTTCCTGATTTGTATTATGACATGTATCACAATTCACTTAGCAATAAAGACTGATTTGTGCTCAAGATCTATCTTACAGTAAGCTCATCGTGAAATCAAGCCCAGACTGCAGCTGGTTTCAGATTGCTACTGTCAAAGAATATTTTTGAACTGATCCAAAAATAACTCCATCGTAATTTGTTCATGCCGTGGGAAAAGGCATTTTATAGAAACCTGGCCTGATCATTTGAAATGACTCAGCCTAGTTTTATTGTTTTTATTTGTATGACTTGAAGTGCATTTTTTTGTCGGGTAAAGGTCAGTTTCTATAATGATTGGGAAATTGTAACTTTCTATTTGATCACACTATAGACGATGTGACCTGTGACATCACATGTTTACAAAAGAGCCACAGAGCCTGGACTTCCTGCAGGCACATTTGTACACAGATCAATGGAAGAAAACAACAAATCTTATGTTTTGTGAAGATTGCACTGTCTGATTTTTCTCAACTTTTTATATGAAGAAAGGGGGGACATCTCAAAAGCTGTACAGCTGTTGCTTTTGTAAATTTTGAATTTATGTGAAAATTATGACACAAAATGTAAATTTTCCCATATAGCCTGTGTAGTATCTTGCCCGGCAGGAAACGCTTTAGAATGTACAAGGTCACCACTCTGTAAACAAATGTAACATGGTCTATTGTCCTAGTGTCAAACATAAGAACATGAAAACATTGAGAAAAACACCTTGTGAAAATACCAGCTGTTTTTGATAAATTTGTATTTTGTTTTGGAACACACTCCACAACATTTGAATCAATGTTTGTTTTACTGGGTAATACAGTAGGTATACACATTTAAGCCGGGGAAACCTATAACAAAAGGTTGGGTGAAGATCCCCAGTTAGAAAGTGTGTACAACATGTATGTTTAATGAAAGCTGTTAAGCAATAACGTTAAAGTTCAAACAAAAAGAGGGACAATAGACCCCTTGCATAACGGGGAATACTACAGGAACGCTGAGGTCAAGCACACAAAGAAAACCTATCCACCAATGATCTGCTTCCTTTGGACTCAGTAAGGGTGATTTTTGGCCTCAGTGAGGGCACTTTTTTAGAGTGTGACGTCACATGCAAGGTGTCTATATGAGATCCTGATTGAAGTTGCTTTTATACACGCTTGTGTGTTTTTTTTTCCTTTTTAGTGAGTGAGCTCCAGAAGTCGTTGAAGAAGGCTCAACAGACCTGGCTCAGCCCTGCATTACTAGCTCTATGGATTGCCGCTGGCTTCATAACCCTCAAACTGACGTCGCTCACATCATGCATGGTCATCATGTCGATGCTTGTCATCCTACATGCAATATTTGGACCCGTGGTCATCTTCACACAAGTTGTCATCTTCCTAGGTGAATATAAGACACTTTATCTAAAGCTCTCCAGGGTTCTACCCAGGATTTTTTCAAAACCCCATTTTGTTGATGTTTGGCTGAAGCACTCTGAATTGAAACAAGGTCTTTGGAATGTTTTGTACTTGGTGTTTATATTGGTTTTAAAAGCCGTACTGTGCAATCTGGAGCATTCTATAGGCCTTTATGGTTTTTTTCTTGTTGGCTTTTTGTGAAATTATCTATAATTTTTTGTGCATCGGCCAAAATTGGCACGTATCGGCACGCAATTCGTGGGTATCGACCCGATATGCTAACTTGTGCAGGGCTCGATTTAGTCACTAGCCCGGTGACAATCACTAGTCAAGAGTGCTGCGGGCTAGTCAAACGTGCTTCTAGGTAGCCCGGTGGGCCAGTCAGAAATTATAAACTTATTAATGCACTTGTCCATGCTACACACCAATGTGCAATGCACAGTGGTTTAAAACCAAACATGACCCGGACATCGGCACACTTCAGTTCAAAAAATTGTCTGAATGTTTATAAAAATTATCAAACACGATAACATACCTCTTCTAGACTAAAAGGAAACGTTTTATCGTCAACATAAATGAATTTTCCGAGAATTTTGTTTAAAATAAGCTCCCTTTCTCTAAAGAGGGCGCAAGTCAAGTAACAAGTAAAGTGCGCCCTCTTGTGGATAAAAATCTGCATTATTCTTTTTTCCGGCGACGACGCTTTTCATTCTGAGAAAACCTAATCCCGCTATTCATGGGTTGTCAACAGAGGGCGCTCCTTTTCTCTCTGGTTTTTGATGTTTTCCGATGGCTACGCCGCTAGAAGTGATCGATTTTTCAGAATTAAGGCGATCTTGTGGGATTTGTCCGCTATTTTTATTTTATTGCCAAGTAGTCTCTCTATCAATTTATGAAGAAAAATACACAAAATATTTTGGCCGTTGGTGGCCGATTGACAAAATGTCCAACGTTTTGATTTTGTTTATTTTTCTTTAATTTGCGATGTACAAAATTTCTTTTTACGGTTCTTTAACTGACATTTCGCCAAAGGTTTCAAAATAAATTATACATCAAATGAACGAGTATTGAAGTGGCTTCAAGGAAAACAGATTATGAAAAAAATTTAACAAGGCTTTAGACAAAGCGACTCATTTTATATCAAGTCGATCAAATTAAGATTTGCCACAATGATTAAAGAGGCTTGGTAATGAAATGTCAATTTCGATGGGAAAAAGGCCTCAAAATATTTTTTTTTTAACTTGAACTATATAATTAGATATGTCTGGTAAAAGCTATAACAAAAACTGGAATTTTTTTTTTTGAAGAAATGTCTGGGTCCCAAACCACTGTGCAATGTGAAAAATCCACTCGAAAGGTGCCGCGAAACGCTGACCACAGGCATATCGTTTCCAATTTACAGGCTGTAGTCTTCGTATTTTCATTACTGTGCATGCAGCAACAAATGCAAGAAACATTGAACGCTAGAGGGCATTTCACAACAGTGCTATAGCGCGTAAGTAATTGCCCTCTAATGACGAAATTGTGCCATAGCATACAAAAACCAGTAACAAACGCCTTGACAAAAAAATGAACCTGTCTGCGCATGCTCAGGAAAAGCGGTTGTTCCTTGACATTGCAATAACGCTGGTGTGGGCACAAACCATATAATCAGCATTGTCGTTGCTGGTACTCACGCATATTCCATCGACAGCATGGTCAACGGAGCACATTTCCGTGGAAATTTTAGCTTGTTTACGAAAAACTAGAGAACGTTCAGGCCTCATTCTACAAAAATGACCGATTTAGGATACCCTTGATGAACAAGAGTATTTAACTGTATTATAATGTAAGATTTTCTCTTTCTGATTTTGTGTTTCATGTATTTTGGGGGATTGCGCTCGGAATTTTATTCTCAAATTTCAGGCTAGTGAAAAGTTGTGCAGGCTAGTCAAATGTACAGCTGACTAGCCCGGCGGGCTAGTCAAGTCAAAAAGTTAGTGCAAGGCCTTTTATGCATTGGGAAGAACCCTGCTCTTGCCGAAATATTTCTTTTCAATCATCAGATGAGATGTCACTTGGAATTAGGGAACGTCCATGCTGCCTTAAATAGGCTTGTTGTTTCGTTCTTGAAATCCCTAGGGCACCTTTGTAAAGGGCACTCTATGAGGAATATGTAAATTACTATTGGAACATTTCAAGAGGCACCAAGGTACTAACATTTGGCAATGGAGGCAATTAAAGCATTAATAATAATAATAATACGCAGTTCTTATGTAGCGCTTTATACTCCCGATGGGTGTCTCAAAGCGCTCAGTATTTTTCCTACAAGGTATGTGGGGTTACGTGTTGAAGTATGAGACCTATTCCTTTGCATAGCACCTTGTAATGGTTTACAAGGTGCTGTGGCGCAATATGCAGCCAATCAAACCAGGAACACCGGGGCGAACCCCTTCTCTTTACGATAAGTGCACTGGGTTCTTTTACGTGCATCACACAACACACGGGACCTACGGCTTTACGTCCCATCCGAAGGACGAAGCATGTGGTTAAGTGTCTTGCTTAAGGACACAAGTGTCACGACTGGGATTCGAACCCACACTCTGTTGATTTCCAAGGAAAGGATTGCATAATTGGATTATTTATTGGAAGAAGGCTGAGAATTTCAGGCATTATGGCTAAGATCAGGACCCCCATATAATTTCATTCATTTTCATTTATTAATTCTGGTTATAAAGCAAAGGAATCTCAGAAAAGCAAACTTAATACCTATTCTAGCCAAGAACCAATGGAGAGAAGACAAGGAAGGAAGTTTCAGTTTTAAGGAAAACCCCTGATAAATATTCTAGGGAAAACCTGGTGGCGACTAAAAACCCAATCCTCGTAATGCCCCCGGCGTGATTCGAACCGGGATCCTAGAGGCATAAGGCAAGGAAATTTAGCACTATGCAAACCCAACCACCCAAGAGTCATTGGCTTTAGTTGAATGTTGCGTGAAATGTGACCCTTGGTGAAAAAATCATGAGGACAGGAATTTTTAAAATGTAACAAAAAGACAAGCTCAGTTACAGTTTTTGCTTCTTTTAAAAAATGCTTTTTAACAAAAAGGGTATGAATGGGAATAAAAGAGTAGTGACTTAGTCTTAAAGGGCAATGTCATGGCCGAGCAGTCTAGTTCACTGGACCAAAGCTCTGGTGCTGTCAGCAGCTGAGTGTGGGTTTGATACCTGGTCGTGACACTTGTGCCCTTGAGCAAGGCACTTAAGCTCTGGTGCTGTCAGCAGCTGAGTGTGGGTTTGATACCTGGTCATGACACTTGTGCCCTTGAGCAAGGCACTTAAGCTCTGGTGCTGTCAGCAGCTGAGTGTGGGTTTGATACCTGGTCGTGACACTTGTGCCCTTGAGCAAGGCACTTAACAGTAAAGAGTTGGGAAGGTAGTATATTCTGCTCTACCAGACATGCCTACATCCTTAAGGACTGTGAAGGGGGTAACCCTGTTTCAGCCCCAGGAGTAGGTGGTAACGTGCCCGGGGTGACAGTTGACTTGCGTCAACAGCCCAAATCAGTTAAGTGTAGCCCTCACCTCAAAATGGTCATCTGTGGCCTTGTGATGTTACATGTACATGTAGGTGATCTCTCATTGAAAAAAATTAAAGATTAAAACCTTGCAGGACCACTCGGTCAGGACCCTGCCTGTTTTAAACGGCTGTTGAAAACCTCGTCGCAACTCTGTTATTCCCTTATTTAATAACACGTGGTTGGCAGCCTCAGAAGTGGCCGAAATAACCTTGTTTAAAATAGCATAACATTTATTTTAAAATATACAAAGAGTAATTTACAATTTGTTTTACAAAACCACACATTCTTAAGAGAAAAAAACTGTTTAAAAAACCTAAAACAAATACAACCAAAACGTAATCTTTTATTCAACGACTATTTATTTCCAGGTCTGTGTATGTACTTCATCTCTCAGATCACAAACAACCTGATCCTAACCAGCATCACCGTAGTCACATGTTACATCTCCTACTCCATCTTTGGATTTTGCCGACGAGGTAACACACAGAGCATGCTCTATGACCTTGAAGATAAGGTCAGCGATCTCCATGACAAAACGTTCGCCATGGAGAGGAGTTTAGACAGAATTGATGAGAAGCTTGATGTAATTTTAGAAAGAAATTCTTAGAAGTTAGTTTGGAAAATTCCAAACCCTTTTTATTTAAGTTAAATACATTTTTATCAGATATGCAAACAATCTAAGTTCTGCAGGTTTGTTTTTCAATTTTCTGTTATTTAACTTATGTTTTAACCCTTTCAATACCATTGTCGAGTTTACTCGACAGTGCGCCGTGTAGTGCTTCCGTACCAATGTCGAGTTTACTCGACACAAAAAGCAGCGGCGTTTGAGAGCCTGTAATTATTTTGTTTGGCGCCCTCTGCTGTTGACCTTTATATAGACGGGTAGCTTGTTTATCGAGCTTCACAATGGTGTGTATTGTATAGGGGGTCGCCATTACGATATTCCGAGAAAAATTACATTGCATGCAGCAGTACTTCCAGATTTCACGCTTCCGTTTTCCCGACAAAAAATCACCATCATGGCTGTTCGTGACCTGGAGGTTTTGGTTGAAATATTTGTCGTAAGTGACTCCGAATTGGACTCGGAAATATCTGAAGAAGAACCAGATGAAACTCGTGATGTTTCGTCGCCAGGCACGTTCAATTATGACAACTATCCTGATGATATACCGGTAGATGGACCGAGCACGGCACCCGTTCAACGCCGTGTGCTTGGGCGTGGACCCGGCGGGCCTCGACCCATTCGCGCTGATCGAGGTGACAAAGGACATAAAGATAATGTATACAAATTTGACATCATATAAAAGGTAATTTCATAAGCTACAAATTGTATGCATAAAGTTTTATCACAAAAATATGTCTTCACACAGAAAATCAAGATTGAAAAAATGTGAACACTGCACGTTGCTTTTTTCGTGTGTGTGTGTGAAAAAATGCGGTACACAGCAGTGTGACCCCTATAAAAAATGCGGTATTGATAGGGTTAAGGTATTTCAACTTTACATTTTTGTACGGTCAATTTGTCATTAGTCGTTTGTAAGAGGAGGGGCTGTTGTGACAATTTAATATTGATTTATGAATTATTCTTGCAGTAACTACTAATAAGTAGTTCATTGACTAACAGAAAAATAATGTTAAAAAAGGGAATTTGCTGTAGTTAGTTACTTTCCGAGCGAAATGACCTGTGGTATAAATGCACACATTATGGATGGCCTGATGTTTTCACCCTATAGCAGTCGTTCTTAAAGGATAAATGAAAGTCAGTGCATAAACATAAAAGTTGATTAGTGTCACAGACAAAATTAATTTAAAAGTACATGTCATTGTAATGGTTTGAAAAAATAAAAAAACAAAAAGTTAAGAAATGAAAAATAGCTCATTGTCTTTATCAACTTTGATCTTCAATAATCTTTTTCATCTATTATGACCAGAGCAGAGAAAAGGTACTTCAGGATTACTTTGTAATTTGTCCCCAAAAAAACATTAGATGTGTGTTTAATAAAAACTAAAATAGTTCTTGCCAATCTGAGTTCATAAAAGTTATCTCATGTCTACAAAAGTTGTCTGTTTACTGCACTTAAGAAACATGGTGAGGGTTTGAAAGTAGGGTCAAAGATTGGTAAATACTCCAAAAATTAATGACCATAAAAACTCACTTGATAGTATGTATAAACTGTTTCCAGTAAGGATTCCCTTTGAAGTAGTATGGTTTGGATAATTTTGCACCCAAAAACATTTGAATTTGAGAAACAATTCTTGCATGAATTGTTTCTCTGATTTCTGAGGGTTGGTGCTCGTTCGCAAATGCTGCGGCCAGAGATGCGGTTGGTACCCGCTGTCACCTCACTAAGCGTGGGTGGATTCAACCTTCTTGTGAAAATAATGTGAGAGTTTGTTTGCTGTTTTCTCAACAAGTAGACACAGTATCCAGCTGAAACTTTCACAGGTGACTTTTACTGTATCTTTCTTTATAATGTTGTCAGCATAGCGTTGACAAAAACCAATCTTTGAACCAACCTTTAAAAGCATTACAACTGCATTAAAATGTGACCCCAAAAGGAGAAAAATCGGCCTGAAATTGCTAACAGCATTCTATAGACCTTTATCCCATGATTGGTTGCTTTAATCCAACAAATTTAGAATATTTGAGGACATTGTTACAAACTGTGGCTATCTGTTTTTGCTTTGCATTTATGGCTTTCCATAGTTTTCCAACCTTGGTTGGCAAAAAAACTCGGGCTGTGATGTTGTAATAGAAAGGTCTATACATTACTTTTGGAAATAGTTAGAATGGGCAGTTCTAACGATCAAGACACCAATTTGTTAATTTTGGTGTTTTGAGCTTACAGGGTACAGGGCTAAATTTGACTATCTAACGGTTTTTCAAGTCTCAATTAACCTTTGTGTAAATGTATTTAATCTTGATATCAAACTGAAAAGTTGTTAATTTCTTGTTGTTAACTGTTGGTAGAGTAGTTTTATACAGCTTATATGAAATCAAGTTGAACTTAAAATTATGTTTGGCATTATGATGCGATTTTTTGATTTGTGTACATTTAGCTTTAACAGTCTTTTTATGGCATGCAGTGCGTTTTTGTATTTATTTGAACAATCATATGAAAATGATAGCTAAAATATGTTAGTATTTTCGGAAATGTATTTATTGAGGAAATTGTACAAGATGAAAGTATCGCATTCTTTGTGTAGTCCTTGGAAAAGGGGATATTGTGTTCCTAGGTTATTCAATAGTTAAACGGGGAGGGGGGTGGAATTGTGTCTGGTATCCTATTTCTGTCAAGCAATCTTATGTGTTTAGCATTTCTATGGACATGAAAGTGGTCCCTGGTTATGACTCGTTGTACACTCATACAAAAAGTGAGAGTAAAATCATGACATTTAAACTATGGATCAATTAGTTAAACCATAATTATTTAGCTTAACATCTATCCTCACCACTGAGAACTTGGAACTTGTGTGATTGTAATGTCTATCTGTCATTTTATAAAAGTACAGTCAATAATCCTGGAGTCCACCTCAAGTTTTCATGATAAATGTTTTTATGAATTAAACAAAATTGTTAAGATTTCTCCTGTAGCAAACTTGTATCCTTGGAAGTGAGTTTTTAATAGTGGTACATGTATCTATAGTGGTGTATATATGTATAAAGGCATAAATATGACTGCTTGCTGAAAACATTTCTTTAAAGCTGTAGTCTAGTTGATGCTGTCATCGGCATTCTAGATTTTAGTTTGAGATATTAACCTTTTGCATTAACGACTCTTGCAACTAAGCGGAAAACGAACCTATTAGTGAAAGTTAAGGTTTAGGGCCTGTTAGGTTATTCATTTCATCTCTAAATCGGAAGATATCGCTATCAAGATTGCTTGGCGGATAAATATGTTTTCACGCTCATTTTGTGGAAATATGAAGAGAAAGCACCTGCCTTCACCCAACAATAATTATGAGCATTGAAAGATAGTAGTGTTGTAGTCGAAGCCCGATAGGTCGAGATCGAGACCTGAAGTTCGAGGGGGAGACAGAGACCTGAGATTAGCAAAATTGGTCTTTAGACCAGACTCGAGTCTCAAGACCTACAACACTATAGTCTCTGGTCTTGTTTTGATTGCAGCAGAAGCATTTCTCCCTTTTACCTACAGACCTTTTTTTTTATCATGATGCGGCCCTCTTGATTTTTCTCCAATCCAAATCATTGTACTCAAACTGAGGCTGGAAGAAAAAATAGCCTAGTTCCGTTTTGTGTGTGATGAACACTAGCTTTCATTAGTAGTACTGGATACAGGGAACATGACCAAGATGGTGGCAGCATGATAAAGGTCTATAGGGATAACTGTATGTATAGGTCTAGTGTTTGCTTTGCCAAGTGTTAATTTCTGGTTTAGATTTTAGAAAGTACTGATAGTGTTGATTATAAATATTTGGCTCAAAGTCATGGCTTTGACGATGGACTATTAAGCATGGCATTATACTTTTCACAGAAATAATCTACTTTACCGCCACTCATGTGAAGTTTGAACTTTGGCATCGCAGTATTGCATGTGTATGTCAAGGCATTTATGGTTGTGACTCAAGAGCTCATTTAATTGGCCACTAGTATAATTGGCTGCCAGTATAATTGGCCACAAGTACTACAACAAAACATCTCAGCAAGTTTCGGGGTGTAAGAAGAAAACAAATCTTTAACAGCTTTCTCCAAATGACTTTCAAGTGCACTGGACTCGAGCTCTGGGGTTCGAGTCCCGGTTTTAACACTTGTGTCCTCAAGCAAGGCACTTCACTGTTATTACTTTAGTCCTTTGGATGGGACATAAAGCTGTTGGTCCCATGTGTTGTGTAAAGCATTCATGTGCTTTCACAACCCTGATCCGTTCACTCCAACTGCAAAAGACCAGGGCCCAATTTCATGGCTCTGCTTACCACCGAATTCTGCGCTTGCGATCACCATTCTCAGCTTACCGAGCAAGTGCTGAATTTCTGCACTAGCTGTGTAAGCGTAGATTATCTAGTAATGTGGACTACGCAAGCGCACAAGCAAAAATTCCCTGCTAACCAGTGAAATAAGCTTGACATAAGTGCGTCTAACTGCACAAGTCCCCTAAAAAACACTGGGAATCATGAGTGATCAGGGTGGGTGGCAAGTTGTGGCTGATCGGTTTAGTGCATCGGACTCGAGGCTACCACAATAATGTTTGAAACTGCAGTCTAAATATTAGGAGACCGATAGGAATGAGAAGAAAATAATATATATATATTTTTTTCACCGGGCAGATTTTAAAAACTCGGATACAAGTTTTCAAATAATAAACCACAAGGGAAACTGATGACTGGGTAAATTTTAAATGATTTTGGGTTGAACAAGGAATTGACTAGAGCGGGATTTGAACCAACGACCTCCGGATTGACGTGCCGGCGCTCTACCAACTGAGCTATCTAGCCCTACGATGGCGGTCTCCCTATTTTGTCAATATCCTTGTTCAAGTTTTCAGATACAAGTCTGAAGTTTCTAATCCCTGACTAAGTAAAGTAAAATGTTTCTAAACTGCTCTTCACTCCTACAGTACTCCATGGAATAAATGTAACTCTTCAAATATGATTGTATATCAAATTGATTTATGATTTTATTAAAGACGGATGTATTAATATTAATACAAAAGGTGGAAGTTCAACAATATTTTATTTTGTTTCCTTTTGTAGAAATATCGCTGCAGTTTCCCTTTGACAATATGAAATTAATTCTTAATGAAAATGTTTAAACAAATTTGGGTGAAATAGTTTTTAAATTTAACCCGTTACATCAAGTTTGATACCATAACTTTTACCAGTTGCATCAAGTTTAATACCATAACTTTAACCAGTTTCATCAAGTTTAATACCATAACTTTAACCAGTTGCATCAAGTTTAATACCATAACTTTAACCAGTTTCATCAAGTTGAATCTATAATTTTAACCAGTTTCATCAAGTTTAATACCATAACTTTAACCAGTTTCATCAAGTTGAATCTATAACTTTAACCAGTTTCATCAAGTTTAATACCATTAACACGCTGGAATGTCCGCTCATAAACAAGAATTATAAAGCCAACAAAAACAACAAAATTTTCATCTTGATTTTGTTGGATGTAATTTTAAACTAGTATATACATATAGTAATCAAATAACAAATGGGCTTGGTACATGTTGGAAGGCTATTTACAAATGTAGTTCACCTAAATATATTTTGTAATTGTGTGACGCAGTGTCATCATGTGACAGTTTCATCGGCATGAAGTGTCATGGGCGATTTCTTGTACTATTCGAAGTAAATAAAGTCCAACATGACAGCACATTTTAACCTCCACGCTTTCAATATACAATCTGCCTTCATCAACATCTATGGATCTTTTTGTTTAATTTTTTTTACAAGGTGTCAAAAAAGACAGTTTCTTTAAAAACAAGTGAATGCTATAAAACACAACGGCAATATGCTGTGACGGCAAATGTGCCAAATATCCCACATGTAACCATTTCCCTCCAAAGTATCAGATACCATCAAATTTTTTTAAATTTATTTCAAAACACTTAAATCTCCACTTACACACAGAAAATGTTATCTTAACTTTGTGGGAAAGGGTTATTACAAAAAGCAGATTACATTTCTCAGTGTCACATCATTCATGATGGATAACAAAAACTATTTACATTTTAATTGATTTATTTATGTATTGGAAATCACATTTCCAAAGCTCCTTCGAATTTCTCGGCAGACGCTGGAGGAGTGACTATGCTTGGTTTGTGTGTTTGTTGCATCTTGCTCGTGTGCTCCAGTAAGGAGAGGCAGACAAAGGCCCAGTTGTAAAGGTTCTGGGCTGGGAGTGAACCATGCTTCGCTACGGCTCCATGCGGAACATCTGTCAAATAAAAACAACGAGTAAGACACTTAACTTCAAACTTAGTCTTGCAATCCAGGTGTCACAGATTCTAGTCCCCATCATGAAATAACTTGGTGCTAATCCCCATTATGATATCAGATGTCTTCTTGGGTTCTAATTTAGATGTAATGGGTTCTATAGTTCCATCATGAAATCACTTGGTTCTGACCCATTATGAAATTAGATGTTTTGGGTTTATATACTAGTCATAAAATCAGTCGTCTTGGGTTCTAATCCCAACCATCAAATCAGGTGTCTTTGGATCTAACCCCCCTTCATGAAATCAGGTGTCTTGGCTTCTAATCCCAATCATGAAATTAGGTATGGGTTCATACCCTAGTCATAAAAAATGTTGTCTCTGGGTTCTAATCCCTATTATGAAATCGGTGTTATGGGTTCTAATCCCAACATGAGTATTGTAATGCAGGCGCCTACAATTTTGACATTAGGAAAATAAAATGATTTTCCTTTAACTCAGTTTGTATCAGAACTGCTCATCCAAAGCTGTAATCTTCTTCAAACCTAGAAAATAACTTTCTGTCTTATATAAATTGGGAACTGAGAATAATAATATTTTAGGTTCCTTCTTTAAATGTTCTCAGTGGCTATTGGTTAAAGCTTTGGTTAATTTCTTACCTTTGAGCCTGGATGCAATTTTACTGACAGCACCAACAGCTTCGGAGGCTGTTGGGTCAAATTCCTCAATCTTCCGAATCAGCTCTTGATTTACATACTAAGAAGAAGAAGAAGATGATAAATTGTTATTTATGTTAGGGCCCTAGTTGATACAGCTACCTGTCCACCTATCTTTCTCTGCCAGGGCTCGATCATCTTAGCTCTCTCTGAAATTGAGCCCTGGGCCCAATTTCATGAAAATAAGGCTAAAACTTTTCAGCTAAGCACAAATAAGCAGGATACCAGTTACAAATTGTACTTGTAATATGGTATGTTGGCTGGTAACCTTATTCTGGTTAGCATAATTTTGGTGTGCTTAGCATCTTTTCATGCTTAAGCAGCTCTATGAAATTGGGGCCAGGCCTGATACTTTGTTCTCGTAAGGGCAAGGCAGTTTTTACTTGAGCATTTCAAGTGGCACCAAGGCAACAGCTGGGGGTCAGAGAGGCAATTACCTCTGTTGTCTCATTGAAGAGTCAGTCATGTATTGTACCTGCAACTGGTGCCGACGATAAACAACTTTGAACATTATCGTGTAACTTCTTTTTACCTACCTGCTTACAAGTGTTCCACGACTCCAGCTCTCCCTTATCTGATTTATCCTTGAAGAACAGCGTCAAGACGGACACCAAGATGTCATGGATGACCTTAGGGGGATCCTTGTAGCTCTTAAGCTCAGCAAAGGCCCTGGTGTTTAACTTGCCGACAGTCTCACGCAGATCGGTCAACATGATGCGGTCGAACATGATGTCGATACGAGACTCTTCGCTTCCTTTCTCAGCCTCTGTGGGAAGGTCGGAGATGCAAAGAAGTTTTTTTTTAAAGAGAGAGCACATCAAAAATATCTTCCTTTCCTTTTGTTGAATTACTGACAAGCTGAACAAAATGCATTTGGTTCTCAATATGTGGCATGTTGTAACCCCCCCAGCGTTGTAGCCACGCCGGTCGGCGCCGTTCGGGTGTAACCGGCATTTGCTATTGCCGACCGCCACACAGACTAGATGAACATCCTACCGACCGGCACAAAATGCAACAAAGTTACAATAAAATGAACTACCTCTTTTACACAGTCGATCGCTTGTTCAGTTTGAACGGTAAACTTGTTTTTCCCCAGTTGTCAATGATTAAATAAAACACATTTTCAACCCAAAGGAAGCCGACAGTTGGATGTCCTTTTCTTTAATGTTAGCCCCAGACAGCTGGACACTATCCAGACATGTCAGGGAGAATGATTGACCCTCCAATTGAGACCCAATTACTCTTATCTATAATCCTCTGCAGTTTGTTACACAATTGTTTTAGTTTGCAATACTCTTGCTTCACTCAAAAGACAAGCCGCGTGCGTGGTGTCTTTGTAGCTAATCCTCTACAGTTGTTATACAATTGTTTTACTTTGTAATACTCTTGCTTTACTCCAAAGCGAGCCGCGTGCGCGGTGTCTGTGTGGTGTTGTGACCTGGTTTTGTGACTCTTCGGAGTGGGTTTCGTGTTCTTTTAAACCTGGAAAGTGTGTTGACATCTGCTGGCTTTTAGATTTAATGTTTGTTTTTGAATAAGATATGATTTATTAACATTTTATTCATGCAAATTGTTCCATCGGGTTTACCACCCATGGGGAAACCCCTGGCCAATTTTCAAAATAGTATTTTTTGGTAAATTGCTTTTTCCAGAGTACAACTAATAGTTTATTTATAGCCTTCAGGCCTTTGTTAAAATAACATGTTTGGCCTTTGTGCTCTATCTACTGGCTTTGGAGCCCTCCAAAATTTTGTTTGCTCCAAGACCAAAGTGGCCTTGCCCTAAAAATGTTGAAGCCTATTGAAACTGTAATGAAGTTTTAAATAACAGATTTACATACCTTAAAATGCATTACAAAAATCATGTCTCAGAAAACCCATACAAATCCATTTTTAAAGCAGTAAAATTAAAAGCTTCGCTCTATTTTGATTGTAAATTAGCCGGCACTCAAAAAGTTCTAGCTACAACCCTGAACCCCCCCCCCCCTTTATTGTTTATTCATTGTGTTCTGGGAATCTCAGGAATCCCTTAGAGGATTTTAGGGGGTGGGTGTACTTCTGTACAAGAGAAAAAGATTGTGTTCAAGTATGGGAACATTTAGGGGGGACGCCCTCTGCCACATATCGGGCATGGCATAGAAATGTGTTGATAGACTGACTAAGGGTCACTTGCTTGCAATAAACAGGATTCCATACAGAACAAAAATGTATTTATTTATTTATTTAAAACCATATTTAACGAGGGTGACCCATCCAGCACAGCTGATCATTTGGGGCCCTCACATAATAAGTCCTGTATAAATCTTTCTGGCTCAAAAGTCCAAACAGGTGTACCTGGACCGATCCAGTGGATCGATCGAGCTAGCCGCACAGGAAAGTTCAAAATGCTAACGTGCATGTTCCCTCGTTTGGAATTGCGGTCGTATGCCATAAGGAAACGATTCTTATTGCTTAGAACGTGCCCGACGTTTGAGACGCTACTTCATTCACCAGTAAATTAACTCCATCTTGTATTACCTTAATTCATGCAGACTAAAGTGATTCGGTAAAAGCAGAAATCAAACTTGACTTTTTCTGAGAAAAATGGACCTCAAAATATTTGTATGGGAATGTTTTGGTTCATTCCTGACTTTCAATAAAGTTCAATCAAAACAGCCTTGAATATGAGATTTTGACGGTTGAAAAATTCCTCCTTGGAATGCAAATATCCGTTAGTTGTTGAATTACAATGACGTCATGTTTCAAAGTCAGTTATGAACCAAAACATCCCTGTATAAAAAACACCAAAGGAGTGGAAAATTCAAAGTGTGGTAAACAGAGGCGAGTCTTACCCAGTACAATGGTCCTGTCTCCACCCTCGGACTCCATGGAGACCTCACGGTGAGCAGCTTGGAGGAGTTTCAACATCCTCTGCACCTCCTTATTTTCATGTCCAGCTAACTGCTTCAAGTCACCAATGCCGAGATCAATCAGTGCTACAGCACGACCGTCCGGATCTCTGAGAGGGAAGGCAGTATGGCGCTGACCGTATGCATCGGCTGTTACAGTGTCTGAGTTATCAACACACTTGAACAGGTAGTCCCTTTTAAAAGATAGGGGGAAAAAGAACTTAATGAATCTGGTTGTGATTTGGGGTTGAACGAAGAAAAATTGACTAGAGCGGGATTTGAACCAACAACCTCTGGATTCATGTGCCAGCACTCTACCAACTGAGCTATCGAGCCCTACATTGGCGGTCTCCCTATTTTGTCAATATCTTTGTGGCAGTCGGAAGCCATACAACCGTAAACGCCGTGTAGCCAGGGATCACACCCAAGTTTACGATACAACCGGAAGCGGCAGACAGGGGATCATCTTAAGGATCATCTTAATCAAAATTTGTAAAAATGCAAAAAGTAGTGATAACCCAAGGTTTTGACTCGAGCAGAGTCTTTCAAGGCCAAAATACAAAGCAACACAAGCGTGTGTACCTATACCATAGGTCACTTTGATCTGTAAGAAGCTTACAACAGCTGTTTTTTTTTATGATTGCTAACATTCGATAGTGTTAAGGAAAATAAAACCTGCCCTGATTTGGGAAGAATGTGGGTATGAACAGCTCCAGAAAAATTCTCCAGTCTTTTTAAATGCCTGATAATGTTGCAAAAATGTCAGGGTTCGAGTTTCAATGGAGCTGTTATTCAAAGAAAATTAAAGAGAAATGATGACATTTGTGCCGAGTTAAAATAATTGTTTAAAGCCAAAATCGGTTCGATGTTTCATCAATGTTTACTTCAACAGTAAAACAAATTTTAAGCACAAAGTAGTGCTACAAAAGATTTGGCATTGTCTTGTTTCCGTTACGCCAATTAACTGATATTTTTCCACACCACCACCACACCTAGGACTAAATCTTATGGGTCCAAGGCTTTTTCACACACTTCACCCAAGTTGTGGAACACCGTTCCATCTTCACTAAGAACTGCTCCTACCCTGGACAGTTTCAAATCCAACCTCAAACCCTACCTATTTCAACTGGCTTTGAATTTCTCTCGTTCTTTGTAATTTTCAGTTTTTGTAAAGCGCATCGAGATTTCTCCCAGTTGTTTTGCGCTATATAAGATTTACTAATACTACTATCATTATTATTATAATTATTATTATTATTTCATCTTATCACAGCATGAAAAAAAAAATCACATTTTCCTTTGTGCCGGTAACTCCTTGAGTCGGGCTACGTCCCGTAGCCTTAGATCTCAAGGGTCTTTCTCAGGATTCTCGCTGTTCCCAAAAGTGCTGCCTTCTGTAACAGATCTACCTCACATTTGTCCCTATTTCATCTAGATGTTTCCCCAGTGCTTTGGGAATTGTGCCAAGTGCTCCAACCACCACAAGGACGACTTTCACTTTCACCTGCCAAATCTTACAAAGTTTCCTGGCCAGGTATTGGTACTTTTTGATATTTTCTACCTCTTATTATTATTATTATTATTTTTATTATTTTCATCTGTTTACCTGAATAGGTTTTCTTTTCTCTCAAGACGTGAAGGGTTCTCGTGGACTGTGATATTTCCGTTACAATCAGTTGTCATCATGCATCTCAAAACAATATCTTCAATCTATAGTATGTCAAGCAGGGAAGGAGACAAAGAACATGATTGAAGTTAAGAAATGATACAGTCGCATCATTATCTGCTAAATCCTTTCTGAGTACAGAATCTATCAATCTAGAAATCTATAAAGGTTAAATAAAATTAGCTGACCCATGGTTTGCAATTTTTACCATTTTAAAATCATGTAATTTTTACTGTGTAATTTGTTGCAATTTGGCCTCTTGCAACAAGTTCGAATTTAAATAAACCATTAATAATAAAATGCAATTTATTATTTATTGGCCTCATGTTTCAACTCTAGCAAAGAGTCTCCATAAATTCAAAAGCTAAATGAGAAATAAGCCATTGAGATAACCTTTGCATGCTGGGGTCAAAACATGAGGCTGTTAACAATTTGTCAAATCAATCGGCCATCGCACAGGGCACTTTTCAGAGGCAACTTTGAGGCAACTCACTGCACTGCATGCACAAGGAACTTAATGTTTTTTCAATTTGCTTGTATTGCTAAGGCCACTTGGCTCTTGTTTTTTTGTTTTTTTCCCTTTTTTTTTTTTTTATATTCTAATCTAGTTTTTGTTTTCCTTTGTACATTGTAGCGATCTTGGCCTTTGGGTCACCTGTTTCAACTTGTTATGTGATAATATTAAATAAACAAGAAATGTAACACTTCGGCAGCACCAGAGTCATTATATAATCTGTGACTCATTATCCCCATGAAAATAATTAGAAAAACTGAAATGTGAACGAATTTTCTTCATGGAGATTGCCTGGAAATGGTTGCCTGGAAATTGCCCAGTGTGATACGGTCTTGTGAAGTAACTGGGTTATCAAATAGCCCAAATTGCAAATGTAATTTCAAAACTGCAACTCTGATGTGCCGTGAACATTGCCAACCCCACTCTAGGCAATATCATGGTCATCATCTGTCACAGGAATAGGATCGGTTTTGGTGGTAAGGTTTAAAACAAAGGTCTATTGGTATCATAAAATCAAAACGTTTTACAAGTGCCATCACGCCAAAATCGGTTAGTTTAAAACAACTCAGAAAACTCTTTGTTAGTAAAAGTTGAGGCTGAAAGTTTGGGGTCCAGAAATAGTGATATGAATCCGAAATGGAACTGCGATAAGTATGTTTGATACAAATTCAACCCCAATTAGTTAATGGCCTGACATTTTGACCCTAGCATAGTCTTTCTCCCTTCGAGAAAGACTCTGCTAGGGTTGAAAACTTCAGGTCATGAACTATTTTTTGCATTTATACCATAGGTTCTTTTGGTTGGTAAGCAGTTTGCAACAGCTAATTCTATTTTCACAAATTCAACAAAACAGCACAACAAGCCTATCTTTTCAGCTTTATTGCTGTTATATCTACAATTTTTACTGATATATCTACAATTTATTTGAGCTTGTATCTTTAGTTTGCAGAACTATTGCTGAGCTAGTTGTGTGAAATCAGTATGCAGGGCCCTGCAGCATTTGATTTCATGAACGTAATTTCGATTTGAAACTTAACATAGTAGGAATACAATCTAGTAAGGTTGGTAGTATCGCCATGTACATGAGTAGGATTTGAAACTTTGCATGATGGAGATACGATCTAGTAAGGTTTGCACGTACCACCATGTACATGAGTAGGATTTGAAACTGTGCATGGTGGAGATACAATCTAGTAAGGTTTGCACGTACCACCATGTACATGAGTAGGATTTGAAACTTTGCATGGTGGAGATACAATCTAGTAAGGTTTGCACGTACCACCATGTACATGAGTAGGATTTGAAACTTTGCATGGTGGAGATACAATCTAGTAAGGTTTGCAATAACACCATGTACATGAGTAGGATTTGAAACTTTGCATGGTGGAGATACAATCTAGTAAGGTTTGCAGTAACACCATGTACATGAGTAGGATTTGAAACTTAGCATTGTGGAGATACAATCTAGTAAGGTTTGCAGTAACACCATGTACATGAGTAGGATTTGAAACTTTGCATGGTGGAGATACAATCTAGTAAGGTTTGCAGTAACACCATGTACATGAGTAGGATTTGAAACTTTGCATGGTGGAGATACAATCTAGTAAGGTTTGCAATAACACCATGTACATGAGTAGGATTTGAAACTTTGCATGGTGGAGATACAATCTAGTAAGGTTTGCACGTACCACCATGTACATGAGTAGGATTTGAAACTTTGCATGGTGGAGATACAATCTAGTAAGGTTTGCACGTACCACCATGTACATGAGTAGGATTTGAAACTTTGCATGGTGGAGATACAATCTAGTAAGGTTTGCACGTACCATGGTGGAGATACAATCTAGTAAGGTTTGCACGTACCACCATGTACATGAGTAGGATTTGAAACTTTGCATGGTGGAGATACAATCTAGTAAGGTTTGCACGTACCACCATGTACATTGTACATGAGTAGGATTTGAAACTTTGCATGGTGGAGATACAATCTAGTAAGGTTTGCACGTACCACCATGTACATGAGTAGGATTTGAAACTTTGCATGGTGGAGATACAATCTAGTAAGGTTTGCACGTACCATGGTGGAGATACAATCTAGTAAGGTTTGCACGTACCACCATGTACATGAGTAGGATTTGAAACTTTGCATGGTGGAGATACAATCTAGTAAGGTTTGCACGTACCACCATGTACATTGTACATGAGTAGGATTTGAAACTTTGCATGGTGGAGGTACAATCTAGTAAGGTTTGCAGTAACACCATGTACATGAGTAGGATTTGACACTTTGCATGGTGGAGATACAATCTAGTAAGGTTTGCAGTAACACCATGTACATGAGTAGGATTTGAAACTGTGCATGGTGGAGATACAATCTAGTAAGGTTTGCACGTACCACCATGTACATGAGTAGGATTTGAAACTTAGCATTGTGGGAACACAATATAGTATGGCCTGCAGTAACACCAGGTTCTTAAGAGACTGGTTCTTTTCATAACTCAAATAATTTCCATGGTGGTTATGAATGGCTTCAAAATGAAGAATGTGGCTACTCAAAGTTTACCTGGTGGATACTTATTTCTTAATATCATGTTTACCATTTTACCATATACATTTACTTTGGAGAAGAAAACAAAATTGAGACGATACCATTTGGTCTGAGAGCTAACCTGCTTGGCCACTTCTTCCTGTAAGTACCCGTGAAATTTTGATTTTTTATTCCCAGCTCTCCGTCGATGCATGACTTGAACCTCCTACGTTTTGGTTACCACGGCAACAGAGGAGAATGCGTACGCAGAAACCACACAGCCAATGATTTGGATGAGTAACACACCATGGGTTAGAAACACACACACACAAACACAATGCACAAAAAAAGAACAACAGTGAAAAGAACGAGGATAAAACAATGAAGAAAAAAAATCGAAACCAAACACAATTTAACATTCAATTAAACTTTGGCTTGCTGCCTAGTTTTTCTATTTTTTAGCAAATTTCAATTTTTCTCATTCAAAATAATGAGATTAAAACCATTCAAATATTTTCAACAGTAAGTACAAATCAACGTTGTTAGTACAAAGCAATTGAGAAAGCATAATTTTCTGAATGCTGTTCAAATCCAAATTTGGCCTGTTGCTTAATTTTCTAATTCAGAAAATTTCAGTTGTTATCACTCAAAAGAATAAGATTAAAATCATTCAGAAATTTTCAACACTAAATACAAAAAAACATTACAAGTATAAAATAGTAGAGAAAACATATACAAAAACAAGCAAGAGTTAATATGCCATCAGCACAAACACAATGAACATTTTTCTACAAATTGTTTACCAAAACTAAAATGCCCTCCACCCCAGAAAGAGAAAAAACAAGAAACAGGTACAAAATCACAAACTTCTATCTTGTAAGATGCACAACGACGTTATTGAAAAGGAAAATGTATGATATCTTTGTCAAACTCATTGGATTTTAGGAAGGAAAACTGATTTTTACAATTTGCGGAACTAAAGTTTATCTTAAACATTTTAAACGCTTAAAAAACATTAATCTTTCTTTTATTGTAACCAAAGAAACAGAAAACTTGGTTAGTTTATAAAGATGTACTGAGCCCTTTAATAAACTCCACTGGAATGAAAACAAATTGGAAAGAAAGAGAGAGACCAAGGGAAATAACGCCAAAAACTACAAACAACTAAAGCAACATATTGTCCTTACAACTGAACTATTTACCAATCACAAATAGAACTATTGTAACTATGCTATAAAACGGTTAAGTCAAAAGCCACATATGCGCTGGTTTGCACATCAAACTTTTTTTTCAAACCTCAAACAGACTGATGTTTTTGCAACATCTTCTGATCCTACCTTCTCATCTGGTTCAACAATGTAGACATTAATCTCCAGTACGCTCGGGCTGCGTCTATGGATCCAAGCGAGGGCACTCTCTGTGATGCGTAGCGTCTTCTTTCTTATGTCCACATACTGGTGAGCTGCACTGAAGGATTTAGCTACGCCCTGGGTAATGAGAATTAATGTACACAACTGTTTACATCAAGGTCAAGCGTGTTGTGCCCAAGCTGTAAGAGCTCCGGACTCAAGCTCTGGTGTTTCTGATCAGCAGAGGGTGGGTTCGAGTCCTGATTTTGACACTTGTATCCTTAAGCAAGACACTCAACAATTAATGCTACCTCCTTCGGACGGGACACAAAGCCATTGGTCCCATGTGTTGTGTAATGCATATAAAAGAACCCATGCATTTACACTCTATTGCTAAGAGAAGGAGTTTTCCCCGGTGTGTCTGGCAGTGGCTGCTGAATGTACCACAGCACCTCGCAAATCTTTATAAGGTGCTACATAAATCGATCTCATATTGTTAAAAATCTAGAAAACCTGTCTTAATGTTTCTGTTTCTTCAAGCGCCTTGAGTACATTATTGGCAGATAAGTGCACTATATAAGACTCTTCATTATTATTATGAAATGTACAAAATAGCAACTGTGAGCTTTTCCCTCTTTTTGTTTCTGAAGGTACAGTATGTCGTTTTGTTAAGAAGTTAGTTCACTATTGTATGAGCTACCTGAAACGCAAGCATTTGTTGCAGGCCTAGCATTACAGGGTACGTAGGCCATGGCCTCTGTTTTCCTGGTCTTCGCCTGGCTTGGTACCTCTTCTAAAACTTCTCATAGACTTTAAGATATTCCGATGTAAATGACCTTTCGCAAAATGAAAAATGGCCTTGCCCTCTCAAAGATGAAACTCCAGGCCTGCTATTTTCTATTTTTCTAATGGCATCCCCCGAACAAAGATATTGACAAATAGGGAGACCGCCAACATAGGGCTAGATAGCTCAGTTGGTAGAGCGCCGGCTTGTTAAACCGGAGGTCATTGGTTCAAATCCCGCTCTAGTAAATTTTTCTTTGTTCAACCCAAAATCATTTTCAATTTTTGTTAAGTTTTCTTAAAAATCAAGCAGTCTGTTGGAATAAATGCTCTTGCACCAATATTACTGTAACATTGTTTTAAGGTAGAGTCATAAATTGTTTTTTGACAAAAAGGTAGTGTTGTAGATTGTTTTTTGTCGGGCAAAATTATCAAGAAAGTTTCAGCTGAATACAGTGTCAAGGTATTTGCACAAAAACGGCAAAGCCTTCCATGAGGTGACAGCGGGTACCAACCGCATCTCTGGCCGTAGCATTCACGAACGAACACCAACCCTCAGAAATCTGACAAACGATTCATGCATGAATCATTTCTCAGCTTCAAATGTATTCGTTGATTTCTAATCAACAGGGGCATCTCAGACGAAACAATTTTGCAGGCTGCTTACTACCATTACTACCATTAAAAATTTACTGTAACTTTAACGTTAACTTGAAATGTGAAATGTCTAAACATTGGTTGCTTAGGGATGACTAGATATTCCTACCTGGAAGAAGCTGATCTCATGGGTGATAAAGATGCTTTTTTCCTGAGGGTCATTCAGAGTGTCAATACCCATGACCCCAAAGACTCTCTTACGATAATCCTTCAACGGAATCACAATAAATGACCCCTGGCGATCCTGAAAAGACAAAAATGAAATCAGATTAAATACTGATGGCTAGAAAGATTGATTGATCAACTGTTTGATTGATTACCTGATAATCAATTCAATGGCTTCTCTACTTTGATGTCACAGTACTCTACCATTACCATGCCTTCATTCTACATTTAGCATGTTTAGTATTAGGTAAGGGCTGAAAAAAAACCACATGCATTTATGATGGCCTCATTTATGATGTCCTCATGCTTGTCAGCCGCAATAAATGATTTTAAGGTCAAATTGGTCTGAAGTCTACGGCGAGGGGCATCAGGATTCCAGAGCAGCATAGTGTTAGAGAGAGCTGGACCGCAAAGACCAGTGTCAGCCTAAATGGATGATTTCAAGGTCATGTTGGAACAACGTCTCTGGCGACAGGGCATCAGGATTCCAGAGCAGCATAGTGTTAGAGAGAGCTGGACCACAAAGACCAGTGTCAGCCTAAATGGATGATTTTAAGGTCATGTTGGGACAACGTCTCTGGCGACAGGGCATCAGGATTCCAGAGCAGCATAGTGTTAGAGAGAGCTGGACCACAAAGACCAGTGTCAGCCTAAATGGATGATTTTAAGGTCATGTTGGGATGACCTCTACAATGAGGGGCATCAAGATTCCAGAGCAGCATAGTGTTAGAGAGAGCTGGACGGCATAGACCAGTGTCAGCCTCCATGAATGATTCTAAGGTCATGTTGGGACAACGTCTACGGCGACGGGCATCAGGCTTCCATGTCCTTCTCTGGAAGCCTGTTGCCCCTCTTCGAAGAGGTTGTCCAACCATGATCTTAAAATCATCCATCGAGGTTGACGCCACTCTAAGCGGTCCATCTCTCTCTGACACTAACTACACTTGATATAGTCAGATGGGCACAACTCATCAAGTCATCATGGCAGTGAATGAACAAATGAAATCAATCAATCATCATGCTTAGAGTCTTCCATTGCTTGCATTTCTCAATACTTGAAGACTCTTAAATCATAAGATTGTTACTGTGAACGAACATCTACTTTCAACAACACCTGCATGGCTCAATGTCACTGTGCTGCTTAGTTTCATCCTACCACTACATTTCTGTGCAAGTTAATTGAAGTTAAGTAATACCTTAAAAGTCCTTAAATTAAAAAAAATTCAGCATTGAACTTTGTTCTGCTGTACGTGTAAGTGGTGAATCTTCTGTTCTTGTATACAGTAAAATATCTGATATAAAATATCTGATATAAAAAGTCGCATCCCCTTAGGTGATCCCCTGGCTGCCGCTTCCCAGGTTGTATCGTATACTTGGGTGTGATCCTTGGCTACACGGCAGTTTGCGGTTGAATGGCTTCTGACTGGCACCCACCGAACAAGGATATTGACAAAATAGGGAGACCGCCATCATAGGGCTAGATAGCTCAGTTGGTAGAGCGCCGGCACGTCAATCCGGAGGTCATTGGTTCAAATCCCGATCTAGTCAATTTTTCCTTGTTCAACCCAAAATCATTAAAATATTCAATCAGACAAAAACATTTTTTGTTATAAGGAGCAATGTGAACTATAGGCATTAACAAAGTCAATGAACAGAATGAAAATTTGATTCAGACTAAAAGCTCTTTCAAACAGAACTCTGATGGGCTAAAAATCAAATGGTTCCCTGCAGCTTAGGGTTGAATATATTAAAGTTTTACCCTTACGTCAATTGAGTGTTTATTCGGTACTTTCAAAGTCCACAACCTACAGGCTACTTTGGTAGGAATCAAACCCATAACCCTCACAAAGTTGTTATAGATACACAACTGTAAGTAACAGCGATCCGCACTAATGACTCCACTTTTGCTCAAAATACCCGGATGTCAAACAAACATTCCACCACTCATGTGATCACCGCATCGGCGTGCCAGACGGTAGTAGTAGTACAGTCAGTACACGCAAGTAAACATAAAGCTTGGACATGTACACACATATACTTTTGTTAAATATGATACGTTGTATGCGATCCTGGTACTATAGTGAGGTTCTGTTTTTAGCACTAGTGCAAAGTGCTATTCATCTCAGTGCATCACATTAAAATCAAGCGCAAAGCTGTGCAAACAGACAACAAGCAAGGGTCAAACACCCATTATGAGAGCTAGTAAATAACTCGAGGATTGGGTAAATATATCCAACTTTTAAACCCCAAATCAGCAATGATAATGTGTTTGTGGGGGATGGGGGCTGTTAATCTTATGTTAAGCATAAACAATAGGGAACTGTCCTTTTTTAGTTTCAGAGAGCCAGCTCAGAGAGTAAGTTGTATTTTCTTATTCACCCTACTTTTAAATTGTGACCTTTGACAGAAATGCAACGGTGCAACTGAGCACTTTTTATCTCAAAATCTGCATCTTTAAGTACTTGACCATCACTGTCATAGAGATGTGTATTGTGCAAGACCAATTCTTAGGAATTGAGACTGTTTTTACTCATCTTTCATGAACTCAAGAGTTATGGGAAATTGGGAACTTTTTACAACGTTTTACAAATCCCAATGCAATTTTTTGAGGAAAACTCAAAAAGACAATTTGGTTGTGCCTGCCATTAGAGCAAATACCCAATTTGTCAGCCAGTATTATCTATAGACCAGTGACGTTATACATCACAATTTCAAAACCATGACCCCATCAGTTGGATGGACTAAGCTAAACAATCCGCACACCGGGCTGAGACAGAGTTAGAGTAAACTAAACGCCATCCTACACACACAAACAGCTGATGGACAAACGATTATTAATGTCATGATGGAATTCAGCACAGCTTTCCACATCAATCCACTCCATGAATACACAAGACAGCAAACACTACTTACTCTTGTCGGGTCATACTCATCTACAGACAGCTTTTTGAATTTCTGAGGCCAGTCATGCAAAGCACACAATAGAATAGAGTGAGCGGCAACACCAGAGATTTCACAAATGATTGTCAAATCAGTGCAACGACATCGGATACAAAAAGGCAACAACCTTTTTGCATCATTAGATTTTTACTCAAATAGTCATAGATTTTTAAGTGTCAAAAAACCAAACATTTTGCACAGTGTGAGTTGAATTGATAATTGTTTTTGTTCTAGATACAACTTTGTCGAACAAATGTTTATTTGTGTTGTGTTGTCATTCAGCCTTCCTAAAAGACTCTACTACTAGTGTCAAAACGTAACGCCATAAACTATTTTTCGGTTTGTACACAGTATGCAACCGTTAATTTTGTTTTCTTAACATGAATGATTATTTATCACCGCAACTGGGTTACAATCTCGTTCAGTCGTTGCTCTGATATTTGACTTTAAGAACTCTAATGAATAAGAAACATTAATCCATGCTAAAAATAAACAGATAATCCAAAGCTGCCCTATCGGGAAAAAATATGACAGAAGAGGGTAAAAGACACACAAACTACAAGCCAAATATTGCTATAAATTGTTCAGGTCAGACTTTGTAATTCTTGGCAAAACTAATTCTTTACTTTTATTGTGACGCCGTAAGGCAATGTCAGAATTGATAACTTCAGAAACGGCTGCGGCTAAATCACACTATCTTCAAAGTCTTTAATATAGGCACTTAAGCCACAGCCATAGCCATCACAACCTTCATTTTACTTATACCAGGGGTCGATTTCACAAAGCACTAAGATTCATCTTAAGATGGGTTGTCAGTATTACCATAGTGATTTGTATTGTGACATCACAGGTTTCATGGATTTGCACTTAAGATCAATCTTTACTCTTTGTGAAATCGAGCCCAGAAAGTTTAGGAGGGGAGGGGGGGGGGAGACAGTTGTAGGTCTTACCTCATCTGAGCGTTCTGGATTCCAGAACATGATGTTGCCGTGATTCTGTACACGAGGGACATGGATTGGCTTCCCAGAGTCTATTGATGTGAAACTGTTGGTGGTAAAACGAACAAAATGAAATAATCTTACATCACTTTCTCTCAATTTGAATATCACAGCATCTCAGAGTTTCAAGAAAATACTTCAAAATATGAATGCTTTCTAGAGCTTAATATGATACAGAACTGGTAGAGATGACAAAATAGTTGTAGAGTGTTCAAGTTTTGTGTGATCAACCGTATACATGTACATGAAATAACAAACTTGTCAAAATTTGGGTTTAATCAAGTGTGTGAGCCAGGAGAAAATAGTGAAAAACCATGCACATTTTTTCGCATGTACACAGATTGTCCTCAATTTTGGTTGTAACAACCGAAACCAGCTGCTGCGTTTTTTCTCTTTTTTGGGGGGGTTTTCAGATACAATTTTCTCTAATAGCACTTCATTTTCGAGGGAAATATCTCACAGAAAAAATTGTTCTACTATGAACTTCATAATCAGTAAGCTCTCAGACTAATATTAAACATTGATGTTATTTATCCTTACCAATTCTGTTTAATAACTTTAAAATCTATGGCTTAATTTATATTTGGGGGTGAATTAAACGCACCTAATTCCTTTCATGTCACGATATAAAACCTTGGTCAGCATGAAGTGGGCATCGTCTGGTGTTGAAGCGACATAACGTAGACAAGTTGGTCCACGGGTTGGATATGAATCATTACGCTCTAACATTGATATGTTAGCGCTAATGCGTTTACCTCGACAATGCTGCTCTGCGTCCTGTCATAGTAAGACACAAGAGACATTTGTAAATTGTCTTAATTTTATCATCATGTACTCCTTGTATATTTGGTTTGCGTTAACACTATGTGTATATCTACTTGCTAGGTAGATTTTGTTCTTTGAGAACTTGTCTTGCTATTTATTCTACTGCCGCAGAGTAGATTATTCGGAATTCGGGAGACTTCTCAGTTCTGAAAAGAACTGTCCTGCTTATTAACTACTACCTGGGCGGAAGGTAGGAAATCGGCCGGGACTACTACTTTCGCTATGTGGATCGAGGGGACTTCTCAAAGTCTCCTGAAGTCTCCCGAATTCCGAATAACCTACTCCACAGCAGTAGAATAAATAGCAAGACAAGTTCTCAAAGAACAAAATCTACCTAGCAAGTAGATGTACACATGGTTTAATCGCAAACCAAATACATTGATACCTCACAATGCAATGCCTCAAATCCCATAATATCATGTACTCGCTAATGCACATGGCTCAAAAACCTTGTCATAAAAAGCTTGTGGATGAAAACAAATTGAAGGCAGGGTTGTTTGGTTTTGATGAAAGTAAAATTCCCCAGGGAAAGTTTTAGGTGAATTATCAAAGTATGACCCTACCTTCAAATCTGGAAACTACTATATTAATATTAAATTGTGATAACAAATGCAGGGTTCTGCCCAGGATTTGTTTAGTGCCGGAAATTTTTTGTCCTAGTACGGTCAAGTCAATTTCCTTTCGATCGTGCACGAAGTGGTTACACACGTGCGCCCTACAGCTGTGCCTTGAATGTAGGCCCTCAGTGCCGCACGCCTTTACCGCCATGGGAAAACAATTTACAGCATCTATAGCATGGTGCTTACTCTGCAGTTCATTTCCGTTGTATTAAACGCTATAGAATAGGGTACGCACCGTGATGAAACTGGTATCATGTTTTTCAAAGCGTAAAGCTATAATCAGCGTGACTGGAAACCATTGCGAAATCAATGCGGGTTTCGTGCGTTGGATATAATGTACATCGTACAGGCGGGAGTGATGCTTGATCCTGGATCATTAAAATAGACTCAAACCAAAGAAGTAGGCTACTCAAAACTTTGGATAAAACTTTTTAATGGTAAATAATTTGTTTTACACGTTGTTCAAAATATTTTGAAGAAAATTGGGGGAAAAAAAGAGAAAAATGTGTGGTGGTCGGAAAACGAAAATATTCTGCCAGTGGTGGTCGGGTTTTCCGGCACCGACCACCATGGGCAGAACCCTGAAATGAAATTTCATCTAAGTTTGTATGTAATATATTTGAATGTTTATTAATAAGTAAAGAAAAATCAAACTTCATAGTTCTTGTAAAACACAGATTATTTCCTTTGATGTGCATATTTCATAACTACATACTAATTTAAAGGCCCTGTACACTATTGGTAAGATCGAAAAACACAAATGTTCACAGATTCACACATAACTTACATGATTTAAAGTAAGTAATGGTAGAAAGGATTCCTTAAAATATTTCTGCCTGAAATGCTATCGTTTCTGAGAAATGAGTAAAACAATAGATTTTATCGCGCGCGATAATAAACTCCATGTTTGAAAAACAGAAAACACATAAGGTCTCTTTTCACTATTTTCTCGTGACCTCGATGACCAATTGAGCTCAAATTTTCACAGGTTTGTCATTTCATGTATGTGGTTGATTACACAAACCATGAACACTGTCTGTGATTATTTTGTCAGCTCTGCCAATCCTGTATAATACCTTTAAAGAGCTTTTAGATCCGTACCTTATAGAGGGAATTGAAGACACATTTATAGACTGGTTGGAAACTAGCTCCGCTGGTATGAGCCGATGATATGATCATATTTAACCATTTCTTACGAGCTTGTCCACGTATACGCTCCTCATAAGTTCTCTGTGATTAGTGGAAAAAAAAGTGCAAATTTTGTTTAATTGACAGGATTGGTTTTAGTTTACAGACATTTCTATTTAATAAAACACAGCCAAGAAAGATCAAAAACAAAAATATTTAATGACCTGAATATTTGTTTGCATTTATGCAGGTCCTTTCGATTGGCAAGCAGTTTGCATCAGGTAATTTGTTTTTCTCAAATTTCAAAAACTTCAAGAAAACATTGTATTTAAATCCTGCACAGTTTTCTATAACAAGATACCGGATCATCCGAAATAATGAACCGCTCATTCACAGTTTTTTTTCAGAAATGAAAGGAATGTCCCTGTCAAACAACATTTTCACCTAACAGTTAAAGAATGTCTTGAATAGTGGTTGACATTTCTTCAATGATCTAAATGAATCAAAGTAATAATAATAATTGTAAAAACTAGATTTTTATTGGGCCAACTTCCACCTCAAACAGTGCTGCTAGCGGGCAATCTGAGACAGAGACAAAAATGTTTATTTTATTTATTTATTTATTTTAATTCTCTGGACAATACAATATACGAGCAGAGGCAAAAGGCAAAAGTCAAAAAACTGTCATCAAAAAAGATGTGCCCTCCCAGACCTTGTTCATTTAAAAGAATAAAAATGTATATTATATAATACACAGAAATCAAAAATTGTAGTGGAAAAGTAAAACAAAATATGGCAAGCAAAAGAAGTATTAAAATGCAAATATACAAAAACCATCGTAACTAAGAACCCCAATAGTCAAATATTAGCAGAAACACAAACCAGACGAAACGAAATGAAAAAATATGTATATATATATATATATATAAAGAAAAAACCAAAGAAAAATTTCATGGTAGATCAAAGACATGAAATTACCTCGATACTGGTCATCAAGAATTCAATCAAAGGATCAAAGTTATCTTCTCCTCCTGGTAGCATTGTGCAGACTGCCTCCATGTACGCCTTGAAGTCACGCTTACTCAAGCGGTTGTCATAATCTTCTTTCTGCATGATTGCCTTGGCTGAATTTCAAAAACACAGCGTGAAAGTTTTGTTTATTTTCTACAGATGCCTCTAAGAAAAGGCTGGACTCGTTTACGAGAACAGTCAACAATTTAAAGCAAATTTTGATTTGTTTTTTAATGTATAATGTTTTTGCATATTCAGATTGAACTGATGAGCATCAGTTATATAATAATGAAGAAAATGCAACTTTTACTTTTTGTTGAGTAAAACATTAGTAACAAACTCAAATTATAAAAAAGTCTATAACAGGAATGGAATGTCCAAATACAATCAAACAAATGACATTGTAAACAGATTGACATCTCTTTCCAGTGTTCTACCTGTGCAGAAGTCAGTATATTGGGTCGATATGAACCAATTGTGGACTGATATGCGCCAATTGTGGGCTGATACTTCCAATTGTGGGCTGATATGCGCAAATTCTGGCCGATATGCCAAAATATAACAATATAAAGTATTTTTTCAATTCACAAAAATTCATTAAGATAAAAGTTAAAACCATTTAGAATGCCCCAGATTCCACAACAGGGCTTTTAAAACCAAAGAGTAAAAACTAGTAAAAGACATTCCAGACCTTCTTTAAATTCAGCGTGCATTAGGCCAAACTTCTAAAAATCTGGTCCAGAATCCCCCCCAAAGTTAATAAAAATGCTGAGAAGAAACCCTGCATTCTTATTCAATCCTCCACCCACAGCCCATCAGTCTGATTTGGCAAGACTAGGTCAATAATATTAATCACATTATAAAATACCTTTTTGCATAATCTTCGACTCCATATTTTCTTTGAATTTGCTCATGACAGAATGGAGTTCCTCCAGGTCTAGATATCCAGACCCGTCGTTGTCCCACTTCTCAAACAACTGCTCCAGGAACAGTTTACGCTTGGCAGACTGTGCCTCATGGCGAGCCTGAGGGTTGACAGAGAGATTATCCGATTCGGATTAAATTGATGATGTAGTTTGTTAGAAGTTTCAGGCAGGACAATTGGTCCTTGTAAGAAAATTGGAGCCTTTTTTAAAAGTAAAACGGCTGACCTTTATGCACATAATAGAAATATTCAGGCTAATTCATCATAATTTTAATTTTTTTTTCCCAAGGGGAAAAAAAATCTGAAATCAGACTTAAAGGGACACGTTGCCTTGGGTCGGGCGAGTTGGTCTTTGAAAAGCGCTTGAAACCGTTTGTTATAAAATGCATATGGTTAGAATGATGTTTTAAAAGTAGAATACAATGATCCACACAAATATGCCTCGAAATTGCGTGGTTTTCCTTTTACTTTACGAACTAACACGGTCCGCCATTTTGTGGAGTCAACAATTTGACTCAGAAATGGCACGCAGTGTTAGTTCACGATGTAAAAGGAAAACCTCGCAATTTTGAGGCATATTTGTGTGGATCATTGTATTCTACTTTTAAAACATCTTTCTAACCATATGCATTTTATAACAAACGGTTACAAACGCTTTTCATAGCCCAACTCGCCCGATCCAAGGCAACGTGTCCATTTAAGTAGGAAGAACATCATGCCTGAAGTTTGAAAAACGCCAAGTATGAACCGCTAGCTTCTCATAAATTATCGACCAGCTAAAGTATTTAAATTAAAACAAGAACTTTTCACCACAGTGAAAACATCTTTATCTCTGAGGACAGAACAACAAAATGAAAGAATAAAAATGTTTTTGTTTTTTTGTGATCTGCTCTAGAATGCAGGTGAGTGGGTTTGCATCCCACCAAAGTATGCCTGTGGATTATTTTTTTTTCAACAGGACCTGGAAAGCATGAAGCATCGGAAAAGGTAAACCAAAATAGTACTCATAGTCAAGTAATAAACCACAATGGCTAGATGGGTTGTGACGTGCCATGGTTGATCAGTTAAGAGCATCTGTCTCGAGCTCTGGTGTTTCTGATCACCAGAGTGTGGGTTTCGGGTCCCACCAGTCGTGGCACTTGTCGTGGCACCAGTCGTAGATCTTTAACCATAATTGCTTTGTCCTTCGGATGGGACATTAAACCGCAGTCTCATGTACTAGGATTGGTAGTGCACGTGACAGAACCCAGAACACTTATCGTGAAAAAGTAGGGGTTAACCCCAGTGTTTCTGATTCAAGTAGCAAGCACCCTTATTAACAGGTTTCCTCAGGCTTGCGAGCTACATGTACAGTGATTAAGTTCACTTATGAGGCATCCTTGGTTTCATTACCAGAAATATAATATCATCATAATAGGAGTTTGTAAAGAACTGGGGTATACCTGCAGGTTCAAATAATTGTTCCTTTGTGCGCACCAAAACTCTTAATAAAGGTTTTTATTACCTTTTGCAATCTGAGATACTTCTCTTCTTCGGTTTCTACGTATCCCTCCCCTAGATACTTGATGATCTGTTGCACGACTTCCTCAGGCGTAGCCACACCAAGGAAGGATTCAACTAACTGCACAAACTGAGAGCAGTTCAGGAGATTCTCATCAAACATGCTGGTGGCTACCGAGCCTGCTCGGTGGAAAGTTGGAGTCTTAGTAGGAGACTTGGAAGCGCTGTCAGCACCTTAGATGTAAAGGTAAAGAAATTGTTAGGATGAATGGAGTAATAAAGCAAGTACAAGATGAGCAAGAAGGGCTGATTTGGTGCGATTAGTTTATCATTAATAATAATAATAATAATACTAGTTCTTATAAAGCGCATTTTACAATAACAAATCAATGCGCTTTACATTAGTGCCCTGGTCATTGGGCCAATAACATTCCTTTAATCTTTCTCAGCTCCCTGGGGAGTATACAGCCCCGAGCTGCCATGGCGCTCAGAAGGCTTTTGCGAACACAATATCAACCTTTACCCTCGCAGGAATCCATTTATACCCCATGGGTGAAGAGAAGCAATTATAGCGAGGTGTCTTGCTCAAGGACACAAGCATCATGACCGGGACTTGACCCCACACCCCGATGACTATAAACCACCAAAACTTGAATCCGATGATCTAAACCACTCGGCCATGACACCCTACATTGGGGCACTATCGTGATGTTCACAGCAGGCCTGTGGCTGTACATGGAACTACGAACTCTCACCCAGGTAAAGCACGCATGCGCGCACACTTTTAAAAAAGATATGGAAGGAGGGCATGCAGTATATGGGTGAGAGTTCAAAATTCCATGTACAGCCACAGGCCTGCTTTGATCATGATGACAGTGCCCCTTTGATACTATTAGTGGCACAAAAATAACAGCAGAATAAATTAGGAAATCTTTCAGTCAGTTTCTTACCTGATTTGGCAGTTAACACGGTGGATTTAGCACTTTGTTTGTCGTTCACAGCTGCAGCTGCTTCTGCAGACTGCTGGGCAACCTCAGTTACCTCCGCAGCAGGAGTCACTTCAGGTTCAGCTGCGACAGGAACAGTTTCCACTTTCTCTGGAGATGGTTCTTGGGTTGGCTCATCTTGAGTTTCTGAGGAAGGCTCTTCAGTGGGCTTTGTGGTAGGCTCACCAGAAGACTCTTGCTCTTCCACAGGCTTTGTTGACTGCTCCTCTTCCTCAACAGGTTTTGCGGAAGGCTCTTCAACTGGCTTATCAGCGGGATCTTCGACTGACTTATCAGAAGGATCTTCAACTGGCTTATCAGAAGGTTCTTCAACTGGCTTATCAGGAGACTCTTCTGCTGGGTCGATAGAAGGCTCTGCAGATGACTCCTTGACAGGCTCCTCAGAAGGCTCGTCAGACTTCTCTGCAACCTGTTCAACTTTCTTCGATGCCTGTTCAGTAGACTCTTTATCAGAAGATTCAGTTGTTTTTTCTACCTCCTGTTCAGCTGGCTTGTCTTCTGGTTTTGATTCTGCTTCTACAGCTGCTGGCTCCACAACTTGGCCTTCAGGCAGTGGTTCTTCTTCAGCTGCTTCTGGTTTTGATTGTGCCTCTTCAGCTGCTTGCTCCATGACTTGGCCTTCAGGCTGTGGTTCTTGTTCTGCTGGTTCTTTAGAGGGTTCAACAGCTTCTTGTTTTTGTTCATCTGGTTTTGACTGTTCAGGTGTGGGTTCCTGCAGGTATAAAACAAATTACGATGCAATTTTGTTTATCAAAACTAAACAGGAAGGAATATTTTGATGTCTAGTTTTTTTCAGTGTCAAGATACATCTCTCTCATATTAATGGTAGAAATATTCTTCTAGCGAAAGGATAGGAGTTTGTCAATCAAGCCAGAGGTAAACAATAAAGTTACAATGAGATTAACTATAATGGAAATTGACAATCAATTTTTTATTTCTTCATCTCCTCACTCCTCTATGATCTGTCTCTGACTGATCTAGTCCTGTTCCAAAAGTAATCATATTTTACTAATTTCTTTATTACTATTGTCATTCCAAAACTAAATTTTCTTGGAAGTACACATATGCTCTGAGACACGCATGCGGCTCGTGTGTAAGGCTAAGCAGTGTTTAATTAGAGTATTTAATCTATTGATAATTCCATATCACTACAACAGTATGAGAGAACATACTTAAACTTTAATATTTTCTGCAAAAATTAGTTAGTGGCCCGTCGTTTAATTTTTAAAAAGAAGATCTTACCTCTACTTTCACTTCTGCTTCACCAACGACCTCTTCAGAAGCCTTCTCTGGGGCTTCAGTATCTCCTGTGGTTGGAGCTCCGATGTTAAGAATCTCTCCTGTTGCGGTAACCACATCATCAGGGCCAGCCTCAACTGTCCCAGCGTCAGTCTGAGGCTCGGCTTTCTCCGCAACCGGGGGAGGCTGTCTTGTCTTGGTGTGAGGGGTACCAGGGACACTGGGGGTGGCTACGCTACCCTCAGAGATACTATCCAAATCATCCGAGACTTCATCTAGCTCCAACAACGGCCCTGCGATGAAAAGATGAGCAATTGTGAAATTAACCAGTCAAGCTTTTATGAAGATATTGTAACACTTGTTCCATGTAGGTCTATACTTTTTTAACATGAAGCTATATCATTTTCTCATAGTTAGTGTTTTTTCTCATATAAAAAATGTGATAAACGTCTATCAACATCTAAACTTTTGTTTTTCTACAATAAAAATGTTCAATTCCTGTCAATTTCACTAGGCATCGAAGAAAGAAATCTGCATCATGTTTATGGAAAAACGCCCTTTCTAAGATTTTTTCCTATAAGCAATACAGTAGAATAGTTTGATTTCCTGAGCACTTACAATTTAAAAAAAATAAATAAATATATATATATTATTAAGGGACGTGAAAGCTTGCTTACATTTTCTAGGGTTTTGAAGGTATCTCTTCACTGCCCATGGCTGATTGTCCCAGAAGTACTCAAAGAGCCCAAGCACTCGATGTCTGTCAATGACTCCCACACTAGCATGGTCACAACTATTGAAGAGACTACTCAAGACTTCACGTCTTGCTTCCAAGATGGCCGCCATACGATAGGCAGAAGCACAGCGTGATAGATGCTGTACAAGCTCATTGAAGAGGTCAGGGGTCATACCGGTGATGTACTGCTTCAAATACTGTGTAGAAAAAGAATGTCAGAATTTTTTACTTTTATTCTATACCCAAAAAGACCTTAAAGACCTCATGTCCAAACTGGCTTTGGCTACATCAATGCACTTGGCTACGGCTGGCTTATCACTTACTGGCTACACTTCAACATTACTGCAGAAACCAGAACAGTATGAAGAGCTTTACGCATTTGGTCATCATGTACTCCATGTATGTACCGAATGATGTCTGTTATGGCAGAGACAGAAAAAAAGGAGCAAACTTCAGATAAACTGGATAGCGCTTTTAAAGATACTGAAGTAATTTTAAAGTTTCTTGGCAATGAGATTCTAAGTAGTGCCATTTAGTTTCAGTTTCTTCACTACTTTTGTTATAGTTTCTTAACATCTTAATCACTCCACATACTAGACCTTTATCATGGTGCAGCCATCTTGTTTTTCTCCCATTCAACTCAATGTAACCAAACCGAGGCTGGAAGGAAAAATAGTCTGGTTCCTTTTTATACAATGAATATTAGCATTCATTACCGTTACTGGAAGAGTGGAACAAAACCAAAGTGGTAGCAGCATGATGAATGTCTATAACTTGTTAACAGAAAGTTCTTATGAAATCTTGCAAAAAACAGAATTTACAAGAACACCTCAAATTGTCTAACCTGCACAAATTCTTCAGCACCAACTTTTCCTGCCGGAGCTTCCCTCTTTGCGAACATCTCAGTAAGACGGGCGGCTGGAAGAAGAAGAAGAAATACAAATCAAAAGTCTGCCAGAATATGTGTTTTGATCTCTGTCAGAACGAATCTTTACAGAAACTGTGATATGTCTGGTGGCCCTGAAAGGACATCACACATCACAAATATCCTTGGCAAATATCTGTGATGTCGCAAATATCATTGCAATTATCTTTGCAAATATTTGCAATTTTGCAAATACTCTCGCATAAATCTATGGATATATCTTTGCAAAAATGTCAGATGTCGCAATCATATCTACCTTTGCGATGTTGCAAATCACAAATATTTTTGCAATGTCGCAAATAGAAATCGCACAAATCTTTGCAAATATTTGAGATATCACAAATATTTGCAACATTGCAATTTGTCAAAGATATTTGTCCTTTTAGGGCCACCATAGATATCTAATCAGAGCTGTACTGGTGCTGTCAATATTTTGAATTGTCTGCTGTAGTCTTTGAATGCCCAGGGGTTTTTTTCACAGTGGGCCGATTTTGTCTTCAATAAATGTATTTTGTATTTTAACTTTACCTTTTTTGATGTCCTCCGGTAGGCCTTGTAGTACTTCAGCAAAGGACTGCACAGCGGTTTGCAGCACCTGAATCTCAATCATACCATCATCATCAATCAACCATTCCTGGTAGTTCTGACGAAGACGAGCCGATCGCTGAAGTCTCTCTTGGTTCCTGAGGCCTGCTTGACGTTCTTGTTCTTCACGACGACGTCGTGCGTCGGCTTTAATCTTGGCTAGTCTGTGACAATAGTTGTTTTGAGTTTAGTCCAATGCATTCTATTAAAAGGTAATGTACATGTACCTGAGCGTGTATTTTAAACTTTTGTCTATTTACAATGTCTAAATGTTATATATTCTGTGACATGAATCACTTATATAAACTCTTTTAAAAGTGCAACATCTATGATGTTAGATTGTGTAAAATTCTGAATTTCAAGATCTTGAAAATGTTCAGAAATTTAGTCATGTAATCACTTTTAAATGGCTTAAAATTGAAATAGCATTAATGTACATAATGAAGTGTAATTTTACAATCTATGTGTCTGTCCGCTTTTGATTGTAAGTTTTGAAGTTGGCTAAAAATATTGAGGTAAATCCACTAAAAACCCATTAACTCATTTCATTTTGTCAAGTCTCACTTAACCCATCTGCCTGACTGGTCACACTGTTCCTGCCTGACTGGTCACACTGTTCCTGCCTGAACCCATGTAGCACTTAATAAAGCATTACAATAAACATTTGTCATTTACTAACTTGCAAATAAACATATCCACACAAACTGTTTACCGTTGGAAAGAGCACCTCATTCTCTTTAATGTAATACATATTTTCCCATTTTTCCTGTCTCATATCACTAGTAGTGAGAGAACAAAGAGAAGACACTAACTTCTTGCTCATCTACAGGTTTTCCCGTAGTTAGGCGCTTTCAACGTTTAGTGTGTTCTACTGGAAATCCCATAGCTGGGTAGAAATAGCTTAAAACTCTTCTAAGAAAAAAAAGGAAAAACAATGCAGAAGTCCAATTAGCACATTGATTACAAATCTCACCTGTTATCTTCAAATGAGAAAACATATTTCTTTAATTCCTCAGTAACCTCTCCGAGTCCACGGATATAAGGAGAAGCTTCTGGGAAGTTACTGTAGCGTGGGTTATTCCTCATCAAATACTGCCCCAGAAAATTTACTGGATTAAAGTTGGGGCTGGCTTCATTTTTCTCTGTGAGGCCTTTTTTCTCCGCCTCAAGAAGGAGTTTTTCGATACCAAGGATCAAAGTCGGAAGAAGTTTATCCAGAAGATAAACACGTGCATCGACTGTGACATTATTTTCATTTAACCACTCCATGGCAAGGCTGTCAATAGGTACTCGTCTTGCAAGACGTTGCTTCTCTTCTTTTGCTGTATGGACACGTAGCCTCTTCTCTTCCTTCCTCTCAAGGTATTTCTCCCTGACTCTTTGTTCGTGGAATCGCTTCCATCGTCTGACAGCTGTCTTGACCATCGGAGCAAGGAACTCTGACATCTCAGTCTTCTGTCGTAACGAGCGGACAGATGGAGGGCGCTCATGAAGTGGGATGATGGCTCCGTCTGATGGCCGGGATGATGGAGGGTGTGGAATCCGCCCCCCTGATGATGAACCCTGTCTGGAATTAGGGCGGGGACTTGTTCTCTCTGCTACTTGAAATCCAACTTGAGATGAGGGGCGGGAACCACCTTGTGAAGGAGGTCTTGGATCCGAGTACATCCTACGACTCATTCCTGCCGAGCCTGGAATAGGGCTAGCTGTCTGAATATCTGCCATTGTTTAGGTTTCACCTCAAACCTGCAAATGTAACATTAATTTTGTGTTTAAACCAGTCAAATTAAAGTTGTTTAACTCTTCAGAAACTGTTGCTGCTGAAAATCGCTTGGATGTGAAAGCCTTTATTCGATCACACAACTATTGTAGTTAAGCAGAAAATAAAATGTCTTGTTGATGAATGATGTATGAATGATATTTGTATTGTAACATTTAAAGATATTAGGGGCCCATCAAGAAATATCTGTAACAAATAGTTCACTGTAAATTAAATACACAATTTTTAACTTCTTGTTTTGTAATTCAATAATTGTATTGAGGGAGTGAGAGAGATAGACTATGATTGAGACATAAGTAAATAGGCCAATGGTTAATTTCATTTTATTTGATTTAAAATGAATAACCATCAATCATGACAAACATTTATTTCTTTGAAAAGCAAAACTTCCTAGTTAGAGCATGGAGGTAGGAATAGAGTAAATAACAAGCATGACAAGGTTGATGATGATCAATGACAATCATTCATAATCAAATCAAACTTTAAAAGTTTAAAAACATAAAAAAGAACTTACCCCCCAAAAATCTGAACTAAAAAATAAATGGATAAACATTTAAAAACTAAACTTATAAAGGAAGAAAATTATTGCACACAAAACCCCCACAAGAATCAGGGGGTGTAAAAAGGGAAGGGCTAGGTAGAAAGTCGACTTGTCTCAAAAACTAAAAAGGTGTTTGATCAACAACAACAAGTCAAGTGACCGTCTTCGTCCGATCCTGGAATAGTTTTAATAACATAAACAATTCCACCAAATTTGATCGTTGCAGTAAATGTCTTCAACCATTATCTACTCACCCTTAAGTCAGTAAATCTCACGTCTTTTCTGGCAATCTTTAAAAAGAGGAGAAATTCTACATTCTGATATTTATTGCCTGACGTTTAGCGAGTGATCGCAAATCTAGTCCAGTCGTCGGAGATTCACGTTTGTTGTTGCCATGGTACGCCATTGTGAGCATGTCTGGTGACCCTAGTGCCCTTAACTTATAAATATGCATGATAAAAGAAATATTTTGCGACCCTTGACCCAAATAAGCAGACTGGTGTCCGTCAACAGGTAATACGTTCACACGTGCTACTGTTGTTCTCATCACGTGGATAAATACAAGGGAACCAGTGTTTTTACCCGGCGCCGTGTCAGGAAGAGAATTTATCTGCGAGAGGGCCCAAAATAAAAACTTGTCTAGGTTACTAAATACTATTTTTCAAATAAAATATGTAAAATCACGTCTCACAAGTGAAACAAGGGTTTCCTCTCCTCTGAACCAAACGAAGAAGATGGCTCTTTTGACAGTCCAACGCTCACCAACAAACAGTAATTCAAGCTCTACAATTTCGGTAAGTGACTCAACAGCTCACCACATACACTTGAGGCACACAGTCAGTCAGTGTCAAAGTAAAGTTAAATTCATGCCATTTTATAATTTCTAAATTCCTTAAGTGGCAAATAATTTAATGAATATATTATGTTCTTTATAGTTTCCCTTGAAATTATGTTTATATTTTGTTGTAATTCCTTGTTTGCAAACGTCTTGACTCTTGACTGTCTATAAAAAGAAGACAATGTTCGTTGTGGGTGTGTACCTAATCCTATGTACTGACTACATGAATGATTTGGTAGTTCGTTTGTTTGTGTTTTTGTTTTTACTTTGTTTTGGTTGTTTTTTCGGGGGTGGGGGGGGGGGGGGGGGGCAGGGGTTCCTCACTATTTTGTGTCTACAAAAGTTAACAACTTTGGAAGAAAACCATGGATGGTCCATGGAACATGACTGAAAAACTGGCAGTCAGTTTGGCATTTCCCCAAAATATATTACTAATAATTATTATCAAATATTAGTCTACTTTTTTCAGGGCTATGGATGCTCGACAATGTCAGTGTTTGTAACTAAATTGATTAGTATAGTAGAATAGCATTAATTTAAAAAAAAAACGGGCGGTACAGAAGCTCCATTGGTGTTATTTGTTGACAACTTTTCATTTGATTACATGTTTTGAATTATTTTAATAATTTAATTTTCTTTTAGGAAATAGTCCTTAGGTTGCCAATGATTGGCAAAAGGTGATATTGATGGAAAATATACAGACACAGAAAATTGTTTATTTATTCAGTTGTTATTTAGTTTATCTGATGGACCATGAAGGTTGAATGAACTTTAACCCTAACCAGTATCAGATAGTTAATACTAGGCATCCAGCTAATTTGTGCTATAGTAACAAGTGCATCAAAATGCAACACAAACTAAATGAAAACCTGCTAAATGCAACAAAATACACTTAAAAGATTCTGTTGCAATGTGAACTGAACTGGCTTACACCAGTCTCAGTTGGCACTACACAGTTAGAATATCCTAATAATTGACCAGTCTCTATTGGCACTAGACAGTTAGAATATCCTAATAATTGCATGTTTTCTGAGGACTTGCCAGACCTTGATTTTTAAGAAGAGCCAGTGAAATCGCTCTTCTCCGCACTCCTTAACCTTGTCCAAGGAGTGCAAATAGTAACAGGGTTCAACATTTACACTGGACTGCCTGCAGGCCTGAAGCCAGTTAATTTAATGTCGGACTATACTAGTCAAGTCCAGCAGTCTTGTATTTTTTCAATAAGCCATTTGCGAGTTAAATTTGAATAATGTCTGGTACAATGACTTGTTTAGTCACAAGTTACCGCTTAAATTTGAATTCCTCAGACTATCGAGACAGTTGCTATGTCACATGGTTCGGGGCAAGCTTTTGTATAGCAACCTCCAGATGAGCAAACCCTGGTACCATTGTGCCATACACATCCATTCAGAATTGTGTATGGGTGTTCACCGTCTCTTACGTAACTAAGCAAAAGCTTGCCCCTAATCATGTGACATAGCAACTGTCTCGATAGTCTGAGGAATTCAAATTTAAGCGGTAACTTGTGACTAAACAAGTCATTGTACCAGACATTATTCAAATGTAACTCGCAAATGGCTTATTGAGTAAACACACCTCACGGTGAATAATATCTTGAAAATAAGACAAATGATGTTCAATGTTGAAGTTGAGTCTGATGGGCCCCTAATATTCAGTTCTGTTATCGAAGGATACTGTACCCTAAAAAGAAATTATGAGACCTTCTCTTAGTATTGTAGGCCCCCCTACTTAATAGACAAAACAGTTTACATATTAAACTGTGTGGAAAGTTTTTTTCTCGATTTGATTCTGGTCTTGTTAAAAGAATTCTGGTCCAGTAAAAGTTTCGAGCTACATGAAAGACCTGCAGTCTTGTGGATTATCCCAACTTCGAAGCCTGAATAGCAGAGATCCTAATCTGTCCATAGAAGTCCCTTCCTCTGTGTTTTTAAATATGACCACAAACAAACTGGAGACATTTTCACCTGTGAATGTACTTTTGTAAAACTTCTGTGGGGTGTAAGGTCAAAAGTTTAACTTTAAAGCACATCTTGGTTTTTCACAGATATGTTTCCCTAGACAGTTCAGACACCTTAACCCGATATCACTCAAGCTTAATGAGATTGGCATTGATGATGCAGCAAAACATACAAGTAGTCTACCTTGCCAAGCTTAAGGCAAAAAACTAACAAGTCTCTCGTCCACGCCCACTTTTTATTTCATTGCCACCTCAATGCATCCCACCATAATCAGAGTCCAACAGTTTGGATGTTGAGTATACTGTATGGTGTTGGATTTTGTTAGATTGAGAAAAAAAACCTTATTCTTAGAAAAATGTTTTAGGGTAAAGTTTTCACCAAGATGTTTTTGAGTTGGCACAGTCAGCATTTTCCTTTTCATCTTTTCTTTCGACATTGTTTATTTGCAGTTTATGAAAAATGAAAATCCATAATTTAGAAAATTTGTATATTATAAACCCACTGTGATAAACCTGAGTAACTATTTTTTTTCTTCGTCTAGACGATGTATTAAAATAGTCATAGTAACCCAATTAGAATGGGACTGTGCATGACTCATATTGAGTTAACTTTACAGACCTTGTGTTTTGCTGAGCTGCGGTTTCACTCTTTTGCAATGAACAATAATGAACACTGGTTCTGACAAAACCAAAGAGGGACCAGACCAGACTATTGTGTTCCTTCTGATCTCAGTTTGGTTACATTCAGACATTGGTTTGAATATTGTAATCGAGTGCAACTCAAGTACCATTTTGATGGTACTCTTACTCGCACTCATACTCAGCTAGCAAAGTACATCCCCAATACTCGACTGGAAAAAAACCTGAAGTCATATACACCACCTGTATGTACTCGATACTCAAATGAAAATTTATGTACTCGGACTCTAATTTTAGACTTGTGGTCAAACCAGTTTCCTTTCCTCTTTTCTGTAGGCCCACATGTGTGTGTGTCTACTAGCCAAACAGGTTAATCCAAGGAATAGAGGAATAATGCGCTGGGAAAAAGTTAAATTGAAGTTGTCTTCGATGTAAACAATAGGTTACCTGCACTTTAAGATGCCCTGGGATATCCAGGTACAGATTTAAATAAAGGCACTGTGGACATGAGGTGGTGTATGATACAAGGAGTGGTCACTACACATGTTTAAAAGATCTTTATAACACCCGGTAAGCACACATTGTTGGCTATATTATTTTTGGTTTTATCAAAACAAAACTAAGTTCTGTGTTTACGCATGTACATGTACCTCATTTTGCAGTATATGGACCATATGGACCATTTTACAACCTCAAATGTCATTTTTCAAAAAAATCTTTTTTGACCTTGTAAGATATTTTAAATAATTGTATACATATTTAAGTTTACCAAAATGTTCATGTAAGGATAGTTCAGTTAGTTTTCATCTTGCAGTGGTCATTTAAAAAAGTAGAGTCTCCAGCAGTGAAACCTGTGGTTATTTATATTTAGTTCAAAGATAGCACAAGTAAAGCACAAGGAACATTCATTCTTTTCTATGGTGAGGCCCAACTGATGTAGTTTCAAATAGAAATATAAAAAAACTCAACAAAACACCACACACAGAAAATATAAGCCTGACAGAAGAGAGCATAACATTGACGGAAAAACTAAGCAAATATTGTCTGTTATTAATTTATTTCTTGCACAACACTACCGTAATTTCTCTGATATATTTGCAGCCTCTCATACCTAAAATAAAAAAAATAAAAAAACTTTGTCAAGCTTCCGTAATTTTTTTTTGGTTATCAACACGCAGTTTCGAACGTCATTTTTGACGGACTTTAATGACATTTGAGACAAAAATGACGGAAATTGCATGACGTTAGAGAAAATTGACGGAGCTTATCGCAAATGACGTTGGGGACTTTATTACCTTCGCGCAATCCACATCAAGCGTACTTGAATATAAGTTGATTTAGTTTCCAAAAACTAGCGTTCGGAAGGAAGTATTTCCGTTTTTAATCATCTCAGATACGTTTTGGTTTTTCATCTGGAGCTGTCCGATGGATTCTCTAACGTCAGTAAGTACAAGAGCGTCATTTACTTGACGGATTTATTTTGCGCAAGTATTAACAGAAAACAGAAAACATGTGCGAGTCGAACTTACCCCCTCTGTTGACTTCTTGCCTAACTGCAAGAGGACAATAGAGGGGGTAAGTCTCAAGTCAAGGGTTAACTTACAGGCCGATCGGTAAGTTCTCCGACGACACGTAAAAACATTGACGGACGCTGAAAAAATGTCGGCGCTGGAAAATTGAAAAAGGGATTACTCTTATTGTTGACCAGGTATCGTAGTAGTCATTGTTTCAAAATAATAATTATTTAAACGTGTTCTCATCACATTTGTTTCGAATTTATTGAATGTTTGAAACTTTGGTTAATTGACATGTTTCTTATTGTTGAAATTTGTGATGGAAAAAAATTACGTTGGGGAGTTTGCGATTAAAATAAAAATTTCTTTTCAATCAATTGTCAGATTTTTTTTTTCTCTTGCTGTTAAAGTATTTGTCATCAGCCCCCACAACCTGAGCATGCAAAAGAAAATATATACCTCAGCAAATATGAAAATTTGATAATTTAAATACATGTACCTCTACATCTATAGTGGTACATGTAGTTGAAGTCCGTCAAAAATGCTGACGTTCGAGACTCCAAACCTTTTACCTCGATTTAGTTGAAAGGCATCGGTTGTCAATATTGTGTATGATAACATGTCAGGTACCTCGTAGTTAATTACACTATATAAAAATAAAAATTGGCTTTCACTTATGAAAATATCAGGGTCCGATTTTCAGGCTTGCAAATGGTGCATATTTTGAATAATATGCCATATGTTTTATAAATTACATCTATGATCTTGTACCATTACTTGTACTGAGAGATCCTAACAAGTACATGTAGGCCTACTTGGTACTCGTTTGTTGGATTCGGTAATCAGAATCAGATTTTAGAATTCCTTTGTACTCATTGAGTCATACTTGGTATTAAATTCCTGTATTTTATTGTTTTGTATTTTATTGCTTGTCTGCTTTAATGATAGATTTTATGAGTGGGTTTTTTTCTGTAAAATGGAGTTGCTGACTTACGTATTTTTGTGAAGCGCTTTGAGCGAGGCCTTGCATTTAAGGCGCTAGGCTATATAAATGCTTTATTATTATTATTATCATTATACACTTATACTCATACTGTACATAACATAAGTACTTGATTGCCCAAGTACTCATCATACTCGAGTACCTGGCCGCAGTGACTGGCCAGCTAGACCAGTTAGCTTGTCGTTTCAATAGTCCGCCAGCTTTTTCATCAGTGCATATTTCACTTTAAAAAGGAATGTTTTTCAATACTGAACTAGCCAGCCAGACCGCTTGGGGAGAGAACATTGACTGGTCTTCAGGTGTTTTTACTAGCATTTGGCTAGCGGACTACATGAAGGGAGAACGCTGAGACTGAAAAGTACTTGAGTACAACACTGACAGTGTTTACCCACCTGATTTTTACCCATGCTTTTTTTAATTTGGCACAACTTAACAGTGGGAAAACATGTATGTGAAGGTCTATTTCAACACCAACAGAATAGCATTCACTTTATGAGTTACAGAGTGGTAAACAGGTGCAGACAAGCTTCTGTTTGGACCCACAGTTTGTCCTCACCCAGACAAGGGTTGATTGATAAAGGCCACAAGGCCAGACAAGTTACTCATTTGGACATTCAGTGCCAGACAATTAAAAGTTATTGAGGTGTGTTATGTGCAAATCTGCCTGATCCTTTGATACATGTACATGTACATGTAGTGGAAATTGCAAGTAACTGCAAAGTGAAGTTTTGAGTACTGTATATGTACTCAAACATTTTATTTATTAATTTGTAGTTGAAAGCCTGGTTCATACATTTACATACTTCATGCGAAAGGAAAAAGCAAATTTTCTTGCATCACAATTGGGAAAAAAAACCAGTGAGTACCGATTATTGCGTACCGATTATTGCATCACAAAAATTTGCTTTCACGTAAAGTATAAACCGGGCTTGATTCTTGTATCTATCATTTCAACTCAATCTTTGAATGTTATCATTGGGTAATTTGTTACAAATTTCTTATTAATTTTTCCCTTAACCCCCCCTGGTGGGAGGAGGGGGCCTTGTTCTGGAGAAAAAGCTAAATCTTGCACTGTTGCAATCTCTGCTGGGTCCCTGTCATATCAAAAGTGAATCGATATAGAATTAGCTGCCGATCGGTGACTGTTCGATTGCTCTGGATGAAATATGAAGATAAGATACATCCAGGTACTTGTTATCATGGTGGAGGATTCCCCCATGATGTACTTTGGGCAGAGGTACATTCTTTGGTATCGTAATTAATGACTAATAATTATAATAATACTTTACATTTATACTGCGCTTATTACTGCATTTCTAAGCGCTTATCCTGCAAGGTGCATGTATGCGGATGAGACCTATTCCTTTACCAGTATTTACCAGTAAAAAATGGTATCCAAAGCCATTAATTTTGAGTACTTCTTTATTTGAGTCTATTTTTATGATGTACCGTGATACTGATTCATCTCGCAATGGTTTCCAGGGAAACATTTTTCCGCCACTAAAAAAATCCTGTGCAGAACCCTGCTGATCAGACTATTGTTCATTGTTGTATGAATATTTATCATGTAAAAGGCAAACTTACCGTTGCAAAAAGAAATGATGGATCAGCTGGCTGTTTATTATGATTATAAATTCATTGTGATGAAATGAATATATTTTTTGTAAACGGCCAAAGTACACTGATGTATGTCAAGAGTTTCATTGGGGAAAAAAAGCAAATAACAACAGACTGATGAATATTCATAAGTTGAATACAAACATTTTAATAATGAACCTCTGATAGTTCAAGGCAGACTGATGACATAAAGAAATCAAAGATCAGATGACTAAATGATGTTTATTCATGAGATGAATATTCAAAAGATAGGCCATTCTTACCCTGGACAGTATGAATGATACATGTATTACTCCCTGGGCATCATTGAAATGACTCATAAAGCTGGGAGCCTCTTTTGGTATGTGACAATGTGCCATGTGCAATTCACAAAATGTACACGTTATGCAGGTGTGGCGTACATGTACGTGTAGTTTGTGTCATTATAAAATGTACACTGTGTGTGTACGTACAAAACATTTATATCATGCACACTGTGTGTGTGTGTACGTACAAAACATATCATGCACTGTATCCATTACAAAAGTGAATTTAACAAAAATGCACTTAAAAATTAAGATTTTTTCCATTGAAAAGGAAGTCTGTTTTTGTAATAATAATACATACAGTGTATTACTTCATGATTTAATTCATGTAATTGCTCTCTTGTTGATTAGCTGAGATGTGTTATTGAAATTAATGCAGATTTCTTTAACTTCAAATTAATGCTCTCAATACACTGTACGTACATTGGGCCTACATGTACATGGTATGTAAATAGTTAAATCATGGTTAATGTTCCCATGCACACTATATAGAACGGGCTGATACGCACACATTAAGGACCTATAGGCTATGTATACCCCCAAATTACAGGCTGATGTGCAAAAAAGTTATTATTAATATTTTAAAATGTTTTGTGTGTGTAGGTTTAAGATCAAATTTACAAAAATCTTAAAATAAAACCATTTGAAATGCTCCAGATTTCACTTAACCCTAAAGGGCCCAAGTCCTTCAATATCCTCATTGCCAAAGTGCAGGATTGAGAAGGATTTGGGCTTTTAGGGATCTGCAACACAGGAGGATTTAGAAGGGTTTGGGCTACCATGAGTTTTTGTTAGGGTAGGATTTAGCAGGACTTGGGCTATCGGGCTGTTTTTACATAGGAGGATTTAGAAGGTTTTAGGTCTTATGCAGCTTAGCCAAAATAGGATTCTGAAGGTTTTGGGCTTTTAGGGGTGGAGATTGTAATAAAGCTGACATATTTGCCCCAGCAGAGCACCTAAAGTAAATCACAAAGTTGACTCCCTAACTTCTGTCTCAAAAGGATTTAGAAGGATTTGGGCTGATATGTATATTTACAATAAGGAGAAGGATAATAGAAGGATTTGGGCACTTTAGGTTTATGACAACTTTAATCTGAAGGATATAGAAGGATTTGGGCAGTATGTTTACCCAAGGGTCTAGTCTGTTAGGGTTAAAGGTGATGTTTGGTAATTGGAGCCTACTGATTGTGTTAATCCTATATAAATGTAGGTAATACAATAAAACTAACCTGTGAAAATTTCACTTCAAAAGGTGGTCGCGTTTTTGAGACATCACTGAAAAACCGGAGCGAATATTTCCACGCAGGAAGAATATTCCCCATAGGAATACACAGTCTGAGAAGCGTTTCTGACAGAAACGCTTCTCAGATTCAAATTTGGGGGAATAAAAAGTGATATATTTTTCCATAACCGTAGTACTTCGAAGTTAAAAGTTTCTCAAAATTCATTATACTACCCAAAGCTGCTGTACATCTTACCAAGTAAGTTTTTATTGCCATTAATTTTCAGAGTCAGTGTACTGGGCCTTTAAGAGCCTTTAAACCAAACATAGACATCACTAAAACAAAAAACCTTCCAGGGACCTCGTTTCAACTTCATCATACTCTAGCCAAACTTTGAGTCCAGAATGCCCATAGTTTTGAAAACTCCTGAGGAAAACCTGGTGAACCTGTGTACATTTACACTACATAGTACGCTACACATTGTAACTTGTGTACTTCTACGCTGAAAACATAATGTGATGTCAAATATTATTCAGTTGAGAAAAATCAGCAGTGACTTGAAAGCCGAAGGTTTTTTCTGTGACTGCAATTAACACTGTCAGACTCTTCATTTCCTACGCCCTACAGTTAAGCTTGCATTGTTAGTTCTGACATGATAAATCTCAATTCAGAAGAACCTACCAGACAAAGCATTTTCGCTCCACCCTCAATTTCTGAAAAAATAATTTCTCAATTTACTCATCGGTTAGTAACCCCGGTGTTTCTAGTTCACATGGCAAGCACCCTTGTTAACAGGTTTCTTCAGGCTTGTGAGCTACAGTGATTAAGTTCACTTATGAGGCATCCTTGGTTTCATTACCAGAAATATATAATAATGATGGCCTCAATACAGGGCAAACTTTGGGAAGTTGCCACCTTACAAAATACTCTACATCTTGATCTAAGAAAATTGATCAAGACTACCCGAACTGCAAGAATTATTTTGTCAAGTACAAAATACACTCGGGTTAAAAACATCTGAGTAACAAACAATCAAGAGCAAACTTCACACAAATCAGATTTTGTTTTAATGAAAATGCATAATTTCCAAACATTTGATTCTGCAAGAATTCAAACATGAATGCTACATCCGGGTCATCCTGCTGATGAAGACCGTGGTATCGGTCGAAAATTACAGGTACCGAAATATTTCCAGTGTTATGATCAAAAGTAAAAAATTTCATTGTATTGAATTACCAACAGAGATGAATTTTCATGCTAAAATGAATAAACCTGTTTCAATTCTCCCTAGAGATGCATTTTTTTTCATTTCCGATGTCGTGGTTATTTCTGTAAATCTATTAATCAGAATGAAATGTTAGATCCTTGACAATCTGGTTGAAGTCTGAAAAAAAATTTAACCCCTAGTTTTTTTCCCACAGGACAGAGACTATTATGCATTAAGTCTCCCTTTCCAGTCGATATCAACAGAAAGAAGAATTTGTGAGTTTTGGTTTACGGAAATTAACTTTAGAAGCATTTACCCGTGAGGGAAAGTGTCATTTGAGCTGGAGTTTCTGTCCATGCTGAGCTGAATTCCTATTGGAAGATCAGGTTTTGTAGTGAGAGACCTGCTGTTAAATTTATGCCATTTTCCCCTGAGGCGAATTGAGGCAAATGGTCAGGAACATCTGTCATAATGTAATGAAATGATGTAAAATCAGTTGGGTTTTTTGATTTTTTTTGTACAAATTATTTTGGAGAAGATGGAATTAATTGCACTGGTCCTTAGTATTGTATTGTGATGTAAACTGTTGGTTAAACCCAAATAACTAGTGCCTGTCAAATTATTCTTACTTGCAAAAACACACAAATTTCATAGCTTTTACAAAGTGTTAAACAGAACAAAGACTAAGGAACGCTTCAGTTCAAGTTACATGAGAATGTGGCATTTTTTGAAATTTTTGTTTACCTTTGTACTAAATTTTGAAAATGTTGTAAATCAAAAGTGTTCACCAAAATTGTGCAAGTTTTGCCTGTGGTGCGTCGTACTGTATAAGGTGTAAATGATTTCTATACAATGAACGTGTACTATAAAATGCATATAAAAAAACATAATGTATGTATCATGCCCTTAATTAAGAGAGGTATACGTTTGGTAATTACTCAGAAAATTAATTACCATAAAAACTTAAAACTTTGAAGTAACGTTGTTTTCTAAAAAAGGGGTAGTTTTCACACACAAATTTGAATCTAAGAAAGGCTTCATCTCAGGCATCTGAAACATCTAGATCTGAAAGCACACAATTCTATGCAACAAGGGTGGTTTGTTCTCTCATTATTTTCCTACAACTTTGATGATCAAATGAGCCCAAATTTTCAAAGGGTTCCAATTTTTGTGCATACGATGTATATTGGGATACACCAAGTGCGGATACTGATTACTGATGGTCTTTGACAAATACTAAAAATACAACCTGTCTTTGACAAATACTAAAAAATACCCCTCCCTTTAAAGTTATTTTGATCCCATTTGTATAACTACATTCATATCAAACAATCCCTGGGCCTCTTTGACATTTTGTCATCAGAAATTGACTATTTGCTGGTTGCATTTTGTCAATACCACACACATGATATTTTTTTGTTTGCATATGAACCAGTCCACCGCCCGCAGACGACATCCACACAAACATGGGTCGTGCCTGTTTTGCATTCCATGTGTACAACCTTGCCCATATCTGATCAGTACCGGGGTACTATCAGCTCTTGTAGAGAACACACTGCACAGGATGTGCACTTCTTTTCCGGTTCCATTGACACTAAAACTATCCCAGAAGTTGTACACGTACCTCTGTGAGTTTTATGGATGGCTGTTGAAATAGTGATCGAGAGAGAGATTTGGGTGAAGTTAAGTATATTTGATGATTCAGATAGTAAATGTTTATCATGTGGTATTTAAAGACTGCTCGATACATTGTATTTACATGGAATGTACAGTATTTGCACTGCCCAGGTCATGTATTCTACTATATGTAGTGCATACATCCTAAGGTTTCTACAGATGTGTATACATTTATACAGAGGAATTTTTGCTGTGTTTTTAAAATGATAAGTGCTTTAAATTCACCCAACAATTGTATTCCGATTAAAATCAGTCTGGCGAAGAATTTGTGCAAACTTAGTGCCTTCACTCAATTCTGAAGAACTTTGGTCTAATTTGTTCTTGTTTACCACCACGACCACAGTATATTGATGTTAATTAATAGATCTGCCATAAACAAAAAAACAAAAAGCCCAGTTTGAAAGAATCACACATTAAGATTGCAGCTGGACTGTTCCTGTGTGCATTACATGTATACATTATAATACTGTTGTACTAAATTGTACACACACGGTCCGTATATATAAAAAATGTAGTTTTTTACAGGATTTGGGGGTGTGACCGGAACACATGTACCATTGTAGAATAGCCTGCCGTGGACCATTGTCCAAGACCATGGCCTAGACTTTAACCTCTTATCAACTACAGCAGACAGTGTTCTGGGTCCTCTTTAAAATTAAACAACTGTGAAAGGACCCCTCTAGAGGTGCAAACAAGGCCAGGAAAAATGAGCCGAATAAAATGACTACCATGTTTTTATGATTTACGTGTACATGTACTCTGATACTGTATGAGGAAATCATGAAACATACACACATCCTTGATCATAATAATATGAGACATTTATGAGGGCATAATGCAGGAGCCTCTATGCGCAGCACAACAAAATAAAACAATAACATTTAATACATACAGACATAAGCAAATTGTTACAAAAAATATAGATTCAAACAAATGAGTCGTTAAAAGTCCCTTGAAAATCAGAAGAGAGTCAGCTTGGCGAATGTGAACTGGTAAATCGTTCCATAATGAAGATGCAATGAAGTTGAAGGCTCTTCGACCATAGAATTTGTGGAAAAAGTAGGTTGCGTCAGTTAGGATTGGCCAGGGGAACGAAGAGGGAAAACAGGAAAATATTTATGCAGAAGATCAGATATATAAGGATACATCATTTTGGTGTGGCAAGCAGCATTGCATAGTTTAACAAATATTTTTCAATCAAGCAAGCAATCATAACAATTTATACAGTGCCTGTGTCCATAAACAATAATTTATGTTCGAAGGAAGCTTGACAAAAATCACTTACATTACGTTGAAATTGCTTTAGAGTACAAATTAGTTTTTGTGTCTCTTCTTGAAAGTGTTCACACATTTAGGGAAGTTTTGATGTCTAGACACTTTGTACGGAAAGAAACAAATTCCGATGTATTTCCTTCTTTGTGGTAAAGAAGAAATTGTCTGCTCAGACGGTTTCTTTTGATTTGAATAACTAATTCATGCGCTGATAGATTCTTATAAAGCGCATTTCAAAACCGAAGGAATTCTCAATGCATGGAACAAAGTGACATTATCAATAGTAACTAAACATAGTGTTGTTACAGTTTACAAGAAATTTTGAGGTGTTTTTTTCTTCAAATTTTTCTACATTTGGTATGAAGACGTAATGTATCCAGAAGAGAGTTCCATCGAGCCAAATAGGTTGTTTCCGATAGATGCTATTTCCGATAGACGCCATCTTTACGAGCAACTTGGGTGTTGGCTTTGAGCTGCGCCAAGTGTTCTAACTTTTCTACGCAGACAAGTGGTTCACTGACCAATCATGCAAAGAATTTGATAAAACTCCCGCATGCCGCATCACGCGCAGTTAAAGTGCGTTCAAAAAATGATTGATATGCCCTTATAAATGGCCGCTAGAAAAATGACTGTTCAAAAAATGATTGATTTACCCGCAAAGATGGTTGACACTGACTTAAACACTGTGACGTCAAGTGAGGACTATCTACATACAATGTATACTGTGCAAAATGTGTGTATCTTTGTATTGTACAAATATTTAAGCGTGCATTGCAAAGTTGCAGACTTCAGTCTGTTGGCGATAAGCTGTTTTCAATTAATCATATACATTACTTATAATTGTTTAATTATTCTCCAGCTAATTATTTACAATGAATGGATTAGTGTGCCACTGTGGCGTGTCGTGGCCGAGCGGATAAGAGCACCGAACTCAAGCTCTGGTGTTTCTGAATCCCAGTCGTGACATTTGTGTCCTTAAGCAAGACACTTAACCACATGCTTCGTCCTTCGGATGGGACGTTAAGCCGTAGGTCCCGTGTGTTGTGTAATGCACGTAAAAGAACCCAGTGCACTTATCGTAAAGAGAAGGGGTTCGCCCCGGTGTTCCTGGTTTGATTGGCTGCATATTGCGCCACAGCACCTTGTAAACCATTACATGGTGCTATGCAAAGGAATAGGTCTCATACTTCAACACGTAACTCCACATACCTTGTAGGAAAAATACTGAGCGCTTTGAGACACCCATCGGGAGTATAAAGCGCTATATAAGAACTGCGTATTATTATTATTATTTATTAGCTGTCTGAGCTCTTTGCAGTTTTTTAAATGCATACTTAATGTTAAGTGAAATATGCAGAACAAGTGCTGTGTCATGTTGATACCATCATTGATTCCCCTATACCAGTCAGCTTCAGCTATCCCACACACTGCCTTAAGTGGTATTTCTGGCTTGTGTCCAGTGGAAGGCTTGCTATGTAGAATATTGTGTTATCGTATCATGTAGCTGTTACATCAAACATGTCAAAGGGGTTTTCTGAACTAACAACATAAAAAAACTCTCATGGGTGGAATATGGTAAAATGATTCTCAGTGATATCCACTTTTATTTAAGAACATTTTAAATAAAAGATTGAACAACTGTTTTCCAAATTTTGTTTACTAGTACGTGAGCCTTGTGTACATGAATCAGCCCTTGTACTCAATAAAAAATGTTCCAATTTGTTCCCCAAAGACCAAAGTAATATCATGCCTAATACTGTAGGGTGTTGTTATGGGCCTCCTATGGTTCATTGCATGCTGAAGTGGTGATCAAACCTCAGCCATAACTGCGGCCACTAATTCAGACCTCAGACCATGTAGGTAGGAAAAGACCTACCTCCATGCTCAGACACAGCCTGAGTTTTGAAGTTTAAAAAAGTCTGGTGCCCTTTTGGTGCAACGAGAATCACAATTCGATAATTGTTGTTGCACACGGGGAACATGACAAAATGGTTGGCAGCGTGAATGAAGGGTGTTACAGGCAGCTACAGTAAACTCCTTTAAAGCCTTTTAAACCTTCTGGTTGTAGCATACAGTTTGATCACCTGTCAGTTAGCTTTACTTTGTAAGCCCAAATTCCTCTTGGCCCTCACTGCGAGTTGACATCTCGTAGTCTCTCAGCTGCATCATCACGCTGGCCATGGCGTCATGCTGTTTGTGGCTTGCCACTATTTTGAAATGAAATCTGTCTTGGATCCGCCACGCTATGTTTTCATCCATGCTGGGAAAACCGTTGTAGATGATTTGTTTGTCATTGTGTAAACATTGTGTATAAACAGCTTTGAAGAAAACTGCCCATCGCAAGAAGATCCCTAGAAGGTCGAAGACATCTATGCATCATGTAGATTGTCAAGTAATTATGATCTGGGTTGATATTTTGAACATTTTAATCCAAAATTTCTTTTTGTGGAGGAGAGTTTGATTAAAGTCAATTTTGTTTTCTGTGGCAGCCACAGTTTTGTTAGTTCATAGAGATAAAAGAGAATCTCACAGAAACAATTTTGGAACAATAGTGACACAGTTATTAGATATTGCCTTTTCAATCAATCAATCAATCAATCAGTAAATACAACCAAGTTTACACAACAGAGCCTACATGAATAACTTTGTAGGAATCAAACAAAAGACACAAGTAGATGAAGACATGAAGACCAGCTGAACTTCGCTGGTCAGCAGAAAAATATGACTATTCATGCTGAAGGAAGTGCAAACAGGAATTTGAAAATGTAACCCAACACATGTAATATGAGTCAGGCAAATATATTGTACACGTGAACATTGTGAAGCCGACATATGGGGGCCATTCAGAATAATCAATGTTTTAAAATTTTGATCTTTCTCTTCTTCGAAATTGTCGGTTGGTGGGTGAAAAAGAAAAAATTTGAATCAAAATTTAGTTTTCAATTTTCTCTTCAAATAATAGAAGATCTGTGCAGTAGTACCATTGTTAACGGTCAACCTTGTGTCTTAAGCCAACCTCTGCGCCCGATGAGAAGATGGCAGGGATTGTCTCATCTGTTTCAAGTAAAAGAGTAGAATGCTGGAAGCCAGGAAAAGCCATTGAAAACTCTTGAGCATTGATCTTAAATATCTACTTCAGTTGAGGCATTTATTTGTTTTTGGTGTGATATTCGACTCTTCCATGACACTTAGTTCGCATATCTCTAGTATTGCACGTTCTACGACATTTCACATTCGTAATATAGGCAAAGTAAGGAAATATTTTACACAAAATGCAACTGAGCAGATAGTCCACTCGGTCGTAGTTACCAGACTTGACATGTGTAACTCACTTCTATATGGTCTTCCTTGTACTCAAATTGAACGTCTTCAGCGTATTCAGAACTATGCTGCCCGTGTTATTACCTTGACTAAAAAGTCCTGCCATATAACGCCGATTTTGAAAGAATTACACTGGTTACCAGTAAGCATTAGGATTAAGTATAAACTCCTGCTTTTTGTGTATAAATCACTCACCAACAATGCCCCTGCATATATTGATGATCTTCTCAAACCTTACAATCCTCCTCGCAAACTCCGGTCTTACAATTCTAGCCTCCTTATTGAGCCCATATCCAATCATTCATGGGGAGACCGATCTTTCTCACATGCTGCCCCACGCCTATGGAACAAATTGCCAGCACTAGTAAAATCATCTGTTTCTTTAGCCCAATTTAAAACAAACCTTAAGACACATCTTTTCAATCAAGTATTTGAGTAAATGGTTTGATTTTTACCCTTCGATGTTTTCTTAGATATTGCATTTGTGTTGTATTTCACTACCACATGTTCCGGATTTCTTCTTAGTTATTGTTTGCATTTAGCGCCATGAGCACTTTGATGGATTTGTGCGCTTTATAAGTTTTTATTATTATTAGTATTATTTTCATCTTTGGAAAACCTTGAAGTCTATGGGATGGGAAACTTTAGAAGGGGCACCAAGGCTAACACCAGGGGAAACAGAGGCTATGGCTTGCGTGGTCTCCATGTCATTACAGGCCTGCATTGTGAAGGGTATATTAAATATTCTGTCAATATTTAAACATTTCAATTTAGAAAAAAAAAATCAAAATTTGTAAACATGAATTATTCTGAATGGCCCCTAAGGTTTGAAAAAAATCATAACACTAACCTAGATAAAATGCTATGTTTAATGGTGCATAATTAAAAAGAGTAAATCAAATCTAAGACCTTGTACAAATGAACATGGATGTTTGTCATTAGATATTGTGACTAACAAAAGCATGCAATGATTGTTACCATGACATCATCACGCAAGGAGTTATTTAAGGTGTCACCCTCTGATGATCTCATAAGATGAGGAAAGATTGGGGGGGGGGGGTGGTGAGTATCTTAAGACATGGATGTGATGCACCTATGGTATGGATTAGGGGTAATAGTTCTTAAAGGACACACACTGTAGAATGGTAAACATTCTTCAACATTCAAGGTTAATTTATGTAATTATTCTGAAGGAATGGTACATTCATTCATAGAGCAATGGTTCCTTGCTCTATAGTATATTTATGTACACGTTACATTGCATAGAACAGCATTGGTTATGGGAGAGCGCATTTATTAGAGCCATATTGTATGTAAAGGTCACTCTCCATGAGAACTAATGTAGGCTGCTAAGACTGTGACCTCCATTTGTCATCTTGACCTTTGTGCATCTTATAATAGACCGTGCAAGTCTCGCGCGTAATCGAACTTCCGGGACCATAGTGGTCCCAACCATATAGAGTTTTACGTGGGCGAGATTTTTTTTTTCAATTATTTTATTTACGTAGTTACATGTATATAAGTGATAACAAAATATGAAAGTAAAACCAATTCAACAATATAACGTTTAATAAAACCCGAGAATTAAACTTGACCTCAGCTTCCGGTTATTGCAAAAAATTAAGATTTTTGTTCTTGCCTCCGATCATAAAACTTATGTAAACGCTTGTTTTAGATGCGCGATTATAATCACCAGATGCTGTAATTGCAAAGCGAACCCTTTTCATTGTCTATGGTTGTTGAGGCGTTAGCATCCTCTTTAGACGGCGATACGGGTCAATTTTAAACCCGTTTGACCATCACGAATCCGCAAGAGGGGTTAACATCAAAAAAGCATCCTTGTCCCAGAGTTTTAATTTTTTTCAATAATAATTAACACACTTTTGTATATTTTTTTCAAAAGCTAAAACTAATTTCATAAAATTGTAATGATTTATTTTTGTTGTTCAGATTTTGTCATGAGATATAATTTAAAACAAAGATTTGATTTTAGAAATAAAAATTTTCTTCGTTTGACGTGTTTTCTCGTTCGGATACGCGCGAGACTTGCACAGTCTATACCCACTGTATGCACATTTAATACTACGGAATTAGATTAACTCTTTGCTCAAGACAAGTAACCTTGGTCCTTCAGGAATGAAACTCCATTCCTGGAAAGGATTCGAGAAAATAATGACTGATTTCAGGTTTGGGGTTTGTCAGATTTCCATTTACCTTCAAAATGTCTGAAAAGATGATGAGCTGACATCAAGGGAAGAACTTCATGGCACATGTTGTGCCCCAAATTATAGTTATATTTTTGTGGTGATTTGAATACATGTATGTATACACAGGTTTTTTTCTGGAATTTCCCCAAAATCAAGTTTTGCGGACAGGGTGTAAAACTGTTTCACAGACAAGAAAAAATGGCTGGCTGACATTTTTCAGTTTTTAGGTTTTGTTTTTGTTTTTTCATGCGATCATACTCCTGTTAGTAATTCAAATTTAAAAGAAACACATTCCATCACGTAGTTTTTCACAATTTGTTATGTAATCATACTAGCCTAAATTGGCTCTCTCTCTATCTCTTGCTCTCTCTGTACATGTAGAAATATATTTATGATGTGAAACCACAATGTTCAGCAGTAGAGGGCAGTGTTTCCCCCTGCCTTTTCAAACGTGACCACTTCAGTTCACTAATTTCAAGTTTCAGTGACCACCCTCATTTTTTGTCAATATCATCACCTCGCTGTGAAGACTTGCCATACATGTAAAGGAAATATACTACTTAAAACCGAATTCTTTTTTGTGTAAATTTTAGCTTAACATTTCTTTGACCCTCTATGTATCAGGAACTAACCATTTGGATATACATTTAAAAATCATTGTGCATTTGTGTGAGCTCTGCATTCTTGTCAGTTTGCAGACTGCCTAAATTTTGCTTCAGACATCAATTGTAATTGTTATCACCTTGCTCAGTTCATCAACCAGAGGGAAACACTGGTCCAGGGACATCTTGATTAGTGGCCAACTTCTTAGTCCTCAATATTCCAAGAAAAGCTTATTGTTGTATTAATATCCTTGGTGAATCACTTGAGGTTTTGTGATCCCCGTTTACAATGGTGTATAGGTTATCTTCCTGTCAGGTAAATTAAGCCTTGATTATGATCCATGAGGAATTGTGTAGTAACAAGAAGCAGGCAAAGTGACAACAACTTGTAAAAAAGAGGTGAGCAAGATGGGAAAGGGCTGAAGAAAGAAGCACACTTTGGTGATTGTGCATTAATCAATGTGTGACTCGTAACCATCCCACAGGTGTCTACGCCAGATGGGTCATCTGCCCAGTTAAACTAGTTGTGGTCAACTTTATACTGTCCACACACAGTTAATTAAAAGAGAAACCCTTGACAATACAGGGTGCACCCATTAAATAAACTCAAGAAACTGCTTGCTAATTCCTCATCCAAATCCTGTGAGCTTGACCCAGTTCCCACCTTTCTCATTAAGGACTGCTCTGATGTTCTCATTCCTTTGATTACTAATATCGTCAACAAATCCCTCAATACTGGTGTTTTCCCAAGTAGCCTTAAAATATCTTACATTCGCCCTCTCTTAAAGAAAAGCTGCTTGGATAAGGAAGTGTTCAATAATTACAGACCAATTTCCAACTTGAGTTTCCTAGGCAAGACTATTGAACGAATTGTTTCATCTAGGTTACATGTTTTCATGCAAGACAACAGTCTCATTGACCCGTTTCAATCTGCCTACAGACCCAATCATAGTTCTGAAACCGCCTTATTACGTGTGCACAATGATATTTTAACTGCTCTAGATCAACGTAAAATTACTGCACTTATTTTTATTGATCTGAGTGCAGCATTCGAAACCGTGGATCACACCGTACTATTGTCTCGACTCCAAAACGTCATTGGTTTGCATGATCATGCCCTACAATGGTTTAAATCATATCTAGAATGTAGACCCCAGTATGTGCGTGTCGGTGACGCCGCCTCTAATCCTGTTCAACTTGATTTTTCTGTTCCACAGGGTTCAGTTCTTGGCCCTCAGTTGTTTTCATTATACATTTTTCCTCTTTAGGAAATAATTCAGAATCACACCCTCCAATATCACTCGTATGCTGATGACTTGCAATTATATGTCTCCTTTAATCCATCGCAACAACATGCTGAATCTGGTATCGCTCGCATTGAGGCCTGTATCCGTGAAATTCGTCAGTGGTTGAACAACAACTTCCTGAAAATTAATGACAGCAAAACTGAATTCATGTTAATAGGCTCTCCACCACAACTTTCCAAAGTCTCTATTCCGTTTATTTCTGTAGGTGACTCTCGAATCCAGCCGGTTAACCACGCTCGTAACCTTGGTGTTATTTTTGACTCTTCAATGTGTTTCAAGAATCACATTTCCCACACAGTTCGTTCTGCCTCATTTCATATCCGCAACATAGGAAAGATCCGAAAATATCTTGACCGCACTTCAACAGAACAGCTTGTCCACTCATTTGTTACGTCTCGTCTTGACATGGGTAATTCACTTTTCTTTGGCCTTCCAGATGTCCAACTTTCTCGTCTTCAACGCCTACAAAATACCGCTGCCCGTGTGGTCACTTTAACGAAAAAACACTCTCATATAACACCTGTCCTTCTCAATCTACACTGGCTCCCAATATCATCCAGAATCATTTACAAGCTGATGCTGATTGTTTTCAAAGCACTCAATGGGCAAGCACCAACGTACATCCTAGACATGCTCAGCATCTATAAGCCATCCCGCAACCTTTGATCAGGAAATAAATATCTTCTTCAAGAAGTCAAATCTCATCGTACCTGGGGGGACAGATCATTCTCCGTCGCGGCACCACATCTCATCGTACCTGGGGGGACAGATCATTCTCCGTCGCGGCACCACATCTCTGGAATCAGCTTCCTCTTCACATTAAAACCTCCAATACTATTCACTCATTCAAAAAGTCTCTCAAAACACACCTCATGTCTAAAGCATTTAGTTTCTTCTAACTGAGTTTTTTCTGTTGGTCCCCTCCCCTTTTGTTTTTTCGATTCCTTTGTTACAGCGCCTTGAGCACCTTTGGTGGATATGTGCGCTTTATAAGTCTTTGTTATTATTATTATTATTATTACTCCAATTAGCATACAGTGCAAAATGCTAAAAATTCAAGGCCCATCGAGTTATTCACCCTCCAAATAAAAACACCCCTGCACTGGTGTCATTTTCCAAATGTCCGAGCATCACTCTTGGAAAAATGTCCCTACACCTCTTGGCAACTGACCATTTATTTCAGGGTCTTCACCTGTATGTCATCCAAAATACCTCAAGTTGGAAGTCAACAACCCCCAGGTCACAATTGGGTAAATCTTTTACACTGTACCCCTTCTATTGGTACATGTACAGTACGTCTCTCAATTCTGTCTATGATGAACATTTTGAGGGATTAAACAATATTAATGAGGCTGACGCTCAGTTTTCTTCAGCTCAAACGTCTAGTATTTTTGGGTTAAACCTAATTTTGGTATTACTTTAGAACCATTCAGGCACACAGTTAAACTGGATTCGGTTCAACCATGCATGCCATGAGTTAAACCAGCTTTAGTACTGTGTCTGAAGGCCCCTACATGTATGTCCATAAGCAATTAAGCTGGAAAATGTCATCTTTGTTCGTGTACACTTCGTACACATTATTCTCTGCAAAAATGTCAGATTTATAATTTTCGTCTATTGAGCTGTTTACAAATTGTGCCTGCAGGAAGTCCAATCTATGTGGGGGGTTTTCTCTAAAGGAGTAATGTCATTTGTAACATGGTCTTATTTAAAGGCTTCTTAGTCTTTGTAAAAAAATATATTAACAAATATATTTTAAAGCATTTTTAAAGGGAGTTTGTTGTACACTACATGTACCATGTCAACAAGAAAAGAAAAAAACATACTTCAAATCATGCTTTAAAAATAAATGATTCAAATCATTTGCCTTTGATCCATGCGATATTTGATCTGTTTATTGAATGGGACCATTAGAGGTTTATGGTTTCATGCACCACGAACCCAATAAGTTTAATTGTCAACCAAACAAAATATCTGTTTCACTGTTTGTTGCTCCAGGCGCTGCAACAATAGACCAACCTTGCGGGGTACTTGCTCCATGGTTGTGGTTTCACTGTGTAGTAAGGCCTAAAGTTAAACCAAGAAGGGTTCATTCGCAGCAAGTCGGCCAGACCAGCCAGACGCAGAACAGGGCTCTAAGTCTGCCGGTGGTTTTTTCAGGATCACATTGGGTCATTAGATTTGAAGACCGAACCTGAATCAAGACTTTGATGTTGATGTCACTCGTGTGTGATGGTCAGATCCAAGGAGATCATCTATGATTTAGTTTAACGCATCATGGGTTATTGGAACATGGATTGGACTTCAAGGACTTTACACTGACCAGGGGAGCTGAATTTATGTTGTGATCGTGCAGATACAGTATGAAGCTTGGTATACAGTTCTAATAGTTGTGGACTTCTTCATGTAGAACTCCAGGTTTCTCCCTTTCTTTTTTGTTGTTGCACAACTGTTGTGTTTGTATTCAAATCAGCATGCTGTCTGGAAATTTGTATGGTGTTTTTACATTACAGCTGAATCGTGAATGCTTTCATTGTGTGTAACGAAACCAGAACACTTGTGGACCTGAGACTCACTGGTGAACAAACAACTGAGCCATGTGCGTGCGCATGTACTAGCCAGATGTGAACAAATTCAAAAGTGAATGCTGTCTGCATAAACATGATCGGAACTTTTTATGGCACAGCTTGATATGTGCGTAATGTACATGTAGATGAAGTTCAGAGATGGTGCGATGCCCTGGAAAAGTGTCTGTCTTTAAGTTTTACTGACAGGATTTATTGACCTTCATTAAAGTTCAGCCATTTTGGTTTCCGACTTCATACAGATTGCACTGTGTCCAAATTGAGACTGGAGCTGAGCATTATACCCCATTGTACCAGCGCTGTTGAGTGACAGTCTCTGACTATTCTAGGAGTTTGGTCCACCGTTAGTGTTTACCAGCCAACAAGTGTCTCTGACACAACTGGGTCAAGTAATGGATTGACCCTGAGATCAGACAAATGACACAAGTGCAAAACAGTCTGCCAAACTAGGAAAACTGCTGTGTAAATTTTTTTTTTCTGCAAGCTTGGTGTTGAACCAAAAGCTCATTGGATTTGTTTGTAATTTCTTCAAGTTGTTAATGAAGAAAGAGAGTGGTTGCCCACTGTTTGTGCAGTTCAGTATGATATGTGACTTGCACCAACAGCTTAGTTTACTGGGTGTTATGTGTACAAGTAGTTCTACATGGATCTTCTGTGCAAGGAGAAAGTTATCGGAGTGAATTATTGAACATGTTGCTGCTGGTTTGTGACTTCTTATCTTTTTTTCCCCTGAGGTATTGGGTAGGGTTTGGGACAGCTGGTGGTGCGGGTACTCTGAAGATACCGTTACTATCAAATAAAGGCATCACCATCATGTATTGGTATCTTGGCTTTGCATTTGTTCTAATACAAGTATGTTGTTGTCGTGTACTGTAGTGTTGTTTTGTTTATTTCGTCATGCTTGACAAACAGATTGTGTGTTATGAAAACAGGTAGGAACAGAATAAATTCTGATCAGCCGTTTTGGGAGATAATGTAGATTCCCTGTCTGTACTCCTAGAACTATGAGGTTCGTTCCACTGGAGACGATAGTGGAAAGAATTTCAAAGTTCTAGGAGTACCCTGTCTGTTACTGTGCAGATTGAGCATTTTTAGGCGATGCACACATGGTTATAAATGCACACCATAATTTTGACATGCAATTTGACTCAAAAAATTACAGACAGTAGCTGCGTGAGGCCAGTCCTGGGTCAGTGCGTGGCGTCTTTACTTGGCTACAGTTATGTTTTCTGGTAATTTTCTTTTTTCATTCTCAACTTCTTGCAAAGACCAGGCTCCAATTTCGTAGAGTTGCTTAGCAGACAATATTGCTTAACAGTGTTCTGCCAAGCAAACATAAGCAGGATACCAGTCACAAATGGTAAACGTGACATGGTATTTTGGATAAAATTCTAGTAAGCGTAATTTTCTAGCAGCTGTACGAAATCATCTGCAGGTTTTGAACTCGTATTCATTGTCCCTCGTTTTCTCTCTCTTTTCTACAGGATGAGTATGATACGGAAGAAAGACTCAAGAAACAATGGTAAGTACACAAGACACTTTTAAAGATTTTTTTTTTACACGACATGGCTATTTTTTCTTCAGAAAAATTTAGAATTTTTCACACCAATAGGTCTATATTTTTCAGAAAATAGTGTATACATGAGGAGCTGCAGTTATTGAGCAAACTGAAAGCCTACATGTAAGCTACTTACAAAATATACATGTACTTACATGTAAGTCTGTTTTCCAATTTTGTTTGCCCTTGGAAGATTCTGAATTTTTTTTATTAATAAGGCCTGAAAAGTCTTTTAGAACCTACACCTTGTGTACTTTATGTAGGTCAGCCCTTCAACTCCATGAAATGTTCCTACTGTACTGTTTTTCCAAGGACCAAATATCATGCCTGTGTTGAGTAAACTGTAAGCTACATGTACTTACAAAATCTATTTGTATGTGTGTACAGTACATGTCTTCTTTCAACCAGGGATGGAATCTTTACAGACTCTTCTGAATTCAGACTTTCTTATATCAGGCTATAAAAAGATCAATGCTCTTTGATCTACCTCTCTAGCTCTGAGGATACTGTTCGAAAAGCGCCTTGTTGTCTATAACTCCAGGGGTTGTTAGAGGATGAAGATGCCATCATGCAGGGTTTGCCCTTAACTTATTTAGTGACTGGCCAGCAGGACCAGTTAGCTTGTTATTTCACTAGTCCATCACCTTTTCTCACAGGTCCATATTTCAAGTGAAATAGGGATGCTTTTCAACACTGAACTAGCCAGTCGGACCACTTGGAGTGAATTTTGACTGGTTGTATTGTGTTTTTAACTTGCATTTGGCCAGCGGATCACTGTAAGGGAGAACGCTGTCATGTCAACATATATATATATATATATATTGGGTGGCATGGTTGGCTTGTGCGTAAAGCGCTCGCCTCTCACCAAGGTGACCCAGGTTCGATACCCGGCCAGGGCCATATGTGAGTTGAGTTGTGCGTTGGTTCTCTGCTGTGCCACGAGGGTTTTCCAGACCATCCGGTTTTCCTCCCTCGGAAAAAAAAAAAAATCAAACACTCTCGATCTCTGGCTGTGCTCCGTGGTCATAATGGGTTGATGTGGCTGGCTGCCAAAGGCGCCCTTGCATGCCTGCTTCTCGAACACGTTGTAGCCGCGTCCTTCGCAATTCAGCTCTTAGCTGCCAGTAAGGATGATTAGTCTCCCAAATTAGTATTAGTAGTATAGTATATGTACCTCCTAAAATAGTGATTCTGTTTCAGACCTTTTGTTTTAGAAGGGACTCTCACCCCTGATCCAATCAAAAGTTATTTCTCGAAAAGGGAAATACTGTATGCCTAAATTTGTATGTACTTTCCAGGAAACATGGTACATTAACTTTAAAAACAGGAAACCAAATTTCATAACAGAGTAAACAATGTAAAAAGTCATAAATGTGTTGAACTATTTTCACAATGAAAACAAAATGCTTGCCCATTAGAGTCTTTTGTCGTCTTTGCAGATGATCCCCAACTATGCCTTATGCCTTATGTTCTTATGCCTGAATAAAGTATTATTATTATTATTATTATTATTATAACCCTAGTTTGGAATGACCCCAGACGTATCTAAAGTTGAACCTAAAGTACACTGTATCATGTCTAGTCACTGGTATTTGAAGCACACCCATCCATAAACCAACAAAACACATTCCGCTCTTTGCCTCACACAAAAACCCTGAAACCTGTAAAGCGTGCCATTCAAACTGCCGCCCATCTCAACCCATTGTTGTTAATCATACCATGAGTTTCCACTTTTAGTAAGAACCAACTTCCTATGCAGAATCCATATCCCTTCCCCCCCCCCCCCCCCCCCCCACCCTTTCACCTAGTGGGTTCGGTGACAATAACACGTGCCCGTTTTTTTTCACCCTGCTCAATTAAGGGCATCCTGTGTTAATGAGTAGGGTGTTTGGTTGTGTTCATACCAAGTACATACTGAAGTTTGTAGTCTACGTTTGCTGTTCTCATTTCACACAGATCCACCCCAAAAGTAAAGTTAAATATGTAAAACCACGGTAATACAATCATTCTTATGGAGAGTACATGATCATGGTGTAGCATGCATGGCATGTCTGGTGTTGATGTTCCTTGTGTGAATGTATGAGTTTTTCAATTCATCTAAAATGCTTGTGATTAAATACATGTAAATGGAGGATATAACTTGTATGTGACATTCACAAAGTTATTATCGATCTCTTCAAGATGGTGGTGAAGTTATGGTAAGTAGGCCCTACATTGTACAAGTGACATTTTACTATTTCTGTCATTTACATAAATGTTATCACTCAACAGAGAATGTGGGCTTTAAGTGTTTGAACTTCACTTCTCTACAGTAGACCGTACACAAACACATGATGTATCCCAGTGTAAATGTTCTTGATCTTGTTGGTCGCTTTGTCTAGAGGTACTGGGTTGCAGTGTCACTCAAGTTGCCTTTGGGTTGTTTTATTTAAGGCTCAGAAAGCACTATGAGGTGTAGAGTGCTGTATAGAGAAATCAAAATCTGCGTACAAACTGTACTGTAACACTATGAAGTGAATAAATAGATTGTGCAAGTCTTGCAGGTATTCGAACATTGGGACCTGTTTAAGTGCACAAGTTTTTCCCCTTAACCTGCTTAAAGGCACTGAACACGTTTTGTAATTGTCAAAGACCAGTATTCTCACTTGGTGTATCCCAACATATGCATAAAATAACAAGCCTGTGAAAATTTGGGCTCAATTGGTCATTGAAGTTGCAAGAAAATGATGAAAGAAAAAACACCCTTGTTGTACAAATTAGTGTGCTTTCAGATAGGAATAAAAGGCTTCTGGCCAGAAGTCTTTTATTATTTTCGTGAGAAATTACCTCTTTCTCAAAAACTACGTTCCTTTAAACATGGTTAAGTATCAAAGATGTTTACATGATCATGTTCCCATACAAATATGAGATTATGTCAATATTCTCTCAATGCTTGATTCTTGTCTTGTAAAAAAAAATTCTGGTGCAGTAAAATGTTTGTGCTACAATTAGTCATGGTCTTGTGGATTCACCCCCCCCCCCCCCCCCCCCCCCCAATAAAAATAAAAAAATAAAAAAATAAAAAATAGTAATAATAATTAAATAATAAATAATAAATTAAAACAATTAAATAAATAAATTGCTTAATTTTTGTAGCCTCATACTGTGCCCAGTGCATCTTGAGTTACTAATTGACTTTGCGTAAAAAAAAACTAACTAAAAATAACACATAAATAATGGACCCCTTAAATGATGACTGTGTAGTTTTGATTCACTCAATTATGGTTTCATTCTCTTCAATTAGTGAACATGTTTGCATGTAGGACAATTATCGGACTAAACACTGGCTGAATATTTAGTGGTGGAGTCATTTTTTTTATCACAAAATGGCACATGATGTATCGGTATAAAAGTTTACATATATGTGACAGAAAACAGTTTTTACAGATAATATGAAATGTTTTCATTAAAAATTGATGGAATGGAAATTTGATCCACACAAGAAAATGTTGAAGGATTGAAAATCAAGTGGTATAGATAGTTCCCAGTAGACGCCATCTTTACGGGCAAATCGCATTTTGGCTTGCAGGCGCGTCAAGCGCTCAAATTATTAACGCAGCCGCGTCGTTCACTCACCAATCACGCAATGAGTTTTGTGAAATGTGCGCGTGCTGCACGCCGTTCTCACGCGTAACGCAAGACTGTGTGTTCCAAATTGCCCGTAAAGATGGCCGATTTACGTCATATTGCAACCTATCTATAATCAGTGGTATAATTTTTACATGAAGCAATGATCGAGCTGTATGCCTCATGCATAGCTGGTATCCATAGCTGCCAAATCTCCCTACATGTAATTCTGCAGATAAAGGTTCCCTAAAAATAGACCAATCTTTCCATGGTCTGATGAGCAAATTTGAAAATCCTCCTGATTATGGAAACTTTTTCCCTATAGACCAATGTGACCTGTGACATCACATGCTTACAAAAGAGCCACAGAGCCTGGACTTCCTGCAGGCACAGTTTGTACACAGCTCAATGGAAGAAAACAATAAATCTCATGTTTTTAACCCTTTAGCACTTACGAGCAAATTCAACAAAGTCATTTACTCACTGAGCAGGGCGGGGAAAAGTCATCGAATTAATGCACTATCTGGAAGTCGTATCATAACTTCCATTGTAATTATTTTTTTGTATTACAAGTTTGGTTTATTTTGTAGAGGATAAAATTATCTTTCGAATGATTCACACATATATGTATTTGCTTTTACCGAATTGAAGCTTTCAGATTGTAAATATGTTGACACACCAACGAAAATAGACAACTGTTAGTTTGCATTACGTTAGCGTCAGTGTTTCACGGAAAGTTGTGCACGCAACTTTTTCAACTTTGCTATCGTTTCAAACAAGAACAAAATGTTGACAAAGTGATTGAAATAATATCAAAACATACCTTTAGAAATGAACAATCTTGTCTATATTACTTATGGATAACAATAAATTTCCTCTACAATGTAAACTCCTTTCAATAATGTGTGAAAAACATGGCGAAAGCCCAGCGAAACATCGTCGCTTTCGTAGTATACATTATAGTGCGTGTGTGCGCGTAATGCATTGTACATACGATATGGTACGCACACACACAGAGAAGCATTGACACGTCGTGCTAGATTTCCGACCTTTGAACCTTTGGAAGGAGATTACTTGGTTTTTGTCAATGGTGACCACAGGATATTTTTAGACTGGCGCAATCTTTAGATCACGCTCTTTCGACGGCTGTTTGCTGCAACCCGCTAGCATGTGTAAAACCCAAGATACAAAGTGTTGTTTAATCTCGGGCGGTTTTGGGCGGTCCAGTGAGTAAATGGCTGGGCGGTTTCGGGCGGAACAGTGACTAAAGGGTTAATATGGAGATTGCACTGTCTGATTTTTCTCAACTTTTTATATGAAGAAAGGGGGGGACATCTCAAAAGCTGTACAGCTGTTGCTTTTGTAGCTCTTGAATTTATGTGAAAATTTTGACACCAAATGTAATTTTCCCATATGGCCTGTGTAGTATCTTGCCTTTCAGGAAATACATTAGAATGTACATGTACAAGGCCACTACTCTGTAAACAAAGGTTCAGGTAACATGGTCTAGTATTATGTTGAATGTAAAATAATGTCTCCCTTATTGTTACACAACATCTCCCTGATTGCAGTTCTGCCTCTCACCATCTGTGTTTGGTCCCCTACATCAACCATACTGCAGATAGTTTTATTAACTCTGAATGACACCAGCCTTGGGTCATTTCCCCCAACAGCCTTGTCTATCTAGCTATAAACCTCCCCAAAGTCTATTGTCTTATAAGGCCAAGTAACAAAAATAGCAGTTGATCGTCCCCGCCCGCATCCTTTTTTGAGGTCGCATCCTTTTTTTTATTTTTTTTTATTTTCAATTTTTCCTTAAAAAAAAATACAAAATTGTTTGTATTTTTAATTCACCCTTGACATATATATTTTAATTTTTAATGTAAACTTACCTCATGCAACAAATAGATATAAAGAAAGTTAGCGGTGATTTCAAACTGAAGAATTGGTGGCCTGTTTGAATTGAAATACTTGGCGGCCATCTTGGAAAAAAATTAATAAATAAAAAATAAAAAGGCCCTCATCCTCTTTTTGGAAAAATCAGGACGATCAACTGGTATTTTTTTTTATTTGGCCTAACTATGGAGTGATTACAAACAAACATGACATGTACTCTCATTTCCCTAATGAACTTCATAAGAATGGGTTCCAGTGGACCGAATCATTTACACACAACATCTCTATTACATTCCCAGCAGATCCCTCTGACCTGTGCATGACCCCTTCCTCCCGTACTTGGATTTATCTTCTTCCCAGGAAGTGTTGATACTGTGGCAAACTAGCTTCCTTGCGTGCCAATATTTTATATCCTCATGTCTGAGAAAATGTAACGTCATCACGGTGTTAAATGTTTTTGGTTGGATGCTCGGTAACGAGTTTTAATTGCGATTTCATTAATTGAAAGTATTTAACCAGGTTTATGAGTTCATGTATACTGTAGCAGCATATATGTGCAGAACTCTGTAGCTGTTAAGAAGTATAGGAATTTGCTAAGCATGGACAAAATATTTGCATGGCTAAAAACATTACCAGCCAAAATGCCATGAATTCACATTGACGCAGCTGGTTCCCTGGTAACTATTTGCTTAGCAAAGAAGTTTTCTAAGCAATGTTTTCTGCTTTACAGGTTTATGGAATTTGACCTACATGTACAGTTGTAGATCAAAATCATTTTGAAGGGTTCAGGCACCGAGGGTAAGGAGGGCAGATACACTCTCGTCCGATTATCTTATAAAAAAATGGCATAACAGGAGCACTGAAATTTGAAAAGGGGCTTATATTGTATTAAAGGGTCTGTGTACGTTTGGTAATGACTTTGAAAATTAACTTGGCAATAAAAACTAATGTGGTAAAGCATGGTATAAAGCATTTTGAGAATCATTTCACTTCGAAGTATATGTGGTTATGGAAAAAGATATCAGGTTTAATACCCCAAAATTTGAATCTTAGAAACGTGTCAGAAACGCTTCTCAGACTGTGTATTGCTATGGGGAATAGTCTTCCTGTGTGGACATATTCGCTCCGGTTTTTCGGCGATATCTCAAAAACGCGACCACCTTTTTGAAGTGAAAATTTCACATGTTAGTTTTATTGTATATTATCTACATTTATATAGGATTAAAACATTCGAACGGTTTCAAAAACCAAAGGTATACTTTGCCTTTATGGGAAGGTATACATGAAGGTACATGTACGTTTGATAATCACTCATAAATTTAATGGGAAGATGAGCTCCTATAAATGTGCCTACATGTAGCTTAGAATTATACAATTTGTACACTCTGCAAAGTAATTATCAAAGTGTTTCCTTAAGTCTGAGGATTGTGAGGATTGTGATGAATAAGGGGTCAAACCAAGGGTGGCAGACAGAAAGAGATTCTCAAACTCACCGTGAATTTACCATCTGTAATTTCTTTGCATACTGTAGATATACTGTGCGTAGTATAGTGACATGACTGTGTTCAATCATTTGGTTGTGTCTCTGATTTGGCGGCTACGTCCACGGCTATGGCTGAAGTGGTCATGGAATTACCCTAATCCTGGCCAACTTTATGGGTTGTTGTTCCTCCTATATCTTCCTTTTCTGTTCTCTATAGATCCCATTCTACTATCATGTCCCAAAATACTCATACATGTAATACTGTAGTGATCTTTCTTTTTTCTACTCAAACTTTCTCAGTCGCTCATTAAATTTAATCCTCTAGTTATGATTGGTGTATTCGTTGTTTGTATGTCTGTACTTTGAGATTCGGCTGAATGAATATTGAATCAAGTGAGGTTTGTGGAGACATCTTGTAAATTGGACGTTTTGGACCAGTCTGCTGTGATCATCTTCAGGACAATGCTGGACTCTGTTCTATAACACTACAAAGGATAGTAACAACACATTGTACATGTACATCTTCTTCCATTAAACGTGTGTATGGTATTAGCTTATCAGACATTGAAAAAACCATCCCCCCCCCCCACCCATTGCGTACAATAATCTGGAACAATATTCTTAGACAATATTTGTGTGGAAATTCAATCTACATTGTAAGGGAGTGCGATGGATGTGCAAAGAAATGTTACACTGAAGCCTAGTTCATACTTCCTGCGAATGCGAATGCGAAGCGAATTTTGACGTCACAGGGCTGTTTTCGCTGCGAATGTTTCGAAGGAGTTGAGCACAAGTCAACTCTTCCGAATTATTTGTTGCGAATTTGTGACGTCAAAATTCGTATCACATTCGCATTCGCAGGAAGTATGAACCGGGCTTTACAGTCAAAACTCAAAACTGGGTTTATTTGCTCATCAAACAGATGAGAACAGGAGCGTTCAAATATTACTTGCGTCTGCAAGTGTAGTCGTGTCGTGGCTGAGCAAATAAGAGCACCGCACTCAAGCTCTGGTGTTTCTGTTCAGCAGAGTGTGGGTTCGAGTCCCGGTCGTGACACTTGTGTCCTTAAGCAAGACTCTTAACCATCATTGCTGCGTCCTTCGGATGGGACGTTAAGCTGTTGGTCCTGTGTGTTGTGTAATTCACGTAAAAGAACCCAGTGCACTTATCAAAAAGATAATGATGCTTTGGTTGTCTTCATTTTTAATTATTTTATTATTTCCGAAAAGGCCTGATTTTGGTGTGGGCATCACAATTTTTGTTATCATTTCTTTTGGGTTTGTCTTTATTTTTTTCTGCAGTGAGAGTTTCTTTGCAGTCAAGGGAGCTGCCCTTGTACTTCCTCGAAGCAATGAGTCAAGACCCATCAAGAAGAACCCAAGTAAGTTTGAAGAACATTGTAGTTTCCTTCTTCTGAAATAGGCTTACTGATTTCTGATGAAAGAATTAATTAAGTTTTTAATAAAATTTTCTTTTAATCATTGACTAACTTTCAATCAATCAATCAATCAATCAGTACTTTATTTTTCCACTCAATCAATTAATAATTTAGCGTGGTTAATTGAGTCTCCAAAAAGCAGGGCTTGTCAGGTAGAGACATGACGTAACGTCCGTCGATGTCAGTTTTTTTCAATAACCGATATATCGGAAATTAAATATCGAGTATACTCGATATATCGAGTATTTTCCGTGCGTAAGATGAAGCCTAAAAACAGCACTTAATATCCGGAAGACCGAAAGTTTAATAGGGTTGTGGTTTTGGCTTGATCCTCCACACTTGTTGTTTAGTCCGAACAGTATCAAATTCCGCCCGCCCGGCTTGCTTTTGATTTTACAACGAAGATAAGAAATTATTACCATTGCCGCTTCCGCTGGCTTGGCGAATAGCAAGGGTGCACAGAACGCTCCCCGCAATTACCGACAAGTGATTGGCCGCCCCAAAATAACACATACATGTAGCTTGTGTGAGTCGCCGACTGAGTTGGCAAAATGTTCTCATGACTAATTGCGTTCTGGTGCAGAAGTGTCAATCAAGTTGTAGGACGGCTTTGAGATTTAATGTGGCCGCGTTCAGAATTGCGATCGTTCATTTCAGTATACAAACATTAAAACACGATGCACATAACAACATGGCGCTGATAACTGAGTATCCACCGCGCGTGCACCACAGGCCCCACACACAACGTCCGGTCACCCACCGGTAGTCCATGCATAGCGCATACACAACACACGTGCACAGTACACGCAGTACAAAAACAGCATGTCCGAAGTCCAAGCTAACCCGAACATTTCGCACGCTGTGATTGGCCGTTGATGGCCGTTGATATTTACCATATTCATAAGAGAACTAAGAATGAGGTACAGCGCAGCGCAGCTTTGCAAATTCAACCCCTCGGCTTAATCACAAGCACATCGCGAAACCTTTTAAACAATCAAAAACACCTGGAGATACCAGCGAGAGAACTTGACAAAGAAGAGAGAACGGAAATTAACAACCATCCTTCAACATTTAGTGTTAACCAATCAGATCAATGGAGGGTTACGTCCCAAGCAACTGATAGGCTGGGCGGCAAGACCGATTTCTTTAGAGATTTTACTGTGCAAGCGGTCGTGAACTATAGCGGCGGGCTGCGGGTGAAACGCAGAGGAACAAGCGGTCACCAAGTTATTTTATTTAATTTGGCTACTCAAATGTCAGCTGCAAATAAAGACGGCGGCTTTTTTAATACTAAAAACACGGAGGTTTACTGGATAATCTGACACTCTTTCGGTGTTTTCGATATCATTTAGGTACATCGACATTTTTGATTCATCAACATTGTCGATATATCAAAATTGTCGATATTTCGATATGATTAAAAAAGTGACATCGGCGATATCGATGTCAAAATAGTATCGGTTTTTCTAGTAATATCGATGTCAAAATAGTATCGGTTTTTCTAGTAATATCGATATATCGACGGACGTTACCATGACGTGTGCAGCTTAAAAGTTTAAATAACACAGAGAACAAAATTAAAATTGTGTACACTACATGTACACACTAAGTTGTGCTTGATGACAATAACTCTGATATTCAAAATATACTAAGGGTGTTTTCTCTTAGGATTGCTCTTATTATTATTTATACACAGTGCACTGAATACATTACAATCATCAGAGGATGCCAATGATTACATTGACCACATCAATAATTGATCACTTTAATCAATCTGATCATATTGGTCACACTAGTCGTTATAATCATTTTGATAAAACTAATCACTCTGATCATATTGATCATACAAGTATTGATCACACTGTCGATCTAATTAGTCACTCTGATCATATTGATCATAAAATACATTAGTATTGGTAGCAGTAATCACTTGGATCAGGATGATAACATTGCATTGATCTCAGCACCTACATGTGTCAATGATCTCAAATCACAACCATCAACTTGAACAATCTCAGAAAAATTGTAAATTACCAAATCCCATGACCCTTTTCTGTAAAGGAATCCATTTATTCGGTAAGGTCCCATGATCTTTTTGTCATAATGACCCCCACACCCTAGACCTATAACTCTCTAGGACTAATGAAGCCCCTTGGGACATAATTATCCACCAGAGGTATTAGTTTCAGTGAGTAAACATTTGCCAATTACTGTATCAATATTTTGGTTCTGAGTTTACCTTGGTATTTCAAGGAGATTAATCCTCTGAAGTTGTTGTGAATTTTTGTTCAGTGTGGACTTTAATGCTGAGTTAATTATTAGGAACTAGAAGCGCACCTAATCACGCCAACAAATTATATGTACTTTGGGTACAGTTCATCATTAGAAATTATTGTTATATTGATTAAAGTACTCCACACAACATTATTGATTTGGCACAACATACCTACACATTGAGCCTGGATAGTATTGCATGTAGGTGTGTGTGTGTACAACTAGAAACTGTGGACATGTATTTCGTATTGTGCTCAGTTCAAAATGCAGCAGCAAAAATATGCAGAATGTGGAATGTTATTAATTTAAACACCATTGATTTTATGAAGCTTGTATACAATGTACATGCACAGCTATAATCATGGTTACACTATTCTGTTACAACTTAGACATTAGATGTACAATAAGATAAATATTTAGACAAATTTAACTTCATGTAGCTATACTGCTTACCAACCAAAAGGACCTACTTCCATGTTTGGTATAAAGGCAAAAAATTAGTGCATGTTCTGGCGTTTCAACCCTAGCAGAGTCTTTCTCAAAGGCCAAAAAAGACTCTGCTAGGGTCAAAACGTCAGGGGTGCGCTTCGCTGTGGTAACCAATAACTGTTTCGTTTGAATTGGACAAAAAATGCACCCCAGCCCATACATGAAACATTAGGTCATTAAATGTTTTTTAACATAAATATTTAGTATATTTATTTCAGATCTTAAAGTCAACAAACTCAAATACTTTTTGTTCTTAATTGGCACAGCGCTGAAAAATATAAATTATTTCAAAATAATGTTGCGATAACTGTTCCATCAGCTGGTTTTTAAACACTTGTTCAAAATATAGACCCTAACAAAATGCGTACCCATGATTGTTGTTCTGCACAAAAGGGAACATACCCAAAGATATGTAAAATGAACCGCAAAGGCAAGAAAATTTGCACACATTTTTGAAACGAGGTTTCATTCATGTTCTTTCACATGTATGTTGACAAAAGAACTGAAAGGTAAAGCGTTTGGTAATAACATGTTTTGATGAGGATTAAATTTCTTCTGATATTTGATCAAGAAGGATGTAAGGGTGTCATTCTAGGAAATGGAGTGTCATTTCAATGCCCTCAAATTGTTTTAATAGTAAATAAAACAACATGGCTGGAAGTTGAAAGTATACGTGGGAACCAAATGCCATTGTTCTTACATTACCCTAACTGTGAATGACCTTTACAAACAAAGCTTTCATTTCAGAAAACAGAAGTTTTCCTATGTGAGAAGAAGCTACTATTGTTTAGTACAGGAAGATGTGATCAAACCATTGTTATCAAACCAAATCAAACAACGAGGTTAAATGTAGGTTAAACTCTTTACATGGAAAATGGCAACCAAACACTATTGTTCTAAATTTCCCTTTTAATCTGAACAATCTTGAGTCTGGGCCCACAAAGCGAGGAACCCGGCGTTCAAAGTTACAAGCAAACATTTTTTTATGGCTGTATTTGGCATCAATATCTTCATCTTCAAGATGGAGAAATATCTACAAACATATGAATTGGTCACTTTTGAAGACATTTTTGGGCTGTATGATGAATACAGAAGTACTGGGCCCAATTTCTTGTTGCTGCTTAACGCAAAACTCTGCACTAAGGGCCCATAGAATTACATGGATGTGCTTCATAGAGTGCCGTTAACGAAGAAATCCCACACTAAGTAGAGCTGTGAACTTGGACTATAATGTGCACTGAATGCAGTTGAACTTGCGAATAATGTACCTAAATTTGAGTGAAGTTTTTTGTTTACACTTTTTTTTTAAAAACACATCAAAGGTATTACAATACATGTATACAGGATTGGTAAGGATACTAATAAACATCATTTGTTTCATTTCAGTCTGAAAGCTTACTGATCAGGAAGTTCATTCTAGAACCATTTTTTCTGTGTAGTATTTCCCTCGGAAATAAAGTCATATTCGAGAAAACTGTATCTGAAAACATCTTTTTTTAAACGCAAATGTGTCGGCTGATTTCATTTGTTGCAACCAAAGTTAAGGACATTGTGTATTGCATGCTAAACATTGTGCACGGTTTTTCATAATTGTTTCCCGACTCGCACAACGGATGAAGCCCAAATTTGTACAGGTTTGTTATGTCATGTCATGCATATGGTTGATCACACAAAACATGAACACTTTCTACGCCTATTCTGTCCGCTCTGTCAATCCTGTATAATACCATTAACAATTATGTATACAATGGATGCTTACATTCCAGTCAACATGCTCAGTACATGTACACAATAAATTACCAGGCTCGCAACTTTTCAGCTCATCAGCTGATTTCCTTTTTTTGTTTCCCAGCTGTGCCATTGAAAATTGAAAAAAACACAGCACGAAGTCGCACTGTAGCTTATATTTTCCTTTTTGAACCATCAGCAGTTGCATGCCTGTATTCACGCTGTCAAAATCAACATTATCATTTGTAATATTTTCCCAAACGATGGTTCGAGCTTGGGGTCTCTAATGCTGGATGCTAATGCAGGGATGACAAATTTCAGATTTTGATCACAATTCAGACATTCTGTTCTTTTCTACAGATATAAAGAAATCCATCCCTCAGATTTAGTTCTCTAGTGCTGCGTTTACTGTTTCCAGAAGCTCCTTGGAATTTTAAACTAGTGGGAGGGGGAGGGGTATGGAAAAGTTGGAAATGCCATAATTTCAAAATATCTTTTTAAATTTGGATCCTAGTTTCAGACCTTTTTGTCAGCAATGGCTCTCACTCTGCAATAATCTGATTTTTTTTAAATGCTTGCCACTAAAAAAGTTCTGCATTTAGCAGCCTTAATTAAGGACAAGTTAGCAATATTAGAAATTACCTTTTTGATAAGTTGATTTTGGGTTGAACAAGGAAAATTGACTAGAGCGGGATTTGAACCAACGACCTCCAGATTGACGTGCCGGCGCTCTACCAACTGAGCTATCTAGCCCTATGTTGGCGGTCTCCCTATTTTGTTAATATCCTTGTACGGTGGGTGTCAGTCAGAAGCCATTCAACCGTAAACTGCCGTGTAGCCAAGGATCACACCCAAGTATACGATACAACCTGGGAAGCGGCAGCCAGGGGATCACCATAAGTTGTTAAATATAAGGTAATTGAGAAAACGATTGTAAAAAAAAATACAGCAAATGAAGACAAAATACTTAAATTAAGATGTCTACATTAGCAACGACTTGAACCCATCCAAGTGCAGTTCAATCAAATCAACTTGTACCAATCTAATAAACTACTTATCACATTATCCAGGTCGGTTAAGAATTGGGCCATGACATTGTGTAGCTTTAAACTCACTGTGTATACAACATTATTGAGTTCAAAGTCCTTCCAGTACAGATAAGTCAACACTAAAAGTACTTCCTTGCCTAGTGAGGGGAAAGGACTGTCTTCAGGTCTGAGGTCATGACATTATTTCTTCTTGGAGGCACGAACACAAGATTATTCTTGAGTGAAGAATTGGATTGAGTGGGTTAACAACACATGTGTGTAGCGTGGGCGGTGTTGTGACTGTAGCCATAATGCTAATCTGTTTGGGAATTGGTCAAGGGCCTGATGTGATAAGCCATTTATTTGCTGAGAGATGAGGTGCAGGAACTCATCAAGGGTGAATTGATTTTCTCATTTGAATAAATGTGAGACACTTAAAGGGACACGTTGCCTTGGATCGGGCGAGTTGGTTTATGAAAAGCGTTTGAAACCGTTTGTTATGAAATGCATATGGTTAGAAAGATGTTTTAAAAGTAGAATACAATGATCCACACAAATATGCCTCGAAATTGCGTGGTTTTCCTTTTACATCGTGAACTAACACGGCACGCCATTTTGTAGAGTCAAATTGTTGACTTTACAAAATGGCAGACCATGTTAGTTTGCAAAGTAAAAGGAAAACCACGCAATTTTAAGGCATATTTGTGTGGATCATTGTATTCTACTTTTAAAACATCTTTCTAACCATATGCATTTCATAACAAATGGTTACAAACGCTTTTCATAAACCAACTCGCCCGATCCAAGGCAACGTGTCCCTTTAAAGAGTCTGTATAAGTTTGGTAATGACTTTGAAAATTCAAGGCAATAAAAACTTATATGGTACAGTAGCTTTTGATAGTATAAAGCATTTTGAGAATCATTTCACCTCGAAGTAATGTGTCTATGGAAAAATATATCAGGTTTTATGCCCCAAAATTTGATTCTGAGAAACGTTTTTGTCAGAATCGTTTCTCAGATTGTGTATTCCTATAGATAGGTTGCAGTATGACGTAAGTCGGCCATCTTTACGGGCAATTTGGAACACACAGTCATGCGTTACGCGTTTGAACGGCGTGCAGGACGCGCACATTTCACCAAACTCATTGCATGATTGGTTAGTGAATGACGCGGCTGCGTTAATAATTTGAGCGCTTGACGCGCCTGCAAGCCAAAATGCGATTTGCCCGTAAAGATGGCGTCTACTGGGAACTATCTATAGGGAATATTCTTCCTGTGTGGACTTTTATATGCTCCGGTTTTTCGGCGACATCTAAAAAAAGGGACCACCTTTTGAAGTGAAATTTTCACAGGTTAGTTTTATTGTTTATATCTACATTGATATTGGATTAAAACACTTGAGCGGTTCCACAAACCAAAGGTATACTTTGCCTTTAAAGGCCCTGTACACTATTGGTAAGATCGAAAAACACAATAGTTCACAGATTCACACAAAACTTACATGATTTAAAGAAAGTAATGGTAGAAAGGGTTCCTTAAAATATTTCTGCCTAAAATGCTATCGTTTCTGAGAAATGAGTAAAACAATAGTTTTTATCGCGCGCGATAGTAAACTCGATGTTTGAAAAACAGAAAACACATAAGGTCTCTTTTCACTATTTTCTCGTGACCTCGATGACCAATTGAGCTCAAATTTTCACAGGTTTGTTATTTCATGTATGTGGTTGATTACACAAAACATGAACACTGTCTGTGATTATTTTGTCGGCTCTGCCAATCCTGTATAATACCTTTAAAGGAAATGACCAACAACGTTTTGTCTTTGCCTTCTCCTTTTCTCAAAGACATCCCCCTACTTAGTCTGTCTCATTCACTTATTAATTACTTTTTGTCCCTCTTTCAAGCTTTGATTTTGTCTCTTGTGTTTCCAACCCTCTTCCCTCTACCGTCCCCCTCCCCTTTATCTCCTTCATTGTTCATCCCTTGGTTTTTTTATCAAATAATAAACCACAAGGGAAACTGAGTTGGTAAATTTTAAATGATTTTGGGTTGAACAAAGAAAAATTCACGAGAGCAGGATTTGAACCAGCGACCTCCGGATTAACATGCCGGCGCTCTACCAACTGAGCTATCTATCTTGTTTTTTATGTGTTTTCTGCTGCCTCTCTCTCTCTCTCACTCTCTCTTTTTTTCTTTATTTCTTTCCATTGGACTGCTTCTGTTATCACATTAGGTCTGTTTATGTGTCGTGTTATTTAGCCTTCCATAAAGACTCTGCTAGGGTCGAATCGTCAGGCCACTAACAATTTTTTTGCACTTACAGAATTTGAAACAAGTTAAATAGAGACATTTACATTTTCCTCTGGCATTTTACAGTAAACTTTATGGCATTGGTGCTTGATAAATACACTCATGTGGGCCTACTGGAAATTTGTCATGTTAAAGGCGAAGTATACCTTCAGTCTTTGGAGCCGTTCAATTGTTTTAATCCTATTTTAGATATGTACAATAAATCTAACCTGTGAAATTTCATTTCAAAACATGGTAGCGTTTTTGTTTTAAGATGTTGCCGAAAATCTGGAGCGGTTATATCCAAGCGGGGAAAAATAATCCGTAATTGGAAAATTTAATCTGTGAAACGTTTCATGCAGAATTCGTCAGATTGAAATGCTTTTAAATCCCTCTCTCTAAAACCACATTCCTACATTCCTACAAAACCTACATTATTAACAGCTGTGCAGTCATTAATTTGTTGAGTAATTACCAAAGGTATCCCTTGAAAAGATGTGTACATGTATACAGCAATCCTTCACCGATCTTGAACTCTTGGTGGCAGCAGACATGCCTCCATTACTGCGGTGTACCTGGGTGGTACTGCGCTGCCTAGCGACTGGTATAAGGTTTGGGCTACACGGCGATCATTTGATCAGTCGCGGGTTATTAGACTTTTACTTTGCAAATCGCTTAAACCCGTCGCTAGGCAGCGCAGTACCACCCAGGTACCACCGCAATAATGGCGGTATCTGCTGCCACCAAGAGTTCAAGATCGGTGAAGGATTGCTGTAAACTTTAAGATCCTTTCTCTAATGTTACAAACAAACATTTGTGGGCCACAGTTTGAACTTCTTTTTCCTGGAAACCCGTGTTTAAATGGAACAGTCATATGAAACCTGATTATGTTCCCCAAAGCCTAACTGGTACCTGGATGTTTGGGTGTGTTACAACTTGAGCTAATAGTACTTTTCAGGTCAACACAGAGTAAACAAGTCTGTACAATGAATTACCATACAACAGCACCAATACAAACACTTTATAGAAGTGTGGAGTGTTTGGTGCAAGTGTGTTTTTTTACGACTCCTAGCAAATAGCTTTTAAAAGGCCATTGAAAAGCAAACTGAATGCCCCAGGAAAACTAGTGGGCGAAGAGCCAAGGATTCTTTGCTGTAAAACCAATAATTTTGGCTCGGTTAGGCAGGTAATTTATAACAAAAACATTATAACTTATTATAACTTCTACATGTTGCCAATGTTTTAAAGGCTTTAGAAGACTTGTTAAAATGGAACATACACGTGCATGTACCTCCATGCATCGTACAATCACAATTTGGGCTTAATCTTCTTTATGAGTCGGAATATTATAGTGAAAAACCATGCACAATTTTCAGTATGTAAACATGTAAACACATTGTCATTAATTTTGGGTGTAACAACTGAAACCAGCTGCTGTTTTTTTTTTGGGGGGGGGGGGGTTTAGGTTTTCAGATACAGTTTTCTTGAATATGACTTCATTTTATATGAAAATATTTCACTGAAAAAATTGTTCTGGTAACATGAACTTCATAAGTTCAGTAAGCTTTCAGAATGAAATTAAACAACAATTTTTTTAATCCTTACCAATCCTGTATAATACCTTTAAACTTCATGACGCTACGAAATTGAATTCAAGGAATGGGCGAGCATTGAACAAGGAGTTAGGGGGTCACAAAAGACCATCATTGCCACCATCTTTGTCATGTTTCCTGTATGCAATAACAGGAAGAAGTACTGATCGTCATAACACCAAGAAGGGTTCTGACTAACTTGTCCTCTTTGAACAAAGGCCTTGTCTGAATTAGTGGCTATGGCTGTTGCTAAGTGTGTTTCTACGGGCTTCCTATGCTTCAACACACGTTGGCGTGATGATCAAGCCGCAGCCATTTATTCAGACTCTGCACCATTTCTGTAAACAAAGGTAACATGGTCTATACTTTGCCTTTAAACATAGACCATGTTACCTTTGTTTACAGAAATGGTGACCTTGTACATTCTAATGCATTTCCTGACGGGCAAGATACTACACAGGCCATATGGGAAAATTTACATTTTATGTCATAATTTTAACATAAATTCAAGAGTTACAAAAGCAACAGCTGTACAGCTTTTGAGATGTTCCCCCTTTCTTCATATCAAAAGTTGAGAAAAATCAGACAGTTCAATCTCCATAAAATATAAGATTTATTGTTTTCTTCCATTGAGCTGCGTACAAACTGTGCCTGCATTGGAAGTCCAGGCTCTGTGGCTCTTTTGTAAACATGTGATGCCACAGGTCACATGGTCTATACCTGGAACCGTTTGGTTTACATCCTACATAAATGTAGATATATATATATATGCAATAACACTAACCTGTGAAAATTTCATTTCCAAAGACTACAGCAGGGCCCAATTTCATAGACCTGCTTAAGCAGAAAAATTTGCTTAACAATTTGTTGCTTAGCAGAAATGAGCAGGATACAGTTAAAAATTGTACATGTGACATGGTATTTTGGCTGGTAACCTTATTCTGGTAAGCAAAGTTTTGTTGTGCTAAGCTAATATTTATGCTTAAGCAGCTCTATGAAATTGGGCCCCAGGCCTTTTCACTGATTTTCGTTCTTTGTTGCTTTCTTTAATTTGGTTTTTACCCTAACACCGATGTGTATTAAGCACTGTATACTCGGTACTTTCCCGAGTTCTGTAAAAGAACCACACAGGCAAATCACTCTGATGCGATTCAAACCCACAACCTTTGCATTGCTAGAGCAGATGTCTTACCACTAGACCAACGAGCTAGCCCGATGGCTAGAGGTAGTTCGAATTATATGTTTTAGCAGCTGAGTGTACGGTGCTTATAACACACATCAGTGTTAAGGCTAAAAACGAAATTATATTCTTTATCCCGATGCAAAATAAAAACATCTCTCTTTGCTTTCTGTTTTCATTGTAGTCGTTGGTGAGTTATCCAATCATCTTCAGAGTATGTTCTTATTACTACGGAGCATGGACAGAATGACACTGGTGAGTACAAGAATTCAGTCATTAAAGGCTGTATGGAGTATGTCATCATTGCTTATGGATGCACTTTGTCTTATCCAGTCTATAGAATTAGGTCTTCAGTCAAAGTTGATCATAAAGAGTTGTCATTGACAGACAAAGTTTGTTGGATGGTTTTTTTTTTCTTTGAAATATGTTGTTTGTGAGACATTCAAATTACTGTGAATTACCAATAAGGGTGTCTTAAGTAAGCACTTAGGTGTATCTTTGTAGCATTAAACTTTGTGTTCGGAAGACACCTGGTTCTAACTTCAGGGAACTGCTTATCAATGAACTCTACACTAGCAAGCGTTCTCACTTAACAGTGGTCCGCTGGCCAAATGCCAGTTATAACTTCTGAGGACCAGTCAAAATTCTCTCCAAGTGGTCCAACCCACAGCCACATGCAAACCACTGCCTGCACAGGTTTCAAACTGAGAGGGGTACAAGAAAACCGTCAAAGATGTGGACCAGTTAAAAAAGCTGGCACTCTATTAAAATGACAAGCTAACTGGTCCTGCTGTCCAGTCACTGAACAAGTTATGGGCAAACCCTGTAAAGTGCCCTGTAAAGCGTGCAATTATATGGGCTGAATTTCTCGGTAGGCAGTGCCATGATATTGCAGCATCTCTCTTAACAGTGGTCCCGGCGCTGGCCGCCAGTTAAAACACCCAAGGACCAGTCAGAATTATGTCCAACTAGTCGCTATCACTAGTTCTGCTGGCTAGTTGATTGCTTGCCACTGCTACATGCAAACCACTGATTGTTCATATTGATTCAAACTAGATAGTCTCATCATGCTTGTGATGGGAAACCCCAAAATACGGACCAACAACAAAAACTGGCGGACAAGCGAAATGACAAGCTTATAGTGGTCCTGCTGGCTAGTCACTGAAAAAGTTACTTCTGAAATGACAAGCTTACTAGTCCTGGCTAGTCACTGAAAAAGTTATTTCTGAAATGACAAACCTAGTCCTGGCTAGTCACTGAAAAAGTTATTTCTGAAATGACAAGCTTACTAGTCCTGGCTAGTCACTGAAAAAGTTATTTCTGAAATGACAAACCTAGTCCTGGCTAGTCACTGAAAAAGTTATTTCTGAAATGACAAGCTTACTAGTCCTGGCTAGTCACTGAAAAAGTTATTTCTGAAATGACAAACCTAGTCCTGGCTAGTCACTGAAAAAGTTATTTCTGAAATGACAAGCTTACTAGTCCTGGCTAGTCACTGAAAAAGTTATTTCTGAAATGACAAGCTTACTAGTCCTGGCTAGTCACTGAAAAAGTTATTTCTGAAATGACAAACCTAGTCCTGGCTAGTCACTGAAAAAGTTATTTCTGAAATGACAAGCTTACTAGTCCTGGCTAGTCACTGAAAAAGTTATTTCTGAAATGACAAGCTTACTAGTCCTGGCTAGTCACTGAAAAAGTTATTTCTGAAATGACAAGCTTACTAGTACTGGCTAGTCACTGAAAAAGTTATTTCTGAAATGACAAGCTTACTAGTCCTGGCTAGTCACTGAAAAAGTTATTTCTGAAATGACAAACCTAGTCCTGGCTAGTCACTGAAAAGGTTATTTCTGAAATGACAAGCTTACTAGTCCTGGCTAGTCACTGAAAAAGTTATTTCTGAAATGACAAGCTTACTAGTCCTGGCTAGTCACTGAAAAAGTTATTTCTGAAATGACAAACCTAGTCCTGGCTAGTCACTGAAAAAGTTATTTCTGAAATGACAAGCTTACTAGTCCTGGCTAGTCACTGAAAAAGTTATTTCTGAAATGACAAGCTTACTAGTCCTGGCTAGTCACTGAAAAAGTTATTTCTGAAATGACAAGCTTACTAGTCCTGGCTAGTCACTGAAAAAGTTATTTCTGAAATGACAAACCTACAATGTAGTCCTGGCTAGTCACTTAAAAAGTTACTTCTGAAATGACAAGCTTACTAGTCCTGGCTAGTCACTGAAAAAGTTATTTCTGAAATGACAAGCTTACTAGTCCTGGCTAGTCACTGAAAAAGTTATTTCTGAAATGACAAACCTAGTCCTGGCTAGTCACTGAAAAAGTTATTTCTGAAATGACAAGCTTACTAGTCCTGGCTAGTCATTGAAAAAGTTATTTCTGAAATGACAAGCTTACTAGTCCTGCTGGCTAGTCACTGTAAAAGTTAGGGGCAAGCTTACTAGTCCTGGCTAGTCACTGAAAAAGTTATTTAATGACAAACCTAGTCCTGGCTAGTCACTGAAAAAGTTACTTCTGAAATGACAAGCTTACTAGTCCTGGCTAGTCACTGAAAAAGTTATTTCTGAAATGACAAGCTTACTAGTCCTGGCTAGTCACTGAAAAAGTTATTTCTGAAATGACAAACCTAGTCCTGGCTAGTCACTGAAAAAGTTATTTCTGAAATGACAAGCTTACTAGTCCTGGCTAGTCACTGAAAAAGTTATTTCTGAAATGACAAGCTTACTAGTCCTGGCTAGTCATTGAAAAAGTTATTTCTGAAATGACAAGCTTACTAGTCCTGGCTAGTCACTGAAAAAGTTATTTCTGAAATGACAAACCTAGTCCTGGCTAGTCACTGAAAAAGTTATTTCTGAAATGACAAGCTTACTAGTCCTGGCTAGTCATTGAAAAAGTTATTTCTGAAATGACAAGCTTACTAGTCCTGGCTAGTCACTGAAAAAGTTATTTCTGAAATGACAAACCTAGTCCTGGCTAGTCACTGAAAAAGTTATTTCTGAAATGACAAGCTTACTAGTCCTGGCTAGTCACTGAAAAGGTTATTTCTGAAATGACAAACCTAGTCCTGGCTAGTCACTGAAAAAGTTATTTCTGAAATGACAAGCTTACTAGTCCTGGCTAGTCACTGAAAAAGTTATTTCTGAAATGACAAGCTTACTAGTCCTGGCTAGTCACTGAAAAAGTTATTTCTGAAATGACAAGCTTACTAGTCCTGGCTAGTCACTGAAAAACTTATTTCTGAAATGACAAACCTAGTCCTGGCTAGTCACTGAAAAAGTTATTTCTGAAATGACAAACCTAGTCCTGGCTAGTCACTGAAAAAGTTATTTCTGAAATGACAAGCTTACTAGTCCTGGCTAGTCACTGAAAAAGTTATTTCTGAAATGACAAACCTAGTCCTGGCTAGTCACTGAAAAAGTTATTTCTGAAATGACAAGCTTACTAGTCCTGGCTAGTCACTGAAAAAGTTATTTCTGAAATGACAAGCTTACTAGTCCTGGCTAGTCACTGAAAAAGTTATTTCTGAAATGACAAGCTTACTAGTCCTGGCTAGTCACTGAAAAAGTTATTTCTGAAATGACAAACCTAGTCCTGGCTAGTCACTGAAAAAGTTATTTCTGAAATGACAAGCTTACTAGTCCTGGCTAGTCACTGAAAAAGTTATTTCTGAAATGACAAACCTAGTCCTGGCTAGTCACTGAAAAAGTTATTTCTGAAATGACAAGCTTACTAGTCCTGGCTAGTCACTGAAAAAGTTATTTCTGAAATGACAAACCTAGTCCTGGCTAGTCACTGAAAAAGTTATTTCTGAAATGACAAGCTTACTAGTCCTGGCTAGTCACTGAAAAAGTTATTTCTGAAATGACAAGCTTACTAGTCCTGGCTAGTCACTGAAAAAGTTATTTCTGAAATGACAAGCTTACTAGTCCTGGCTAGTCACTGAAAAAGTTATTTCTGAAATGACAAACCTACAATGTAGTCCTGGCTAGTCACTTAAAAAGTTACTTCTGAAATGACAAGCTTACTAGTCCTGGCTAGTCACTGAAAAAGTTATTTCTGAAATGACAAGCTTACTAGTCCTGGCTAGTCACTGAAAAAGTTATTTCTGAAATGACAAACCTAGTCCTGGCTAGTCACTGAAAAAGTTATTTCTGAAATGACAAGCTTACTAGTCCTGGCTAGTCATTGAAAAAGTTATTTCTGAAATGACAAGCTTACTAGTCCTGGCTAGTCACTGAAAAAGTTATTTCTGAAATGACAAGCTTACTAGTCCTGGCTAGTCACTGAAAAAGTTATTTCTGAAATGACAAACCTAGTCCTGGCTAGTCACTGAAAAAGTTATTTCTGAAATGACAAGCTTACTAGTCCTGGCTAGTCACTGAAAAAGTTATTTCTGAAATGACAAGCTTACTAGTCCTGGCTAGTCATTGAAAAAGTTATTTCTGAAATGACAAGCTTACTAGTCCTGGCTAGTCACTGAAAAAGTTATTTCTGAAATGACAAGCTTACTAGTCCTGGCTAGTCATTGAAAAAGTTACTTCTGAAATGACAAGCTTACTAGTCCTGGCTAGTCACTGAAAAAGTTATTTCTGAAATGACAAGCTTACTAGTCCTGGCTAGTCATTGAAAAAGTTATTTCTGAAATGACAAGCTTACTAGTCCTGGCTAGTCACTGAAAAAGTTATTTCTGAAATGACAAACCTAGTCCTGGCTAGTCACTGAAAAAGTTATTTCTGAAATGACAAGCTTACTAGTCCTGGCTAGTCATTGAAAAAGTTATTTCTGAAATGACAAGCTTACTAGTCCTGGCTAGTCACTGAAAAAGTTATTTCTGAAATGACAAGCTTACTAGTCCTGGCTAGTCACTGAAAAAGTTATTTCTGAAACCTAGTCCTGGCTAGTCACTGAAAAAGTTATTTCTGAAATGACAAGCTTACTAGTCCTGGCTAGTCACTGAAAAAGTTATTTCTGAAATGACAAGCTTACTAGTCCTGGCTAGTCACTGAAAAAGTTATTTCTGAAATGACAAGCTTACTAGTCCTGCTGGCTAGTCACTGTAAAAGTTAGGGGCAAGCTTACTAGTCCTGGCTAGTCACTGAAAAAGTTATTTAATGACAAACCTAGTCCTGGCTAGTCACTGAAAAAGTTATTTCTGAAATGACAAGCTTACTAGTCCTGGCTAGTCACTGAAAAAGTTATTTCTGAAATGACAAGCTTACTAGTCCTGGCTAGTCACTGAAAAAGTTATTTCTGAAATGACAAGCTTACTAGTCCTGCTGGCTAGTCACTGTAAAAGTTAGGGGCAAACTCTGTATTGTACCCTGATCATTCCTCTGTCCAACCCAATGCCCTTTATTCACACTTACCTTTAAACTCCCTGGTTCACTCTGGTGTGAGTTACAGGTGAGCAGGTCACATGTACTTTGTTTCTACCCTTGTATTTATTTCCCCGTTGCTAAGAGGACACCCTGTATTTCCTGGTACAGAGAGTAAAAAGAAATTCTTGCCAAAGTTTCCTCCCCGTTTTAATTTTTTTTATTTTGATGTTTGATATCGTGTCTGTTGTCTTATGTGTATATGGAAATCATTTTGATGTGCTTACATTGGATAATAAATAAACATAAACTGTACTTGATTTTAATTTGTTTATTTGATCTTGAGTTTGCTGTTGTTTTATGAGTGGTTCCCCTTTTAGGTGTCCAGTTATTGTTGGCTTGGTGCGTTTTAGTCTGGGTTTTTTGTTTTGTATATTTACAGTTGTTTCTATTTATTTTTGTTGTACAGTGGTATTTTTTTTATGTAAAAGACCAAAGAAATTGTCCATACAGGGACAATAAAGTTGTATTGTATTGTATCATATTTTCTTTTTAATTGTCCAGTTTTTGTTTGCTCCGTGTTTTGTAGTTGCTCAAGAGAAAAACCAAGTTCCAAAAATGTTCCTTTGCTATAATTCTGCATGGTGCATCACTAAATTGTATTGAGTTTTAAGTATTTCAGGCTTTGCTTTTTCAGTGACTAGCCAACAAGACTAGTTAAGTTGGTCATTTCACTGGTCCCCCAGCTTTTTCACTGGCCCATATTTGAAGGTTTCCTTTCAACATTGCCATTTGTGTGGGTCTTGTAGCTTGAAGATGAAGATTCAGTAGTTTGATATGAAGTACCAGGGTTCTCCCAGGATTTTATAAAACTTTGGGGCATTCTGGACCAAAATTTTGGGGATGTTTGGCCGAAGCACGCTGAATTGAAACAAGGTCTTTGGAATGTTTTCTACCTAGTGTTTATCTAGGTTTTAAAAGCCCTACTGTGCTATCTGGAGCATTCTATATGGTATTTTCTTGATGTTTTTGTGAAATTATTATTTTTTTCAAAAACTGAATAAAATATTTGAATAATATTTAAATCTTTCCTTTGCACTTTTTCATGTATATTTTATTTATGTAGTTTTTTCTTAACAAAAAATGTATTTGATTTTGTTTTGATGTTAGGCTGTACGACTAGAGAGCATGCACGATGAACATGTCCGCTACATCATCTTAGTGTCTTGCAATGGGGTTCAAGATACAGAAGAAACTATTATCATCGGTGTGGACATTATATCAAACAGCGCCTCCATTGGCCTGGTTTTGCCAATCTACTGTGAGACGGGTATCCAGCTAGATGGTGATGGGTGAGTACTATTCAGATAATAATGACTCAATGTACATTTAAGTTAAATCTCTCTTTTTAGAGTATGGTTCCGAAAGGAACTGGTGGACTTTTAACCCTTTAGAGACCATTCAATTCCGTAAAATCATCACAAATTGCCCAGACATTGCTAATATTGTTCATTTCTTTGTCAGTAAAAGTGTCAACATGAATCAAATAAAAGAGAAAAGTTAGTCTCTTGTTTAGAAATTGGGATACGATGTCAACATACTACATCGGAAAATTTCATATGTGGCCATGACCTTTACTTTGACCTCTTTATGTGAATAGAAGTAGGTTAAACGTTGCGGCCATGTGTGGCCGCTATGGTTGTTTTGGTACAAACCGCTTGCGGCCGCTATGATCTCTAAAGGGTTAAGATAGTTACTCAGATTCTAGCTAGTAGTGGTTGGACCGCTTGACATGCAATCGGTTGGTTTTGGGTTCGCATTCAAACTACCTGGGCCAATGTCAGAGAGCTAGCTTCCTTAGATGGAAATTTTGCTGAGCAAAACTATGCAGGAAACCAGTCAAAGACTTTGTATATTGTGGTAATGTATTTTGGCTGGTAACCTTATTAAATCTGGTGAGCAAAATTGTTTTGTGCTTAGGTACTTTTGAGTCCTATGAATAAAATCCACAGGTATATTATTCGGATGGAATTCAAACCCAAGACCTTTGCCATTCTAGAGCAGATGTCTTCCACAACTACATGTAGACCACCACGCTTGCCCTGTAGCTAGAGGCAGTTTGAATCCTATATTTTAGCAGAGGGTATTCCAACAATTTTAGTATATTTGCATCAAGATCAAGTTTGTTAGTGTTTACCCATACATGGATGTGTGTTAAGCCTTCCTCCATGGTATACTTAGTACTTTCCCAAGTCCTGTGAACAAAATCTGCAGACACATTTTGGGATTGATACTGAATGACCAGTAAAGATATAGGGCATTGAAGTGATATCAACTCAGGTAGTTTTCTAATGTTTTCTTGGATTGTCGTTTTGTTTTCTTTTTGCAGAGGTTTCAGTGTATGCTCCAAGAATCATACACATACATTCAAGCCAGTGTCTGTTCAAGCTCTCTGGTAAGTCATCTAGCCATTTCCAAAGCAATCCCACAATCCAATATTAATAATATACTGTTCTTATATATAACGTTTTTCATACCAGATAGGTGTCTCAAAGCCCTCATTGTTTCTACAACAGGCATGAAAACTATGTTTGAATTATGAGACGCATTTATATTACACCTTATGCAGGTTTGCAAGGTGGTGGGGCGCAATCTGCAGCCAACCATACAATCAGAAACACCCTGTGGTAAATCCCATCTCTTGAGGATATGTTAAGAAATCTCACTACAGGACTGTCCATGTCGGGATTTGAACCCACTCTGTTAACAATAGCACTTGAGTATGACACATTAGAACATTTTCAACAACATGTGTCCTAAGCTTGGGGTTTCATGGCCGAGCGGTTTAGAGCTTCAAGTTCTTGTGGTTATGCCATCGGAGTGTGGGTTCAAATCCCGGTCATGACACTTGTGTCCTTGAGCAAGAACTTTACCTAAATTGCTTCTCTTCACCTAGTGTTATAAATGGGTACCTGCAAGGGTAGAGGTTGATATGTTTGAAATAGCCTTCGAAGCTCCACTGCAGCTCGGGGCTGTATACTCCCCATGGAGCTGAGAAAGATTAAAGGAATGTTATTGGCCCAATGACCAGGGCACTAATGTAAAGCGCATTGAGACGTTACTGTAAAATGCGCTATATAAGAACTAGTTATTATTTTTATTATTATTATTATTATTATTATTATTATTAAGCTCATTTTTGTACATTCCGCAGTGTTTTTTAGTTTTTTTTGTGATTGTGTGTTTTTACATCTCATTGTGTGCTTTTACTCTATGGAATACTATTATGTAATTATTTGTTTACTGATTTACTGATTTACTGATTTACTGATTTACTGATTTACTGATTTACTGATTTACTGATTTACTGATTTACTGATTTACTGATTTACTGATTTACTGATTTACTGATTTACTGATTTACTGATTTACTGATTTACTGATTTACTGATTTACTGATTTACTGATTTACTGATTTACTGATTTACTGATTTACTGATTTACTGATTTACTGATTTACTGATTTACTTGTTTACTTGTTTACTTGTTTACTTGTTTACTTGTTTACTTGTTTACTTGTTTACTTGTTTACTTGTTTACTGTATACTTTGTTGTGATTTCCTGTACAGCGTTTTGAGATTTTATGTAAAACGCTATATCAAGAATAAATTATTATTATTATTACTAAACGATGCTTGCATTTTGTCTTGTTTTTGTAGGTCCGCTATGCAAGCTGTTCACTCAGGAATCTCTACAGCTCAGAAGTATAACTACTTTGCAGGAGGTCTGCATCTGACCTGGATTGGCTACTATGAGTCTAGAGTGCATACAGACACGCTACGCATCAAAGAGTGGCATCTCATGCCTGAATTAGAGGTCACTCAGCCCCACGACTTTGCCCCTCTGTTTGCTGGAGAGTAAGCTGATAATTCTACACATTTTCAAAAAAAGTTGTATCTCTCACGAGAGAGGCCTTGTGTTATATCGTCATATCTTGATATCATGGGACTCTTGTGTGTGTACCTACGGAATAGTTTTAGCGAAATTCATCTCTTGGTCTGAATTTAAATACTCACAAATTTAATGACCATTAAAATTTCCTTGGTGAGAAGCACTGCAGCTGTTGAGAGTATAAACTATTTTGAGAAGGGATTCCCTTCAAAGTAATATGGTTGAAATAATTTTTCACCCCAAAACATTTTGATCTGAGACACGATTCATGCATGAATCGTTTCTCAGATTTCTCAGGGGTTGGTGTCCATTTGTGAATGCTGTGGCTAGAGATGTGGTTGGTACCCGCTGTCACCTCATTAAACGTGGATGAATTTGACGTTCTTGTGTAAATTACCATAAAAGTGTTGTGCCATTTTCTCAGCAAGTAGACACTGTATTCAGCTGAAACTTTTACATGTGACTTTTATTGTATCTTTCTTTATGTTCTTTATAGACGATGTGACCTCTGACGTCATTTGAAAATCATAACATGATGCGCGCGCATGTCGCCGGGCAAAACCTTTGCCAGCTAGAAAGTACACGCAATATTACCATGACTACGCGTCTTTTTGCCCGGCGGAACATAACTTGGACAACAGACTTGTCAACAGAGGGCGGTTTGAATGTAAACAGAGGTCACATCGTCTATAATTTTGCCAATAAATCAGCAAATATGTTGACAAAAACCAATCTATGACTTTATCTTTAAATTGTATAAAGGCCAGCTGACTACCAGTATGGGAGTATGTAGCAATGATTTGGCAAGGACCTTTCAGTGGATTGTAAATTTACCTGAAAGGTTACATTTTTCTTTTTCGGGTTGAACAAAGAAAAATTGACTAGAGCAGGATTTGAACAAACGACCTCCGGTTTAACGTGCCGGCGCTCTACCAACTGAGCTATCCTTGGGTGTGATCCCTGGCTACACGGCAGTTTCCGGTTGAATGGCTTCTGACTGGCACCCCCCGAACAAAGATATTGACAAAATAGGGAGACCGCCAACATAGGGCTAGATAGCTCAGTTGGTAGAGCGCCGGCACGTTAAACCGGAGGTCGTTGGTTCAAATCCCGCTCTAGTCAATTTTTCTTTGTTCAACCCAAAATCATTTAAAAATTTACCCAGTCAGTTTCCCTTGTGGTTTATTATTTGATATTTTTCTTTTTCAGTGGTCATTATTGCCCGAGTGATCGAGAATTGACCGAGCAGCTCATCTATTTGAAAATTAAAGATGTCTTGGCTTCAGAGGACCTGGACAACATCACCTGCTTGCAGGTTGGTGCTGATGAAATAACTTATCTGTGAATCTCCAACAGATTCATCTTATTCAAACGGCAGGTGGTGTTAGATTTTGTCACAATTCAATTAAAGATGGCTAATGAATTTCATTGATTTGAATTAAAATTAACTGAACCGGTTCCAAAACTTCTCAAATTTTTACATTTTTCAAAAAAACTATATATAATTGCTTTGTTTGACTATTTATTCTACTGCTGCTGAGTAGATTATTCGGAATTCGGGAGACTTCTCAGTTCTGAAAAGAACTGTCCTGCTTATTAACAACATATGACAAATACTGAACTGTATGGCAATGAACCTAAACTTTCCTGTAAGATACAACAACGCCGTCTCAAATTAGCAGGGCACTCATACAGGAATACCAAAGAACCAGTCTCTCAACTTATCACGTGGACACCAAAACATGGAAGGAGAAATAGGGGAAAACAAAAGCTCAGCTATACAGATGTAGTTGCTAGGGACATCGGGGTGCTTCGATCTGATCTTCCTAACTTGATGAGGGACAGAAATGAATGGGCAAATCTCAACATGATTCCGACTTCTGTCGACTAGAGAGAGAGAGATTAACTACTACCTGGGCGGGAGGTAGGAAATCGGCCGGGACTACTACATGTACTTTCCTTTTGTGGATCGAGGGGACTTCTCGTTATTAACTACACTGTCGCGGAGCGAGTTCTTAATTGGTCTCAACATTTCGACTAGCTTGCTCGTCAGGAGACTGAGGGCCTAAATAACCATTGCTTATCACTGGGTCAGGCAATTCAATCTTATCTAAGTCCACACAGTTTGGTGTGGAGTGACAGGAGTGGAGAATTGGGGTCACAAATTTGCAAAAAAAGGCTTCAGGAATTTTGATCGTCTCAGAATTAATCCTGCTAAGACTGATTTCAACCTTGTCCTCTCTGTAACTAATATTTGTCTATTTTCCATCTTCTCAAGGTGCGATTAAAACTGGAAGAGGAGATTGGTAAGAATCTTAAGGAGTACAGACATTACATTGATGAGCAGCTTATCATCTACCTCAGGCAACTAGACTCAGCGTCCCTCATCTTTGATCATCTCTACCTTGTGAGTTTGAATTGATAAACATCTCCAAATTAAAACTCTACCTTGTGAATTACTCATTTGAATTGACAAACTGGGTTTTTAAATCCCAGTTAAAACTCTACCCTGTGAGTTACTCATTTGAATTTATAAACATCTCCCAGTCAAAACTCTACCTTCTAAGTCACTCAGTTGAGTTAATAAACATCTCTGGATTAAAACTGGCCCCAATTCCAGAAAGCTGCTAAACAAAATATGTGACTGAACAAATTAATATGCGAAGAAGAAATTGGAATGGTCACAAACAGAACACATTACATAAACAGAACACATTACATAGCATTTTGATTTGATTCTTCAATGATCTTCATTACTGCAGGAAGAAAAGTCTGCTCGCTGTTTGATATTGAACAGATTTATCAAGTTAGGATGATGAATAGTCAAGTCTCACATGTCTCCATGTGTTAGTTGCAGTATTGTCTTTATATTCACAGGGTTCAGAGTGGAATGCATCTCATCTGGCTGAACTGGAGGCAAACGGGTAATGACTCACATCCTCTCGTTCCTATTGTCTTTATTGTCAAATTACTCTACAACTTCCTCTCAAAAGGTTTCTGAATACTCTGATTTTAAAATAATTGTTTCACAACTTGCATTCATATTCCAAGTGTGATATAATAGACCTTTCCCATGAAATATGCTAATTGTATTCACGTATGCGTACAGACACTATTGGTTGGCAAACGCCATAGAGATGTGCACTAAGCAGACGCACAAACGCGTCTGCGTCACACCACCATCATCCTCATACAAAAAGGCGCGATGTTCCATCATTTTGCCAACCAAAGTGTTAGTGCGCACGCGTGATGTGCAATTTACATATTTCGTGGGAAGGATCTATTCCACTGTAAGCCACGCCCACCTCACACATACTGGCTCCACTGATTACCAGAAGCCCATAGGAGTTGCGTTGAAGTTTGTCTATGATTTATGCAAGACAAGTTTAACAATTGGACTTTGTTTTTAAATATGTTCTTCATAAAGGTCTTCTCAGAAGTAAATGTTTTTCTCGAAAGAAATGCTTTTTAATGATGAAATGTGTGATTTATGGTAAAATTACACACAAATGTTTGCCGGCTTTGTTGCCGGAAGTAGCGAAAGCGTTGATCGTGCAGCAGATATGTGCGTGTGGGACGCAATGACTTATCAACGGGATTGACCACTAAATTGTTTTGCTTATTTTCTTTCTACCTTGCTATAATGTAACTTCTCATCCATTTGTGATCCCCTTCCATGTGATTTGTGGAAAATAATTAAGTGTCTATTTGTGTTATAATGGTTTTTTATATATATAACTTGCCTCTCCTGTTGTTTTTTATTCTGATTGTTTGTTAAATGACTTTCATAATGCAGGTCCATTTTAACTACTTTTCTTACCATTTTGATTTGCTTCAATTTTGCTTAAATTGTATCCTATTTTATATCTTCATTTTTATCCTTATGGTAATTGTTGGTCTTATTTTATGCATATTTTCCTTTCCATGTTACTCTTAAATCTGAGCTTTTTCTAACTAGTTGGTTGTTTACATTGTATCTTGCTGCAGTCCGATCTTGGGTTGCTATGGAGAGGTTGTAGGCTTAATCATTATGAATGAATGAATGAGTGAATGAATGAATGAGTACATAATATTTGTTAGAAGCAAGAAATAAACCACAAGGGAAACTAACTGACTGGGTAAATTTTTAAATGATTTGGGGTTGAACAAAGAAAATTTACTAGAGCGGGACTTGAACCTGCGACCTCTGGATTAATATGCCGGCACTCTACCAACTGAGCTGTCTAGCCCTATGTTGGTGGTCCCCTGAACAAAGATATTTTCGAAATAGGGAGACCGCCAACATAAGGCTAGATAGCTCAGTTGGTAGAGGCCCTGTAAGTTGATACTTTCCATGGCATAACTTTTTTTCTGTTCTTTTTTTACGCACATTTTACTTCTTTCAGCGTTGGATACATCTTGAATATCACCATGGAGATAGATAATTTCTACCCCAATCGCTTCATTTATCACAATGTCCGCTTGTATGACATTGAGAGCTCGGAGTTGCTGAAATACTGGGATGAAACTTATAAGTTCCTCTCAAAAGCCAAGTAAGTATTCTTGTTGGTAATAAATCTAAGAATTTGCAGAAAAAGACTCTTGAGTGCAATTTTACTTGATTTTACAGTAATTGCTCTTTTTGAACCAATTCACCTGTTGTCATCATCACAATTATCTTGGTTGCGCTATTTTGAAAGTCGCTGTCGCCGTGTGTTATACAGTGTGGTGCAAATATTAGGTGATATGGCGTTCACGAGTTGACTCTCCTGTAAAGTTTAATTTAATATTCTCTGGTAGAATTGTCCTTCCACAAAGTATTTGCCCCCATACATGAGCAACGTCCAATGCCGAACTGGTTGATTTCCATTCATTCCATCTCTCTCCAGGGAGACTGGTTCCAAGGCGTTAGTGCATTGCAAGATGGGAATAAGTAGATCAGCAGCTACGGTGAGTACTTTGTAGCGTCGTTTCTGTTAATCCATTGTTCTGTCTTCTTTGCAGGGATGAGATAATTAAGACTTTTATCTGAATTCAGACTTTTTAATGTCTACCTGGTAATCAAAAATGCTGTATTTTTCTCCAATTTAAATAAGCCATGCTCGTTGATCTGCTTCTCTAGCACTGAGGATACTAGTGTTCCCAAAAGCTCCTTGGAATCTATAACTCCAGGGGTTACCAAAAATGTGGAAATGCAATCATTTCAATGAACCTCCTAAGATCTGGATCCCAGTTTTAGACTTTTTTGTGAGCAGTGACTCTCATTCCTGACTTTGTTTACTTGTGTTACTTTACATGCAGGGGATATGGGTACTAGACCATTAACTCTCTCATTATTAAAGAGGAAGGGAAGTGACCAATTCAATTTTGTGGTGTACTCATTTTCCATTAGATAGAGTCCTCATGTGAGTGGAGAAAAAAATTTACAAGTTTCTAACCTCATGTTAAAATGGTGTAAACTGCCATTGCATTCGATGCCCTTCCAGTGCAAAAATTGTCAACATCTGATGACATCGTTCTGAGAAAAATGGGTCACTACATTTTTGTACAGGGATGTTTTGGTTCATAACTGACTTTTTCTGAGCGAAATTTGAAACATGAGGTCATAAACTCATGGATCTTTACATTCCAAGGAGGAATTTTTCAACAGTCAAAATGTCAAATTCAAGGCTGTTTTGATTAAATTTAATTGAAAGTCAGGACTGAACCAAAACATCCCCGTACAAAAATGTTGAGGTCAATTGTTCTCAGAATGATGTCATCAGATATTGTTTGATATTGACAATTGTTTGCACTGGAAGGGCATCGAATGCAATGGCAATTTACACCATTTTAATGTGAGGTTAGAGACTTGTAATTTTTCCCCAACTCACATGAGGACTCTGTCTATGAGAAAATGAGTACAAAACAAAATAGACTTGGTCACTTCCCTTCCTATTTAAATTGTTTGGACATAAACAATCGCTAGTAACCAGGTTTGGATTTTCATCTTGTAGAAGGCAAGGCCATTTTCATTTTGCAAAGGGCACTGGCATTGGAAAACATAAAAGTCTGTTGGGAACTTTTGAAGGGGGCACCAAGGCCAAGACTGGGGCAACAGAGGCCATGTCTCTGTGTAACCCCAGGCCTTGGTGATTGAATTGTTTGACCATTTGTGCCTGAATCATACATTTCATACACAACGACACTCATTAGTTTATTTCGCAGTATACATTTATGTTTCAGCATTGATGTGAGACTACATTGAATAACTCATGGATTGTATTCACATACCTAGATTTTCATTAAAAAGAATTAACGCAGGGATTATGAGGCTTGTTTTTGCAAATCCAAAAAATAATATAGAATGATGTTAGTTACATAATAATAGTTATAGTATGTAAGTAACATCATTCTACTTTTCTTTTTTTTCCGAAAAAACAAACCTCATAATCCATGATTCTCCAGACAAACTTATTTAATGATTTGAGAGTTCAAGCAGTCTTCTGTTATTTTTTGGTGTTTGGGAGATTGATTCATTTATTTATTTATTCATTCAGGCTTTAAAAAACAAAACAATACAATAAATGGAAGACTGAGAAAAAACAGATCAATTATGAAAAACAGAGGGATATGTACAAATACATAAACAAACAGCAGCTTAGGGATTGCCCAAAAGCGAACTTAATCACTATCTAAAAGAGCAATCCCTGTAAAAAAGAAAGACATTACAAAAAACAGACAGATACCAAAATATACAAGGAAAGATTATAAAATATACTCTAATAAAAACATTATGTACACTGTTATAAAAACATTATTTATAAAAAGAAATAAATACAAGAGTTTATTGATAGGCTAAAGACTCAACTGGCTTATGGTCACGTCAATATGTGATTGAACATAAGAGTTTTATACCGAGGTGAATCAATAGCTTGTTCTCTTAAAGAGGACGGTAAAACATTCCAAATAAAAGGAAATAAATGAAAACGGAAAATTTAAAAGAGTTTGTGCGGGCAAATCCAATTTTGAAAGTATAACTGTCACCAATTTGGATTTTCTCCTTGTTTCAGGTGATTGCTTATGCAATGAAAGAATACAACTGGTCCTTGGAGAAAGCCAGAAGCTATGTCAGGAGCAAACGGAAATGTGTCAATCCAAACGAGGGCTTCATCAAACAGCTTCAAGTCTACGAAGGCATGCTGGACGCAAGGTAATCATTCCTGTCGAACAAAAGATGGAGAGAAACTTGAAACAACTTGGGTGGTCATGTTGGTGTTGAGATGTCTTTCCTCACCTTACCTTCCACCTCTAGGACCCCTGGTTCGAATCCTGTCGGGGCACTATGGGGATTGGGTTTTTCATTCCCTACCTGACTGCGTGGGTTTTCCCTGGAATATTTCTCTGGGGTTTTCCTCCCACATCTAAAACTGAAACTTCCTTCTTTGTCTTCTCTCCATTGGGTTCTTGGCTAGTACAGTGATTAGACTCGCTTTTCTGAGAGTCCTTGGCTTCACATCCAGAATAAATGAAATGGAATGAAACTTCCAGTATTAATTTTAAGCTTACTCATTCTTTTGCATTATTTTGGAGATCAGGTTGGCTTTGTGGTTTCTTTCCCTGCCTTTCACCCCTGGGGTCCCCGGTTCAAATCCCACCTTAGACCGGAGCCTTGCATGTGGACCAGTGATCGTGGGTAACTTTTGATCACAGAGAACCTAACAAAGATGGTAGGAGCATAGTAATGGTCTATTCATCGGTATTCATGTCTTTGATAACGTAAACCTTGTTTATTGAAAGAATTTTTAAATGAATAGAATGGAATTCAAGTTTCACTGGAACGTTAGGGAGGTATAGTTATTTTTGAAAATTTCTAATGGAAGAATTATGTTTGTTGTTACTTATAGTCGGCAGAGACACAACAAGCTCTGGCGGAGCAAATCGGAGAGCGCCCTCAGCAGCTCAACAGAATGCAGCCAAGAGACCATTGACTCAACTTCCAGCAAAGAAGACTTGTGTGACCTTCCCATTCTCACAGCTTCAGTTCAGCAAGGCCTCCCCCATGAAGCACCCGTACACTCGCCAGGTCTTGGGCTGCAAATTGGCCCTTCTAGAAGACGCTCCTGGTCCCCTAAGGACTCTGTCGCAGACGCTTACTTTCCACATGATAAGCCAGGCACTAACATCGGAATTGATTTTATGAGGTTGGACAGTTCAGACGCTGATGACTGCAAGGACATTCAGATTGTTGTACCTGAAATACTCAGTCCATCAAGCCCGACAATGAGCTTGTCTTCTGATCAGCAACTCTTCACTCAGGCAGACCCAAGTGAGTCTTCTAGACTTTCAGAGAGCGCTATACGTGTGGGTGTTGCTCAACCCAGTTTGGCTGCACCAGAGCAGGAGATAGGAGGTGCCTCTCTGATGGTTGGAGAGTCACCTAGTGGTTTCAAAGAGGGTATACCTGAAATGACAAGTACCCCGATCGAGGGAGACAATGTAGAGAGTAAGGATTCCTCAGCACCTTGTGAGAGTAGTGCAGTCTCTGAATCAGGTCTGAATACAAACAACAACAGTGCTACAGTAGAGTGCCAGTTAGTCAGTGATATCCCTCCATTAGAAGGTACGGTCAAGCTGAGAGTCAACTCATTTGAGAATCAACAAGTAGTCGCAGAAGCGGAAGTTGAGGAATGCACCAGTACTGCAGAGATTGCAACTGTTGATGAGGAAGTGCCGGTTAGTTCAGGAACTGTTCAGAAACAGAAACAGGACATTGAGGAGAGACTCAAAGCTAAAGCTGCTGAGAAAGGGAGCCCTCCATTGACAAGATCTGGAAAGGTTTCTCCAGATAACATGCAATCCACCAAAGAAAGTACTACCAGTGAGAGGAGTGAGCTTGTACTTATCGATCAGCCAACACTTGCCGAATTTCAAGATCACTTGATGAAACCCAACACAGCTACAATAAAAATACAATCACCACTTCCTTCCGCTTCCTGCCTTCTTCTACAAGAAATGCCCGCCGCCAGTCCAACTCTTCAAGCTCTTGAAACAGGACGGATCAAGAAGATTACAGAGCAACTTCTCTCCCAGAAAAGTCCAACAAAAGATCTGGAAGACATAAGTGAGAAGCAGTCGCCGTTAGCGGACAAGAGGAGAAGCTGGAACTTTGAATGTGCAAGCCCGCCTCCAGATCAGCAAACCAAATTCCAACTGCAGAAGTCTTCCCCAGTTTCTTCCAGGCGCTCGATGGTCTTAGAAACCAACGAAGAGTTGGGCCTGTGCTCTCCATCCTCAAAAGTCATTGATGGGGCTTCTCAAGCTCAATCATTGTCTGATGAAACAAACGGGGAAGAAAGCCCACGTAAGGAGCCTTTCGTTAGAACTTTCTTTGGGGAAGATATTCCTCTAGAACCAGGCATCGTGAAGAGACAAGCAGTTGGATTCGAGCAACTCTCATCTCAGGAGCAACTCGAGGAATCTGATCTGAAGAAAGAAGTTGAGATTAGGAAAGTTCCGCAGGAAGACACTCTCCTCGACGAACGAGAAATGGTCGTCATCATCCGAGAAAGAAGTGGTAAAAACATCAAGAGGAAATCGGAAGATGAACCGTGTCAGAATAAACACATCAGAGTGGAGCAAAGTGAGGAGTGCGTAGTTAAGGATACAGAGGGGAATGAGGTCAAGACAGAAGAGATGGTCGGAGACAAGGAGGTAGTTAACTCTGCTTATCCTGAAGAGGGAAGCTCCTGGAAGGTGGGAGATGTGAAGAGACACACCCAGCAGTTTGAGGATTTGTCTGTTGCAAATGATGATTCAGGTAGGAATATTTGATTTTAAAAAATCCAACAATCTAGATATAATGGCTATATAAAAAAGTTGGGTTGTTGGTGTCGGGCATGACTCTTCGTTGTTCATATCACAACAGTTTATTTGTAGTTAACTTCTGTTAATTTTTTTTTTCTGTTAATTTTTTTTTCTGTTCAGCATAAACAAGCATTTAAAAAGGCAGGGTGTCCTTTTGGCAATTACTCCACAAATTTATGCCCGTAAAAACTGACTTGGTAAATAGCACTGGAGAGCTGTTGTTATTATAAAACATTGTCAGATTTGACCTCCTTAGAAGTAAGTTTTTGAGAAAGAGGTAACTTCACCCACAAATTTGAATCTGAGAAGGGCTTCAGGCATGAAGCCTTTCTCAGGCATCTGAAAGTGAAAGCACACAACTCTATGCAACAAGGGTGTTTTTTTCCTTCAATATTTTCTTGCAACTTCGATGACCAATTGAGTCCAAATTTTCACAGGTTTGTAATTTTATGCGAATGTTGGGATACACCAAGTGAGGATACTGGTCTTTGACAATTTACCAGAAGTATACCCTGCCTCTAAGCACATCAGACTCTATATGTATCCAGTGGTCCCAGAGGATCTGAGTTGTTTGTGAAAGCGTTTTTATTTGTACAAGAAGAAAAATACAGACAATTCTGAATGTGGATATCAGTAAAAACAAAATCGATGCAGAAGAATTGACCCCTCCACTTCCAAGCTTGTTGTATTTATATTTTCCTCTGCATTGTGTATTTACACCTTCATTCTTTCTGTATATTTTGTAAACTTTCTTGTGTTTGGATTTGGAAATAAAGATCAGTTAATAATGATTATAAAATAATTTTGAAAAAAAAAATTAAATTACAATTTCTAATAATAAAAAAATCTTGGCTCATCCACAGATTCCTTTGATGTGGACTCCTACTCAGAAGAGGGCATTCTTATGAAGGATCTTGCTGCACAGGTTCCCGTAACCGGCACAGGTCTGTCTTTAGAGACAGCTGAAGGAGTAGTAGAGGAAGCTGTTCATGTAGAGCAAGAAGCTTTAGATCTAAGTAGTGAGTAGATGAATCTATCATGCTGCACTCATGGGTTATACGCCGTCAATTATATTATTTTTTTTGGGGGGGGGGGTGGGTCTTGAATATTTCATGTCTGTCTTTTTATAGACCATTTTACAGATGACGTTCTTGTTTTCAAAGAGACACAGATACTTGAAGCAGGCGCAATTTGTACACAGCTCAATCGATAAAAACTCAAAATTGCATTCCCTTAAGGTGATCCCTCTGTTACCGCTTCCTAGGTTGTATCGTAAACTAGGTTGTGATCCCTGGTTACATGGCAGTTACAGGTTAAACGGCTTCTGACTGGCACCCCCGAACAGAGATATTGACAAAACAGAGAGATTGCCAACATTAGAGCTAGATTGCTCATTAGGCAAATTAATCTAAACTAAAGCTTAGATTTTACGGAGATTGTAGCAAATGAAGATAAGTGGGCATATCTCAAAACTTGTTAAGTTGTTATTTTTACAACAATTAAATTTGTGTTTAAATTGGCCGTGGAAAAACGTAGAATTTTCTATATCAACAGTGTAATTTTTGCCTGCCAGAAAATGCCCTGGAATGCACAAGATCACTCTTTTTATGAAAAAACATGACATGGTGTATTTACCTCACCTTGCCAGGTAAGAGACAAGAGATTGGGCACAAATTTAATATTAATGGAAACATTTAAGTTTGGGCACAAATTTCACAATTAATGGAAACAATTCACACTGACATCTTGCTCAGGATGATTGGTTTCTGTGGGATCTGCGTTATATTAACTGAACATTCAGATTCAATTCCCATTGTACTTTTCCCCGAGTTATTCCATTCTGTTTTTTTAATTTTTCACCCTTCGAACAAAAGATATTGAGACCGCCAGGGTTAAATAGCTCAGTCGTTACAGCTCCGGCTTGTAAACCAAGAGGTCACAGTTCAAATCCCACTCTAGTAAATGTTGTTTACCCCAAAATTTAGTTATACTTACCCAGTCATATCAGTTTCCCTGGTTGTTTATTTCTTGATATCTTTTTTTATACATAATAATAGTTTAACTTAGAGTGGCGTATAACCCGACTAATTTTGCCATAGAAACTATCATTCTGTAGTTCACTTCTGCCTGGAAATTGTGTCTCTAACTTTTCAGCTTTATGTATAAAATGGACACTGCACTACTTTGCACAGCTGCTTACAAATCAAATGTAAGCTGAACACCGAAAAATCCTGCTCAATTTAAGGTGCAACTTTTTCTTCAAGTTATGTTAAGCCGCAAGTGAACCTTTTAGCACTCACACAATATTAAACATAGCGCCATTCACTCCTCACCGCGCCTCGGAAATTCACATGATTTTCGGCCATATCTAGAAATCCTCAGATAACGGAGTAATATGCAGGGGGCCTGCGGGTAGTTTGCGTGCTAAAGGGTTAAAGTGGACATAACTAGGTTTGAACTCTACAGTCAAGTCAGTAACTCAAGTCAATGGCTGCAAACTCATTAGTTCTCTTCACTTCATCATCAGCACATTCCTTTATCTTGGTGCACCCCAGTTCATGAAAGTCTTTTAGCAATTCATACTACTAATAATAATAATAACGGCTTCTTATATAGCGCGCATATCTGTCACTCTGACACTCAAGGCGCTTCAACAGTCAGTATTTTCCTGAAAGGTATATTGAGCTATGTTTTGAAGTATGAGACCTATTCCTTTAAATAGCACCATGTAATGGTTTACAAGGTGCTGTGGCGCAATATGCAGCCAATCAAACCAGGAACACCGGGGCGAACCCCTTCTCTTTTTCGATAAGTGCGCTGGGTTCTTTTATATGCATTACACAACACACGGGACCAACAGCTTTACGCCCCATTCGAAGGACGAAGCAATAATGGTTAAGTGTCTTGCTTAAGGACACAAGTGTAACAACCTGGACTCGAACCCACACTCTGCTGATCTGAAACACCAGAGCTTGAGTCCGGTGCTCTTATCCGCTCGGCCACGACACTAAATGCAAAATATTTAAAAGTACTCCATAAAATATTTAAAAGTCAATTAAAAACCGATCTTGACCGGCTCATCCACAGATCCCTTTGATGGGGTCTCCTACTCAGAAGAGGGCACAAGTACTCCAAAAAATATTTAAAAGTCTCACAGCCTCTTGAAATAGAAACAAAAGAGTGAAGTCACACAAGAACTTCAGTTTTCTGTTCAATTTGATAGGGTACTCCATAGTCCCCTGGAGCTTTTTATTTCCTAACAGAAAAATTACCATATTGGAAAAGAGCAGTACACTTGTGATTAACAATAAGTAGATTGTACATTAAATACCTAAATTTAAAATTCAATAACTCCAAGGTACAATATTAGACCCCGTTTCAACAATCCCTAAAAGTATTGACCCTCAAATTTGTATATTAAATGATAACTTCAGGGCCTCAAAAACTTAAATTGTGCTCAGCGCATTGATTCCGTCTTTATTTAGTGGGATGCACCCATCAGCACCTCTCTCTTTAATAAGCTTGTATCTGTACAAAGCAAATGCCTTCGCATGTTCAGTAGTAAATGCTCATAAATCATCACAACAGAGTAACAAATATAATTGATGTATTAATTACATTGGGTTAAAGAATACTAATACCCGATTCAGACAGGCGCTTCCAACCAAGTTGTGCCAACCAATTAGATTAGGAGCAACTCTGGGTCGACCCAAATTAATTTTGGTTTCAGACGGGCAAACTTAACATAACATTTACATTAAGTTCAGCTATTGACAAGATCAACGTCTTAAACCAAGATGCTCCAGAGTCATTGCGAACGACTGCAACAGACAGTCAATCTTTCGACTTTTAGTGGGTCCAGTCGCCCCTATCTATTTCAGACGTCGAACTTTTCATGCACTTAAATTCATAATTTGGTTCGATGTGACTTTGGAGCGCCTGTCTGTACCGGGTGTACGCTAGTTTTACCCTAGAACGATGTTTGATAAGAACTGTATACTCAGTGCTTTCCAAGACTTGCAGAAAAGAAATCCACAGGCTACCTAACAGAGGTATACAACCTTTGGGCAACTTCATGTTTGTTATGCCTCAATACCTTCATGATCTTCCATATGGAATCTGTGACAGGAGATACGACCTTGCTGAACTAATAATCCAAGTGTTTAGTATAGATATGACCTTATTGCAGTAAAGTTTTGACCTTTGAAGCAGTGATCTAATTGTTCAAGACAGATACGACCTTGCTGCACGGTAAATTTATCACCTTTGTACAATGACAAAAGCAACTGAGTGAGTTAAATTTCCATTCAACAAAAATCTTCATCATTTTTCAGGTGAAGCTATGGAAGAACAAAAGATCAAAGAGGTGGAAGGTCTCCGTGAGCGAATTGAAAAACTTGGGTTCACCAACCTCAGACGAACAGCATCCATTGCACGTATTTCCAATGAGCGGGGATCCCCAGTTGTGCTGCGACGGAAAGATTTCAGTCGCCCCGTCAGCATCAAGGGAAACCGTCCACGCTCAGACTCAGGGACTCGGTCCCTTCACTCATCACCTGATAACTCAACTCAGCCGAGTGACCGAGCTCTGACTGTTCAGGAGAAGCGTAAAAGTGCTCATGCTAAGTTTTTTACTCCCCAACTGGATGCAGTGCCATTGGCGTTCTACCTAGAGAAACCGTCTTCAGTAGAGATACGCAGCCTCTCCGATAAGCCCAAGGAACCGCTGAATACTGAACAGGGTACCTGTCACAAGATGGAAACAAATGCAAAGGGCACCGATGAAAAAGTCACGGCCAGTGACAAAACAGAACAAAGCAGCCCTGTGAAGGGTACCAGTGAAAAGACTGAGCAGGGCGATCAGGACAGCATTGGAGCTTTACCAATGGTAACCAGCTTAGGTTCCCCGTTTGGAGGGATGAAAAAGCAGCATGGCAAATCGCATCCTCTCTCCAAACTAAGCCCTGCATCCAGCAAGCATCCATTTTATAGCACCATGTAACAGCGCAGTCTTTATTAATCATTATTGTTTTAGCATGTCAAGCTGTAACGTCTTACAAAATAAGTCTGATTTCGTGTCAGAATTAGCGGCTACAGCTACGTCTACAGCTAGATTTCCGCATCATCATGTGTTGAAGTAAAGAACGTCCTTAGCAACACCCTTTAGCAACAGTCGAAGCCGTAGCTGTAGCCTACATTTCAGATACAGCCAAATAACCCTTTGACCTGACTCTACATAGTGTCTTACAATGAAGTGAATCTCTTGTCATAACATAATGTAGAACACGTTACTTTTGCATGATGAAGGACCAGTAGATCATGTAACCTCTGTGACACCATCACATGTTAACAACAAAATCACAAAGTCCGGGGACTTCCTGCAGGCACAGTTTTCAACACAGATCAATTAAAGAAACCAAACGTTACATTTTATGGGAATTACAGCGTACAATTTTACTCAACTTTTGATATGAGGAAAGGGAGCATATCTCAAAATGTGTTGAGCTGTTGTTTTTACAATTTTTAATGTAATTATGATACAATATGTACAATTGCTCATTTTTATAGTGTAGTATTTTGCCTGCCAGGAAACGCCCTGGAATGTACACGATCACTCTTTTTGTAAACATGATGACATGGTCTATAAGTGAATGTACTTCCAGAAGCACCATGTCAGCCCTGGAATTAAACAGAGGTCATGGAGGCCACCGTGTCTGTTGCCCTGGTGTTGGCCTAAGGTGCCCATTCAAAAGTTTACCATAGACTTTAAGATTTTCAAATGGAAGTGCCCTTTGCAAAATGAAAATGGCCTTGCCCTCTCAAAGATGAAACTCCAGGCCTGCCTTGCCAACAAATTATTGTTAAAATTGATTTTATAAGAGTTGGTTTCACACAGCAACTAGTACCAGTGTACTGGATGTTAAGGGAAGGTACAATGTTTGTCTTTGAGAAATACGTCCCCACCAATCCTCTTATTTGAGAATCCACCGCGAAATAAGTTTGGACAAACTAATTCTTAAACCAACTGCTTTGATGAACTTTTATTTTGGCATATTTGGTTGTTACTTTCTCAAGCTAATTAAATGTGGTTGTTTTTTTGGTTTTTTTTCATTTGTTTTTTTCTGGTGGAGTTATACAACTCTTTTATTGAATTCAAAAACAAAATCAAGGTTTCCAGATCCCAGTGATCTGTGTGATCATCTCTTTGACCATTAGTTCTGTTTGTAAATGTACTTTTCGGCCTGCTTGGCCGCCAGTGCAGAAAATAAATAAACCAGAATAATTTTTCGATGATTAGTTCTGTACCTGCTCTTCACAAAGGGAGCTGACCCTTTTCCTGATTGACTCCCAGGGCCAAATTTGTATAGAGCTGTTACAGTACAAACGTAATCTAAGCAAAAAGCAGTTTGTTTACCAGAAAAAAAGGTTCCAAGCATAATCCCATGTCAACTGGTTCTCCACGTACATTTCCAAAGCAGAATTTGGGCAAGTGATGTTTTCTGCTTAAAGGCAAAGTATACCTCTGGTTTTTAGGAACCGTTTGATCTTTTTAATCCTGTATACATGTAAAAGTACCGGTAGATATGTGTAATGGAACTAACCTGTGAACATTTCTTTTGGGTGGTAGCATTTTTGAGATATTGCCAAAAAACTGGGGCAGTACCGTAATGTCCACGCAGGAAGAATAATCTTTAATTGGAATACACGACCCGAGAAATGTTTCATGCAGAAACATTTCTCAAATGAATCCCGCACCCTAAAAACAACATTTCTTAGAAGGGAATCATTTCTTAAAATGTTATACACTATCAACAGCTGCAGTGCTTCTTACCAAATAAGTTTTTACGGTCATTAATGCTTGGAGTAGTTACCAAAGGTACACCCTCCCTTTGAACAGTCATAGGTTCATTTTATTTACCACAGTATCAACAACTAAAAAATACATTATCACTCAGGAGCGATCAGTTTAAAGAATACAATACAGTAAAGATGAAAATAAATATGATACCGCAGAGGGATCCATTTTAGAAGCAGAGCTTGTAGGCAATGGTCCCTAAAGACATGCATTTGCATTGAGACACATATTAATTACACTTCGGTGAACCAAAAGGTCCGAGGGCGAGGCGAGTTCAAAAAATAGTAAAAATATATCTCAATGCACATGCATGTAAACTCAATGATAAATTTAACTAAACACTAACAACAAATAGAACGAAGGACGTAAACAAAACACTGGACTATGAAATACGCTGTGTTAGACTTACTCCAGAAGATTTTATGAGTATAATGTCCGTGGGTATCTCAATGTCTAATTTTGTCTTCCAAAATCTTTGGCTGCTCTCACCAAATGTGAAGAAAACTTGTTTCTTTTTTCAGTAATAGATAAAGGGTTACACTCCGGGTGCATGTATCACTTTTATGAGCTTTTGAAAGTTATGCATCCATTTTGGAAAATTTAGAGACTTACATTGTTAACAGCAATGTGACGTCGATTTTGTTTTTGAATGAGTCCAGTTAACCACGTTTGTTCCAAGTAAAATTGGATGTTTGCAACCAATAATTTTTTTATTTTTTTTTTTTTTTATTTATCTGCAACTAACTTTCAGAACTCTTCTTATGTACAAAAAAAACTAAGTTATTATTTGAACAGATTTATCCACTTTATCTATTATTTATTTTTTATTAGTAAGCACTATCCACAACTCTTTCTGCCGGTATGCAACTTTTCAGCTGATTAGCTGTGTTCCTTGATTTTGGGGGTTTTTCTCAGCTGTGATGTTGAAAATTGAAAAACACAGTCTTGCTGTGCCTGGCACTTTTCTCTTTTTGTTGACAAACTGCAGTTGCATGCCTGGCTCTAGGCTTCTGAAGTAGCCACAACTCATAACTAACACTTCCAAGGAAGAATTGTTTTGTAATATAGTACATGGTATATATTTGAATAACAAAAGGATGTCCTAGCTAACCAAGGCATTAAATATTTATGTTAAATATGTATATTAGTTCAAATGTGGAGAAATATTAAGATGTAACTCACAGAGCATGAAACAACAAAGCGTATAAATGAGACAAAATAAAGCTGTGAAGGATTATGGATACAAAGTGAAGACGTTAAAGTGATGAACATGTACATTTTGTCCAGATAGCATAATTACAACGGCTTGACATGATGGAAGCGTATTCCATGTAAAACTGTCTAGTCTCTATCTTCTGTTGTGAAGTGACTCCATGCAGCAAAATTTCAACTCTTTCTTATAAAATTTCAGATGACTGACTGCAGCGAACCCAGCTCATGCTTCATGTGAATACGTTTGTGGAGCTATTCCTTGCGTCAAAAATAGATTTGCGCAAAGATCCACCAAAGTCACGTCAAGATGGTGAGAATCGGCAACAGCAAAGTTGTGACATAAAACAAATAAATTTGGCGCCGAAGTTACTTCGAGTGTGAATTCAGTATGCTTGTCAACTCATTTTCACTTGTGTAATGATTTCTTTTGTTTTGATTTTGGTTTGTTTTGTTAGTTTGGGTTTGTTTTGGGGTTTTGGGTTTTTGGGGGGAGTGGGGATTTATGCAATAATGAAACAGGCCATTGTATATACAGAGTTATTGGGGTAATTGTTTAACGATGTTTATTACTATTTTTATTTTTAAATCAACTAGTTTGTTTGTTTTATTTCCTTTTTCTTCTTCTTTCTTTCTTTTCATCAAAGCACCGATAAGCTAATGTGAATTGGTCGAGTAAAGACATTTAGATTTGACAAAGTCTACCCTTTTCATATCTGGAAAAAAGTTTGATCTCAAAATAAGGCCTGCATTTATGTCGGTAAAGTGAGTAATCCAAGGGTTTGGGCTGCTCAAGTCACCTGTCTAAATCCCTCTCTCATATGCATCCAAAAAATTACACAAAGTGAAGTTTCTTTTTTAAAGGTGTAATTAGTTTAAGGCTAACATAATTATATATTTAAAAAAACTGTTTTTAAATTGAACAATGCATTTCACCATCCTCTTCACGTATATTTTTGTTACAAACGAACAAAATTTTGCTCAACTTTTTTGATTGACTGATAAACCAGTGTGCATGTCTGACAGCTGATTGTAGTTTAGTAATAAACTACACATGATCCTGTCCAGTCACTGAATTAAGTTCAATCAAATGGTGACCTTAAAACAACCCCAAGGTTGCCTTTAAGGCACTCAGGAACCCAAGATTGTATAAAACAAGAAACCCAAAGTGCTCCACTTATTCCAAGTTTAATTAACCGGGTTATAACCGCTCTTGTGTTTTGACATTGTTTTCCCCTCGTGTAAATAGGCTAAAATTGATGGTGCATAATGTGAACATTTTAAGTATTTTTTTTATAAGGGATGGGGTGATTGATTATCCTACGAAAGATGAAATGGAGTAAATTAATGAGAAAGTAAAGTTGTTATCAGAGCTATGTATAAATTGCAATGTCTGGTAATGAATTAATGCAAAAGATGAATGTTTAAATGTGTGTACTTGTTATGCCTTATCGTTGAAATAAAGTCCTGTTTACATTTTCAAAAGCTTCCTATGAGAATGGAACTAACTGATAAATTTAAGATTCCAAAATATTTAGTGTCAAGATAAAAATATGAAGTTGTTTTCCCTGAGTACAAGGGGAATGAAGACAAGTATAGGCATAAAAAACCAACAGACAACAGGAATTAAAAACTACAAAATTCTTTTTTTATGATTGGCCCAATAATGTATGATTAGCACAAACAGAGTTCTGAGGACTGCTTGTGGAAATTATGTTAAAACTGAAAGGACTAAGGCTTTGGTTAGTTGCGTTTTGCTGTATACCAAGTGGGTAAAAAGGTATTGTCACTGAGTATGATTCGTGGTCATGTCAGTCTGCCTTTGTGAACATGATGTCACTGCTGTTTGGCGCCCTCATGTAGAGAGGTCAAAAGGAGGTTCCTTCTTTGACCTATCATGTGCGCCACATGGTTTCATTGTTTTACCTCCAAGATGTCAGGGTGAAGGCTAATGTTGGAAATGTAGAGAAATTAAGCTTTGTATACAGACCTGCATAAGATGAAGTTTACTTCTCGTCTCAGGGAAGCTTGGTGGTTTAGCATTAACCCTCCTACTTTGGGTGCCTTTTTCGAAAAAGTTGATGCACCATATGAAACCATTGTAGTTTTGAATGGTGAAATAACTGCATACAGTGTTGTTTCCTCAAATGGTTTTAAATGGCAGGTAATTAGCCGATACATGACCTTGTCAAGAGGCATAAACAATGACTCCATTTGGCTACATAAACACACCCAGCCGTACAGATCCGGTTTGTGGGGTACTGCTATTGTTGTTCTATTATTCCCTTTTCTGAAGAATTACCTTGTGGGGTCCATTGTTCCATTGTTAAAAGTACCCCATAAGTATGCATGTGTATAAGAACACAAAGGTGAAAGTATGCAACATTCAAAACCATGTTTTGAATGGTGGTACAGTTTGCTAGAAACACTGTTCAAAATGATAATACCATGTGGGTACTAAGCAATAGGGAAATGCGAGAGTTGGAATTTTGAACGGTTTTTAAAGGGTCTATCAGTAGGAGGGTTACAAAGATCTAAGGTATAAAGTCGGGGGTGTACACGTATGCCCACCTCAGACACCTGTTGATTTTGTCCTTGACACTTTGGGAAAGACAGTGTATGTTGTGATTTATACAGAGCTGCCAACCCTCCCTGATTCTGCAGAAAGTTCCCTGAAAGTAAACCAATCCTTCCATGTTCTGATGAAAGATTTGGAAATCCTCCCGATTCTGGAAACTTTTTTCCAATGATGTTGAACGTAATTCTAAATATCTCCCTGATTATTTAGCAAAATTTTCCTGATTGCAAGATGCAAATGATGGCAGCTCTGTTTATAATACATGAGTGAAGGCAAAATGAAAATTAAACAAAGCTCCGAGTATCTCATTTCGTGCTTTGTCCTTCATTATCACATAAATGTCAAGGCCCATCATCTAATTGACAGTTTTTATGTTTATGACAGTTGACAGTTTTTATGAGAACTTCAATATCACACTCAAATATAAACCAAGTGGATTCCTTATTGTCCACATTGTCATTTTTATTAGTTGACTGCATTCAGGTTTTGCTCTGTTATTATTATTGGTTTATTGTAAATGCAAACATGGTGGCAAATTGCAGTGCATATACAGAGAATAACAACATTACAAGTTTTAAAATTCAGAAAACTACACAAGGAAAAAAGTATTAAAACTACAAACATAACCAAATAGGTATGTGAGTGGTAAAGCAGCTTGAAAACTAAAAACTTATATAACTGGTTCAGCAATTAAGTTGTTAAGGAAACAGAACACCACACATTAAAAGGCTAACATTTGTGGTTAGGCAGACTTGTCAATAGACTGTGCAAGTCTCGCGCGTAAGCGAACTTCCGGGACCATCGTGGTCCCAACCATATGGAGTTTTACGTTGGCAAGATTTTGTTTTGTCTATAATTTTAGTTTAACGTACTTTATGACCATGAAAATTAAATATGTTGTTGGGAATGTAGTACTAAGTGATACAAAATATGAAAGTAAAATCAATTCAACAATGCAACGAAGAAAACCCAAGAATTAAACTTGACCTCTGCTTCCGGTTACTTGCAAAAAATTAAGAATTTGTGCCCACCTCCGATCACCAAATTTGTTTTGGTCGCGCGATGATAATCACCAGACGCTGTAATTGCCAGACGCTAAGTATTTTCATTGCAGTCTACGGTTGTCGAGGCGTCAGCGTCCTCTTTAAACTGCGTCACACGTTAATTCTACGCCCGTGCGATCATCCAGTGTCTGCGTTTAAACCTGCTTTAGTGGTTGCACATATTCAGGCATGGATTTACAAAAGGGTTTCCTAAAAAGTTCAGATCAAATAAGCATCCTTGTCCCAGAGTTTTTAGTTTGTTTCAACAAAAACTAACAAATGAATTGTGTGTTTATTATGAAAGCTAAAACTCATTTTATGCAAATTGCAATGAGTATTTTTGTTGGTCAGATTGTTTCATAGATCTGATTTGATTTCAGAAAAAATATGTTCTTCACTTGACATGTTTTCTCGCTCCGATACGAGCGAGACTTGCACAGTCTATTTGGGAATACAGCTGTTGTTATATCTGCCTGTTCTACATTTGACATCAGTAAGCTGGTCAGTGTTTCTAAGGTTCTTCCCTTTAGGAGGGAGCCATGATCTCGAAGACTACTGGAATTTGTAATGGACTTTACCAGAAAACAGGCATTCAAGTCTCTCAGACAATGGGGAATATTCAGCCAGCTCATTGCAAATCTCAGAGTATGAATCGTCTCTGCAATAATTATGAGTAAATATGATTCTGAAAGCTGTTGGTAAAACTCATTTGAGAGAAACACACCCCTTCTCTCTCTGTTTTATTTTAACTGCCTTTGTCCGTCAGAAGAACAAGTCACATACTTGTGGTGTTCATAAATCTGATGAGAACTTAAGATTCAAAGTTGCAATTTGTAGATGATCCTTAAGACATTCTGGGTATCAGCTCATCATTTTGGACAATGATGCAGTATTTAATGGAAACGCAATGGTTGTGCCGTTTGTATTGAAATGTCTTGTGTGTAATGTCTCTTCATGATGTGTGTAATGATTGAAAATGGGCTTTGGGTCTAGTACTTTGACTCGGGTGTAGGTCTATTTGCTTAACTTTTCTCTAAGGACCCGCCTTTATAAACTTCTCAGAAAAAGGCATTGCTGGCAGTTGGTTTTGAATTTTTTTTAAATGGCTGGAAAGCTCTAAATTGTGTTGGTTGCTAAGCATACAAAATATACCTTGCAAGGAAAAATGATGGTACCAGTCAAAGGATCAATTTGTATTACTCAAGACTGTTTCCCCGACAAATTTGCAGAGCCGAAAACTTCTGAATACTACATTGGATCCCAGTGAACACTGAGCAACGAGTCAGTGACAATATGTAGACTGGGTTTGGGGACAATTTTATGAACACATGCATCTAGTTTATTACATGTTACATCATGTGATACTTGTGTGTGTGTGGCAAAACTTTCATGTGAAGTACTGTCACAACCAGTACCAATTCGCCATAGGCCTTACATGCCTGTCACTTAAAGGCAGTTTATACTTTTGATAAATGTCAAAGACCAGTATCCTCACTTGGTGTATCCCAACATATACATGACACAACAAACCTGTGAAAGTTTAAGCTCAATCGGTCATTGCAATCACCAGAAAAAAGTGGGGGAAAACCTTAAGTGTTTTCACTGTTTTCAAACATCGAGTTTTCGACTCATGAGATCAAAACTAATTGTTTTACTCATTTCTCAAAAACTATAGCATTTAAAGCAAAAATATTTCAAAGGAAGTTTCCCATCATGACCATCTTTATACCATGTAAGTTATGTGTGAATCTGTGAACATTTATATTTTTACTCTTACCAATGTAACAAACACCCTTTAATATGATTTTGTCACACTATGTAGATGCATGTCACATATGGCAAAACTTGCATGTGAAGTACTGTCACAAGGAGCCAATTCGCCATACATGCCTGTCGCATGATGTCATTTTTTCACACTATGTAGGTGCATGTCCATGATATCATTTTGCTATACCAGCCTGTCATTTGATATCATTTTGCCATATGGGCACGTCACATGATGTCATACATAAATGTCACATGATCTCATTTGTGCCATTCGTGTCACATGTTATGGATACGCTGCATCCTACAACAGACATCTTAAAGGGTGTGTACAACATTGGTAATTGTCAAAGACCTGTGCTGTATCCACACTTGATGTGACCCAACATATACATGAAATAACAAACCTGTGAAAGTTTAAGCTCAATCGGAGTCCGAGTCATGAAAAAACACTGAAAACCCAATTATATATTTTAACTTTTTTTCAAACATCAGATTTTTTCCTGCAGGATAAAGACTATTGTTTTACTCATTTCCTAAAAACCAAGGCATTTCAAGCAAAATTATTTCAAGGGAAGTTTTCCACCATGACCATCTTCATACCATGTAAGTTATGTGCAAATCTGTGATAATTTATATTTTCAATCTTACCAATGTTGTACACACCCTTTAAGCTCAGCGTACTCCTGGTTCTATTATGGTCCCATTCTCTCCTCAAGCTAGGACTTGTTTCTAAATACAGATGTCTATTGTTTTATTGCCCTTTGATTCTGTATAATAATACAGTAATGTCAGTAAGGTCCAAATTTTGTAGAGCTGCTTAGCAAAAAATATTGCCTAACTGTTTTTCTGCTAAGCAAAATTATCACTAGGATACCACTTACAGATGGTACATGCAACATGGTAATTCGGCCGGTAAGCATAATTGTTCTTGTGCTTGGAATTGGCCAATTTCATAAAGTTGTTTAGCAAAAAAATACTGCTTGACAAATTTCTATGTTAAGCAAAAATTGAGGGGGACACCAGTCACAACAATGCAAAGTTAATGTAATTTTGGCTGGTAAACTGTTTCTGCTAAGCAATACTTTTCTGTGCTGAGCAAGTTTTTGTGCTTACAAGCTTTATGAAATTGGGCCCAGATCCTAATGTCACAAATCTGCTAAGCGGAGAAAACAAATTTAATGAGCAGAAATATGTAATTACCAGCCAAAAGACACAGTGATGTACACTGTACCACCCTCGATTGAGAGAAAAGACTCTGTTATGTTTTCTGCTTAAGTGCTCAATAAAACAAGTTCCTGCTTCACACTAACTGTCAAATTAACTACATTTCAAGGAGTTTTTGTTACATTTGATAAGAGTTAATAATGCTTCATTGTTCTATAACTATTTTTTTGTATTAAATTTTGTTGACTAATTTGCAAATAATCTAATCAGGTAACAAACAGTTCTGATTATTTTTAATAGATAATAGTCATACAGCAAAAAGAGTCTAATTTCATTAAGCATAAAATGTTGCAAATATATATCTCACAAATATATCTGTAGCTAACTCTAATATTAAAACCAAACAGGAGACAGCTCTGCATAGCAGGTGGAAATAAATTCCACTCATGTGGCCTTTGAGAAACACAGCTCTATCTTACAGGCTCTGTTGACTGCTTTGAACTTGAATATGAGAGAACAACATGGCACCAAAAATCACAGAAGAGAGCCTTAAGGCCGTGTTATTAGGAAATTTGGTTTCATGTGGTTCAGGTCCATTTAACACACCAGAAAGTTTTCTGAACTGTCAAGACTCGCAATTTTGAACACCAAGATGACTTCACATTTGACTCTGCGTCAACTGTCTTTAGCAGGCTTTAAAATATAATTTTAAAAATATTGTAATATCTTAATTGTTTTTGCTTACTCAAACTAACCTAACATCTGTACAATAAATGCAATCTAACATTGTACACACAACAAAGCTAAGATTAAGTAAGAGAAGAATACAATTTTTTGAAAGTATATCATTTGAAAATAATTAAAAGAATTTATAGCATTTTCTGTAATTTATTATGCACAAATTGTTATGCTTTACTGGTATGAAAGGTTATTACAGTATACTTATTAAGATGGAAACATACCTCCAGCCTGTGTACAATTTTTGTAGCTTAAACTTCCTGGAATGTGTGTTTACAAAATAACATTAAAGAAATGTCCGTCAAGAAGGGACTTTTGTCTGATGACTTTTTCTTCCTTGGAGTAAAATGTTTGGTTTCAAGACAGATGTCTTTTGGTCTGAGACCTTTTGCGTAATATGTATGCATAGAAAAGGTGTTTTTTTAAATTAAATTAACAAATCAGATCGAAATGTTGACATGTTTCGAATTAATACAAAATTAATGCCTAACAATCATTCATATCAAACCCAAAAATACCTCAAAGAAAATATCTTTTCATCTGTTTCAAAAGAACATTGTTTTTAAAAATATTGCTTCTGGAATGCTCTTGAAGAGGCAATAAAAATGTCACTTTCACAACAAATTACTAAAAAGAGACTGTGTATCCTATGACCTTAAATGTATTATACAGGATTGGCAGAGCTGACAAAATAATCACAGATAGTGTTCATGTTTTGTGTAATCAACCACATACATGAAATAACAAACCTGTGAAAATTTCAGCTCAAATTGGTCATCGAGGTCACGAGAAAATAGTGAAAAGAGACCTTATGTGTTTTCTGTTTTTCAAACATCGAGTTTATTATCGCGCGCGATAAAAACTATTGTTTTACTCATTTCTCAGAAAAGATAGCATTTTAGACAGAAATTTTTTAAGGAACCCTTCTACCATTACTTACTTTAAATCATGTAAGTTATGTGTGAATCTGTGAACATTTGTGTTTTTCGATCTTACTAACATGCAGGGCCTTTAAGGAAAAAAGGCCATGTCTAACACTGCCCTAACCAGGCAAGGGTCGCCTTGGGGATCACTGGTAATTAACCACAACTACTCTTGAAAAAAATAACTGCAAGTTCTAAAACTTTAAATTAACCAAAAATGACTCCAAAAGCATAATAATAACCACATAATAATGGGTGTGGGATAATGTCACTGAAAATGTCTCTGTAAGTTGAACAGTAAAGAATGGCAGCTTTTTTGGTCCAGTACACTATTCCCCGTTTGTTTTTTTTTTTTTTTGTTTGCTTTACAGCAATGAAAACCTCTTGGTTTTGTTTTGTTTTGTTTTCCCTCAACAAATATAATAGACCTTATGCATTGACGTCACCAAGCCGCCATCTTAGAGGTAAACTGATGATGAAACAATGGAAACGCGCCGATTTGTACGCGCGGCGCACAGGACTGGCCAATGAACGGCTTCCTTTTGACCTCTACGCGAGGGCGCCCTACTCAAATGACGTCATATGCATAAGGTCTATTCCTCTGAATCATTTGAATTTCTTGTTCCCTTTTGCTGAGAAGAGAATTCAGGACTTGGAGATAAATTAGACATTGAAAAGTAGACTAATAATAATACAGAATTAAGATCTCGTTAGTGAATGGAAATAACACAATAATGCACTTGGACAACAGATGTCTAAACTATACACTATGTTACTCTGTGGATTTTAAGTGAGTAGTTAATTCTTCTCAGAATATCTGCCTTTGGTAACTAAGGATTGGAAAGAAGCAGGTCATCAACACAAATTTGAATGCAAACATTTGAAAAATGTTTGCCAAATGATGAACTTGATTGACCAGCTCTTGCTGCTGGCTTTCGCAAAATTGAACGATCTTTGCAACCTAAATGAATTTGAATGATTTTATTTGACCAGTGAATACTAACTGTTCATATTGGATTTACTGACCTTTTGACTGTTACATGCTACAGCAAAGGAGCATTTATTTTCAAACGAAATCAAATGAGGCGGATGTTAAAATGAATTAGATTTTGTTGAAACTCAGGCCAGGAAAACCTATAATATATACATTAGCATAAATAATTCATAACCATTACTACTCTATGTAATAATAATAATAATAATAATATCAAGCATTTATAAAGCGCCATCTATCTAGGTAGCCTATTCCGAGGCGCATATTATTACCCCTGGTCACTGGACCATTTATTTCAATCCTGAAACCATCTCAGCTCCCTGGGGAGTATGCAGCCTGTGCTGCAATATATGCGCTACTAGGCTAAATCCATAAAAAGAACCATCTCTGCCCTCACAGGTACCCATTTTACCCCATTTTACAAACTTTTGACTAGATTACAAACAATTCTAGCGTTAGTATTTTTGACCGCACGAGAGCGTATGTAAACAAAATTTTCGAGATGTAAAACGAGGCAGTTAGTAAAATTAATTCCTTTCTTTTTTATTGTTGTTATTATTGATACTATTATATTTTTGTTTATTTGGCCACTAACACAAGAAAGAGTGCCCTCGTACGGTCAAAAATACTATCAATTGTGGTTAGTAGAGCCATGCATGCAACTGCAGTTTGTCAAAACAGGCACCTGCGGCCAGACTTTGTATACACATCTAGGCCTACTGTGTTTATCCCATTTTAATGGCAAGAAAAAAAAACAGCCAATAATGATAAGTTGCACCCCAACGACCAGCACGATGGTCACAGGATGAGCGAGTGAGCGATGTCTTAGAAAGGGTTGCAGAAAAGTTGGTTGAACTAAAGATAGAACTTTTAACCAGGACCTGAAAAAACTTTACAGGCAGTCATAATTGAACAATTTTCATTCTGCTTTTTCAAGTACTTTGTATACTTGTGCTTGGCATTCCCAAACCAAATTATTTTATTCTTTAATTTGTATAATTATTTTTTCCCCCACTTACTTAGCCTATGTTTTTTATATTTTTATACAGTATTACCTGTTAAAATTAGTTTTGATAAAACAACCAGTCTTTCATAAAAATAAATCAGTTAAGCCAACTAAATTTGTTACTTCTTTATGGCTGTTAAAAAACAAGTTTACAGACCTGATTGGCGATTTTTGACTAGAGTTCCATTTCTGGTTTCCTCTTGAAACCTCTCTTTGCCAAATTGTCGAGGAAGTTCACTTGTGTTGCCAAAAGAGCTTCATGTACCATACTCTTTCTTGGGTCATCTGGGTTCAAGTCTGTTTCTACTTCAATAATTGCAGGATCTACCATTATCTCATCATCCTTGATATCATCTTCATCGATGATTTCTTTGTCTTCTGCCTGGTCCTCTTCATTCTTAGGTTCTGAGGACGGTTTCTCAGGATCATTGTTCTCGTCTGGCTGGTTGTTTCCTTGGTTATCATCATCAGTGACATTCTCATCATCAACTGCTTCAGCATCTGTGGCTGGCTTGTCACAATTCTTGTCCTGTTCTTGATTGGAATTACTCTGGTCTTTTCCTTGGCTACCTTCGTCTTCATTCTCAGGGTCAGATACAGGATTGTTATCGTTTTCAAGGTCAGTGTTGTTGCTGCTGTCTTGTGTTTGGACCAGCCCTTCTCTTGGATTATTTGGATTCATTTTGATACCTATTTCCTCATAAGGACAGAAGCTGCTCTCAAACCATCGAGGTTGTCCTTGTGGGATGTTGGGTTCTTGCTGGTTTAGGGCAGTATCCATGTCAAATACTGGATTGTCCATCGCTGAATCCACTGGAACATCTTCTTGTGTGTTTAAAGAGGATCCCCCTGTAATTGCATCATTCAGAATTCTAGAGTCCCCTGTGAGTTGTACATTACCGCTTTCTTTATCCGTTTCGTTCACATCCATTTGTCCTGAACAGCAGGAGGTTTGTGCGATATAACAAAACACGCCTATGGAAAGGACAATCAAAAACAAACTCACCAGAAGAATTATTATCAACGGAAGTGGTAGCGGGGGTACAGGTTGAGGAGTTGTCGTAGCTTGATCAGTTGTTGCGATTGGGAGTCCAGCAGTGACCAGTCCATTTGACGTTAATATCGGTTTCAAGTTTACAGTTGTCATAGCCAGATGAGTTGGAGATGGGGGTGGTGGTGGGGGCTCACAAAGTGTAACATTTACAGAGTATTTTCCAATGATGTTGGTTGCTAGGCAGGTAGCAATTATTATAGTCTCACAAGTGGTGATGTTTAAAATCACCAAAGTCTGGTTGTCGTTGGTCAACATGTGTTGAGATGCGCATAGAGGGGTGTTGAAGCTCCAACTGTATGAAACATCAGAAGGAAAAGCAGATGACTTACAAGAGAAAGCGTTGTAAGTCATATTTTCTTGTGAGTATGTTTCATTGGAAATAGCCGCATCACTTGGAATGTATTGGATTAAAAGTGGTCCGATTATGCAGAAATTGGGATATATTGTTCTGCCCGGTAAGGAACAGGTGACATTGATCCCATTGTCATCCCTCATTGGCACAAATGTGTAGTTTGAATATTTGTAATTATTCGGTAATTCACCAGTTGTGATCAGTCCTTTATCACGGCTCCAGACCACACCTGGTGGGCTGCCATCATAAGAATAGCTTACACATTGAAACATTTCAGGAACTCCCTCTGTGAGGACGACTTGATTCTTTGGGTAGCAAACAGGAGGTTCACAAAGTGTAAAGTTAGCAGCAGTATTTCCGATATCGTTGGAGGCATGACAGGTCGCTATGATTGGAAACTCACATATAGTCACATTGAGAATGACCAAGGTCTGGTTGCCATTGATCAATATTTGTTGAGATGAATCAAGAAATATGTTGAAGCTCCATGTATAAGAAATGTCGGTGGGAAATGCCGAGGCGTTACACAAGATGGCGTCAAATGTGGAGTTGTTGTACCAGACATTTTGATTTGTTAAAGAGATGTTAGTAGGAGAGTACTGGACACTCAAAGGTCCAACTGAGCAATTAGACGTCTTTCTGCCAAAGATTGCATTACTTGATATGGTACAGTAAGCAGTCATCCCATTGTCATCTTGCCTTGGCAGGAATGTGTAATTCGCATATCTCTTGCCATTTTGCTCACCAGTCCTGATCGATTTCTGAATTGTCCCCGAGTCCCGTCTCCATGCCAGGTCAACTGGCAGTTCTCCAGGCTCACTTTCACATTGGAAGGTTACTGGTTCTCCCTCTGTAATGATCACCGGCCCTTTACACATTGGATACCTTTCATCTGGGAAGTAGTAGACATGTATTTCAAGAGTCTCTCGTTCCAGAGTTCCCTGAAGTTCTGGATTCAGATACACTCCACAGCTGTAACCTCCTGCATCTTGACATATCAGATTTAAAATTGTTAATTTGGACAATGATCCATTAGTTGTCACTTCATACTTTTCTGGGTTTGTATTAGATCTAATTTGAGTTTCCCTGAAGAACCAACCAACCAGCAAACCATCTAGATTTTCTACTCGACAAGTCAGCTTGAGGCTGTTTCCCTCGTACGCGTAAATACTATTGGCTGTCAATGTGATGATAGGCTGTTGAGACAAACAACTTGTAGCACCGAGTAACACCATCAGCAAGTACAGAGACAAGTATGTCGTCGAGAAAGTCATGGTTGAGAATGAAAAGGTTACCTTTTGAATTACAACTGACAATAGTTATCTCAGAGCAGTCAATGAAATAATGTCAGATAAATTGTCCAAGTTGTGTCAATTGATACTTGTACCAATTGATACTTGTACCACCATGGAGTCATATACCATAGAGCTATAGGCCACTGGTTGTCTGCATCACCACAGCCCTTATGGAAGAAACTCAAATTTGTATCCCCTGTGGCGCTTCTTTGCTTGAGATTGCCCGGCTGCACCAATGAGAACGAAGCATGCATCCAATGTTTTCTCACAATATCCAGTCTAAACAACTTGGGAGTCAACTTTGTGACTCATGGAGGTCATGGGTTAACTATTAGGTCTTTGGAGCATTCCAGACTATTTGGGGGGTTTCCCTTTCTGGAGCCCTCAAGTGTACACTTCAAAGATTGATGTTTTTCTTAGTATCGGGAGGAGTTGTTTGTCTGGCTCGTCATAAACTCATTCAGACCACTGATTTTAATTTGTTTTTGATGATTTATGGAATATTTGGTAGATAAGCACTATTCTGTGAACTAAGAACTTTCTTGTTAAATGTAAACTTCGGAGTGATGTAGAGTGTATAAATCCATTATTATATCACTCTGAAAATTTAGAAGTGTACGATAACAAATAATTTTTGTGTAAGAATTATCATTTAAAACTGACATTAACAGTCAGACGTCTTATTTACTTCCAAGTTATTTGATAATAAGAACAACACCCGACTCAATAGCGACTTGGTACCTTTGACCCAGACTTCATAGAGCACTTTTCTGACAAAGTTATTTCCCATGAGGTAGTTCATAGAATTCAACATGTTGTTAATGCGTGCACTGGCAATCATTGCATGCACTAGCAACAGTTACCATGCAACTGCTGGTTAAAAGGTCAATACATGGCTGGGGCACAATAATTTATGTAACTGTGGGAGGTTACAGGAGGTAGGGAAGACTTTTGTTTGTAGCACTTGCTGGGTTTTTGCAAGGTGCAACCCAAGACAAATTGGAATACTCTGTGTTAATACACCTCTTTAAGTAGAGCGGTTGTCAACGGAAGGATGGCTGCCCATGTCTGTACCAGTAAACCGAGATGCCTGACACGTAAGAATATTGAAGGAACCAATTTCAGATATCATATAAGAAAAGAGGTGGAAGAAATATAGCAACAGAAAAAGAAAAGAACCCGTTTCAAAATCTCAACAAGAAAACAACAACAATATTGTTTGGGTTAGCTTTATAAAGAGTTCCTGATAATTCATACTCTTGTTTCTTTGAAAACATTTGTTAACTTTGAATTTGATATGGTCCGAACATCAGCAGAAATAAAGAGGAAAACGTAAAGACCAGTGCAAACAATCACAAGGCTGTAGCAAACTTGAGATTTGGTTTTCAATTCAAACTCATGATCATAATTTTGTAGAGGCAGTAACTTTACTCACTGAGTTACAAAGCAAAAGGAACAAACATGGATGTGAATGAAATGCGCAACACGGAAACGCCTCTTCCAAAAAACAACTCAAGTTGACAACTTAATCGAAAAAGCCATAACTCAGATATAGTTTGAACGCACTGAAGTTGAAATCCATTGCCCATAAACGAAAAAGAAAACAAAAATCGACAACAAATTGTAATGAGTGTGGGGATTGTCATTGGTGTGGGGCTCATCTTGCCCTTACACATGTGCATCTATTATATCGCATAAACTTTGTCTTAAGAACAAATGGACATAACAAGTCATGTGAAGAAAGCACTATTGTACAGCAAAGGGTACTCAAGTCTGACTGATAAAACCAAAAACAGAACCATCAGATAGTGAATGATTTATCTTCCTTTTATTCAGTACAATAATATAGTACAGGAGCAGGTCCCGATGTCATAAATCGTTGCTGGTATCACAAAGTGACCTAATCTGGAAGCCTAGTATGTTCAAGAAGAGACCTATCGCAATAGGTCTAAGTACGCTTTGGTTTGGTTTGTGCTTTGTAGGCAAAACTCGTTTTTCATTTTCATGAAGTGATGCATGTGTTCAGGATTTAATTACTTATTAAAATAAATGCAGGAATGAAAACACATGGAAAGTTCTGTATGAACAAAGTAGTCAGCTTTATTTTTGTCTTAAAAAATGAAATTAAAATAGTAAGCAGACTCAGAAATAGCGCAACTTCTAGACAACCTCTGGCTGTGGACAAGATAATATGTCACGCCGTGGCACGAGCAACGAAATCTGTTAATTGGAGGAAAATCTTAATGAACAAAAATAAGATACCAGCTAATTAAACACAATGTGATGTACACTGTAAACTGCTAGTCTTGACTGAGCAAACAAGTTCCTGCTTCAAACCAAATTGTCAAGTTAAATAAATTTCAGGGAGATTTCGTTATATTTGATTATAGTTAACAAGTTTATAAAATATTCCATTGTTCTATAATTATGTGTTGTTCGGGTGTTTTTGTTTTGTTTTTATAAAATCCATATGTTGACTTATTTGCAAATAACATAATCAGGTGACAAACTGTTCAAATTATTTACGGTATAACATATTTATGTCATAACAAAAAGTCTAAGTAAATATTTTTGTCTTGTCTCTCTTAAAATGACAAGAGCCTAATTTCATTAAGCAGAAAATACTTCTAACAGATATATACGTAGCTAGCTCTAAGATTCGTAATAACTCTCTAAAATATTAAAAAACAAACATGAGACAGCTCTGCTTAGCAGCTGGGAATCGATCCCAGTCATATGGCCTTTGAGAAACACAGGTCTATATCTTACAGGCTCTGCTGACTGCTTTGAAGTTGAATATAACAGAACAACACGCTATCAAAATGACAGAAGACAGCCCGGAGGCTGTGTTATACTTGACACTGATGTTAAAGGAAATTTGATTTCATAAGTTCAGGTCAAGTTATTCGCTCAAAAAAGTGTACTTTATTGAGCTCCCAGACTTGTAATTGTTGACCTCATGATTACAGCGCAGTTGGTTTAGTGTGAACTTGCTTTGAGCAGGACTTCAAAATACAATTTTTAAAATGCTTTTTTTGTTGTTGTTTTGTAAGCTTACCTAATTTTTGTATAAAAATGCAATCTAACATTGTACACTAAAAGCTAAAATTTAGAAGAAAAAAAATTTTAAGAAAAGGTGTATCATATGAAAATATTTAAAGAATTTAAAGCCTATTTTGTAATTGAATATACACAAATTGTTATGCTTTACTTATAACAAAGGTTATTACAATGTTGTATTAACCATAATGATCCAGAAAACAGACTACATATGTCATGCGCATATTCAAATGTTAAAGCGATTTTGTTCTTCACATGGAATTTTCTTGAGAACCTTGGAAACTCTAACCTTGATCATCAGTAAGACTATTTATAAAAACAATCTAAGCACTACAACTTTTTTTTGACAAATAATTATTAGAAAACATAATACTTATAATAGGTCAAAGCTCATGCAAAAGAATTGATTAGATACATTTTGTTTTTACGATTTTGTCAAACGCTTAAAGATTTTCTTCAAAATGCACATTTACAAGCAAAAACCATGATTTCAATTTAGTACTGTACATTGTCTAGAATGAAAAGAGCAATATAAGAGAGGTTTAGATTCAACTTGGAAGAAGTTCTCTTTAAAAAACAGACCCCAACTAAACAGACCCCAACTAATTTTTTTATCTATAATTGGTAAGTCAAAATAACTGAAAATAGAAATTGGCAAATACTAAATGAAAATATCTATGTGCTTTCTTGAGTGAGATTCGAATGCTTGGTGTAATTGCAGAAAAAGGAAATCACAGACTACTAAAAAAGTTTTATGGATAATTTCAAACTTTATAACAATAAAGATGGTTTGATCCAGATCCCGTTGTTTTGCCTCACCATTATAAAATCATAATCGTTTGGAAGTGTTTGCTACCTCCTTTCATGATACAACCTTCTCCATCCTCTACTTCGTCACAAATTATCTTCTCACTGATGAAGATCGATCAACAGATCAAGAGCCTTTATCCTCATCATGGTAGAAATAAGTCTCAAGGAACTCCGATACCTGACTGTGGATGGTTGGATTGCTGTGGTACTCCAGCGGTTCTAGCAGAGTTAACCCACCATGCTCCTCAAACAAATGTTTCCCCTACAAGATCAGATCAAAATAAATTCATTCACAAACAACAAAGGACAACAAATGTAACAAGTATTATTGGCTGGAGTCTGCCCACACCCAATAAGCCCAATAAGCTGAGCACCAGTTGTGTTGTCTAGATTCAAAGGTTTTAAAATCTGTCTGGGTTTCGTGTTGAAAGTACCCACAATTATCACCCCTTCATAATTGGGTACAAATCAGGCTTAGTGTAGGTACACGCCTGTACTCCTGGAAGGAGGGAAGCAATTATGTGTCTTCTCACCATAGATGCCCGTCTCGGCCCCTCAGTGACATTTACATACAACATCAATCATATTGTCCTTTAATGGAAAGGATCGGGTCAGAGAAATTACCTCTTTCTCAAAAACTACGTTACTTCAGAGGGAGTCGTTCCTCACAATGTTTTATACTATCAACAGCTCTCCAGTGCTTGTTACCAAGCAAGTTTTTATGCAATTTTTTTTTTTTTTCAAAAGTACCCAGTCAGTTTCCCTCGTGGTTTACAACTTGATAATATATTTTTTGAGTAATTATCAAATGTGTCCATTGCCTTTAACAACTTTTTCCCTGATACAAAGAGCTTCCACTTTGCTTTAAAGAAAGATTACATAAATAATAATAATAATAATAATAATAATAATAGTGGCTTCTTATATAGCGCTCAGGTCCGTCACTCAGTGACGCTCATGGCGCTTCAACATTATTACCCCTGGTCACTGGGCCATTTTTTGTGTCATTCCTTTAACCATCTCAGCTCCCTGGGGAGTATACAGCCTGTGCTGCCAAATATATAGCGCATCAATCACAAGAACCATCTCTGCCCTCACAGGTACCCATTTACTCCTGGGTGATGAGAAGCAATTATAGTTATGTGTCTTGCTCAAGGACACAAGTGACATGCAGACATGACAAAAATGTACCTCCAAGTTACTCCAAAATAACAATTACTTGACTTTTATTTCCAAGTATCAAGAGAAATCATTTCAGGTGTTGTTTCATTTTAAGGAAAAATGCAATTTTATGTAACATTGTGAAGTGATGGTCCGACCATCTTTTGAACATATTATGAGTTTAATACAAGGTCTGTCTGACAGCTTGAAATTTTCACCATTTGCTCTTCTCGGCCAATCCCTGATGCACAAAATGTAAACAGGTTGATGTAACAACATTTCATATTAAATCCTACCCCACAAATACACATTTTCTTGGAAAAGAACAATTACCATTGATGTATAATTTCCCTTTAAATAACCACTACACTCCCCAACTCTGAGAAAACTTACGAGCTATTCCTACCCACTCACATTTTCATCATTCTTGAGGATCATATCAGAGAAGCCGAGAACCAAACCCACAGCAGCAGCATCAGCATCTTTCAGCATGCTGATGACCCCTGGAAATGCGCCATGTTGTATCAGCTGCTGACAGAATGAAGCACCCTGATACGCTAGATTACACAGACACACAACTGCCTGCAGTTGAGGAAAAAAATACCAAGTGTGACCAAAAATGATATAGAAAGCCCCTTCAGTTTAGTGTTACATTCCTTTTTTTACTAAAATACATTTATTTTCAAAGACATAAAATCAATTTCAATCTAATTATGAGCTTAAATTAACAAAGACAATTGACACATTGTCAACTTTATAACCTACGTTGGTATAAAACATTGTCACCACCCCCGCCCCCCCCCCCCCCCCTCCTTCCCACCTCCATACATCCACAGGGAAAAAGATTTTAATTTTTATTGTTCTCGTATATATTTGTAAGGTTTTGCAAAGGTTTTTGTATTGTATTTAGGAGCCTTGAGGGTGAATATGCATGCATTATAAGATTTGGTATTATTCCTTTAAACAAAATGATTTAATGAGGGGGGGGGAAGTGCAGCCCGACTCACCTCTCTCTTGATGTCATAGGTCGTCTCCAGGCATGATATGATGTTGGGTAGCAGACCTTGGGTGATAACCTGTTGGCAAACACTCAACACCTCTGAAACAAAGATAAATGTAAAGCCTTGCTTAGGTTTAAAGTCGCCACGATACCCTTCCTAAGTAACGTTTCCTCTAAAAACTGATGTTGTCATTTTCAAGACTATCATGTTTTTTGTTTTTTTAAGTAATTCTGGTTGTGAAGCAAAGGATTCTCAGAAAAACAAACTTGAACTCGACACTAGCCCAGTATTCCATGGAGAGAAGACAACAAAATTTAGATGTGGGAAAATAATCTTTACAAGCTGCTGGGGGTCTTCCACAGGCCGACATTTTCATTAAGTGTAGATTGGAGGGGGAAACAATCTATATTAGGCTATGCATATTTTTTTTTCACATAATTTGTATAATTTTTTTTTTACTGGGGTGAAAGTTTTCTGACTACCTGTCATGTTGCTAATGGCCCACAAAGTTTCCTTCTTAATGTGACGGTGATCGGACTGAAGCAGACGGCCAATGGTTGGAAGAAGAGTTCCATCTTCAGTTGCCACGGTAACAAGATTTTCAGGACCAGTGCAAATGTTGCCAAGGCATCTGATGAGAGGTGTAAGGACCTTTGAGACAGAAAAGGGAATTTGACATTTTAAAAAAACTCTTTCAACCTTTGCCTCGTGTATTTCTCCATAAGCATTTTAGTTATCTTAATTTTTCTCCCGACACTTTCAACACCCATTCCTCGATTTTCAATCTTCTTTTATCTTCCTAATTCCATGAGAAATTGGTTGTCCCTTCTTAAGTGCTTTCCTTCTACACCAAATGTTACTCCTTCCTTTGTGTTGATTTTAATCAAGTCTATTTTGTACTTGGTGAAGAGTCGCCTCAATCCTCTTAAGATCCTAGATGAACTTCATGTCCCTTCTTTCCTGTGTTTCGTCAACACCTGGGCCCAATTTCATGGCTCTGATATGTGTTTACTGTGAAGTGCATGATTCTATGGACCCTAATCATAGCATTCTGCTAAAATTGGGCCCCCGAGTTAAGCTCAGTTCATACTTTCTGCAAATGCTTCGTGCGAAGTGAATTTGATGTCTTGGGAATTGTTTGTTGTGAACTTGTGACGCCAAATTTGCTTCGCATGCGCAGGAAGTATGAACTGGGCTAAACTCTCTCTGTGTGTTTAAAACAGTTGTGTTAATTTTGTAATAATAAGTCTAATGTTATTTTGGAAAAGACTCTGTTTGAAACATCAAACCATCAATGATTACTTTTCTATTTTTTTCCAAACTTGCCTGTATAGTTTTATTAGTTGTTTCTACCATCATAAAGCCCCTTGAGGTACACAAGGTGCTGTGTAAAATGCTTCTGTTAATGTTACAAACATCTTGGAAAAGACTCAGTTTGAAAGATCAAACAATCAATGATTAATTTTCTATTTATTTTAAAACTTGCCTGTATAATTAATCGTTTCGACCACCATAAAGCCCTTTGAGGCACACAAGGTGCTGTGTAAAATGCTTTTATTAATGTTACAAACATCTTGCATATGACGTCACAAGCTCAAACAGCGCCCTCACTGAGGAAGAACTACCATTGGCTAAGAGCTATGTGTGACCTGCACGCACTCTGTTTACACATTGTTAACTCAGCGATGGCAGGCTTAGTGATAACATTTCTCAGACTGTAGGAATGTTGAGGACCTACCGCTGAGTCATGGGGCTTCTGCTTGGATAGTACTTCCAACGCTGCAACCAGTTTTGGAATGAGTCCCATTGACACAAAACATTGCTCAAACTCTCCCCTGGTTACAAAAAAAAAAAAAAGATCAGTGATTAGTCTTTAACTCTTCATGATGATTTTTCCTTTGGCAGTTTTCCCCAATAGACTGTGCAAGTCTTGCACATAATCACACTTCAACCAACTACCTTGTTTAAATTTCAAGAAAGATAATAAAGCTTTCTTAGTTTGTGACATAGGAAATTATGCCTTGGAGAAAAGACTCTGCTGGGGTAGAAATGTGAGGGAATTATTTTAAAAAAGCAGTTTACACCAGCTTTTGAATTATTTCCAAAATATTTACAGTGAGGACTTTGTATTACAAAAATTGATAAAGAAGGACATTTCTGCTTTAGTTAAATCTATCAAGTGGAATAGATGAAGAAATTGGCAAAACTAGAAATTCATACCAGAAAGTATTCATGAGAAAAAAAATATGTATATATATATCAATCTTTTTAAAAACTGGGTAAACTATAACTCTAGCAAAACTGTTTTAAAAAAGGGCCATGAGTGAGAACTGGTGAGCAAAAGATACTCCCTTTAAAGTTCATAGACTTGAAACAATTCTTCAAATTTATTCAACTTTAAATAATAGTCGGTTAATATTTAATAATCCAATATATTTGACCTGAACAAGATAAATGCTGACAATGTAAATCAGCTCAACTTATTTTTAAATACATAAATTTAAAAAGGGAAAAATTATTCATAATCAAGGTAATAAAATACTAAACTAGTGGTGCACATTCACACAAAGGGGTTGGCACCAAAGACCCTTAGACCACCAGATCAGGAATCGAACCTTCAACTCACATCAAAGGAGAAGGCAAGGACATTTAAAAACCTACCCGGCAGTCAGGTAGGTTAGAGTCCAAGCCGCTTCAGCCATTGTGCCTTGATCAGTATTAACCTGTAACAACTGAAGTAACGGCTCAGCAATCCCTGCGTCCATCAATGCCCTAAACACAAAATAACATTTTAAAAAGTTAAAAAACATTGCATTGTTTTTCATTCATCTACAGAGATTTAGCACTCAGGATTGGAAAATATACACAACATCAAAATCAAGGAGACTTGGAAAATAAAGAAAAAGAATGAGCCAAAGCAGTAGAAATGCAGCACCCTGCCACGATAAAAAATAAAAATAAACATTGAAAACACGAAGAAGAAAAAAATTAAAACTCAAGTTGAAGTTTTTTTATTAGGTTAACTGCAAACAACAGTCATGAAATATATTAAGACAAATCCGAATTGACCAGACTATTATTATTCATGTACAAGACTCATTCAATTTAAATGTGTAACTCTAATTTAATCATTACAATAAGGGAATAAAAGAGTGGCGACGAGTTCTTAAACGGCCGTTTAAAACCGGCAGGGTCGTGGCCGTGCGATAAAAGCCCGAGCCGAAGGCGAGGGCCTTTATCGCACGGCCACGACCCTGCAAGGTTTTAAACGGCCGTTTAAGAACGAGTCACTACTCTTTTATTCCCATTCATAAATGCCAATTTGTTAAAAAGTGAAAGAATAAGGAAAATCGGTGGTAAAAAGACAATCTGTGACAATTTGTTTGTTTAGCGAATTTTCGAAGTTTGTACATTTTCAAAAACTTTTGTAAAATTATTTGTTGTGCGCGTTGGGTTGTGTGTACGCGCGTGTACAAAAAGATTCCGCGCGGGTACTAATAGCTATGTATTGCGTTCCGCGTAAGTAAATTGGCGTAAATGAGCTTGCGCGCCCAACACGCGAAGCCAGCCGGTCTTAAACAGCTCAAGCTATGTCTTTATCAGCCGTTTAAACACCCCCACGTGACGTGCTCTCCACCAATAGGAATAGCGATATTTATGAATGAGGATTCCCATTTGTTTTGGGGTCAGTTTTATAAAAAAGACCATGTGCAAAAACAAAAGTCTACCCCTCTCCCACACACACCCTCCCTACATCACCCTCCTCCTCTACCTCCCTCCCACATCATTTCTCTGGTTTTGTTTTGTTAAGGTGTTAAGGCTAAAGCATCCAGTCAACAACTTTTTTGTCTGCATCAAACACTTTTTTGTCTTCCTTGTTTTAATGGACACAAAAAAATCCTCTGGATTTTTTGTTGGATTTTTTGTTGGTCTTATATGCACTGCAGGAAAGGGCAGTGGTATGAAAATAAAAATCAAGCAAGTAAATAATTTGTATGGTTTATTAATCCTTTCAAATGGTTTAGTCATCCTTTCGCACAGATTAGTGATTCGTTTGAACAAATTAACCGAGCGATATTTGTTTCTTACCACTATCCTGGGCTTACCATCTTGTTTTGGTTTGTGTTTTTGTTTTCGCTGAAAAAGAGAGTTGAGGACTAGGAGATAAGTTAGACTTACTTGATATTTGCCTCTTTACCTCTAGCAAGGTTTGACAAGGCAAATGCAGCTGACCGCACAACATTTGGCTCCGGGGACTGAAAGAAAAAAAATATATATAAATAACACTTATTATTTTATTAAAAACTTATTTGAACGAAAACAGCAAAAACTGATCTTCGCTGAAATTCATTTAAATGTTTTCAACCAATAAGGAAATTGAGTTCACATGAGATTAAATACATTTTAATTGTGTAAAAAACAATCATTTTGAATACCCTTCTTTGGTGCTTTTCAGAAAGATTCAAGAAATGCCCTGTTACGTCATCACTCATGTTAGGTCATATGTGGGAGCTCTGTTTTGTGTAGCCGCTTTGTTGCAGCATGGAGGTATAACAAAGCAAACTCCCACACATGACGTCAAAGTATTGTCATTTTGACGCACGCCGTTAATGGCAGAAGTGTTTCTAATTTTTCAAAACGATAATTATGAAAAATTCAGAAGTGTATAAATAATTAAATTAAAGTTTAAATGATAAACAAACACATTCAAACAGTACACAAAATTGCTCAAGTACCTGTTTACATACCATTATTAACTGGAATTTATTTGACTAAAATTATTGCAGTTATTTTTCTACCGTGTGTCTTATTTAGTTCATGGTTTGATAGCATATTGAAAGGCCAGTCTACATTATTGTACCATAAACTACCTCGACCCAAAGTGGGTCGCAAAGAAGTGGTGGGTCGCCAAACTTTGATCAGTCCATCAGCATCAAAGATTACCTCACAAGTCAACCTATAATCATAATTGGGTGTTTTGATTCTAACAGGTTTTGTAGTTGCTTTTGTTTTAATGTTCTATTTTTGTTAATTTGTTTAATTGTTTGTGTGCAATTTCCAATTGAATTATCTGTCTTATCATATTTTCGTCGTTGACAGAGATCTGGTTGTACACACCTTTTGTTGATAGTTTTTATACTTTTGTATTTTCTTGACAGCCCCTGTTTAACTTTTATTCATTGTAAAAATTCTAAAGAATTAAAATAAATTAAATAAATTTAAAAAAAAACAGAAAATGTTTCCTAAACTTGTATTACTAGTTCAATGCAAGTACTCATAAATATATAATTTAAAAAACTACTTCATATAATAATTTATTTATGTTAAGATTGGCTTGTTTTTATGACAGTCAGATATTCCCTCTGCAGCACAGCAGAGAATTTAATCAGTTGATGTTTTGGCGGGTGGGTAGCAGTCAATTAAGTGCCTAAATTGTGCATTGGGCCTAAACGCTTGCGGATCGCTGGTCTCCATGTCATCTACAATGTAGTAACACTCAAAGTATTCTTTACGCATGTATTGGAAACGATTTCTATTTAATGATTGAATTCAATCATTCAACAGAAAAGTAAACGGGGAACCCCTGGGAAACTGGTAGCCACAAATTCAAAAGAAGTTTGAATAGAACATGAATAATGGTTGATCTACATAGGTAAACATATTCTTTGTAGTGGAACTGTATGAAAACATGCTGTATACAGTTCATGGTTACACTCCACTATGTGCTTTATGCAACTTGGTACTTCAGCAACAAAAGTCATTAAAATAAATTCAGGAAACTGATTTGAACAGAAGTATTTTTGTTGGTCCGCCATTTTGTCGAACCACATCGAGGGAACGTGGTAATTCATTTTGTTTTTGTTTGTTTGTTTATTAGACAATCTCCACAGAATTCTTTAAAATACAACAATTGGACAAAAACAGATATAAAATACAAGAAGGGAAAAGACATTTGAATCTGAGGAATTGTCGAGGATAACACAAAAAAGCTAAAATAAGCTTATTTCCATTGTGGTCCTCTATACAAAATAAAAATACATACAAAAAACACTGAAGACACGGTAAAATACAAGTATAAAACTTTAACTAGAAAATTGCACATGGAATAAAAACAAATGGAACAAGCGACCAAGACACCCAACAACAAACAAATTGTTTCGTGTCACCGGCCCGGTTACTGTGTCACCATGAGTACTGTTCTAATGAACAAAAGAATAAATTAACCAACTACAAACAATGCGTCCTCCTGGAGCTGCAACTTATCAAAATAATGCAGTTTGAGAGGTTTTTTTTATTTGGCTAGGGATGAATTTGTGTTCCGGAGCATGATGGGAAGTTTATTCCATAACTCATGAAGTAAAAGGAAAACCACACAATTTTGAGGGATATTTGTGTGAACCATTATATTCTTCTTTTGAACATCTTTCCAACAATATTCATTTCAAAACAAATGCTTTTTACAAAGGCAATATGTGTTCCTTTAATATCAAGTATGGACTAGTGAAAAAGATGACAGACTATCGAAAAAGCTATATTCACGACAACATAATTTACTTATGAAACACAATCAGACATCAGTGACACAATCCTTCAATCCTTTCAGCGTGAATTTTACTATATTGCACCTGCGGCAAACAATATACCGCAATGAATCATGGGAATTAAAAATTAGTCGTGACTAGTGTCGAAGTTGCGACTAATTGAGGCACGACTAGTCGAGTAGTAAATTTCACTAGTCGCCCAGGCTTACTAGTAAAATGACAAGCAAACTGGTCCTGCTGACTAGTCACTGAAGAAGTCACAGACAAACCCTGGCCTCATTTTGGCCTTATTCATGCTAGGATCGCATTCTGTCTTCTCACAGTGGGACTTCACTTCTACTCTCTATGAAATATTAACCTTAGATTGCCATACCACAGGGAAAGAATCATCGCAGCAAACTATCACTTCTTACTACACCAATAATCAAGTTCAAAAAGAGAAAAATAAATAATCCTGCTACTTTTTAAAGTGGTGTTTTTTATACAAAAGAAAAACTTGTTGAATTTTGTTTTATTTGGCTGAGGGGCATGTACAGTTAACATGCCCCTCAGCCAAATAAAACAAGTGTTTATGTAAGAGACTATTTTGTGTTTTTCTTGGCATTGTCAGCCCAAATGGGCTAAACATTTAGAAAAGACGTAAATTAGAAAGTTGCAAACTGGAAAAAGGGTTTCCATGTCATCTTCAATGTTTAATCCAACAATGTAATAAAAAATAACCTTGCATTTTTCGTAAGGTGCTGTTTTCAAAATTTAAACTCTAACCCTTTCAGTCCTTAACCCTTTGTTAAATTACCAAAGTGAAGGATTCCGAAAGACAGGAGCCAGTAATTGGGCCCAAACAATTGCTTATCACAGGGTCAGGCCTACAGACCCTCTACATCACTCCAAATGGAAAACTAAAAGAAAACTGGAGTTTCCTTCTTCTGAAATGGAAAACTAAAAGAAAACTGGAGTTTCCTTCTTCTGAAATGGAAAACTAAAAGAAAACTGGAGTTTCCTTCTTCTGAAATGGAAAACTAAAAGAAAACTGGAGTTTCCTTCTTCTGAAAGTTCTTTAAAGAAAGTGCTGCATACGTTTGGTAATTGGAGCCTACTGATTGTGTTAATCCTATATAAATGTAGGTACATACAATAAAACTAACCTGTGAAAATTTCACTTCAAAAGGTGGTCGCGTTTTTGAGATATCACCGAAAAACCAGAGCGAATATTTCCACGCAGGAAGAATATTCTCTATAGGAATACACGGTCTGAGAAGCGTTTTCTGAGAAGCGTTTTCTGAGAAGCGTTTATGACAGAAACGCTTCTCAGATTCAAATGTTGGGGAATTAAAAGTGATATATTTTTCCATAACCGTAGTACTTCGAAAATAAAAGTTTCTCAAAATTCATTATACTACCCAAAGCTGCTGTACTTCTTACCAAGTAGGTTTTTATTGCCATTAATTTTCAGAGTCATTACCAAACGTGTACTGTGCCTTTAAGTCAAAATAACATATTTCAAAAAGTTCAAAACTCTTGAAAAAACCTTGACAAATCAGTGCATTATGACTGAAAGAGAGGTAAACAAATGGGACAAAACACCATATAAAGGCTGCACAAAAGGGAAAACCCCAACGTATAATGACAAATATATATTATTTTATAAAAATGTAAAAGCACCGCTCTCACGGTGAGCCGTAATTTGACCCATGACCTTATGAGTGACGAAACTCTCTCACAATTGGTATAAAGGATAATCTGAGAAAAGACCCCAGGGGTGTTTCGTTTCTATTGGTACACCCTGCATATTTGGAGCAGGAAATAGGATGACTGAAAATTACAAGTGTGACGGTGGTCTAGAAGGCTGGTGACTGCAGACTGTACGACTCAGTAAACAAGCTTCGGAGTATCAGTTCACACAACTTAGCCATTTTATCCGACGTTTTATACAACTCTGAGGTTCGATTGGACGGATTATCAGAACACTGTGGATGAACTCCTTCCCAAATAAACTTGTTGTCTTTATCAGTTATAACTTAAAAGGTGTCCATTTTAATTGACAATAATGGCTTCCAACTTGTCTCTGTACTTGCTGATGGTGTTACTCAGTGCAACAAGTTGTTGGTCTCAACTGCCTACCATCATGTTGACAGCCGATAGGGCTCACACCCCGGGTCTTGTTGCCTTGTACGAGGGAAACAGCCTCATCAAGCTGACTTGTCAAGTAGAAAACCTAGATAGTTTGCTGGTTGGTTGGTTCTTCAGGGAAACTCAAATTAGATCTAATACAAACCCAGAAAAGTATGAAGTGACAACTAATGGATCATTGTCCACATTAACAATTTTAAATCTGATACGTCAAGATACAGGAGGTTACAGCTGTGGAGTGTATCAGAGCGAGGAAATTTCAGAAGTTCTGCAAAGAGTGAGTCTTGAAATACTTGTCTACTACTTTCCAGATGAAATGTATCCAATATGTAATGGGCCGGTGATCATTACAGAGGGAGAACAAGTAACCTTCCGATGTGAAAGTGAGCCTGGAGAACGGCCAGTTGACCTGGCATGGAGACGGGACTCAGGGACAATAGATCAGGAATCGATCGGGACTGGTGAGCAAAATGGTAAGAGATATGCAGAATACACATTCCTGCCAAGACAAAATGACAATGGGATGACTGCTTACTGTACCATATCAAGTAATGCAATCTTTAGCGGAAAGACGTCTAATTGCTCAGTTGGACCTTTGAGTGTCCAGTACCCTCCTACTAACATCTCTTTAACCAATCAAAATGTCTCATACAGCAACTCCACATTTGACGCCATCTTCTGTAATGCCTCGGCATTTCCCACCGACATTTCTTATACATGGAGCTTCAACATATTTCTTGATTCATCTCAACAAATATTGATCAATGGCAACCAGACCTTGGTCATTCTCAATGTGACTATATGTGAGTTTCCAATCATAGCGACCTGTCATGCCTCCAACGACATCGGAAACACTGCTGCTAACTATACACTTTGTGAACCTCCTCCTCCACCAAACCCTGTTTGCTACCCAAAGAATCAAGTCGTCCTCACAGAGGGAGTTCCTGAAATGTTTCAATGTGTAAGCTATTCTTATGATGACAACCCAACAGGTGTAGTCTGGAGCCAAGATAAAGGAATGATCAGCGCAGACAGCGTAACAACTGGTGACTTACCGAATAATTACAAATATTCAAACTACACATTTGTGCCAATGAGGGATGACAATGGGATCAATGTCACCTGTTCCTTACCGGGCGGAACAATATATCCCAATTACTGCATAATCGGACCACTTTTAATCCAGTACATTCCAAGTGATGCGGCTATTTCCAATGAAACGTATTCACAGGAAAATATGACTTACAACGCTTTCTCTTGTAAGTCATCTGCTTTTCCTTCTGATGTTTCATACAGTTGGAGCTTCAACACCCCTCTAAGAGCATCTCAACACATGTTGACCAACGACAACCAGACTTTGGTGATTTTAAACATCACCACTTGCGAGACTGTAATAATTGCTACCTGCCTAGCAACCAACGACATTGGAAAATACTCTGTAAATGTTACACTTTGTGAGCCCCCACCACCACCCCCACCCCCATCTCCAACTCATCTGGCTATGACAACTGTCACAATGAAACCAATAACGTCAAATGGACTGGCCACTACTGGACTCCCAATCACAACTGATCAAACTGCGACGACTCCTCAACCTCTACCAACGACTCCTCAACCTCTACCGACAACTCCTAAACCTCTTCCCCTGACACATGCCTTTCTCATTGTCATCATAGGTGTGGGCATCTTGGTTTTGGTCGCCCTGTTTGGCATGTGCTATTTCGCCCTAACTTCATCCAAAAAAGAATTGGGGAAAATGGATATGACAGAAACTGACAAAGAAATGGGTCAACACAAAAGCGTAAATGTACAGCTTAAGCGGGACTCTAGAATTTGGCAAGACGCAAATGCAAGGAGATCCATTTTATACATGGAGGAAGGTTTTCCAGAGGATCCAGCTGAGGACAATCTAGGCTTTGATATGAACACTTTCAACCAACAGGAAGGTGATAACAACATCCCTCCAGAACAATCCCATCCTATCTATCAAAACAGTATCTATCCTCTTGAAGAAGCGGACAACATGAGCCCAAATAATCCAGAAAGAGAAGAGCTGGTCCAAACACAAGACAGCAGCAACAACACTGACTTTGAAAACACTGTATTTGATCCTGAGAATGAAGAAGATGGTAGCCAAGAAAAAGACCAAAGTAATGCCAATCAAGAACAGGACAAGAATCGTGACAAGCCAGCCACAGATGCTGAAGCAGTTGATGATGAGAACTTCACTGATGATGGTAGCCAAGGAAAAGCCCAGAGTAGCGCCAACAAAGAACAGGACAAGAATTGTGACAAGCCAGCCACAGATGCTGAAGCAGTTAATGATAAGAACGTCACTGATGATGGTAGCCAAGGAAAAGACCAGAGTAACGCCAACCAAGAACAGGACAAGAATCGTGACAAGCCAGCCACAGATGCTGAAGCAGTTGATGATGAGAACATCACTGATGATGGTAACCGAGGAAACAACCAGCCAGACGAGGAGAACAATGATCCTGAGAAACCGTCCTCAGAACCTAAGGATGAAGAGGACCAGGTAGAAGACAAAGAAGTCATCGATGAAGATGATATCAAGGATGATGAGAAGATGGTAGATCCTCCAATTATTGAAGTAGAAACAGACTTGAACCCAGATGACCCAAGAAAGAGTATGGTACATGAAGCTCTTTTGGCAATTCAAGTGAACGACCATGGGAGTGTCAAGAAGAATCCAGAGTTGGAACTCTAAACTCCAGTCAGAAATCTACATTCAGGTCTGTGAATTACAGCATAAGGAAAAAAAATGTACAGTTGCATCGCCTGATTTTTGTATGAAAGACTAAACAATTTAGTGATTTCCAAAACCGACAAACATAAACTACTTTTGCAATGGCCAAGTACAACACCATAGTTTGTTTGTGTGGCTGTTGGTAATGTGAGATAATGTAAAGTCCAGACAAAAACTCAGGTGTCAATTTTTTCAACTCGCTATTCCATTTATTGTTAATTGTTGACAGAGTTTTTTTGTTTTTGTATCTCGAATAATAGTTTGCAACTTCCTAGACAACAGGAAAAAAATCTTCTAAATATTTGAATTAATTATAAAAATCAGGTGATGCATCTTTAAGAAGCCAATTGTAGATTTACACAATTCAGTAAATAACAAAAGATACTAAAGACAAAGTTATATCTGATGAATAATTAGAGCAAGATAGTCTTAGTGCAAAATGTAATTTTTTAATCTTCTTGTCAGTTAAAAATTTAAAAACAAGTGAGGAAATCTGAATTCTGAAGTTTGTGGAAAGAGTTTTATACTTTTCATTTTCCCCTCTTTTTCAACTGTGACTTTCCTTGTTTTTACCAAAGTGTCTTTTCAACTTTCCTTTGTTTTCAACAAAGAGTTCTTGCTCATTTTATTTGAGAATCCTTGACAGGCGTTAAGAACAAAATTCTTTGGCTTAAAACAGTTTTTGTAACATTTTGGGAAGAAAAAAGTGTGCGTGATTGTAAACCTCCTATGTTTATTGTTCCTCAATTCCACACAATTGCCCAATGGTCATCATCTGTGCAACAATTTTTATTTTCAATAGATGTTAATTTTGCATGGGATAAAGAATATAATTTGTTTTTAACCTTCACTGTTGTGTTTTAAGCACTGTATACTCAGTAGGGTAAAAACAAAATTATAATAATGATGTTTTCCAAAAACTTTAGCATGTTCTTCATATAAGACAAGTGCACAGGAAGTTCCATTTTGAATTAAGTCCCATTACTATACTGTACTCCCAACGGAATGATCCATAGTATATTGAAGGACTATGTGGAACTGGCCAGGGCCCAATTTCATGACTCTGCTTACCACCGAATTCTGCGCTTGCAATCACCATTCTCCGCTTACCGAGCAAGCTCTGAATTTTTGCGCTAGCTGTGTATGCGTAAAATGCCTAGATATGTGGACTACGCAAGCGCACAAGCAAAAATTCCCTGCTAACCCGTGAAATACGCTTGACGTAAGCGCAGAATTCCCTGCTTCCATAAGCGCCGATTCTTTGCTTACGGTAAGCAGAGCCATGAAATTGGGCCCTGCTGTGCTCACAGAGTGTCTTGTTTGTTTTCCAGAGGCCATGGTACTCAATAGATCAGGCTTACTTGGTATAATATTTTAGTTCCATGTCGGTGTTCACTGTGCCTGTTTTTTTCAGAGGCCATTATACCATTGAGCCATATTGTTTTCCCAACTCACACAACTGTTCTTCAAAATTCCACTACCTGCTGTGGAATTGAGTTGAAGTGCATAACATTGATTAATACATGTTTTTCAAAAATCACAAAATAACAACTTTGTGGAAATCTGTGGAAATTTGTAATAAAGATGGTCTTTGAAAAAGATGCAAAAAAAAAAATACGGTTTAGAAAATAAAACTGAAACGACAAACATTTTCTAATTAAAAACGTCTCTACTTGTAAAACACGATAAAATATATGCATATCCACCACACATGTACAGGTCTTCTTTTTTGAGTATATGCACAACATGTACATATACATACATTATTCTGACTGATGAAATGTATCAGTGGTTGCGGTGTCTAAAACTGTTTGTATATATGTATTGATGAAATGTTTGTCAAAACCTATAGCCCTTTATCATGGTGCAGCCATCTTGATTTCCCCCCATTCAAATCAATGTATCCATACAGAGGCTGGAAGGAGAAACAGTCTAGTTCCTTCTTGTCCAATGAATATTAGTATTCATTGCTGGTGTTGGATACAAGGAACATGACCAATATGGTGGTAAAATGATAAAGGTCTATTTTTCAACTTGAGAGGTTTTTCCTGTTTGCATTATTTGAGATAAATTGAATTTGTTTTCAGCAGCTACTCTGAACTTTTTAAAGATGTGTTCTTAGACTAAGGCCTAAAGTATTTTTGAATGCTTTGCAAACATCTTTGTGGGGTGAGGTACAATTTTCTTATTGGCTTGTTTTGATTTGTCACATAATAACATGAAAAAGCACAAAGCATTAGTTATTGTTTTCTCAAATACATAACCAAGAGGCTGTCATTTTTATCTAAAACAAGATGTTTTAAATAAATGTAATTTAAAAGAAAACCCACTGCTGAACAGGTACACCATGCATATAAGATATATGAGGTCAAATGATTGGTATGTAAAGCCCAGTAATATCTAACCCCAAATAAAAGCAACCCCAATCAAAACAAATGTACATACTCAGAGTAACATAATGTCACATTTATGATGTTAAAGGGTGTTTGTAACATTGGTAAGAGTAAAAATATAAATGTTCACAGATTCACACATAACTTACGTGGTATAAAGATGGTCATGATGGGAAACTCCCTTTGAAATATTGTTGCTTTAAATGCTATAGTTTTTGAGAAATGAGTAAAAGAATTAGTTTTGATCTCATTATAGTCAACAACTCGATGTTTGAAAACAGTGAAAACACTTCAGGTTTTCCCCCACAAAGTTTTTTTGGTGATTGCAATGACCGATTGAGCTTAAGTTTTCACAGGTTTGTTATTTCATGTATATGTTGGGATACACCAAGTGAGGATACTGGTCCTTGACGATTACCAAAAGTATAAACTCCCTTTAAAGAGGGGCTCCAAAAGGTCAAAGTTCAGTTTTGTTTATAAAAGCACTCATTTTCTAATACTGTATATAGAGTCTTTATGAAAGAAAAACAAATATTGCAACTCTCATGCCTTATGTTAAAATGGTCAGGGCGAAAATTGAAGCATAAAATCATTGCATGTCATCAGTAATTGGGTCTGTATATTCCACACAGGAATTTTTCATTAACACCATCTGGTTTAAATTTCATGGAAATTTAGGAACGAACTAAAATAATTTGCCCTGATATGGCATGTACATGTATGGGTATCAAATCAAGGGTATTTTAAAGGGAATGGTTTGGTAATCACTCTTCAAATCAATGGCAATAAAAACTTACATATTGGTAAGCATTTTGAGAAACATATTTCACTTCAAAGTTTTGCGGTGATGTCAAAATATATCAGTTTTTATGCCCCCCAAATTTGAATCTGAGAAATGTTTTTGTCAGAAATGCCTCTCAGATTGTGTATTCCTATTAGGGATTATTCTTCCTGCATGGACTTATTCGCTCCGGATTTTCAGCGATATTTAAAGAACGCGACCACCTTTTGAAATGAAATTTGTACAGGTTAGTTTTATTGTATATATCAACATTTGTACAGGATTAAAACAATTTAACATGGTTTTAGAGACTTGTAATATAATTGTCCTTCTTTCAGAAGGACTGTATCTATTGGAGATTCACTGACTTTTTTCTTACATCCCTCTTTTTAAAGTTTTCTTTTTATTAATTGAATGTTGTTGTTTTTTTTAGTGGCTTATCACAATAAAGGTTTTGATGGATATGGAAGTTGTTTGAATTGACTTGACATTATCAGATGATTCTAATCAAACCACAATTTGATGAAAAACTTTTATCTAAAAAAAGATTCAAACTCTCTTTGATATTTGCCACAATTTAGAAGTTTATATATTTGTTAGCGTCTTAAAGATTGCTCTTAAATGTTTTGTCTCTGTAAATTCATAGAGTTATAAGCTGAAAGCGACTTGTAAAGATGTATGTTTTTTTCAGTGTGTTTATTTCGAGGAGTGAACATTGTTTTACATAATTAATAATTTTGTGTGAAATTTAGTCAGATACAGACTTGATAATTTACTTTCAAGCAAACTTATTTTATGTTAATCAAGAGTTATGCTTTTACCTATAAGACAATGAAACTGGGGTTTTAAAAACCAAAACAACATATAAAAAAATAAAAAATAAAATAAATAAGACTAGAGGTTTGATTGACTGTTACATCATGGAGGAAAGATTTCATGGTTACATCAAGAGTACAGAGCCCAATTTCATGTCTGTACTCACTACAGAACTGTGTGAATACAGTCAGTGCCCTGTAAAGCACAGTGGGCTGCAAGCCCAGAATTCTGCAGTAAGCAGACATGTAAGAGACATGAAACTGGGTCAAAGGACAACTTCATAAAAAATACCTGGGGTTGATTCAGGGAAGATAAAGGGAAACCCCCACAAGAGTACTGAGTGCCCCCCCTTAATTATGGACTGTTAGAATACAAAATGCTGTTGACATAAATAACAGGCAGTATTCAACCATGAACCCCCCAGAGCAGAAGCAGGCCTAGTCTAATGGAGGCCATTGCCCTGGTCTTGGCCTTGGTGCCCCTTCAAAAGTGAACCATGAACCCCCCCCCCCCCCCCCCCCAGAGCAGAAGCAGGCCTAGTCTAATGGAGGCCATTGCCCTGGTCTTGGCCTTGGTGCCCCTTCAAAAGTGAACCATGAACCCCCCAGAGCAGAAGCAGGCCTAGTCTAATGGAGGCCATTGCCCTGGTCTTGGCCTTGGTGCCCCTTCAAAAGTGAACCATGAACCCCCCAGAGCAGAAGCAGGCCTAGTCTAATGGAGGCCATTGCCCTGGTCTTGGCCTTGGTGCCCCTTCAAAAGTTACCAAGTAAGTTTTTCCAAAAGAAAAATGGCCTTGCCCTCTCAAAGATGAAGTACCAGGTATGTAGAAGTGAGAATGAGTCTATAAATGCCGTGTCATTGCTAAGTGCTATTTCTTAATCTTAAATTGCTTAAATAATACAACTATTTTAATTAATGTAAGTTTATATATTCCATTCTTTTTAGCAATTAAATTTGTTGATTAATCGTTTGGGAAATTATGGAAACCTAGTATTGAAATATAGAAATATATATTGAGTATAGACAGGGACCTTAGAATACACACATACATCTATAGGCCTAAATGGTTTTTGCCATCCAGCAAAGTTTTGGTTTTAAAAAAAAACACTGTGTGAGATGAATGCTTTTGCCAATAATAATAACAGGACTTTTATATAGAGCGCCTTTGCCGAGGGTTTCAAAGCACTGTGAGCAAAACAACAGAAATCAAAACAAATGAGTCCCTTAAACTATTAAGGTACCAGGTATGTAGAAGTGAGAATGAGTCTATAAATGCCGTGTAAATTTGCTAAGTGCTATTTCTTAATCTTAAATTGATAAATAATACAACTATTTTAATTAATGTAAGTTTATAATTGGTTTATAATTTTTATAAATGTAAATATGAAGAAAAAGCTCCTGTTTTTAATTCCTTCAAAAGAAGTGTTATGTTAATTGAGAGTATTGAATACAAGATTGCCCAAAAGAGAGATAAGTTAGACATCCACAATTGTAAGTGGCAAAGCCTCAGAGATATTTAACGACCTATTTCGTTTTATCTTTATGTTTGCTTAAACAGGCAGTGATTTTAAATTGATTTTTATTCCATCTCTGAAAATGAATTATTGTAATCTGGTGTAACTGCTTGACTGAATAAAAAAATAAAAATAAAAATAAAATAAAAAGTTTATAATTGGTGTAATTGGGATATTATTTTGGGTTCAAATCCCACACGAGTAGCTTGAGTCAGTGGTTATCACACATTGGTGCAAGGGTATAAACAAATATTGTATTCTGTAGAAATATAATAGGCCTAGGATCATAGATTGGAAAAATACATCAAAAATTGATGACCAAACTAACTTGGTAAGAAGCACTGCAGCTGTTGATAGCATAAACTATTTTGAGTAAGGACTCCCCACAAAGTAATATGGTTAGGATAATTAATTTTTTCACCTCAAAACATTTGAATCTAAGGAACGATTCATGCATTAATTTTTTCTCAGATTTCTGAGGGTTGGTTTCCATTCGCAAAAGCTTCGGCACGAGATGCAGTTTGGTACGCGCTGTCGCCTCGCTCGTGGATGTATTCCACATTCTTGTTGGGAAAAATGTCACAGAATTGTTTGCTGTTTTCTCAGCAAGTAGACACTGTTTTCAGCTGAAACTTTCACATGCGACTTATAATGTCGTGGCCGAGCGGTCTAGGTCACCGGACCTAAGCTCTGATGTTTCCAGCAGCAGAGTGTGGGTTCGATACCCGGTCATGACACTTGTGCCCTTGAGCAAGGCACTTAACCATAATTGCTTCGAAAAAGTTGGGAAGGTAGTGCATTCTGCTCTACCAGACAGGCTCCTAGTGGATGATACCCATGCCTACATCCTTAAGGACTGTGAAGGGGGTAACCCTGTTTCAGCCCCAGGAGTAGGAGGCAACGTGCCCCTGGTGTCAATTGATTTGGGTTGATAGCCCAAATCAGTTATGTGTAGCCCTCACCTTGAGTGGCCGTCCGTGGCCTTGTGAGTTAGGCGATATCTCATTAAAAAAAAAAAAAAAAAAATTAAATATAATGTATCTTTCTTGATAGTTTTGCCTATAAATAAGCATTTCAATTGACAAATACCAATCTATGACCCAACTGTTTAAGTGAATTTTTCATATAACTCCAAGTATCAAGTTTGTACGCAGATTGTTCTTCTACTGGATAGACACAAGTACTAAATACTGTTATAATACGTATCTTTTAAAGGCAGAAGAAAAATTTGACTTTTAATTCGATATTCCATTTGGAAAAGTTGTCCAATGCACATGCTCAGCTATAGCGGGATACCCAACCTAACATCTCCAGCTCTTTATATAATTGTCATGTGCATATTTACACATTCCGCATATAGCGCCATTCATATGCAAACCAAATCTGGATTATGTCAAAGTAAACTGCGCACCCTGGATAAAAATGTCTCCGACTATGCCACTGAAAAGTAGCTTTAGAAAATCACACAAAAGTTGTTCATCACAGCATATTTTGTGGTATTGTTACAGCAAAATGTTTATTCTGTAACGTAACGTTTCATGAAGTTTCAGCTTTGTGACCTATTAAATAAAATAAAAAACAGAAACAGGTTGTTTGGTGTGTTTTTTCAAAGTCAGTTATACAATGAGGAAGTCTACCCCACTAAACTATTTCATTTGAATCTTTAGTGACTGTCGGACTAAATAAAGGTCAAAAAGATGAAAATTTGCTTGAGGAAAGTTGAAGGTTTATACCCTGGCTACATGTGAGATTAAGCAATTGTACACTGACAATCAGCGCTCAAACACATTCCACAGACTGCTTTCAAAACATTCCACAGACACCTGCAGTGGGACTCATACCCATGACCTTTCGCTTTCTAGTCTTCTAACTACTAGAACACCCATTAAAACTGTGAGGCTAGTTTACCTTTTAATTGAGGCCAGTTCAAATCTTTTAAAGTTAATTGCAGCATGAAGAATTCAACTTGTTAATAGTAAATGTAATTTTTAGAAATGGTCCTATTTAAAAACAGTTTCTTATTGCCCGATTTTATTTCCTTGTACTCAGAGAGAAATTTGATTGTGTTATACAATACAGCACTCTGCATTAATGCTAAAAATAGCAGCTCAGTATTCGGATCTAAGCCCACTCACCAAATTTTACTAACATGGGCGAGCGTACATGTCCTAGCTTTATGCTTATTAGCGTGTGACTGTAGTACTACTGTGGAATGGCGCGCCGATAATCGTGTGAGTGGTTAGAAAGTTTTTCTGATAATCCGGTTTTTTAAAGCAAAAGTGATGTCATAATAGTGAATGCTATTTCCTTTAGCTGTGACTCATTTTAAAACTGGTACAGACTGGTGTAATTCTAAAGAACCACATTGTCATTATAAATCATTCCCACTAGTCAAAAATACAGCAATTTTTTATTATGACATCACCAGTCAAATTACAAAATGCTTTGATGTCAACCCCACTTGGCTAGAGGGCTAAGCAAATACACCTTACAGAAATGTGTTACCAGCTGATTTTGGTCAAACTGTTTCATTGTGTGCGTTCTGATGAGTATGTTTTTCTTTCATCAATAAACATTTCAAGCACTTCAGATCTTAGGGTACCCATGGTTCAAACCCATGAAGCTTATATGACCAGCACTTTGTAAATTGTATGTACATTTTTATTGACTGGTTTTCACTCTTTTGAATTTATATATTCCATTCTTTTTAGCAATTCAATTTGTTGATTAATCGTTGGGGAAATTATGGAAACCTAGTATTGAAATATAGCGTAGACAGGGACCTTAGAATGCACACATACATCTATAGGCCTAAATGGTTTTTGCCATCCAGCAAAGTTTTGGGTTTTTTTTAAAACACTGTGTGAGATGAATGCTTTTGCCGATAATAATAACAGGACTTTTATATAGAGCGCCTTTGCCGAGGGTTTCAAAGCACTGTGAGCAAAACAACAGAAATCAAAACAAATGAGTCCCGTAAACTATTAAAGAGATGAAGCATTCCGTGTGGAGATAGCTAGAGAATTCCAAGTTCGGGGACCCACAACAGGAATTTAGCTCTGCATTTTATGAACATAAAAAAAACCTTTAAAAAAACCTCCATAGTCAAGTTGCTCCAATCGTCTTTGAAAACAATTATCACGATAAAAGTTTCAAATCTCACTTTAAAAAAGCAGACCAAACAATTGTTTTCTTCCGCCAGCTTACTCTGGTCATGGAGGTAGCCTGCAAAAGCCTACATTTATGAAACCTGGAGCCAATTTCATGCTGTTAAATCAAATGTGAGCAGGATACCAGTCACAGCTGGTACACATAACACGGTATTTTGGATGGTAATCAATTTCTGGTAAGCATAATTTTAATATGCTTAGCTACTTTTTGTGCTTAAGGAAGGAGCTCTTTGAACTTAAGCCCCGCTGAACACCCACAAGTGACAAGTACAGACTTGATCAAGAGTCCACAATGTACTCTTCTGCATATCACCTCCTCCCCCCCCCCCACCCTACCCCATCCCCTTTCAGCTGCAAATGACTAAATTATCCGCTCATTCTATGTTAATCATTAACATCAAAAGGATTTTTTATAGAACTAATTAACATAACAGTCTCACCCATATGCGCCAGCAATTGTTGGAATTTACATTGTTTGGCCAAAGTTAATCTTAGACTAACAGCTTCCCACTTAAGCTCTCTCCGAATGTCAATCACACAAGGGTAGAATTTCAATTTTAAATGACATGTGCCATGCTAGTTTGTCCAAAGGTTTTCAGTAAGAATATCAGCATATACCTGATGTGATCCCATATTTGTACTTTTAAAAATAATTTATTTCATTTAAAGGGAAGGTATATGTTTGGTAATCACTCTTAAAACTAATGACAGTAAAAGCATATTGGTTAGAAGCCTACAGCAGCTTTCGATATGTATAAAAGCATTTTGCGAAACATTTCGCTTTGAAGAAATGTGGTTATGTAAAAAGATATCAATTTTTATGACCCAAAATTTGAATCTGAGAAACGTTTTTGTCAGAAATTGCTTCTCATATTGTTTATTCCTATAGGGCTTATTCTTCTTGCGTAGACATATTTTGCTCCGTTTTCTCAGCGATATCTCAAAAACGCGACTACGTTTTGAAGAGAAATTTTCACAGGTTAGTTTTATTGTATACATCTACATTTATATAGGATTAAAACAATCGAACGGTTCCAAAAACCAAAGGTTTACTTTGCCCTTAACATAATGCTCCTGGAACGCCCACAAAAACAAGCCTGGCTGGTCACGACGATACAGGGCCTATAACTTGATGGCACCAGTGGAATGAGAAATCATGTAAAGATCTCACTGTTGCTACTACAACAGTGTGTGTGTGTAGGGCAGCAATGAAATTCAAATGTTTTGGTTACATTTCTTGTTCCACCAGACGAGCAAGACCTGTGTTTGTGGGCCATCCTGGTGAGCATTATTTCAAATTAAAATACTTTTTTTTAAGTATTAAAGGAGGAAAAGCCACAAGTATATTTTCAGCTGCATCGTTGATTATGAATCTTTTACATGGCATATGGACAAGGTAGCACAAGGGTGTCGTGGCCGAGCGGTCTAGTTCACCAAACCCAAGCTCTGGTGCTGTCAGCAGCAAAGTGTGGGTTCGATACCTGGTCATGACATATCGTCACCGTTTTCACGAAGAGCCACGTATGTCCAAACGCTTGATTGAGATAAACATTTTACGCTATGCTTGGCTTAAAACTGCAAAATCTGCAATACTAAAGCCACTCATATGATTCTGTATAAGTTTAACCTCTCCATTGACTAACTAATTTTGTAAAATATATTTGCTAATTGCCATAGTAATTAGTCAAAGATACGTGGCTCTTCGTGAAACCTAAAAAGTGAGATGACCTACTTAAACACCCAACTGGATAACGTATTAAACATAGGAAAGGGGCGCGCGTGTCACATGATCACGCGCGCGCAAAGATAGGTGGCTCTTTGTGAAACTTTTGCTACATTTTATGCTCTTCTGTTACAACGTATTACAATGCATTTTCAGGGCTGATGGCTCTTCGTGAAAACGCAAAATGCTTTATTAAGATAAAGGCCCCTGCTGAAATAATCAATAATTTGTCAAATAAAGATACGTGGCTCTTCGTGAAAACGGTGACGATATGTGCCCTTTAGCAAGGTACTTAACCATATTAATTGCTTCGTAAAAAGTTGGAACGGGTAGAGCATTCTTCTCTACCAGCCAGGCTCCAAGTGGATGATACCAATTCCTACATCCATAAGGACTGTAAAGGGGGTAACCCTATTTCAGCCTCTGGAATAAGTGGCAGCTGATTTGGGTTGATAGCCCAAATCAGTTAAGTGTAGCCCTCACCTTGAAGTGGCCGTCCGTGGCCTTGTGATCTCTCATAGGCGATCTCTCATAAAAACAAACTTTCAAAATACATCCGTTAACTTTCTCCTTTAATCCCACACCAACATTATGTTCCTATTTGTTTAATGTTCACTTTTGTATCAATTTATAAAATTATTGTTGTACATGTACATCAATTTGATGATGTGACATTTTGGCACCATTGAAATAAATTTAAGAATTTTACACTATGAACACAACTGAAAACACCGAGACTTGTACCACTTCCACCACGGTACCACCACAACCACCCCCGCTTTGTATTTTAATCCAACACCCTCCAGCTCCAGTGTACATAAATCAAACTCATACCTCACCAACAAGTGTCAATGGCTAATCCTATGGATACTGCTACAATAGTTACTTCAAGTTTAAATTAATAAAACAAATTCCTCTCAGAATAGTGTTCATCATCCCCCTCTGGTCAATTTTACTTTATTCACCCCAAATTAATTTATAATGTATACCCAGCCAGCTTGTGGTTTATTACTTGACACTTTCTCTCTCTTGGAAATTTGTAAATTGAATAATTTTTTGGCTTATTGCTCTTTGAACCCAACCAAACGAAAAGAAACAAAATGTAGAATTTGTTCTTCTTGAAATTACCAAGGAGCACAATAAACTAGAACATGTAATTAACTAAAACATGTTATCAATGGGAACTTCAAACCATAACAAACTATTTTATTTATCGTTAACTTATCAGTACTATTTATAGACATTAATTGTTCCAAGTATGTTCAAGGTTTTTGTCAACTGCCTGTCAGACTGAAATAGCGCCCTCTTGTGGATTAACCTACAATCAGTCTTTATTCACCCCAAATTAATTTATAATGTATACCCAGCCAGCTTGTGGTTTATTACTTGACACTTTCTCTCTCTTGGAAATTTGTAAATTGAATAATTTTTTGGCTTATTGCTCTTTGAACCCAACCAAACGAAAAGAAACAAAATGTAGAATTTGTTCTTGAAATTACCAAGGAGCACAATAAACTAGAACATGTAATTAACTAAAACATGTTATCAATGGGAACTTCAAACCATAACAAACTATTTTATTTATCGTTACCTTATCAGTACTATTTATAGACATTGTTCCAAGTATGTGCAAGGTTTTTGTCAACTGCCTGTCAGACTGAAATAGCGCCCTCTTGTGGATTAACCTACAATCAGTCCTGGGAATCCTTTTTATCAGTTTGTACACACCTTATGGCGAAATTTTCCAAAATTATTTGAAAATATCTGATTGGTCTGAATCTCAAAAGACTTTTAAAAAAAGAAGGAATATTCAAGTTACACCTTCTTCTTTTGGATATAGTCAAGAATTTCAACATTCGGTACGCATGCAACTATATACATTCTGTCTCAGCTCAGTCAGATCATCCAGTCACAGCTTTTGAATGAAAAAAAACATTGATTCTAATTTGTAATTACAAAATTCAAATATTCAAGCTGGAGGAGAATTAATGCTTGACATTTCTATTAAAAAAATAGGTAACAAACTTTTCATCTACAAAGAATTGTGCATTTTATTTGGTATTTTTTTCACAATTGAAGATCTTATGATTTTTGCTACATGTATATATTCTAAATAAAATTACGTTCCGAGCACTATACAAGTTTAAATAATGATCTTTACAGCAAACGTGGAAGTGATGGTCATCTTAATTGTTATAAGATGCAGTATTTTTGAGTTCTCCTGATTGGCCAGCTGTCTGGCATCATTGTTCTTATGTAAATTTCAGTTATGAATACATGAATATATCATACTCATGAGGGTTGAGATTACGATTAAGGGCGTGTGATTGCCAAATAGAGGCAAATAACATTTTGCGTGGCTGATCATGCAGAAAACTGTCGATCAAATCTGTATAATTTCAGCAAATTGTCAAACAAATGTCTGCAAAGATACAAGATTGTATAAACCTAGATTTCAATCTTGGACTTTATGCCTCTAGAAATCATAGTTTCAAGATTCTATCATTATTATATGTGTGTTATATAAGGCTCCAATTAGTGGAAGAACCAGTGACCATGCCCAACAGAAGGACAGTAGTTGTTCTGTGCAGTAATTCCTGTACATTGAGAGTAACATTTATGAATAATTTAAACCTAGTTTGTTCCCTTATTGCTTTCCATATCTTGCTCTGAAATGTGTACCATGATTTGGAGCAAACCACAACAATCACATTTCAGAAACTGCCCCCCCCCCCACCCCCCTCCGGATCAGAGGAAGAAAATCCTGGAGAAGGATAGAAAATATATGCCATGCGCCCTCTATTGATTTCTTACATTGTCCCAGGATGGCGCTGTGTAGACTTTACAATAGACCTTATGCATATGACGTCATTTGAGTAGGGCGCCCTCGCCTAGAGGTCAAAAGGAAGATGTTCATTGGCCAGTCCTGTGCGCCGCGCGTACAAATCAGCGCGTTTCCATTGTTTCATCATCAGTTTACCTCTAAGATGGCGGCTTGGTGACGTCAATGCATAAGGTCTATAGTTAAAAGCAATTCACCATCAATAATTCCAATCTCTGTGCACAAACTTTGGAAATCCCTGGCATGTGCAGACTCCCCTGGGCCAAAGAAAGAACTCATTTACATAACAAGCCCCACCTCTTCATGCAGTCAGCCAGGTCAGCCAGCTCCACTGGACTGTGATTGGTTGAATGTGGCACACTTCTCTCATCACTCACACAGTGTGCCAGCACATGGCATAAGTGTGACTCAAGGGCTCTGATGTCATTGGGTGGTAGCTGTGTATGAATTATGCATGAGTGATCTGCTCTGATGATGAGGAGGCAAGTCCCTGAGTTGGAGAACAGTGTACCAGATGCAAGCAAGGAAACAAGATGAACTTTTGCTGAGGATCTCCTTGCTACATGTACTTATTTCAAGCAACTTTTCACCTCACAAAACTGAACTCTCGGACAGTTTTTGTCTACTTCTGAGTTTAGTTTGGTGATTCGTTCGTGGATTGTTAGGACTACATCTATTTCTGGTATAGTTAATGAGCAATAAAACAAACTGTTACTTATTAACATGAACATCTGTGACCAGTTTAGCCAGACAACATGCTGGTAGCTCCTTACCAACAGTGTGGATAAACCTATCATCACTGTTGTTAGCTGATGTGAATCCAGCAAGTCCGCCAAAGTTTGATTTGACATACATGTACAACTACTAAAAATACTGCATAAAAACAGCACCATGATTTCTCTGTGAAAAAACCTTCATCTTCAGTGGACATTCATTCAATCAGTCTTCAAGATGGAATTATCAAAGACGTGGTCAACATCTTTACAGATCTCTCTCTACCTACTAACTCTGGTAACAGTTTCCCAAAGTGAGCCTCAATTCATAACACAGCCAACAGAACGAACTGTCCTGGAAGGTGCTGATGTCACGCTGTATTGCGTCATTGACAATCTGCTGCCCTCCCATGAAGTATTGTGGTATCGTGGAGATATACATATCAGTACAGGTACTATCATTGATCCAAGTTTAACCCAAATAGCTGATCACTTCTCCATTGAAGGAAATGAAGACATGGGTGAGTACAACCTCAAGATAACTGAAGTTACTTTGGCTGATGACGTTCTTTATCGCTGTGAAGTAACTCAAACTAGTAGCGCCTTCATCTTAGAGTCTGACAATGCCAGACTGGAAGTGCACCATGTTCCGCCGAATAAGTATCCAAGCTGTTTCCCACTAAGTAAAGAGAGCTTTGTTGCAGGGGAGATGATCACCCTTACTTGCGAGTCTGAGCGTGGGAACCCACCAGTGATGCTATCGTGGCTGAGAAAAGAAGAAAATCTACCAGTTCACTATGATGATACCCAGAGTGGTTATCGAAGTATTGATTATGAATTAACTGTTGGACCGGAAAACCACGGGGATATATTCCAGTGCAAACTAAAATCCAGTGCAAACACTGCTGTCCGTCGTAGCTGCAGTCTCGGACCGATTATTGTATTGTTCCCGCCAGCAAAACCTACTCTAGAGATGACTCCAAAGGTAATCATAACAGACCAGGAAATTGAAATTAGCTGTGAAACAGACGCTAATCCGACTCCGCAATACGTCTGGACTTTCAGCAACAACTTTGACCAGAGCAGGATCACTTATTCCGAGAATGGCAAGAGTATCTTATTCACAACAGAATTATCCGATAACGGAACTGTTATCACATGTAATACAACAAATGACTATGGCTCAGATCAATCCCAAGTGCTTCTAAACTTCAATCCACTACAGACCAATCCAGTATACGGCACAACGCCGTCACAAACTTTAAAACCAAACGATGGCAATGAGGATCTGCCAAATAAACCTCCTCAAACTGATACCTCCAACAATGTGATTCTCAAACCTGAGGTACTGGCGATCGTTGCAAGCACCCTCACCCTTATTCTTCTTGTCCTTATCATTCTAATCGTAATAACCTGCCGTTGCCGTCCTCAAAACCCAAAGACTGTGAACCAAATGCCGCAGATGATCTACGGACAGTACGGCCCCAACTCAATCCAAGGTTGGGAACAAGGCAGTATCTATTTTGAGCCAAGGGACAGAATTAGCGTGAGGGACATGCCCACGATGCAGCGACCCACGCCATGGCACAGGAACGTCGCTGTGCAGGTTCCCTGGGTGGAGGAACCCCCTTATGAAGAAATTGGACAAAACTGGGATGAGGGAATGACTCTTGAGATTTAGGCCAACTATTTTGTGTTGTTTTTAAAACAACAGGATCTTATTATTTTTTTGTGTAAATATGTGAATTTTCAAATGCAATTTTGTAAAAAAAGCTAAAACAGCAACACGATGTTAAAGTAAATGTTACAGCAATTATACTAATCCCAAGTTTGATTTAAAATTCTGCACTGAATGAACGTGACCACATAGAAATTTAAAAATCAATTATTGAATCGTTAGACAAAAATAAATACCAAGTTTTATTTTAGTTGAATCATTGAAACTTTATGAATTTAACCATGTTAATTCCTAAACTTAAATACTGATATACATCAATTATTTACAGTACTCAAGTGAACCATTGTTAAAAAACAATTTTTTTTCTTTTTTTTTCTTTCTCAAATTTACTACTTTAAATAATGTAGGCTATACACTGATCATAATCAATGTCTAACTATTCTATGTTGTTGAGAGCAATTTTTCAGACAAAGAAAACACCGTAATATTGGCTTTTTGAAGAGCATTTTTAAACCAACCTGATGCAAAAAGCACTAGGATGAAATGTTTTCCAAAAAACAGTAAGCCAGGGTCTCATTTTTACTTTGACAAGTTGTGTTTGTTGGAAAGCAGCTGTAGTTTGTACTTGGGCTTGACACAGTTACATTGTATCCTGTCTTTGTAAATGAGATAACTACTTGCAAGAAATTTTCTCCGGATGACTGGAGTACTTGAACTTGCTCCTTAAGAAAAAAAAGAATTACTTGATCCGTGTAATAATTATCAAAGTTGAAAACATTACAGTCAAGCATTCAACCAGGGCCCAATTTCATAGAACTAATTTTAAAAGCAGAAACTATTGCTTAAAAATTGTCTGCTAGAAGCAGAAATGAGCAGGATACTGTCCACAAATTGTACGTGTTACATAGTATAGTAGTTTGGCTGGTAAGCATAATTTTGTTGTGCTTAGCTACTTTTTGTGTCTAACCAGCTCTATCAATTTGGGCCTAGGTCCCTCAATAAGTATTGACTATCTAGTAGGCAATGCGATTTTTGTTTAAAATTTAACATTTTGGGAGAACAGGAAAATTCAACCGAATATGCCCCTCTGAAAACCAAAGTTCAACCTTCCGTTTAACAAGTAACACTGGATATTTTTGTATAAGAAATTTAACTTCTGGTTAAAGATCAGGCTCACTTCTTGTGCCTTGTGAATGGTTTGTCCCTAAAGTGCAATATAATTGATGAAGTTTTGTTTCAATAGTTAAAAATGGTTGAGTTTTGATTAGATTATTGGCATTACACCCATGCCGAACTTGATTACCATCCCAACTACGGTTGGGCAAAGGTGAGACAGTTCCAACTAAAGTTGAGCCTGTGCATGAGTTCTTACAGTGGACTGCTCTAAACTTAAAGTTTAGGCCTACTCTGGTTAGAACAGTCCAATTAATGATTGGAGTCCAATTACTGATTGGACTTTACTAAAGCTGGGACATGACAATTCTTGTAGCCTAAAATCACCTTGTTTGTGTTTGTAAAAGTAACCATATTTTACCACTGTCTGAACTTCTACAAAAATGTACAGAAACAAAACTTGGGAATGTTTGAGCTCACTTTTACCTAAATGATGTCGGTGAAAATTGTATAAATGTATAAAAGTTGTTTAAGGAACAGATCACCAGCCACGTTTTTAATTTTTCTCCAAAATTACTAAGTAATTGCACATATCTGATTATTTGGTACCCCAAAACAATTATACAGCTTTAAAAAAATGCATTTAAAAAAGATTTTGTTGAAAACCTGAGTGCTGACTTCCGACTACCCCGAAAAGAGTTCTCTTAAACAGAATACATCATTGATAATTGTTGTATTTTTGGGGGAAATGTGGATTTTTGGGGTAGGATTTTTAATAACAAATATCATTTAACCGACCTCTTGACATTAGTCAGTCCGTCGAGAAAAGTGAGAGCAAATGGTGACATTTTAAAACTGTTAGACAGACCTTGTATTTAACTCATTATGTTCAAATGATGGTCGGCTTCCATCGCTTCAAAATGATACATGAAATTGCATTTTTCTTTAAAATTAGTTAGAACCTGAAATGATTTTACTGGATACTTGGGAATAATAATGTACTTTCAGTCAGTTATTTTGGAGTAACTTTGAAACAAATTTCTGTTGTGTCTGCAAATGACTCAAAATAGCATTTTCTAACCCAGTCATAAGCAAATTTGATGTTCTCATTTAGCAGCTCTATGAAAGTGAGCACAGACTGTGTTCATCCAAGTGGGAACAATTGTGGGAAAAGGGTATCCGCTAAGTCTGCTCTAAAAACACAAAAGGAAGACAATTCAAATTCATCTTTGTCAAGTTTGTTTTTGAGAATCTGAATGCACCAAAGACTTTACTGTGAGGGAATTAATACAAGAAGAGATCCATTTTAACCATCAACCAGTACTTTTCTCCTGATACATGCTGGTAGAGTCGATCAGAACCCAGTCAGTCAACAAAGTAATAAGGGTAGTCTCTGCAATATTCAAATTATGTATTTAATCTAATCATTCAGAGAGCCCTGGCTATAATGTGAGAGTTAGTTGTTCAACGTGTATTGTTGTAAAATAGTTCTTTTTCTGTTTTAATAATGACACATCTGGTGGGCTGTTTTTCCATTTTAAATCTTATCAACTTGTCATATTCTTTTGAAATGGTGATATCCAAGACTAACAAAGTTTTTGTATATATATAATTACTACATCAGCTGTTTTTGATCTTTAAGGTTCATTTTTAGAATACACACCCTCAAATCAACAGTTAATAAATAAACTAACTATATATGTGAGCACAACACTGAAACCCTCAACATTTCTTAAAATTTTGTTTCCTCGTTTTCGATGATTGCATGCACATGAATGTGCACAGTTCCCATTTCATGAAAAATGTACAAAATTGTAAAATATGTTAATGTAAAGAAGGAACATATTCCTAAATGTTTATAAAACAAAGAATATTTTCTGGTGATATAAATTGTTGAAACATAAAATATTGATTGTGTCATCTTGATCTTTATTTGCTGAGCACACCTGTCTCTTCACTCATACATTTTAAAGGAATACACAATACTGTTTTTGGTAAAGGGAAAATTCTGTGTATATTCGGTTTGTGGTAACACCAAATATCTACTTTGTTGTGTAGATTTTGTTCTTTGAGAACTTGTCTCGCTATTTATTCTACTGCCGCGGAGTAGATTTCGGAACTCAAAGGACTATACTTAGTTCTGAAAAGAACTACCTGGGGGGAGTTAGGAAATCGGCTGGGACTACTACTTTCACTTAGTGGATCGAGGGGAATTCTCGTTGTTATTTTCACTGACACGGAGTGAGTTCTTAATTGGTCTCAATGTTTCAAACAAATTCTTTTTGAAGTAAACAAGCGAGAGGAGACAGCATCGAGTATAACTTCACTTTTTTTCATGAATTTATTGTTTTAATCAAACCTGGCACCTTACAGAATGTTTAAGACCTTCATTCAAGAAATTGAAACTTTGCAGGGGTTTAATTCTTAAAATATAAGATGTAGGAAAGTGGAGAAGCAGAGCTTTTGTTTGGAATGTCTTGCAAAATTTAAACATGTTCTCCCTAAAAAAAAACCACCATTCTCCACAGATGGATGTTTCATGGGTCGTTTTGAACTGATATGAAATACACCATGAGCTACTTGGCTCATATTTCTTGTTTACTACACCATTTTCTCCATGATGATAACCGACACTTCATCTATCATTGCCCTTTTTAATAACTCATAAATCACTCCAATAAATTGGACAACACTACAATCAGTATTGTGTCTGGTCTGTAAAGGTTGGTTGTGGGGAACTTGTGCCCATATTCAACTGCATCAATCAGGCGTGCCTACTTTCTCTATGATCTCTGTTCAAGCTTGCTATTCTCTGTGCTCTCTACACCAACAGAGAATCATTAATAGAACAATGCTGTGCATGGTATATTTTGTAAAGACTCACAAATACTTTGTGAAGAGAACATTGTGAGGTCATAGGCTGGGTTCTGTAGCTGTAATGCTGATTTATAGGCCAAATTATCAAGCACAATAGATAGTTCCCAGTAGACGCCATCTTTACGGGCAAATCGCATTTTGGCTTGCAGGCGCGTCAAGCGCTCAAATTATTAACGCAGCCGCGTCATTCACTAACCAATCATGCAATGAGTTTTGTGAAATGTGCGCATGCTGCACACCGTTCTCACGCGTAACGCATGACTGTGTGTTCCAAATTGCCCGTAAAGATGGCCGATTTACGTCATATTGCAACCTATCTATACAATAAAATTCAACTGTGAAAGTTTCAGCTGAATACAGTGTCTACTTGTCGAGAAAACAGCACAAAAGTGACAGTATTTTCATCAAGAATGTTTAATCCATCCCGGTTTCAGCATTCACAAACGGACACCTTGGACACTTGAATCTCCAGAACTTGCCTTGAGGTGCGCTTTGGAGATTTGACTTACTTTTATTGACTTGTAATCAACAGGGCTTTTCAGTTGATATGATTTTGCAGGATGCTGACTACCATCTTTATAACAAAGAAGCTTTAGGATAGAAATTACAAGTATTATAATATTATTACTTGCATTTTATGCTGCATTTGTATTGTATGTATGCACCTGTTACATTACCATGACAATACAGAGAAATGCTTCTATTAACTGCTGTTCCCCATTCGAGGCTCTACACACAAGGGGCAAATATTTACATGAGAGACATTGCGCAATCACCACAACTTTATTTTCTTGCAAAGTGTAGCAAAATAAACCTTTTTTGCCCTGCTAGGGTAATTTTTTGAAAATGTACATGCATTCAAAATGCCTTTTAGGGCACAATGTTTGCTAGTTGAACAGACTGATAGCAATACTAAAAAGTATTAACAAATTAGAAGCTGTAAAAAAGAAAAAGTTAATTTCAGGATGTTTTTTTATGGCTTTGAGGAATGACCAGAGCTCGAGGCCAGTGATTTTAGTGTCGGGCCAGTAAACTCAGTCCGGGGCCTTTATTTTTCAATTGAATTATAATACCTTACTGTGTACTTTCTCGAACAGAAACAAACTATGTTTAATTGTTGACTTTGAGTCTGATAAGTACATTTCAATATCGTTGAGTAATGAAGTATACTTAAAGGCACTGGACACTACTGGTAATTACTCAAAATAATTGTTAGCATAAAAACTTACTTGGTAACGAGCAACGGAGAGCTGTTGATAGTATAAAACATTGTGAGAAACGACTCCCTCTGAAGTAACGTAGTTTTTGAGAAAGAGGTAATTTCTCACTAAAATAATAAAAGACTTCTGACCAGAAGCCTTTTATTCCTATCTGAAAGCACACTAATTTGTGCAACAAGGGTGTTTTTTCTTTCATTATTTTCTTGCAACTTCGATGACCAATTCAGCCCAAATTTTCACAGGTTTGTTATTTTATGCATATGTTGGGATACACCAAGTGGGAATACTGTTCTTTGAAAATTACCAAAGGTGTTCAGTGCCTTTAATACCCATAAAGACAAATGAGATAAATCTTCTCTTATTGTACATGTAAATGTATTGCTTCTTGTGCAAATGAAAATAGTCTAATGCATGTCATACTGTGTCAGGAAGGTTTTTGTTATCTCATTTTGATTCTGGTATTCTAACAAATTTCTGGTTCAGTAAACATTTTGAGCTTCAAGCTCTGTGGTCTAAAGAATTTTCAACCCAAATTGAAGCCCTGATGACACAGTCAATACTCCGTGTCATGTGTCATGTGTCATGAAAAGGGGAACGTTATTATCCCATAAAAAGGACTCCTCCATTATTAAAGTACATGCACCTATCCTGTGCTACTTTCAGTTAATATATTATTGATTCTTAAAAGAACTGAGATTAATTATTTACACAAGGTCCATGCCTAAAAAGTAATAACATTTCATTGAATTTTTTTAGACAATGATAATGCTAGAGAACTTTAAGAAATTCAACTTCATTTCACCAAACAGTGTTATTAAACAAATACAGCCACATTTGAAATATCTCAACATCATTCTTACTTATTTTGATTAAAATTTGAAGAAAAAAAACACTCGCCAGGAAAATAATTCCTATGTACACGTAGTTTTCTAACAAAGTACAATGTGTTGTTTCTGAAAGTTATAAACACACGATTCAGCTTTTTTTTGTTTATCGGAAAGAATGAACAGCCTCCATTGATTAAAAATTAAATGTATACAGCGAAAGTAAATTGAATGTTGATTTCACTTTAAACAATTGTTTCAGTCTTAGTAAAGGTCACGTCTGTTTCTTCTTCTGATCCAGATTGATAAACTAACAATATAAGATTACACATTCCCTCCTTATGCCCTCCAACCTCAGGTCACAAGACACTGATATTACATGAAATCTGAAATCCCGTCTTCAAACACAACCATGTATAATGCATTCTAGAGTAACAGCGCGCAGTCTGAAATCAGTGCACCGGTCTGACATTAACGGAGGAGCTCTTCTGTAACGGAGCTTGAAAATGTCATCCGGAGTTTCGGGGTCACGTTTTGGAGACCTAACACCATGGAAATGGTCATCAAGTTAGCGTCTAGAATTCAACACGACATTAATGATATTAACATGTGCGTTGCACCTCAAGTTGGTAATGGGTGAAGTGATATGAAAATGAGATAATGGTGTATATGCTATAGCTTGTAATACATCTCTTTGTTGATTGATATAGCTTTAAAAATGAAAGCAGTTTCTGAAAACTCTGGTGCAGTTTCGCTCTGAAAGATCACAGAGAAACTCAAATTCTTTGACTGGCTTTACAGCAATGTGGGAAAATGCCTTTAATAGTAAAACCAACCGATGTTACATGTTCTTGTATCAGTAATTGGGGGGGAATGATTCATGCATCAATCGTTTTTCAAAATCGAATGTTTTGGGGTGAACAATTCTCAAAACAATATTACTTCCAAGGGAATCTTTTCTCAAAATAGTTAATACTTTCAACAGTCGCAATGCTTCTCAAGTTTATATGGTTATTAATTTTTGAAGTATTTACCTATCTATGACCCCATCTTTAAAGGCCCTGTACACTATTGGTAAGATCGAAAAACACAAACTTAAAATGTTCACAGATTCACACATAACTTACATGATTTAAAGTAAGTAATGGTAGAAAGGGTTCCTTAAAATATTTCTGCCTAAAATGCTATCGTTTCTGAGAAATGAGTAAAACAATAGTTTTTATCGCGCGCGATAATAAACTCCATGTTTGAAAAACAGAAAACACATAAGGTCTCTTTTCACTATTTTCTCGTGACCTTGATGACCAATTGAGCTCAAATTTTCACAGGTTTGTTATTTCATGTATGTGGTTGATTACACAAAACATGAACACTGTCTGTGATTATTTTGTCAGCTCTACCAATCCTGTATAATACCTTTAAGGACACAAGTGTCATTGACATTTATAATATTATTTGACATTTTGGCAGGCAAGCTTTATTTGCTAAGCAAGATTTTTCCCGTGCATGGCAAATTTGAGTGCTTTTATTAAATTGGGCCTGTAACATGAGAGCCTAGCCCAAACCACGAAGGAAAGGAAGGCACCAAATTTGCAATTTATGTTTACAAATTACGTACCTAAATAAAAAGTGCATAATATTTGTATGCATTATATCAGACACATAGGCCTGATAACATGTGTCTATTTTACAACAACAGCTTTTGTAAAAATTCAGCCAGTGTGAAAGTTTGACAGCCGATGTTGTCATCTCTGGATGACAACAGACTAAGAACTCATTATAGTGATTGGATCCACACCTGTTCTTTTGTGTTTTAATGAAGATCTCCAATCAGACACAAAGGGAATATATGCATTAATTAGCCACAACACTAAGTGCATTGACCATGTGCTTGCAATGAAGCATGACATAAGAAGGTAGGTCTATAACGAATTTCAACAAATCTAAAAAATATGTTTTTTACATCAATATCTTTTTAAAAAGGAACCCACTGTCCTTTCCAACTATAGTTTGTTCTAAGATTTTAAATTTATTATGCCCTCTTCATAAATCTGAAATGCTCATTTTAATTTGTTGATTGACAGCATAGACAATGCCAGTTGTGTGACAGGGGGGCAATGTCTGTTCCCCCTCCCCTCCCCATACCTCCCTTTTGAGATTTAAGATTACTGTGATAATTTCAATGTTTTTCGTAAACTTGTTTTTCCATTTACACACAGATAATGTATTCGTTTTTAAACTCTCGTAAAATCATCTTTTTAAAAAGAGGAAATGGCATAACAAGAGGGCTGAAAAGGGGCTTGTTAGTTTAATTGGCAAGAAGTGCCCCGCCCCCCAAAAAAAATATAAAAAATGGTGCATCCCCTTGTGCCCCCCTAAAATGTTACCCTAGTTTTAGTGCTGCACCCTGCCCCATAGTTTGTGTCAATCTGCATTGTGAGCCTCAGTTGGTCATAGAAGCACCAAACCAAGTGGATCGAAGGCATCAAGACTCAAACTCAGTCGTTACATTTCCTTCCATACTCACAAAATGTCTGCTGGCATTAACATTGAATACAGTGGTATTGCGTTCTGGACGAGCTAGTCTTTCAGTCCATGGAAAATTTCAGGGGGTTTGAAATAGTGTGGGGAATATTAGTAGTTGGCGAGTGGGCAAACTCGGCAAACACAGCGTATGCTATTATAAGCCCATTGTTACTCTCTAATAACAAGTACACATGCCCATATGATGCACCAAAATTCTATGATAATACATCCAGTATCTATGGTAACTGATGGGTTTTGTTGACTTGTTGTTGATTATGTACACTTTTTACAATGACCGCTGCTGTGCATGCAGGGTGTTAATGTCTTAATGAGTATCATCATCTACAATAGGGAAGTGCAACATCATTCTGGCAGTATGTTGCCCTCTAAAAAAATAAAATAAATAAACACAAATAGAGCCCCCCCAAAAAGGGGATAGTTTCAACCACAAAAATAAAGGAGAATGGAACCTTTTTTTCATAAGCAGGGTTGTGTAGTGGCACTGCTTTGCTAAACACAGAAACATTTCACACAGAAAAAAACAAATTTCATAGAGCTGCTAAAGCAGAAAATATTGCTTATAAAGTTTCTGCTTAGCAAAATTAAGCAGGGAACCAGTCACAAACTGTGCACATAACATGGTATTTTGACTGGTAACCCTTTTCCAGTAAGCAAAACTGTTTGGTGCTTAATGTATATGTTGTGACTGGCTCCCTGCAATCGTTTGCTTAGCAACCATTACTTCCTTCTCATGCTCCATCCTTCCCATGATTTAATTGACTGTATTTTTTACCGTATGAGGGCAAGTTCAACAACAACTTTCCTAGCATCGAAATTACAGTACTGTTTGATCTTATTTTTACTGCCTGTATGTTGTTTTCTTGTATCAATGGTCAAAAAAGTAACAATAATAACAAATAATAATAATTATTATAGCAACAACAAAAAAGGAGTATGTTTTACTTGTTTCGCATCACAAAATTTGTGTTTAACACACGCACTCGAAGTCAAAAAATACTGCAAATTAAAACACAAAAAATAAAACAAAAATCATGGGAGAAAAGAGTACAGTCACAACAAGGGATGTCCCTCTATACAGTCAGTATTACTCATACAAAGCGGAACTACTGTTGTAAAAAAAGATGACGCCATCGTCAAAAAACTACTGAAGTGTTCAACCATTCTGGGGCTTACTAACCGATCAAAAGAATAAATCCACTAGAAATCACTCCCAGGCATTGCTCACTTTTTACAGACTCAATGGATTGGAACAGAGGTACAAAGAATTATCAAAATGTGGTAATAACTTATTCTATTGTTGTGTGGTCAAACTTCTGGGGCCAGGGAGAACCCTTGATGTATCATCAGTTTCTTATATGTTTTTGTTCTTTTGTTAATCTTTAACAACACAATACAACCATTTTACTTTTCAAATAATGCTTCATTTTAAAGAACAGAAATACAAAAGGTGAAATGACTCAACTCTTTCTTCTGTTGTAAACAATATTTGTAGTGTGTGGTTAACGAAACAACTCGTTATGACAATTCTACTTTTGTTTTGGGGGCTACCTCTTGAATTAAACACAATAGCTGTATTACTCAGAGAGCAAACTGGTGTTGACTGTGGTTAAACATCAAACACAAATCCAAGGTGTCACACCCATGGCTAAAGTGCTTTGTTTAATTAATTTTCTCATCTATCGATAATTTATTTACCACAGAATAAGGGAGTATCCCGTATGACTCACGGTTTTGAAATCATCAATTGAAGTGAATGATGTTTGACGTGTAGTCGTGTTTACTGCAAATCCCTGGATTATGTTAATATAATTCATATATTAAAGTTCTTACTGCATATGAGTCAATTCAATGATGTTACAATTACACATTTAATGTTTTGGGGTGTTTTTTTTGGGGGGGGGGGGGGGTTGGGTTTTCACATTAGAGGACAGATAAAATCAAAATCAAACTGCATAACCTTTTACTTCCATAAAAAAAGTCAATTCTCAAATGGCCTCATGTAATTTCAATGTTAATTTTTTGATAGCTGTATGTGTATTTTAATACTTTTAATGTACATGTACTTGTATAGTACAAGTTGGTAATATTTATAAATATACTTCATAAGTATTACTGTTATTTTTTTAGTTTTCTTTGATTTCCACTGGGGCTCCCTAGAAGACCAACAGATTGTAATGAATACAAAATAATAAGAAGAACTGATTTCAACTATTAAATGAAGCTTTCATTATCAACTAGAAAAAGAAACAATTTCAAAGAATAAGTGACAACATTCTGTTTAAATTATTTTGAGATAGGTTAAATCATCTTTGTTCTGTTTACAATTCCCGTTTCAATATTTACAATTAAGCACTGTTCATAATAAGACAAGTGATCTTCAAACATTTGTTTTAAGCTGTTATTTTCTTAGCTAGCTTTAAAAAAAAATACATACATTATAAATTACAGGCAAAGTATACCTTTAGTTTGTGGAACTATACAATTGTTTTAGTCCTATGTAAATTATACAAGAAAAACTAATTTGTGAAAGTTTCATTTTAAAAAGTGGTATCAATTTTAAGATATTTCCGAAAATCTGGAGCGGTTATGTCCATAGGAAGAATGATTCGTAATTGGATACACAATCTGAGAAACGTTTCATGCATGAAACCATTTTCAGATCGAAATTTTTGTGAGACCCTCCCTCTAAAACCACATTCCTTAGAAGGAAATCATTTCTCAAAATGTTATAAATTATCAACAGCTTGCAGTGCTTCTTACTAAGTAGGTTTTTATGGTCATTAATTTCTGGAGTACCGAAGGTATACACTCCCTTTAAAAACCAACTGCACTGAATGCAAGAGGAACACTAACACTGTCTCACTAAGAACGGTACGATTAAATTGAAATGCAAATGTACTTTCTTAATCAAGGAGACTGCCTGGAACCATCTGAAGCACATTGCCTGTATGCAAATTGTCTCTTGTGGCGTTAGCCACAAACCATCAAACATTACAACCTACGTGTACCCTCACCTTTATGTACAGCTGATGATGCAGTTGCTAAATACAGTCCATGAGTGTGAGCGAGTGCAGTGAGGTGACAGTGTAGTGTAACCACACCCATTATTTTCAATTCAATCTTTTTTTTTAGTAGTAGACCAAACAGCTCATATGCATACAGTAATCAAGGATTGAAGTGTGAATGCTGCATGAGATCAATAGATGCCCATTTGGTAATTTGTTGTTTACATGGCCTTATTTACTAACATAATGACTGTTCTTTTTCATTGCCTTTTCCACAGAAGAATTGACCTCTGACACACAATGTAAATTTAAACAGTTAACTACGTATTGAAACTTTAAGTCGTTCAGTTTGATGTGAGGAGAATAATTTGTAGAGAGCCGACACAATAATCTGAAGGTTGCAGGTTCATATCCCGCTCTAGTAATTTTGTCATCGTTCAACCCCCGCAGAAGAATAACTTTTGAGACATTAATGAAAATCAACATATGGAATAAACATTTGTTGATGTTGCATGGAAAGGAGTAGGCTAATGAATAGAAAGAAGAAAATAATTGTGAAAAAAGGGGGGCGGGAACCACCTAAAACTTGTCTTGCGTTTGGCATAGAAAAAAACCTTATATTAGAGAAATGTGAATTTTATGTAAATCAAAATCCGCAAATAATGTTTTTACTTTGCAAAAAATGTTTGTTTTTATCAAACAACTACTTTGGAGACAACTCTTGATCAATAAACCAATTTTACCAAGAGCTCAAAAAAATTGCAAAAGCGTCATTATGAAATCCATACAAACTGCACTAACGACCTTGGATACTGATTACAAGTGGAACAGAAGATACACACATATATGCATACCCACTAATAAGATTAAAAAGTATCATCAGCATACCACTTAAAACCCTAACTCACTATGTGGTCAGACCAGGAGGTACCCCCAAATACATAGAAGTCAACCAGTCTATGGTAACTCAACACTACCCTCATGTCAAGAACCATGGCATACATTACAACATCAGATGTTTTCATGCAACAAAATTAGAATATTTCTTTTTTTTTAAAGGGGGTGGGGGGTTTGTGTAAGTGATTTTTCATTGGTAACATTACAAAGGCAGACGTGCTTGCTTTGCAGCAGCTGGTCCAGCATAGGAATAATAAGTGATTATTAACATAATCTGTTTGCAGAAAATGGGTATGATTCATAAAAAGTGAATATACTGGTATACATTAAACAGTGTATAGTCACGTTATTCAGGCAGACTAGTACTGTAGGCAGTTTGACTATGTGGCCTCAATCCTCCTCTATTCTCAAGTTCTCCAAAATCACCCCACACTAAACCATCATTATTTATGATGTTTTGTTGAAACAAACCCAAATCGTATCCAAAATAAGGATGGTTTTTACAAATTGATGCAAGAATGTACATGGAGAGGTACAAACAATAACATTAAACATTAAAAAAGTCGACCAGCTCCATACAAGGCAATCGAATAACAGAAAGGGATTAATTTAAAAGATAAAAACACTGAAAATCTTCTTCATGGAATGATCAGTTGACTTTTTCAGTGGAAGTCAAAAAGCTCAAGTGAGAGGGTTGAGGTTGGATTGTTGGCTTTCATGTCCTCAAACACTCTTGTGTTTTTTTGCTTCTGATTCACTTATTGTCAGTGCTGTGATTTTGTTTACAAGGTAGAGTGCATTGAAATGCTTGGTTTTATTGTAATTCCTGCCAGGAGTAAATAGATTCAGAATTTGGTTGGTGCTACTTGCAGATTGGCCAATGGGGAACATTTTATAGATGGCTGGTAACACAGGAGGTACATCTCAGATTGGAAGAAATATTATACCAAATGTCAGACTTATAAGGAGAGTTAAAAAAGTATACATATTCCGACATGCACAATTGCACCCGTCTGTTTATGTACAACAAAATTGCATTTCATCTGACCATGCCTAGGCCTATACCTAGAAAAGAAACATTCAATACCACTCTTTTCTTGTCATTTTTTTGTAGTTTTATGGCTGTCAAACCTGTCGACTCGTTCGGAACATTTTTGAAATTTATTATTATTTATTGAATATGCATTGGGGGTATTTCAGGGTGATTTTTTCAAACTTGTTGAATATTCTTTTCGGTAAAAAAAAACCCCCAACATTTTAAGACCTTACAAGGTTATGGACAATTAATTCAAACAATATCTAATAAGTTATATTAGGTTTTAATAAGATGATGAATAAATTTGTTTCTGTAATGATTTACTATAATTTATTTGCAGAGAAGGTTTAGAGTGGTTCTTAATAGTACCTTTGAATGCCCATAAATGGCTCATGAATATATTATGTACCCTTGATGTCTGCAGTGGCTTGATGTTTATGGTAATTTCAGGAGACTATTAATTTAAATAAATAAATAAAAATTATATAGACCTGACCCTGCAAAGTACTTTCCTCAAGTTATTTAAAGGGTGTGTACAAGATTGGTAAGATTGAAAATATAGATGTTAACAGATTGACACATAACTTACATGGTATAAAGATGGTCATGGTTTCTTCCTTAATGCTTAAACTTAATACAATGTGCAACATGCCCCTGATTGCTAAGTATACTTCAATAGATCAGTCTCAATTCTGACAAACTTAATACAAATGTAGGTTTTATGGTAGAATGTTTCTCATTGCTTGTGCTACTGTTTTTATACTATTACCATTATTTTACTTCTCTCCACAAAAATTCAAAATTTGAGAACACAAATTAGAAAATAATTCCTAAGGGAAAAGAAGGTACTAAAAAAATGATAAATAGATGTTGAGAAGGTTAGACTGAGGAAGGAAAAATTCTGATAAAAGTTTCCTATAACCGAAAGTTCAGTCTTCCAATATCAAAAGATTATTTTTGAAATGTTTATAGTAAGCATTATACACATGAAAATTCAAAAACTTTGAGTTGCACAAGTTAGGTGGGTCATTTTTCTATGGTTGTATGAAGGAGGTGAATCTAACTATTGTAGGCCCGAGATTGATATGAAATTTAAGAACCATGTAGCTTCTACATGTATATGTCTGTTTTGGTCCTTTTTTTTGTTCCTGTTGATGGTTTTTTGTTTGTTTTTGTTTGTCTGTTCAGGGTTTTGGGTGGGGTTTTTTCATTTTATCTGTGTGTGTGTTTGGGTTTTTTGTTGTTTTTGTTTGTTTGGGTTTTATATATTTTAATGTTTTTTATTTTAATTTGTATTATTATTTTATTGATTTTTTTGTTTGGGGGGGGGGGGGGGTAATTGCAGACACTTTTAAACTAGTATGTATAGGTTTAACAAGGCTGGATCAAGACAAATTTCTTTGAAATTCACCAGGTCTTCCTTCAAGGGATTTCATATCAATTTCAAGCTTAAAACAGTTTTTATACACCAATGTTTCTCAACATAAAACCCAATATATTGACCTTCGTTTACTGCAATTGCACAGTACAACAACAATATTTGCCAAGTAATTGACAAGAGGTCCCTTCAAACTTCAAAGTACCTGACAGTCGTGTGCCATGCGTGGGAATTTTCCTAACCACACCTGCTCCCAACACCCCTCACCTGCTCCCAACACCCCTCACCAGACACCCCCCATTCATTGTCACGAGGTCGAAAAAAGGACAGAGAGGGTCATAAAGAGCAAAGGGGAAGTCGGAAGGGTGCACTGTGTATGGACCCTAGGGGTGTAATACACAATAGCCCTGGCACGTGCCATATTTTGACAATTATTCTGACAATTCCAGCACACCTGTGTACAAGGTGCTGACCCCAGCTGCTCAAGGTCGTAGTGTTTGATTATAGAGGTTACTCAGACCATAGAGAAAGGACCACGTGGTCCTTTCTCTATGCTCAGACAGAGTGGTGTAATGTTAACACTTGGGTGGTTATGTGGAATCTCTGCATGGACTGATCAAATATTCTATGGCGTGTCATCTAATGTAATTAGTTTGTATAAGTATCTTACACCATTGCAGATTTATCCCATCGAAAACTGCATCTGTTTATTCTTACAGAGCTTCTAGCAAAAATAAATCTGCCTTTATAATTTCTCTGGGCCTATACGCTTTGTCAAAGCATTTTCTCTATCTCGTTTGTCCCCACATAATATCATCGCGTCTGTGCAAAAACTTTGTATCTCAATTTTGAAAAAATGCTGTATCTCCAACGAGAATGCTCCATGCAAAAACATTATATCTCTGCACCTATTTGTTTTGTGGGTACATCCGGGCTATTTTATGCAAGATACGACAGTGTGAAACTTTTAAACTCGTGCCTAATGTTTATGTTACTTTAGGAGCAACAATATTTTTACACTGTGACAATATAACATATGTTAAATGTTGTCACTTGTGGTTTGTGCTTTTTTGCCTTAATTTATTTAAAGTATACAATAACATTTTGTTTTAATTGATATGCATACCTCATGGGATTCAGATGTTACATCATCTGATGAGCAAGATTATTTCAACAGAAAACATTTGGCAAGCGTTTGAAAAAGAAATCTGCAGCAAAACTCCCCTCTCTTTTTAGATATTAGTTTAAAATGTCATGCTTTTTAGAAGAAAAACATCGAATAAGTATATTTTGTAATATTTTCTTGTTCATTTCATCCCAGATAAAAGAAAATATTGAATGAACTAATGATCGGATACTGCTAATGGAAAAGTAATTTACAAACTTGCATTATGAAAAATAAGGACAAATAATTATATCTTTAAAACAAAATTGTAGAGGCAATTTTCCAGGGGCCATTAAACATAATGACCACTATCAAAGGAACAGGAAGTGGACCTCACACTCCAACATCGTTAATAATGGCGTAACAGCTGCAAGCAATTCACGGTTCACAATACCAGAATCATTGTGATTTCAACTTCAATCTCTTCAGTAACCCTCTACACACTGAATGAATATCGATTCCACATGCCACTGACCCTCTACCTCCACAACACCGATAACAAAGGTGCTATTGTTCATGCATTGTGTCGAGAGACAGGAGTTCGGATTTGAGCAACTGTGGACCAGTAGATTTGTTGTTTTGGGAGGGTCTCTTGTTAAAACTGATGGTTTATTCTGCATGACCGCTTTATGTGTGGCGGCATTTTACAAGAATCGATTTTGCACTGGGAATTTCACCACCTGTGATATCGTTTCAAAAGATTATTTCTGGATTATTTATACACAAAGATAGACTGAACATTTCAGGGATGAACGTTTATAACAGCGCAGTGGATCAACATGAGCGTGCAATTTAAAAACACATTTTTTAGGGTTCTCATGGTATTTGCGTCACTGATCAAAAATGCTTAATATTTATTTTAAAAAGTGGAACACATTCCAAGTTTCCATATAAAAATCTAGCAGAACAGAATTGGGCAAAGACACTTTATCAACAAAAGGGCTGAAAGAGACTTCTGTTCAATTCAGCATTTAATCTCAATTAAATTAATTTATTCAGTGAATATACAGTTTTCTCAGGGTCTACAGAATAGGTTTCTAAACTATTATTCTTTATGCATCAATATTTAAAATCTTCTATTTTTATTATTAATTTTTTTTTTATAATGTAGACTTTTAAAAAGAATCACTTTGTCCCAAATACACCAACTATTTTACATAAATGGTTCATGAAGAAAAACAAAACTTTTAGACAAAATGTTCTCCATGATCAGCAAGCATGGTAGATCGCTGCTTACAAGTTTGATTTTATTATACCCAGTTAAAAATATCCTACATTGTCTTCCTCAACATTCTTGGATCAAAATCAGTCTGTAACTTTGACCAAAAATGGACAGTTTATGTGAAATAATTTTTCTGGCTAACAAGTCGAGAAGAAAGGCCCTAATTTGGAAGATTTTGTACCAATCCATAATTGCACAGCATGGTAGCAAACCAGAGTGCACAACATTCTATCAGGCTCTAATGAGAAATACTGCACTAGTTTTTAGCCTGAGGGTCGGAGACTCACGTGCCAAGAAATTTCTCTAAATTGGCTCCTAGGGTGCTGGCACACTTCTACACAAGCGCAGAGAAATACCACAAACTGAAAACAAATGTTCGTCTAGATAGCTACGTGTACATGTACAGTGAGTGAAGGAGTACTGCAGCCCAACCATGGTTCTATCTTCTAACTCAATGGTCCTCAATCCTGTCTTGACACTGACAGTTAATTTGGCCCAGGCCAAAGGAAGTTGCTTGTTTGTTTCTCGTAAACACATGCTCAGAACTTAGAATTTCAGGGAAAAACAAAAGTATGATCATGGAGGTAGAAATGATTGACTTACCTCAAAACAATCAATCATACTTCTTAAGATCAGCTTAAACTGAACAACAAAGATCAATTATAAGTGAAATCATAGAAGAAGGAAAGAACAGAAATTAAGGCATGAAACCTTCTGGTGGTGCCCCTTATTTTGAGAAATTGTCCTTTCAGAAAGTAACACAAGCCATGCAAAACATACATGTATATATATTTGTAACGGATAGACTTATTCACTATAGTAAGGGAGAAACAAATCCTCAAGAACAGAAAAAAATTAAACAAAAACAAAGCTGAACTCTGTAATGTATTCTCCCTCAAAGAGAACAAAGGGGTATAAGCCTACTCCATATTCCGATGTCTCACTACTTGGCTACTGTCTACCCCCATGGTCTGCAATTATGGGAGTTTAAAAAAATGATGTGCCAATTCTTATTCCAAAAATGGCATAACCATAATTTGTAGTGGATGATGACGTCAAGTGAATTGTGTCAACAGAGTATTGACAAACATGTAACCATATGCCATTTTCAAGGTGATATTTTCTGCATTTTTCAATATGGATAGAGTTTTTACAATGTTTTGTTTAAACTAGAGATACCAGTGTTGTACCACTTTGTTGTGTGCCCAAAGAAGGGTGGGCACACAGAGTACTTTTTGTCCCAGTAACATACTAAGGTTGTAAACAATAAAATGGCTCCTAACAAAAGCATATCGCATTACTTTTACATTTTTGCTGCTAGAAATACCCCAAGAGTCTTGTTGTCCCACTCCCATGCAGAATTTAACCTATATTGACTAAAGAATGGCAGAAAACCGATCAAACTCTCATACCCATTTTCTGCAAGTTTTCTTGAAACACATTTACATCCCTCTCCTGTGTACACAACCATTTCTTTTTCTACTTCTGATAGGAATAAATATTCACTGCTAAGATAATAGTAACCACTTACAGTTCCATCTATTTTCTTCTTGATCACTCAACACACGATGGAGGCTGACTCTTAAAATGTTACAGCCTTTTGATCCCATGAAACTCAAACCAATGTGTATGAAGTGTGTGTGTGGGGGGGGGTTGCTAATTATTTTGGACAGACCCTAATCTATGGCACACTTGGTGCTGGAGTGGATTGGTTTAAGGAACAAAGACCCTGTTTTTTACCCTCCGTTTGTGAAAGCAAAATTTAATTTCAAAAAATTGATACTCTATATTTTATTAAAGTGACATGTCAGTTAGCAGACTTTTCAAGGGATGCCTCATATAAAAATCTCCTGATGGTTATCAAAAATCAAGGGTTCAATATGATAGTTGTGTTACAAAGACATACATCCTGTTGAACAATGGAAAATGAAGAACACTTCTCTACAGATCTTGCATTTTAAAAACAAATTACTTTTTCTTCTCCACAAAAAAGGAGCTTGATAACTGGTTTGTGACTTTTGTTGCTTCATAATTGAGCTACTTTAAACAGTCTACCCAAGACTGGAGCTGTACATCACTGCACTGTATATAAATGTTTTGTTTCCAGTGAAACTAATCGATGACAAACATTACAAACATTACGTAGTTTAAGTACCTTTTCAAATTTGTATTTTCTTTATTTCTCAGCCAATTAGATTTGTTTTTTGACATATTATAAACTCCTACAAACCTTACAGAGTAAAGTTATCTTCATTTTGTAGCATTAATTTTAAAGAAAAAGTGCAAAGACTCTTTGAAATATCGCTAAAGGCAATCATACAATTGTGAACTTCATACAAAAGTCCTAAATGACACCAACGTTGTTATCTATGACTACCCTGCCTGTGGAGTTTTCAAAACAAGTTAAACAAAAATAACAAAAGAAGTGTTTATTTCCTGTTTCTATCACTCTATACTTCTTCCACTATTAACTCCTAACCCTGTTATTAATGAAACCAAAACTACACGCACTTCTGATGCAACATTCAGAAATGTTTCAATACTATTATCATCCTTGAATGTTTACAAAGACAACAATTTGTTCTTTTATTTGAATGCTTAATACCACTGAATCCGAAACAAGAACTAAAACTGTTATATTGAACAAATTTGACAGAAACCTAAAACTCAATGACAATGAAAAGCTTCTAAATCGTCAGCGTTTTCACGAAGTAGCACGCATAGTACTAAACCACTTTTTTTCAGTTTTCATTTTTTTTTACATTTTAAACATTGTTAACCGAGGCCTACAATTTCATGAAGTTTCACCACTTCAGGAGCTATACTTTCTTAATTACGGTAATTAGCGATACAACTTTGCACCGAAACTGACAATTTTTGACACCACGAAGTAGCACCGAAGTTAAATTTACCATTGAAACACACGGCGCACACCAACCTCAAGTGTGATAAAAACGTTTTCACGAAGTAGCACTGCAATCTTGTATGTAGCGCGCGCGTGACCTACATTTCACCAACTGACAAACACGCATAGTAATACATTGGAAGGTGCTACTTCGTGAAAACGGAAAATGTCTATTGTCGTTAATTTTCGATTCCACGAAATAGCACACATCTTTCTAACTTTATTGCTTAATAATTTAGGACGAAAAGCAGGAAAAGGCAACGTATAAACGAAGTTCAATGCATCAAGTCTCCACTGTAAGAAATCTAGTTGAAAATACCCTGACATTTTGTAGGAAAGCTTGATTTTAAAAAGCGTTCACCTTTAAACGCTGTTTTCTCTAATTGTTACTTTTAACTGGTATCTAGGTCTGTGCTACTTCGTGGCGTCGGTGACGAAATGTAGGCCTATCTCTCTCCTAACAACAGTCCACCGACCAGAACAGTCACTGAATCATTTAATCAATCACCCTATTTCACAAAAATGACAACTCATCCCACTTTTGATTTATGTACAAAATGCTCTCCTCCGCCCCCCACCCCCCCCAAAAAAGCCCTGGAATATAACAAAAAGCATAATAAATGGGCAACAATATTCTTTGTGTTTTACAGTGTGTCTGCATATTAGGCAGTCTATTCATCAGTCTCTAAATGGAGACCAAACAACAGCAGCAAAATGTTCCCATGACATTCCCACCAATATATGCGTCTCCTGTTAATGTTTTACCTTCTGCCTACAAAGGCTTATCCAATGAAAACTGTGTCAAAAAGGCAGCTGGCAATTTCACCTTTCATCAAAAAGATTTTTCTCAAAACACTCCGCAAACAAAAAGCACTTGGTGATTAACGTTTCTGTTAATGATTGATACAGGACATGATAGGCTCATACTCAACGTGGGAAAGTCCTCAGAATGGAACAGATGAGTTTTTAGAAAAGTAAAGTCTTAACTTTAAAAACCCCAAGCAATTAATTTTATATCGGTCTGACTGATAGAGGCACCTTATCAACATAATTAGTGCAAGTGCTAAAGTCCAATTCTGCATTTGGTGCAAGCTAAATGCTGTACATACATTAATAAATGAGCCAATTTCACTGGAGACTGCAAAGAGTTAACAAAATCCAATTTTAGGTTTCCTGTAATCAGCAAGTCTCTTTAAATTCAATCAAATTAATAAAAAATATTCATAAACAAGAAATTTTTTGAGGAACTTAAAAACAAAAACTTGAAGTCCGATTTTACAACAAAATTTATCTGCTGTGCCCTTACAAATACAGGATTTGAAATACATCCACTACATAATCATAACTATAAAACAATCATGCCATGACTTCAAAATTAATAACATCGAAGACCATGTACCATCAAACAGAAATCCAAAGTGTCACCACATGTCACCCAGCCCCTATCCCTTGCAAAGTCAACCCCTCAAAGTGTGACTAAACAACCACAACCCAGAAAGCCAACAAATAACCACAAGCCAAATTTCCCTGCCAAATTGTTCCCCTTTTGTCCTTTTATGGCGCGAGAATCAAGCCAGTATGATTCCCAACTAATACTAATAGAGTCTGAAGAGTTTGTTTGCATTCATCAGCCCAGCATGCAAAATCACCAGGATTTACTACCAAACAATAACCAGCAAGTGTGCTAATCTGCACTGGCTCAATTCAACACAATAGCGGACATGGCTAAATCAACCAAAATCTTGTCAATATAGTCAAGCCAGGTGGTTTAACTCGGTCGCTCTTTTGTTCAGAGGTGGGGGTGGGGGTTGAACGGTCCCCTCATCAGGCATGTATCGGTATTTTGACAACCAGTGCTTGCGGGAGTTTGTAGGGAACACAATGTGACCAGCTGTCGTGAGGTACTCATTCAGTAGTTATAATTTACTGATAAGATTAAGACTGGTTTCCCGCCTTTTGTGGTGATAAAAACTAAGTCCAGAATTTTGTTTACAAGACAAAATTTTTATTTTTATATTTAATTACATGTACCCACTTCAATTTCAAACTTTTAAGATTTTGCATAGCAGTGTCAAAAAAACAGGATTACTGTGTTCAAAGAAGAGAAAAAAGGCTTTTAAAATCTACCTTTGAATGGTATGAATTAACAGTTGTTATAAGGTGACCCTATTACCAGGAGTTTGAATGCAAACACAGAAGTTCTTTCATTTAAAAAATATTTCTTTAAATGAAAATTCAGTGTTCGTTCTAACTTAGTTCATTGTATGATTTTTTAAAAGTAATTTTGTGTACTGATTTTAAAATATGGCATTTGTTCAGATTGGTGAAATGAAAGGACTGATGAAAAACTTTGTTAATAACAAAACTTATTTCAAAGTTATCAAGATACACAGGGCTGCAAAACAACAAAGGGATCTCTTATTATTACTTTACAAAAGTTCAATCTTTTAAAAAAATAGTACAGAACATTTTAAGAGAAGGAAAAACTAATTCAGAGCAATTTTTTTTTGCAAGTGCATTAATCATTAATTTTATGCAAGCAGCTTTATTTAAAAAGAAAACTTCATGCATGTTATGTGCATGTTTTTGTCTTTTCTTATATTGAAAGAAATTACTTGCAATTGCCTGAATCCATATGAACTTGAGGGCAGAAACAAAATTAGATAACAAAATTATATTTGGCATTTTCAGTGAAAATGACAGCACAATTATATTATTAATATAAGGACAAAGAGTTTTCAGACTACAAGTTTTAAAGTCGAACAGGTAATTAACCATAAATGAAGTCGCATCCCTTTAAGGTGATCCCCTGGCTGCCCCTTCCTAGGTTGTATCATATACCTGGGTGTGATCCCTAGCTACACGGCAGGTAACGGTCGAATGGCTTCTGAATGGCACCACCCTCCCCCCTGAACAAAGATATCGAAATAAGGGAGACACCAACATATGGCTTGATAGCTCAGTTGGTAGAGTGCCGGCACAATAATCCGGAGGTCGTTGGTTCAAACCCCGCTCTAGTCAATTTTGTCTTTGTTCAACCCAAAATCATAAATGAAGTTATCACAATTATGTTGAACCATCCCTTACAATCAACACTAAACAGACATCGCAATAAAGATGTCTCAATAAGCAAACCCTTGACAAGAGTTTAGATTACATTGATCCACACAAAAACACACTCCTTGATTTATTCAACCATCTGACATTGGCAATGAGGATATGCAGACAGATATCAAAACATTGTGTCATCATTGAAGACAGATGTTTTGATTATAAACAACTATCTCACAGTGGTACACACCGGGGCCCAATTTCATAGAGCTGCTTAACGGTAAGCAAATTTTCGTGCTAACTGTAGCAGAAAAATTTGTTTAAGCATAAGCGTATTTCACAGGTTAGCAAGAAAATAAGGCGGCCACCTTGCGCGTTCACAGTGGGTTTGCATTGTTACGTCATTCATTTTCGTGCAGTAAGCACCGGAAGGTTAGCATACGGTCAGCAGCGCTATGATTAGAAACTCGTACTTAAGCACAGAATCGGCCGTTAAGCAGCTCAATGAAATTGGGCCCATATCATATCAACTTAAGTGCCATTTTGACCATATCAAGCTTCAAACCTTTTTATTTTTCGTTGACAGCGGGAGTTAGATACTTATGGTGGCCCTGAAGGGACTTCGCATATCGCATACGTGTGCGCACACGTATGCAATGTCGTGAAACAATTCGCGAATATGTGCGCACACGTATGCAATGTCGTGAAACAATTCGCGAATATGTGCGCACACGTATGCAATGTCGTGAAACAATTCGCGAATATGTGCGCACACGTATGCAATGTCGTGAAACAAATCGCGAATATGTGCGCACACGGTATGCAATGTCGTGAAACAAATCGCGAATGTGTGCGCACACGAGTGCGAATATATTTGCGATGTCGTGAACGTTTATTGCATACCAAGTTGCATACCTTTGGGATGATGTCATAGTTGCAGACAATTTGTTAGTGACCTAGGGAGTACGTGGCGCTACAGTCAGGCTCCTGTAAGCATGGCTATACAATAATGTGTACCCAGGAACTTGGCACCAGGCCAAGTTTCGCCAACATGTACTACAGCATCTACCTACAGCCTACTAATAAGTACTTGTGCTATTACAATCAAGGTCGAAGAGTACGCACGCGCGAGGGTATTTTACGGTCAAACACGCCCATTTTATGTTAATAGCCCACGTACGTTCGTCCTGGGAAAAAAAGAAATACGCCACCCGCCTTTTATCTCGCTAATTGCCTCACAACAATGACTACCGCTGCAATGACTACTGCTAATCTCACTGTAGGCAAGAAACCCCCCAGATCATTAGACATTTTATTCAAAGGTATGCAACTTGGTATGCAATAAACGTTCACGACATCGCAAATATATTCGCAGACGTGTGCGCACATATTCGCGAATTGTTTCACGACATTGCATACCGTGTGCGCACACATTCGCGATTTGTTTCACGACATTGCATACGTGTGCGCACACATTCGCGATTTGTTTCACGACATTGCATACGTGTGCGCACATATTCGCGAATTGTTTCACGACATTGCATACGTATGCGCACACGTTTGCGATATGCGATGTCCCTTCAGGGCCACCACCCGTTGACAGCGGGAGTTAGATACTTGATTATTTGTGACGCCCCACACCAAAATCAGGAAGTTCTCAGAAATAATTCACGAAATTCTTAGAAATAAGTGAAGCTCACAAAACAAGACACACCAGCCTTGATATAAATAGGATGTGATGTCTTAAACATTCTATATGTTGAGAAATACTTTGTATATTTGGTTCGCAGTAACACCATGTGTATATCTACTTGCTGGGTAGATTATGTTCTTTAGAGAACTTGTCTTGCTACTTATTCTACTGCTGCGGAGTAGACTTTTTCGGAATTTGGGAGGCTTCGGGAGACTTCTCAGTCCTGAAAAGAACTGTCCTGCTTTAACTACTACCTGGGCGAGCGGAAGGCAGGAAATCAGCCGGGACTACTACTTTCGCTTAGTGGATCGAGGGGACTTCTCGTTATTAACTTCACTGCCGCGGAGTGAGTTCTTAATTGGTCGCAACATTTCGACTAGCTTGCTCGATCTAGTCATCTTCAGGAGAATGAAATACTTTCCTTTTATAAATTAGGTGTTATGAGATAAGCAAATAAACCCAGTTTTATCTTGTAATGTATACTTTTCTTTTTAAAAAAATTACCAACACCTCGGAATATGTTTGGTCTGGTCATATGGCGCTTTAAAACTTTTGTAATACTATTAATGAGCTTCACAGCCCAAGGGTGTTACATCATTATCAACCCTTATGCATGGATTACCTGGCAAGATGGATAACTCCATCAGCCATCTCCAACTCTCTGGAGAGGTAGACTGTCCAAGCCAGCAGGCTGCAATATCTTGCGCTAGTCAACATTCATCTACGACGATTATTGTTTTGAGCAAGTCAACATTCATCTAAGATAATTATTATCTCTGCCTTCGTAGGTTAAAAACTCTAGGATGATGGAATCAAGTCAAATACTCAGTGCCAAGTTGTGATGTTAAACTGCTAGTAGAGTATATATCTAGGACTAAAATCTACAGCAGGAATTGTGTAGTTCACATGATGGGATTTAACTGCTCCAAGTGAACAACAGAACTTGAATATTATTGAAAACTTTTATCAGCATTTCTGAATATACAACCAAAAACAATGAAAGTGAAACAATTTAATCTAAAGCAGATTTAAAGACAGTTTCCTTGATCTATTTTATATGAATGCATAAAGTCAGCGAGCAGAAAGCATTTGCCACATCTGTAAGATATTTTCCAAAATAGTTTTAAAAATAGAAACATGAATGTTACTTTCCCCAACCCTATATGATTTATTTATCTTTGGCTGAACCTCACTTGGATTCAAAATCAAGAGTTAAACATCTTTGAGAAGGAAGTAAATAATGATAACACGCCAGTAATGTAGACATCTGTTTCAAATCCAAAGCCATCTGGAGACTCTGCAAATGTGTTTAAAGTTGGAACTCAATCTCGAGAACTAAATTCACATCTCTCCCATACACTTAATAATGTTTGTTGAAGTAAAATTTCCTTAACCCTTTCAACTGGGGCCCATGTAAAATTGGTCAACAGTGACCGATACAATACAACTTTTCCCCCCAAACTTCGTGGGAGTCAACAATTAGCAAGAAACATAGCCCTGTATGTAAGCTTTACAATGGTGTATAATACTGTTAACCTGTTTCTGAGAAGCAAACCAGTCAATTTGAATAAATAAACTAAACACATATCCAAAGGATCGAATTTAAGGGTTAAAAGCCATAAAAACAACACCCAAACCACTGTAAACGTGTCATCGTTATTTGTCAATTATTGAGATAGACTACCTTAACTACTTACTCTTGATTGCCAAGAAGTACTTGCTTCAGTAACAACATATACCTGCTTCAGGATGATCAATGTGTGTTTATTCACTGAACATAATCCACAAGAAAACCCTCATTAGATTCAGAACCCGCCAGGCGCTGTGCCTAATTCCTCATCACTTACTCCATGATGTACTGTAAGTATATGTTAGGGTCTGAGATTATGAGTTGAGTCTTTTGCATTCTACTTGCCAAATTGTTCTGCAATGCATAAGAGCCTAAGTCCCTCAAAGAGCTGAAACTTTGGAAAACATGTTAAGGGCGTTGCATGGCAACTTCTAATTCACAGAAGACACCTTTTCCAAGGAATTTAAAAAGGGGTATGATGGTTAATCATTTGTAACACCTTTATTGATTCTCGTATTTTGGGGTTTTCAAACTTTCACCCACAATAGTTAAATCACTTAAGTGGGGCTCCAAGGTTGAATTCAGTTTTGTGATGCACTCATTTTTTGAGAGTCCTAATGAAAATGGAAAAACAATTACAAGTCTCTAGCCTCACATCAAAATGGTGTAAAATGCCACTGTGTGTTTGATACCCTTCAAGTGAAATTTTTAGAAACAAAACTTTTATTTGTTTAATGATGTCAGATTTCAAATATATGGCCTGTACATTAGTGTTCAGATAAATTACAATTCAATGCTGAATTTGTATAGTGTTCAATCAAAGCAGCATTGAACTTGACCCTTTGACTGGCACAGATACTCCTCTTTGGAATGTACAGTTCAATTTGATTTGATGTCCCATGACGTATAGTTTCAAATTTTGTTCTGAAAGAATATCAAATAAAACAACAATCAGCACCATTTAAAAGCAAAGTTAGAAACTTTTTTTCCCCCATGACTTTCTTGAGTACTCTATCTATTGGAAAATGAGTGCATCACAAAATTGAATTTGACCTTGGAGCACCTCCTTAAATTCCTGTCTTTTGAAATAAGACACCTCTGGAGTCTGGGACGCATGAAGCTGTTGAATTCTTCCTTAAAAACAGACATGGTTGGACAGGCACCAATTACAGCACTTAAATCCTCCATGCTGGAAGCTCAAACCAACCTCCTTGTCCAGAAACCATCTGCAGAACAACTTGATGTCGCTTCTTATCCTCTAGACCGGAACTTGATGAGTTAATAATCAAGATTTAGCTTCTGAGATTGACGATGCAGAAGAGAGGCAGAGGCTAGCCTTAATTCTAACGTTCTCGTCTTTTGTGGGATGATGGCGCGAAACATGTGTTAATTTATACGACAGACAAATTTGTGTACATGTTTTGTATATGTTCATGTACAACTTAAAATAGTCTGTTCAAGTCTCTTGTGTATCGAAAACGAGAAAACAAGTCGAACGAAGAGTACATTTTTTTAAATGAAATCAAATCTTCTTTTTAAAGACTACATGTATTTATATAAAATTCTTGAAAATAAAAACATGAATCACGCCCTAATTTGTCAAACCATTACATAGGTTTAATGATAAAAGGAACTACAATTCTTACTGGTTTTCTTTTTTCTTTTTGTCAGGTTTCTCCTTGATTTGTTTAAAATATTTTACTTTCATATATTTCATGGCTAAATTTTAATTTCACAACATAGGTTACATTAAAATAAAGTGTTCGAAGAAACAGACTCGTGCACATGAAAAACTCAATATGGTTGGGCCAACTTGGTCCCAGAAGTTCGAGATACCAGATGCATTAAGATGTACAAGGGGTAAGACACAAAGACAACCGACAGTTGATACTCCTCATGCTCTTTGGTAAACAGAGAAAAATTAGTCGTTGACATGTGGATTGATTCTGCAAAATGAATGAACTAGCTAGACTAACTATCCCACTCAGCCATGTTTCTTAGTTGATGTTTGTGTACAAATTATTCATCTAAATGTTAAGTGAAATTTGTTTACTTGAAGTTGTCTTAAAGACAACAAAAATACTTCCTTTTTCTTAAAATATTGTTTTCATATACTTCATAAATACATCCAAAGTGAAAGCAGTCACAGACAAGACTCAACATTTTCTGGAGGGCAGGACAGTCCAGATTTATATGGCTTCTTCTGATGATTTGTTCATTTGAATTGTTTGTGTTTTTCCAAGACTGGACTGCCAGATATCAGTCTGCACCAAAACAGTTTCTGGAATTCCTCACAATGAAAATCGAAAATAGCAATGATAAAATATGTGTCCAGTATAATACCTATTCAAGGGAAAACCCAACATATTCATAATCGGAACCAATTTTGTAATAATGTTTTTCTGATGATGTACTTTTGTTTTGACAACACTGCTGCAACCAACCCAAGTAGAATTTCACACTTGGTATGATGGGAATAATCGCATCATGTTGTTAAACTGTCGGCTCTTGTTGAATCTTTTCAGAGCCCCTAAAACCCTTAAAGATATTCTGCCCAGTGCCCAATTGCTACTGCAAACCTCTCTAGTCTGAACTGTACATCTTGGTATGTTAAAGAGCAAGGGAAGTGACTGATTTAATTTTGTATACTGTACTCATTTTCCAATAGACAGAGTCCTCATGTGGAGCGGGGAAAAAATTACAAGTTTCTAACCTCACATTAAAATGGTGTAAGCTTCCATAGCGAGGTATGGTGGACACAATACTAATGTCACTACTAGGTTTGGGTACATTTGTCCATGTACATCCGAACCAAACAGTGCACTCCTATAGTGTCCACCATATCTCAAAAAGGCTAATTGCATTCGATACTCGCCCAGTGCAAAATTTGTCAACATCCAAAACATCTGATGACATCATTCTGAGAAAAATGGGTCACTACATTTTTGTACAGGGATCTTTTGGTTCATCCCTTCCTCTTTAAAGTCCACCACTGAAACTAGACCAATGTCATTTTCATGTGCCAAGGATAAAGTCGTCATCGAGACATCTTGGTGTAGGTGCGTACGTGATGATCATTCCTGTTCTTGATAATAATCCGTGTAGGATTGTTGGAGAATGTGATTCTACTCAGCCGTGGGTTAGGCGTATATGATAAACACTCTGCTTTCCCCGATGGTTGTATTTAAAGACTCAGTTTTATTTATCATCAGCTACTTATACTCAGACATTGCACACTTTGCTCAAATGTCAGTAAATGATTGCAGATTGTTTTGAATCAAGAGACATATACTGGCGTACAAGATTTACTGAAACATTCAAAGAAAGAAAACCTAAAAATAGTTGTTTTTTCTTAAAGACACCACATGCAGTCTATGTAAAGAGATGTATACTTTGTGCATTAATTATCGAATAAACATGATTTAATGTCTGGCAGTACAAATCCTATAGTTCACTGAACCTTGACCTTAAAGTTGGCTGGTAACAGCAGCATGTTGGACTCTATGCTTACTGGTACTAAGCTTTATAAGCAAGTTTTCAATTAAACCCCCCACAAAAAATCTTCTTGTTTGATTTAATTACTGGCAACTTCTCTTTGTATAGTATAAATTACACAAAATGATTGTTCAGTATAGGACAGATGGCATGATGCATAGTCCCCTTTCAATTAATTTATTTCAGTGTAGTTTCAAAAAATTGCAAATGAAGAAAAGAAAATTCCACACTCCATTTGTCATTACAACTGGTACTTTTTTGTACTTGTCACACCTTGGTGATTTTCCCACGAGCTCTCCAAATAAATTTGCTTTTCATTAATAAAATTTTGACAACAAATCTGCAAATCACTTCTTTATCACACGTTACACAATTCGAGCAGAAACCACAATTGTAATCTCTACTTTTTTTCTTTTTTTTGTGTGCTTGTTTGTTTGACTTTGTCAACATATAGAATTTTCATCAATACATGAAAGCACATAGAAAATGAAAGTGCAAGTTGGAAGACAAACTTGTGTCATCAAACATTGTCATAAAGTACACAAGCAAAGTATGTTTAAGTTTTGTTTACTGCAATTACAAGTCTTTCTCAAAGTTGTAGGTCAACTTAAATAAATGGGTTGTCCCCAGGATTAGAAATAAAATTGAGTGAAATCTTAACAAATATCTGCAAATTCTTATGTACATATAGCACCGTCTCTGTCTTAACAAATTAGTTTTTTGGGGCATATTTCGCACTGATTGTCAATAATTCTTATCTTCTACATGTCAGTTAGTTTTCAAATTATTTTGTTTATGATGCATCAATAAGCAAAATTCTTTGATGAGCAGCAGTTACCATGGCTACATCATGACCTTTGAAAACATATTTTTAATTTGAGACTCATATAGTAATAACAATAAGTAAGTCTGATATAGTGCAAAACATAACTGAGAGAAATCTCAGTGAGCTTTACAAAAACTGAAAATTATAAAGATCAAGAGAAGGCAAGTTGAAATAGGTGGGAAAACTACTATTCAACCCCCACATCGAATGACCCCTATAGCACTATTCTGAAACCAGTCCTACTTTACACTTCAGTTTAATTTCACTTTACAATGTAATCAGCATATATTGATTTACATTTCTCACACTAAACAGCTTACTAATTTGGACTATATCTCATTGTACTATGATTGGAAAGCCTGGGTGTTGCAGTTAAAAGCTTAAATCTTTATTGATTCGGACTTCTGTAACAATTACCCAATTGTTAGCCATCTGTGATACAGGGAACAACCCTGGAACTGATTCTGGGTAGAATCAATTATAGAATCCTATATTAATTCATCCTGCTCTAGATGTCAGAATGTTTGGTGAGCTGGTTGTGTACTCAGAAGAATCAATCAAATCCTGAACCAAAATTTCCCATTCTTTGTGCTCTTTGTAGTTCAGGTGCTCAGTGAACATGGATCAAGTTCGAGTGTCGACTATTTGACTTGAACCAAGGCTGGTTGATCATTGGTTGACTACTGTGGTCGACAATTTGGAACCAGCCTCAGGACCGTGGTTTCTTCGTTTCAAGCTAACCCCTTGTAAAGTGCAGAAGGGAACCATTGACACTATAGCAAAACGGCTTGAACAGTGAACACCGTACCGATGGTTGACTAGACTACCAAATGAGTCGTTCGAGTGATAGTCACTGCGCATGTACAATGATAGTCAGTGTTCAACCACTGATCGACTAAATGTGTGCATTCATATTTGCTCCTAGATGTGTTCTATTGTATTTTTAAATCATTATTGCTTACACGGGAGTGAGTATCAGGAAAAATAGTACTTTTATTGGAAGCTTACCAAGTGTAGGAATAAAGTTGCTACGTTTTGTCCAACTAAACATATATCTTTATACAAAAGACTATGGAGCACTGAAGGAACACTGATGGGGAACTGGAGCTCTATCTATTGTTGGAAAGTAAAATACACAGGGGCGCCATTTCAGCAAGCAAATGTGTTTTACCATTGTCTGCACTGATCTATTGTTGCGTCAAAAGAGTTGCTTGCTGAATTGGCATCCAGTGCACATTTCACATTTCAGATGGAGTTCCCAATGTAGTGCCTTCGGCGCTCTACAATCATTGTTTATCTTTATAATCAGATTTCCGGTTTCTGAAAATTGTTGGTGACAAGACGACAAATGGAGACAATTAATGAAGATATTACAATTGTTTATACAATTGTTTAACAAGATTCCAAACTTAAAGAATGCCTGAGGAGCAAAGAGATTATCCACACTGTTTGATATTGACGATGATCATTATACCAGTGAAGTATTACAGTGTTTACATCATAATAGGTGATTAGATTAGAAATAACTACCATATCCCAAATGTACACTCAAGGCAATTTACAACTCTGATGAAATCTCAACGACGACGTCTGCACTACGTAAAGAATTCCAAAAATTGAAAACACAATTATATGAAGGTATGTGGACACTTCCTCTAGGTGGTAACACCATGGAGGTAGGACCTCCATGGTATTACACTAATGATAAATTCTCTTCATCAGGTCCCAATAAGAAGCTAAGCACAACAAAACTATGCTTACTAGAATAGGGTTACCAGCCAACATACCATGTCACATGTACAATCTGTGACTGGTATCCTGGTTATTTTTGCTCAGCAGAACATTTTTGAGCAATCTTTTCTGCTTAATATAAGCAGCTCTATATATGAAAGGGCCCGGGACATTATGGTCAATGATGCGCCTAAATGGTTTAGCCAGAGGGTCTATACAGCTGTTACCATGTAAATGTCAACACAAGAGACAATGTACACAAGTACTTTACATGGCCTCATCAATGGTGTATGGCCATGAGATGTAATAAACTGGTTTTGTTGCTCCATGGTGCAACATCAATGATCCAGACATGGCTATATAACCATCATCATGTCGATTGACTACAACTTGTGCTTCCATCCAGCAACAACTAAAACCCAAATTATTCTAAATGAGAAAATGATGAGTACAGTGTCGCAGACTAACAGACATGTCCTTGTGCTGGAAAATGACAACAGAAGAGGAACAATATTCCGTGTGGACAACTTTTTCAAGTGATTGCACTCTTATGATAAAGATTCCTAAATTGGATATTAAGTACAAGTTATTTCTTGTTATGTATCTGTTGGTTACTGCAACAAAGTCCACAGCAGGGATATATAACGCTGCAGGCGCTCAGTGACTATACAGTAGTAGACAAATATAATGTTGGCTACCATCCCATAAAAGAGAAAATTTATGACCCAATTAATATTTAAACTACATTTAACGAGAGTGACCCATCCAGTACAGTTGGGCCCAATTTCATGGCTCTGCTTTCCATAGAGTGTGCTTAAGGAGCCCTGTATTTAAAGCACATCATTTTATGGGCCGTGGAGCGCACTATTCACTAAGCAGATATTGGGCCCTAATCATTTGGGCCCTCATATAGGCCCCTAACATTTTAAAAACTTCAAAGAAAAAATACTAACAACAATAAGACTTGGGCAGAAAGGACACAGAGAAAATACAACAATAAATTAGTTAATATGATCAATTTAAAAGGTTCCAGTAGAATTATGCTTTTTGGGGTCAAATGTCATCCTGTGGAGAGCCCTGATGACCAGATTCTCAGGAAACAAAATCTTAATCAACCAGAGAACAATTCACTGAAAGATCTACATTAAGGCAAGATGGCTCAAAAGGGAGTAAGTGAAATTTACAAGAACAAGATAACAATATTTCTGACATTAGTCAGGGCACTGAGTGACATTTTAGAGGAAAGTCTTTGACCTTTCCATTAATAAAGGAAACTTTGACACACAGCTCTAAAAACAAAATCCACAGCTTTCTAAATTGAAAACTGCATTTACAATGACAAAAACATCAAGCACTGAAACAATAAACCATGGACTCTGTGACACAGACCTTCTGGCAACGCTGGTACCACTATATTTACTTGATGAAAACCACTGCAGCTGTTGATTTTATAAACTGTGTTAAGAAAGGTTTCCATTCAAAGTAATGCGGTTATGATAATCTTTCAACCCAAAAACATTTGAATCTGAGAAACAATTATTCATGCATGAATCATTTATGAGATTTTGGAAGAATGGTGTCCGTTTGTGAATGCTGCGGCCAGGGAGATACCGTTGGTACTCACTGTCATCTCACAAAACATGGAAGGATTCTACACTCTTGTGAAAATACCGTATAGCAGTTTTTGCTGTTTTCTCAGCATGTAGAGACTGTCTTCAGCTGAAACTTTCTCATGTGTACTTTTATTGTGTAAATCAGCATTACGTTGACAAAAACCAATCTATGACCCTACCTTGAAGTCAAACCTAACAAACAATGCCTGGCAAGCTTATTCATTGTACAGTGATGGGTCCAAAGCAAACAAAACTTTTGTATTTTCTTTGAGTTGAGGAAGAGAGGATTAAAATGATGATCACAACTGCCAAGGAAATCAACTTGTAAATTGCTTATTGTGCTCAAGAGAACTACAGACATGTATTCAAGCTGACATAGATCACCTGTGGTAACAGATTAAATAGATCACATTGCAACCTCTCATCATGTCGGGTACTTTTCATATGTTGGTCTTAAATAATTAACCTAAGAATGTTGGCTTTGACATAAAAACTTATACAGTATTGCTCATCACATTTCTTGTTAGACATTCCCATGGTGTTATACTGGTGGTACTGCAGACTTCATAAGATTGCATTTCCACCACCAGGTAAACTATTCTATGCTTCCTACTCTTTTTACTCAATGGGTGTGCAAAACATTGGTAAGATTGAAAACAGAAATGTTCACAGATTTACACAAACCTCATAATTATGGTATAAAGATTGTCATGGTGGGAAAACTTCCCTTGAAATATTCTTGCCTAAAATGCTTTGGTTTTTGAGAAATGAGTAAAAGATTTAGCTTTGATATTGCGAGTCCGAAATCAGATCAAAACCAGTGAGGGTTTGTTTTCACTATTTTTTTGTGACTCAAGTTTACATGTTTGTTATATCATGTACATGTATATGTTGGGTGAAACAAAGTGCCAATACTGGTCTTTGCAATTACTAATGTTGGTTGTGTAAAATAACACAATTATTTTATAAAGTAATTTTTTGCAGCGAGCGAGACAGTCTTTGAAAAAAGAGGTCAAAAGAATGAGGCCCTTTATGCACAAGTTGCAAATTCCACTAAATTTTCATTCAAGAAAAATTACAAATGCACATTACTAATGGCTTACACATATTATTAGACTGAGAACTTTAACCTGATTCCTCTATTAAGTGCAATGACTGATGATAAAAACAGGAGTTTCAGTTTCACATCGAGAGGCCTTCAAATATTTCCATATTTGTTCCTTTGAATTGGGGAGGGGGAGGGAGACAGGGAATGTGATCCCATTAGAAATTGAAGAGGTTTACATTTTTTGTATCAATGCTCTAACTCCAACTTTTCCATCTTGCAATTGTGGTGTTTTTCAAAGAGTAAACAAAGGTTTAAATTAGTACTTTTTAAACAATTTAACCAGGCTGGTCTCCATAGTTTCCTTGATGCAAAAGCTTTTAAGCTAGGTCAATGTACCAGTTTAGATTTTTTACTTATTTTCAAACAGAATCATTTATCTTAACAAAATGTTGTTACAAGAATGAAAATCACATGCAATCAAGCAGTTTTTCCAAGCAATTCCAAAACCCATTAGGTTTTACCCAAAATAATCTTAACCCACAACGAAAACATCAATCAAATCATCACAAGACCTCCATGATTCTTCCACTCGTGCAAAAAAGGGTAATTCTGGCATATAACAAATATTAATTTTTATATATTCAATTCTTGTTGACAGTTCTTTGTGGATTTATTGAGTCATAGAGAATATGTTTAAGTACAGTGGCGTGTCGGACCGAGCGGATAAGAGCACCGGAATCAAGCTCTGATGTTTCAGATCAGCAGAGTGTGGATTCGAGTCTCGGTCGTGACACTTGTGTCATTAAGCAAGACACTTAACCATTATTGCTTCGTCTTTCGGATGGGACCTAAAGCCGTTGGTCCCGTGTGTTGTGTAATGCACGTAAAAGAACCCAGTGCATTTATCGTGAAGAGAAGGGGTTCGCCCCGGTGTTCCTGGTTTGATTGGCTGCATATATTGCACCACAGCATATATTGCGCCACATGGTGCTTTGTAAAGGAATAGGTCTCATACTTAAAAACGTAGCTCCACATACCTTGCGGAAAAATACTGACTGTTGAAGCGCCTTAAGCGTCACTGAGTGACGGATATAAGCGCTATATAAGAAGCCACTGTTATTTTTACTTGAACCCATTGCTTTAATGTGTGCATTCAACAGCAAAAAACAATTAGTAGCCAATCTTTTACTTCTTACTTGACAACCAATGTCCCAGCAACCCGACCCCCATTAATCCAAAAGTATCTTTTGAGGAATCTAATACCAAAATATTTTAATCAAACCGGACGTAATTAATAAAGTGCCAAGAATACCATATTGAGATGTCATGCTACGTGGAGTAATGACAATAAAATTTATGGTATTCTTTTTGCCTTTGAATACCCAATTAATTAAAAAGACGAAGACACAATAATAAATAACCCGATCGAGATGGCAGAAAGTTGTTGAAGCATGAAGAATGGATTCACAGAGGCAAGGATGAGGCAGAATTCAGTGATAATTAAGATGCCACATTTTAGTCAGATCCCAATTTGTCTTCAGAGGTCTGTCTTTCCTCATCTTTCAAGCTCTAATTTCGATTTCTTCATAATTAGGTCAGTGAGCAATTCTGATGGACATAAAATGAGTCAAAATATTCACATAAAAGTTCTCAGGATAATTACTACTATCAAATAAATAAACCACAAGGGAAACTGACTCGGTAAATTTTAAATGATTTGGGGTTGAACTAAGACAAGTGACTAGAATTTGAACCAATGACCTCCGGATTAAAGTGCCGCTCTACCAACTGAGATATCTAGCCCTACATATGTTGGTGGTCTCCCTATTTTGTCAATATCTTTGTTCCAGGGTGCCAGCAGTCAGAAGCTACGCAACTGTTAATTACTTCTTTTACAAGATTTTAAAATATATTTTTTAATCTTCACCTCCCCTTTAATCACTCTAAATAAGCTGTCTCTGTTTAATTTGAAAGCGTTAAGATTAATCTTCTATAAAAATATTCATAAATATTAGGCATATTTTTGGTTTTAATTTTTCGGATTTAATCGTCCTTTTTTACCAATCATTTTAAAATTAAAAGACGTTTTCTTGAAAAAGCATAAAAATGACAACTGTTTTATCAATTTTCCCCCTCAATTCTCCAGAGGTAATTCAAATGAATTCTTCTTCAACTAGGCCTATGTCATTTCCGAGAATAACTGACAAATTATGAACTACCAGTTATAAAGTTTAAACTTTACAAGCCAATCATTTAACTGTTTCTCTTTGGTACATCAGTTCTAAAAAACCAAGACACTCTTAAGATGAATTCCGTGTCCCATAACACAAGATTTAGATTGCAATGAACTATAACACATGACAACCACAGTCTTTATTTAGATTACCAGAATCATGTGATGACTATCAAATTACATAAAAACATGTTTATCTTTTCGGCTCCATGTTGATACAGACAATTTCTCAATAATAATAAAGTGTCTGCTGGTTTGTATGGAGATGTTATTGCATTGTAATATTATTTATGCTGGTAGTCAAGTTGATATCAGTTCACCATGCTATGACAGGGTATCTGCACACTATACAAAGTCAACTTTAAGACTTTTTAAGACCCTTTTCATGCTACCCTTAAACAAATTTAAGACAAAACATCAGTGAATAAAGCTGGGAAAAAACAGCTATACCAAGGCACACTTTATTTAATTTTCTTTACATGCAGCGTTATTTGGTTCTTTTCAAGCTGATAGGAAAAGTCATTACACGCTTCGTCCAATTCTTAACGCCTCAAATAACTGAATTTAATACCTTTTAATGCTTTTTAAGGACTTAAATTTGAATAGTTCTATCTAAAACTTTTTAATACTTTTTAAGGATCCGCAGAAACCCCCGTATGATGTCATTATTCCCAGCCAAGTACCCCATGAATTTGTCTCTGCAGAACTTGGAAGGCACTGAGTATACAGTGCTTTATTATAAATATTATCACCCAACGGAAAGCTTGCACTTAAAATACAAAAATTTAAATTTGCATTTGAAGTGCAAGCTTTCTGCTGGGTTGTATAATACAGTGGTGTAAGAGTAGCAAAATAATCAAAATAGTGTAAATAACAATATTTTTTCATATTTTGTTTTATTCTATTTATTTGGGGCTGTTATCCACTGGCAAAAATCAAGTACTTTTTTAGGGGCACTTAGCTGGCCAATTCTAACTGTTTGTGTTTGCATTTTTCTTACACACAATCTTTATACGCAATGACTGGCAAGGCCTTTACAGCGCTCTTATTGCCGATTAGTAACTTAAGAAACTTCCCTCCCAGTTAAATATAATAAAGTCATATACATATTTTGCTCTAGATTTCATTCATCTTGTTAATACAAATTACACAAAATAATTTGTTCTCTGTTCCAAAAAACAATTAGTTTAACATGGCAGGAAGCTTGATTTTCGATTGGCCCAGCGAAACTCAAATTACACAAACAATGATGAAAATAGACTCTCCAATTCCTCAAAACCTCTCGCTCTGTAATTAAATTCCCCTCCGGGGGTTTCAAAAGTGTGATCTGTAATAATTTCAACCCAAGTTAATTCCCTAACGACGTTTTGATTTCATGGGACCGGATTAGAGCTTGACAAAGTCTCACACAACCATCACTAATGAGGTTGTGCTCAAAGACCATATGTAGCATAAAACAAATAGATTGCAGACAGACAGACATCAAATAGTTAAGACTAGAGTCATTATAGAGTTAAGCTAGTTGCACTCTGTACTCAAGATTCTCTGATTGAATGTTGTGTAAAAAGAAAACAGAGATGAAAAATGCCTTCAAAACAGGAAATGGGGAACCCTGAACACCTTTTTAGGGGTGTTGTATTATCTAAAAGATTTTTAAAACATGTACTATAATTACTTCACATTTATTGATGGCATGGCATGGCCGAGTGGTTAAGAGCACAAGACTCTGAAGTTTCTGATCAGCAAAGTGTTGGTTTGAGTCCTGGTAAGGGCACTTTTGTCCCTGAGCAAGATACTTTACCATAATGCTTTTCCTTCAGATAGGACATTAAGCAGTCTCGTGAACTAGGATTGGTAGTGCACGTAACAGATGGAAGAGTAGGGGTTAACCCCAGTGTTTCTTGTTCATATAGCAAGCACAATTATTTACAGGTTTCCTCAGGCAAAACGCTACAGTGATAGAAGTTCAATTGTGAGGCATCCTTGGTTTCATCACCAGAAATATTTAATAATAATTTTTAGATCATTAATGTTTACAGTGTAGCTCAAAGAGTTTTGTTTCTACTTCCCCAAGGTGCAGACATTAAACCTTGTACGGTTGTAGCTCTACAGGCCCATATGTTAAAATTACTTGACGAGGCCCAGCAGGCCCTAGTGGCGATTTCAAAACCAGTAATCCCAATGTTTTCTAAACAAAGAATGCTCTTCACTTCCTGTTTGCTGCACCAAGAATGGAAATAATATTGACTGGATTGAGTTTACTTTTACCTAGATAAACCATCTCTGTCATGTCTGTTTGCTGCCAGTAGAAATCTAAGTGAGCTTAGTGAGATGATAATTTACCAAAACAAAAATGATTTGAGCTAGTTTTTCTAGATTTACAGGGAAAGATATACAACTGGTAATCACTCTTGCTTAGAGGTACAGCAGCTTTCGATAGTATAAAGCATTTTGAGAATCATTCACTTTGAATAAAATGTGGCTATGAAAAAATATATCAGTTTTTATGCCCCAAAATTTGAATATGAGAAACGTTACTGTCATATACGTTTCTCAGACTGTGTATCGCTCTGGAATTTTGGCGATATCTCAAAAACACGACCACCTTTTGAAATGAAGTTAGTTTTATCGTATATACATGTATACATTTATACAGGATTAAAACAATAGAAAAGTTCCAAAAACCAAATAAAGGAGGGGGATTAAAAAAAACATAAACCTAAAAATAAGAATAGCCTTTCAGCCAAAGTAATCAATTAGCCTTTAAGAAAGACTAATTGTGAGTCTACTACCACATTTGCATTTATACCAGAGGTAATTTTGGTTGGGTTTTTAGTTTACACACATAATTCTCAACAACTAAAAATCAAATTTCAAAAAATACTACTGACTGCTGGAGATGCTTAGCAATCCGAATTTTATCAATCCCTGTCAAATGAAATAGAACTTTGGTGTGGACTACATTTTATCATTATTTCATATGGAAGTATTGAACTTATAAAATAATCCAGCGGGATAGTGAAAAACCCAAGTAACAAACACAACTTTAAATCACAAATGTCAACAGTATCTGTGCATCTGTGCATCTGTGCATCGGTGATAATATTTTCCTTTGCAGTTTTTACATGCGTAGAAGTCTCCAAGTGTATTTTTATTGCATGAGGTGAGTGACATTCAATCGTAGGGGATACTATTCCTTGGTCACATGCCTTTCTATAAAAGAAAACGCACGACATTGACGAACACAGCAGGTCTAGAATTCAGCCTGAGAGGCTAACTTGATGTCATTCGATAAAGGCTACTGGATGGAGTAAAGCAATACAGCTATCTTGTAGACATGGGACAGAGATTCTTCTTTTCCATTCGTTTCACAGTAATCATTTTGAATTTTTTATTTCTTGCTGCTATCAAAAATATTCCTTAAAAGCTTCCGGCGTAAGTGTAGCAAAATATTACCATGTAAACCAGGACGACAGGGATTTATTATTATATAAATTTAAGAAGACATCGCGTACTTTGTTTATTGTCATTTTGTTAAATTATTTGATTGTTGAAGTCAGCTCTGATTGGTATTGTTATTGTAAATGATTTGCAACAAATTGTTGCTTTGAAAATGTTTATTTACCATTAAAAGTATTTTTTGTACACTCATTTCAAAACAAGCAGTCACACACAAAAAATGCACATAAAAGCTGTTAGTTTCTTGATGTCGAAGTCATGAAGAAATATCAGAACTCACGATTTAAAACAGGTAATTGTAACTTTATTTCCAGAACCCAACAACTAAATCAAGGAGCTTAAAAGACAAGAGATATCTGTCTGAAGAAATATAAACCTTGCAGAGATATTTAAAGCCCCAAACGATGGACAATAGAAAAGATCTTTCTCTAATATGTTCAGAACATTTCATCAATGCAGTCTTCACTATGGAAGGGGGGGGGGGGGGGTTTCACTTCATACAAGCATACAAAGTGTTACATGAAAGAAACCTGCTATATTTGGTTAAATCATCACACGGCCTTGTTGACTGGATTCTCAGGTGTCTGCGTTACCCTGGCAACAGTACTTACGTAAGTGCCCTTTACAGGTTCTTTGGTTCCATCAACTTGGCTTATTCATTTAATTGTTTCAGAACCAGACGGTTGAATTACATATTATTATATATATACAAAAAGTTAATAAAAGTTCAGAAGCACACAAAATAAAAATTGGAGACAAAAAGCAGAATAAAAAAATATAAAAATTGAAGTGAATTTGGCGGATGTAGAAATACTGCGAATACTTTCTTACCTTGAGTAAGTTGACCAGGAGTTTGACAGCCCCTTGAGCTAGGAGCCTCTCTCTGCATTCAGGCCCGTCACCAGCAAGATTACCCAAAGCCCAGCTACACTGGTCCTATTGGAGAAAAGAGATTCAAATGTAGCTAAAACAGTACAGGTGCTGCAACCAACAACTCACTGGGTTGTGGGTTCGAATCCCAACTTCACCATCTCTTTAATAAAGAATTACAAAAATAATTACAAGATTTTAAACAATGCAATTTAGGTAGGTAGCTAAAACAGTGCAGTTACAGCGAATTGACTGCAATCAACAACTTAGTGGGGTGAAGGTTCGAATCCCAAGCAGACTGTCTACTTCAGTCTCTTTAAGAGGTATTTTTATGCAAAAAAAGTACCATATTATTTGATTAATTTATGCATTTTAAAATCATCATGTTGGAAAAAAAAATTATGAAAGAGAGAGAGGGGGACTGGTGCCAGTCTAAGATGTATAAGTAGGAATGGATACAACTTTCACAAATTGAATGACATGACAATTTATTTTTGTCTCTCTCTCTCTCTAATCGACCGAGGTTGGAATCATGTTGAGATTTGCCCATTCATTCATTTACTTTTCTTTCAAATTAAATATTTTTGTCATAGACTTCTATCACAAGAAAAAGCTGTAAACATGACTACAGAGGGAGCTATTTGCAATGCATTTGCAATGCATTTGCAGCTGACAAAAAAGTTTAGGTGAACAAGAGAGGGAGCTATTCACAAAACAAGTCAATGTTTGGTTGCACCAATTGTGACTTATCACTATCTCTGTCTTTGGTCGTCCAAAATTTGATAACTGCTATCGATTACAAATAACAAAAACAGCCAGAAATTTTTTGTCTTTAAAGAGTCGTTCACTTGTTGAGGGAACAGTGTAACGTGGTGATCCATTATTTGAAATTGTTTTGTTGTAATCATGTTTATGTGTGACTGGTTGGCTGCTGGTGAATTCAATCTAATTTAAAGAGTTTTTTTTATAGAGAGAATGAATTAAGTTTTGTGTGGCTATGGCTAGAAGGCTGTGTCATCATGCATTGAAGTAGAAGAAATCCTTAGCAACAGTCATAGCCAGAGCCGTAGCCGCCAATTTAGATCCGGCCTCATTTATATGATTAGTACACAATATTGAAAGACAAAGTGAGCATGAGTTTCAGCAGCATAAAAGGTTTCTCATCACAAAAAGGACCCAAGAAGTGCCTCAAGTTCTGATGAATTTGTCTTAAAGGTATCCAAATTGGCGATAGCAGCTACGGCTTCAGCTGGATCGCCTGCGCCATTATGCATTGAAGTATAGGACGTCCTTAGAAACACCCTTAGCAACATTAGTAAACATAGCTGAGTTACACCGATCCAGTAGGCCACGCCCCTAGACAAATTGACCAATCACAACGCGTGATTTAAGGTCCGACAAATTGCCGCCATTTTGTCCGATAAAATTCTGATTTGTTTGTATTGTTTACTACACACATTTCGTTGAATTTACTTTTGTGTCATTTGTTCAAGGCTATTCTTTTATAAATTTGATTTTTCTCCTTAACCATGGTCAAGCGGTGTTCATATCCTAGTTGAAGTTCCTACTCCCGAAACCCTGACAAGAGAGGGAAAGTATTTTTTTGCCCATTTCCGAAGCCGAGGTAAGACAGAAAAAAAGTAGTATCCGCTGGGTTAGTGTGTGCGTGTGGTGGGCCGAATACTCATCTGGCTGTGTACAAATCCACAACGATGTGCCACACACGCGACACGTTCGGTCAGTGCTAGGCAGTTGCTATGGTGGGCGTGGCCTACTGGATCGGTGTATTCGGACACAGCCTTAGTTTGTTACAGGATAATTACATCAATACATCAGTGTATTTTTTGTTGTTGACAAAATGTGGAGTTGTGGGGTAGGATTTAGTTTGAAACATCGTTCCAACAACCTAAATTTATCAGTCCGCGACTGCTTTTTTTGTCAGTTCGTGACTGCTAAGAAAAACAAGAACAAATGGTGATAATTTTGAACTGTCAGACATACCTTGTTTTTAACTGATATGTTAAAACAACTTGCATTTTCTTTCAAATGAAATAACACCTGGCGAAACTATTTCACTGGATACTTGGGAATATGTTCTTTCTCTTTCAGTCAAGTAAGTTTCTTTGTAGTAACTTAAAAGTACATTTTGTTCATGTCTTCAAATGATGTAACAAAATTCTGCCACTTTGTAAGTTGATGTTGAAAACAATTAGATAAATTACAAACTGCCTTCTCAGCCGCCTCCAAATCCTGGGTGCATTCTCAATGCTCATAGTATCGTTGTCACCTAACTAACTCAATCGGAATACATAAATACACCCCGATCAGACTCTTTGTTACCCAGTTAGGATATCACTGATCCCCAATCAGGAGATCCTAAGGCGACAACGACACCTCCTGCACCACTGACCTGGAGTACAGCATTCTGGCCACCGAGGAACGTGACAAGATAAGGGGCAGCGTGTTGCAACGCCAGCATACAGTGTTTATAATCACTGGCTGAGAAGTTGGTGATGCAGCAGGCCGCCTGGAGCTGAAGGGCTGGGTCCTTGCCACTCAGTAGCCCCACCAAGGCATTGAATGAGTTGTCAACGCTGTAAATTGAAGGGATTGGACAGCACTGGTCAAATAAAGTATGCACAATTTTCAAAAGGTCACTCACAGTGCAAATGCATAAACCATCATCCTAAAAAACATTCCCACTTCAAGCTTAATACAAAATTAAAATTTATTTCCAGTTAAACATAACACTTTGAAGTACACACACTCGCCAAGCACACACATTATGCTAAAAAATATTTTGCTCAAAGTAATCAAGTGCACACAACTCTTGCCACGAAGTAACATAACTAATAAGCCTAAAAAGTGCTTGGCACTTTGAAGAGTAGGAAGCAATTTACTAACCAGTTGGACTCTAGCCGTGATTTCATGCAACTGTATGTACAACTCCACTCATGCAACAGTTATTGTTTAAAGGTGTGCACAACTCACACAATAAATATTACGCAAGTCGACTTTAACACTTGCTTAAAGTTTTGTGAAATTGGCTGCAGAACTTTGATAGAACTTAAGACTGTAGCTTTTTTTGGAGTGGCATTTGTCACTGTTAATGGGAAACACCACTTTGGGGTTATGCAACCAACTTTGTAAACGTAGGCTACAGCGTAGAAAGTATCAAGTGCAGCTCGATACATCAAAATTACCCTTTCTATTACACAAGAGCAACTTAGCAGAGGTCCCTTGCTTTATTTTAGCATGGTTGTAAAAATTGTGTGAAAGGAATAGGCCTACAATGTTTGGACTGTCCAAGGTTCCTTTTAAAACTTCTCAAACATTGCTAAATTTTGTCAGTGATCTTGACCTACGACAAAATCTTCTGCAAACGGAAGTTTTGACCGAGGACATTAGTTTTTTTTTTTACTTTGGGCGTGTGGAAGCTTACCAAATCAATCATGCTAGATGACAACAAATAAACAATCAGCACTTGTAAAACTTGTAGCAAGTGACCATTTGTTTTGTCGTGTGAACAGAGCTTTAGTCTTCCTTGAAGATCTTTAGACAAGCCTGCTCAAGCTCTGCATTGACTTACCCCAAGAAAGCATCAATAAGTGCACTCCCCTGAGCAAACATTCTCTTGAGCTTCTTTAGCTGGCCAAGTTTATCTCCTCCTGGTTTCTGGATTGCTTTGGCAATCTTGCATACCTAGAAAGTCAATAAAACAAAGGCTATTATTCAATGACATGGGAAAACTTTCAGATTTTAAAGTTTACTTTCCAAGTGATCTTTATTCAGGTGAAGGCACCCAGATTAAAATCATCAGATAAACTTTGGACCAGTGCAGGTCCCGCCCATATAGAAACATCAGGCAGCCTGAGGTGCCACTTCAAAGTTGTTGATGGCTACTTTTCATCAAAACACTGTAATCAGTTCACCCATGGAGGAGCATAAATCAGCTTTCTTTAGCTTCTTAATTATTGATTTTGTTGTTTATTTGCCTGTTGCATTGCCCTTCATGTTTATTGACCACCTGTTGTTATAACCTAACTTTTCATTAATGTATTTTTCACTTGATTTTTATCCGTCTTCTTTTCTCTGCGCCTTGAACATCAAATTAAGATTGATTTGGCGCTTTACAAAAAAGAATTTGTATTGATTGTTACTATTAAGAATCCCTCTCAGTTCTGATTACTGACCCCATTTTCCCACCTGTTACCATTCTTTTAATTCTCTCTGTATTTCTTTTTTCCTGCTTTTTTGTACCCTTAAACCTTTTGAGGGTGTACCATCCTATTTGTATAAAACCAGATTTATCAGTTACCAATTTGTTTGTCTTTTGCTTTTATACTACCTCAATCCTTTCATACTTGCCCATCTAATCTTTATTTACCAGGTGCTATCATTTTCTTTTGATTATAAGCCCCAATTTGTTTCTCTACCCCGACTGCCCCTCCATGGTTTTCTTGCAAATGTCTTGAGAGACCCTCCTCACCTGATCTATGGTATACTCTTCCTCTGCAGGTTCACTGTCCAACCTCACCCTCTTAGCATCTACATGATGATGTCTCCTCTGCTTCCTTAACCCTGCAAGTTATCCATGGAACCCAATTGAGATTAGTGCAACCCCTTACAATAAACAACAACTTTTCTTTGTCTTGAAAGGGAGCCTGAATGATTTACTTCTTAAAATTAACTTTGTAGGCAGAGGGAAGAGGGACTTTAGACTTTCATCTCAGATCCATTATAAATGTAGTCTTGGTGCAAGACGTTCTTGTTGAGTCAGTAAAACCATAAAACCATAGGGCCTACATACACTCAACACTACACACGTTGCGACTATTCCACCGATAGAGGGCGTTCTCTGGAAGCCGCGAACCCGTCAGCAACTTGTGTTGAGTGCAATGTGGTGGTGATCTGGAAGTTTTCCCAACAGCGCCCGCTATTGTTCGATAGTAATGTGCGCGGCGCGTAGCGCTTAATCGTGCTAATGAACAACAACGTCTTGCACCAAGACTATTATAAATGATGACTCAGTTACACTTAGAAATTGCACTTTGGAATCTTAGCTTAGGCCTGTTGGCTTAAATTTGTGAATGGTTTCATTTCAAATTAGGCAACTAGGAAGGAATGCCCCAAACAATTCCTAATTGAAAGCAGAAAAGAGTGGGTTTGCAACTAAAACAAGTTTTAATCAAAGTACTTTTTATTTTTCAACAGCCGTTTAACATTTAGATTAACTTTGTAATTTTTTATTTTTTTCAATTTTAAATCTTGTACCAAACATACAACCATTCATTGATAAATTGTTCTCTATAAAAACATATGATACAACAAATAGGACTTAATTGTACTAAAGACACTGAGTGGATGACATCTTGAGACCAAATTGTCTGCTTTTGCCAAAAAATCAAATATTTACTTCTACTTGGAGAGGGGACAATGGGAGAAAATAGCAGCCAGCTCTGCCTCAAAAGCCGAGTTCTTTCATTCCTGTCTGCTGCAACCTCCAAAACTCCTTAAATGCCACCGTGACCACTGTTGAGGAATTTGGATCTTTGGGTCTTGTGGGGAGGGGGGGGGGGGGGGGGTAAGCAGATCAAAGATCTAAAATTTTAGTTATTATTTCTTTTCTTATTGGTGACATGTTCATAAAAGTACAATACATCCTCATTTGTATGATGGCTGCACAAACGACGCAAGAATTCACAGAAGGAAAGTTGTATCAATCTGTTTCGGTAATCTCACTGAAGTCAGTTCTGCGAAATTTGAGTCAGGTTTTTTCTAGAGTAGACCCTTTCAAAACTTCCCACTAATTATCAACTTCGTAGTTGGAGACTTCAATCAAGTTCTTGTCTGGATCTCTGAAGTACACCGACTTGATGGGTCCGAGGGCACCAGTCCGCATCACTGGTCCCTCTTCAATAGCAACACCACAGCTTACAAGATGGCGCATCACATCATCCAATGATGTTGTAGTGATCAGACATACATCAGCTGAACCAGGTGTAGGGTTCGAGGCCTTTGGCTCAAATTCTTTGCCCAGCTCATGAAGATTGATCTTCTGCTGGCCGAAAGACAGAGCCTTGCGATTTCCCTTGAACATCACTAGCTTCATGCCAAGAACTTGAGTATAAAATATTATTGAGTCATCAATGTTTCTTACAGTCAGAACCAAGTGATCAAGTCGTTCTATGACAATCCCTTGGCCAGTAGCTGAGGATGTCATCTTGTTGTATGTTGTCCTTGTTCTCACACTGATATCAAAGTTCATAAATCTCTTGAGTGTTTTGTCAACTTGTCAAGTGTTGTTGTCAAACATTCAAAGCTGATTCACTAAATATACATACAATTTGGTAAAATCCTATGCTTTAAGTACAGGCAAAACCCTTCAAATGTCATCAATGTTGCCTACATATAATTTCAGATGCCCCACTTTTTGACTCCCCATTGTGTAAACAATATTTTGTGTATGCAAAGCTGTTTTCAATAACGCCTTTGTTGGGGGCGCTGTTCCCAGCTCCCTGCAGCAGCGCCGCTGCGCAGCTAGCTAGCCCGCGCCCCTTGCGATCGAGGTACTGCAAAACAAAATCACGAGAAACAAACCTCAATAACTCAAGTCAAGGTCAACGTCACCAATGGAGGAAGGCATTTTTACTTACCAACTTCTTCTTGCCTTCTTCTCTGCCTCAGGTTATAAACATTAGTTTCCGTATGTTTTAATTGTTTATACTGATCTTGACGATCCATTTTCTTCAAGGTTCTCAAAGTATGTGGAAAATACTTGGGAGTTTTCCCGAGGATCTTCAGCTAAAAATTGTCAAAATTTACGATCCAAATGCACGTACGCCCTTCCATGTGCACAAACCTAAAATATCAACAACCTCTCTCAATGATTTTAAGTAGCGCATTGAGTAGCAATTATTTAAAACAAAAACTTGAGACTATCGATTAAATAAGGAAAATAAATAATATGGATCAGGAAAAATAAATTGCATGAAAGGTTAAGTAAACTGGTTAAGTTTTTTATTAGATTTTCGCTAGATCTGAGCGAGGTTAAAATCAGAAGAGGGCGCTATCTCCCGCGAGTTCTCGAAAGTCGAAATGGAGAAATGGCAAATAATTTCTCCTGGATTTAGTGAACAAATGTTGTTGCAATGTTATGAAAGTTCATATTTCTTCAATGTAAAAATCCAAGAAATTATGACAAACCTTTGATATGGTTTAAGAAGGATATACAGAGTTAACTGTTGCTACTTTAATTTTTCTGGTCAGCGCAGTTGTTTTATCATGGTGAGTATCGTATTCAAGTTGTCAATAATTGTTTAATTTATTTCCTTTGAAAATGAATCATATAGAATATAATTTAGAAATTAAAAATAAACAACTTGCTTTCATCTGGAGTAAATCATTTATCCTGCAATGCCACCACTTTAATCTTTATCTCACTTAATTTTTAGGTGTAATTTATTAATATTAATAATCCTTGTTGTAACTTGTAAGTTGTATTAATATAGTACCTGTCCAGAAAGGTTGACAGAATTTCAATGTATTCAGAGAGCAGAGAGGCACAGACACTTGGTGGTCTTGACATGACAACACTGCTTGCTATACACTCCATTTTAGGTCCTTCGGGCATGAGTGTGTGTGCGAAGAGAGATCCATCCGGGCGATGCAAGGAGAGCTTGAATTGTCCCTTTTAAAGGTCTAAATTTAGCGTTTTAGTTAGCTACCAATTTTTCACGAGGAATAAAATAAAAAGGGAAATGAAGTTCACTAAAAAATCAAATAAATCGCTTAGAAAGTGGTGGCAGGATAATTGAATTTTTCCCTAGTCCCATAAATATTGCCATTACGCTGGACTCAAGAACATGAAGAAGAGGAGGGAGTCCAGCGTATATTGGCACTATTTATGGGGCTACTTTCTAGCTATTTATGGGGCTACATTTGTGTGTGAATGTGTTCAGTTGGCTTGGGTTATTCTACATTTTAATCAAATTATTATCTTGTGAATTAAAAAATAATATAGGCTAAAATAACTTAATATAATTATTACTAAGAAGTGTGGAGTTTGAATTGATCATTAACAAAAAATGCTTTTGTTTTACACCTATTGGGCCTAAGTTTTAATTATTTTTTGAAAGTTATAAATCGATTTTTCAGGCCTTACTCAAAGACCTCAAAAGTTTGTAAACGTCTGAAAAGTTCAGAAAATGAAATCACTACTCAAGTGGTATTGTGAGATTCTGACTGGATAGATTGTTCGATCATTATTTAATTTGAATTCATTTGCCTTGCTGATCCAATGTTTTGTTTTTTGTTCCACAAGTTTTGTTTTAATCATAATTTTGATCAGTGAGTCTCAATCAATTTATTTGCAAGAGTAGTCAAGGGGACAAAGGAGATGCCTTCCTATCCAAGAATCATTTACCAGTAGCTCGCTCCTTCAATGTTTATTTTGCTATGATTTACAGGTATGTATCAAAATCATGTCCTTGGAATGACCTTGTGACGTATTGAGGTCACGGTGTATTAATGTGCTGTGCATATAAAGTAGTACCTTCACAGTGCTGAGCAGTCGATTTACACAAACTTCAAATGTTCTTTTCAACAGTCTAAAAAGCGAGGCCTCAGCTTAGAGGAAAAGAGACAACGGATGATGGAGATTTTCTTTGAGAGGGTAAATTATCTTTGAGAAGTTATAATCACTAGTCTTGAAAATAAACAGGATTTGTACTAATTAAAATGAAAAACTATCTTGTTTTATGTTGACACATTTTGATGAAGACTCATTTCTCTTTTCATTCATAAGTCCAATAATTAACATTATAATACTTTTACAGAAAGAAGTCTTCCAGCTGAAAGAATTGGAGAAAATTGCACCAAAAACTAAGGGAATAAGTGAGTACTATTGTCTGAGAGAGTGACCAAGATAAGCAAAGAACTCCTTTGAGACATCTAAGATATTTCAGAAGTCACCTGAGCACAATCCAGTGGCCTGATATGTCTGAAGTACCCTAGGCCTTGACAATAGGCTAGAAGTACCCTTGCACTGACGCCGCACATGGCTAGAACTATAAGGTTCATTCCGCCAGAGACGATAGTGGAACAAACCTCATAGTTCTAGGAGTGAAGTCCGCTTATGGTGTGCCATTTTGGAAGTCAAATTACTTGTAAAGATGTGCTCGCCTTAATGCACACTGCATGCACATTGCACAGTTAATGGCAAGAATTATTGTGAGTGATACACATCGGTTTGTTTTGGTCAATACCTACCATTGGTTTGGCTGTGCAGTACTGAATACAAATCAAGTATAGCCTGCCGTTAGGTTTGTTTTGGTACTGGGAAGGTTCACCTTAATCTTTTTAAGCATTTGGGCTTTGAATTATTTCCCTATAGACTGTGCAAGTCTCGCGCGCATTCGAACTTCCGGGACCATAGTGGTCCCAACCATATGGAGTTTTACGTGGGCGAGATTTTGTTTCGTCAATTATTTTAGTTTAACGTAGTTTATGACCTAGAAAATTATACATGTTGTTGGGAATGTAATACTAAGTGATAACAAAATATGAAAGTAAAACCAATTCAACAATATAACGAAGAAAACCCGAGAATTAAACTTGACCTCAGCTTCCGGTTATTGCACAAAATTAAGAATTTTGTGCTCACCTCCGATCATAAAACTTATGTAAAAGCTTGTTTTGGATGCGGTATTATAATCGCCAGATGCTGTAATTGCAAAGCAAACCCTTTTCATTGCAGTCTATGGTGTTGAGGCGTCGGCATTCCTCTTTAAACTGCGATACGGGTCAATTTAAAACCCGTTTGACCTTCACGAATCTGCGTAAGGGGTTTCTAAAAAGTTAACATCAAAAAAGCATCCTTGTCCCAGAGTTTTAATTTGTTTTTAATAATAATTAACACACTTTGGCGTATTTTTTTAAAAAGCTAAAACTAATTTCATAAAATTGTAATAATTTATTTTTGTATATCATGAGATATAATTTAAAACAAAGATTTGATTTCAGAAATAAAAATGTTCTTCGTTTGACGTGTTTTCTCGTTCGGATACGCGCGAGACTTGCACAGTCTATTATAAATTATTTGATATTGAAAATCAACATTCAACTTTTGAATTTTAGTTAAAATGGAAACCTACCTAAGCATGTTTGATTAGCTAAGATAAGCAGTATGAAATTTCTCAAAATCTTTCAAAACCAAGGGAAGGGTTGTCAACGGCTTTGTGGATGTTGAGGTAACCTTTTTGTATTCAAAAGTCAATTACTTGTCCCGCTTGTTCTACCTCTTTTAAAAACATAAATCCAAAATAGTCAGCATGGATTTTTTTTTAAATGGAACACCGCAATTGAATAACTTTTTAGATTTGAGAAATCTCATTAAATTAGTTTGAAGGTAGAGTCATTGATTGGTGAACACTTGAAACATTAGTGACCATAACAACTTACTTGGTGAGAAGCACTGCAGCTGTTGGTGTTTGTGGTGTGTCGTGGCCGAGCGGTCTAGGTCACCGGACCTAAGCTCTAGTGTTTTCAGCAGCAGAGTGTGGGTTCGATACCCGGTCATGACACTTGTGCCCTTGAGCAAGGCACTTAACCATTACTGCTTCGTAAAAAGTTGGGAAGGTAGTGCATTCTGCTCTACCAGACAGGCTCCTAGTGGATGATACCCATGCCTACATACTTAAGGACTGTGAAGGGGGTAATCCTGTTTCAGCCCCAGGAGTAGGAGGCAACGTGCCCCTGGTGTCAATTGATTTGGGTCGATAGCCCAAATCAGTTATGTGTAGCCCTCACCTTGAGTGGCCGTCCGTGGCCTTGTGAGTTAGGCGATATCTCATAAAAAATAAAAAAATAAAAAAAGTACAAACTATTTTGAGAAAGGATTCCCTTCGAAGTAATATGATTTGGATAGTTATTCACCGCAAAACATTTGTCCGTGTGGCCAGAGATGCAGTTGATACCCCCTGTCACCTCGCTAAGCGGGGATGGATTCAACGTTCTTGCGAAAATACTGTGACAGGTTTTTTGCTGTTTTCTCAGCAAGTAGACACTGTATTCAGCTAAAACTTTCACGTGTGACTTTTATTGTATCTTTCTTAAGGGCCTATAGTTTTGCCTGTAAATCAGCATTATGTGGACAAAAACCAGTTTATGAACCTACCTTTAAAAGTTATGTAATGAGAAATGATGTTTTTTGATTGCTAATTATTTTTCAGCCTCCATGTCTGTGAAGGATGTTCTTCAGAGTCTAGTAGATGATAATATGGTTGACTCCGATAGAGTAGGCACCTCCAACTACTTCTGGGCCTTCCCAAGTAAAGCCAGTAATGCTGTGAGTTTAATCTTTAAGACTAAAATCTGCACTCTGAGGTCGTGTCTGAAATGGCGGCTATGGCTGTGGCTTGATCGTCATGTGAACAAGCATAGGATGCGCATAGCAACAGTTGTAGCTGCAGCCGCCAATTCAGACATGGCCTCATTTACCTTTACCAAGTGGCCATCTTGTTTTGGGTATCATTAAAATCAATGATATCAAAGTGAGGCTGAAAGGTGAAGTATTCTGGTCCTTTTTAACTGAAAGAGAAATACTTTCAATGCATACACGTACAAGTACCTTGACTCACATAAGGCAATCTCCGATAAGAAATTTCCGATCTGGGTTGGTTGGTTGGCTTGTGTGTAAAGCACTTGCCTTTCACTGTGTGGCCCTGGTTTGATTCCCAGCCAGGGCCATATGTGAGAAGAGTTTTACATTGATTCCCTCCTCTGCCACAAGGGTTTTTGTCTGGCTCGTCCGGTTTTCCTCCACGCGGAAAAATCAAACATTTTCGATTTCAGGCTGTGCTCCGTGGCAGGCTTTTAGCCAGGATTTGAAAACAGGGTGTCAAAATTTGACTGGATTAAAAAACAGGGTGTCAAATTTTGGGGGGCAACTCGTCTCAGCTGTCAGTTCTGACATTTAATTTGATCCCCTTGTCGGTAAACAATGAATGGGAAATCAGTATAAGATAAGTTGATAAATTGTATCTTGCTGAAAGTTACCTTTCTCTGCAGCTGGCAGATAGTAACAATTACAGTGTAAATGGGATGTGGGGGAGCGTTTATTTTGCTTACAATTTCAGGTATTCAGACGTATTAATTTTGTAGTGTATACAAAAATTTACTTGGCCGAATAAACAGGGGGTCTTCAGGGGCGTCCGCAAGTTTTTCAGGCCCTCCAAACATAAAATAGGACGTCTAAAAGACATCCGGACGCATTGCTGGCTAATACCTTGCTCCATGGTCGATGTGGCTGGCTTCCAAAGGCACCCTTGCATGTTGGCTTGAAAACAATGCAGCCACTTCCTTCGCTATTCAGCTTCTCAGTGAGTAAGGATGGTTAGCCTCCCAAATTAATATTACTATCGATAAAATATCACAGAAAGTTACACTTAAAAATATTTTTGGTCACATGGTTAGACCTTTATCATGGGGCATCCATCTTATATTTCTGCCATTGAAATCAGAGTAACCAAAGTGAGGCTGCAAGGGTGAATAGTCTGATGCATTTTTGGTATAGTTTTGAATCAGTATACATTATTAATATTGCACACAAGGGACTTGACAAACATGGTGTCAACATGATAAATGTCTATGGTATAAAAACTCTATTGTGGTTTTTTTTGTTACAGAGAAAAAGAAAACTGACGGATTTGACGAGCCAGCTTGAAGTGAGTGAGAGAAAGAGAACAGCAACAAAGAAACTCATTGTCAAGGCAACCGAAGGAAAAGAACATACTGTAAGTACTCTCAAAATCTTGACTGAAATGGATTGTTCTCTTAATTTGTGCTGCGATGCTGCTAGTCCTTCCATGTTTTTTCTTTTATTTCTATGTGTTGTCTGTAGTTTGAGTTGACAAAAATGCCTTTTTGGTTTTTGTGATGTTTCTTTGTGAATCGTTGAGAGCAAATAAGAACTCACTCTGCGGCAGTGAAGTTAATAATTAGAAGTCCCCTCGATCCACTAAGCGAAAGTAGTAGTTAGTCCAAGCTGATTTCCTACCCCCCGCCCAGCCAGGTAGTAGTTAACAAGCAGGATAGTTCCTTTCAGAACTAAGTGGTAGTCTCCTGAATTCAGATATTTACTCTTCGGCAGTAGAATAAATTGCAAGACAAGATTTCGAAAACAAATCTCCTCAGTAAATATATACACGTGGTGTTACCGCAAACTGAGTATAGACCTTATGCATTGACGTCACCAAGCCGCCATCTTAGAGGTAAACTGATGATGAAACAATGGAAACGCGCTGATTTGTACGCGCGGCGCACAAGACTGGCCAATGAGCATCTTCCTTTTGACCTCTAGGTGAGGGCGCCCTACTCAAATGACGTCATATGCATAAGGTCTATACATTCTTTGTGATTCTTTTCAAGATGTGAGTGTGCTCAATATCAATGCTGGTTTAAAAAAAAGATTACCAGTTTATTGTGTAAATGTTGCTAAAACCAATTTTGTTCACTAATGAGCAATATAAGTTGGGCCTGAGTGGTGACTGCCTCTCGATTTCCAAAGTGTCTTGTCTCCCTCAACTGTTTTTGCCTCCAATTCACGAAAGAAGGGAAGTAACAATCAAGGCATTAATCTTCATAGTTATCTTTTTCTTTCATTTTTTTTTTGATTTTTTTTTATCTGTCATGCATCCACAAATCATGCGTAGGATGATAGAACAACTCTTTTGGAGACGCTGTCGGAGAAAGGGCAGGAGAACAACAGGTTAAAGGTCGAGTTAGAGAAGTATCGAGAGTGTGACCCTGAAGTTCTCGAGGAAGTCAAGAAACAAACAGCAGTTTCCAGGGAGGCAGTGAACAGGTGGACAGGTAGATTGATGTTTATATATTAAATCTCTACACCTGGGCCCAATTTCACGGCTCTGCTTACCGTAAGCAAAGAATCAGCGCTTACGGAAGCAGGGAATTCCGCGCTAACGTCAAGCGTATTTCACGGGTTAGCAGGGAATTTTTGCTTGTGCGCGTGCGTTGTCTACGTTACTAGGCTTACACTTCTAGCACAGAATTTCGGCGCTTGCTCGGTAAGCGGAGAATGGTGATGGCAAGCGCCGAATTCGGCGGTAAGCAGAGCCATGAAATTAGGCCCCGATGCTTTGAAACCCCATAGAGAAAGGACCACCTTTCTCTATGGAAACCCCTATGTTCTGACACCCGCAGTGTGTTTTCCTAATCCTAATCCACACCCTATCCCAAACCTTAATCCCAACCCTAAATCACGATGAGGTTTTTGAACATAGTGTTGTCAGAACATAGGGGTGTCGGGATATATAACAGTCACCCCTGAGATTGCATACAACCTTAAAAGCTGTTTAAAAATAGGATTTTTCTACAGGAAAATAAAACTAGGAAGAACAAAAAAAGTAAAAAAAAGAAAAACTACTGTTAAGATAAAGAAAAAGGCATTCAATTTGATTATGCTATTGGGGAGGGGGTGTTACTATGAATGTTATATTAATGTTATATTAATGGTCATGGATACTTCTATTCACAGAAACATTTAGTTAAGAACAACTTCGGGAGGGGTCTTAAAAAGCTGTACAATCATACACATTTTGAAAACAGCATCTAACCTTAAACATGAACAAATTTGCCAATCTGTTGGACGTTTCATTATTTTGTTGTTTTTTTTCTCTTTCTTTCCTGCAGACAATGTCTTTTCAATCAAGTCCTGGTGTAAGAAGAAATTCTCCATGGAAGAGAAGACAATTGACAAACACTTTGGCATTCCTGGAGACTTTGATTATATTGACTGATGTAAAAAGACTATTCAAAGCTGACATGATGGAGTTTTTATGGCCCTTTTCAAAGTTTCGGCTTGGGCTCCGCCTTAGGCACCTTCAGCCTGTATGAAACCCCTACCAAAATGGCACGTTTTCAAAATAACTAACGGAGCCGAAGTCGTGGTTTCAAACCGGGCTAAATTTCATAGAGCTGCTTAATGGCTGATTCTGTGCTTACGTTCAAGTTTCTATTTCATAGCGCTGCTAACCTGTGAAATACGCTTATGCTTAAGTAAATTTTTCTGCTACAGTTAGCACGAAAATTTGCTTACCGTTAAGCAGCTCTATGAAATGGGCCCAGGGCCTATGATTGGCAGGAATGTTGGGTTACACACCTATGTCCAAACATCCATAAGTTTTGACAGCCCTAGTGTACTTTCCTAATCCTTAACCCTAACCCTAGCATGTAAATCTCAATTGGGGGGGGGGGGGGGGGGGGGGGTTCGGAACATATGGGTGTCGGAACATAGGGGTTTCGGATTATAGAGCAGTCACCATTGGGAGACGTCATTCGGAATTTGACATCAAGAAACTATCAAGCTAGTACTTGATTTATATCAGCAAATATTTTGTCAGAACCACAATGGGAAACATTTGAATGCTAGTTGGCAGCAGATATATCAGGTATGCAGTTCCGACCATGCGCAGACACGATCAGTTGAACGTGTGTGTCCCCGTCCCCTCCCAATCCTTTTTTGAAGCCGCATCCCTTTTTTAACTTTGTTTATTTTCATATTTGTCCCACAAAAGACTAAGTTGTCCATGTCTTTTCTTTTCATCTTGGCACCATTCTTTCCAACTAGTTTAATTTACCCATTATTTTGAATTATAAGTTCTTCAAAGCCGGCAAATTTTTAGTCTGGCTCTTTCCTCCTTGAAAGAAATAAACAATAGATAGGCCCTCATCCTCCTCTTTTTGAAGAAAAAAAACCCCAGGATGATCAACTGGTGTATTTTTTTACATAGCCTTACTGAGAACAATGAGTTTACCTGGTTGTCTGCTGCCACCTAGTGTTCAGAAAGGACTCCCAGGGGGTGTCACAATTGAATTCAATTCAAACTTTGGTGAAGTTTGAAGTGAAAGTAATCAATGGGTGCAGAGGAAATCCTAAACTTCATAAACTAAAACAGACTGTTTTACGTTATTCTGTTATGCCCCAAAGTTTTTTATTTGTTTATTTTTTATTTCCAACAAAACAAATGGGGAGTTGGCAAAGAATATATACAGGAAAATTCTAAGAAACTCATTTAGGAACCTACAATCACAACATATACACATGTACGCCGTCCTTTACTTGTGTCGTCTGTTTTGCTCGGATGATATGTGATGTTATTTTGTCAATGCCATTTTAACAAAAACTTTAGGCCATGATATGATATTTTGAAAAGCTACAATTTTCAGTTTAAAACTTGTCTGTTTGTTTGTTTGTTTGTTTGTTTGTTTGTTTGTCTATTTTGAACAAAAAAATTTAAAATAGAATCAGCTGTTGCAGCATACCAAAGAACCTCCATGTGATGGGCTTACCAACCAAAAGGACCTATGGTATAAATGCAAAATTACAACACAGTTAATGTCGTGACCTTGTGACCCTAGCAGAGTCTTCCTCAAAGGTTAAATGAAAACATGGAGATACAGTGGAAGTGGAAATACATGAAAAGAGAGAGAGAAATGGGGAAAGAGGCAGAAAGCACACGGAAAAGTATAAATCATAAAGAAAAACCTATTTGATGTGAAATGGGGGTTCATTCAGAGGGAGTGATATAAGAGATACATCATCTTGTGTGGCAAGTCAACATTTACAAAAATGTATGTATGCAACAACGTTACAAAATATTAACATTTAATTATCTATTCAATTTTTCTCTGCTAAAGTTTGGGATATGTTGTCTGTTAATTCTGTTAAGATGGTTTGAAAACAAATGATTTCCCATGTTTACTCATTTTGCTTGAAAGCAGTAGTATTATAGTACTGAACATAATTGTCAAAATGTAAATACATTGTTGTATAAACAGTTGATAAACTTTTTCTAGTGTAAATAAAATACAGTTATAATAATGATGAAGTTGTCTGTTATTCAACAGTTGTGATGGAATGTTTGTTTATAATTATTTGAACTAAAGATGGTTTCTAATGTCATCCTGCACAAAAGGGTTATTGTCATTTTAAGATAACACCCACCCCCACTCCAACCTCAACCTCATCCCATAGCTTTTCAGACATTTGTGCTCCATATGTGGCATAATGGCCCCCTCCCCGCCCCCTCCCTCCCTCCTCCCCCTCCGCCCCCCCTTCCCTCCCTCCGCCCCCCTCTCCCTCCGCCCCCTCCCTCCCTCCTTCCTCATAATGTGTCTTCATTGTGTTCTGGGAATCTCAGGAATTCTTTAGAGGATTTCAGGTGGACGTACTTCTATCTTTTATACAAATTAGTGTGTTAAAGTATGTGAACATTTGGGGGACAACATCTGCCACATAATTGGGCATGGTATACTTTCAGCCCTGTCACATGTGGCAAGCAGTCGAGGTTCAAAAAAAGGAATGTCGTTTATGGGCTTCCGTAGACTCTTTTTAGCTGCTTGTGATTCTGCGTACCAGACTACTAACTGCTGTGTGTCATGAAACCGGAAGTCGCGCCATTTCAATGTTCATTCATAACGTATAGTAGGTGTTATTATAAAGTTAATCAAGATCAAGTATTTTTTGCAAGATTTGATACAAAATTCGTTCCAAAGGCCAACAATGATTTTAATTTTAAACTGAATGTTGATAATCGTAGTTTAAAATAATATTTATGTCTGATTATTCTTAAAACATGAACTTCAACTATACGTTGATTTCTATATTTAGCCGGGTTAAAAGCAATGTGTGTGACTCAAACTACAGTACGATTTGACGACTGACTGTAGTTTGCTAATCGTATGATGAGTAACACAGGTAGCAGTGACAGCTAGATTCCCCATACTGACAACAGATGTTTCACATTTGAGTAATCCTCATTTATCTTTGATATTTCTCGATGTTACGGTGGTAAAGTTAAGGAAATTTGACGGTCATGATGGCCGGTGTTTTTGACTTTGAGCTCAACGAGCCGGGAGCCCACCATGCACCGCAACAGAACGTGTCTGATGATGACACACTGGAGGTGGGTATTTCGTTTCTCAGTTTCAGAATTCAGATAATTACAACATTTAGTAGTCACAATCACATTATGACGATTTCATAATCATGAAATATTAAATTAAGATCGCTTAATTTAGTTGCACAATTTTTATTTGATAATTTTCCAAGTACAGAACAAGAGTATGGTCCAGAAATCACATGATCGGGACAGTTTCAGTTAGATTTATTTGTATTTCATTTTCAGTAGGGTCAGTAGGGCCCACGATCTAATTTTGTATATCTTTAATTGTCCCAAACAAATGACTTCAGAAAGTTATCTGGGGGAAAAAAGGGGGAGTGAAGCAAATACACTGTATTTTGTAGGTTATAAATATATTTCTTGTGTCGTGTTTCTAAATTCTTCTTTGTTGTTACACTTTCTTAACTTTCTTAACTTGGTACAACTGCAGTTAGTTTTTCAGAAAACCTGTGCTACTGTTACTGAGTGTTAGTGTTATTAAATATATTATTATTACAATGTATGTTGGGTGCAATCCGTCGCTCTTTGCGATCAGTCGATTGCGTTGCGCATTTGATCATGGCGGTATCAGTATACCCTGCTGCCACCAGTCGAACAAATTCACCACTCTGGAGTGGTGGGTTTGTTTTTGTAGGTAAGTCACTCTGAGATATCCTACAGAAAAATCAACCATCGGGCGACATGATTGACTGATCACGAAGATCAGCTTGTTGGGCCCAACATATGGAAATTATGCTCAATTTTGTTGTGGGATGGAATCGCATAATATTGTATTGTACTGCGGTACTAAGCACATATTTCTCGATATAAGAAATGCTCGCCATCCTGTGAGTGTGAAAAGTGTCCAGATTGTTGTTGAAGTACAAGTTTTCACTTTGACATAAAAAACAGTCCACCAGCCATCTCATTAAATTTGTAAACGATAACGATGTCTGTGAAAGTAAAGTGAATTAGGCCTATGCTACACGGTGTGATCCCTGTTGTGATCCTGGAGCTGAATTTCATAGTGCGGCAATCGGAAAGGAGTTTTCATTGGCCTGCAAAACACTAAGTACCTTGACATAATAATGGAGCTAATTCCAATGATAATCTGAAAAATACTTAATCATACAGGAATTACGATGTACACACATGTCACACTTCCCAGCAGATGGACAAATTTTGAACTTTTTGCCAATTTATTTTAGACTCACCCCTGCGCTCCATTGTGGACTGGTCCGATTATGACAGAGAAATGCACATGTTGGAAACCGGTGCAAGCTTTGTAACTTACACATGTTTCTACAGACATGGTCAGCAAAAATTTGTCCGGCTAGGAAAAGAACTTTTTTTCTCCCAAAATATTTATATTTAAATCTCTGACATGACATTTTAGATGATTTTTTTATTTACATATATATCAGCAGAATTTTTCTATTGGTTACATTGGTTACTGATTCACTGTGTCAAAGTAGTTGATAACATACAAATGTAGATGACTTAATGGCAACTCAAAATGTGAAACTTCTGGTGCTGTGCTGTTATTCAGAGACTTGTTGGCCTTTTTCAAAGTGGCCCTCAAAAATGCCTTACATAACAATGATTAATAGTGAGAGATAAAATTAATTACATGTAGTATAACTAACTAACAAGATGATCAACTTGTTTATCTTTCATATTTGCTACACAGGAGCAGTACCTCACAGCTAGCTCAGGCTCCTTACCAGAAGAGTAAGTAACATTCAAAATTAACCCCAAATCCATCTACACAAGTAAACTGATTGCTTTACTTGGCATTGGGCCTATCACCATAATCAGATTCAAACAGAAAAGCGAACTTCACTATACTAGCCAAGAACCCCGTTAGGAGAAGACAATGAAGGAAGTTTCAGTTTTAGATGTGGGAGGAAAACCCCAGAGAACTATTCCAGGGAAAAACCCATGCAATCAGGCAGGGACTGAAAATCCAATCCACATGGTGCCCCTGGTGGGATTCGAACCGGGGTCCCAGAGGTGGAAGGCGAGGCAAGATACCACTTCGCTAACCTGACTGCACCTTATGGTGTTGGACTGAGAACTGCACTAATACATGCTTTACATGGGATCAGGCATACCACCATAATCAGAGTCCAACAGTTTGAGTGTTGAGTTGTACCGTATGGTAGGACTGATGCCCAACAGTTACCAAATGGTTTTGGATTTTGTTAGAATGAGGAAGGATCTTATTAAATTACTCAAGGGAGTTGCGGGTTAATCTGCTTTAGGAATCAAACATTTTGCTCTCGGCATGTGAATGTGAATTTTTTGTATTGCCCTGTTTCATTTTGTAAAAATAGATAAAAACAAAATAAATACATGATTCTCATTTATTAAACTGAGAGTTTACTTTTAAAAACTATTTTCAAGAGAATTATATATAAGTAAAATATATTCGCCAAGCTGACTCTGTTATGATTTGCAAGTAACTTTTAAATACTCATTTGTTTGAATCTATAGGGCCTATATTTTTTTTTTAATTGCTTCATATATTTCATATGTACATTCAATGAAATTCAATTGCCTTCCAACTTCAGTTCTTTTATTGCCAAAATAAAATATTGTTATTTAATTATTTGTTTATGTATTTTAGTTTCAAACAAATAACATGGTCGATAGCAACACAGGGCAAAACTAATACATGTACATGTATGAGATGCTATGTACAAAAAAATTGCAATATATAAAAACAGGGCTCATAATTTACACTGGACCTCAGGCCCGATGCCAGTGACTTTAGGCTCTAGGGCCAGAAACTCACAACCAGACAAGTCTGGTGGTCTTGTGTTTTTCAATTGAATGAATTTTTTAAAACAAATATTATGTTCAATTGTTGACTTTCAATCTGATAAATATCTTTCAATTCTGTTGAGTAAAATTATTACCAAATACCAATAAGAATGAGATCAATCTTCTCTAGTGCTTGTTCAAATAAAAACAGTTTCAATGTAAAACTGTCCACCTTTTTCTCTTGTCTTGCTGGTCCAGTACAAATGCTGAGCTACAAGATATGTTGTCATGTGGACAAAATCCGAGCCCCTGAAAAAATAAGTATTAAAAAGATTTGCAATCAATCTGGACCAGCCACATTTCATACAAATTAAAACCCTCCTACAATTGGTGCCTTTTTCGAACAAGTTGATACACCATTCAAAACCATTAACTTTTGTGGTTTTGAATGGTGTGATAACTGTGCATATGGTTGATTCCCCTAATGGTTTTGAATGGTGGTGTAGCTAATACAGAGTTAGGGTACTCTATCAACATACCTTCACTGTAGGGTGTATGCACCATCTGAAACCATTCGGCTATGATAACACACATACACAGGTGTAGTGTATGCACCATTCAATACCACTTGAATGGTTTTGAGCAGTAGTACAGCTCACCATCAACACTGTTCAAATGGTAATGCCATGTGTGTACAATAGCAATGGGAAAATGTTGAAGTTGGAAGTTTTGAATGGTTTTGACTGGTCTATCAGTAAGAGGGTTTTAACCCATTATTACTCTGATGAGAAGCAAATGCAATGAGAATGTGCACTAAAATCACACTAAAAAAAGAAAGGAAAAAATACCAAAAAAATTCTTCAAAAACTGACCAGCTGAATTACTGAATCATCACATGTTTTTGATTGAAAACTAGAGAATGGCTCCTGAATAATAATATAATGTGCATTGTCTGTCATAATTGACACTCGTGGCGAAGGAATATCAAATTTGGTGGAGCTCGTTAAGAATGAATTTATCAAAGAATATTAACATACAAACAAACACACTGATTTAACATCTGTTACCGTAACGCTCTCAAACTTGTTGAACCTCCATGAAATTGGAATGGCTAGGCTTATTTTATAAAAACAAAGTATGGGATTTGTAATTATGAAAACGAGAGTTTGTACCTCGCTAATGAGTTTGTTTGACAAGTGAAGTTTGCACAGTGTTGTAAAAAATGTCACTTGACAATTTGAACAATTCAACCTTGACAATGTTTGCATTCTAATGTGTAGTACAAGGTAGTACATGTACATGATATGTACATCATGTAGAGATCCTAGCATGTGATTGGCATGTGCTCCAATCTTTTCAGCAATTTCTGTTTAAAGGTAGGTGTTAACGTACTGTAGGCCCTAATATACTTGGGCCAATTTATAAACAAATTACAATAAAATTCACACATGAAAATTACAGCTGAATACTGTTTCAGCTAAACACAGTACATAAAACAACACAACATGATTTCAAATGGTTGGTCAACTCGCTGGAGTACAAAAATACGAAGAGATTCTCATAATAAACCACTTTTGTTTGAATTTACAGCGATGCAGAAATAGAACAGTTAGCTCTCTCAGAGCACACAGTCAACCCACATAATGAGAGGGTTGGTCCAGAACACTTCCAACTTCTTAAAGTCCTCGGTAAAGGCGGCTATGGAAAGGTAAGATTCTAGCTCACTTTGTAGAAATATATAACACTGCTGTTACTGAAATTATTTATTCATTTTTATAACACAAAAAGTAACAAGTTGAGAAGGTAGTGCATTCTGCTTTACCAGCCAGGCTCCTAGTGGATGATACCCATGCCTACATCCTTATGGACTGTGAAGGGGGTAGCCCTGTTTCAGCCCTAGGAGTACATGTAGGTGACAATGTACCCCTGGTGACAGTTGATCCTGGTCAACAGCCCAAATCAGTTAAGTGTAGTCCTCACCTTGAAGTGGCCGTTCGTGGCCTTGTGATGTTGGGCGATCTCTCATATATAAGGTGGTGCATTTTGCTTTACCAGCCAGACTCCTAGTGGACTGGATGATACCCATGCCTACATCCTTATGAACTGTGAAGGGGGTAGCCCTGTTTCAGCCCTAGGAGTAGGTGACAATGTGTCCCTGGTGACAGTTAATCCTGGTCAACAGCCCAAATCAGTTAAGTGTAGTCCTCACCTTGAAGTGGCCGTTCGTGGCCTTGTGATGTTGGGCGATCTCTCATATATAAGGTGGTGCATTTTGCTTTACCAGCCAGACTCCTAGTGGACTGGATGATACCCATGCCTACATCCTTATGAACTGTGAAGGGGGTAGCCCTGTTTCAGCCCTAGGAGTAGGTGACAATGTGCCCCTGGTGACAGTTGATCCTGGTCAACAGCCCAAATCAGTTAAGTGTAGTCCTCACCTTGAAGTGGCCGTTCGTGGCCTTGTGATGTTGGGCGATCTCTCATATAAAAACAGGTTTTTAAAAACTTGTAAAAAAACTTGTAAAAGACACACCTCTAGCTAGTTTAGTTTTTTGGTGTAACTGGCACTGGCACTGTCCACACCCTGTTTGTCAGTTCAAAGCAAATTTGGGCAGCCTCGTTGAACATGCTACATGTACATCGGTCTACCTTTAACATTTATCTTGTCTTACTTTACAACTTACATCTCAAGAGGCTCAACTTCCTTCATTTGGATTCACTCTTCTCTCAGAAACTCAAGTAGATGAATTATTTAAAGCAGAATTATTCATGTTGAGCTTGACCTTTGAAAGATTCGAGATTGCAGTGTTCCAGACTGCATCACAATCATCCCATCTCAAAAGATATCGTAAGAGACCAAATTGACATTTTTTCAAAGTTACACATCTTCAGGAAAGACCTTTCCTGAAGATGGGCTCACAAAATACTGGTTTATTGAATTACCCAATTTAGTTCTCATTCCTGAGCGTTTACATAAGGCAGCTTTGATGGTTTATGTTGAAAATCTGTCTTAACAATGTTAATGTCTTTTTGCATTAAAACCCGTACCCTTCCAGATTCGTCTGTATCCTCTTTACCGAAATAAAGGATTCAGAAGGATTGAGGGCTGTAGGTCCAAGTAACAATTGCTCACCACTGGGTCAGGCATGTAAATATTATCCAAGTCTAGACATGTTGGTGTGAAGCCAGGGTTTGCCCTTAACTTTTTTTCCAACTAGCCAGCAGGACCAGTTGGCTTGATTTTTAACTGGTCCGCCAGGGTTTTGACTGGTCCGTCATTTTTTTATGACATTTTTCATACCGATTGAAACAATATCCTGATTTTCGATCGTCGCTATTTCAATTCAATGAAGTGCAACGTCAAGTTAACTGCATTGATAGCCAAACTTTATTACAGTTATTGTGTTCGTTAGGATAATAACAGGTCAGATTTGTCAGAAGCAAATTGTAAATGATCTTTGGATAGTTTCAGTCCCAGTAACCAAAGACAGCACCAGCACTCAAACATACTCAAAGTATTTTCATGGGACAAGTTAATTTTTTATGAAAAAATGCTTGTGGCTTATTAAAATAAATAACTTTAAAACCGACTCGATAAAAACCATGAACTTGTTATTGATGATCGTCATTAATTTACGGTACGGAAGAGGGAGGGTTACTTACGTACGATCGCTATAGTAATTTTATCAGTCATAAACATGACTTACCATGGAGGTAGGTTTTGCTAAGTATTCGTAGCGATCCGATTGCCTTCACTTGATTAAAAATGAGACCAAAGTTCTCTCAATCTTCCCACTTTCGTCCAGAAAAACAACAATTTAATACAAACTAGTTGCAAAATATCCAGACTACAGTTATTTCTTACTTTGCTAGCGGGAGGCATCAGTTTGGATAGTTGTAATACCCCAAATCACTGATGTTCAGTCGAAATAAACAACCCATCATCCACATGTGAGTCAAAGAAACATGTAGTCTGGCTGCAAACCAATTCACCTTGCCTGCACAGTAAGTCTGCATAGCCATATCACACAGTACATGTACATGGGCGATCTATCCAAGGAGGTGAAAACTAGACACAGTGGACTGTCTAATTTACATATAACGTAAAACTAATGTTGCTATTGGTTATTGAATTCCTACTTTAGTGAGAAACAAATTTTTCCATTGGCTGATCGAGCTGTTCAGCAAGCTGTGTACTTTGTATGTATTTTTACTGTGTGTGCATACTGTGTACATGTGTGAAAAAAAACCTTAAACGTTCCGCACGGCGAAACTGTATTACATTTACTTGTACAAAAGCTGCAGTTTTATTTTAAACAGTTTTTCAAATAAAACTGCAGCTTTTGTGCATTAAAAGGTAGCCTCCACAGTAAAAAAAATAAAAAAATAGTCAGAGTTCTGTAGTACCGTTGCGGATATTTTTGACTGGCCAGCCGGACCACTTGGCAAGGTGTTTCAGCTGGTCCGCCGCCGCTTCAACTGGCATTTGGCCAGCGGACCACCGCTAAGGTCGAACCCTGGAAGCTGACTTAGAGGAGGATTGAGGTAAAAAATGCCTTGGTAGTAAGGCAGGCCTCAACCTTAAGCTTCAGAGGGTCTTGGCCTCAAAGGCTTCAAAAAAGAAAGGGGCACCAAGGCCAACTGAAAGGGCACCAAGGCCATTTTCAAACTTTTATTTGTTGATGACATATATGTATACTTCCTTCCATTTCAAGATAGTGTTCAACTTTCCAACCTGCATTTATTTCATTGTTATACTGTTCACATGCTGTGCAATGACACTACTACTGTACTAGAATAGTTGTAAAAATTAAGTAGAAATAAATAAGTGATTATGAAAATTGAAAACAAATCCCACCAACGCCAAATTAATAATTGGCCTATGTAAACGTGCATGCCGACCTTGTCGACGTTTATGGCTGAACAATCCTGAACTTTGCCTCCGCTCCAGCCATTTGGCCTTCGTGCTTTAAAAAAAAGTCTGTTGTGGGATGGCATGATGATGGATCAATATAATTGAGTTGAAAGATTATGGTAAAGATTTCCGAAATTAGGGCACCGTTAATAGTTTGATTTTGACATTTTCACCAGTCACGCGTGTACACCAACGTGTGTTTGAAGATGAAAAAGAAAGTTGGGAGGCAGGAAGGTCACTGGGTCACAAAATTTTTTTTTAAACACTGTTCTCCACAGACTTTTTTGTTGAAAGGGCGGTATGACGTAATCGGATGGGCGCCCGTTGGTATGACGTCATCATCGGCCGTTAGTATACGAGGCAACCGCGATGATTTTTTTTTAATAGTACACTTTGATAAATTAAAAGCAGAGATGAAGAGATAAACTCACATAATAGATAGACTCATTGTTTCCGTAGACAGATTCAGGAAATTTTTGAGCGAAAACAAAGACGTTGATGTGACCTATGATGTGACAAAACTTCTAAAGAAATGGTCACTGAAAAATATTTTATTTAACTTTCAGAAAACATCGACGTCTTCTTAAAGTGATGATAATCTTGACACTTTGCAAAGTTTGCAAAACAGTTGGGAGCTTCTTAAAAAACTGCGTTTATGGTGTTTATTGGCTTAGCTTTCGGAATAATTCAAGAACGTTACAATCTGCACGTGTATTTATTGGAGCGGGCACGTCATTGGTCAGTGTTTATTGTAAGCAAACACGCTGGCCAATCTCCTTTCACGTACAGTAGTAAAGCTCAGCTTAACGAAGCGCGTATGGTACCTGTTATACTTCTGTGTAACTCGACGACACTCGAAGCAGTATTCTTGTTGGCAGACTATTTATCGGACAGGTATCCGGCCGCGGGCTACCCGGCCATGCGGTTCCCGCTCTGTTTATCGTTGCCGTCAACTGGCTGGTCGTCGGCACGGTCTACGATGTGATCCACTGCAGGTATTTCGGTACTTGCGCGATGCATAGCAAGCATCGTCGGGAAAACTTATGTGCTGGAGCGTACGCTACGTACGTCTCATTATTTTGAATAACTCTTTCGAATACATAATATAAAGGAATCATTGGAAAAGGGGCACGACGGCCAAGTGGCCGTAAGGTACGTGTTTTTTAAAAGGGCATCGCGGCAATTCGATGGGGCATCGCAGCAATTCGATGGGGCATCGCGGCGATGGCCGCTGGTGGCCGCTGTAAAGGTCGAGGCCTGAGTAAGGGTCTAATGCAACAAATTGTTTAATCTGCTAAAATGGCTTCATCTGTTAGACAACAACCTTTACGACTAAACACGTACATGTACATATGTACAGTTTAGTAAGCCAAAGTCAGCATCTGTAACCATTGCTGTTTTCTCCGAAAGTGAAAACTTACTTTTGTCAGAATTTCATATTTTTTTTCAGTGATTCATGACAACTATTTTTTGATAAATGAACTCTTCCAAAGAAAAGGCAAGGACACCAAGGCGTTTTCTTTGTAAAGGGCACCTCTATCAGGAAATTGTAAACTACATGTGATGTGTACGACAGTCATTAAAGTTTTACATTAGGCCACATAAAAAAAACTTTTTTATTATTATTATTTTTTATTATCATAAAAACAGCCTTTTCAATGATCTTTTCAGTCAAATTTGGCTCCATTCTGCACCGGAGGTTTGAAAAGATGTTTGAAGAAGTTTTTTTGGTCATGTTGGCAAAGCAAGAACAATTCTTCAAATGTTTTCTTGGGCTACACTGCGTTTTAATTTTTTGAAAATGTTTACAGAAAATGTCATCTAGGAGTTAAATGGGTTTTTAAACAAAACAATTAAAAGCATCAAAAACACACAAACCCTCTGTTTTATAGTGATTGTGAATTGTGATGATTTCTTTATTCTTTATTTCATATTTTGCCATGTCAACAAAACTAAATAACAAAATAAAAATACAAAACCGCCCTCCCTCCCCCACCCCCCCCCCCCAAAAAGGACAATCAACAATTTGTTTTGTTTATGTGGCCTTAATAAGAACATGTTGTGTTTCACTAATTAAGAACATGGGAACTTTAACAATGTTCACCCTAGTAGGATGTCAGTCTCGATATAGTGTAATGGAGACTGGCGTTCTACTACGGCTAATGTACTGTAACGTACTGCCAACGGGTCCTTGTTTGCTCTGCAGCCAAACGCAGACAGAAAACAAACGAACTCAAATTCGGTTCAATGTGAAACACACCGATTTATTCATTCTTCAAGAAGGACAACTTGTTCATGCTCACTCACTGAACTCAGCATATGGTCTGTCTAACACAACTTAATTATGCACAACACATTGCTAGAAAGGGCGCCAAAACAACGCATCCTGCCAGCGCACCTGGATAATCTCTTATCTTTACACAATGTGTAATACATTGTTATACATCAGCAAATGCGCGCGATAATTCGTCCAATCACTGTACAGTTCACACAAAGTTCAGGCCAGCTGCCTTGGGAGCGTTGTCCTTCCATGATCCGACAGGGCCACTCCAGCGCACCCGGCGGGGCTTTCGGCCTATACACAGAGCGTACAATTTGTGTTCGCTACAGTAGGTACATGTATACATGTACATGTACATGTACATGTGTATGCAAACATGTTATTGCTATGGTGCCTGAAGTTTACTTTACATGGAATTGTTTTGTAACACCTTATCTCAAAAGAACATGATGGCAAGGGTAACAAAAACCAGGTTTCTTTATATATATTTGTTTAGTGCTGAAATCCATTGTATACTTTACATTGTTTACACATTGTCAATATTATGGGTTCAAATTCTGGCATCAATTGGTAATTGATGGTAAACCATATCTTGTACATGTATGGCAGCTAACAAATGTTATAATAGAGAACAGTTTTGTGTGTGTTTTTTCTTCAATTAAATCATATTTTGTTACTTTCCGTTATTTGAAACCAATGTTTGAAAATTTGCATTTTGGCTGTTAGCCAGATTATCGTCAAATCAACAAAATAGAGGTTTGCTCTTGGCTGCACAACGTTCACAGGGTTCTCCACAGGGTCAAATTTTGTCCGGGCGCACGCTGGCGGCGCCGGCCGCCGGGTGATTTTTTCACGCAAGCAATGATTATAATGTGCAAGCGCAATGAATCATCAAATCTATGTGACACTGGGTGGGAGTCTACAAACAATGGGCCAAGAAAAAAACAGTTTTCTGTTTAAATTTCAGGCCTAGAAATCCGACGCGAATCGATTCGCGCCAAGATTCGCGCCCGCCGTTAACGCCGTGAATCCGAGTAGATTCGCGTGAAATTACCAGCATTCAGAAGGGGAAAATCACTTTTTCAGCTTTATATTTGGGTCAACAAGAATATGTTTTTACTTTTCCATAAAAAAAAAAAACAATTTTCCGTTAATCCGACACAAAGTTAAGTTTTTTCACCCCTCATTTCTTTCTGTTTTATTTACAAACTTAAAAGGTATCATTCACGATCAACCACTCACGTCTTTCGCCGAGTCGTCGTCCTAAACACTGGCACACTCCATTACCTGTGTTGCCGTTATAAGGGGTAATTTTCGCGGTCCAATAAATGTTTCGGTTGAATTTTGGCCATCCGATAACACAGGCCAATGACCGAAACAGTTATTCATTCCAGCCGCGAAAACATACCCCTGGTCAATCTGTTTTAATCTGTCCGCGGATTGGTTGATAGTGCGAAAGGTCCCGTTTTTGAGCCAATAGTCTTCCTGGATAGTAAGCTCACGGCATCAATCTGCTTTATACACGTGGTTACCATGTACCGAGATAGTCGATTTCCCAAGATTATCACAATATTTCTTTTCTTTTCGTTTCCTTTTCTGGACTCCAGTTTATTCTATAAAAATCTGGAAACATTGAATAACGATAATGTATAACCAAATAGTGAACTTTTATGACCAATTGGAAAAGAAATCCAGCAATGATGGAGTGGGCATGTCGGAGCCGCCGAGCGTCAGTGTAAAAGACCACGAGGCAAGCACTACAAAATGCTACTATGCACTTACCTACCCTGAACCCACCACACAAAACTATATGCATCGTGTATGGTGCCACATTGCACCACGATGTTCGTGAAGGGACGGCTGTTACTTGTCCCGCGAAAAACAAAAGCCCCACACAAACCTGCTATTGGCAGCGCAACTGCATGATGCACTGCCAGCGATAGCTCTATGGTCCGTGTGTATGATTTACGTAGATTGAAATGACGGCTGTTGTGTGCCGCGGGGGCGCCGTGAAAAACAGTGCTCGGTGATTAATAACGATCGTTTCATTGTGGAAATTACTGATTGACACTAATTTAGGACCGAACATTGGCTGCGATTTTTTGTCTGGGCGCTGACAATTTTGCCCTGGCGCAGATTTTTTTGTCCGGGCGCACGACGATTTTGTCCGGGCGCTACATTTTTTGTCCGGGCGCATTTTGTATTTTGAAAATTTTGTCCGGTCGCCTCGCCCGGACAAAACCGCGTGTGGAGAACCCTGCGTTCAGGATTGAAATCTTCTCAATTACAGTTAGCTCAGTTGGGACAGTCCCTCTCTTATCAGGCGTTTAACAAGCACCAGGGTTAAAGGAACTGTGAAGATTTCAACAGGAGGATTTTGATGGCCACTTTAAGAATAATGACATGTATTTTAACAATAACCCCAATAGGTAGTGTTATTAAAAATTTGCAGTCACTTGTACGTATAGAACCCTTGAACTGACAACACACCTGACTTCTGCCTGTATGGCCTGCCGTTTTGGAAGTCAAAGTGCATGCAGAGCTGCCAGCCCCGATTTTGCAGAAAGTTCCCTGAAAATAAAGCAGTGTTCTCCCCATGCAAAAACTAGCATATCAGGACGATACATGCATCACCTTCAGATACTTGTGAATTGTGGCCGTTACACAAAAACAAAAGACAAACCAAACAAAAACAACAAACATTCTCTGGACAATTCAGCGATCAGCGTGCTTAAAATTGTAGACCAAACTTTAAAAATTCGCTTCAAGAATGCCCCACAGTTTTGAAATATTCTAGGAAGAACCCTGTAATGAAACCTTTCCCTGTTCATGCTGACTGTTGAACAAATTTGAAAATCTCCTTGATTGTGGAAACTTTTCCCCTGGTATGTTGAATGTAAGTCAATCTCTCTGACTGTTGTACAAAATCTTCCTGATTGCAAGATGCAAATATTGGCAGCTCTGGTGCCTGTGAAGATGAGGTGGGCGCTAACCGCATTCTGTCGCCTAAAATATGCACTGAACAGAAACACACGGGGGAATGTGACACCCAAAATGGCGCATCATGGGTAATGACAACAGGTGAATTGGGTCAATAAATGTACATGTACATAAGATCTGAAGAAGATTGGACTTTGATTGCCTTGAAGATTTATGACTTACACAATTTAAACAGTAACCCAGCATGTACGTTCTTATGTAGAGAAGTCAACTATTTATTTAGGGTAACTTATTGTCCAAATTTTGTACAAATTTAAAGTGAGGTCTCGATATGGTCTTTTTTAACATGTTAAATAAAACAGTTGAATTTTGAACACTCAGTGTTGACTGTAAAGACCCTACTACTTTATTTCATTTCATGCAAAATTAATGAAAAAGAAAATTAAAACTTCAGTTATGCAACTTTTCAGCTGATCAGCTAATTTAATTTTTATTTTTTCCCTTCAATAATAAAGCCATAAGATATGATAGTTTTGTGGTTAGCTATTTCCTGTTTTTCGCAAAAAAAAAATTCAAATTGGATGGTTGGCATTTGAATGCCCTAAATTTCAATTTATAGTCAATTTGTACTCGCTGGAAAAAAAGTTAATTCTAGCGAAACCACTGACCCAGGCTGACTTTGAGATTTATTGTATGCATGATCCATTCATTGAGTTTGAACACAATCCTGATTTATTTGAGTGTTCCGGGTAGTCAACAAAACCATTGACATCTGACTCTAGGTTTGGTCAAGAAGTCAACAGTGTTATTTTTTATGTCATGTACATGTATGTAAACAAATTTATACAGAGTCGGCACTTTTCACATGATTCTGTGGGCTGGTGGATTCAGGTCATACATGTAGATTTATTTTTGGATGGGTAAACAAGTTTTTCTTCTTGCTGAGATGAACTTACTAGTGCTAGTACAGTATACATGTAGATTTGTAGGTTTTTTGTGTGTCTATAAAAATCAAAATATTTCAAAAAATTATTGTTCGGTGGTTTTAACTGGAAAGATTTACACATTACTTCCTAACCATACTGTATTTCTACCATTTCACCTTGTAAAACTTTCAATTTTTCTAATCCTAGGGTTCAAATAAACTTTTAATTTCTTATCTTTTTACTGCTAGGTTTTCCAAGTCCGAAAAATTGCTGGCACAGATCCCGGGAAGATTTTTGCCATGAAGGTCCTGAAGAAGGTGAGGTTGACATTTTCTTCTTAAATTTGTTTGTAGAAAATTGTGTTTTACATTAGGCCAAACAAAAAAATATGTGTGTTTTTCCTATTACACCGACCAAAAATTTAGGGTAGGTAGGGACAAAAGAACATTTTATTTGCTCCAAAACTTAGGGTAGGAACGAATGTTAAAAATATTTTTGCCCTTGCACGTTAATTTCCTGCATACATGAACACCCTAAAAATGACATACATCTAGTCCAATGCCATTAACAATAAATATAGTTGCAGTACCACACTTGTACAAAATATGGGAGATATAAACAAGAATTCAATAATCATGAAATACTTCACTCTTCAGTAGGTGTCGATTGAAACTGAAGTTGGCAAAATTGCGTTTTGGGACGATCTCTTATCACATAATTTCTGCCATTAATAATACTATTTCCATCAACAACCATTATCATGGGTTTGTGATTTGAGGAATCGGCCGTTTAGAACTCCGTTTGTAAATGAAAACATTTGTGATTCAACGATCGGGTCGACAACGCACACACGTACAACATTGAAAATAAATTCAATGAACTTTGCCCCGCAACGCCCTCTATTGGCAAACATTGACGATGTTTAGTATTAATCCAAGGCTGTGTATTACCGACAATCTGCAAGCGCGTGCGGCACAAACACTGTGCAGCAATTCTTTACTGGCTTGAACATTACCGCGTTCTCGTTGAAGACTAGCCCAGCTCTCTTATGAATATGAATATATGGTAATTTCAACAGCCAATCACAGCGTGCGGAATGGTGGTTATCGTAGACTTTGGACCGCTGCTGTTCAGTATAGTACAACAGGCCATGTGTGTGTGCTGTGCATGTGTGTCATGAACGTACTACATGTACCTACTGTGGGCGACCGAACGTCGTGGGGCCCGGGCCTGTTGTGCACATGCGGTGGATACTCAGCAGTCGGCATTATGTGGTTCTTTTTTTGACATTTGTATACTGAAATGAACGATCGCGATTCGGAATTGCGATCGCGGCCACATTAATCTAGCAAATATCCAGACTTTACAACTTATTAAACCATTTGAAAAATAGGAAATATTAAATATAAAACCCTTAAATCATTGGGTATTTTGTCAAAAACTTAGGAGTGGGATCGGGTATATTTTATTTTATTTTTTCTGAAAATGTCTAAAAACTCCTAGGGTCGGCGTGTTTTTCTAGGGACGGTCGGGTAACCGGAAACACATATTATTTTGTTTGGCCTTAGTAGGAAAGGTACCTGTGAAGGGCATGCAATATGATTGGCATAACACAGTGTTATTATGCACTGCTTTTGTTGGGTTCTTTCCCACAAGGTTTTCTTTGTTCAAGGGATACTTTAGACAAGGGAAGCATAAGTACAACATTGTTACCCCCCCCCCCCCCCACAAAAAGAGATAAGAAAAGAAAAAGAAAATAGATCATAACTTAATTTATTAGATATCTAAACTAACACATGTAGTTATTGTTGTCATTTGCAAATGTGGTTACAACTATTTGTAATTTTTGCTAATTTAGTTTTTCTTCAAAACTCACCAAATGATAAACAAAATCATCAATAACATGCGACAAGTACCAGAGAACTATTCGACCCGTTGCACGGATCTGCCATGTGCGTGCAGAACCTCGACTTCATGCTTCATTTGTATTGTATGTATCTGTTTGGATGAAAGTGTCATTACATTACCATGACAATACCGAGTTATTTAATGCTTCTATTCACTGTCCCCAGTTTGATGGCTGACAGTGCAAAGAGCGAATACAGAACGTCTGGAGTTCTTTATCCATACATCCATATTGGTCAAAACTACATGTATGCAAATTGCAAATTATTATTGTATTTTCCTTTACTCTGTTTTAATACTTTTGAAATGTGTGTTAAATGTATATTTTTGTAAGTAATTGATTTTGTAGTACTGTGCACATGTGGTTTTAAGTGTGTAACTAAATTTTGTTTGTTTGGTTAACTGTTTGTTTTTTCCCCCTGTTTGATCTTTTATCATTGATCACTTTTCTTTGGCCAGGCTGTCATTGTAAGGAATCAAAAAGACACTGCACATACCAAGGCAGAGCGGAACATTCTTGAGGCAGTCAGACACCCCTTCATTGTTACGCTACATTATGCATTTCAGACAGGCGGGAAACTATACCTTATTTTAGAATATTTATGTGGTAAGTTTGGCTGTGTCTGAATTGGCGGCTACGGCTACGGCTACGGCTATGGCTGGATCAGCATGTCATCATGCGTTAAATTACATATATTGGATGTCCTTTGAAACACCCTTAGCAACAGCTGAAGCTGTAGCCGTTGCCACCAATTTCAGATACGTTCTGTGACTGTGTTCAGTTCGTTGTTCAAGTGTCATTTTTGAAATGTCAAGTGTATTTAAAAAGGAATTATCAAGGTGAATGCACAATTTAGCAGAAAATTTACTAATTTTGTACTTTGTCAAGAAAGGACAAAAGACTAAATAATACTTAGTATGGATGAAGTCCAATGAACCATTCATTATTACTAGGGGAATAAAAGTGGTGATGAGGTCATGAACTATCAAGTTACATCTTGTGTTTAATCTGGACTTATTTCTAGTCAACGTAGACGGAAAGTAAACTACATGTACTTTCAAACCAGTCATTTCTTGAAATAAATGACTTGAGTCTTGGTAAAAAGGGAGAAGAAATTGATAGTATGTTTTGTGGGGGTGGTGAGATTTACTTATTGCTAGTCAAATAATGGAGAAAGCTTTAATCCCGGTTTATACTCCACATGAAAGGGAAAGCTCTTCGAACTGATGCTCTAATGTTGGCACTCTCTCTATTTTGTCAATATCTTTGTTAGGGAGTGCCGGTCAGAAGCATGCCCTTAAAGCGATCCCTCTGCTGCCGCTTCCCAGGTTGTATCATAAACTTGGGTGTGATCCTTGGCTATCCGGCAATAACAGGTTGAAAAGCTTCTGACTGGCACCCTCAAACAAAGATATAGACAAAATAGGGAGACCGCCAACATTACGGCTAGATAGCTTAGTTGGTAGAGCATCGGCACATTAATCCAGAGGTTGTATGTTCAAACCCCGCTCTTGTCAATTTTCTTTGTTTAACCCAAAATTATTTTAGATTTACCCAGTCAGTTCCCCTTGTGGTCTTTTATTTTTTGAATTTTAAGAAACATTTTACTCTTTCTGAATCATACTTGGCATAAAAATATTAGATTTGTACTCATAATGTTGATGTAGACCTTGTGAGGTAATGAACAGATACAGTCAATTCAGATTGCATTTGATGATGGAAGTAGTTATCGCTATGAAAGCTCATGCAGTTTGTTTACTTCAAGTTATTCTTCAAGGCCTACCACAACCTATTTTGGTTAATTCAAGGTATTTTATCATTTGGCAATGATTGACTAATTACAAATTTAACATATAATTTCTTCGAATAGATGTTGATGACTTCCTGTTTCCGAGATAACCAGACACAAATCAACATTATTTAATGAGGTTTTTACTCTGTCATAGCTCTTGGGGGATTATCTTCAATAAATAATAATTTATTTTATTTTTATTCATCTGCAGGTGGAGAGCTTTTTATGCATTTAGAGAGAGAAGGGATATTTATGGAAGATACAGCATGGTAAGAATTGCTTTGCCGATCAAATTAGACGTCGAATCCTGTGTAGAAACAATGAATAAGGACCTGGATTACTTGTTGGGGTAGTAGGTTTTTGGGTCGTAGCAAGCATCCTTGATTACAAGTTTTTTGTATATTTCATTTCGTCTCAGTTGTATTGGATTAAGTGATGTTTGAAGATTTGCATGGTTGTGGGTTATATGGTGTTGGACTGAGGACTGCGCAAGGAAACTGATTATGCTTTACATGGGGTCAGGCATACCACCATAATCAGAGTCCAACAGTTTGGGTGTTGAGTTACTGAATGGTGTCGGATTGAGGACTGCACTAGTAAACTGATTATGCTTTACAGGGGATCAGGCATGCCACCATAATCAGAGTCCAACAGTTTGGGTGTCGAGTTACTGAATGGTGTTGTGCTGAGTACTGCGCTAGTAAACTGATTATGCTTTACTTGGGATCAGGCATGCCACCATAATCAGAGTCCAACAGTTTGGGTGTTGAGTTACTGAATGGTGTTGGACTGAGGACTGCACAATTAAACTGATACTCTTTACATGGGATTACATGTAGGCATACCACCATAATCAGTGTCCAACAGTTTGGTTTTGAGTTACTGAATGGTGTTGGATTCTGTTAGATAGAGTGATGAAGGATCTTTGTGAATCACTCGTGGGAATGGGGTAAATGTGATGCTTCATTTCACAACTCCTTAACAAATCTCTTTTTCTTTAACAAATCTCTTTTTTGGGGGGGGGGGGGTGGGGTGAGGGGGTCAAAACTAGAAACACCCTGTATTCCTTGTCAATTTGATGCCATAATTGTCCAGTAGTTAGTATATATGTAATCAAGCAAAATTAACACCTGTTTGCTTTGTGTGATTGATTGACTGATTTTGTCTGGTTATTTTCTCTGCAGTTTTTACCTGTCTGAGATTACTTGTGCGTTAGAACATCTACACAAGCAGGGAATTATCTACAGAGACCTGAAACCAGAAAATATCATGTTAAATAAACAAGGTAAGAAGACAATCTCCATGGCCATTTATTATTCTTATTATTTTTGTTTAATGAGATATTGCCTAACAACATCACAAGGCCACGGACAGCCACTTCAAGGTTAGGGCTACACTTAACCCTTTAGTCACTGTTCCGCCCGAAACCGCCCAGCCATTTACTCACTGGACCGCCCAAAACCGCCCAAGATTAAACAACACTTTGTATCTTGGGTTTTACACATGCTAGCGGGTTGCAGCAAACAGCCGTCGAAAGAGCGTGATCTAAAGATTGCGCCAGTCTAAAAATATCCCGTGGTCACCATTGACAAAAAACAAGTAATCTCCTTCCAAAGGTTCAAAGGTCGGAAATCTAGCACGACGTGTCAATGCTTCTGTGTGTGTGTGCGTACCGTATCGTATGTACAATGCATTACGCGCACACACGCACTATAATGTATACTACGAAAGCGACGATGTTTCGCTGGGCTTTCGCCATGTTTTTCACACATTATTGAAAGGAGTTTACATTGTAGAGGAAATTTATTGTTATCCATAAGTAATATAGACAAGATTGTTCATTTCTAAAGGTATGTTTTGATATTATTTCAATCACTTTGTCAACATTTTGTTCTTGTTTGAAACGATAGCAAAGTTGAAAAAGTTGCGTGCACAACTTTCCGTGAAACACTGACGCTAACGTAATGCAAACTAACAGTTGTCTATTTTCGTTGGTGTGTCAACATATTTACAATCTGAAAGCTTCAATTCGGTAAAAGCAAATACATATATGTGTGAATCATTCGAAAGATAATTTTATCCTCTACAAAATAAACCAAACTTGTAATACAAAAAAATAATTACAATGGAAGTTATGATACGACTTCCAGATAGTGCGTTAATTCGATGACTTTTCCCCGCCCTGCTCAGTGAGTAAATGACTTTGTTGAATTTGCTCGTAAGTGCTAAAGGGTTAACTGATTTGAGCTATAGACCTAAAACAACTGTCACCATGTGCACATTGCCACCGACTCCTGGGGCTGAAACAGGTTTATCCCCTACACAGCCCGTAAGGATTTAGGCATGGGTATCATCAACTAGGAGCCTGGCTGGTAGAGCAGAGTGCACTACCTTCCCAACTTTTTACGAAGCAAAGTGCTTTGCTCTAGGGCACAAGTGTCATGACCGGGATTCGAGCCCACACTCTGCTGCTAACAACACCAGAGCTTGGGTCCACTGAACTAGACAGCTCGGCCACGACACGCCAGTATTCTATCTTAATCTCTTTGCTACAAACATTTGTGAATATTCAGAGCTTTTACAATATTAGTTATAACACAAGCATACAAATTTAGTACCTCTGTGTCCCATACCAGGGCTTGAATTGGGGAGAAAAAACCACAAGACCGCAGGGCTTGTAGCTTAAAATGTTTAATGGACCAGAAATGTTTGTACAAGACCAGAATCAAAATGAGAAAAAACTTCCTGAGTTTTGACACAGCCACAGTTTAACATACATGTTTTTATTTGAACAATAAGCTTTAATAAATACATAAAAGAGAAGATTTATTAAATACACAAGTCCGCCGGACTTGTCTGGTCATAAGTTTACTGACCCAACACTAAAGCCACTAACCTTGAGCCTGTGGTCCAGTGTAAAATTCAAGCCCTGCTTACCCAATATGGCTTGGATGTGGGAGGCAGATGTGTTTTATTTTTGCGTGTTCCACAAGCGCGTGTGTGATAACAAATTTCTCTTCAAGCAAACAAGACACGCAGCTTAAATTAGCGCAATATGCGGAGTTAGAGTAACGCAATACGCGGGGTGTGATATGGATCGTATAATATGGGTTAGTATTACACTCTTGTTGCCATGGATCAACCAATCAGAATCGAGGATTCAAGATAATTGCTTTTAATAATCACAAGAAGAGTTGCGCTCATCATTACAACCTCTTTCTCACCATAGCCTTGTTTGGAGCGAACAATGTATGTTAATAGGAGAAACATTAGAAATTGTCGCCTGAGGGCTTGACCTTTACTTTGGCTTTTTTGGTTGAGTGGACTTGGGTCAAATTCTTATGGCCACTGTTATTATTTGGTGCAAGCCGCTTGTGGCCAGTATGGCCTACATGGAGTTACTATTGAACCTGTTGGTTTACACTCTTGTTAGTTACAATTCTAATAACAACAGCACAAGCTTTGAAACTTTTCCCATTAAAGCTTTTTATCATTTTTGTTTCCATCTGTAGGTCATGTGGTGTTAACAGATTTTGGATTGTGTAAGGAGTCGCTGGAGGAGGGTTCTATGACGCATACATTCTGTGGAACTATTGAATACATGTAAGAAATCACACCCTGACACTTCACAGAGGCAACAGAGGCAATTGCCTCTGTTGCCCCCCTGGCCGTTGCAATTGCCCCCCCCCCCCCCCCTGGCGATTGCAATTGCTGCCATTGCCTTGGTGCCCCTTGAAATGTTCCAATAGAAGTTTACAATTTCCTCATAGAGGTGCCTTTTACCAAGGAGAAACGCCTTTGTGCCCCTGCCCTTTCAAAAACGAAGCATCAGGCCTAGATATCATTGATGAAACCTTTGTTTAAAACATAAAAACATAAAATGCTCGATATTGAAATGGAATATGATAGTTCAGTTGCAACATTTTAAGTCTAAACATCAAGCTAGATTTCATTCTTGAAATAGCAAGACAGTTTTTTTCTTTTAAGGAAATTAAGAATAGTTCTATTGGAACAAGGCAATTACCGGGTGACAGTTGCTCCTCCGTAAATTATTACCGCTGAAACGTCGTTGGGTATCACATAACCGCAACTGTTCAGATTTAATTTGAATTGTCCAGATTTTTGAGATTACAGGCCGCAAAAAAACAGAACATTCCTGCTTCTGACAATGACAGCAATGAAAACAAATCTAAAGGTTGTGGTAAATCAGGTTGCCATTTGCTTGCGACTGAAGAGATTTTCTTACGGGTTGCAATGATTTTTTTTACAATGTTTTAAATACATACTTAGTTTGTATGTCTACATGTGATAAGCTTTACTTGCACGACTTCTTGCGAAAACTGGTGTTCCTATTTCTGAGGTTTCAATGTCGGCAGGTATGGTATCAGGGTTTTCCCCGGGATTTCTCAAAACTGGGGTGAATTCTGGACCCAATTTTAGCAAGTTTGGTCGAAGCACGCTGAATGTTTTTTACTTGATACTTTTGTTTGGTTTTAAAAGCTCTACTGGGCAATCTGGGGCATTTTGAATGGTAAGTTATAATGCTTTTTTTTTTTTAGATTTCAAATCATCAAAAGAGATTGCAATAGTTTTAACAATTAGTGACTTTTTGAATGTCTGATTTCTCTCTGTCAGGGCACCTGAGATCTTGACAAGAAATGGCCACGACAAGGCAGTAGACTGGTGGAGTCTTGGTGCTCTAATGTATGATATGCTCACAGGAGGGGTAAGTCAAGGAGTTAGACTTTGACATTGTGATTAATTTAAGCAATGACAAGTAAAGGCACTTGTTGGTCTTGTTTTCATTATTGTATTTTCCTTTCTAGGACAAACGAGCTGGTTGCACCATAAGAGAAGAAAAAAACCTATATATTTCTGTTATCCATGGAGTTGTTAGCTTGGCTTGAAGTTGATCGTGGCTATTCACAGATTAGTTAAAGTAATTCAAATTCTAAATAATTATTTCTTTTTTTCCCTCACCAACAGCCGCCATTCACGGCCGAAAATAGGAAGAAAACAATTGATAAGGTAAAATAAATTAAAAACTATAATGATTTATAAATGAACATTGATCAAAAGCAAGTCGTGGATTATTTAACAGCCAAATACTGAAGCCTTCGAATTAGACTGAGCCCATATCAGTGGGGCCTTCATGCCTTCTTGAGCCCATATCAGTGGGGCCTTCATGCCTTCTTGAGCCCATATCAGTGGGGCCTTCATGCCTTCTTGAGCCCATATCAGTGGGGCCTTCATGCCTTCTTGAGCCCATATCAGTGGGGCCTTCATGCCTTCTTGAGCCCATATCAGTGGGGCCTTCATGCCTTTTTGAGCCCATATCAGTGGGGCCTTCATGCCTTCTTATTCTAACAATTACCTCTTTCAGTGCCTGTTTTGTTTTTGCATTTTGAACCTAAAATGCCAAGCTTTTTCAGGTTTTTCAAATTTTGTCAGGAAAAAGAAAAACTGAAAAAGTCTTTTTTATATTTGTGTTGCCTTGGTACATCCCAAAGTCAATAGGTTTTATTATACTGATAATGCCTTCTAGTGATAAAATGTAAATCATAAGTCGTAAATGTAAGATTTATGACACTTTTTGAGTACATAAACAAGATCGTATATGTACGATAAAAGTGCTTTTGGAATAAATAAAAAATAGATTGGACGAGTACAACCTTTGCCCTAAAAAGAATTAAGCCACAACCACGAAAGCATGATGACTGCGGTTGACAAATTGCACCCGTTGCCCTTTCAAAAAGTGTCACAACTCTGATTTTGAGAGTAAACTGCAGGCATGACATGCTTCCTACTTTTGTCTGATGTCTGAATTTTTTGCTCTTGGGAAAAATCAGGAAAAATAGCCTGAAAAGTCTATTAAAGGCACTGGACACGTTTGGTAATTACTCAAAATATATATTAGCATAAAAACTTACTTGGTAACGAGCAACGGAGAGCTGTTGATAGTATAAAACATTGTGAGAAACGACCCCCTCTGAAGTAACGTAGTTTTTGAGAAAGAGGTAATTTCTCACTCAAATAATAAGACTTCTGGCCAGAAGCCTTTTATTCCTATCTGAAAGCACACTAATTTGTACAACAAGGGTGTTTTTTCTTTCATTATTCTCTTGCAAATTCGATGACCAATTGAGTCCAAATTTTCACAGGCTTGTTATTTTATGCATATGTTGGGATACACCAAGTGAGAATACTGGTCTTTGGCAATTACCAAACGTGTTCAGTGCCTTTAAAGCCTACATCATATGTACATGTAGGTTAGCTCTTGTACTTGATAAAATGTTCCTACTTTTTCAACGGCCAAATAGCATACCTGAAAATTTAACACAAGAAAAGTTTTGTATGTTTAAATTAGTAGCTTTCCAATATTTTTTTTTCTGTAGATTTTAAAAGGAAAGCTGAACCTACCTCCATATTTAACTCATGATGCAAGAGATTTACTAAGAAGGGTAAGTTGTTGGGGTCAAAGGTCAATGTTGCAACTGGACCTCTAACCTAAGGTTCAAGGGTTGATGTTGCAACTTGAACTCTAACATAGTGGCCCTGAGGCCCTTGAAACGTTAATGAAGCTGTTGGAATCCAACGCTGATGTTTCTTTTTTGGAAGTGATCAGCTTATTTTTCAAGATACAAGAATGTCCATCAGCCTTTATGATAATAATTAGACACTTATAAAGTGTTGTTATCTGCCAATTTTTATGCTCATGTCACTGGGCCATTTGTTTAATTCCGTAAACCATCTCGGCTCCCTGGGGAGTACACAGCCTGCGCTGCCAAATATGTAGCGCATCAAGCTAAGTCAATCACCAGAACAATCTCTGCCCTCACTGGTACCCATTTTACCCCTGGGTGAAGAGAAGCAGTTAATACAGTTAAGCGTTCAGGGACACAATGACAGGGATTCGAACCCACACCCTAATGTCTTTGCCACCAGAACTTGAGTCTAGTGCACTAGAGTGCTTGGCCATGACACCGCTATATGGCAGAAGACTAAAACAAAACACCTACACCTGTGGACTCAAAAACAAATTTAATGTTGATGGACTAGGGGCCCTTGGAGTTTAGGGGTGGGTTTTACAGGTTCTTGTAAACTTATGGTGTAAAAATTGCAATAATATGTATAAATTTCATCAGTCTTTTCTGCAGTTATCACTAAAATTGCACCACAGCTCCTGTAATTATACTGATATAATTTGACAGATCTGTTTCTTCGAAACCTGGACACAGTCACTCAGACTCATATCCTGTTGACTTCCTCTTTGAACATGTGGTAACTGATCACAAACCAACTGGTCAACGTTTACATACTTGGTTTCAGTTGATTGTTAGATTAGCATTTTGTTATCTGTAGGCATTTTGTTATTGGTAGGCTTACATGGTATTAATGTGGTTCAGATGGCAGTCGTGCTGAAAGTTATAATCATCAACTTAAGTGTACAACCACATCACCCCCATAGTTAATAAACTACACTGGCTTCCTGTCAATCAGAAAAATTCATTTCAAAATTTGAGGTTTGAAGACAACTTTTTCTTCTCGGATTTGAATGAAGAGTCTTTGACCCCTTGCACGACACGCAAAACACCTCCCTACAAAGCGCATTGACCATTTCCGCCATTTTGGAAGTCAATTCCTTTACATACACTTTCACTCCCAAAATGGCGGACAGGATAGGTGCCTGTAGGTTCACTGCGCATCTTGAAATAGGTCAGTAAATTGGTTTGTTTCTTTGAATTTCAGTTACTAAAACGTGCGGTAGCAGCGAGGCTGGGTAGTGGTCCAGAGGATTCTAAGAAGATCCGTGATCATAGCTTCTTCAGACATGTCAACTGGAATGATGTCTTGGCTTCCAAAGTAGAACCACCTTTTAAGCCAATATTGGTGAGTTTGATTCTCTAACTTGGTTCATTATTAACCCTCCTACTCATTGTACCATTTTTCCAGCGGGTTGACCAAACATTTGAAACCATTCAACTGCATGGGTTGTGTGTGGTGGCACAACTGTGCTCAGAACTAACTGTGGACATTTGTGTTCTGTGTAAACAGATTTTTGTTGTGTTTTACTAGTACATTTGAACACTTATTATTATTTATTTCTGATAATGAAACCAAGGATGCCTCATAAGTGAACTTAATCACTGTAGCTCGCAAGCCGATGAGGAAACCTGTAAACAAGGGTGCTTGCTATGTGAACCCATACTCTTCCATTTTCTGGGTGTTTTTATGTGCACTACCAATCCTAGTACACAGGACCTATGGCTGAATGTCCCACCCGAAGGACAATGCAGTTGTAGTATCTTGCTCAAGGACGCAAGTGCCACGACCGGGACTCCAACCCACACTCTGCTGATCAGAAACACCAGAGCTTGAGTCTGGTGCTCTTAACCGCTCGGCCATTACACCCCTTAACTTCACAGATGTTCTGCATCAAAGCTAACAAACTGCATGCTAAATAGATACAAAGAGTAGGATTTGAATTTTTGGCTCTCAGCAGGCATGATATTCTTCCTACTTTAGTCTGATTTCTGATTTTTTTTTTGCCCTTGGAAAAATCTGGAAAATTGTGATTAATAATAATAATAATAATAATATGGATTTATATCGCGCTTTATCACACCCAAGGGCGTCTCAAAGCGCTTCTTAACATTATTACCCCTGGTCACTGGGCCATTTATTTCATTCCTTAAACCATCTCAGCTCCCTGGGGAGTATACAGCCTGTGCTGCAATAATATATGCGCTACTAGGCTAAATCAATCACAAGAACCATCTCTGCCCTCACAGGTACCCATTTTATATTAAACCATACACCATATGAACAAGCAGGTCAGCCTTTCAAACATTATTTTCGTACTTTTTTCCAAGCACCAAATATCATGCCTGTCTCAGTAAGACAGTGCAAATAATCTCTCTATGGTTGATTATAAATGATAAAGTTTTGTCAAATTGAATCTTTCTTGAAGCACTGCAACTCATGAGAGAAATCATTCCAGTGATGCTTGTTTGTTTTGATTTCCACAACTCAACCCTAGCAGAGTCTTTTTCAATGGCTATTTTTTCCCCACAAGTATTTCAGATTAAGGATGATTGATTAATGAAACCATGTTCTTAATTCCAATCAGGCAAATGAAGAAGATGTGAGTCAGTTTGACACTAAGTTTACGAAGGAGCCTCCAGTAGACAGCCCTGACGACTCAATGCTCAGTGAGAGTATGGACCAGATCTTCCTGGTAGGCACAAACAAGTCATGTTTTCTAACGTAATACAGGCCGGTGATTTCTCAGGATTTTTTTCCTTACTTCAGGATTTTCTCAAGATCTCCCCGAGCCTTCACATTTTCTTCACCGCTAAGCAAAGTGTTATGTCATAATACAAGTCACTATGGTGATATTTGCAACTCATCTTAAGATGAATCTTAGAGCTTTGTGAAATCGAGCCCTGGTCTTGTTTTACAGAGTTTTGTATGTAAAGGTGGAGCTAAATTATGACCAAAGATACAAACAATAATTCAACTTTGACAAATAACTCACTAATTATCTTTAATGTCAATCATAGTTTTGGATTCCCTATCAATAATCACAATTAAACCAGTTTCGAGGTAACTATAAATAAATAAATAGTAAACTTGCGGGTACAACCATGTAATTAAACTCTTTTGTGGGAGTGTTGGCTCTGAAAAGAGCCGGTTTGGTCTCGACGTTTCGAGCAGAATACTCTGCTCTTCTTCAGGAGAAACCAGTTTCAATTATTTTGTTCCAGAGATCTTGAAATTTATTCAAGTCTAAGGTACTATGTTTACATTTCCTGACGTGCCTTATTTGCAGGGTTTCACCTATATAGCGCCCTCTGTGCTTGAAAGCATGCAACGACCCCACTTGGTGAAAGCCAGATCACCTCGGAAGATAACAGGTCACAGTCCTCATACACCCATCAGGTAAAAAATGGAAGAGATTGGAAGAAAATGTTACAAATTTTGCCAACATAATTTTAATTTTTTTTTTTAACCTTGAGTTTTAAATAATAAAAAAATACTGAATTCAACCACCACTTTTCTCTTGTAAATTCAAAATACATAACCATATTATGGTACATTAGACACTATTTTTTTTCATTGCAAGTGAAAAAGTGGTGTTCGATTTCAACATATTTTCTGTCAATTTGTGTTTTGAAGTATCTGGGGAAAGAGATTTGTGTTAAAATATTTTCTTTCGTGGGGGGAGGGTATTTTAGCTTTTTTCTGAGATGGGGGCTGGCCATGAAAAGAAAATCAAAAGTGACTTTTGGTAATTGCCCTTTTAATGTTATAAAACAAAAGAATAGTTTTCTTTGCCGCTTAAACCACTGTTTCTGTGACCACCATTTTCTTAGTGAAAGGATTATGTTCAAGCTTGTAAATTTTTCTGGACTGACACCTTTCAACAACAATACAAAAAGTTGCTTGGGTATTATGTAGCATTCAAATAACAATCGATCATTGTTGTTGTAGATTATTTCAACTCTAATCCATTTCAATTTTTTCTCCACCCCGCATTGTTGCTTTTCTTTATTTTCTGCTCGGTGTTGTTGTCTTGAATCTGTTGTTTCATTTCGCCACATTGATTTGCTTTGCTTGCCTGTACCACAACTTACCTTACAGTAGTCCAATGAAGACGCCCTGCACACAGTTTGCATTTGACGAGGATCTTGTCACCAAGTCACCCGCCACGACAGATGAGGCTATGGACACGTCTGAGTCCATCACAAGGGGTGGATTTAGATAACCTGGGCTCTAATTGGTCCATTAGCATCATGTGATATAGACTGAGACATTTGATTGGCTGAATGCTATTATTTTAACAAAGAGGCGGTTTGATATTGTAGCCAAGATGCATGGTGATCGAGATTTTTTGATGCGCTGTTCTGTGATTGGTCAGCAGAATTAGCAAGTACACGTGATTGGAGGAATGTTGATTGTGACATCATGATTGGCGTGGGTCAGCATGTAAATATGTTCATCCAAACAAGGTAGTCAATGGATTGAAAGGTGATTGGTTGGATGGTGTCATGTGATCTCTGATCAGAAAGTCATTGATTATTTATTAGTTCATTTACCTCAAACTAATTGGTCAACTTCTATACCATCTGCTAGGCAGATAGTGAGTAAGAGCTGATTGGACAGTTGTTGAAACGTGACTGTAACAATGTTTATTCATTGGCCTTCACATGTAATAAATATAAATTCGTTTGTATCAAATAATTTTTTATGTAACCAATCACAGATCACCCTAAACAAGTTGATCATGTGATGTTATAAGCATATATAATTCCACAAATAATTTAAGACATTTTATTTAAATTTTTGCATAGACTTAGAGTCTTTACATTGTTATGCTTTTATTAATGCTTTTATTAAACACCAAGGAATTGCTGAACATTCCTGAAGTAGAAGTTTATTATGTAGAAAGGAAGCTATTTTTTCTCAAAAACAACAATTTTGTTGAACTGTTTACAGATCTATTCTATATCTATGACTAAGGCACTGTTTGAAACCATAGGTTCGGCTTTAGCTCTGGATTTAGCAGTGGCTATGGCTTATTCTTCAGCATTGGTGTTGCAGCCAATGGCCACAGCCGCAGCGAAGTTCTGACACGGCCTAACCAATCCACCCATAATGAATAAATACAAATTTGCATTCTGCAGTAGTCTGGCACCTAAATGATCATGAAATTCATTGCTGTCACTTTTTTCCTGAAACAATTACTTTTCCATGGCTGTGGCTATAACTCCACATCTGACTATCACCACTAGCAAAAGTCATAACCAAACATGATCAGTTTCAGACAACATTTCATTGAGATAAAATAAAACATGTGGATTAGGACAAAGGTCCCTAAACCTTTCACTGACAATTGTAGATTTATAGGAACAAGGGTTTGTTTGGTACGTGTAGTCATAGTAACTAATCCTCACTCAGAAGCCACCTTCCAGAATGCTTCAGAATATCTCTAGAACTAAAGCCTAAACCCATATGTCAAAAATTCTTAATTTACTGAATCCATCAAAAACGGGGAGGAACGGTGGCGATGGATTTAGGAGTATTTGGGTCGGCTTGGTTTAATCAAAGCTGTTGTCATGGATATATTCAAATAGCTTGAAGTAGAATGAACTCCGGATTGTTGTAAATAATTATCATATACTGGTGCTTTTTCATGTTTAAATCTATCTATCTGTCCTTAAATAAAATTTGTTTTTAATCTGTTATTCATGCAAGAAATCATTGCTGTATTAATGTCAAAATCATCAAACCATCATATTCATGTACAATCTTCTCTGCATACAGTAATTTATGTAGTTGTAACTTGGTCAAAATTTACTCGGCTGGTAATCATAAAAATTCACTTAGCGTAGAAATATACTGCTAAAGTGAAACAGGTTAAACGGGGGCTGTTGTCATGATTGTAGCACACCATAGAATTATGATGCCGAAGAAAGTTACTGCTTGTGCTAGCCGCCACATCACAAATAGACTGATAAAAACAGGCACTGGTCTTACAGGCCCAATTATTTCATTGGATAAACGTGCAGTGACGTACTAAGCTTTCCATATCTGTGATATGATTGCCCGAGGTGATGTAATTTGTCAGCTTGCACTTATGGTCGTCTGCATGCAGCGTGTGCATATGTTTACATCATGTAATGTTGTTTAATGCGAGGTCAAAGGTACATCTGGCAACATCCGGTCAGGCTGGTATCTGCGTCATTCACAAGCCTTGAAGTGTGACGTCAGATGTTCAGGCTACATCACTAAGAGCGCCATCATTATTATATTGTGATGTGACGACCAGCTCGTGTACAGTAACTGGTTTAGTGTTCATAATTCCACATACAGCTACAGGCTTGCTGTGGTTACGATGACAGTTCCCCTTTGAAATGTATGATTTTAGCAGCATCCCCATTGGTTTTATGTGCACAAAATTAAACTGAGGACACTTGGTTTGTCAAAACACCTGGATCCCTTGTACGTGATGTTTAAAGCTTTGCACGGTGTGGATAATAAGAAGTATGCATAACTTGTGGGTTCAACTATGGGTAAATCTTTTTGGAGGAGTGTTGGCTCTGAGCCAATGGTTTAGGTCCCTCGTACAACATTGGTAAAGCTAACAAAATAGTCTCGGACAGTGTTCATGTTTTGTGTGATCAGCCATTGAAAATTTGGGCTTAATCCATTGTGCGAGTCAGGACAAAATAGTCCAAAAACATGCACAATTTTCAGCATGTAAACACATTGTCTTAAATTTTGCTTGTAACAACCGAAATCAGCTGTTGTTGTTTTTCAGGTTTTTAGATACAGTATTCTCGAATTTGACTTCATTTCAGAGGGAAACATTTCACAGAAGAAAAAAAACCTGTTCTAGTATGAATTTCATAACCAGTAAGCTTTCAGAAAAAAATTAAACACTGTTTTTTATCCTTACCATTCCCCACAATCCTGTTTAGTACATTTAAGCCTTCTGCTTACCGCAGAATTCTGCGCTTACGTCACCCTGCATTTAAGCACAAAATTCCACGGTTAGCAGAGCCATGAAGTTAGGCCCTGATTACTCTTTTATGGTTCAATAATTCTGTTCCTCTTCACTGCTTCCTTGCTTGCACTCCTCAATCAATCTGTGTGAAGCTTTAAACTACTCACAGGTTTTCTCCTTTAGTCTGCTGTTTCTACCACATACTGCCTTCAACTTAAACAATTTTTGAACAAAAAGCCCAAGTGTCCTTTTGTGTGGGGAAATTACGAATTTTCTAGTAACAAGAAAAGCAAAGAACAATATTTGTTTTTGTAGCTTGGCCCATGTCCAAAACATCATGACTACAGTTGCGGCATGATGGCTTTAGCTGTAGCCATATTCCCTCAATTAACTCCTTGCATGTGATGTCACAAGCTCAAACAGTGCTCAAGCTTTCACCAGCTGTTTGACTTTGGCATCAAATATTAATGCAAGAGGTTGGACACAGCACTGTGTTAATTCCACTTCTATAGGTTTCAAGAACTAACACAGGAACTTTTAGGAAGAGTCCTCTCCATACAATCTATACAATCTTGTTCAGAAAGAAAAAACATTCAGTTGTAATTCTGTGAAAGCAGGAACCATTTTTGACATTTGTCTCTTTCTCAGAAGTAAAATATCTTCAAAGCGTCAAGAGCCCATGCAAATGATGTCCTTGCATTCTTCCATTCTTTTTGGTGGGAAGAATGACAGGGTGAAGTTGCAAAAGTTATTTACATTCACTTGCAAAATTTGCTCCTCGTATTGTGGACTGCCCAAAATCAATATGAAAGCATGTTATCAATTTTGTTCCTTACTTTAAACCAACATTAATAATAGAATATTGTGTGACAGTAGATCTAATAAATAGTAATACTTAATTCAAACATGCCATAAACATAATTATTTCTTTGAACCATTTATTGACTTTTGAGGTAGGGGAAATGTCAATTTTACGTAGGATTTGATATTTTATATGGATGAGATGCAATCTAGCAAGGTTTGCAGCAACACCATGTATGCATACCTCTTTAATGGGTCGCTGGTCTGAAAACAACCGATGATGTAACAACTCAACATTTCAAGCAGTATGCTCTGATCTTCAGGAGAAATGGTTGTCAATTTTAAATAAGTTGTTTGTTTAACCCTGTGTAATAAATTTTTAATTTTTCAATTGTTGTCCATTGTAGAAAGTGTGATGTGTTGGTCGGGAAATAAAAGAACATAAATTTGTCAAGCTGCAAAAAATAAAAGGTATGATATTACAATTGATCGCATTCGTTCATGGCCCAGCATTGTGCTAAGTTGCCAAGTGACAAATAATACAGAACCACTCAGTTCAATTAACGTAGGAGTTTTGCTGGTGAGAAAAATTATGTGAGATAAGATTAATTTGCATACAGATACAATCTCAGTTCATGGCATTTTATTGGACATTTTAACTCGGAACTATTCTTTGGGATAGAAACCCGGTTTAGGTTCTTGTGGATTTCCACAGTTAAGCTAACTATTCTTCGCTTACAGGGTCGTGCCATATTTCTGCGCTAGCTGTTTAAGCAAAGAATGTTTAATAACGTGAAGTAAGCAAAGAATGTTTAATAACGTGAAGTAAGCAAAGAATGTTTAATAACGTGAAGTACCAACTGCTAAAGCAAAAATTCCTTGCTAACCTGTGAATTTCACTCGCCATAAGCGTTTTTTCTGCTTAAAGTAAGCAGAAGCCGTGATATTGAGCGCAAAATGTTGGCACTGTTGGGTAAGCATCAAATTCCTTGGAATAGAAAACCTGCACAATTTCATCGCAACATTTCTTAACTTAATCACAAAATGTGAACTTATGTCAAAAGACGATGTCATTTATCTACTAAGCACACAAAAATATAAATAAACCTTACTCCAATATTTCTGTAAATTTTTCCTAGGGTTGAGTTTGTTTTTCTCAAAGCTGAATAAATTAAATCTTATTTTTTGGTGTGGCCAGATAATTATTTTTTGATCACGTTTGACATATCAGGAACTTAAATTGTGTCACAGTGACTTTGTTGTCTATTCTTTTTGAAGTACAAAAATATCTCCTTTATTTTGTCGTGTTTACAAGCAATGATATGAGGAAACAATAGCATTCACAAATTTGGAGAGTGTATATTAACTTAATCAGATTAACTAAAGTTACTGCATCCTTAAATCATATACTCGTTGTTTGAAAATGAAATAAAAAGTACAGGATTATATTTTCTTGTCAAATAAGGGTCAGTGATTTTATTTGAAAACAATTTATCTGTAAGTAAAAATTGGTATAGCGATTCAGAAATGTTTGTTTTTATTTTTCAATATTTGTTGTTCACTTCCAAAATCAAATGTTGACTGAATTGTAAGTTTGATTGTAGTTTGAGTTTGTGTAGATGTGTATACTATTCAAGGTATCCTAATAAGTCATGTGCTTCATAAACATACACAATAAAGGCTTTATTTTAAACTTTGGGATGATTAAAAAATGTTTTTTTTTTTTACTATATGAAACTAACATTAAAACCATTTACTTTGCAGTTCTATTCGCCCTTTGCACTGTCAACCATTTGCGTCTAGAGCCTCGAATTGAGGACAGCAGTGAATAGAAGCATTATACAACTATGTATTGTCACGGTAATGTAATGACACTTTCATCCAAACAGATACATAAATACAATACAAATGAAGCATGAATTCGAGGCTCTACACGAACATGGCGGATTTATGCAAAGAGCGAATAGTAGATGGAGTCACGGTAAGGCTTTAGGTATGTAATCAATTTGCCTACATTTTTATCTGATAGTTTTTGGAAAGGTTTCTTAATACTATGAGACAGTATGATAAAAGAGAAGTAGACAATTTTTAATGTCAAAGTTACTCTTGTGTATAAACTTTAACTATTGCCAAGCTAGTTCGGAGAAATATAGATAGTTCCCAGTAGACGCCATCTTTACGGGCAAATCGCATTTTGGCTTGCAGGCGCGTCAAGCGCTCAAATTATTAACGCAGCCGCGTTGTTCACTAACCAATCACGCAATGAGTTTGGTGAAATGTGCGCGTGCTGCATGCCGTTCTCCGCGTAACGCATGACTGTGTGTTCCAAATTGCCCGTAAAGATGGCCGATTTACGTCATATTGCAACCTATCTATACTGTGTGAAAAAACATCATAAGTTCTTAGTTAGGTGGTGAAAATTAAAATAACCACAATTACATGCCAAAAGATATACAAAAATGACAATATACTTTCTAATTATTCATGGTTTTTGTAGTTTGATGGTTTCATTGGTTAGTTGTCTGATGTGTTTTACTTCTAAAAACCGAGGATGAAACGTCCTTGTAGGTTTCGTGCTAACAAATTTGTTATTATTTATGATACTATGTTCTTGTTTTTCGTTCCTTTTTCTTTTTTTTCGGGGGGGGGGGGGAGTGAATTGATTCCGTTTGGTACTTAAATAACTTTACTCAGTATTTAGCAAATGTGGAAAAATACACTGATATGATTAAAACAGCCAACCTATTTTCGTTATAATCTTATTGAATGGAGTGTCAACTGAGTTGTCAACTAAATTATATTATTTCAGTGAATGTATGGAAAATCTGTGAAGTTTTTTTAATTGAATATTTGACTAAAATAAATTGCAAAATGTGCAAATAATTGTGTGTTTTTTCCCCACATAATTTTCCAGTCTCAATATCGCTAGGTCTTCAGAAGATGACTCAAATTCAGCATTTAAAAATTTCCTATCAAGATTTTATCTGACATGCTCACTCTTAGGCAGGCACGGAATTTAGTTTTGTTTAAGGCATGTTGGTTGTCAAAGTGGAAATTCTCTTCACTGAATTTGCTAGTATGGAAAAGAGGAGCAACTGAATAGTTGGAGGGGCACATTGTCTTGGATTGGATGCTTTGGGCTATTAAGCATTTGTTATGAAATTAATATGGGTGGAAAGATGTGTTAAAAGTAGAATACATATAATTCACAGAAATACCGTCCTTGAAATTGTGTGGTTTTCCTTTTTACTTCATGAACTAACGTGGTCCGTCAAGAAAAACCACACAATTTCGAGGGAAGTTTGTGTGAATCATTATCTCTACTTTTAAAACATCTTTCCAACCATTAACTTTATAACAAAACGTTTTTTATAGCCCATTTGCGCCCAATCAAACGCAACTGCCCCTTTGAAATCTTACTTTATTACAGCACTTCCTAAAGTTTTCCTTAATGGAATAATTGAAGGAAACACTTTAACCTTTTTGCAAATAGGTGCATATGGAAAATCTAAGTTGTTCTCCATTTGTGCAGTGTTGGTCATTTTCCCCCATTTGTACATTCTAATTGAAAAATTAGAAATAATTCAAGCACTTTTCACTGTTATTGCAGGAAGCTAAAATATATATAATTAGTTGGGTTTTTTTCCGATCGGACGGCTGAAATTAGTCAAGAGTTTGTTAGAGTATATAAACTTTGAAGATTGTGTCATTTCAAAAAATGAAATTGTAAAACTTGTTTGTTGTGTTTGGCTCACGTGGGACATCGTAGTTTCTTCTAACATCAGTCGTGGGCTGAATCTGGTGGTCGCCTCGCTTTATTGGTCGAGTGGTGCGTATTTGGATGAAGATGACGCCCCCTACGTCCAGTTTAGTTTTGTTTTGCGTTTGTGTTGTGAGCGCAATCTCGAGATTGAACAACGCAGTTTCATTCAAATTGGGCATTTTCCCTTGATTTATATTGACAATTAGTATTTAAAACAAAAAATCAAAGTTTGTTTGTGACCAGAACGCGTAATTTATGCAGTAAAGCAGTTTGAGCATCAGAATAAGCATGTAAGGGTGCTTTACAGCTTCTACTTTTCAAATAACAAATATTTTAATGGACTTAATTTTTGCACCAACAACTTTTTTTCCCTGGTTTTTTTCTTCTTAAAAGAAAATATATTAAAACTATTTTAATTGGTACATCAACATGCACATACGGCCTACGGGGGTCATTGTGATGGTAAGCACACTTCCATAGCGCAAAGGGATCGTAATTTTTTAATCACGGAGACAAGTAAAACATCACTTCAATTTTTTCTTTTTACACATCGAGCGCTCGCAGCAGGCTAGGCACACGTCCCAACAATTAACGATGGGCTGCTAGTCTTTGCTTAGTCTTGGTGCAAGACGCATAGCGGTTCGTGGGTGGTGATAGCGGGTTCGTGGAATGATAGCGCCCTCTATTGGCGGCAATTTGTAATGGGGCGGATCGTGGAAATACAGAACAGGGACGTCTTGCACCAAGACTGTCTTTGCTATTTCGCACCGAACGCTAGAGGGCGCTTTCTTAATAATGCTTTCAAAATGCTTTCATTCGGCAGGGCGGTTTGTTTATCATCTTGTCAAAAGAATTAGGTCAACAAGAAACCGCCATCTGGGAGAGCAGTATAATGTGAACGTCTGTCCATTTCCTTAGCTCAATGCTAATGCTATTTCCTGCATTTTGTTAATGCTGAACCTGCTGAAGCAGAAGTAGATTAGTGTTTATAACCATTGTTTCTCTCAAGTTATTCAACGTCAAACCATTCTTCGTGACAATGGAAAAGTATTTGGTTCGTGTTTTACCAACAACAAGCAAAAATTTGCCGTGTAAAAAAGACATGGTGATGACGTCGACGAAACATGGAGTCGGACCCGCTTTCAAGAGGAAATTTGTGAATGAACAAATCCCGGACTCTGCCAGACAAACTCATGGGGATCTTTATCCTCCTTCTAAACGACAGAAGGAGGACGTGCAGGATAAGGAGTCACCAACTGTTCTGAGACCGTTATGTCATCCTTCTTCTTGGCGTAAAATATCGGCAGAGAATCTTTCCTGTGACTATACCAAGTTGTACGGAAGGCGGGAAGCGAAGGAATTGTTTGATCAATGCGAAGGGGGCGGACTGCAGTATTTCACGGGGGAGTTAACGAAGGTACAAGTTTATGGAAAATGGCACAACATTCCAAGAAAACAGGTAGGGGCCTATGAATAATTGGAGATATTTCTTGATAAAAGCTTCCATGTTCAATAACAATGCTTTCTTCAATAATATTAATAGTTTAATAATAATAGATAGGAAATTTACACATCAGTAACATGAAAAGTCTGTGTCTTTTAATACTAAGAATAAGATCTAATATTATAATATTAATATTAAAAGACCGTGCTTGAAATTGAATGGTGGAACAGTCTACCTACACTCTACACTCTACAGAGGTGATTGATTTTTAAAAAACTCAACAGAAAAATCCAAGTCCACAGTCAAGCACCACATTGAGCGCACTGTCAGTATCACCAACGCATACGCAATCTGCAGTGATGTACATTAAATAAGAGATATCTTGGAGATTGTTAAGACAACTTAAATCTATGTATATTTGGTTTGCGGTAACACCATACATGTATGTTTATCTACTTGCTATGTAGATTTTGTTCTTTGAGAACTTGTCTTGCTAAGATTCTACTGCCGCGGAGTAGATTATTCGGACTTTGGGAGACCTCTCAGTTCTGAAAAGAACTGTGCTGCTTATTAACTACTACCTGGGCAGGAGGTAGGAAATTGGCCGGGACTACTAGTACTACTTTCGCTTGTGGATTGAGGGGAATTCTCGTTATAAACTAAACTGCCGTGGAGCGAGTTCTTAATTGGTCTCAACGTTTCGACTAGCTTGCTCTAGTCATCGTCAGGAGACTTAAATCTACTTTTCATTCTTTCTTTTCCAGGTTGCTCATGGAGACACCAATCTAAAATACAAGTATTCAGGAGTTACAGTTCCAGCAAAGCCATGGACCTCTTTACTTAAGGAGATAAGAAACAGGATTCAAGAAGTTACTGGTCAGAGATTCAACTTTGTTCTCATTAATAGGTGAGAACATCAATCAGGGAACAAATGATTACAAAGTCAAAATGGATTCTTTGTGAATAAAATTGCGGAATTTTACGTGTATTACTTTGTCACTCGACTTTTTCAAAACTCTATCCAATCAACACAATCCTCTAAGTGAGTCTAACTAGAGTTGTGGTCTTGTAATGTGGTAATGTGTGGCTGTGGTGGCTGAGCAGTCTAGTGCGCCGGACTCAAGTTCTGGTGGCTGATCATCAGGGTGTGGGTTCGAATCCTGGTTTTGACACTTTAGTCCTTGACTTGAGGAAGACACTTAAATATAAGTATTCTCTTTACCCAGGGGTCAATGGGTACCTGTGAGTGTGAGCGCAGGAATGGTTCTTGTTTGATGGATTTAGCTTGGTGCGCTATATAATTGGCAGTACATGCTGTAGTCCTATACATTACTCCCAAGGGAGCTGAGATGGTTAAAGGGTGTGTACAACAGTACACAGATTTGCACATAATTTACATACCATGACCATCTATATACCATGGTGGTATAAAGATTGTCATGGTGGAAACCTTCCATTGAAATAGTTTTGCTTGAAATGCTATAGTTTTTAGGAAATGAGTAAAACAATTATTCTTTATCACGCAGGATAAAATCTGATGTTTGAAAACATATAATGGGGTTTTTCAATGTTATAGCATGACTCCGAAGACTGATTGAGCTTTAACTTTCACAGGTTTGTTAATTCATGTATATGTTGGTCCACATCAAGTGTGGATACAGGTCTTTGGCAATTACCAATGTTGTACACACCCTTTAAGGAACAAATGCCCAGTGACTGAGTGAGGGGGTCATAATGTTTGAATGCCATGACATAGTGTTAGCCAGAGGGGTGTCTGGGTGTCTTTTGGACGCCCTGTTTTAAATTTGGACACCCTGTTTCATCTGTCATTTACATGTAAATGTATTGTAAGTGAACAATTTGGACACCCAGTTTTTAAATTTCAGGCAGATTTGGACACCCTTTTACCAAATCCTGGCTAAAACCTTGTGCCATGAGCATCACTGAGTGACGGATTTGATCAATAGGCCTATATAAAAAGCAACTATGGATACTTCTCAATACTGAGACGCCATCTTTACAGGCAAATTGCATTTTTGCTTGCAGGTGCGTCAAGCGCTCTAATTATTAATGCAGCCGCGTTGTTCACCAACCAATCAAATAATGATTTTGTGAAATGTTCTCACGCTAATTGTATCACTGTGACATTCCAAGTTGCCCGTAAAGATGGCAGATTTAAGGCTATGTCCTGTTGCAACCTACTTAATTATTATTATTGCATAATCATAGATCTTTTATTTGTCTTGTTACCAAGATACAAGGATGGGAATGATTATATGGGAGAACATCGAGATGATGAGAAGGAGTTAGTTCCAACCAGTCCTATTGCGTCCTTGTCCCTCGGCCAACCACGTGATTTCATCTTCCGACACGGGGAGTCACGCGGCAAGAATGCAAAGAGAAACCTGGCGCCAATCAAGATTGAGCTTGAGACTGGGAGTTTACTGATGATGAACTATCCGACTAACCTTCACTGGTACCACTCACTACCCGTCAGGAAGAAAGTGCATGGAGTGAGGATAAACATGACTTTCAGATGTCTTAAAACTTGACATAAATTGACGGATGATTCTGAGCAAGTGAAAGTTGGGCCCTGCATTGCAACAGTGTACAATGAGGAACTTTCTGGCATTAAAAAATGGTTTCCTAATATTCAAAGTTCAGAGTTGACCAAATGTTTGAGCTTGTCTTTTTTGTGTATCCTTGTTTAATTTAACATATTTTTTTATAAAAAACAAAAAACAGTTTTGATAAATATTGCAACACACAAAATATGTGTCACTTATAAAAGGCTGGCTGATAAATAACAACTCAAACATAGATGCTTCTCTTTTCTGCTAAAGATACAGGATGTTTTATTGAGCCCTCTTGCCCTGAAGATTATAAAAGAAGAAGTTCCGAAAGTGAAATAGAGGAAAAATGACTGGATCGGGCCACAGTGCAAGGATGAAACATAAGGGCATATTAATATTAAAGTTGTGGGGACAGACTAGGTGGTAATTTTGGTCATAAATTTGTCAAATCCCAGACAGCCAGTCTAGACACTGGTGTCTGGGTGGGCATTGGATTAATTAAGATGGGGTTCTTGTGAGACTGGGGGGAAGTGTGGAGCACAAAAAAATAACAAGCTTACATTACTTCCATCTGAGGGAAGAAAATGTGCCAATTTTTCAACATAAGTAATACTACGGAAGCGGAAGCGTAGTGCCGCCACATGAATAAATAAAAAAACCGCTCTTATCATGTAAGTACACATTAACTAACATGTACGTACACAATAATTGTCATGTACATACACGATAATTATTATGGACGTACACGTACGTACACAAAAATTATCATGTACGTACACAATAATTATCATGTACGTACACAATAATTATCATATACGTACACAATAATTATCATATACGTACACAATAATTATCACGATCCCTTCGAATTTATCGTGCTCCATGCGGTTACCGACCAACACTGTATCAGTGTAGGCAATACTGCATGTCATGAGTACTCGGTGTATCGCATGTGCCTCGACATCAGACCATGCTGCCATGATCAGACCGATTTGCAGCATGGTTGAGGTTTTGCGTGTGATTATAATAAAACAATTTTGCTTTTATTACAGGTAGCCTTTGAGTGCTATCTTTTGTTCGTAATTGTGTGGTATTAAGTAATTATTAGCGATTGACACTATGGCCCTATCTCTATGTTTCTGCAAAATATTACTGTTGTTTACTCTGCTTGTGGTAACTTAAATTGTTGTCAAATGTTTCTGCCGATATGGATGGTACATGGGTCGCTTAATTCCAGTGGGGTGAACACAGTGGGGTGAACACAGTGGGGTGTTAGCTCTATATCGTGGGCTCTGGCCTGTTTACCGTAGTGGGTAAGATCATGGTAAGATGCAGAGTCTGACTGCAACTTTTACACTCGATCATTATTTTCACAAAACTTAATATCTTACTTGGGTACAATTCATAATAAATGAAAAAAAGCAGTTGGATTCTGCTTATTTTTCCTTTACTTAACTTCAATTCAATATACTATATAGCTAGCTAGTCATAGAGTAAGGAACTTGCTCCATATGGCCTAGTTAAGAGGGCCAGCACTTTTCTTTCCTCCATGCACATCACTTTGTCTAACGAAAAAAGGGATTGAATCCACAGTTTAAGTTGTTTTTCCTAATTCAACAAATGCTTATTTTTTTCTATATTTACCTGTGTACGAAAAAGTGATGAAATTATTAAAGAAAAAGTGACAGCCAATTATGTACTTGTCGCGTTGTATACCATTATCTTCAGTCAAAGATAACAAGACCAATAGCACATCAGTTTGGGTCATACTCGAGGTAGTTACTGAGTACATGTTCAGTTGAAGAGAATATGACCAGTAATACATCAGTTTGGGTCTTACATGTATATGACCCAAACTATGTTCTCTTCAACTGAACATGTACTCAGTAAATAACTAGAATATGACCAAAATGTATGTACTATGGGTCATGTTTATCTGAAGATGTACTCAGTAAGTGCCTCAAATACGACCCAAACTGATGCATTATTATAGAGATGTTCTCTTCAACTGAACATGTACTCAGTAATTACCTCAAATATGAGCCAAACTATGTACTCTGGGTGATGTTCTCTTCAATTGAATATGTGCTCAGTAATTACCTCGAATATGAACCAAACTGATGTACTATTAGTCATGTTCTCTTCAACTGAACATGTACTCGGTAAAGTAACTCGAATATGATCCTTCATTTGTCAGATATTGAGATGTGATCATACTTGGCCTAATAATGACAGTAGCATCAATTTAGAGCCTAAAATTGAAACTTAAAATATCGCCAACATTTAATTAAAATGCTGGACTTTGGCCTACCCATTATGATTTTTCAATTTTGGCCTGTTTTTCAAGTATCAATATCTCCCAAAATAAAGCATATATTCTGTCTGGGTGGGTCAAGTTACGTAAAAATGCATCGGTAGGGCCTACAGCTTTACTGCAATCGTTTTTGAGCTTCAAATCACAACTTAAAAATTGCCCTAACTTTGATAAAAATGCTGGATAAAAATGCCTACCCCTAAATATTTTTTTAATTTTTGGCCTTGTGTCTTCAATTATCAATATCTCCCTTAATAAAATAAAGCCTGTATTCTAAGCTATGTAAGCTTGACCCTATACACGCATGTGCAGTTATTGTGATCGGCATTTAATCGCACCGGTCAGTTTTCATATCCCATCGGCATTATCCCCGGTTAAACACAAAAAAGATTACATTTCTCAAAGAGGGGGATAAAAAACTATGTTTTCCCTTTCCTTCCCTCAAAGTACAAATTTGTATTATTTCTAAAGCAATGTTTTTTTTTTTTTTTTATTTAATGAAAAATCTGCCAAAACATCTTATTTTCCCCTGTTATCGCCGTAGTATTTGATTTAGCTTAAAATAGGCCTTGACTATGCCTTCAATGTTACGTCCTATGTATGCAATGGACTAATCTTTTAATTTTTGAGAAAGGAGGAATGTCCCCACGGGATCTTTAGTAGTTTGAGTTAGGGAATATCAGTATTTATTAATAATTGTTATTAGGCTAAATAGTACTGTTTATACAAAACTTTGATCAGGCGACCTTCGGACTATGACCTGTAATTTCACAATAATACAAATGTGAAATAATCCCCGCCCCAACTAGGCTCTCCCCATCCCCCACCCCCATCCCCCCTCCCTGCATCTGGAAAAATCCCTCCGCCGGCAGTGAGTGATTATTTGATATAATTTTGGTATGCCCTAAACAATCAAAACAGGCAACAGATAAGGCAAAATGTTTTCAATTAAACAATTGGAATCATATTAGAAATAATAACACGGCAAAACCGAGGAACTTGATGACATCTGATACCCATGGTGCAATGCGGTAATTTAATATGGCGCCTGTTCTTCAACACACGTGTGGAAATTTCTCGCGAGCTTCAGACGACGGGAAACTGTTCAAGACTGCTTTTTTGGAACAACATGGACACGTTAGCTTATTTTGCAAGAACTAAAGGTCTTGTTGGTATGTTTATTGTGTTTTCATTTTTAGTAATATTTATGAAGAAATAATAATTTTTTTTTCTGGGCAATAATTTTGAAACCGCGTCAACCTCGTACACAAAGGTAACACGGGGCGATAATTTGCTCGCCATCATGGCCTTGATGTTGTGTAAACAGGTAGCCTAAAAGGTTGTTTATTTCCTTGAGTTTATTTCCTTATTCCTTAGTCAAGAGCACTGAGAAGCGGTAACTTGATTTCCAGTATATCAAAACTTGACATGCCTATTTTTATTTAAATTTGACACAAATAATTATCTATGACTTGTGAGTTGAATTCCTGACATTATCATTAGGGTCCTGTGGCTATATGACGTTGATACTTATTCGGTGTTCGGGATCCAGCCAAATTACCCTTTTTTGTTTGTTCTGTTTTTGGTTTGTTTTTCTTCTTCTCCATCTTCTCCGTTCGTTGAACTCTTCTCATCAGCAGCATAACTCAATTATTCCTTAGCTTAGGTTGAACTCCTCCAATGTTGCAATGTTGCATACAACGTGACGGGAGTCCAGGGTATTTATAAAGGTCCCGTGCCATTGCGAAAAAATGTATAACAGTTTTTTTTTAATATTTCGTGAGTGATGGAGGAAGCTTTGTTCACATATTCCTTGTGTCCAGAACTATCCGCCTGCTGGGTTCAGAATTGTTAATTTCATCCTTGGGTGACATAGGCCCTATTATTTTGAAAATAAAATGGAAATTGACGTCTCTGTATAACTTTTTTGTACTGACTCCGTATGTGTAAATTCGCCCACAAAATTCATAGCAAGTACGGCACACTTTATCAAGTCTTGGTGCCAGACTTTTGATTTGTAATAATTTTCACCACAAGAGAAGAGGACACTGTCATCCTTAAAACTGATCGAATAATAGCTCCCTCTTGCGGGAAAACTTGGGGAAAATCAAACCGAGAAGATCTGACAGCAAGTCTAGACTCTTTTGCGCCCTTGACATGCTGATGAAATTAGCCGGAAGTCGATGAGGTTGCTAAGCATTTCATGCATGCACACACGTGCTCACATATCAATCGGTGTTGATGTTATTTCCCAGAATAATTTTATTTCCCAGAATAATGTCACCCATGCATATGTTTGTTATTTGTAGACCCAGCACAAGTGTAGTTATGGACACGAAGGCAAGAATATATGGACGAAGATTTAGCTTCTTAAATCAGGTAAAAACATGAAACATTACTTAAAAATATGTTCGACTGTGCAATGTTGATGAGATAACATATTTTACATAGGTCAGGGAAGGCGTCTTTGAAATGGCTCAAGAATTCTGCTAGTTGCTCCATATTTTTGTGATGGAATTCCTTCTGCTGTCTCTTCTACTAGGAAATCAGTTAGATGTGACGGATGCACGATTTCTCTGTTGCTCTTTGCAGTACTCCAAAAGCAACCCACTGTAATTCTTCAGAATACACCCCTCCGGAAAAGAATGAATGCAGTGGCACGATGCTTCAATAAAATTTATTGGAATTATTCATAAAAGTTGAGATTATTTTAGTATACAAATCCAAGATAGAGGAAGTATTCACTTGATAGATTTCATTTTCTATCAGGAACCTTGGTCACCAGTTGTGGTTGTGTGGAGTAAGAATTCGGCATTCCTTGGTGGTTGAGACGACCTTTACTACTTTTGAAGGTTGCCTTTCTGAACTGATCCAGCCATATATTCTGTCTAGTTTAAAGCCCCCTTGTACTTGGTCCATGTGTCCTTTCCCCTGCTTCTATTCCATATCACTTCTTTGAGTCAATGAGTGGTTTTGTCTGCATCCTGAGGCCGATTTCACAAAGAGATAAGACTAGTCTTATCTGAAGTTAGGACCAGTAACTGGTCTTAACTTAAGACTAGTCCTATCTCTTAGCATTGCCTAGGACTAGTCCTAAGTTAGGAAGAGTTTTGTGAAATTGACCCCTGGTCTATAATTTTGGCTTTGTCGCAATTGATGATGTGATACTGATGTTTTTCTCTGTCATCTGGTGAAAGTTCTGCCACTTGTTTTTCTGTCAGTGTAATGTTTTCTGAAAGTCTACTTTTGAACATGGCCTATATTTCTCCTGTATAGGTCTTAAGGCAGCTTTTAGATGGATTCAACTGTTTGGAGGGTGTCTTACTTGTCTTTAGGGTGATCTAGCATTTTGTGAAGTGCAGATGTGTGGTCCCATGGCAGTTGAAAAGCCGTGCCTGGACATCCTCTCAGATAAATTTTCAACATATGGCATGGCAGCTAGACCATTGCCCTTGCTTTTATTAACCTCAGCAGTCTTCGCCTCTGTTGCATATCTTGTCCTTGACTTATCCATGGTCCATCCACATTTCTTCCAACTCTGACCTTTTCTTCTGTTTCAGTGGCTACTTGATTGGAAATAAACCAAGGAGAGTCAGAACTACCCAAGTTTTTGTGTAGGCAGTCAGGTTGGTGTAGTGGTATGTTGCCTCGCCTTCCAACTCTTGGACCCCGGTTCGAATCCCATCATGTGGATTGGGTTTTCAGTTCCTGCCTGATTGCGTGGGTTTTTCCCTGGAATAATTCTCTGGGGTTTCCTCCCACAACTAAAACGCAAACTTCCTTCATTGTCTTCTCTCCACGGGGTTCTTGGCTAGTATAGTAATTAAGTTTGCTTTTTTGAAAGTCCTTGGCTTCACAACCAGACTTAATAAATGAAATAGAGGGTGGTGGGTTTGAAAGTGCAAATACTGCTTTGTTTGTGTGGCTCTTCTGTAGATTTACAAGTTTGTGATGCTATCTTTAAGCCTGTAATTTGGGTGTCCAAGAATTCTGCGCTTATGGCCCATAGAATTGTATGCTTTACAGGGCACTGCAAGTGCAGAGTTTCACTGCAAGCAGAGCCATGAAATTAAACCCAGGTCTTTCCATTAAGTGGTCAACTGCTATCAGGCTAATTAGTGGGCTGGCTGCCCATCGCTACATCCTTTAATATCTGATAGAATCTGGTAGATAATGCTACTAATAAGTGTACTAATAAGGCCTATATTTATTCAAATGATGTAGTTGTAAAAAACAGCAGTACAATTTGATATCATTTCATTCAAATTATTTAGATGTTAAGAAACACTGCAATTTACATCTGTTTGGTTTCATAAGGTTGCCTCAACATGACATTGAAATCACCCATTGAGGCTGGATACTGTTCTAAGCAGTCCATCTCTCTTTAACACTTTGCCTGATAGAGTCAGACAGGCACAACTCATCAAGTCATCACAGTAGTGAATGAACAAATGAATGAATGATTGGTTTCATTATATGCACATGTTAAAGCCAAAACTATTCACACTTCTATCATTTCCATTTTGTCAATGTTGTATAAAGTGAAATCGAAAGAAATCTGTGCTCATACATATTTAAGAGACAACAGCTTATTACTCACATTGTTGGGGTTGGAGTTGGGTTTGATGCATACAGATTCTTTGATTCTTGTGCCTTCCCAAGTAAGTTAAGAAGAATGGATTCAAACATAATGTTTTAGAAGCATCACTACATTCCAAACAGATTTTAGGTTTACAAATTTCACCGGTCTATTGTTCCTGAATATCATTGAATTTGACCATTATGTACAAGCAATCAAATGTTGGCTTTACAAATTAACTGATACAAGAATGAATTTTTATTGTGTAATCAACAGACAATTGCAACTGAAACTACAGTTCCAACCTACAGCATAAATGTCATCCCTACAACAAGAGGGACTGAAACACTCTTCTCAAGATAGTGAAACAACTGCATGCAAGACAAGGTAACTGTGGTTCTTTTAAAAGACCTGGATTGGATAGTTATTTTCAACTGTGATGTATTTTATTATAAGGCCTTACCATGTACATGTATACCGTAATTTCCTGCGGATAAGTCGCTCGGCGCATAAATTATAGGCGCAGTGCCTCCAAATTACCAAATAAGATTCAAGGGTTAACAGATAGGGCGCACCGCCGTAAGGCGCAACATATCTTTCACATTATACACGCTCGCTGGGTCCAATACTGCTTGTACATCAACACATACAGGGGTCATTGTGGTTCATTACTATTTTTTCCATGTTCGTTTTAAAGATTTTTTCTAAAACCCTAGCTTTACAGATTTTCGTTTTACACAACAAGCGCGCGCAGATTCACGTTTTTCCAACGTTTCCCAATGAATTTGGATGCTAGTCTTTGCTATCTCGCTTTTTTTAATACTACAATACATGCAAGAACCAACAAACGCTAGAGGGCGCTTTCTTAATGCTTTCACATTAGAAACATACACCCTCTGTTGGCGAAATTCACGATAACATACAAAACGACTTGTTTAATAAAGACTATACCTGTCATGTGATATTCACATTAGAAACATACACCCTCTGTTGGCGAAATTCACGATAACATACAAAACAACTTGTTTAATAAAGACTATACCTGTTATTAGATATAGCAGTGTACTGTGTTTGCAGCATTGATCGTCGCTCATTCGCGACGATATTGTTACATATTGTGGGCAGCAGCATAACCAGTGACTTCGTTCTTTGGTAAGTTTCGTCAAAAATGTTAATGGTGTAGGTCAATTTTAAGAAAAATGTGACATGTAGAATTACCCTGGACGAAATAAAGGAACTATTTTGCAGTATAAATGTAAGATTTCACATTGTATTCATCACAATGAACTCAATCGAAATCAGATAAGGCGCATCGGAAGATAAGACGCAGTGATCGCTTTTTTCACCATTGAAAGTCAGATAAGACACGATAAGACACGTTTTTATCCGCAGGAAATTACGGTACATATAAATGTGGTTTGTCTTGGCAAAGGGGTCTAGGGCGGTGGACTCAAGTTTTGTAATTTACAGAATGTGGGTTCGAATCCTTGTCCTGTCATTCACAACAATTGTGTCCATAACTGATCTCACCACCCAGGGGTACATTTGGGTATCTTCGATGGAGTGGCAATGCCGGCCAGGTGAATAGAAGTATTCTCAGTCATTTAATACCAATGAAACTGCATGGGTATATAGACACTGGCCTCATGAACCAGAAATATGTTAACCTTGTTTTATAATTCAGTTGTGCAAAGTATTTTAACCTTTTGTATAGTATGCAACTTTGGATCACTATCACAACGTAATAAAGGTAAATTTGAACGAGTAAGAAAAATGGCCCAACGCTCAACTGGTGTCACGCTACCAACCTATGACACGATATATGGAGAGAGGTTAAAATCCAAAGTTAGTGCAATATTAAGTGATCCAACCCATCCCCTCTTCAACTGCTTTATTTTAAACCGTTCTGGTATCAGGTTTCATGTACCACGAACAAACCACACACGGTTTCGGCAATCTTTTGTTCCGATGTCTATTCACATGCTAAATTCCTCAGCTAAACGTTAATCTGTATGTTTTATCCAACCTTTATATGCTTACTCCACATTGTGTTTCTTATAGTGACAGCTGTCTCTTGGTTTGTATTGTAAATGTAATTGTATTCATTGTAAATATTAGTGTTTTTCATTGTCTACTTAGTTTTTACTTTTTATGTAATTATAAACAATGGAAGCAAAATTTCTGTATTTTTTTAATGATGTGGACAAATAATCTATCTATCTATCTATGTTTGAGATGTTAAGGTTAAAAACAGTTCAAAATACACTTTTACTAGATGTCTGTGCCAAAGTTTATGATATTCCTTTTAAAATTGGAATACATTCATGCAGACAAAATATATGTAGAGTCGTAGATCGTCACGTGGTATTGCCCAATTGCCTTAAAGGTGCACTTTTTGAAGCTGTGTATCTATCCTGATTTTATGTCTGGTTATCATGGATATTGTATTTAATTAATCACTAATGTTGCAAAATATTCCTTTTGTTTGTGTTGCAGTAGGCTTACTATCTCCAAAGACATCTACCTGTCAAAAAGTAGATGTCCAAGAGAGGAGATGCACTCTCCAGTAAAAAGGTAAGTTCCCCAATAGTGAAAGAACAAATGTTAGCTTTTTGTTATTTAAATGTTGCATGCACTTTGCTAGACTAGTTTGATTCTCAGGACCCACTGATAATCAAGTTCATACCACCACCAATCTTCAAGAGAACTGTCTCAGCCATTTGACGTACCTGTCAATTCACTGTTTCTCATTTTGATTGTAACAATCAAAATAGTCCTGATATGCAAAAGTTCCTTTAATTGTTTTTTGTTGTTGTTGCTATTATCAATGTTGGTTTTTGTGTTAATTTTTTCAGTGAAAGTTTATACAAAATCCCCAGCAAAAACAAAGTATTAAAAAAAAAAAAATGTGATATGTGTTTAATCACTCATGTTGCAAAGTGTACATTTTGTTTGTGTTGCAGGGGTGCTTAAAAAAATTTCCAAAGAGATCTACCTGTCAACAAGTAAAAGCCAAGAGCTGCACTCTCCAGTGAAAGGTAAATATAAAAAAATAAAAAAGCCTTTTAGCTTTTGGTTATTAAAATATTGTGTGCCACTTGATAGATTAGTTTGATTCTGAGGACTCACTGCTAATACAGTTCATACCAACACCAATCTTCAAGAGAACTGTCTCAGACCCGTCAAATCACTGTTGCTTACTTTGATTGTAGCAATCAAAATAATCCTCCGTATGTGGACTGGTCTTCGGTTCCCCAAGAAGCCTAATATGCCTTTGGACCATAGGCCAAATGTCAATGTCACTATGACTAAAACAAAAGACACTCAACAAAAAATATCAACTCCAATTTAGTGTGTGGAATGGTCTTCAGATTCCCTGCAAGCCTTTGTTTTTGGACTTCTAGGTAAAATGTTGAGGTCATTACAACTATAACTCATGAAGGACTTGGCATATTATCTCCAAACTTTGTGTGTGGATTGGTCTTGGGGTCCCCCGAAAACAATAATTTTTCGTGTAGTTAGACGCTTATTGCAAAACACATGGGACCTACAGCTTTACATCCCATCCGAAGAAAGAAACAATAATAGCTTGACTCTCACTCAAGGACACAAGTGTCAAGACCAGAACTCTGAACCCATACTCTGCTGACCAGAAACACCACAGCTTGAGTACGGTGCGCTTAATCGCTCAGTCATGACACACCGTGTTTTTTAAACTAACAGTTTTCAATTTTGGGATGGAAGTATACAAAACTGCTTAGGTAGAAACAGAAATATTCTCAGTAATTTAATGCCAATGAAACTGGGTATAGACACCGGCCTCATGAACCATATATTGACTCAGAACATACTTTACTTTACATGTAAACACTTCACTATTTTAAATGATTAAAAAAACAAACTTTTAAAGGGACACGTTGCCTAGGATCGGGCGAGTTGGTCTATGAAAAGCGTTTGTTACCGTTTGTTATAAAATGCATAAAGTTAGAAAAATGTTTTAAAAGTAGTATACAATGATCCACCCAAATATGCCTCGAAATTGCATGGTTTTCCTTTTACTTTGCGAACTAACACGGTCCGCCATTTTGTGGAGTCAAAAACTTGACTCCAAAAAAATTGCGGGCCGTGTTAATTAGTTCACGATGTAAAATTAAAACCACGCATTTTTGAGGCATTGTGTGGATCATTGTATTTTTTATTTTTTATTTTTTTAATGATTTATTGCCTAACTCACAAGGCCACGGACAGCCACTTGAAGGTGAGGGCTACACATACCTGATTTGGGCTATCGACCCAAATCAATTGAAACCAGTTGCATGTTGCCTCCTACTCCTGGGGCTGAAACAGGGTTACCCCCTTTACAGTCCTTGGATGAGGCATGGGTATCATCCACTAGGAGCCTGTCTGGTAGAGCAGAATGCACTACCTTCCCAACTTTTTTCGAAGCAATTATGTTTAAGTGCCTTGCTCAGGGGCACAAGTGTCATGACCGGGTATCGAACCCACACTCTGCTGCTGACTACACCAGAGCTTAGGTCCGGTGACCTAGACCGCTCGGCCACGACACGCCACTTTTAAAACACGACACGCCACTTTTAAAACATCATTCGAACCATATGCTTTTCATATCAAACAGTTTCAAACGCTTTTCATAGACCAACTCGCCTGATCCAAGGCAACGTGTCCCTTTAATGGGTGATTCATTCTTGGGAAAAAAATTCAAAAACCTAAACATTTTGAATGAATACTTTTGAAATTAAAAGTGTAACACTTTGTGTCTGAAGAACTTGAGAATTGACTTAAAGCTGGAAGCTGAATCATGTTTTAACCTTAGCTTTCAGTGTGTGATTGTTTGCCTACCTTCATGAACTTGAAACACTATCTTTTTGACAAAGTTGGGGAAAAATTAATGATATTTGATATGTTTGAGATGTTAAGGTTAAAAACAGTTCAAAACACACTTTTACTAGATGTCTGTGCCAAAGTTTATGATATTCCTTTTAAAATTGGAATACATTCATACAGACAAAATAGATGTAGAGTCATAGATTGTCACGTGGTATTGCCCAATTGCCTTAAAGGTGCACTTTTTGAAGCCGTGTATCTGTCCTGATTCTATGTCTGGTTATCATGGATATTGTATTTAATTAATCACTAATGTTGCAAAATATTCCTTTTGTTTGTGTTGCAGTAGGCTTACTATCTCCAAGACATCTACCCATCAACAAGAAGATGTCCAAAAGAGGAGATGCACTCTCCAGTAAAAAGGTAAGTTCCCCAATAATGAAAGAACAAATGTTAGCTTTTTGTTATTTAAATGTTGCATGCACTTTGCTAGACTAGTTTGATTCTGAGGACCCACTGATAATCAAGTTCATACCACCACCAATCTTCAAGAGAACTGTCTCGGCCATGTGACGTACCTGTCAATTCACTGTTTCTCATTTTGATTGTAACAGTGACATCCTGATGAGGTCATCACATTATTTTTTACTAACTTTTTAAAATTTTGACCTATTACATATCTCTTCAACAAAGTAAACCACCCACTGTTTCTTTGAGCTGAGGACTAAATTAAGTTCTTCTGAGATAATGTCGTCATACTGTGAATTATTATTTGTTAAGGTCTCCAAGTGCCGTTTCCCCTTTCAGTAGAGGACCAGCCTCCCTGTCACAGCCATACATTGCAACAATCAAAATAATCCTGATTGTATGTCTGTTTATCATGGATATTGTATTAAATTAATCACTGATGTTGCAAAATATTCCTTTTGTTTGTGTTGCAGTAGGCTTACTATCTCCAAGACATCTACCCATCAACAAGAAGATGTCCAAAAGAGGAGATGCACTCTCCAGTAAAAAGGTAAGTTCCCCAATAATGAAAGAACAAATGTTAGCTTTTTGTTATTTAAATGTTGCATGCACTTTGCTAGACTAGTTTGATTCTGAGGACCCACTGATAATCAAGTTCATACCACCACCAATCTTCAAGAGAACTGTCTCGGCCATGTGACGTACCTGTCAATTCACTGTTTCTCATTTTGATTGTAACAGTGACATCCTGATGAGGTCATCACATTATTTTTTACTAACTTTTTAAAATTTTGACCTATTACATATCTCTTCAACAAAGTAAACCACCCACTGTTTCTTTGAGCTGAGGACTAAATTAAGTTCTTCTGAGATAATGTCGTCATACTGTGAATTATTATTTGTTAAGGTCTCCAAGTGCCGTTTCCCCTTTCAGTAGAGGACCAGCCTCCCTGTCACAGCCATACATTGCAACAATCAAAATAATCCTGATTGTATGTCTGTTTATCATGGATATTGTATTAAATTAATCACTGATGTTGCAAAATATTCCTTTTGTTTGTGTTGCAGTAGGCTTACTATCTCCAAAGACATCTACCCATCAACAAGAAGATGTCCAAGAAAGGAGATACATACTCCAGTCAAAGGTTAGTTCCTCAATAATGAAAGAACAAATGTTAGCTTTTTGTAATTTAAATGTTGCATGCACTTTGCTAGATTGGTTTGATTCTGAGGACCCACTGATAATCAAGTTCATACCACCACCAATCTTCAGGAGAACTGTCTCAGCCATTTGACGTAACTGTCAACAATTGATTGTAACAATCAAAATAATCCTGATATGCAAAAGTTCCTTTAATTCATTAAATAAGTTCATCTGGATTGTTGATTAAATCATGGAATAAGAGGTTCATTTTTTCAAATCCAAATTAATGTAGATGTTACTTACAAATTATTAGTTACGTTTCACTCCTAAGCTAGGAGCTTCGTCAGACTGGCAACCATGTCCAATGCTCAACTGCCTTTTATACCCTTTCTTGGTGGACATAGAGGGCGTTGTAGGCGTGGTTTGAACTAGTTGGTCATAAATGTTCTGGAGCTTGTATGCCCCGTCGTCTTTGTTTAGGGTGTTCTCCCCCCTACGTTTGATCCAGATGGCCCCCCTAAGCCATCTAGTGGTTTGTCAGGTTCTCGGTCGATTACCGAAGCATTGTCCAAATTAATTGTGTGGTTGGTGGCTGCGACGTGGTCAGTGATGGCAGACTTATGTTGCTCGGTGATAGAGGAAGTGCGAGTAGCCCGTGTGTAGGGTTGACGTAGAGTGCGGTGTGGCCTGAAGCCGTGTTTTCTAAACACTCTGGAAACCCGTTCCGAGAGTCCCTGTATGTAGGGGATGACAACCATCCCTTTCGTGTGAGCGGTGTCATCTTTGGTACTCTTTTTCGTTGTTTGTGCTCTTTTTTCCTTGATTTTGACTTTGACTTTATTTACTGTCCAAGGGGGATATCCACATACGGAGAGAGAGTCACGGATGTGTTGCTCTTCTTGGATTCTGTCACTTTCCTCAGTAACTAACAAATCACATCTGTCCAATAGTGTTCTGATGACCCCAAGCTTTTGGTGAAGGGGGTGATGCGATGTGAACTGGAGGTATTGATCTGTGTGGGTCTTTTTTCTGTAGATGCACAATTTGACAGAGTCGTCTGGTTTTCGAATGATGAGGGTGCCTAAGAAAGGTAATGACCCATCCTGTTCCGATTCATAGGTGAACTTGATGCTGTCAGAGGGGTCCGTTTTGTTGAAATGTGCGGTGAAGTTATCCACTTCGTCCTTGTTGATAATTTCTAGAATGTCGTCGACATAACCTCGCCAGAACCGAGGACAGCAGGTAATGGGAGCTGATGCAATAGCTTTTTGTTCCAGCCATTCCATGAACAGGTTACAAGCAAGGGGGCTAAGAGGACTACCCATCGCCATGCCATAGCGCTGTCTGTAGATTACACCAGCATATCTGAAGTATGCAACTTTGCATAAGCTGAACTCAGTGAGCTGAATGAGACCTTCCTTTTCCCAGATTTCTCTTGATTCTTGCTTTTGTCCTGGTCGCGTGTTTTGTTTATTTTGTTTTGTCCTCTTTTGTGCATCTTTTGTTTTTGTTTTCACCTTACTTCACTGTTCGGCGCTGTGTTCTTTGTATAGCGCGGTAGAAATGCTCTGTATTATTATTATTATTATTATAATGATGTCATCGATGTTGAGTAAGGTGCGATTTTTGAGGTCTTGGTCTTGTTCCAGTCATTGGCGAATGATTTTAAGGTCATATCAACTGGTGTATTGGTGAAAAGGGCTACCACATCATGGGAGTTCAGGATTTCATTTTCTTCTGAGGTTATGTCACGTAGAGAATCAGCAAGCTTTTTGGAGTTCAAAACATGATGTTCAGTCTTGCCGGAGAAAGGGCTAAGAATCTCAGATAGAGACTTCGCCACGTTGTAACCAATGGAGCCTGTAAAGTCAACTATGGGTCGAAGTGGATCGTGCCATCCTTGTAATCGACAAAACCTGATAGAACCTGACAAAACCACTAGATGGCTTAGGGAGGCCATGTGGATCAAACGTAGGGGGGAGAACACCCTAAACAAAGACGACGGGGCATACAAGCTCCAGAACATTTATGACCAACTAGTTCAAACCACGCCTACAACGCCCTTTATGTCCACCAAGAAAGGGTATAAAAGGCAGTTGAGCATTGGACATGGTTGCCAGTCTGACGAAGTTCCTAGCTTAGGAGTGAAACGTAACTAATAATTTGTAAGTAACATCTACATTAATTTGGATTTGAAAAAATGAACCTCTTATTCCATGAGTTCCTGTAATTGTTTTTTGTTGCTTTTGCTATTATCAATGCTGGTTTTTGTATTTATTTTTTCAGTGAAAGTTTATACAAAATCCCCAGCAAAAGCAAAGTATATATTTTTTAATTATGTGTTATGTGTTTAATCACTCATGTTGCAAAGTGTACATTTTGTTTGTGTTGCAGGGGAGTGCTCAAAATGTCCAAAGAGATCCACCCGTCAACAAGTAAACGGCAAGAGCTGCACTCTCCAGTGAAAGGTGAAAAATAAAAAACCTTTCAGCTTTTGGTTATTAAAATATTGTGTGCCACTTGGTAGATTAGTTTGATTCTGAGGACTCACTGCTAATACAGTTCATACCAACACCAATCCTCAAGAGAACTGTCTCAGCCACTTGATGTACCCGTCAGATCACTGTTGCTTACTTTGATTGTAACAATCAAAATAATCCTCAGTATGTTTACTGGTCTTCAGTTCCCCAAGAACCCTATGCCTTTGGACCTTAGGCCAAATGTCAATGTCACTATGACTAAAACAAAAGAGACTCTACAAAAAATATCAACTCCAAATTTAGTGTGTGGAACGGTCTTAAGATTCCCTGCAAGCCTTTGTTTTTGGACTTCTAGGTAAAATGTTGAGGTCATTACAACTTTAACTCATGAAGGACTTGGCATATTATCTCCAAACTTTGTGTTCGGATTGATCTTCAGGTCCCCCGAAAACAATCATTTTTTGTGTACACGGGACCTACAGCTTTATATTCCATCCAAAGAAAGAATTAATAATAGCTTGTCTCTCGGTCAAGGACACAAGTGTCAAGACCAGAACTCTGAACCCATACTCTGCTGATCAGAAACACCACAGCTTGAGTAAGGTGCGCTTAATCGCTCAGTCATGACACATCGTGTTTTTTAAACTAATAGTTTTCAATTGTGGGATGGGAGTATACAAAACTGCTGAGGTAATTTGTCTGAATCAACTTTTTTAACTATGGACAATGTTTTAAAAATAAATTGTTGCAAATTGTGCTTCATGTTTGTGTGCAGAAAGGCTTACCATCTTCAAAGTGATATAACCGTCAACAAGTTAGATGTCCAAGATCGGCCTACATAATAAAGGAGCTGCTCTCTCCAGTAAAAGGTAAATTCCTTAAAAGTAAAATAATGTTTTTTTTATGCAATTCGTTCATAGCATTTTGAATTGAAATTGTCTGATCAGTATTCAAACAATCAACAGTTTGGGCCCCTAAAATTTGAATTGAAAAGCCAGGGTTGAAGTCCAACTGTGGTGTTTTTGGTAAATAAAATTGTTTCCAATATATTACAGCAAGTAGATATAGACTGTGAATATCAACAATAAAATACAATGGGTTGTTGTTAAATTCACAAACGACTGTTGGAATTGACAGCAATCTTCAGAACCCATATTTAAAGTAGTTTCAAGCTAAACAAAACTTCCGATTCAGGTTACAAATTAGTTGATAATTTTTTAGGGATTTTACCTAACATGCACACCTCATTTAGGTTAATTTGTGTTCTAATTTGTACTTTCTCAACCATCTTTTAAAGGTAACACTTTAAAGTTAATGTGTTATATTCAGTTATTTTCAGTTAAAAACTGGTTTTATATCTAGTCTTAATTTTTTTTATTTTTATTGTTTGCATCTAGAAAGGCATGCCATGCTCCTGATGGGCACCTCCCATCAACAAAGCAAATGTTGTGAGGTCTCTTCGCACTGTGTATCTGCCAAACATCTTCTTGTAGCGCATGGATGTTCATGACTGAGACAAAGGTATGTAAATCTTGGGTTTTTTGTTATCCTAAAGTGTAAAGTGGGCTGTTTTTGCAGCACTTTGCATTTAATGTGTGTGATTTAACAGTAAGGAAATCAAAGAGTGTTGAGAGGTTTTAAGACAGTGGTTTAAACTCGCTATAAGGGCTATAGTTCTTGATAATTTTACCAAGACGAAGTTGAGGTAAAATTATCAAGAACCATGCCTCAGCATACGTGTAAACCACTTCTTTTTATAACCAATTCAACACATTGATTCCCATTTAAAAATCCCTTCAATTTAAAACATTCAGAACCCTGTAGAAGTTGAGAACAAAAGTGGCAGTTTAGCATAAGCTCACCTCGACTCTGCGTTGAATTTCTATGCATGTGTTGAGCGATGAGTACCTTGTTGTGCGCAAATGATTTCCAACCGGCATAAGCCAAATATGTGACATATAGACTTAAACTGGGCTGTGACATTTGGGCACTGTGCGCAATCATCTGAGTGTGCCCTTGGCTTAATTCAGTCAGGTCATGTTTAATCATTCCTACCTGTGTTCATATCGCACATTTAAACATTTTCACATGGTCTCCTCTCACCCAATCAGGATGAATAAACTGTCCAGGTATTTTTGAATCACACACCACAAAAGATGTTTAAAAAACGAATGTTGCTCATTTGAAAATGTTGATCATAATGCAAGCCAATTGGCAATTAGGCCTCATGTCTAAGGTAAGAAGTAATACAATTATTTCTCTTCCATAGATATTTTGTTTTTCTTCTAATTTCCATTTTTTCCCTTTTAGAAAGTCTAGTCCTTCAATGAGATCTACCCATCCGAAATGTAGATGAGTGTTATCTGCAAATTGCGTATCATCAGCTGAATGTCTTCCCATACGTAGATGTAGCTGTTCAAGACTAAGGAATAGTATGTAAATTCTGGTGTAAGTTTTTGTAATCAAGTAATAAACCACTAGGTTTTTCTTATCGTCTTGTAGTGGGCTGTTTATGCAGCACTATACAAGTAACATTGTAAATAACTGCACCATTGCAAGCAAGTGCATATATGCGTATTTTGAAATGAGAAACTGGAGATCTTGGCAATTATGCTTTGTCTAAAAAAGTTTGAGCATTTGGTGGTGCGTCATTTCGAATTGTTTGGAATCGAATGGTGGTAAAATCACTGGAAATTCCAAACTTATTTATAACTTATTTAACTTATTTGAATGTTAAACTTGTATTTAAACAGTTAGAAGTTTGCATCAAATAAAATGTTTGTTAATGTAAACAGCTAACTGTTTAGATACAAGTTTAACTTTCAAATTAACTTGTTCTCTATGTTGTAATAAGATACATATTGTTCTGTTATGTTTGCTTAATAAGAGTCAAAGAAATAAAGAAATAGAAATAATAAACCAGTGGTAAAGAAATGTCATTCTTTGAGTCCAAATTTAGTAGAAGATAACCCTATGCAAACTGTGTAAAACGTAAGATAAACGTTTTCAAGGGTCAGGGGTCAAAGGTCAAAAGAAAAAGCGCTTTAAACCAAATGAGCAATCGACAAAACCAAATGAGCAATCGACTAAACCAATTGCTCTTTTGGTTTAGTCGATTGCTCTTTAGGTTAAAGTCGATTGCTCTTTTGGTTTAATTGATTGCCCATTAGGTTAAGTCGATTGCTCTTTTGGTTTAATTGATTGCCCATTAGGTTAAGTCGATTGCTCTTTTGGTTTAATTGATTGCCCATTAGGTTAAGTCGATTGCTCTTTTGGTTTAATTGATTGCCCATTAGGTTAAGTCGATTGCTCTTTTGGTTTAATTGATTGCCCATTAGGTTAAGTCGATTGCTCTTTTGGTTTAATTGATTGCCCATTAGGTTAAGTCGATTGCTCTTTTGGTTTAATTGATTGCCCATTAGGTTAAGTCGATTGCTCTTTTGGTTTAATTGATTGCCCATTAGGTTAAGTCGATTGCTCTTTTGGTTTAATTGATTGCCCATTAGGTTAAGTCGATTGCTCTTTTGGTTTAATTGATTGCCCATTAGGATAAGTCGATTGCTCTTTTGGTTTAATTGATTGCCCATTAGGATAAGTCGATTGCTCTTTTGGTTTAATTGATTGCCCATTAGGTTAAGTCGATTGCTCTTTTGGTTTAATTGATTGCCCATTAGGTTAATGCGCTTTTTCTTTTGACCTTTGACCCCTGACCCTTAAAAACGTTTATCTTACGTTTTACATAGTTTGCATATAGGGTTATCTTCTACTAAATTTTGACTCAAAGAATGACATTTCTTTACCACTGGTTTATTATTTCTTTGACTCTTATTAAGCAAACATAACAGAACAATATGTACTTTATTACTACATAGAGAACAAGTTAATTTAACTGTTTAAATACAAGTTTAAAATTCAAATAATCAGTTTTAATGCAAACTTCTAGCGGTTTAAGATACATGATTAACATTAAAATAATCATTTTTTTAACTCAAACTTCTAATTGTTTAGATACAAGTTTAACATTCAAATAAGTTTAATTTTAACTTAAATTGTTTCACTGTAACGCAAGGATGAAAGTGGTCAATAAACGCAATGAGGGGAGTGGTAATTTGGGAAGGAGGGGAGCAAGATTGTGATGGAGGAGAAAAGATGGAGGAATATGTGAAAGGGTGAAGCATCTTGTTTTGATTTAAAGATTTGGAACATTCATGGCTGTAGTTTTACCAAAAATACATGTACTAATGTTATGCCTGAATTCAAAACTTTAAATTAGTAAGCATATTCTCAAAATTGTCAAAAATTTGTGTTGTACCTTATTGCATTGGAGTTTACTTAGAAAATATCATCTTTTACAAAATGGCATTGAATTCAATATAAAAGGAATATTAAACATTTTACCACAGATTTTAAGTCTCAAATAGAAGACTCCGTATAAATGTATTGCGCAAATCAAAACTATGCTAATTCTCATTCATATCGATGGCCCATGACACAGAAACATGATCCTAGTGCTTTGTATAATAATGCATTTATTGTGTTTTTAAAGCTCACTAAATTTGACATGTGAATTCTTTCAATTGCGTTTTTCTTTCTATTTTTGATTCAAGAGAATAAAGCCAAAAAGGTGAACCTTAGATTTTTTCTTTGCTTTTGACTATTGATATAGTTGTATTATTTTGCAAAATACAGTTGCTTTTTCAGAAAACAATAACAAGCACTATAGAGAAGTGTCACTGCCATGTGCATTTCTCGAATGAATATTCGCATAACCTTAAAAATAAATATACACAATGCTAGATATTCAGGCATGCAACAGCTAGCAGATCCCAGATTGTCAATAAAAGAGTAAATTGCATCACAGCAAGACTTTGCACTGTGTTTTTCAATTTTCAATATGGATGTGAAACCAACAAATTAGTAAACAAGTTGATAGGCCTAACCTGAAATGTGTTGCCTGCCTGTATATTGTCAATAAATAATTTAATAACTTTGCATGCAACAGCAATTTTCTTTTCTTTTTTAGTTTTGAAAGAGAAAAGGCCAGGCAGAGTATGTCTTTGCAGTTTTAAATTTCAAGCGGTATAGTACAGTTAGGAATCAACTATGAGAAACTTTTGCTGAAACCAGTTGCATGCCTGTATTATTATAAATGAAATTTTTTTAATTCTTGTATACTCAGGCATGCATTCAACCAAATCTTGCCCAAAAAGAGGAAAGTACCAGGCACAGCAATATACTTTGTGCTAAGTTTTTAATTTTCAATGGCAGTACACCTGAAAAACCAAATATGCGGAAATCAGCTGATGACATGAAAAGTACCATGCCTGTATATTATTACATTGTAAATAAAATTCATGAAAGTAAAGTGTAATGTATAAGTGCACCATTGCAAGCATTTTAATTAATTTGCTTCTGATTTTTGCCAATATCATCCTGGTAAGCTTAGTTTAAAGCAGGGCCACCACGTGCAGGTCCCAGGATACCAGCCCCAACACGCTTTCCGAGGTCAGTCAAGGCCTTCATACTCCTTTCAGAGCGCCCGGTCCTCGCACCCGTATGCGGGGCACGCCCTCTAACTCCTACTAACGCGGGCCCTAGCCCCACGGCGTAGACTAGGGACTACTCCTGTTGGCCGACCATTTGTGGAAACACCAGTACCATCCTTGCCCGCTGAAGGAGCCTGATGCTCTTTTAAGGTCAACCACCAACTGTCACCCTGGCCAGGAGTAGGACCCCACATGCCACGTGCATGTGTCCAGGTCCCTTTTCGCAATTAAGTTTGGAATTTCCCGTGATTTTACCGCCATTCGATTCCAAACGATTCGAAGCGACGCACCACCAACACGCTTTGGGAGATCATCGGGGCCTTCATACTCTGTTCCTTTCAGAGCGCCCGGTCCACATACCCTTATACAGGGTACGCCCCCTACTCCCTTAAAACGCGGTCCCTAGCCCCACGGCGTAGACTAGGAACTACTCCTGTTGGCCGACCATATGTGAAAACACCAGAGCATCCTCGCCGCTGAGGAGCTGATGCATCTTTAAGATCAACCACCAACTGTTACCCTGGCCAGGAGTAGGACCCCACATGCCACGTGCATGTGTCCAGGTCCCTTTTCGCAATTAAGTTTGGAATTTCCCGTGATTTTACCACCATTCGATTCCAAACAATTCGAAACGACGCACCACCAAATGCTTAAACTTTTTTAGTCAAAGCATATATTGCCAAGATCTCCAGTTACTCATTTCAAAATACGCATATATGCACTTGCTTGCAATGGTGCAGTTATTAACAATGTTACTTGTATAGCGCTGCATAAACAGCCCACTACAAGACGATAAGAAAAACCTAGTGGTTTATTACTCGATTACAAAAACTTACACCAGAAGTTACATACTATGCCTTAGTCTTGAACAGCTACATCTACGTATGGGAAGACATTCAGCTGATGATACGCAATTTGCAGATAACACTCATCTACATTTCGGATGGGTAGATCTCATTGAAGAACTAGACTTTCTAAAAGGGAAAAAATGGAAATTAGAAGAAAAACAAAATATCTATGGAAGAGAAATAATTGTATTACTTCTTACCTTAGACATGAGGCCTAATTGCCAATTGGCTTGCATTATGATCAACATTTTCAAATGAGCAACATTCGTTTTTTAAACATCTTTTGTCGTGTGTGATTCAAAAATACCTGGACAGTTTATTCATCCTGATTGGGTGAGAGGAGACCATGTGAAAATGTTTAAATGTGCGATATGAACACAGGTAGGAATGATTAAACATGACCTGACTGAATTAAGCCAAGGGCACACTCAGATGATTGCGCACAGTCCCAAATGTCACAGCCCAGTTTAAGTCTATATGTCACATATTTGGCTTATGCCGGTTGGAAATCATTTGCACACAACAAGGTACTCATCGCTCAACACATGCATAGAAATTCAACGCACAGTTTGAGCTTACTGTTAAATCACACACATTAAATGCAAAGTGCTGCAAAAATAGCCCACTTTACACTTTAGGATAACAAAAAACCCAAGATTTACATACCTTTGTCTCAGTCATGAACATCCATGCGCTACAAGAAGATGTTTGGCAGATACACAGTGCGAAGAGACCTCACAACATTTGCTTTGTTGATGGGAGGTGCCCATCAGAGCATGGCATGCCTTTCTAGATGCAAACAATAAAAAAAAAAAATTTAAGACTAGATATAAAACCAGTTTTTAACTGAAAATAACTGAATATAATTACATATTAACTTTAAAGTGTTACCTTTAAAAGATGGTTGAGAAAGTACAAATTAGAACACAAATTAACCTAAATGAGGTGTGCATGTTAGGTAAAATCCCTAAACAATTATCAACTAATTTGTAACCTGAATCGTTTTGTTTAGCTTAAAACTACTTTAAACATGGGTTCTGAAGATTGCTGTCAATTCCAACAGTCGTTTGTGAATTTAACAACAACCCATTGTTGAGATTAACAGTCTATATCTACTTGCTGTAATATATTGGAAACAATTTTATTTACCAAAAACACCACAGTTGGACTTCAACCCTGGCTTTTCAATTCAAATTTTAGGGGCCCAAACTGTTGATTGTTTGAATACTGATCAGACAATTTTAATTCAAAATGCTATGAACGAATTGCATAAAAAAAAACATTATTTTAGTCTTAAGGAATTTACCTTTTACTGGAGAGAGCAGCTCCTTTATTATGTAGGCCGATCTTGGACATCTTAACTTGTTGACGGTTATATCACTTTGAGGATGGTAAGCCTTTCTGCACACAAACATAAAGCACAATTTGCAACAATTTATTTTAAAAACATTGTCCATAGTTAAAAAAGTTGATTCAGACAAATTACCTCAGCAGTTTTGTATACTCCCATCCCACAATTGAAAACTATTAGTTTCAAAACACGATGTGTCATGACTGAGCGATTAAAGGCACTGTACACGTTTGGTAATTACTCAAAATATATATTAGCATAAAAAATTACTTGGTGACGAGCAACGGAGAGCTGTTGATAGTATAATACATTGTGAGAAACGACTCCTCTGAAGTAACGTAGTTTTTGAGAAAGAGGTAATTTCTCACTAAAATAATAAAAGACTTCTGGCTAGAAGCCTTTTATTCCTATCTGAAAGCACACTAATTTGTACAACAAGGGTGTTTTTTCTTTCATCATTTTCTTGCAACTTCAATGACCAATTGAGCCCAAATTTTCACAGGCTTGTTATTTTATGCATATGTTGGGATACACCAAGTGAGAATACTGGTCTTTGACAATTACAAAACGTGTTCAGTGCCTTTAAGCGCACCTTACTCAAGCTGAAAAATGATCGTTTTCGGGGGACCCGAAGATCAATCCGAACACAAAGTTTGGAGATAATATGCCAAGTCCTTCATGAGTTATAGTAATGACCTCAACATTTTACCTAGAAGTCCAAAAACAAAGGCTTGCAGGGAGTCTGAAGACCATTCCACACACTAAATTTGGAGTTGATATTTTTTGTAGAGTGTCTTTTGTTTTAGTCATATAGTGACATTGACATTTGGCCTAAGGTCCAAAGGCATATTAGGCTTCTTGGGGGAACTGAAGACCAGTAAACATACTGAGGATTATTTTGATTGTTACAATCAAAGTAAGCAACAGTGATTTGAGGGTACGTCAAGTGGCTGAGACAGTTCTCTTGAAGATTGGTGTTTGTATGAACTGTATTAGCAGTGAGTCCACAGAATCAAACTAATCTACCAAGTGGCACACAATATTTTAATAACCAAAAGCTGAAAGGCTTTTTTATTTTTTTATATTTACCTTTCACTGGAGAGTGCAGCTCTTGGCTTTTACTTGTTGACAGGTAGATCTCTTTGGACAATTTGAGCACTCCCCTGCAACACAAACAAAATGTACACTTTGCAACACGAGTGATTAAACACATAACATATCTTTAACAAATATATACTTTGCTTTTGCTGGGGATTTTGTATAAACTTTGACTGAAAAAATAAATACCAAAACCAACATTGATAATAGCAAAAGCAAAAAAAAAAAACTTTTGCATATCAGGATTATTTTGATTGTTACAATCAATTGTTGACAATGACAGGTACGTTAAATGGCTGAGACAGTTATCCTGAAGATTGGTGGTGGTATGAACTTGCTTATTAGTGGGTCCTCAGATTCAAATCAATCTAGCAAAGTGCATGCAACATTTAAATAACAAAAAGCTAACATTTGTTCTTTCATTATTGAGGAACTAACCTTTGACTGGAGAGTGCATCTCCTTTCTTACACATCTTCTTGTTGATGGGTAGATGGGTCTTTGGAGATAGTAAGCCTAATGCAACACAAACAAAAGGAATATTTTGCAACATTAGTGATTAATTAAATACAATATCCATGATAACCAGACATAGAATCAGGATAGATACACGGCTTCAAAAAGTGCACCTTTAAGGTAATTGGGTAATACCACGTGACAATCTACGACTCTACATCTATTTTGTCTGTATGAATGTATTCCAATTTTAAAAGGAATATCATAAACTTTGGAACAGACATCTAGTAAAAGTGTATTTTGAACTGTTTTTAACCTTAACATCTCAAACATATCAAATATCATTAATTTTTCTCCAACTTTGTCAAAAAGATAGTGTTTCAAGTTCATGAAGGTAAGCAAACAATCATACACTGAAAGCTAAGGTTAAAACCTGATTCAACTTCCAGCTTTAAGTCAACTCAAGTTCTTCAGACACTTTTAATTTCAAAAGCTTTCATTAAAAATGTTTAGGTTTTTTGGATTTTGTTTCCCAAGAATGAATCACCCATTACAATTTTGTATTTACATGTAAAGTCTGTCCTGAGTCAATATGGTTCATGAGGCCGGTGTCTAAATACCCAGTTTCATTGGTATTAAATGACTGAAAATATTGCTATTCCCCTGGCCGGCATGCCACTCCATCGAAGGTACCCAAATGTACCCCTGGGTGGTGAGATCAGTTATGGACACAAGTGTTGTGAATGACAGGACCAGGATTCGAACCCACATTCTGTAAATTACAAAACTTGAGTCCACCGCCTTAGACCCCTTTGCCAAGACAACCCACATTTATATGTATCGTAATTTCCTGCGGATAAAAACGTGTCTTATCTGACTTTCAATGGTAAAAAAAGTCCCTGCGTCTTATCTTCCGCTGCGCCTTATCTGATTTCGATTGAGTTCATTGTGTTGAATACAATGTGAAATCTTACATTTATACTACATTTAACTCTAGTTCCTTTATTTCGTCCAGGGTAATTCTACATGTCACATTTTTCTTAAAATTGACCTACACCGTTAAAATTTTTGACGAAACTTACCAAAGAGCGAAGTCACTGGTTATGCTGCTGCCCACAATATGCAACAATATCGTCGCGATTGAGCGACGATCAATGCTGCAAACACTGCTATATCAATGCTGCTATATCACATGACAGGTATAGTCTTTATTAAACATGTCGTTTTGTATGTTATCGTGAATTTTGCCAACAGGGGGTGTATGTTTCTAATGTGAAAGCATTAAGAAAGCGCCCTCTAGCGTTTGTTGGTTCTTGCATGTATTGTAGTATTAAAAAAATCGAGATAGCAAAGACTAGCATCCAAATTCATTGGGAAACGTTGGGAAAACGTGAATCTGCGCGCGCTTGTTGTGTAAAACGAAAATCTGTAAAGCTAGGGTTTTAGAAAAAATCTTTAAAACGAACATGGGAAAAATAGTAATGAACCACAATGACCCCTGTATGTGTTGATGTACAAGCAGTATTGGACCCAGCGAGCGTGTATAATGTGAAAGATATGTTGCGCCTTATACGGCGGTGCGCCCTATCTGTTAACCCTTGAATCTTATTTGGTAATTTGAGGCACATGCGCCTATAATTTATGCGCCGAGCGACTTATCCGCAGGAAATTACGGTATACATGTACATGGTAAGGCCTTATAATAAAATACATCACAGTTGAAAATAACTATCCAATCCAGGTCTTTTAAAAGAACCACAGTTACCTTGTCTTGCATGCAGTTGTTTCACTATCTTGAGTTGAGTGTTTCAGTCCCTCTTGTTGTAGGGATGACATTTATGCTGTAGGTTGGAACTGTAGTTTCAGTTGCAATTGTCTGTTGATTACACAATAAAAATTCATTCTTGTATCAGTTAATTTGTAAAGCCAACATTTGATTGCTTGTACATAATGGTCAAATTCAATGATATTCAGGAACAATAGACCGGTGAAATTTGTAAACCTAAAATCTGTTTGGAATGTAGTGATGCTTCTAAAACATTATGTTTGAATCCATTCTTCTTAACTTACTTGGGAAGGCACAAGAATCAAAGAATCTGTATGCATCAAACCCAACTCCAACCCCAACAATGTGAGTAATAAGCTGTTGTCTCTTAAATATGTACATGTATGAGCACAGATTTCTTTGGATTTCACTTTATAGGGGGCCTACAACATTGACAAAATGGAAATGATAGAAGTGTGAACAGTTTTGGCTTTAACATGTGCATATAATGAAACCAATCATTCATTCATTTGTTCATTCACTACTGTGATGACTTGATGAGTTGTGCCTGTCTGACTCTATCAGGCAAAGTGTTAAAGAAAGATGGAATATTGAGAACAGTGTCCAGCCTCAATGGGTGATTTCAATGTCATGTTGGGGCAACCTTATGAAACCAAACAGATGTTTCTTAACATCTAAATAATTTGAATGAAATGATATCAAATTGTACTGCTGTTTTTTACAACTACATCATTTGAATAAATATAGGCCTTATTAGTACACTTATTAGTAGCATTATCTACCAGATTCTATCAGATATTAAAGGATGTAGCGATGGGCAGCCAGCCCACTAATTAGCCTGATAGCAGTTGACCACTTAATGGAAAGACCTGGGTCCAATTTCATGGCTCTGCTTGCAGTGAAACTCTGCACTTGCAGTGCCCTGTAAAGCATACAATTCTATGGGCCATAATTAAGCGCAGAATTCTTGGACACCCAAATTACAGGCTTAAAGATAGCATCACAAACTTGTAAATCTACAGAAGAGCCACACAAACAAAGCAGTATTTGCACTTTCAAACCCACCACCCTCTATTTAATTTATTAAGTCAGGTTGTGAAGCCAAGGACTTTCAAAAAAGCAAACTTAATTACTATACTAGCCAAGAACCCCGTGGAGAGAAGACAATGAAGGAAGTTTGCGTTTTAGTTGTGGGAGGAAACCCCAGAGAATTATTCCAGGGGAAAACCCACGCAATCAGGCAGGAACTGAAAACCCAATCCACATGGTGGGATTCGAACCGGGGTCCCAGAGTTGGAAGGCGAGGCAACATACCACTACACCAACCTGACTGCCTACACAAAAACTTGGGTAGTTCTGACTCTCCTTGGTTTATTTCCAATCAAGTAGCCACTGAAAGAAAACACCATCCGTGAAGCTCTTCTCTCTTCCCCTCTCTCTCTCTCGCTCAATGTGGATGGACCATGGATAAGTCAAAGACAAGATATGCAACAGAGGCGAAGACTGCTGAGGTTAATAAAAGCAAGGGCAAGGGTCTAGCTGCCATGCCATATGTTGAAAATTTATCTGAGAGGATGTCCAGGCACGGCTTTTCAACTGCCATGAGACCACACATCTACACTTCACAAAATGCTAGATCCCCCTAAAGACAAGTAAGACACCCTCCACACAGTTGAATCCATGTAAAAGCTGCCTTAAGACCTATACAGGAGAAATATAGGCCATGTTCAAAAGTAGACTTTCAGAAAACATTACACTGACAGAAAAACAAGTGGCAGAACTTTCCCCAGATGACAGAGAAAAACATCAGTATCACATCATCAATTGCGACAAAGCCAAAATTATAGACCAGGGGTCGATTTCACAAAACTCTTCCTAACTTAGGACTAGTCCTAGGCAATGCTAAGAGATAGGACTAGTCTTAAGTTAAGACCAGTTACTGGTCCTAACTTCAGATAAGACTAGTCTTATCTCTTTGTGAAATCGGCCCCAGGATGCAGACAAAACCACTCATTGACTCAAAGAAGTGATATGGAATAGAAGCAGGGGAAAGGACACATGGACCAAGTACAAGGGGGCTATAAACTAGACAGAATAATATATGGCTGGATCAGTTCAGAAAGGCAACCTTCAAAAGTAGTAAGGTGGTCTCAACCACCAAGGAATGCCGAATTCTTACTCCACACAACCACAACTGAGTGACCAAGGTTCCTGATAGAAAATGAAATCTATCAAGTGAATACTTCCTCTATCTTGGACTTGTATACTAAAATTATCTCAACTTTTATGAATAATTCCAATAAATTTGAAGCATCGTGCCACTGCATTCATTCTTTTCCGGAGGGGGGTATTCTGCAGAATTACACTGGGTTGATTTTGGAGTACTGCAAAGAGCAACAGAGAAATCGTGCATCCGTCACATCTAACTGATTTCCTAGTAGAAGAGACAATAGGCAAAAGGCAGCAAGACTACTGCACAAGATTATTCTATGCTGTGATGGTTTATTTGCTGTCTGATCTAAACTTTCGCTTCAGCGATACAAATAAACAGCTCATGAGATCAACTGTGGCGTTTTGTGGCGTTTTGTGGATCAGTTCTACATCTAGTGGACCATGCCTACATCCTTAAGGACTGTGAAGGGGGTAATCCTGTTTCAGCCCCAGGAGTAGGAGGCAACGTGCCCCTGGTGTCAATTGATTTGGGTCGATAGCCCAAATCAGTTATGTGTAGCCCTCACCTTGAGTGGCCGTCCGTGGCCTTGTGAGTTAGGCGATATCTCATTAAAAAAAAAATTTAAAAGCCCTTTCATCCATGTCGCTCCAAGTTCTTGGACTTAGAGTAACTCAAACCTATGACAGAGACATATTCTAGCAATATATCAATCCTGAACATAGAAATGCGCCAAGCAAAGAGACTTCTATACAGTCTAAAATAGCAGAAGGAATTCCATCACAAATATGGAGCAACTAGCAGAATTCTTGAGCCATTTCAAAGACGCCTTCCCTGACCTATGTAAAATATGTTAGCTCATCAACATTGCACCAGTCCCCCCCCCCCCCTTCACCACTTCAGCGTTTTCTGAACACAGATTTTAATTTTAATTGATGCATCAGATAAAGAACATTTAGAAGTCTATGTCTGATGCAAAGCCGTATTCAGTATTATTTCTGGTCATTCATCCCCACAGATGATTTGGAAGCATTTGTGTCCAGATTTGCACACTTGTAAGCATAACAACTGTATAAATTCAGTTGTTTGAACTTTCATTGCCAGTAAGTTTTCCTTAACAAGTGGAGTGATCTCCATCCGGAGGTGGCTTGGTGTTTTCAAGTCCTTCGGAAATCTTTTTTCAATTCTTGTTAAATAAAAATGTTTTTATTTACAATTGTGTCTTTATCTCATGGAAAGTATTTTATTTCTCGTCAGGTTATCTTATATCAACAGTAAACGGCAAAACAAAAGCACTGAAAAAGGGCATATAAACATCATTTGCATATAAATTTCCCTTTCGTTTGATGGGTTATCTGGAACCAGTCATTACCTAGATAGAGAACTTGATTTAAAAAGTGCAAAATGCAAACTACAATATATTTACCAGAAGCCCACCCTCCCCCCCCCCCACTCTAGACAAAATGGTGCATCCTACATGTGACTTGACATCACAACAATGATATTAACATGAAACTTGTTGATACGCTCAGTCTACAACTTGCCCTTGGCATTCAAATAAAAGTCACATTTCAAATTGATTTACTGAAATGATCCAACATTGCAGGACTTGTTTCGAAAAGTAGCCTATGAAACGAAGTTAGAGGGACTTAAATTAAAAAAGCTGTCTACACTGATCCTGACCAGAACTTGTAAGCTCACTAAGAAATAGAAACTTCAAAGAAGAAGCTAAGCTCATTAGCTTAACTGCATACTCAATAGAAACTAGAACAGCTGTTCGCAACTGCCAAAAATCAAGTGACCTCACTGAGACCAACACTGGTACTAGCTGCCCAACAAACAAAATTCTGCCTCACTTCAGGAATCACTTCAATTTGATGTATAATTTGTATCTATTTGAATATTTTTGTTATACTCTAAGTAGGCCTAAGCTATGATAATCCACTGGGGCATTTATTTTTATAAGCTAAGCGATAACCATTTAAAAGTGCATTCCCTACAGGCCAGACGGCAGTTTAAAACAGCTAAATATGTTCACGGATTCAGCTTGCAGATCAGCCTGGTGCCCTGAATTTCTCACGATTAACAGGCAGAGAATCATAAGTAAAAAGGCGGCCCCCAGGAACGACAAGCAATGTCATTTTTGTACACGATTTTTTGGGGCCATTTTCAAATCATCATATCTGGAAAAAGGTATTATTTGGTGAGCCCTGGAATGTATCATAAAAATTCGCCAGATGTAAGGAACAAAATGAAGTAGGTCGGAGTACATGTAGTATGGGATGTTTATAAGTGGGGGAAATTTGCAGTCAAAGAGGTACAACTTGCTCGTACTTTTAAGTTTTAAAACTTAGCGTTTTAGACATGTATGGAATGGATGGTGGGCTGTAATGGTGAGAGTTACTGTTATGAGACATATGTTAAAATATTAATTTCAACAAGTGTCAAATTTAAATAAAAAAAGGCATGTCAAGTTTTAATATACTGGACATTAAATTCCCGCTTCTCAATCTGGACTAAGGAATTAAAACTTAGTAAAATTCACAACCTTTTATGGCTACCTGTTAACATCATGGCCATGATGGCGTGAAAATGATCGCCCCCGTCTTAAGTTTGTGTACGAGATTGACGCGGTTTCAAAATTGTTGCCCAGAAAAATTATTATTTCTTCAGAAACATTACTAAAAATGAAAACACAATTAATAAACTTACCAAAAAGACCTTGAGTTCTTGCAGAATAACCTAACGTCTCCATGTTGTTCAAAAAGCAGTCTTGAACAGTTTCCCGTTGTCTGAAACTTGAGAAGGTTCCCCTCCCCACGTACGTGTGTTGAAAAACAGGCGCCATTTTATGACCGCAATGCACCATGGGTATCAGAAGTCGAACGCCGTTTATCACTTAGACTTGAATTCAAGTCTGAGAGCGCGGTTATTTCTCTGCAACAGCCACGCAAAATTCTCCGCAGATAGGCTATCACACTATCTAGGGGCGCTATTCTATTTAAGGCTATGTATTGACTGCATGTCAGGTAGACTAAAAACCACGATCACAGACTTGGAACCAAGTCTATTTATCATCAAGTTCCTCGAATTTGCTGTGTTATTATTATTATTATTTAATAATATAATAATTTTAATTGAAAACATTTTGCATTATCTAATCGGAAATTGTTGCCTGTTTTGATTGTTTAGGGCCTATATCAAAATTATTCAAAATAATCCCTCACTGCTGGTGGAGGGATTTTTCCAGATGCGGGGAGGGGGGGGGGGGGGCAGATATGCGGGGGCAGGGGCGGGGGAGGGAGGGGGAGAAGCTATATAGTTGGGGCGGGGTTCACAGAGTAAGGACATTTGTATCATTGTGAAATTATAGGTCGTAGTCCGAAGGTCGCCTGATCAACATTTTGTATTATAAAAACAATTTAGCCTAATAACAATTATTAACTCACCTCAAACTAGGCTGACTAGGGACATTCCTCTTTTCTCAAAAATAAGAAGATTAGTCCGTTGCAAACTAGGACGTATAATTGATTATTAATAGGCCTATTTTAAACTAAATTAAATACTACGAACCTAAATAACAGGGGACAATTAGCTGTTTTCGCATATTTGTTATTCAACTAATGAAATACACAACTCCGGCTTTAAAGAAATAACACAAATGTGTACAATGAAGGAAGGAAAGGGAAAACATACAATCGTTTCCCGTCCCCCTCTTTGAGAAACGTTACCTTCCCAAATCTTGTTGTGTGTTTTCTTTTTTAACCGGGGATAGGCCTAATGCCGATGTGATATGAAAACTAACTGGTGATCACAACAACTGCACATGCTTGTATAGGGTCAAGCTTACATAGCTTTAGAATGCAGGCTTTATTTGGGGAAATATTGATAATATTGATGACACTAGACCAAAAATTGGAAACTTGGGGTCTAATAATAATAATAATAATATTTAACATTTATATTGCGCCCCTTACATACAAAATGATCAAAAGGGGCAGCACATGCTAAAAAGCACAGAATGGAAGAAAAAGACAAGAAAAAGACTGGTTACCAGGCCAGTGCCCAAAACAAAAGCATGGGGATACGTCTGTCCCGCCAACAGAGAACTAATAGTTACTTATTACATAGGCCTATCCCTGCTGGCATCGGTAATGTTTTGACCTTTTCAGGACTCGGAGACAGGCGCCTCTAGCCCTAGATGCAAAAAATCTAATAAACTAACTGGCAAGGCGACCATAGAAGAAGACAAACAAAAGACACAAAAGAATAAAACCATAAAACACACTAAAAAGCGGCTTTAAAAAGATGGGTTTTTAAATTACATTTAAAAGAGGTAAGTTTCTGGTCGTTAATGCAACGGTAGCGCATTCCAAAGCTTAGTTAGGGGCTGCCTAAGGCCAGCATATTTATCAAATTTTTTTGACATTTTTAAGTTGCGATTTGAAGCTCTGAAACGATTGCAGTAATTAGCTGTGTACCGATGTCTTTTTACGTAGCTTGACTCCACCCAGTATTAAAGGCACTGGACACGTTTGGTAATTGTCGGAGACCAGTATTCTCACTTGGTGTATCCCAACATATGCATAAAATAACAAACCTGTGAAAATTTGGGCTCAATTGGTCATCGAATTTGCAAGAGAATAATGAAAGAAAAAACACCCTTGTTGCATTACTTTGTGTGCTTTCATATATAATAAAAGGCTTCAGCAAGAAGTCTTTTAGGAGTGAGAAATTACCTCTTTCTCAAAAACTACATTACTTCAGAGGGAGCCATTTCTCACAATGTTTTATACTATCAACAGCTCTCCATTGCTCGTTACCAAGTAAGTTTTTATGCTAACAATTATTTTGAGTAATTACCAAAAGTGTCTGGTGCCTTTAGCCTAATATTTGAAAAACAGGCCAAACTGAAAAAGTCCAGCATTTTAATCAAATTTTTGCGATTTTTAAAGTTTCAATTTTAGGCTCTAAATTGATGCAGTATGCTCTACTGATGCAACTGTCATTATTAAATATTAGGCATGTGCCTAAAACAGAGAAATATACACACTCTTATTGGAAATCAGATCCATATAAATTTTCTAAATTTACTGGAAACATTTCTGTAACATCGATGGTGGGGGTTCAGGGGCGAAGCCCTGGTGGGGGTCCGGGGGCGAAGCCCCCGGAAGCTCTGAGCTTTTGGCATTTTGAGGGGTGAAAAACCAAGCCTCTGTGTGCCTGAAACCGAGAAATAGACAGCTCTTCTGATCCATACCAATCTTCTAATTTTACTCAAAGAAAATGTTAATCCCACAAATCTCGCGTTTGGATCTGGTCGCTGCAATATCTGGTTTCATGCATATTCATTCAAAAAATATAGTTCATTCAAGCTTAGTGTATAGTCTTTACTTGAATGCCAGAACGACATGAAATATACTTTATCCAGGACAAATTGGCAAGTCAGGTTTCAAACGCTTATGTTATCGTGCAAATCTAAGCAATTACAAGTGACATATCATGAAAGATTCATTTTGGCAGAAAGAAACAAATTTGATGAAAAAGAAATCCATCCTGCCGCTGGGGGAAAAGACACCACACACACTTGTGGCTAATTTTTAAGCAGGCAGATGGTTTTTTTTTAAAATAAAAAATCAAACAAAATCTTTTTCTTCAAATTTTACCCGGGGGGGGGGGGGACGTGCCCCCTGGATCCGCGCCTGGTAACCCTTGTAATATTTCTTGGCTCATAGTGCATGAAACACCAAAAGGAATGGACAGCAAGGCTAACCCCTTGTAATTTTGGCTCAAAGTACATGAAACATCAAAAAGGAAAGGACAGCAAGACTTACCCCTTGTAATGTTGGCTCAAATTACATGAAACATCAAAAGTTATGGACAGCAAGGCTTACCCATTGTTTTTTGGCTCAAATTACATGAAACATCAAGAGGAATAGACAGCAAGGTTGAACCCCTTGTAATTTTGGCTCAAATTACATGAAACATAAAAAGGAATGGAGAGCAAGGCTTACCCCCTTGTAATTTTGGCTCAAAGTACATGAAACATCAAAAGGAATGGACAGCAAGGCTTACCCCTTGTAATTTTGGCTCAAATTACATAAACATGAAAAGGAATGAACAGCAAGGCTTACCCCTTGTAATTTAAAGTCAAATTACATGAAACATCAAAAGGAATGGGGAGCATCCCTTCTATTATTGCTAAGCAGGGGGGGGGGGGGGGGGGGGAGATTATCTTTCCAAGATAATCGTCCTAGCGAGGCAAGGCTGTGTCTCGGTGAATAAGGTTGGCGGCTCAGCCCCGACATAAATGTGTTGCCTATGTTGTCATTCATACAAAGGCAAAAATATCAACAAAAACATGTTTGAAACTGCAACAAGTTCTCTCCCAAAAATTATCCCAGATGTACCCTAAAAAGCATAACAACTTTAACAAAAACAACAGCTGTTGTATTCCAGTGTGCTGCGCTGGAACAGCTAATGATAGACATTTGCATTATACAGTGCAATAAATTCTTTGCTTTATTAGACAAATGTCCGACTCAATTTCACAATATAAACACCAGAGGATCATGACATTTTACATTATATCACTGAACAAAATACAAAAACAAAGTTTATCAGTGAAAATGTTTGTAACTGTCCGATCTTTACAAGATAGAGCAGTGATGTATCAATACATGTAACTAAACTGGCCAAACCAAATAATCTTTGGGATTTATTTCATTTAAAAAGAAAGCCATTCACAAATATATCTCTCGTTGGTATTAGAAGAACATTCAGATATTCCTTCAAACAAAGGACGTAACTTTCAACTTCTCTCTACTTTGTTTGTCCCGTTTCATGTATTTCACTTATTCCATTTTTAAAACATCATAAATAAAATGAGCTCAACAATTTTCTGCAGTTATCAAATTTGATTCAGACACCTGCGTTCCCTTTACGTTTGTTTATTTATACATTTTGTTTAGTTTTACAAAGGTGGCCGACCATTCCCTGATCAATTGCCAAAAACTTTCCTACCCGGGAGACTTCTCTGTAACTTGTTTAAGGGCAAAGTATACCTTTGGTTTTTGGAACCATTTGATTGTTTTAATCCTATGTAAATATACACAACAAAACTAACCTGTGAAAATTTAATATTAAAAGGTGGTTGCATTTTTGAGATATCGCCAAAAATCTGGAGCAAACATGTCCATGCAGGAAGAATAATTCCTAAAAGGAATACAAAATCTGAGAAATGTTTCCGACAGCTCAGATTGAAATTTTGGGGCATAACAACTGATATCTTTTCACACCACATTACTTTGAAGCGAAATGTTTCTCAAAATGCTTTATACTATCGAAAGCTGCTGTAGGCTTCTAACCAATGAGTTTTATTGTCATTAATTTTAAAAGTGATGACCAAGCAAATACCTTCCCTTTAAGTTGAAATATGACTAGTCCGTTGTAGAGCCCATTAAACAGAGATGAAAAGCTACAGTGAGTGTGGAGCCAGTTAAAAAACAATGGGCATAACATGTTATTTGTGTTGGTAATGTGTCATTGCTAGGAAGTAGGTAAGATTTTCCTGTGCTTCTGAAAAAAAAACATTGAGGTGTTATTTGAAAGCTGTAATATTCTCATCTATTTGATGAGCAAATAAAGCTTTCTCCTGAAGATGATCAAAGCATACTAATCAAAACGTTGAGTACCAACAGTACCAACAACCTAATCTTTTCAGAACCAACACCACTCAACAGAGATTTACACATGATGCTACCGCAAACCTGATCTGATTATACTCCCACCATGCAAAGTTTCAAATCCTACAAATAAAGCCAATTTTGAGTGTTGCCAGGAAGTGCCTGGTTTGGGCATGTATATTAGTGTCACATATAATTGTCATTACGAGCCATAAGTTGACATCAATATTCAAATCTTTACGTCATGATACATCCTAGACAAACACCTAGATTCAATCTACATGTATCTGCTATAAAAGGAAAAACTATATACATATCATTTAAACATTCTGTAACCTGCTTGCATGCAAGGTCAAAAGGTCACAAGGTCAGCCATGTTGCGAGTATGAGGCTGTGAAAACTCACAGCGTGCACATGAAGGTGAAAACATAAAATAAAATGGCCAATAATAATTATTAATATTAACTATGAGCTGGCCCAAAGCATTCCTGAAACCATCTCAACTCCTTCAGAGTATGCAGCACCGGCAGTCAAATTGGCACACATGTTGCTAATCTTTTACACCAACAACTGCGGCTACCCTCGAAAGGTACCCATTTATTCCTAGGCGATGAGAAGCAAGTGACTTGCTGAAGGATGCAAGGTTCATGACCAGGACTCGAACCCACATTTGGAATGACCGGTGACTCAGCCACCAGAACTTGAGTTATGTGTGTGAACCACTCAGCTATGAATTGGTGATCAGTACGTGGCCACTTGGAAAGTATTTGTTGTATGATAAAAGACACTTATACAGGATCATGTGACCCGCAGCATGGTGATGGTATTGACCTATGACCTTTCATGCAAGCAATGCAAAGACTGGTCTGGCACCAAATGATTTTCTGCAATAACCAAGATGGAAACCACACTCGTTTTTGTAATGCAGGCATAAATAAAAAAACATAATGTAAGATTGAAAATGACCCAAGTTGAGATGCTATGTTGGCAGAAACTAACATTAGTTTGAGAAACATGAATATATTGCCATGGCAATGCTGGCATAAAACCATCTGTCTGTCTAAACCTGTGCCATTGTTTGGCCAGAAAAATTTGTAAAAGACTAGAACCTCTAGTTTAACAATCTAGGTCCAGTTACATGGAGCTGCTTAAGCAGAAAATGCTGCTTAACAGTTTCTGCTAAGCAAAAAAAAAAGCAGGATACCAGTCACAATTTGTATCATGTGACATGGTATTTTGACTGGTAAGGATAATTTTTGATATCGCGTTTTTGTGATATCGCCAACAAATAGGAAGAATCGTCCGCAATTGGAACACACAATCTGAGAAACGTATCTGACAGTAACGTTTCTTAGATTCAACTTTTGGGGGATCAAAACTTTTTTCCATAACCACATTCATGACATTACTCCGATGTGAAATGATTCTCAAAATACTTTTTACTATCAAAAGTTACTGTACTTCTAACCAAGTAAGTTATTGTTGCCAGTAATTTAAAGAGTGATTACCAAACGGATACATTCCCTTTAAGCCTTGAAAGGAAACAGATTTCTGGCATAGAATGCTCGACACATCAAATTAAAATAAAATAAATACAAAATCAAGACGTAAACACTAACTTAAGATAACCAAATGCGATGGTAGTCATTGGCACCGAAGCCTGCATTGCACTTGGGACATTTCCGTTGTCTAGTTTCGTATCGTGTCTTTATACATTCAAAGCAAAATACGTGGAAACACTTGGTCAGCACCACGTCTTTCCTGCCTTTTTTACAACACGGGCAAGTAAGTTGCTCCTGTAAAAGAATATAAAAACAAATCATTATAGATAGGTTGCAGTATGACGTAAATCGGCCATCTTTACGGGCAATTTGGAACACACAGTCATGCGTTACGCGTGAGAACAGCGTGCAGCACGCGCACATTTCACAAAACTCATTGCATGATTGGTTAGTGAACGACGCGGCTGCGTTAACAATTTGAGCGCTTGACGCGCCTGCAAGCCAAAATGCGATTTGCCCGTAAAGATGGCGTCTACTGGGAACTATCTATAATGGTTTACTAGTTGATGTTTATTTCATACAACATCCAACAGCGCAAGCACCAATTAAAGGACGGATAAAAGATTTTGTACAAATGTGTTTTTACCCATACACCAGTGTCTATTAAGCACTGAATACTCGGTACTTTCCCAGAGTTGTGTAGAATAAAAAAAATCAACAGGCAAATCACTCGGGTGGGATTCAAACCCAAGACCTTTGCATTTCTAGAGCAGATGTCTTACTGCTATACTACCGAGATAGCCCAGAGGCTAGAGGCAGTTTGAGTCACATATTTTAGCAGAAGGTACCACAAGGATTTTAATGGATATTAATTTGCATTGGGGATTAAGAAAATTACTTTATCTCCTCGGCAACCAACACTCACCTTATAAGTCCTAATTTCTTCCATCAACACCTCATCAGTGCTACTTGCTAGCTCCATCCTCTTATATCGCTCTACCTTCCTTCTAAGATGTTGAGATTCTTCCTGAAAAATATAGAAACAAAATCTTCATAGAGACAAATGATGATGTTTAAGTCCCTGTTTGAGACCATGGACACAAGTTATTTGTTCAAAGGAAAATAAACTGTAGCACTTTAATGACTAACTAGATAAATAAATTTCTGCATTTAGCTTTCGTAGCAACAATTACTTCATCAGATGCAATGAAGGAAAACAACCTCGAACAAGGTGCAGAGTGCACATAGTCATTACAAAACCCAAATGGTGGTTGCAGAAATGCCAACATTTACATCTTGCAATCCGGGAGATTTCGTACAACAATCAGGGAGATATTTAGATTTACATTCAACGTAACAGGGAAAAAGTTTCGACAATCGGGGAGATTTTCAAATTTGTTCATCAAAAACATGGAAGGATTGGTTTATATTCAGGGAACTTTCTGCAGACTCGGGGAGAGTTAGCAGCTCTGGAGAGGTGACACCACAAATAATTTCTACTAGGTTCTTTTAAATCAAACTCATTGATTAAAGTCTACAAAATCTAAATGAAAACAGTAGTACGTTAAATATGCAAAAAAACACATTTAGTTGATAATGTGGAGGTTAGCACTTGCATATTTCATTAGCACCTATGCATGCATCCAAACTAACATGTGCAAATAATGTGTATTTTATTATTATTATCATTAAATTATATATTTCTGGTAATGAAACCAAGAATACCTCATAATTGAAATTTGTCACTGTAGCTAGCAAGCCCGAGGAAACCTGTAAACAAGGGTGCTTGCTATGTGAACCAGAATCACCGGGGTTAACCCCTACTCTTCCACAATAGGTGTTCTGGGTTCATTACCAATCCTCGTACACGGGACAAAGGAATTATTGTAAAGTGTCTTGCTCAAGGACACAAGTGCCACAACTGGGACTCGAACCTACATTCTGCTGATCAGAAACACCAGAGCTTGAGTTCGGTGCTATTAACCCCTTGGCCACGACACGCCAAAGTTAAAAACCTTAGTTTCATCTTAGCACAGCTTTCACTGCTGGACCAATGATGCTGTATCTCAACAACTCCCAATGTAACCCAAAAGAGGCTGGGAGGAGAAACAGTCTGGTCCCTTCTCATAAAACAAGAATACACATCTAATTATCAATGGATATACAAAGACGGACAACGGAGAGTGATTTGTGTTCCGTACCTGGGCCCTTCGGAATTTATGATTCTCTTGCTCGACTGCACTCGACTTTTCTTTAACTAATCTCTGAAGTTCTTCAATCCGTCCATTGATCTTGTCTAGCTGCATCTTCAAGTCGGCTGCTGATTGGGTGTTATCAAGAGCCTGAAAGAGTGAGAAGAACTTGTCTCTTAATTGTCCAAATTGAAAGTAAAATAAGTTAAGAGAAACAAATGAAATCATCAGGGCCCAATTTCATAAAGCTGTTTATCAGAAAATACTGCTTGACAAATTTCTATGCTAAGCAAAAATTAAGGGGGGCACCAGTCACAACAATGCAAAGTTTATGTAATTTTGGCTGGTAAACTGTTTCTGCTAAGCAATACTTCTCTGTTCTGAGCAAGTTTTCGTGCTTACAGGCTTTATGAAATTGGGCCCAGAAGTGTTAAAGCTCAGCAAGATCCGTTTAACTTTACCAAGGCCCATATCTCTCCTATAGTACGAGTCTACTGACATGGATTGAGCAACTGGGTCCAGAAAGAGCCTCATTCTTTCATGTGCTTTATTGTTTTGATGTCTATAACTTCTTGTTTGTGTTTAATGGAAAATTGTGTTGTTAGTTAGCAATATTTTAATCCATCTGTTCGAGGTGTTTGGATGTTGTTTTAAAGGCAGTTTATACTTTTGGTAATTGCCAAAGACCAATATCCTCACTTGGTGTATCCCAACACATGCGAAAGATAAAAAGACTGTAAAAATTTAGGCTCATTGGTCATCGGAGTTGCAAGAAAATAATGGGGGAAAAAAACCATCCTTGTTGCATAGAATTGTGTGATTTTAGATGCCTGAGACTGAAGCCTTTCTTAAGAATCAAATTTTTCAGTGAGAAGTTGCCTCTTTCTCTAGTACTACATGACATCAAAGGGGGTTGTTTCTAACAATGTTTTATAATATCAACAGCTCTCCAATGCTCTTTACCAAGTAACTTTTTATCATCCAAATGTAGAGTAAAAACCAAAAGTATACAGCAATCCTTCACCGATCTTGAACTCTTGGTGGCAGCAGATACCGCCATTATTGCGGTGGTACCTGGGTGGTACTGCGCTGCCTAGCGACGGGTTTAAGCGATTTGCAAAGTAAAAGTCTAATAACCCGCGACTGATCAAATGATCGCCGTGTAGCCCAAACCTTATACCAGTCGCTAGGCAGCGCAGTACCACTCAGGTACACCGCAGTAATGGAGGCATGTCTGCTGCCACCAAGAGTTTAAGATCGGTGAAGGATTGCTGTATACCCTGCCTCTAAATAAATAAATCAAATGTACTAGTTATGCTGAGAGATACCTTTCTTTTGTTGAGTTCCAATGATTGCTGCCTTAGACTAATCTCCTTGTCCATAGTGGAGAGATTATTCTGCAAGATCCTCTCCTTCTCTTCTAGTTTACGAACGACTTGATTCTGAGCATCTACTTGGGTCTGTAGCGTAGCCACCTGATCAGCCAAGACGTCTTTCTCTTCACGAAGGAGTTTATGTATCTGATTGCATTTGATCCTCTGTCGGATAAAAAATAAAAAGCAAAATGCAAAGTAAGAACTTAATACTGGCATGATATTTGGCACTTGGGAAAAAAAGTAGGAAAACATTGAGTACAAGGGCTGACCGATACATTTACAAATGGTGTAGATTTTGATAGACTTTTAAAAACATTTTTGCTGAATTTTCTAAGGGCAAAAATATCGGAAATTAGATCAAAATAGGAAGAGTATCGTGCCTGCTCATATCAAGGTCACATTGAAGGTCTTTTTTATAAGCTTACAGTTAGAAAATAGAATTAGCTGTTGCAAACTGCTCATCGACCTAAAGGTATGGTATCAATGCTAAAATTGTTAATGGCGCCACGCAGAGCTGTGTATTGAGAGAGATGTGACATAGAGGGACAAGTTTTCTGTCAGTCACGTGCTTGCTGTATGCCATTTTCGGGCCAAATGCAGCACAGACCAATGCGCAGTCTAGTCTGGCATCCAGTGCTCGCCCATATGGGTTTTTTGGGGGGACACAAAATGGCTTCTAACCGCAAGTTGTCGCAACTCTCTCATTATACAGCTCATGGTACAAATAAAATTACTAATCTTTGTATCTCAGAAACCCTAAAAAACGTTTACACAAAAATGGTGATATTTGTTCAAACAAGAAGAAGTTAAAGTAGATGCAAAACCACATGCTCGTTTGATTGAATTTTTGTTTGTCTTATTATTTATTTAAGCCTACTTTTACATTTTTAAAAATACAGGGAAGAGCTGAGTTGCCAAAACATATATTTTTTCAAGCTTTTCAAAAAGAAAATGAGTAAAGAGTTTATCCTAACCTCAGACATGAGCTTGAAGTTTGCATCATCTTTCTCTCTAAGCTGTTGTAGTAGCCTCGTGTTCTGCTCTTGCATGTCTTCAAAGGCTTGACCAGTCACTTCCATCTCTGATAATAAGGCTTCCTCCTCCTGGAAACATCAAACAAATCTCAAGACAATCTTCTTAACCTCTTGCGGACGGATGACAGCTATAGCCGCGGCTTGATAGAAGGTTAGGGTGTCGGGTGACGGCTATAGCCGCATACTGGTTGCATACTTTCTATTCATTATGCACCTGTGGTTTCTGAGGTTGCTGGCCGGTTATTATTGAAAGACCAACTCTCTGCGAAGGGAAGAGTTTGCTGAACCTTTCTTGGCCCTGTATCATGGATCTATTCATAGAAATTGCCCTTTTGTTTGTGTTTGAATAGATTGGTATTTTCGAGTGAAAAGCTACTGCAACATGTGGCTCCGTGCTTTTCACACGGGCTGTTGTGCGATGAATACGGGCTATTGTTTCGGTAATCTGCGCTATTGTTCACGGAATCCCGGCCGACCAGCATTCACTCTCAAAACAATACCGTGCTCAAGGGGTTAAAGGGAAGGTATACGTTTGGTAATCGCTCTTAAAATTAATGGCTGGAAGTACAGCAGCTTTCGCTAGTATACAGCATTTTGAGAAAACATTTCACTGCAGAAAAGCAAAACATAATTAACGAAACATTGATACAACATAAACAGCAATCCAGAATCTAAACATCTTAAAAGGGCCAATACAAGAGTAAACACAGATAGCTATGGATGAAAAATAATGAACAAAAAACACGGAAGGTAGTGGTAGCACTTAAAGACTAACTCATTACATAAAAAACTGCATGAACTTTCACAGCCATAACTACTTCGTCAGATGCAGATGCAATAAAGGGGACTACTTTATTGCATCTGATGAAGTAGTTGTTGCTACGAAAGCTCATGCAGTTTTTTATATAATGAGTTAGTCTTTAAAGGGTGTGTACAGCATTGGTAATTGCCAAAGACCTGTATCCACACTTGATGTGACCTAACATATACATGAAATAACAAACCTGTGAAAGTTTAAGCTCAATCGGTCTTCGGAGTCATTAGAAAACAGTGAAAACCCCCATTATATGATTTTATCCTGCGTGGTAAAGACTATTGTTTTACTCATTTCCTAAAAACTATGGCATTTCAAGCAAAACTATTTCCAGGGAAGTTTTCCACCATGACCATCTTTATACCATGTAAGTTATGTGCAAATCTGTGAACATTTATATTTTCAATCTTACCAATGTTGTACACACCCTTTAAGTGCTACCACTACCTTCCTTGTTTCATCTATCACACCAACATGGCTATCTCTTTCATCACATAAATAATGGAAGACATTTCACCTGTTTTCTATCAGCAAGTTTCTTCTGAAGTTGATATATCGTTTCCTCTAAGCTGCGTATCTTCCTGATGGCTTCCTCATCAGCTAGCTTACGACTTTCTTGTCTTTCTCTGTCCTCAATGTGTCGCAGTCGCATCCTGAGATCTTCAACCTCAGCACGAGACCTCCTCTCTGCCGCCATGAGCTGGAGAAACAAGTAAACAAACATTTATCAAAAGTTATCTATTAAAATATCATTTGGCTTTACTCTTACACCGATGTGTGTAAAGCACTGTATACTTTCCTGAAAAAGATCCACAGGTATATCACTCGGGTGAGATTCGAACCCACCACCTTTACCAATTCCAGAACAGATGTCTTGCCAGTTAGACCACCGAGATTTCCTGGTAGCTCGAGGTGATTTGAATCATATATTTAACATCTATTAAATCAGAGCGGTACCCGATGCTAAAAATACAGGATTCAAACCGCCTCTAGCTACCGGGCAATCTCGGTGGTCTAATTGGCAAGACATATGCTCTAGAATGACAAAGGTCATGGGTTCGAGTCCCACCAGAGTAATATGCCTGTGGATTTTTTCCACAAGACTCGGGAAAGTACTAAGTATACAGTGCTTTACACACATCGGTGTATGGTTAAAACAAAATAAAATTCTTTATCCCCGATGCGAATTAAACATATATTAGAAAGTTATCTAGATGTGTTATTACTCCAAAGACAACAACTTTACTTCAATAAGATGACTGACATAGATGCTACCTCCTACATGAGTACAGACAACTATTTTGTTACTTATTTATATAAAACCATACTTAATGAGGGTGACTCATCCAGCACAGCTGATCATTTGGGGCCCTCACATTATATAAAAATGTATCAAAAGATAAAATACTAATAGTGACAAGACTTGGTTAAAAGTGCATAAAAAGGGAAATAAAATGAACAATAACATACAAAGAAAAACCATAAAAAAGAAAAAAACTGAGAACAATAAAAAAATACGTACAAAAAATCTCAAACAGAAAGACATCTATTTAGACAAACGTACACACATACACATACACATAAACACAAAAACATAAACAAATATAAATTAAATAAAAGACATTTAAAAAGAAGAAAAAAATTAAGATAGAGTTTTAAAAAAAAGGACTTCCTTCTTTCTTTTTGTATGTACCTGAACTTTGTCTCGCTGCTCCTTAGCAGAGCCTTTGTACATGTCTAGAAGAAGCTTCATCTCTTTCTGATTTTCCTGAGATTTTCTGAAAGGAAAAAAGTTCAACAAATACATGTTTAATATAGGAGGAACTCAGTCTGGTTACTCAGTCTGGTTACTCAGTCTGGTAACTCAGTCTGGGAAAAATATGTATCTCAAAATCTCAGATCCTTGGTTTGGTACAGGAAGGTTTAAAAGATGGGTTCCAAGGTAAAATTCCAAGTTTTGTGATTCACTCATTTAAAAAATTTTTTTTAAATGGATTTATACCGCGCTTTATCACACCCAAGGGCGTCTCAAAGCGCTTCGAACATTATTACCCCTGGTCACTGGGCCATTTATATTTCAAAAATTATAGTTCATTTAGTTCATTTCTAAATTTTGAAGTTACTCAACTAAAACTGAATTGAATTTGATCTTTTGACTGGCGCAAATTCCTCTCTAAGATGTACCGACCCGTTTGATTTTGACATCTGATGACGTTACGTTTCAAACTTCTCTCTGAAAAAGTATCATATGAAATGGCAATATACACCATTTTAACATGAGGTTAGAGACTTGGAACTTTTTCCTCACTTTCATGAGGCCTTTTATCTATTGGGAAATGAGTGCATCACCAGCGTTGTAGCCACGCCGGTCGGCGCCGGTCGGGTGTAACCGGCATTTGCTATTGCCGACCGCCACACAGACTAGATGAACATCCTACCGACCGGCACAAAATGCAACAAAGTTACAATAAAATGAACTACCTCTTTTACACAGTCGATCGCTTGTTCAGTTTGAACGGTAAACTTGTTTTTCCCCAGTTGTCAATGATTAAATAAAACACATTTTCAACCCAAAGGAAGCCGACAGTTGGATGTCCTTTTCTTTAATGTTAGCCCCAGACAGCTGGACACTATCCAGACATGTCAGGGAGAATGATTGACCCTCCAATTGAGACCCAATTACTCTTATCTATAATCCTCTGCAGTTTGTTACACAATTGTTTTAGTTTGCAATACTCTTGCTTCACTCAAAAGACAAGCCGCGTGCGTGGTGTCTTTGTAGCTAATCCTCTACAGTTGTTATACAATTGTTTTACTTTGTAATACTCTTGCTTTACTCCAAAGCGAGCCGCGTGCGCGGTGTCTGTGTGGTGTTGTGACCTGGTTTTGTGACTCTTCGGAGTGGGTTTCGTGTTCTTTTAAACCTGGAAAGTGTGTTGACATCTGCTGGCTTTTAGATTTAATGTTTGTTTTTGAATAAGATATGATTTATTAACATTTTATTCATGCAAATTGTTCCATCGGGTTTACCACCCATGGGGAAACCCCTGGCCAATTTTCAAAATAGTATTTTTTGGTAAATTGCTTTTTTCAGAGTACAACTAATAGTTTATTTATAGCCTTCAGGCCTTTGTTAAAATAACATGTTTGGCCTTTGTGCTCTATCTACTGGCTTTGGAGCCCTCCAAAATTTTGTTTGCTCCAAGACCAAAGTGGCCTTGCCCTAAAAATGTTGAAGCCTATTGAAACTGTAATGAAGTTTTAAATAACAGATTTACATACCTTAAAATGCATTACAAAAATCATGTCTCAGAAAACCCATACAAAACCATTTTTAAAGCAGTAAAATTAAAAGCTTCGCTCTATTTTGATTGTAAATTAGCCGGCACTCAAAAAGTTCTAGCTACAACCCAGTGCATCACAAAACTGAATTTGACCTTGGAGGCCCTCTTTAAGAAAGGTTAGACCCTGTTCCAATTGCCGAAAAACATGGGAAAACACTTGGTAAAACTTACTAAAGACTTGTCATTAGAGTGCCATTAATGTATGATGGTTTTACTATGTTAACATGCTAAAACGTCAACTTTGTTATCTGTTTAAAACTGTCCTTCTCTTGGTTTCCAACTTACTTCAGATTTGCCCGGAGGTCCTTGATGATCTCCGCTTCCTTCCCGGTTTCTTTCTTCTCCTCTTTACCCCGTTCCTTCTCCCTCTCCTTCTCCCTCGGATCCCGCCTGTCATCATGGTGGATATTTACCTCTTCTCGTTTCTGTTGCTGTTCCTTCTCGTGGCTTACCTCCCTCCGGTCTAAACCACTACCACTTGAGCTACAGCTGGTACTACTGTGGCCATGAGAGGCCATGTCAGTTTTAAGCTGGAGGTGAGAAAAACAGCATGAATTGTTTATTTTTCTTATTACAACAAAACATAATTTTATGTGCACTTTTTATGTGTGTAAAACATTGGAGAAGTAGTATTTGAGCCATTGCATTGTGGGAGTACAATCAAGTAAGGTTTGAGGTGACACCATAAATCTCTATTGAGCAGTGGTGGTTCTGAGAAGAACTGATGGTTTGAATCAATCAGCAAGCTCCGATCATCTTCTAGAGAAAACATGGAAGAGCTTAAACAGATGTGAAAGAAACAGTTCATGATAAAAATATTTGGGGAGTTTCATCACTGTAGAAAAAATAGTTTATAACTCTTAAAACATTGACTCTGAAGAGGGGAAGTATTTAGACTAGACATGTTTAATGGGAGGGGGGGCTGGCATTGCAAGTACAAATTTATTCGCTACGTTCCGGAGACAAAACGAAAAAGGGATAAAAAGGTCTCAATAGGAGAATTCTACAGACTGGGGTGCTCAACAAGGAATTTATGATGTGTACTCAGTAATATGGGGGGGATGTTAAGTACAGGGACAAAGAAAGAAAACAAATTTCTCCACAGAGATGTAAAAGACAGAACGTGTGCATTAAGGTGGGTGTTGCATGTGTGTAAGGGAGGAATGCAAAATGCAAAAGTACACAAGCAGTAACTCAAGGTTAGCCTCAAGGTTTTCGGGGGTTATCCGCGATTTAACCTCGAATTACCTTGAGTTACTTTAAGTTACCGCTTATTTAATTCTGCATTTCCTCCTAAACTAAACTCATGCACAGCCACAGGTGACACCGACTCAGGAGACAGTTTAGTAATTTATTAAATTTGAGGATGGTATCTAGAATATAATGGAAGGATTACAGTGTGTCATCATATCTTTGTGGCGTGTCGTGGCCGAGGGGATTAGAGCACCGGACTCAAGCTCTGGTGTTTCAGATCAGCAGAGTGTGGGTTCGAGTCCCGGTCGTGACACTTGTGTCCTTAAGCAAGACACTTAACCATTATGGCTTCGTCCTTCGGATGGGATGTAAAGCCATTGGTCCCGTGTGTTGTGTAATGCACGTAAAAGAACCCAGCGCACTTATCGAAAAGAGAAGGGGTTCGCCCTGGTGTTCCTGGTTTGATTGGCTGCATATTGCGCCACAGCACCTTGTTAACCATTACATGGTGCTATGTAAAGGAATAGGTCTCATACTTCAAAAACGTAGCTCAATATACCTTTCAGGAAAATATTGACTGTTGAAGCGTTATTATCTGGTAAGGATAGGATTACATGAACCCTGAGTAACTTACTTTCATGACTTCAGCTTGTGCCTCCTTGAGTTTGTGTCTGTAGCGATTGATTTCTCCCTTGAGTTGAGTGTTATGACTCTGGTAACTTGACACTAAATGGCGTAACTCTCGATTGATTGGACCTGTGAAGACAAATGTCACCCAACAAACACATTAAATCGAATCTTTTTGTTTAAATTCTTATAATACACCTTATGCATTGACGTAATCCAGCTGCCATCTTAGAGGTAAACTGATGATGAAACAATGGAAACGCGCTGATTTGTACGCACGGCGTACATGACTGGCCAATGAAAATCTTCCTTTTGACCTCTAGGAGAGGGCGCCCTACTCAAATGACGTCATATGCATAAGGTCTATTGACACAGAGGGTGTTGATGACCAATAGAGGAATTTCAAACTATTAGAGTGATTAAGCCAAGTCCGGATTGGTGGCTGCGGCTTTGGCTGTTGCTAAGGGCATTGCTTTGGAAATCCTATGCTTCAACACTGATTCCTGTGGCAATCAAGCCACAGCTGCTAATACATACATGGCTTATTATCCTGTTGGAATATTCCTCAAGGGACACGTCTGGAGTGGGATAGGAACAAAAGACTGAACCATTAAGCTCCACCCCTTAATTCTTTGGGCCAATCACAACGATCCTCAAAGCCCAAAACTAATTTTGTAATTAAAAAATCATTGGTCGGTTTCATTACCAACCTGCTTGCTCATTGGCTGCTAGATTCTGCTCAAACTCAATACGTAGCATCTCGTATTCTTTCCGCACTTGAGACAGCGTGTCCTCCAACTGGATGACTTCTGTTCTCAGTTTCTTCTGGCAAGCAAGTTCATCACTCTGGAATAAATCATAGACAGAAGATAGATGTTTTAGATTTCATGGGAGATTGGTTTTAGAATTAACAATTTTTACTTTACAAAACCAGGCCTTGCAGTTAAACTTTTTGCAAAGTAGCCCACAGGGCTAGTAAACTGTGCATTTTACTTGACCCCACAAAGTTTTAGAAGCCCTGTTTTAAAACATGCATCTTTATGATGTATGACTGGTGGAGATCTTAACCAGCACACCAACTAAAAAAAAACATAACTTTACACTTTAAAAAAAAGTAGATTGCACAGTTTTTAGTAGCTAACAGGGCAAGTTGAGTAGTGCTGTTTACTAGCCCATAGCAGTTTTTACTAGACAATGTACGCCGAACTAGTGTTAAGGGTGAGCCCTAAAAATAACACAAACAATTTCTTGTCAAAATAGTTTCAAGTATAGACCAATCCATATTGGGTCATTTTCATACAAGACGCCCCATAACAAAACCCAACACATCCTGCAACAACTCAAAACTGAGTTTATTTGCTCATCAACAAATGAGAAGAAAAAGCCTTCCAATTACAACTAAAGGCCTATAAGTTAAGTATTTCTTAACATATAGAATGTTTAAAACATCACATCACATCACATTGATATCAAGGCTACTGTTTCAATTGTCTTCACTTTTAGTGCCATTTCACTATTGCCAAGAATAATAACAATAATAATAATAATGGAGACTTATAATGCGTCATGTCCGTCACTAGTGACACTCCTGGCGCAGACACCCTAACTAAGCTCACAGCTGGGAACCACATACAAATAAACAGAAGGTGAAACAACTTATTAAAAGAGATGGGTTTTAAGTTCGTTCTTGAATGTGAGGTAGGAAGTCTCCTTTCTCAGTTTGATGGGTAATGAGTTCCAGAGGACATCGGGCATTACATATACCAGTGTTTTCCACCATTACTGGAGTGCAATTCTGCTCGCATCACAATGCCTGCAGGCTTTTACACATATTTTTCTGTCACTTCAAGAAGTTATGGTATTATCATTTACCAAGCACAAGATGTGGTAAAAAATGAACCCTTGATGCAAAGTATGGAATATTGTCCACCCAGCTCTGGCAGCACATACCAGTCACTTGGATTGGTCTCAAAGTAATTCCCTCTTACCTCCATCTGTTCCATCTGTCTAAGATGAGTTCCTTTTGTCTGCTGAAGAAGATTCCTTGTTTCTTCAAACTGCGTCTTCATTTCATGTGCCTCCTTGTAGAGTACGGAGAACTGAGACTGAAGGTTCTTGTAGGGCGCCCTCTCCATGACGATAGAATCAGGAAGACGTTGAAGCTGAATGACAACAAGAATAAATAAGTCTTGGTAATATTATATACAAATATTGGACGCATACGGGTACAATATTGCACAAGGTGAAATCTGGACTGTCCCATTTCACAAGGTGAAGACGGGTGGGTGTGGAACAGTCCAAATTTTAATGAGTGATTATATTCTGCTATATTGTATGAATAAAATGCATCCTATATTTTTTTTATATATCTTACACATAGTAACCTTGTAATTTTTTTAACTTTCCATTAAGCTTGGGCGATAATGATTTTTTTCATCCACGATACATCGTCAAAAAAGTATCGCAATATTCGATGATATCGCGGTTAATTTGTGACGTGCGTTGAGGGAACCCACTTCTGTTTTAAATTGCTTTAAAACTGAAGTACCGCGAATTGGTTGTTAAGGTAAGGAAATTTGATAAAGGCTGTAAGGATTTCCATTCTAGCCATGGTTTTATTTCTTCTATTACCCGAAGCACCACGAACGCAATTGGCACAGGTTGATTGGCTGATTCCTGACCGGCCACTTTCTGATTGGCCGTTCGTGTGAATAATTATGACGTAGTGCTTCTCACAGCGCTGCCATAGTATTCATCACCTCGATCCCGCAGATGTGCTTGCATGCTCCTAACGTGGTAAACTTTATAGTTAGGGGGTGAAGGAATGGCGTGTAGCTGTGGGAGCGAAAAGGCAAGGGAAATTCACTTCGTGAGAAATCACCTCGTGGTCGGGAAACGTCGGAGGAACGTTTTTATACATGTACGTGCGTGAGCAATACCGCACAGTTTTCGTTTGTTTGATGTTGGTCTGTATGAGACCGTCTGTTTGATGTCGGTCTTTTCGAAGAATCCCAGTCGGGGATCAATAGTAGGGAATCTTGCGGTTGCGGTCGGTGCCTTTTATGTTTTTATACAGTTCATATCATCTCGATTAGGAAATGCATCGCGATACTTCATCGAAACCCCGATTTGCCGATATTGCGATTAAAAAAACCAGACACGATATCGTAATCGTTTAAAAATTGTATCGCGATTTTCGATAATATCGTGGTATCGCCCAAGCTTACTTTCCATTCATTTCAACAATAAGCAGGCATATTCGGTTTTTGCAAAAAAGTATTACATTTCTTTAAGTACAAGAGCTGACCTAATTGTTCATATGGCGTAAGCTTTTTCAGGCTATTTAATCACAAGTTTTTCAAATTTTTCTAAGGGCAAAACAAAATCGAAAATTAGACTAAAGTAAGAAGAATATAATGCCTGAATAAGGTACTTTACGGCTGACAAAGAAATAGCTCCTGTAAGGTTGGCTTAAAGCCTGTTGGACGCTCATAGCCATACGTGTGTTGGCGCAAACGCAAATACTTCATCATCTATTCCTCAGACTGATAATTTATTTTTAATAAACGTTGAATTTTGCATCGGGGTTAAAGAATATAATTTGGTTTTTTACTCATACACCGATGTGTGTTAAGCACTGTATACTCGGTACTTACCCGAGTTCTATGGAGAAAAAAAATCCACAGGCAAATCACACAAAGAATACAATTTGGTTTTTTACCCTTACACCGATGTGTGTTAAGCACTGTATACTCGGTACTTACCCGAGTTCTATGGAGAAAAAAAATCCACAGGCAAATCACACAAAGAATACAATTTGGTTTTTTACCCTTACACCGATGTGTGTTAAGCTCTGTATACTCAGTACTTTCCCGAGTTCTATACAAAAAAAATATTCACAGGCAAATCGCTCAGGTGGGATTCGTACCCACGACCTTTGCATTGCTAGAGCAGATGTCTTACCACTAGACCACCGAGCTAGCCTGATGGCTAGAGGCAGTTCGAATCCTGGCTAGAGGCAGTTTAGATCCTTAGCAGCAGGTACCACATTGATCGTTGCGTTACCCACTGCTAAGGATTCGAACTGCCTCTAGCCGTCGTGCTCGCTTAAATCCCACCCAAGTGATTTGCCTGTGGATTTTTTGTTCACAGAACTCGGGTAAGCACTGAGTATACAGTGCTTAACACACATCGGTGTAAGGGTAAAAAAACAAATTATATTGATTATATCTTCATCATCTTTTCTCCATAGGTATGAGCTGCATTCATTGGTTTTAGTAATAAAAAATAAACATTGAGAAAACAATAATCTTATCAAACGACTTACATCCATCTTGAGCTGCTCTGATTCCATGACAAGTTCTTGATGTTTCTCTTGTAGCCTCTCAAGTTCCACCAGACGGTTCGTGGCCAACTCCTTGTGCTCTTCCAACTCATTGACAAAAGTCTGAAGCTGAAATTGAAAAAGTATTCATTCAAAATCATTGAGTTTTTCTGATTTTGTAAGCAACTGTTTCAAGTGAACTTCCAGAAAGACAATTTGAGGAAAAGGGATGTTTTTGTTTTACCTCAAAAATAGTAGTTGGTAAGTTTTAGTTAAATCTGCATCAGTGATAAAGATTATTACTTGTGTTTTACCCATATACCACTGTATACTCAGAACTCCCCCACCCCCAGAGTCTAGGCTACCAGAGTCATATGAAGAAAAAGGTTGAGTTTGAACCCAAGACTCTTGCAATTCTAAAGCAGTTGTCTAACCGCTAGACCACTGAGCTTGCCCATTAGCTACATGCAGTTTGAATCCTATAGCAGCGGGTACTGCAACGATTTTTAATAGATGTTAGGTTGAGTGAAGCATCGACAGTTTTCACTTCAGATCACAACTTGTACTTTAATTTCTTTTTGGGCTAAGGTCAAATTGGGCTAAGGTCAAATTGCTGCTGCAAGATGCTTAGACAGCATCTGGGGTTAGTATTTCAAGAAAAGGAAAGTCCCAATTGTTTTATTTTTATTTTTTAACTATGGGCTTTGGTTTGTTTTTTGCTTTATTTTCTTTTCTTTTTTTCTGAGTTTGTTTTTCCTGTTGGCTTCGTTTAACCATTCAGGCAATTTGGAAAAGGAATTCAACATTGTTTTTTACGGTTACACATTTGACTGGTTAAGCACCCAAACCTACTTCATCGTGGCTGAGCGGATAAGAGCACCGGACTCGAGCTCTGGTGTTTCTGATCAGCAGAGTGTGGGTTCGAGTCCCAGTCTAGACACTTGTGTCCTTAAGCAAGACACTTAACCATTATTGCTTTGTCCTTCGGATGGGACATTAAACCGTTGGTCCCGTGTGTTGTGTAATGCACTTAAAAGAACCCAGTGCACTTATCATAAAGAAAAGGGGTTTGCCCCTGTGTTCCTGGTTTGATTGCGCCACAGCACCTTGTAAACCACTACATGGTGCTATGTAAAGGAAAAACGTCTCTTACTTCAACACGCACATCCACGTACCTTGTAGGAAAAATACTTAGCGCTTTGGGACACCCAGCGGGAGTATATAAAGCGCTATATAAGAACTGCATATTATTATATGAACTGCAAATATATGTATAATTTATTGTTGTTAAGCGTTGTGGTACCTTTTCTGTGGTACCTTTTCTTTGTAAGAACACTATATAAGTGCCTTTTTATTTTATTTTATTTTATTTTATTACCTTTATTGCACCAACATAAATACAACGTAGTGCAAAAGGGAAACCCCGAACAGGCACACAGGCCCACTAAATGGGGACCCTTGATCACACAAGGCAAAAACAAGAAGGAAACAGGGAAGTATGTACAGTTAAAACGGTAAGGAGGCAAACACACAAAATATATTTATATAAATATGTAAAAACATTAACACAAAATAACACAATATTGGCTACAGATTGCACATGGTAAAGATAGTAAAGATTTTTTATAAAAATATCCTACCCCAAGTTACAAGTCGCTAGTGAGGTAGTGGTTACAGAGGCCAGATTTAAATTGAGGAACAGCTTGCAAAGCTCTGACATCAGGGGGAATTTTGTTCCAGGAGTTATAAATGCGATTAAAAAATGTTTGCCTAAAAATGCCAGTTTTACATTTATTGGGAATAAGGGTGGGAGAATCAGAAGATCTCAAGTTGTGGAGATCAGTGTTACGGAAACTGACCTTATCATGAATTGAAATAGCTGTCATATTCTGAAGGCCCTTAAAAAAGAGGACATTGTCCTTGAGTTTACGACGATCTTCAAGGCTGAGGAGGTCTAGTTCTTTTAAACGCTCCTTGTATGAGACAGAACTTCTCAGAATAAATTTTGTGGCACGTCTCTGAACTTTTTCAATACAGTTGATAAGTCCTTTAGCATGAGGATTCCAGATTTCGGACCCATATTCCAAAATGGGCCTTGATTATTATTATTATTATTATTATTATTATTATTATTATTATTATTATTATAAAGGCTTAATGAAACAGCCCTTTTAAATTACTATTATGTGATTTATTTTCTTACTTGCTGTGAGGAGAGCCCTGCTGAGCCATCACCAAATATATGTCCAGGGATGAGGGTAGCGTTTCTGAGCTTCGTGTAACTCTCTTCAAGGAGGATCTCAAGTTTCTGTGCTCTCTGCCGAGCCTGACTCAGATCAAACCGTAGGTCTTCAATCTGGTTGTGGGCTTCCGCTAGCTTGGTCTCGGCAGCCCCTAGCTTATCACTCTGCTCAGTGAACTGTGGATTGACAACACAAAAGTCATTCTCCATAATAAAATTATCAACAATAAAATGACTCATTCTTGCATCCACACAAAAATATTTCTTAATAATTAAAAATTATCAACAATAGAATGACTATTTGTTACATCAGTTAGAATACATGAACAGGTAAACATTTCTGAAGGAAAAGGACAATTTTATTTTGAGAGGAATAGTGAGTTTATTCAAGCCAACTACTTTCAACAAAATTTTAACTTTAACTTTAACCACAAGGTGATGTGTATACATGCACATTTTACAATGACACAGGAGCAGAGGGCAGGTAAATTCATTTTTAAAATGTCCTTTTGGAGAACCGAAAATCCTACTGGATTTTATGAGAATGTTTGTTGTCTTTACTTGGTTTAGTAATGGTTTTCATTTTGACAATAATATTCCACAAATTAATCCCAAGGTTGGTCGTGGAAAGAATTGTGAATTTCAAACCCAATTGGTTTAGAAGATTTTGTTGAAATACAGAATGAGGTTCTTATGAAAGGAAGAAAAAAGTAATAATTTCATGTTATAAGAAATAAATTCTGACTGGATATTGGACAGAAGTCCTAAGAAAAAAAATACTGGTAGGTTACCTGCAACGTCATCTTTCGATGTTGTTCTTGCAGAGAGTTGATCATTTCTTGGAGTCTTTGATTTTCATTGGTCAATTCTGCGTTGGTTGACTTCACTGCTTCATCAACATCACCTTAAATAAAGAATTATAACAATTTGTACAAACTTCTTCAAATTGGCTTACGATATTTTTAAGCACCGAGTAAATTGAGTTTATTGTTGATGTCTTCCCAAATGTATCTGTTTGTAGTTGAACAGCAACAACTTTACATTCATATCAATTTGATTCAATTCTTTTTTGATTCAGAAACATTTATATCCATCTGTTAGTTTAAGGAATAGTCGGAGTCTATTTAGTTTTCAACGCAATCTTAAGTCATACCTTCTTCTAAATTGACTTTCTTTTTTCCCGTAATCTTGTTTTCATTTTCTTTCTTACTTGAGTGTAGGACCAAACCAATGGAATGTTGTGTGTCTTTGTTGTCCTGGTCTTTGTTGGTTTTGTGTGTTGTGCTTTGTCTGTTTTGTCTGTATTAACTCTATTGTGATTGTTTCTTTGAGGTTTTTTTGGTATATATGGGCACTCCCTAACACAAGCAGTGCTTATTTGGCTGTGCCCCCAATTCCTAAAAATAATGCTTGTATCACTTTGCTTACGTGTATTCATGTTGATTGAGGAATTTGGAAATAAATGTTGCTATGAATGAATGAAAATACAAGTGACCTTCCAATGAAATTCCTGTCACAATTACCACATAAAATCAAGAACTGTACAAAGAAATAGCTGAACAAGTTTTGAGATGTGTCTAATTTCTTCAAATCAAAAGTTGATAAAATTGTACAATTTCATGTAAGATTTTAAGATTTTTTTTCATTTCTGTGTACAAATTGCGCCTGCAGGAATTTCAGGCTCTATGGTAAAGTGAAGTCAAAGGTTAAATGATCTATACATAAAAATAACTAAATAAAAATAGTCAGAAGTAGAGATTAACAGATTCAGTCAAATTTACAAGAAGCCAAGGTAAAAGCCATTTTGTGTAGAAATATATCCCCCCCCCCCCACAAAAAAAAATCCAAAACAACAAACAACCAAAAACAACCAAACAAACAAAAACAAAGCCCCCACACAAAAACAAAACAAAAACATCAACAAAAACAGTGAAGAGGATACTCACTTCTATTTTGAATATCGGCAGCCATCGTCTTGTACTTGTTCTGCATTTCAGTGATGGAGTTGACTAGTCTGGTTACAGCCTCCTTAGAGAACTTACAGCGCTCTTGCATCTGTTGATCAATCTCAGTCTGGTCACAGCTTGATAGGGTTGCTAGGAAGGATGTGATGGTTTCCGTCTCAGCTGTAGCAACAGTTGGACAAGAAGTAAATTTAAAGGTCTTTGTATTTTACCAACAACGCATCTTACTATATATTTTTTAGATCCCTTTCATTGGCCGCCATCTTTGATGAAAAACAATGGAAAGGTGCATGTGTGTACGGGCTGTGCTTGATTCTCAGCCAATGATAGCTCATCTAGTCTACTGGTTAGACCGCAGGACTTGTAATCACAAGGTTGTGGGTTCAAATCCTACCAGGCTAACTGCTGACTTCACAATGATTAGAATAAGCATTGTTGTCTAGTTACTGAATCACAGTTTCTTGATTTGTGCAATTTATAGTCTCTCTCTCTCTTCAGTCCGGTGGCGGTGGCGCAAATTGCGCTGCGGTGGTCACCACAAGTTCACGCCAACCATCTTGATCTGCTGCTGATCTCGCTGCAGCTGCCATTCCCTGTCCGGTCCACTTCTTTATGTCGGTCGTCAATGATGTTGCTGGACGACCTCTCCTTCTCTTTCCATCGACTGACCCCTGGATTATTTCTTTGTCAAAACCGACGCGACGCATGACGTGTCCAAAGAAACTCATCTTCCACACAGCCATCTGTTTTCTCAGGATCAACTGACTCCCTATGGTGTCCAATACCCAGCGTGGCTGACAAAGTTTAAAGCTTTGCTATAATCGATGAACTAGGTAGAGTGGTAGTTTATGCACTCTGCACTTCTCTATGATCAGCCTCATGTTGACAATCTGTTCTCGGGTTCCTCTACCCTCAACAAAACCAGCTTGCTCATCGGATATCTCCTGTTCATATTTCAACTTTCTGTTGACTACAATCTTCAGCAGAATCTTGCTGGCATGGCAGATGAGGCTTGTTGTGCGGTGGTTGCTGCACTCTTTAGCATTGCCCTTTTTGAGTAGCGGAGTGAATACCGCTATGCACCAGTCCAATGGCCACTCCTCGCTATCCCAGATCTTTTTACAGAGCATCCACAACAAATCGATTCCAGCTTCACCTGTTGCTTTCCATAAATCGATGGGAATCTCATCCACGCCAGGTGACTTCCCGTTCTGGATGTGGTGGATGGCCAACTTGACTTCCTCTCTCAGGGGTCGAGGCTCCTTGACCTCTGTGGGTCTCTTGTCTTCTCCCACATCCTCGTCCATTGGCTTGTACAGTTCTTCACAATAGACCTTATGCATTGACGTCACCAAGCCGCCATCTTAGAGGTAAACTGATGATGAAACAATGGAAACGCGCTGATTTGTACGCGCGGCGCACAAGACTGGCCAATGAGCATCTTCCTTTTGACCTCTAGGTGAGGGCGCCCTACTCAAATGACGTCATATGCATAAGGTCTATACTGAGCCTAGCGAGCCTTGATACATTTGTAGCTTCTCCCTCTGTTAGCGCATCACCCCTACTGTCATTGATCACATCAGTCCGGGATGAGCGGTCTGAAGTCAGCACCCTTACCAGATCGTAAATCTTCTTTGAGTTGTTGCGGCTGCTTTCCGTCTCTATACACTTATGTATATGTAGCTCCTCTTATGTTCTCTGGCTCTACTAGTGAATACTTTATTTAGCCGTACCCATTCCTGATGATCTCCCCGTGACTTGGCCTTCCTCTGTTGTTCTGCCACTTCCAGCGTTTCTGCTTTCAACCACTGTTGTTTGACCCTCTTCCTTCTTGGGATGTGGGTGCTCGCAGCTATTTGAACTTTCTCTTTTATCCTCTCCCAGAGCTCATTTGGTGTTGTTTCCTCATCGGCTAGCTGAATGAGTGGTATGAAACGGTTGCTCACCTCTACTCCAAATTGATCCTGGATGCGAGCCACATCATAACAAACTGGAACTACAGAGTTCCTCTTCTTCGACTTGAGCCTCAGCCTTGACTTGCATATTAGTAGCTGGTGGTCACTTCCGCAGTCTGCACTCGGTCTTGTCCTCACGTTCAATAAGTATGACCTCCACCTCTTCTTCACCATGTCATAGTCAATCTGATTCCTAGTACGCCCTCCTGGGATGGTCCATGTGTAAAGGCGCCTCGGGTGGTGTTAGAAGATGGTGTTTCCAATAACCAAGTCATTAGCATGCGGAATTCAAGTAGTCGTTCTCCTCTGTCGCTCCGTTCCCCCAGTCCTAATTGGATTGTAGCCCAGCACAGCTTTTGCTGTGACCTTCTCCACAATGAATGAAACCCCACTTCTCCTTCGTTCAGACTCTCTTCCCGAGAAGAACACTGTGCTTCCCTCATTTGCTGTGAACCTTCCCTGCCCAAGCCACCAATGTTCAGCCACTCCTAGTACCTTCACCCCGCACCTTGCCATCTCGGATAAGACAGTGTCCAACTTCCCGGTTGTGAGCCCCCTCACATTCCAAGTAGTGCAGATGGTATCAAGATGCAGAGAAATGTTGCTCATGTTTTTCCCCGGCGCATCAGCTGCAAGACTTCCTGAGAGGGATTTGGTCCTGCACCGTCATCAGCAATACGGAGGTCCTCAGTTGCCACATCTCTCTCTTCCCCAGTTGCATCTTCAGTGTCTTGGAGCCTAGGGGGCACACCTTCCGACACTATTCTGTTTCTTCTTTGTCGTGTAACCATAATGACAATCTCGGCCATATAGTGCAATAGGTGGCCAGGTCTTATTTCACAATTTATAATCTGATAGACATTAAAGGCACTGTACACGTTTGGTAATTACTCAAAATATATATTAGCATAAAAACTTACTTGGTAACGAGCAACGGAGAGCTGTTGATAGTAAAAACATTGTGAGAAACGACTCCCTCTGAAGTAACATAGTTTTTGAGAAAGAGGTAATTTCTCACTAAAATAATAAAAGACTTCTGGCCAGAAGCCTTTTATTCCTATCTGAAAGCACACTAATTTGTACAACAAGGGTGTTTTTTCTTTCATCATTTTCTTGCAACTTCAATGACCAATTGAGCCCAAATTTTCACAGGCTTGTTATTTTATGCATATGTTGGGATACACCAAGTGAGAATACTGGTCTTTGACAATTACAAAACGTGTTCAGTGCCTTTAAAAAACTGTTCGTATGGGAGAGATTGGCTGTTGCCAACTTGGTGTTTATATCTCCATGTGGGAGTTTGCCGAGTTCCCTTGACAAACAAAATCATCTAAACAAACAGACTACCCATACTATTTGTACAATGTCACAATGTTGTCTGATCAGTTCATGTGCAAAGACTGATTAATACTATTTCTTTAGTTCTTTAGTATCGTATTTATTGAGTCCACACTTCATGATACAGACATAAATGTACAGCTCTATTTTCTAGTTTCCATTATGAGTGTCGAAGGTCATCCAGTGCATATCTGTATTTAACCACAAGAAGGCGCTGCACCTCTCGCGAACAATAACCTAACAGGAGACTTCAATTTGCTGGACGTTGCAAGAGAGTACAGATCAAGAGGTGTCAAGTTTGGTGCTGTGGCAACCAACACACGGAAAGAAGAGCAAAGAAATACTAAACAAAACATACATTAACCAACTATGCGAAGACTCCAACCTGAACTGTGAGGACAACAGCAACTGCATATTGGACAGAAACATTTGGAAAACCACCACAAATGTCCGGTGGAAGTCATTGGATTGAATGGATGAATAACCTATATATAACATAACTGGATATTTTTGTATCTTTTTGCAAGTCATTTTTTTCAAATACAGCATTTTTAGTTACCTTTCTTCTCTTCCTTGACTACAGCTGCATCTTTCTTCTCTGTTTCCACCTCCATCTCAGAGGTTTCCTCCTTGACTTTAACTTGAATAGCTCCGTCCCCTGCTCCAGACCCTGTCTCATCCGCCGTTGTTGTTGATGCCTCATCCGTCTCCATCTGGGCATTCTCTTCCTTAATGACTGGTTTGACGTCTGGGTTGTTTTCTGTTTTGACCTTTGACACGCCTTTTGTCTCGACCCTCTTGAGAAGAATGCGAATGTCTTCTTCAAGCTAAGCACAGAACATGGTTCAAAAAATCAATAAAAGATTCAGTGTAACATACATGGCCCAATATCATAGAGCTGCTTAAGCAAAATGAGCAGGATACCAGTCACAACTGGAACATATTGAATGGTATTTTGGCTGGTAACCTTATTCTGGTAAGCATAATTTTGTTGTGCTTAATTACTTTTTGTGCTTAAGCAGCTCTACGAAATTGGGCCCAGATGTGTATGATTGATAGGGGTTTCAGTGAGAAAGTTCAGGGCTAGCTCAGTGTCCAGAAAGTATCTACCAGCCCAGGACCACCACTTCTTGTTCCTTTTCAACCATACTACTTCAAAAATTACTTTTCAAAACTTAAAGAAACTTTTTGCCTCAAGAATTTGAAAGCCAATTTGCCAAATCAGACTAGTCCCCAAATTTAGTTCCAGAGGCTACTCCTGGCCTTGATTCGTTCCAATAGACATTGGGGCTCAATTTCTTGGCTCTGCTTACTGTGTGGAATACACCGATCCATTAAGCCACGCCCATTTCTCTTTGACCAATCACAACCGCGAAATCTGATCACCATTTGAGCCGTTTGGTGATCTTTGCACTAATGGTGATCGGGTTTCGCGGCTGTGATTGGTCAACTCGTAAGGAGGCAGGGCTTAATGGATCGGTCTATTGTGGGCTTATACACTCAAACTTACAGGTACTTTACACAATGGAACAATGATACCCCACAAGGTTTCTCTGTTAGGAGAGGGAATAATAGAAAAACAATGGCAGGACCCTGTAACTGTCATGTAAGGGCATGTGCCCTCATGGTCAACATTTTTCGTTTACAGGGTTAGCAGTAAATTTACTGCGCTATCTGTGTAAGCGAAGAATGTTTAAAGTAATGTGATACGCTTGAGCAAAAAAAAAAATACTTGCAAACCTGTAGAATCTGCTTACAATAAGCGTGAATTTATCTGCTTCCATAAGCACCGATTTTTCACTTACAGAAGCAGAGTCAATCAGGGCCCAATTTCATAAAGCATGTAAGCACAAAAACTTGCTAAGCACAGAAAAATATTGCTTAGCAGAAACTGGTTACCAGCCAAAATGCCATAAAGTTTACATTGTTGTGACTGGTCCCCCACTCATTTTTTGCTTAGCATAGATATTTGCTAAGCAGTATTTTCTGCTTAACAGCTTTATGAAATTGGGCCCAGCTGGGTCCAGGATATTACATGGAAGTGCCCTTCGCAAATTGAACCTAGTCTCTTAAAGGCAGGGGCCCAATTTCATAGAGCTGCTTAAGCAGAAAATATTGCTTAACAATTGTCTGCTAAGCAGAAATGAGCAGGATACCAGTCAACAATTGTACATGTGACATGGTAGTTTGGCTGGTAACCTTATTCTGGTAAGCAAAATGTTGTTGTGCTTAGCTACTTTTTGTGCTTAAGCAGCTCTATGAAATTGGGCCCTTGGTGTAATTTTGGTACTTGTCAAAGACCAGTATCCTCCCTTGGTGTGTCCAACATCTATGCATAAAATAACAAACTTGTGAAAATTTGGGGTTATTTGGTCATCGAAGTTGCAAGAAAATAAAGAAGAAGACAAAAAAAACACCCTTGTTGCATGGAATTGTGTGCTTTCAGATGTCTGAGAAAAGCTTCATTTCCAAAGCCTTTCTTAGATTCAAATTTTTGGGGGTGAAAAATTACCTCTTTCTCTAAAACTACATTACTTCATTGAAGGTCATTTCCCAAAATGTTTATGGCCTATAATGTGAACAGCTCTCCAGTGCTTTTAACAAAGTGAGTTTTGATGGTCATTTACTTTTGGAGTAATTACCAAAAGTACACCCTGCCATTAAATGACAAAATTTCCGAGCTTGATAAGATTCACGTAGTTTATACCTGAGTCCAGTATTTATTCATCAAGCCCAGCACAATCTCGTCCGTTCCTTGTCGTTGTTCCAGACGTTCAATGCGTTTCCGTAACTCACTCTCCATGACTGAGCGCATCTCTAGACGTTCAGCGAGTTTGCGATTCTGGAAACGCAAAATCTTTACATCCATCTCTTCCTAAAATCAAAGGAAAAAGAATACAAAGATCATGGAGATTTTTCTTGATAAAGTATGGATTACAACCATTGGATGACACTTGTAACATAATCAAACAGTAGTATCCTGAACTGTCTTCAGTTTCCTTAAGATAATGTGAATACTGTTTTAACACAATAATTGTAAAGAAGAAAACATCATTCTTGTCAGACAAATCTCTTGATAATCAAACTTGGCTATGGTGAGAATTAACACTGATTATCACCATACAATGCTTCAAATCTGTCAAAAACTATTTGATAAAAACTCACTTCAGTTCTTGTTTTGTTGGTTTCTTAAAAATTGAAGGCTACTATCTACTTCCTTTCCCTCTACAGTCTTCAAAGCACTAGTAAAATTCCCCAATGTCTTGGTGAAAATGCCGTGTTCCAATTTGGGATAAACTGCTATATATCCCAATTGAAACTCTATACCCTGATTGGGATATTAAAACCCTAATTGAGATCCTTTGCAGACTATGACACTCTGGCCTCATCAAGACCCAGTAAACTGGAACGCTGTACACCTTTTTTGAAATTTTGAAGATGTCAACATTTCAAAAGAAGGAGTACAGTGCCCCAGTTGGTCTAGGCCTCATCAGTACCTGTGAAGATACAGCACCAAGCCTCATTGGCTCAATGTGGATGCGTTTTGAAGCTGGCTCGGCGCCCTCTTTGCCAACGCTGGTGGACGAACCAGGTGTTGGCGAGGACGAAATCTCACTTGCATTCCGTTTGCCTGACATGCTGGACTGAAGGCCACATGAAGGAAGAGAATAAGAAAAAGAAAGGAAAGATGATAATAAAATTAGCAGAATAATTTGTAGAAATTTGGGCACAATGTCTGGAATGAAAATTATGAAATCTTGGGGAAAAGGGGGGTGGGCAGTAGTCATGAACTTATGAAGCTGGGCTGATCATCAACCTATTAAAAAATTATCTAAGTCCAACAGGCATAAAGGTTTATCGCGATTCAGAATCGCAATGGATCATGGGAGGGCAGAGGGGGCAAATGCTACAGTCGGTCGTCGTGCGCGAGTTCCCGGGTTGCCCCCTTTCACTACACTATCATGCGCGGCAAAACAGCGCCCTCTCTTGGTATTTTGCTATTCGCGATAAACCTTATTGATTGACTATTTTAGGCTTTGTTCAGTTGATAAATAAAACATTAACCAACAACTAGCTATCCATTCCATAGAACCCCACCCTGCCACACCTCCATCAATATATTTTTTACCACCAAGGCACCAGTGCCACCATCACCTAAATATGTCAATCACAGATAAAAACCAGTGACCCAGGTCAGGTTTTTTTATTGATACATGATCATTGATCAAACGATGATACATGCATACAGTTTACACCATACACATCATTGACATTGACATTATCTAGTAAAAATTACAACATTTCTCATGCTCAATTCCAGGTGTTTAAATACTCCCTACACAAAAAAAAACACCACTTGGCTTCTAAATACATCATATACAACAATAAAGTAATTTAACAGCTACAAATCACAAATAAACTCGCTAAATTACTTTGTTTTTCATGAGCACTCCGCAGGCGCCATTCGCGACTCAGTCGAAAGGATTCCTACAAAGCATTTCCGGGTCAAATGTGCCATAAAGAATCTCGGGTATTTGATTGGACGGCGCTGACCTACAAAGGTCACACACATCAAAATGGCAGATGTTGACGACTTGGAGTTCAATCCGCTGTACAAATGTTTACAGGTATTTCTTCAAAAGTGTTGTTTTGACGATAGTTTTGTTTAAATAGCTTTACAATTTAACAACTCAGAATTAATTTGGTGTCAATATTTTGTGCGATCCTGTTTTGCTTTTTTCAAAAACCATCCAATGAATATGTCAATAAAAAGGTGCTGTGTCATTTGTGTTGTGGTTGTGTGTGTGTGTGTGAGCATAGACTGGAGTTCCGTGGTCCTTTCTAAATTCTGGTGTGAGTCGGTGCAGTGTGACACTGGCACTATGTGACTGACAGTGACAGTGTGTGGCACCCCCCCCCCCCCCCCCTTTATGGCTGCTTAATTATTACTTGACAAATGAAAACTCTACGCCTACTTGAAAAAATTAATGCATATGCTGATGATGGCTGTTTAACATGTTTAAAAAAAGGAAATAATGTAACTTTGAAGTTGTTGGAATTGTAATATCAATAAAACCAGAAAAGGAAAAGACAAAACTCGCAAAGTTAAGTTGAGTATTTCTCAGTGACTAGATGAGTTGCGTCTAGTTACTGAATCACAATTTGTTAAATTTAGACTTTAAACCGATGTTTGTAAGACTATATGAGAGAAGAGAGATTGGCTGTTGCCAGAAGCTTTGCCAAGTTCCCTTGTTGGGAAGATCATCTAAAAAAAATAAACAAACAAACTATCCTCTGTGATTCAACCTTGGAAGATTCTCATTTGAGTCAACAAGGATATCACTTTGCGGTTAAAATAATGTGTTTCAAGTATGTAAGAGAGCATAAAAATTCACTCTTTTAAAGTTTGAAGTATAAAACTATAAGTAAAGTGGCTTGAAAAAGAAACACTATTTGACAAAAATATTTCATTGTTATTACATTTTGTTCTCTTACAGACTAGATTCCGCAATGAGTTTGAGGCAGCTCAGGACAGCTGTTACTTAGTCTGTATTCCACAAACGGCATCACTAGTTGGCATTGCCATCAGTCAAAGTTTTGTCGGTAAGTCCAGCACCTTGACTTCTCTAAACTCTACTTTGGTGTTCCAATCATGTATATCCTACACCCCTAATATAAGTTATCTGGCTTTGCGTGGTGAAAATCAGTCATTTTTAAAGGTGGACTGGAAGAAACTGTGGTCATAAGAAAAGCCACTGTCCTCCTGGGTAAATTTATCAGCTGTTCACAGTAAAGGATAGACCCTATCCTAGCTGTGATCTAATTGTAGCTGTTGGACCATGTGTTCAAATGTGGCAAATTTTGTTATAAAAAAAACCCATTTTACATGTTCCCATTTGGTACATTTTAAAATAGTGCTGAAATAAACCACCGTTGGTAAGATCAAGGGCTACGATTAAGGCAACTAATCCTGAGATAGTTTCATGCTCTTCTCAGATTTGATGTCACCAGCTATCAATAGATCATGTATTCTGTTACATCACATGTTTATAAAAGAGCCACAGAGCCTGGACTTTCGTGCAGGGGCAATTTACACACAGCTCCTTTAAAAAAACTGTTCCCAAAGACATTGTCATTTTTCTTTCTTTCTTTTTTTTATTTTGAGGGAAAAGTGGTCTTGTCTTTTGAAATGATATGCTGGTTTGCATGAGTCACTTACAATTTTACGTTACTATTTTTTGTTTATAGAAACTCATCTGTTGAAACCATCTCCTATGTTGAAAGAGTGAGTTCTGACATTTTGTTTTGCAAGTTTGGACAGTATTCCCACATGATTTGTTTAGCAAATAATTAAGTTAGACAGGTGGCTTAGTGCATGGACAACATTCCCATAATCATGCAAAAAGAAGAGCAAGTGCCAAGTGAGATTCACTTGTTAAATCAGTCAATCATTTATTTCCACCCAATCAAAAAAGAGCACGTAAAATGTCACTTTGCAAAAACAGGTGATATTTTGTAACTTATAAATAAAAAATATAAAAAATCTCTTGAGGTGTAATAGATCGATCCATTAAGCCCCGCCTCCTTACGAGTTGACCAATCACAGCCGCGAAACCTAATCACCATTAGTGCAAAGATCACCAAACGGCTCAAATGGTGATCAGATTTCGCGGTTGTGATTGGTCAATGAGAAATGGGCGTGGCTTAATGGATCGGTGTATTAATGGAGACCTACAGTATACACATCATCAGCAATTGGTATTGCGGTTTGAATAATGTAATTTATGTGCTGTGAGGATGTTTGAAAAATGTGAACAACTATCTAAGTTAGATTTCCCATAGGTTTACTATTAAATTGGCAGTGTTTAAATTAAAAACTTTCTGGGAAACTAGGTGGCAGCAGACTCGCTAGGTAAATCCATTTTTCCTGGCAATATGCGCATACTTAGAACTACATAAACAATGGAAATTTACCTGGTGGGTCTGCTGCCCCCTAGCATTCTAAATGCTCCCATTGTTTCATCTTCCAAAGACCCCTGTATTGCTCGACCGTTGAACGGTGTGCTATGATTGGCCAGCTCAAATCTCATTTAATAGACTATGTAAGTTTCACTCGATTTGAATATTGTGCAAAGTTAAAGTGCTTGATTTTGTGGTTCCTTCTTCCAAGTAATGTGGGTTGAACGAAGAAAAATTGACTAGAGTGGGACTTGAACTTGCGACCTCCGTATTAACGTGGCGGTGTTCTACTAACTATCTAGCTATCTAGCCCTAATGTTGGTGGTCTCAACATCTTTGTTTGGGGGTGCCATGGCAAGTCAGAAGCTATTCAACCTGTAACTGCCGTATAGCCAGGAATCACACCCAATATTTACTATACAAACCTGGAAGCGGCAGCAGAGGGATCACATGAAGGAGATGCAACTTTTTTATTTCAAATATCAAATAATGAACCACAATGGAAACTGACTTGCTGAAATTTGTTTCAAGTAATAAACAAGGGAACTGAAGTTTCCCTAAAATTATCCGAGTATGCGTCAGACTCGCACTTTCTTTTATTCTTGTTCTTATAGCCATTACATCAGCACAGATAAATCTAACTCCAAGACAATCTCGGTGGAGGATGGAATAATAACTTGTGCTGAAGGATTCAGACAACAAGATACTGTGAAAGTCCTCTCAGAAGAACTTGGCTACAACAAGGTATGAAGATTTGGTTGATTTTTTCAAAAAAGTTTGTGCTGGATGACGTTGACCTCTCCACTACATTTCTTCATAATATATAATTAATTACAAAACTGGAATTATGTAGCGCCAAATGGCCAAAGGACATTAAGGCAATTTAAGGGAGTCAGATGAGAATTGAGAAGAAAAAAACCCACTTAGGTCTTGAGACATTTTTGGAGGACAAAACAGTCTCTTCGTTTCTGAAGGAGACAGTTACATGTAGGACGTTCTAAAAGCAAGAGGCAGCAATAAAACAAACCTCCATCACGGGCCTGTTTGAGCTCATCCTGGCATTGTCTGTTATGGTTTTAGACCTTAAAATATGTTATTCTTTTGTTAACAGAAGTACAAGCCATTTAAGATGTTGATCATCGAGAGACCACTAGAGGGCGCTATAAAGGTAACCCTTTCAGTATTCTTGGCTCATACAGTCATTATCACAGAAATACAACCGAGATAATGCGGTGCTGAATAGGTGCTGAATCTTCATCTCCTGAGTGCGCCCTCAATGTTAGAAAACAACAACAAATATCAATACCATGCCAGAAATGTTTGGCAAACTCTACCAGATAAACCAATGGGAAAACTGCATTTTTCTAAAATGGCTGCCTGTATGAATTTCCTCAAGGAGGATTTGCACAGATACTGATTTTCTCAGCGTTATAGGGTTTATTAATTATGGTCAATCCAATTCGCTTAGTAGACAAATCTTGCTTAGCAGGGAAACATTGCAAGCTGTGATTTCATGTTATGTAAGAATTGTGACTGGTTGTTTTGAAATTTTTGCTGAGTAAATAAACATGTTAAAAGCAATTTTTGTTTGTTCTTCTGTTAACAGCTTCATAAAATCAAGTCCTTAATGTGTGATAAACAAAAAAATACTTGTTTTCTTATTTTAGTGCTATATGACACAATGTGGAATTATTATTTTGTAATTAAAAACCTTACCTGAGTGTCAACAACATAAGGAAAGATATTCAACAAATTTCACATCTAATTGGCTGATGAACATCAAAGCTTGTGTTGTGATTGGTTGTTTGTCTATCCAGGGAAGGCGGGGCTCAGCCGGATTATCAGACGAGTTTCTTACACCACGCACAACTTACGCAGAGTGAGTAAGACTGAAATTAATTCATCATCTCAAGGGTTCTCCCCAGGATTTTTTTCGAAACTGTGGGGCAGTCTGGAACCAAATTTTAGAAGTTTGGCCAAAGTACGCTGAATTGAAACAAGGTCTTCGAAATGTTTTCTACTTAGTGTTGGTTTTAAAAGCCATATTGTGCAACCTGGGGCATTTGATCTGAAGTCAAAAAAAGATGGTAATGATTTTTTTTTTCTTCGCATCGGGGAGAACCCTACTCTCTTAGAATTGACCTTCATTCAGGTTTTCCAACCTACACAAACTCCTCTGTCTAATTGTACATTTTTTGTTCAAAGATTTCCCAAATACCATTATCACCCAAACCAGCTGTTATTACAAAAGCTGTGTTAGTCACAATAATTTTGTATTGAGGATTAAGATTGTTTCTAAGCATGAGAGATTTGGCAATTTATATCATATTTGTTTATAAATAGCAATAAACCCTAATTATTGTTTTTACTCGGTTTTTTTCTGGAAGATATATAGCAGGTGAATTCTGTCCTTACAGTTCTAAAATCCTGTCCTTAGCCAAAGTTAACTCCCTCAAATATTTCCTTTTTTGTCCCTACTTGACAGAAATTGCAAATTCCTGAGTCTTTTCCATGAGAACCACAGTCAGCTCAAAGCAGTCGACCAAAAGATTTGGGAGTTCAATCAGACCTACATGATCCTTCCTGGTTACCTTAAAGATGCAGCTCACAAACTCCATGGTATCTGGGAAAACGCTAGATTGGTAAGTTCAAACTGAAGTTTTGGGTGACATAGTGCGTGGCCCTGGTTCGAATACTGGCTAAAGCCATATGTGAATAGAGATGTGCTTTGGTTCTCCTATAAGCCACAAGGGTTTTTCTCTGCACCCTCTGGTTTTCATCTCTCTGGAAAACAAAATACTTTCTTCTATCAATGGCCAAATAAATACAAAAATAAACAATAATATTAACAGTGGATAAATGAAAAGAAAATAGAAGGTTATTTCACTTGGTTTGCTTCACGTAAATTTAGACGCCCTTGCTCGGTAAAATATACTGTAAATTGAGTCTCTTACAAAACAGTTTAGGCCTGATGCTCATGTTCTTGTAAGGTCAAGGCTGTTAAAGGAAAACTTTATGAAATAAATGTAAATTTGTATTGGAACATTTCAAGAGGCACCAAGGCAATGACCAAGGGGCATGGAGGCAATTGCCTCCACTGCCTCCATGAAGTATCAGGTCTGAGTTTCATAGCTGACTTTTGAGATGAAAGCATTTTTTCCTGATCCCCAGGCATTTAGTGAGACCAACAATTACATCAGACTACAGTCAGACAGCAGATTGATAGAAGCCATCACAATAGCCCTTGAAACGTGAGTCTAGTATAATATCGGTTTACTTGAAGGGATAAATTATTCCGCTAAATGTCTATAGTCACTTTAAAAACGTGTAAAAAGATGCTGGAAAATGACAAATCAGGTAAAGACATTTGTCTAATACAAAGTAAAGTAAACTGGGCATATCTTTGTTCTGTAAAGTGGCTTCGAATAGATAGTTTCCAGTAGACGCCATCTTTACGGGCAAATCGCATTTTGGCTTGCAGGCGCGTCAAGCGCTCAAATTATTAACGCAGCCGCGTCATTCACTGACCAATCACGCAATGAGTTTTGTGAAATGTGCGCGTGCTGCACGCCGTTCTCACGCGTAACGCATGACTGTGTGTTCCAAATTGCCCGTAAAGATGGCCGATTTACGTCATATTGCAACCTATCTATAGTTTGTCACGGCAGTTACTATTTTATGACATTTATAACTTTGGTAGGAAAATTAATCAATTGGTTTTCTCATGGTACAACATGGTTTACACGATTGTATAATTTTGTAGTCCGCTGGCAACTTATGAAAAAAATCAACCTAAAACACATTTGCATGCAGCACTCATGCTAGAAATAGAAGTTCAGTACCCGGATCTCAGACAACGTGTCAATTTTCACTAATGTGTACACCTGAATCTTGGTGCATGTCCAAGCTATTGACTGTACTAGTACTACTGAGGTCTGGCACACCGATGCAATGATCATGTGAGTGGTGGAATGTTTGTCTGATATTAGTGTGGATTGCTATCAAGTTCATTTGGTTGTTATGTAATGTAAAAACTCGTGTGGAGTTCCTTGTGCATTTATAAGTGTTTAACCCTCCTACTGTTCGCAACATTTTCAAGTGAGTTGACCAACCATTTGAAACCATTCAACTGCCAAAGTTGTGTATGGTGGCACAACTGTGCACAGAACTAACTGTGTACTGTGTACATGCATTTCCTCATGGTATCATATTGCAAGGCTGGCATAGCTTATCTATCATTCAAAACCACAGTGAATGGTATTGAATGGTCAGACAGCAAGAGGGTTAAAAAAATATAACTATTTCAAACTATTTAGTAAGATAGGCATGCAAATCATTAGTTAATCAGGAACAAACTCAAGTAGGCAATCATGATGGTGGTTTTTTTAAACTAAATTTAAATATGTTTATCTCATTTCACTTCCAGGTATATAATGGGTGGAGTTCACAACAAAGTTATCGGGGCTGTTAGTCAACAATTAAAAGCAGATGATGAGCTTCTTTATGGGAGAGTAATTGAGCTTCGAGGAGTGACGGCGGAACAACTTGGGGTCCATAAAGACTTCTGCTGTCCCCTACCAAGTGCTGTAAGATTTTCATTGATCTCATCTGCCAGTTTTGTGTAGTTTTAATGTTTACTTGTACTTTTTCTAGAATGTGATTTTGGAATTATGTAATTTGTTTCACAGAGACCATGGGTTTATGGTTCAGTTGCCTCAGGCATGTCAGGTGAAAGAAACTGCAAACAATGAGCGGGTTAACTCTCTGTATGTATTTGGGCCTAATGCCTTTATCAAAAACCTGTGCTTTTCACATACCAGCCAAGATTGTGTATTTTACGCGGATCATCATACTGCATTTTCATGAGATCTTTCAACTCTCCCCAGGATGATGTCTGTTCGTCCAGGCATGGGTTGATGATCCGCTGTTACATAATGCCTTTCCAACAGTCTAATTGTGCTTCAGAAACATGATCATCCAAAAATATCAGCTAGGAAAATCTGCAGAATGTTTATGAGAAAACATCTTTAGATCTTAGATGGGTGTCCCAACTGAATTTTATTGACAAAACAAATTGTTAATGGCTAGAAAAAAAAAGGTTGATTTTTGACTGAAAATAAACTCACACGGGTAACTGGAAAAGGGGTTTTAATCCAAACTGGCTAACCATATTTTTGTATGATTTGAATGTAGGTGGTTGAGTTGGCCAGACTGGATGGTATCAATAACCCACACGAGAAATTACTTTGTCTGAAATCAACACTGGTAAGTTATCATTCCAATCTCAGTCATTTTTTAGTCAGTGATACATGTACATAAATACATAAAATAAGGTTATCACCTACTGCATTTTGTTATATATTTGCGATTATAAGAAAGCTACTTCTTTACTTTTGTTGGAGAGAAATTTTATGTTGAACTTAGATTTTGGACAAAGTGGATATTGGCTGCTGAAGCTATTTACATTAACATGCTCATAACAATAATAATATTAATGATAATAAAATATTTATAAAGCACCTTATGTGAGGGCCTCATGGCGCTTCACAGTTTTTAAAAAGAAAAGCAAAAAAGTAAGAAACGTTGGCTTGGATATGACTGAAGCAAGCTTTCTGTGTCAACTATAAATCATCGCGTCAGTGCAACAAGTTCGTTACTCAATTCTGCAACAAAGTCGTATCTTGGGCAAAATTTCTCCATGCAATAGCGTGGTATCTCAGCATTTATTGATGTTGTGTGTACATCTGGGTTATGCTATAAAGCGAGATACAATGTGTTGACATTCTGAAAGTTGTTTTTGTGTACATGTAAATAACGTTTTATGAGATATGGCCTTTTTTCGCCGACACAATAAAATCAACATTATTGCTGCAGCCAACAGATGCATAAGAAACTCAAGTTCCATCAGTTCTTATCATTCTGAAAGCTTTGTCTTCATTCAGTTACAACCGTTATGGCATGGTTTATTTGATTAATGTGTTTTAATTTGTTTACCTATAAGGATGGCATCACTGAAGAAGTAACAGTTCATCTCAAAGCCAATGCAACACCAGGAAAGACTCTACGGTGCCTCACATCAGATGAACTTATTCCACTACAGGTAATTTTAGGTAAATTGTTATGAAATGAATGGCTAAAAATGCACAACGAGGTAATGATATCACAGCAATCCTTAGCAACTCTTTTGAAAGGCATTTAATAGTAGCCTTATTTCAAATGACAAGCCTGAAATAGCCATGAATTTATTTATTCTTATATTTACAAAAATATGATGAACGGCTGAATATTATGTAGTCAGACATAAAATTCTGGACACCCGGTGGTTGCAAAAGTCTCATAGGTTATTTGAAAACATGGCAAATGAGATGATGATAATAAAGGTGTCAACTTTAACATGCATGATATATTCTTCCTACTTTAATCTCATTTCCAATTTTTTGTTTCTTAATTTTTTTTACAAACTCAGTAAAAAAAATTCAGCCTGAAAAGGTATATCAAGGAAAACCATACGTAGTTCCCTTTTACTTAATAAAATGTTTCTACGTTTTTTTAAAGAGCTAAATATCATGCCTGATTTAAATGGACGACTTATACATTAATTGAAACATCGAATTTTGCAAATTCTTTAGCAACCAGAACGACCTATGGCCTCAACTTTTCCCTGATTGGGTAAACAAATTAGGCAAATAAAAAAAATTGCACTGAAAGGTTATTGTCTTTTCTTTCATCATTGTAACTTGAAGGTTCTCGTGATTAGTCAAGCTAAGTGCCAACACATCGCCAGTAATTTACACTACATGGAGCATTTCCATTGGGTCAAAGAAGATCACAAAGATATCGGGTGAGTGCATAGTGATGATATTGGAAAAATAATTGACATATTGATATTGAAGGAAGGTTGGGATAGCTCCGTAGAACGATGAGTTTTGATAGCTCTGAAAGGAGTTTTGTCAGATTGCACTGATTGTCTTGAGGAGCAAGCTAGGCTTTGATGTTGCATTCTGCCCGAGTCCTCAGCATACTGATCCGGGCTTATTATAATACTGCCCTTCTACAAAAATATTGCTTATCAAATTTATGTGTCCAGCCAAAATAAGCAGGGAACCAGCCACGATCAATTTACATTCCATGGTAATTTGGCTGGTAACCCATTTCTGCTTAGCAAGACTACTCAGTGCTTAGCAAATTTGAGTGGTAAACAGCTTTCCAGTGATGAGAAATCAGACTTTTATTAAAATTTAGACTGTTTTTGGTTTTTTTTGGGGGGGGGGTCTGCCTGTAAAAGAAGTAGCTGCTATTTTATTCGGATGTAAAGAAATCCTGCACTTTGATCTTCTTCTCTAGTGCTGAGGATACTGTTCCCAGTGTTCCTTGAAATCGATAACTCTCAGGGTTATCGAAAGGCTGAAATACTGTTGTTTCAACATACCGCCTAAAATGTAGATCCTTGTTTAATACCTTTTTGTCAACAATGACTGTCACCCTGGGTTTCTGAGGCTGAACCCAGACCATCAAGTTGTTCCATTGGGGGTTTTTTTTTTCCCCAGAGCCAACATAAATTGGAAAGGGTATTCTTTCATGATGTTATTGCAATAATTTTGACTAAAGTAAAAAAGGAACAATATTTCTTGTCAAATTGGTGCTTGGAAATAGTTTTAATTTGTTTAATGTTTGTTGTTGAAGGTATACGTTGGTGTCATTTAAGGCAGCGGTGCAGTACATGAAGAACACTGACTTCACGAAACTCACAAAGAACAGCCACAAGTTAAAGAATGAGGTACAAAATATCGATTATTTGAGATGTGTGTCAAATTTGTTCTCATTGATTAGATCAAAAGCCAGATACAAAGATACCATGTTTTACGAACATGCAACCTGTAAAGCCAGGTCACTGTTTAGCATTGACAGCTTAATGCAGATTAAAACTAGTTGAAATGTATGAAAAGGAAATGGTGAAAAAAATGTACATGCAGCAGCAGACATTTTGATTCCAGTTGGGTTTTATAGTGTCAATCTCTCTCAGTAAACACGGCTGTGGGACATTATCTTCAACAGTGCCTTCTGTTATTATTAGTTTTAAAATTTCTGGTTATGAAACCAAGAGATCTCCATGAGTGACAAGTACTTTAACCTACAGGCTTGAAGATACATGGCAAAAAGATGACAAAGATATGCTTGGTTATAGCAAAAATTTACATAATCAGGTAGGGACTGAAAACCCAATCCCAGCGAGGTGCCAGTCTGAGGCGGGATTTGAAGCACGGTTCACAGAGGTAAAAGGCAGGGCAAGATGTCACTGAGCCAACCTGATCCCCATTGACAATAGTTTCTTTAACAGTGTCCTCTATTGACAATAACTGTCACTGATCTGTCTCAGTACACACGGCTGTAAGACGCCATCTTCAACCGTGCCCTCTATTGACAATAATTGTTACTGATCAATCTCAGTACACATGGCTGCAAGATGCGTTTTTTTACAGTGCCCTCTATTCACAATATTATTGTTACTGATCTATCTCAGTACACATGGCTGTAATACGCTATCTTCAACAGTGCCCTCTATTGACGATAATTGTCACTGGTCTATCTCTTGTAATCAGATGAGTATTGAGGAGTTAATGGCCGCCTACAACTCCAACTTTGACCTCGATGCCGACCGTCCTGCGACGTCGCGACTGGCTCAGTCTACTATTGGCAATATTGCACGCATGATGGAAAAGACATCACTGTCTGCTGGCACAGAAGGTTATCAGACTATTTATGCTGGTGAGTCACTCAATTCAAAGGTCATAGGTTATGTGAGGTCATAGTTTAAGCGTATGTGAATTACATAAAACAGTGGTTTATGTTATTAAAAAATGTTTGTTCGTTTAAATTAATAACAAATAATAAACCACAAGGGAAACTGACTGGGTAAATTTTTTTAAATGATTTTGGGTTGAACAAAGAAAAATTGACTAGAGCGGGATTTGAACCAACGACCTCCGGTTTAACGTGCCGGCGCTCTACCAACTGAGCTATCTAGCCCTATGTTGGCGGTCTCCCTATTTTGTCAATATCTTTGTTCGGGGGGTGCCATAACAGACTTAATAACAGAATTAATAACAGACTTATCAACGTAGACTATGAATGTTGCTGCTAAGTGCTTTGGGTTTTGCATGTTATTTTAAAACAAAAATGTATAGTTTTATGTGAAAGAAGTATCTATAGATTCATCATTTCATGTTAAGGAAAATGGCAAAATTTCTTGCAAACTTGGTGTTTAGGATGGTTGACTTACTGTTCTAACATTCTTATTTCTTATTAATCTAGCTCAAATCATAGCTGTACACACAAATCTGGTTGATTTTTGAAACAGACTACTCACCAGTAAAAATGTGAAGGCAATTATATAAAATTTAGTTTTGTGATAAATAGTATACAACATATGAAATAGTTGATTCTGCCGTGACGTTTACTCTGACCTTTTTTGTATGATGTGGCTGCTAAATAGGTTTTGCTAAGTGCATTCTTGTTAGCAAGGTTACCCTATATTGCTTTTCTGTAGGTAAACCAGCCGCATCCAAACTACAGCCCAGTGCAAACCCTGTACCAGATGTTATCCCAAGTATAGAGAAAGATGGCAAGTCACATGGATTAGGGTGAGTTGGTGTCTAAACCTGGCTTGGAAATTTTACACTTAGGCTATGGCCTCTGTTGCCCTTATCTTGGCCTTGGTGCCCTTAAAAAGTGTCCCATAGATTTTGAAGTAAAGGGAATAGTCTTTGTCCTCTTATAGACAGAATACACCGATCCATTAAGCCACGCCCATTTCTCATTGACCAATCACAACCGCCAAATCTGATCACCATTTGAGCCGTTTGGTGATCTTTGCACTAATGTTGATCGGGTTTCGCGGCTGTGATTGGTCAACTCGTAAGGAGGCGGGGCTTAATGGATCGGTCTATTGAAAGGCTGTTAAACTGTATATTTTTGGTTAAGTTCCCTATGCCATATCTGATGTATATTCCTTTACTTATAATAACAACTAGTTCTTATATAGCACACAGGACCCAATTTCATAGAGCTGCTTAACGGTAAGCAAATTTTCGTGCTAACTGTAGCAGAAACATTTAAGCATAAGCGTATTTCACAGGTTAGCAAGAAAATAAGGTTGCCACCCCTTGCGCATTCACACCGAAAGGTTAGCAGCGCTATGAAATAGAAATTCGTACGTAAGCACAGAATCGGCCGTCACTGGGCCAATAACATTCCTGTAATCGTTCTCAGCTCCCTGGGGAGTATACAGCCCTAGGTTGCCGTGGCGCTCCACAGGTATTTTCAAACACAATATCAACCTCCTCTCGCAGATACCCATTTATACCCCTGGATGAAGAGAAGCAATTACAGTAAAGCATCTTGCTCAAGGACAAAAATGGCATGAATGGGATTCGAACCCACACCTCCATGACTTAACCACCAGAATTAGAATCCGGTGCATTAGACATGCCACTTGGCAATGACTCTCTACTTTGGGAGGGCTGGTCTTTAAAAAAAAGACTTGTCTTGATCCTTATTTTCTCTCTCTCCACACAGTGACTTCCTATCAGCACTACAAAGTGATGTATTGGATAGTGCCTATGGAAAGCAAGACTGAGGGCAAATCTAATGTGACACTTCAAAAGTCAACTTAATTGTGTGTTTCATAAAATAGTTTTTTCCATTCACAAAATAATATTTGTACTGGTAAAAGTTGCTAGTTCAAATTGTTGCCAGCTGATTGGATCAATTTTGTAAACAAAAAAACATAGAAATTAAAAAATTTCTGATATTCATTTAAAGATGGCAAAATGTGTTTTGTATTTTTTTTTACATTATACATGTATGTAAAACTTGTTGAACGGTGCATTGAAATGGAAGCTAAAGAGAAAAATTAATATTTACACAAGTATTCAGACATTTTCTATCCACCATTAAACCTACAAAAAAAAATAGTTAGATTTTGACAGATTTTCTATTTTCTATTTTAATGTCTTATTTTATAATTTGTTTTATTTATTTCATTTGAGGAGCAAGGGGGGGAGTATCCAGAAATCACATCTTCATGTACATAAAAGGTTGATGGAATAAACAAACAAAAAGATGAAATTCAAAGTCCTTCTTGGGTTTTTTAAAGTCAGAAATGGTTTAGCTCCTACTTATCTTCCGAACATTATTTCTAATAAAGCCCACTGCTCTCGCAATCTAGGATCTTCTTCTACTTTCCATTTCGAGCATTCCCCGCCAGTGCACTGTCATTATGGAACAATCTCCTTCTTCATATCCGTCAGGTATCATCTTGGTATCATCTTGAACCCATGTTAAAGGGAAGGAATATGTTTGGCAATAAAAACTTACTTGGTTAGAAGTACAGCAGCTTTCGATAGTTTAAGCATTTTGAGAATCATTTCACCTCGAAGTAATGTGGTTATGAAAAAATATATATATGTTTTTATCCCCCAAAATTTGAATCTGAGAAATGTTACTGTAAGATATGTTTCTCAGATTGTGTATTCCAATTACGGTTATTCTTCCGGCGTGGACATAACCGCTTTGGCGATATCTCAAAAAAGCTACCACCTTTTGAAATGAAATTTTCACAGGTTAGTTTTATTGTATACATTTATAGAGGATTAAAACAATTAATTGTTTCCAAAAACCAAAGATATACAAACACTCTATTGCTTTTACTCTAAGTTACTGCAACCTTTGTTTATTCTTTGTAATTATTATTAAGGAAATGAACTTACATAATGACAATTATTGTAGGTGCTGTGTGTAGCCGTACTTTAAGAATAGGCCATGGCAAATCAAGAGTGCTGTTTTTTCAAGGTAAATGGTTTGTAAATATTGGCAGAATTCATTGTGTAAATAGTTTTGCAAGACTGGATTGTTAGTTTGGTATCATATAAATATTGAGTCAAATTATTTAATATGATACGATGGAGATAATAACGTTGTGCAATACTTAAAATGTTAAACAAACAAAACGTTTTTTTGGAGGGAGTTTTAAAATGGGGATTCTTCTTAAAGGCATTGTAAAGTTTGTAAGATTTCTTGAAAACTACTTCAGTTTAAAATGTTGCTATTTTTGAAGGACTTGTGGCTGAAATTTAATTATATAATTCTGGCTACCCGAGTGGTAGCAAGTCTTGCATAATTATTAGCGGAGATTTTTTACGTTCCAAATTATTGTCCAAAACAATAATAATAATTCACTGAGAAAACAAAATCTAGCAGGACAAGTTCTTATTTGTACTAGGTAGTTTCCCGATTCCAAATCTACTCTATAAGAGAACAATCTACCCAGCAAAGAAATTATGATCACATGGCATGACCACAAACAAGGTATAAGACTCCATCATTTATTATGTTGGAAAAATTAGTGGAGCAGGATTTAAACCTGTGACCTCCAGACTAAGCTTGAAGGCGCTCTACCAACTGACCAACTGACCGACCCCTAATTTGGGCGGTCTCTCTATTTTGTATATCATTGTTTGGGGTTGCCAGTAAGAAGACATTCGACGTATAACCAGGGAAATGTTAAGTCGATTTTGTTTTTCTAAGTTTTATTTTGTTCCACTAAATTTAAAAGTATTTGTCACTTTATTTATTGAACCAGATTGTATTTTTGTCTACTTGACCATGACTTGAATATCTCTGATGTAACATGAGTATTATGAGTATTTAATACCTGCTAATAAAATACAAATGATCAGCGGTTTCCTGAACTCAAGTTTGGAAGAGTGTTTCATTGCGTAAATGCAAAAAATTTTTTATCTCGATTTTGCACAAACACTGTATCTCACACGAAAATGCTCTGTCCGAAAACATTGTATCTCGATGCATACTTGTACAATTTTTTGACAATTTCAAACTTGCACTTAGCAGAAGTGCTTTTTTAACAGATACAACGATTTCAATGTACTTTCTCACCTACTTCTGAAGTTCTCTTGTGAAAGCTATAGAGGATATCATCTAGGTTCAAAGTCCGTTTTAAAACCTTTGTCCCTGCCTCCACTATTGAGGATTTGGTAGTCTCTCCTCTTGGTGTATTTAAGGGTATTGGAAAACTTAAATGTAACAGTGCTCCTGATTTGATCTCCAGCCGAATGTTGAAACCAGTTGCTTTGGCTATAAGTTATCCCCTGGCTGACTTGTTTAATTTAACTCTCAAGTTCGGGTGTGTCCCTAGGGCTTGGAAACATGCCAATGTCGTTCCTATATATAAAGGCAAGGGAGATCGCTCATCTTTTGACTGCTATAGACCGATATCTCTCACTTCAGTCATATGTAAATTGTTGGAGAGGATTATACACGATTATGTTTATTCCTTTTGTATTTCCAATTCAATTTGGTTTCCGCCCTGGGTTTTCCTGCAATCTTCTCTTAAGTAAAGTCTACCATGAATGGGCCAGCATTATCGACAAAAGAAACCCTCCTGATGTTCATTGTATATTTTTGGATTGGACAAGGGCCTTTGATAAAGTTCCCCACAACCTGTTGGTAAGCAAATTATACAATATGGGTATTCGTAATCAGATTGGTGGCTGGATTCAAAGCTTTCTTACAGATAGATGGCAGAGTGTAATTTTTAGTGGTGAAACATCCTCCCCCGTGAAGGTCTCTTCAGGAATAGCACAGGGATCTATTCTAGGACCCCTCCTATTCATTCTTTTTACAAATGACCTCCAACACTGTGTCTCGCCAGGCACCTCAATGTATTTATATGCAGATGATACTGTTTTATTTAGACCTGTAATTAACCACCTGGATACATACGCATTACAATCAGTGCTTGACAACGTTATTTCTTGGAGCAACATTAATGGCATGTCTCTTAATCCAACCAAGTGTGCTTTGTTGCCCATTTCTAGAAAACGTAACCCATACTTACATACCTACAATATTTTGGGTTCTCACATTTCTGTTAATAAATCTCATAAATATTTGGGAGTGATAATTCAGTCAGATCTTAAATGGCATGATCAAATTAATGCTATTTGCTCTAAAGCATCTCAAGTTCTTGGTTTTATTAAGCGGCTTAGCGGCTATTCTGCTTCAACTCTTACTCTCAAATTGTACCTGGCCCTATGCAGACCAATTGTTGAATCTGCATGTCCTGTATGGAATCCCCATCTTTTGTGCAATATTAATCGTATCGAAGGGATTCAAAGGAACTTCACCAGATTTTATTTCAAATTGAACTATTACAACCATGACTCGCCAGACTATTTACATTATTCTCAGCGGTTAACCTCTTTAAGTCTTGCCTCCCTTCAATCAAGGAGAAAACTATTGAGCCTTTGTTTCTGTTACAAATTATTGTTTAATCATACCGGCATCGACAATACTGTTTTTCAACTTAACACCCGTAGAGATCATCCCACTCTTAAAATTCCTTTTTCTAGGTGTAATGCGCTGAAGTTTTCTTTTTTTCACTGTATTCCTGAACTGTGGAATTCCATTCCCATTGAAGTTCGCCTTGCACCCTCAGTTTCGAATTTTAAATGTAAAACCAACTGCTTTCTCATTGAAACTAGTTGAGGTTATATTATAACTTATTCTTTTTAATGTATTTCTTAATCTACTTTTTAATGACTGGTTTTTTTTTTGTTTTTTTTATATTTTATTTTATACAAGGGCAGGCTGAACCTTATGGTAATAGGAATTATATTTTTCCTCCTCGGCCTTGCCCTCTCCACTTTTTTTTTTTTATGTTTAATTCTTACTTTATACTTTAGCTGTGTTTGTTCATTATTATTGTAAGTGGAGAGAAATAAATAATAATAATAATAATAATTAACCCAGTGGCAGTGCAACGGAGACAGATGTCCTACCCACCCCGCCTTAAAAAAGTCTTAGATACATATATGGACTAACTTAACATTATATTTATAATCGTGTGAGGTCACTGGGCAGGTATGCAAAAATGGGTACAATATGGAGGGCAGAGCTAGCATGAATAAAGCCAATGAATTGGACAAAAAATCCCTGAACGTTTTTGTTGTGATCTTACAAGACATGGATGGCAAGAATTATAAGTCATACTGACAAAAGCCCTTCAAGCTATCGGCTGACGCATCTAAGAATGGGCTTAGTGCAGCTGTACTACAACAGTATCAGAATGCATGGGCACCAGTGGCATACGCATCCAGGCATCCGAGACGAATTGAACGACATGATCTACAGGAAGCGGAAACTGATCATAAACCACTAATGGCGTTGTTCACCAAATTCACTGTGTGATTGTCCTATCAGAGTACAACGCTACGACTTGAAAGTGTCTTACACACCGGGCAAGTTCATGTATACTGCTGACACACTTTCAAGGGCCGTAGATCATCGTGCAGAAAAGATGATATTTACGCCTACGTCAAAAGTATTGACAACTACGCAAGTGTCCTCCAACAGGAACAAACCTGATGAAACAGTACAGTAATCAATGAGGGTTGGCCCGGCGCGAAGAGAAATTTTCCAGTTAACTGCACCTGATGAAGTGTCGCAAGCAGACCGCATGTTGTTAAAGGGAAGAAAAATCATAATCCCAACATCAATGAGTCGAAACACGCTTGAGAAAATCCACGAAGGTCACCTTGGAATTGAGCAATGTAAGCGAAGAGCCAGAGAAGTCATGTACTGGCCTAGCATTAACCAAGATATGTAACAGACATGGTGAAAAACTGCAACTCATGACAAACATAACAGACGGCAGAGACAGTTCAGCCGCACCCTATTCCAAACCGTGCATGAAAAAAGGTAGGATCATATTTGCTCACACTTCTTCTCTCGTATGCAACAACGAATCAAATATCGAGGTCCATGTTCATCAGCCATCGAAATTGGGTCACAGCTGGCCAGACACACGATGTCAAGTTTTCTAATAGGGCACTCGTAGACAATGTGCCTTGCGGTCTGATCAGCAGCCCCACAGTCAAACTCGGGTGTTGACACTAAACAGTAAGAACTATACAGTCACTGTAGACTACTTCTCACAATTCTTCGAAGTATGCGTGTTGACTAGCGCAACCAGAGGCACAGTATCAACAACTTTAAGTCTGTGTTTTCGCGACTGGGAACTTCATGTGAAATATTCACCGATAATGGACCCCAGTTTGCCAGTGCTGAATTCAAACACTTTTCAGCAGATTGGGACTTCACACACACCACATCGAGTCCCCACTATCCTCAGTCAAATGGATTGGTGGAAAATGCTGTGAAAATCTTCAAGAACACGATCCGCAAAACAGCTAAAAATGGCCAAGACATTTACAGGGCTTTGCAGTACAGAGTGTGTAGTGCGCTTGAATAGGCAGCACACACAAGGTGTCTCTCTCATATTTTCGAAGTTTGTTGAGGAAATGCAGCTCACGAAGTCTCAAATTGTTCAGAAGTCCTTCGAAACACCCATGGATACCACTGGACAAATTTGGTGGATTTTGGGTCTTCAACTGGCGTTCATTTTCAGATTTTCCAGATTTTCTACCACATGGTTTTGCTGATGAGGATGGCCTACTCGTCTGTGCATAGTGTATCCCAACACACCACCACTGTTAACTTGGTCCTACTGCTTGTAACTGTATTGTACTGGGTCCTAATCACCCTGCATTCATCTCAAGTCAATTGTAGTGATTGTTGCCAACCCTGTAACAATATGTGTTACAACAAAGCTGCGCTGTTACAACTCCGAGTCCCAGTGGATGTTAAACTGCCCACAACTCTATGGAACCACATAACGATCCAAACCTATCACCAGGAGAGGGCCAAGGCGAGGTAAACGCCACCACCAAAGAAAGATATTTCTTGGAAACGACTATGTGTCAAGCAAATCAGATGAACACGGGATCCAATCTGTTACATCACATAGGCCTACCAAGGTCTGTGCCGGCAGGGAATTTAATGGTCGGTGTGATAGAAACTCAGTGATACCTTATGCTAATAGAGAACCCCTCATGAAAATTCGCCTGTGGAACCCAAGATCAATCCGTAACAAGACCACAACCTGTAGTGACTATGTGATAGAACATGATATTGATGCTGTTTTCCTGACAGAGACTTGTTTAGCTCCCAACAACCCAGTTGTTATTGGCGAGTTACAGCCTAATGGATACGCATTTCTGAATATACCACGTGGAACAAGTAACCACGGTGGAATAGGGGTTCTTTTCAAATCACAATTAGGATTCCGTATTCTACCAACAAATATCAACTCTATAACTTTTGAACATGCTTGTGTACTGGACCCAAATAATGGAGTGCACTATATCGTGGTGTATCGTCCTCCACCATCTGGAACAAATCGGTTCAAAACTTCTGACTTTTTTCAGGAGTTTGAAAATGTTTTACCAGAGATTGTATGGATGCCCGGTAAACTTGTTTTACTTGGAGATTTTAACATTCACATGGATGAGCCACATAAACCAGAAGTATCTCGTTTTTCTACGATTTTGTCATCATTTGCCCTCCAGCAGAATGTTACCACACCGACTCACATTTCTGGTCATATTTTAGACCTGGTATTCTCCCGCATGGATGATGACTTGATCAGGTATTGTGAAAGCGAGTTAAGGTATGGTTCAGACCACAACATGGTTAGTTGCTTGATACAACAACGGAAACCAGCCCCATTGAGGGTTACAAGTACACTTCGCAATTTTCGGAAAATGGACATGGATACTTTCAATTGTGACCTCAAAAAAGAAATCTCCATGGAAACATTTCCAGAAACAGACGTAAACGTACAACTGCACAAGTTCAATGTTGTCTCAACTCGGGTGCTTGATCTTCATGCCCCCTCAAGTACAAGAACTCGTAAAATTAGACCTAGTTTTCCTTGGTATAATGACGAGGTCAGATCTGCAAAGTGTGAAAGGCACAAACTTGAGAGAAAGTGGCGTAAGACTAAACTTAAGAGTGACAGAGACAACTACTGGAAACAACATCTGCATGTAAATTACTTGTTAGGAAAGGCTAAGAAGTTTTACTATAAAGATGCTCTTAGAGGTGCTGATGCTAAACAGACGTTCAGAACATTGGGCAACATCTTGCATCAAAATGTCCGTGCATTGCCATCTATTGATACACCAAGCGCTCTGAGCAACACACATTTGCTAATTTTTTCAATGACAAAGTGGTGAAAATTAGAGCTGGTATTGATAGTGATGCATCAAAACTTCCACAGGATGCAATTGAAAATTGTCTTGAAACCCAGAATCCTAGTGATAAGTTCCATACTCAATTGTGTGATTTCAGACAGCTCAATGAGAGTGAGATTCGCAAGATTGTTAGTTGTACAAATAAGTCATGTAAACTTGACTGTATGCACACATGGTTGCTTAAATGTAACATTGATGTTGTTTTACCATGTATTACAAGTATTGTAAATGAATCTCTCAAGAGTGGTATTTTTCCCAATGATCTAAAGCAGGCAATTGTCACACCTATTCTCAAAAAGCCATCTTTAGACTGGAATGAGCTTAAAAATTATAGACCAGTGTCAAGCATCAATTTCATCGGCAAGGTGATAGATATTCAGGTTAATGAGCACATGGCGAAAAACGACCTGGAAGAAACCTTACAGTCTGCGTACAAACATAAGCACAGTACTGAGACTGCTTTGCTCAAAGTAAAAAACGACATCACACGAGCCTTAGATGATAACCATGCCGACTTCTTAGTCATGATTGACCTGTCTGCTGCCTTTTGATACCATAGATCATGAAATATTGCTTAACAGATTTGAATCTGACTATGGTATCAAAGGTACAGCACTGGAGTGGTTTAGATCTAACATAACAGGGCGTAGTTTTTGTGTTTGTGTTGGTGGAAAGATGTCCGATATATTTTATCTTGATTTTGGTCTTCCTCAGGGATCTCTAATTGGTCCTAGAGGATTCACTATGTATGCACAACCAGTTGCTAATATCATACGTCGTCACGGCATCCAGTTCCACATATACGCAGATGATGTCCAACTATATGTGATATTCAATCCAAAGACTCCTGATGATAGCGCTCGTGCAATTTTCAAGCTTACATCATGTGTTGAGGAAATTCATTCATGGATGACCATAAACAAGCTGAAACTAAATGAATCTAAGACGGAATTTTTCATTGCCGCCTGTCAACACAACTTATCCAAACTATCAGACACAAAAATTCGCATTGGTTCCGAAGACATCACCCCGTCTTCTACAATTAAGAATTTGGGTGTCGTCTTTGATTCCAACATGAACATGTCAGCCCAAGTCACTTCTATATGCCGGTCCATAAATTTCACCCTTTGGAATATTTCTAGAGTTCGTCGCTTCATAGACCAGGACAGTTGCAATCATGCCATGCGAGCTCTTATTTTATCCAGACTGGACTATGCAAACTCTCTGCTATCTGGATGCAGCATGAGCAACATCACACGTTTACGTTTGCAAAATAGGTCTGCTCGCATAATTTTCCAGGTTGCAAAACATCATTCATCTGCACCGCTGCTTAAAACACTCCACTGGCTTCCGATTGATAAAAGAATAGCTTTCAAAACACTGCTTTATGTTCACAAATCTCTCAATGATCATGCTCCAACATATCTCACTGACTGTCATTCTGTCTACATACCTGGTAGGGAAGGCCTTCGATCAGCTAAAGATACAACTCGGCTGGTCACACCTATAACTCATAGATTAGTTAGTAATGGGATCTGTGGCCCCAAATTATGGAATGATTTGCCACCAACCATACGGTCTTGCAATAACGTCACAACTTTCAAACGCCAGTTGAAGACACACCTGTTTCGTTAACAATTTATGTGTAAATTTTTCGTAAGTTTTTCATATTGTAAAGCGCTATGATCATGCCTTTTTTGGAATAGCGCTATATAAGCACTGTTTATTATTACACCATTAGAGTGCGGAAAATCTCCAGCAGAATTGTTGTACAACCGATTCATTCAAGCCAATCTGCCAATGGTGGATAGCCTGCTAGACTTCAAACTTCTCGACAGTAAAACTTTCAAGAAAAGAAAAGATCAACAGAAGGAAAAATAAAAGGTACAACACAACAACTCGATCCCGTCCCGAGACCTACCTCAACTACAGATTGGAGATACAGTCAGGGTTGCTAGACACGACCAAGAACGTGTGGTCTCAGGGTGGAGTTGTTACAGCCGCATTGCCAAATCATTCCTACCAAGTAGAGAAAGGCAATGGCATGAGACATCGTAATATAGGCACCACCTGAGAGTTGCCCCACAACAGCCACAATGGCGTGACTTCATCGAGCCATCATCCGAAGAACAGGATTTGAAATCAACAACCACGACCACAACAGCATAACCAAAAAACGGCAACAACAACATCACTCAACCACAGCTACTAGGACCAGAAGCAGATGAGTTGTTAACTTAAGCCACCGATAAGGCTTGATCTTTTAATCGCGAGACTTGCCAACTATTATCACCGTTAAACTTAAAACAGTTTTAAGATCTAGCCTCAATTTGTTTTACAGCGTTATTATTCAAGTTCTTCAAATGAAAAATTTTAGAAAATAGTTTGGACTTCATTGAAAGTTTTCTTCAGCAAAATGCATTATTGCGAAACTTCAGTTGTTCTTTTCTAAATGCTCAACTTAGAGATTGAACTTTGAACTTACCCTGTCATCAGAACATTACCTCAATAGACTGTGCAAGTCTCGCGCGCATTCGAACTTCCGGGACCATAGAGGTCCAAACCATATGGAGTTTTACGTGGGCGAGATTTTGTTTCGTCAATTATTTTAGTTTAACGTAGTTTATGACCTAGAAAATTATACATGTTGTTGGGAATGTAATACTAAGTGATAACAAAATATGAAAGTAAAACCAATTCAACAAAATAACGAAGAAAACCCGAGAATTAAACTTGACCTCAGCTTCCGGTTATTGCAAAAAATTAAGAATTTTGTGCTCGCCTCCGATCATAAAACTTATGTAAACACTTGTTTTTGAGAAAATAGAATTAGCTGTTGCAAACTGCTTACCAACCAAAAGGACCTGTAGTATAAATGCAAACAATTAGTTAGTGGCCTGACGTTTCGACCCTAGCACTTGTTTTTGATGCTCGATTATGATCACCAGATGCTGTAATTGCAAAGCGAACTCTTTTCATTGCAGTCTATGGTTGTTTAGGCGTCAGCATCCTCTTTAAACTGCAACACGGGTCAATTTAAAACCTTAATCCTTGCCATCCATGTCTTGTCTTGTAAGATCACTTTGAATAGTTTTCAAACAGCATTCTGAAACTATCAAAGTTTTGCATGTTAAACTGCTGTTTAATTGATGATTGATGCTAATATCGACGTTCGATAGCTAGTTTGTCAATGATACTTCCCACTTTTCTTTTCTAGTACTGAGTTTGAGCCATGGATTGAGCACACTGCTTTGAAGTAAATCATTACCAAGACTTATGTACTATAAACATGTACAACTTTATTGAAGGTTGTCCTCTCTTTCCCCAAATAGCTATGACCCGTCAACCCACTCAACCCCAAAGTTCAAGTCTTTTTAATCATCCTCAACAGTAACATGTGCCTTGACATTTCCCTTAGATGCCTTCCTGGCTAGGTAGCGATCCTTTGCAGACATCACAGAATCTTCAGCGTTCCTCTTGGCAAACTTGCTCTCTGAAACCTTGGTCTCAGAAACGACTTCCACCTCCCTCTTCTGACCTTCCTGCTTGACCTCTGGCAGCTCATCTCCAGAGGGCTGTTTTTCAGCCGGTGACGTTTTCCTGTTTTGTTCCTCATCTCTCTTGTCTTCTTGTTCTTCTCTTCTTGTGTCTCTGTCTGATCTTTTACCTCTCTCTTCATCTCTGTGCTTCTTACTATCCCCATCTGAATGCCTGTCTCTATGTTCACCAGAGGGACGTTGTTTCTCATGGTCTCTGTCACGGTGTCTGTTGCTATGACTGTCATGGTGTCTGTCACCATCTTTGTCGTCCCTTTCATGACGGTGTCTATCATCACTGCGATGTTTCTCTTCTGTGTGACGTTCTGTTTTATGATGGTGTTTTTCCCTCCTACTGCTGTCTTCAGTTTGTGTCTGCTTTTCAATCTCTTGATCACTGTCCCTGTGGAAATCAGTTAAAAGAATTAGGCATACTCTGTACATTATTTAATTATTTCTAAACTGTACAAAAAACTTACTAGCTGTTTAGTTATTCATAATTATTCTTGTAAACAAAAATTGCATAATTTCAGTCATGAAAACAGGGAAGTAAATCAAAAACACCTAATGGGATTTTAAAATAACCAACATTCTATTTAAATGTTCTAATTTAAGAGCCTTTCTTTTGTACATCTCTGCAGTTTTGGAAGAGTTTGAACCATGTGACTGCTGAGCGTACATGGCTCATGTTTAAATAACATCTCACAAAACAAACAGGATAGCTATTTCTTATGCCTGCATATGGTAGCTTTAAATCCCAAATTGTTGAATACAAACAGACAAAGTCAATTATCAATCAATCAATCATACAAATCGATTAACATACATTTTAAAACAAATAGAACTAGGCCTATTGTATGCTTAGGACATAAAATTGGCAAAGATGTAGAGGGGGCTCACAAAAAGCAAAGCTTGTTGAGAGCAACCCCCTCATTTAAATTATTTGTGGTCGCAGTATAGTTTAAACCTGGAATGCAAGTAAAATAGACAAACATGTTAATTTACAGAAATGAGTACAGATATCAATTAATAAAAAACAGTGAACAACAAGAAAAAGTAACAGATAAAAATCCCCAACAAACACTTCAGTACAAAATAAAACAATGTGATGAAATAACAAGATGTGATGAAACAAAACAATGTAATAAAACCAGTACACGCAGAGAAATTAGTGTTTCATGTCATGGCCGCCACCCATTCGTGTTGAACCGTTGTGGATAAAATTTTACCAACTTGGTTGTGTTTTAAGGCACACGTTCGTGCAGGCAATGAGTGGATCAAATTCTTAAAAATCATTTTGCGGGCAAACACAATGGCTGTTCCATATTTGCAGAAAAGAAATATAATTACGAATGTAATACAGATTGTATTATGCAAATAGTAATACTAATACATTGTATATAACATTCAGAAATTCTTAGTAAAAAAATAAATTCAGTTTGTAAAGCAAATGCTTGTATAGTAATTGTATATAACAACAGAATATCAGTTTAAAGTTGGGCAATGAAGCATGAAACAGATGAAAGAACAATAACATTTATGGATGTGTTGAAAAAACTAAACATATTTATTTAAAACAAAATTCATTAGTTTGTTCTTGATATTCTTAAGTTTCGAAAGAGAATTTTCCCGAAAGTTCCATAGTTAGGGCCCTGTATACTTGATAGTTTTTTAGGCAAGTGATGAGCGAGTTAAGGGAACATGGAAAATTACCAGACACACGGGAAATATCAAACTCACCCTTTCTCAATCTTGATTTTAGGTTTTGGTTCTTCTTCCGACTTCCTCTGATCGGAGTCTTCTGCTTTGGGTTGGTCAGCTCCTCCGGTTGTCTGGTCCAAGATGTGACGATAGAAACCACTCATGTCTCTTTGCTTCGTTACATCATTTAGAGCTGTAACAAAAAGAGCAAAAATCCAAAGAATTCAATATTCACAATCTTTGGCATACAACATGTATAAGTTGACCAGTGGGAAAAAAAATCTCATTGAGCACAAGGGCTGACCAACACATTTTATTGGCTTTTGATAGTATATTTAATAATTGGGGATCAGTGGCTTCTTTCCCTGCCTTTGACCTTTGTATGTGGACCCCTGTTCGAATCCTACCTCAGACCCGGAGCCTTCCATGTGGATTGGGTTGTTAGTCTCTACCTGATTGAATGGGTTTTCCCCCGTTTGGGGTTTTCCTCTCACATCTAAAACTGAACACTTCTTCTTGTTTCCTATTCATTCCGTTATTTGCGCCACTTGTGTTGTTGGGTGTGTAATAAATAAATAGCTTTAATACAAGTTTTCTGAGAGTGAAAAAAAAATGGAAACCAGATTAAAATAGGAAGAATATCATGCCAGACAAAAACACCGGTTAAAATCTTTGAAATTTCATTGGATCGATTATGATAAGATCCTTTTTACAATTTATATGATTTTCATAAAATTGGTTTTATAGCAATAGCATATTTTGAAGGGGCGCCTATACTAGTAAATTAAGTGTCCTGGTGGTGTATCTCTCCCAAAGTATTTGTCTCGCAAAGATAAACATGAATTGCTCAGGAAAACATTGATCTGTGGTGTTTTTATTTTCCTGATTTATAGCAATTTCCGATTTAATTTTAAGTCCCTTTGGATTACTACAAATACTGGTATGAAAGTGTAAATAGAACTTTATTATAGCACTGAGATGACGAACGTGCTAAGCTAAAAAAATTAGCACTTGAAAGCTGAAATCTGTGCTTCCAAAATTAACAAAACATGAGTGAACTGAAAGACAAAATAGAACCTTATTATAGCACTGAGATGACGAACGTTCTAAGCTAAAATCCTTAGCACTTGAAAGCTGAAATCTGTGCTTCCAAAATTAACAAAACATGAGTGAACTGAAAGACAAAATAGAACCTTATTATAGCACTGAGATGACGAACGTTCTAAGCTAAAATCCTTAGCACTACAGAGCTGAAATCTGTGCTTCCAAAATTAACAAAACATGTGTGAACTGAAAGACAAAATGTCTGTCAATCTACACATTTCATAACAACGAACAATTTCAACATACATGTTTATAATAAGTGCAGACACACTCTTGAGTAACCTTTGCTCCCATATTAAGATGGATAACCTATCATTGATTCGTGTAAAATGAAAAGTTTCTCAGAATGTACATCTTTCCTCCAAGCAAGCTTCAGAATTCCAATCTTTAGAATTCCAATCTTACAAATACAGATCACTTTGTGAACAGCGCCCTATGGATAGCAAAAAGTTCAACCCACCTTCCATCTCTGCCTCCCGTCGTTCTCTTTCCTCTTCCTCGGCTAGTTCCTCCATTTTCTTCTTATACGCTGATGTGACAAAGGCCTCCTTATCAGCAAACTCCAAGCCCTCTTCTTCTCGCTCTCTCTGTACCTTCCTCTCTTGAAGACGTTCTTGTTCCCGTTTCCTCTGAGCTGCTGCTTTCAGAAGATTCTCCATATATTTGGGCTGAAGAATTTTTAAAAATAAAAATACAATTTTTTGCAATTTAGTATGTATGGTCATTACTGGATTCATTCTGGCCACTCATCACAGGTTTCGTAGAGCTGCTTTCATCAGAAAATAAGCAGTACACATGGTATGTATGACATGGTATTTTGGCTGGTAACCTTTAAGACATGTAAGATGAGCTAATTGTGCCCAGGCAGGGCTGGTGGTCTTGCAGTCCAAGCTCAAACAATGCCCTCACTGAGGGTTGTGTGTGGTGCGTACGCTTTTGCCAGTTTCCATTCTTTGACATCAGAGATGGCGGCCTATGCAAGGGGTCTATTGGAGGGTTGTAAGACTTGTTTGCCAGTCTAAGATCGCATTTATTCGTATAGTATAGTATAGTATAGTATAGTATAGTATAGTATAGTATAGTATATTTGGTTTATTGTCACATATACACATAATTGTATACAGTGAAATGCATTTCGGTTTTGCGTGTCTAAAAACATTACAATACACATAAAAACTTAGTTACGCACTAAAAACCATGTATGCATCAGCCACAGAAAAAGTTGTCTCTTTTGGCTATCACATGCCCTAACTCGGATTACAAGAGGGCACTTTTGGCCTATAAATCAGCATTCCATTGACAAAAATCAATCTATAAGATAAGATAAGATAAGATAAAAACTTTATTATCCCACACTGGGGAAATTAAAACTAGCCTCGATTCAAACAGTACAGACAAAAACACTAAAATTTAGAACAATAATCAAAATACAGATGGATTAAACTGATAAAAGAAAGAATGAAAATCAATCAGCATAAAAAATGTATTAAAGATAGGATTAAAAAGATTCCTAATTATTTATATATTTACGGTTCAGTATTCACATGAGATAGTCCATAAAACTAAAGGACTCAGAATACCACAGATACTTTAAATCATTGTAAAAGCGAATTGCAGTTGGGACAAACGAGTTGTTGTAGCGTTGTGTTCTAATTTTCTGTTGCAAAAGGCGATCCCCTCCGACGACTTAATAAAAACTTAGGATATTTGGGGTGCAATGGATCAGACAGAATCATGTTCACTTTAGTAAACACTTGATCATGGTAAAGTGCTTCTGGGTTTCGCAGTTGACTTCCGGTTATTTTTCTAGCTTGCTTAACTACCCTTAAGAAAGAATGTTTGTCACGAGATAGCATACTTCCAAAAATACAAATAAGGCTAAAAGATAACACACTTTGTAAAATAGTGCAATAAAACAATTCTGAAATGGTATTATCTACGCCAAATGAGTTCAGCATTCTAAGAAAAAAGAGCTGTTGAAGTAACTGATTGTACAATTTGTGTTTTGATCAAACTTCAGTTTATCATCTATTACAGTTCCTAGGTACTTGTGTTTTGATCAAACTTCAGTTTATCATCTATTACAGTTCCTAGGTACTTGTATTCTGATACTCTGTCAATTGACCGACTGTTAATAATAATGGCCGAAAAAGGGCGTGCTGCTCTTTTTGAAATCAATAATCAGTTCCTTTGTTTTATTCACATTAATTTCAAGATAGTTTTCTGCACACCAGTTAACAAAATAGTTAATTTCGTTATTGTAGCATTGCAGTGAATCTTCTGTGGAAGACATACGGCCCCCTACCAGGTGGCTGATTAAACAGTTCTGCAACTTATTTATAATACATACATACCTGTACATTACATGATGATAGACTCACTGGAGTTACGACACACAAAATAATACTACTGTATGACATTGTAAAGAGCTGAAATTCAGAACTGTGTTTTAATACAAGTAAACAAGCAAAATAAAAAAAACTAACAATATAGCTTACTAAACAGATTTAATAAAAAAAAAAAAAAAAAAAAAATACATTAATGGCATTTTCATTTATATATCTGAGTTGTACAGATTATTGCAAAAAGTTATAATGGCCTCATGTTTCTTCTCTTAAAGGCTCAAATTAACTGCAGCTTCTCAAACAAGTTTTTCCAAAAGTTGCTGCTTTAAAAGTATGTGGTTAACCAAAATCTGGAAGCGGGTCAAGCCAACAATAATATTATAAGACTTTGTTGTTAATCAGCAGATAAGAATGATGAGGAACCTGTTTCAGGAGCCTGGTTCAAATCCCGCCTCAGATTGAAGATTTTAATGCGAATTTGGTTTTCAGTCCCAACCTTATTGCATGGGTTTTCCCAGTTAACATGTACGTAGGTTTTCCTTCCACATCTAGAACAGGGCCTAATTTCATATAGCTGCTTAACGGCCGATTCTGTGCTTACATACGAGTTTCTATTTCATAGCGCTGCTAACCGTTAGCACACGAAAAGGCATGCTAACCTTCCGGTGTTTACTGCATGAAAATGAATGACGACAATGCAAATCCATGGTGAACCTGCAAGATGTCTGCTAGTTAGCACGAAAATGTGAATACTGTTAAGCAGCGCTATGGAATTGGACCCTGACCAACCGTTTCTTCATCATCTATTATTCATCCTGCTCTTGTGCTGTTCGATGTGTGATGTGAAATAAGTGAATTGATAAAAAGAAGCTTGTTTTTCGAGTTGCTACAAAACAGGAGGGGGGTAAATTGGTAAAAATATTGGCTACAGGGAAGATCTTCTAAGAACAAAAAATAGTGCTAAAATTTAATTAAAAAAACAATACACATTGAAAAAGTAATAAAACCTAAACCTAAAAGAAGAAAAATTTCCATCTTTTCTCATAAAGTGAACGGGATCAAAGGTTCAAAACAAAAACACACACAAAAGTTAAATTGTGTTTCATTATTTGGATTTTATCATTATCTGAATAAATCAAAATCAAGACTGAAGTCAGTCAAGATTGTTTTCCCCCACGGTTCTAAGTGTAGCTGAAACATCACAAGACAACAAACAAAAACTTGTTACATAACAGCTCTTGCGTTTAAACTTGAATCCAAAGCGTATCACAGCCACCTAAATCTAACTGGCTGAAGAAACTAAGTATTCTTGCACCAGTAAAAATAAAAACAACAATCGTTGACATGTACACTTTACATGTACATACGTCAATTTTTATTTCCATCAATGTGAATTGTCCCTATATAACTTAACACTATCCGAGGATACACAAATTATACAAAAGCCCATTTCACACTACTCTATTCCCCAGGGCCAACCCCGGGAAATAATGGCCGACCCTTTTACACTTGGATCGCTTTACTCCTGACCTATCCTGGCAAAAAGGCATACCCCGGGGAATAGCCACCCCTGCTCTGGAGTAGGGGTAAGTGGTAAAACCCCGGGGTATTCATGAAACACGCAACCGTAACCCCATGGAATAGGCACCGAGGCAGGGACAGTTTGAACGTGCGCCAGGGTAACCGAGGGGTAAAAAAACTCATAGGGCCTCCCCGGGGCTGTATTCCACGGGGATAAGAAATATGGCGTGAAAAGGGCTAAAGATTTCCAATGGGAGGACAGCATTGCTCATTTTGTGTTTCTTAGTTCTGCTGTCCCCACTCTGATGATAATACCATGACAAGTGTATGTACGAGTATGTGTATTGACCCCTTACATGACGTTGAACGTAGCTCCCTACAACGGGTGTCTACCATTTCCACCATTTTGGGAATCAATTCCTTGCGTACAATTTGACTCAAAAACTGGTGGACAAAATAGTACAAAATAGGTGCATGTAAGTGCACTGTGTGTCATGAAACGGGTCAAAATGTGTGACATACATACATCGCATTTATCGTTGCCCATGCCTACTTACAAAATGGCCCCTTGATGGACCATTGTATAGAACATACATTTTGTACAGTACATGCAAGGCTTAAAATTTACATTGAACCGTAGGCCAATGATTTTAGCGTTGGGCCAGTAAACTTACGGCTGGACAAGTCCAGTGGTCTTTTTCAACTAAACTGTATTATATCTTTACTTTAGAGAAATTATGTTCATTCGTTCACTTTGAATATATCTTTGAAGATGTCTCATATAAAAACAACTCATTCAAGGAACATGCAATATCCACAACCAGAGCTGCATTTTGAGAGAGTTGCAACAACTTAGAACAGCGATTCGAAGCCATTTTCTGGTGTCCCCCCCCAAAACAACATGTGTGCACACAGGGTACTAGACTAGACTGCCCATTGGGTTGTGCTTCATTTGAACGAAAATGGCGTCTAGCAACCACGTCACCAAAGACAACTGGTCCCACCATGTCGCAACTTTCTCAATACACAACTCTGACCACAATCACATGTACAGTTCACATACATCAAAACAACCTTGGCCCTATTTCATGCTACCAATCAGACTATGATATGGCAATCAGACTTCTTTCATTTCAGTAAGTAAGGAATTTTGCACAAAGTATGTCTCAGGTTTGATCCACAACAGCGTTTACAGACCATTATTCTCCAAGATTTGGAAAAATCACATTTGGAATGGGGCCTCCATTGTCCCGATCATCATTATCAATATCCTCTTCGTTGTAATCGTCCTCAGCAGAATTTTCATCGTATTCAGGGCTCTCTGTGTTAGTGTTCTCCTTGATATCATACAGAGCAAAGAAACCTTGTCTCAGCAACTGCAGCTCTTGTCCGATTCCAGACAATACATGAAGGATCTGCTCCTGGAACTTGGCTGTCTTCTCTTCACAAGGACAGCTTTTTTTGGCCGAGGGGTAACTTCTCTCCTGGTCTGGTATTCGTCTCTTTTTTCCAACTGTGACTGAACCCCAAGTTGTTCTTGAGTTTGATCCACGGGCCGACCGTGGCGCAAACCGGAATCGCTGTCTCCCTTTCGCCCTAGTCCCAACATTTGATTTAATAGATGAGTTGACTTTACTTTTTGTCCTCGCAGGCTCAAAGCTACCCTCCGATAGCGCAACTGGCATGACTGGGGTTTGATTTAACCTCATGCTGTTCGCTGTTAAGTCGGTCTGGGTAGGTTGTTGGTAAATGCTGTCCATTGTAAATTCAGTCTCCGCAGGCTGTTGGACCTGGTAACGTTGTTGGTGAATTTCCATAGGGAAGGGTACCCTACTGTGGGTGGCAGATGCCGCCTCTCCAGATTGTTGAATATCAATTGCGGGAGTATCATACTTAAATTCATTGTCAGTACAGTCACTTTTAGTTGCGGACGATGAGGCAATGTCTTCAGGAATATTTAGAGGTCGTCTATCAGGTAGTAGGCAGTACAGACGAGTGAACTCCCCAAATAAACTAAAGACGGCTTCAGAACCTCGCAGTCTGGGACGGGGTGTATTCCCCACAGCTTCTTCAAGCTCCACTTGTCGGAGTAGATCCCTGTACTCCCGGCCCAAATTCTTCAGAAGGTTCTCTACCATTAGTCCGGAGTAAGAGAGCATTTGCCCGATCTCGCGGTAGAAATCCATGACTCTGAAATTGAACTTGGCCTTGATGTACTTGGGATGTGAAGCCAACAAGATCGTCAAGAGTAATTCGATCTTGTCATGCGTCCATGAGGCCCGTTTTCCTTTCGGTGTCTGTTCCTAGGAGAGCAACCACAAAGTCAGGACAGCAAATCAGTTCAGCAACATACTGTTATGGTTGTGAGTGTGAGTCCTACGCAACACCACACCCATGGAATCGGCATGACAGTGAACTACTCAAATCCAAAACAGTTTTCAGTCGCAAAAAACTACATGTAATATTAAATCATGAACCCCAAAACATGATTTACAGAAACTGAAGGTACATGTATGTGAGTAATCGTCGACCCAAACATTGCAGAAATACAGTGTTGGAGTCTTAAATGGCGCACATATAAGGTGCTCAAGGCGCTTGAACAAAGAGAAACACTTTTTAAGACAAGTTTTGAAGTTTATGAATTATGAGACCCATTTAAGTAGCACCTTACAACATACGAGTTTACAAGGTGCTGCGGCACACTCGGCAGCCACTGTCAGAAACACTGGCGCAGAACCCCTTCTCTCAGCGATAAGTGTATCTGGGTTCTTTTACATACATTACAGAACAGACAACACATGGGACCTATGGCTTTAGGTCCCATCCGAAGGATGAAGACATAATGGTTAAAAGTGTCTCGCTCAAGGACGTAAGTGTCAAGACGAGGACTCGATCCCACACTATGCTGATCAGAAAACACCGGAGCTTGTGTCCGGTGCACTTAACCGCTCTGCCACAACACACCATGCTTTCAGATGTTGTAGGATTTTTACAAATCTGCAATTTGTGAATGAATGGCCTGCATTACACCTAGTTTATGGTGCTGAACAGTGTATAAAAGCCTAAACTCAGGCGAAGCAAAATATTAAAATACTTCTGCATTTTAATTTACACACTAAGGCAAACTTGTCAGGATCCAGAGCACAATTTCATAAAGCTGTTAAGCTGAAAAAAACTAACAAATTTATTTGCTAAGTAAAATTTAGCAGGGTACCTGACACAAATAATGGCTATTACTATGTTATTTCCGCTGGTAACCTTTTTCTGCTAAACAAAGTTTTTTGTGCTAAGCAAATACTGTTATTTCCGCTGGTAACCTTTTTCTGCTAAGCAAAGTTTTTTGTGCTAAGCAAATACTATGTTATTTCCGCTGGTAACCTTTTTCTGCTAAGCAAAGTTTTTTGTGCTAAGCAAATACTATGTTATTTCCGCTGGTAACCTTTTTCTGCTAAGCAAACTTGCATGATTAAAAGATTGATGAAATTGGGTCATGGATAATAATGTTAATGGATTTATAGAGTGCCTTTTGAAAGCCTCAAAGCATTTGCAGTATAAAAATATGTAAAAGGGAAGAAAAATACAAACATTGGATACAGCTTATCCCTATGGCTCATGCTGAAGTCTGACAACATCCAATCCAAACCTTTACAAAGCATCCAAATATGATCATTAAATTTTAGTGATTTTGTTTACAACTACTTGACCATCGGTGCCTTGTTAATACCTTTTCCACTATATGATGTGGATTTGGAACAAGACATCCTCGGCGCATTTTCTGTCCGATTGGTTACTGTACAGTGTACAGCAATTTCGGCTTTTTCACAACTCACCAATTGAGGGCGTTCTGTACACATCAATGAACTAGTACTTTGTCAACAAACTGCCACTTTGCAGTCATATACATGTACCCTTGAACTATATAAAGTGCCCGCCGAAATCGGTGAAATGCTGTACAGAGTACAGTAACCAATCTGGCAGGATATGCGTAAGGAACGCCTTGCATTGAGACTAGATCTTGATCCATGAAGCTGTTGAGAATAATCTACAGTGTGTTAAGTCAGATATTGATCTGGATAAAACAGGTCTCTAAAGGCAGGGTATATATACTTTAGGTAATTGTCAAAGACCCAAACATAATGAAAGAAAAAAAACCCAGCCTTGTCGCATAGAATTGTGTGCTTTCACAGATGCCCGAGAATCGAAGCCTTTCTCAGATTCAAACATTTGGGTGAAAAATTACCTTTTTTTCTAAAACTACATAACTTTAAAGGAGATGGTTTCTATAATGTCAACAGCTCTCCACAGCTCTTTTCCAAGTAAGTTTTTATGGTCATTAACTTGTGGAGTAATTACCAAAAGTACACCCTACCTGTAAGTAGTAGTAGCACGCCATGGTTTCATAAGTTAAATTCAACATCACTATTTTCATAAAGATTATCAAAAAAAATAAAAGCTATCTGGGCCCAATTTCATGGCTCTGCTTATCGTAAGCAAAGAATCAGCGCTTACGGAAGCAGGGAATTCCGCGCTAACGTCAAGCGTATTTCACGGGTTAGCAGGGAATTTTTGCTTGTGCGCTTGCATAGTCCCCGTTACTAGGCATTCTACGCTTACACAGCTAGCGCAGAAATTCGGCGCTTGCTCGGTAAGCGGAGAATGGTGATCGCAAGCGCAGAATTCGGCGGTAAGCAGAGCCATGAAATTAGGCCCTGATGACCTGTTTGAACATGGGGAAATATTCCAACCAGATAATCGAATCGTACCTTGCTGTCTTTAGGCGCCTTCTTTGCCTGCACTTTCTGCTGTTTTTTCTCCTCCATTGAGTCATAAATACTGTCATATTCATACACTGTGGGGTCTTCTTCTAATGCACGTTGAATCTCCAGTTGTGTCTATAGTAAATTAGACATTTATAATAATAAAAACAATAAAAGTGGTTTATCCATCACTCATATCCATCACTCAGTGACGCTCAAGGTGCTTCAACATTAAGGTACATTCGAGGATCTACGTTTTGAAGTATGAGACCTATTCCTTTACATATCACTATGTAATGGTTAACAAGGTGCTGTGGCGCGGATTGCAGCCAATCAAAGCAGGAACACTGGGGCGAACCCCTTCTCTTTTCGATAAGTGCCCTGGGTTCTTTTACGTGCATTACACAACACACGGGACCAACGGCTTTACGTCCCATCCGAAGGACGCAGCAATAATGGGTACATGTAAGTGTCACGACCGGGACTCGACCAACACTCTTCTGATCAGAAACAACAGAGCCTGAGTCCGGTGCTGGCGCCAAAATATCAAATTTGGTGGAGCTTGATTTTATGAGACCATAATACAATACCTTGTAAGGTATACAAGTTAAGGTGGCGCATATTGCTACCAGACCATGCCAGAAACACTGAGGCAAGCGCCTTCTCTTTTACAATAAGTGTACTGATTTCTATGGCATTATACAACACACAATAGCGGTTAAGTGCCTTGCTTAAGGACACAAGTGTCAAGACCGGGACACGAACCCACACTCTGCTGATCAGAAACAACAGAGCTTGAGTCTGGTGTGCTTCACTGCTCGGCCTTGACACGCCACAAAACAAGGGTTTAAGAAAGACAAAGTATTCCAAGGTTATTTCACCTACCACAGGAATCAGTTATTTTCTTAAAGGTTTCAGTTATTTTCTCATTTTGTGTCATAATCTTAATATCAAAATAGATTTGTGACTCCTGTGGTTAATGTACAATTTAGTTACCAAGAAATTGCCCAAAGCACCATCAATTGTTCAATATTCAGTGATTCAAACAACCATGTGGTTTAACAATTCAGTAGTTATCATTAAATAATAAACTATTATTGCTTCAGGAACTTGTGTTTTCTACAAACATTTTGCAATTAAGATTCAGCGAATTTAGTTACAATATTCGCAATTTTAACAATAAAATTTCCTGGGGCCTTTCTCAAACCTCGGCTTGGGCTCCGTCTCTAGCTTGGGCTCTGTTACAAAGTTTTTGGTGCAGCGTTTATTGGCACGCGGTTGTTCGAACATCAGACGAAGCGTGGAGCCGGAGCCCAAGACGAGGTTTGAGAAAAGCCCCTGGTAGTGTTCACACGCAGGTTTTAAAACATTTCTTGACTTTATAGATCACAATAAAAACAAAAAGATAAATTTCCCAACCTGTTTCTTGACCCGTTGCTTCTTAGCTTCATATTGCAGTGACTGGTTCACTGCAGAGTGTGCTGATTCCTACAGGTAAACAAAAATATGGAATAATATTTATTTTGTAAACTTTTAAAAAGTAACTGAAGAAAAATAGCTCTGTATTATATGTATAGTTGTTACAGCAACTTAGAGTGTAAGTTAGCAAATAGATTCACCATTTTCAATAGACCATGTAAACTTTGTTTACAAAAAGATTGACCTTGTACATTCCAGGGGCATTTCCTGGCAGGCAAGATACTACATTGGTCATGTGGACAATTTCTCATTTTGTGTCATAATTTCCACATCAGTTCAAAAATAACAGCTGAACAAGTTTTGAGATGTGCCCCTTCCCGAAGTTGATAAAAATCAGACAGTGCAATCTCCATAAAAGGTTTTAAGTTTTCTTCCACTGGGTTGCGTACAAATCATGCCTGAAATGTAGGAATTCCAAGCTCAGTGGTTCTTTTGTAAACATGTGATGTCACAGAGAAAATATATTTGCATTAAACTTACATATAGCCACTAGAGTAATGCTAGGATAATTTAGTAAGACACCAAAAGAAAAAATGTGCCAAGTGAAGTGCTACTGAAGTATTCCTTTTTGCGTAGTTAACTTTGTTGCCTCCAAGTACAAGTTATCTTGTGTAAAAACGCAACATGATCTTCACTAGAGATACAATTTAACACAAAGTTGAAATCACAGATTTTAAAAAACAAGAAGACATATTTGTTATTGTTAATACCTCATCACTGGAATCTCCAAATGCAGATAACTTCGGCAATAGAACTGATGTCTTCTTAGGTTTACGAGTTATCAACCCATAGCTAAAAACACAAGTGCATAATTGGAAAAATTCATAAGGAACGGTCATGCCTAAATTTCCTGCAGGGTTTGCCCTTAAAGGCATTGTATACTTTTGGTAACAGCTCAAAATCAGTGTCCACATTTGTGTGATTCAACATATGCATGAACAAACAAACCTGTGAAAGTTTGATCTCAATTGGTCATCGAGGTCACGACAAAATAGTGAAAAGAGACCTTATGTGTTTTCTGTTTTTCAAACATCAAGTTAATTATCACGCATGATAAAAACTATTGTTTTACTCATTTCTCAGAAACGATAGCATTTTAGGCAGAAATATTTTAAGGAACACTTTCTACCATTACTTACTTTAAATCATGTAAGTTATGTGTGAATCTGTGAACATTTGTGTTTTTCGATCTTACCAATAGACGTGTACAGGGCCTTTAACTTTTTAGTGACTGGCCAATAATAATAAGACCATTTAGTTTTTCAAATAATAAACCACAAGGGAAACTGACTGGGTAAATTTTTAAATGATTTTGGGTTGAACAAAGACAAATTGACTAGAGCGGGATTTGAACCAACGACCTCCGGCACGTTAAACCGGAGGTCGTTGGTTCAAATCCCGCTCTAGTCAATTTGTCTTTGTTCAACCCAAAATCATTTAGTTTTTCATTACACAAGTCCATCAGCTTTTTCGCTTGCCCATAATTCATATTTTAATTAAAAAGGGATGCTTTTCAACAATGAACTAGCCAGCCAGACCACTTAGAGTGTATTTTGACTGGTTCTCGGGCGTTTTAACTGGCAATTGGCCAGCGGACCACTGTTCAGTTTTCCATTCGTTATGAAAATGTAATTTACCCAAATGAGATATTCCTTTTGGTAAAAAAGAGTGACAAAGCTAGACATGGCAGGATACGGAAATATTTCCAAAGCTAGAGCTGTAGTACTAGTAGATGGTGTGTACAACTTGGAATGAAAATTATCTTTAAAAAAAAGCCTTTTTGGGGGTACTTTCCCTCAAAAAAAACCAAACACACACACACACACAAAATCTTCACGAATATATTCACTGCATACCGCCCTCTATTGAGCTTTTACCAAACTACGGCACCATTGCAGTACACGTAAACGTATGTACATACAAAAATGTCTATAAAAACAGACTTAAGAATACAAATAACTTCGCATAAATATTAGGTAAGAAACTTCGGTTTCATAAGAATGTAAATGGGTATTTGACTATAGCAGGTGATATTTAAGAACCGGTTAAACTTTGAATTAAAATGGGAATTTGACTTACACTTTTCCGCTACTCGACGCCATTGTTTAAACTGGTGCCCTCTTGATATAATTGGCAAGACACGTGCATTTGTTTATTTCGTAAGATCGGACGCCAGACCTCATGGGCAACATGAAATAATCGTCAAATAATAGCCGAACTCTAAAGACAATGTTTCAATTTTCGTTGAGATCAAATGAGGGATTCTCCGACAGAAATGTGCCAAATGAGACATTTTTCGCCTCCCTGTATTGCATGTGGTCTAATTTTTTGAAAACGCGGCTGGCCATTTCCAGTCTGGCCATTTCACGAATATGCGGCTGGCTATTTCAGCCAAGTTCGGCTTTCCACGCAAACTCTCAGCAGAGTTTGGGTTTCCTTTGTTGTGCACACAATTAACAGGAAAGAGACGTACCATGGGTCAACCACCTTCCTCCTCCATGGGTCAACAGTACATTTGAATGCATGAGGCATGTGCTCATTGCGAAATAACGAATGTTCAAAAATAACAATAGACAATGTAATAAACACTCTTTGTTTGTTGATTCTAAGGTTTATTTTAGTGCCCCAGCATTTATTTCTGAAACACTTTTCTTTGGAATTGATGAGAGAATTCTACCTCCATGGTTTGTCCAGGAACCAAGTGAGAACTTATCAACGGTTTAATTTTCTCTGCTATTTTGTTTCAAAGTATTGAAAATGTTAATGAATATTTTAAAACTTAAGTATATTATAAAAGTAACAATGAATCTTGCTTAAGTTAAATAAAAACAATTAGAAATGGATTGTTTGACCCGTCTGGTGTCAATAAACTTGGAACCAATTCAAAGAAGACAGAAACAAATGTAAGCAAACAATAATTATAAAACTTTAATCACTCAAAAAATGTGCAAATGAAGTGAAGATAGTGGCTGCTGACTATGACAGATGAATTAATACATAGTTACCTCCATGATTAGAAATGCACATTATTGCATATATTTTTTAGAGGTCATACTATTTCCACTTGTTTAAAATCAAGATTCTTCATTACACATGCATATGTTGTTGTTGTGTTTTTTGTGTTTTTTGTGTTTTTGGGGGGGGGGATTTGTTCAACTTTATCTTTATGTGTTGTTACTATTTCTGACAAAACATTCCTGTCTAATATTTTTCTTCTTTTCAGAAAGATGCAGTTCCTTTATGTTCAATTGTTTTTAGTTTTATTAGCATGGCTTGGAAGGTGCCATGGAGGAACACAAGAAGATGATCCGGGTACAGGACAAGGCCCTATTGATGTTCTTAAAAATCAAGATATCGGTAAGTAAAACAACAAAGATTTGTTTATCTTTTTTCCAACCCCCACCTGCTGTTTATTTTTTGTTTAGTTTTTGAAAACAAGATTGGAGACTCAGATTTCTCATTTTAAAGGCAAAATGTTTTGTGTTTTCAATCGATTCTTGTCTTTGATTTCAATATTTGTTCTAAATTTGCATATTTTTCTTTCATTATCACCAATATGAATATAAATGTTGCTTTGATTTGAATTTCAATATTGTTTGCTAAAACTAAAAGCTTTTAAACATACAATATTGAATTTCTATTTCCAGTTCATTTTTAAAGGTGTCATTTATAAATAACATTCTTTCAACCAGTCACTATTCCTTTATAACAACATGTTAAATGTGCATATTTGGGAATTTAAAAAATTGCTTCTCTTCTACTCTTCAGGCAGAACCATAACATGAGTTCATAATATTGCGCTGTGATTGTAATTCCTCTTTCTGTAGGTCTGAGTATTGGAGTGATGTCAGCTCTGATGGTTTTTCTAATTGGATTAACAATCTTCGTTTATCGGCCAACAAGAAAGAATCCACGGCAAGGTCTTCATCCAATCAATCGTAATGCTACGATTTAGAGTACCGAGAAATGCTGGCGGTAAAAAGACTGGAGAAATTATTCTGAACATTATGAGAGTAGTGAGCAGAATTCCCTCCAAAACTGAAATGCGGATTTCTTCATCCAATCAATCGTAATGCTACGATATAGAGTAACAAGAAATGTTGGCGGTAAAATAAAAAGACTGGATAAATATTCTGAACATTATAAGTGGAATTGAGCAGAAATCCCTACAAGTATAAATGAAATGCAGATTTGGACCTGCTTGACTTGACTGCAACAAATTGTAATTGTAATTAATAAACAAATCTTTGCAGAAATGGTGAGAACTGAAAATGTGTCTGTTCCTGCAGAATTCCAGGGCCCTACTATTTGTGTGGCTAGACTGTCTGAGCATACAATTCTACCTCCATGGTCTGAGAAAGAGTATTCAACACTCACAAAATAAACAAACTAAAGTCAGTTTTTACTTTCTGGTAAAATGAAGACTGTTCTTAATAATAATATCCACTTAAAAATGATGTCTTGCCTATTAAAAATCACAATTATTACTCAAAACAAAAAGTCTTAAGTTTAATCTTGTGAAAACTGAAACGCTTACTGGAGAGGTTAAACAAAAACTGTATTTTCACCACCGTCTGGACACCCTGGCTGGAACTACAACTTGTTAATAGTGGCGCTATACACAAAAAGGGAGTGTTTTTTTTAACAGTGTCGATTATCAACACAACTTATCAGGAAAGTTGAGAGAAGTTGAAGCCCATCATGTACTTTATTAATTCAAATTAATTGTATTTTTTTAAATTAACTCATGATTTGTGTAATTTATGAAACTGTCAAACAATCTAACTGTTGTTCGAGTGTACTGTCCGAGTGTACTGTTAATACTCAAGTCGTTATACGGACCTACTCCTAGAACTATAATGAGGTTCAATCCGCTACTATGAGGTTCAATCCGCTATAGCGGATTGAACCTCATAGTTCTAGGAGCAATACGGACCTAGCTAGGTCACTAGCACTGTCAATTGTTTTATTTAACTTTTATTTAAGGTACATTTAACTTTCCTCTGGTTTACACTTCCAGTACACCAATTATAGTACTGATAAGGACCAGTGGAGAATATGATTATACATTTTCATTTGAAGGGGGGGGGGGGGGGGGGGGGGAGAAAAAGTAATTCATCAATTGTCATAACCACTCATTTAAATGTCACAGGCACAGAGCAATTTACACGTTCACCCACATTATTGGACCTCCCCCCTCACAAAAAGTGCCTTTTTTTTTTTACAGCTTTGGACCAAAAACATTTATTTTGTTTTCTCTTGTAATATTAAATGTAGAACTACTTTGTGCAGCCCCACTTAACTGAAGGATTCAGCAAGTGGGGGGGCTATCTTTTTGTCTTATACCTTAATAAAAACTAATTTCTGTATGGTGCAACAGAACCCAATAAATTTGTATTTGTGTTTTTAAATGATTTAATAAAATTTTAATTTTAATTTAATAGCTGAATTTAAATTGTCTACTGCCTCGTTATTTAGAAGTCCTCTGTCTATGCATGCAATCAATGCATACTGTACTGCCACAAACTGGGGATGGAGGTTAAAAAATGTTAGTAAAAGTTTTTATTATAATAATCTTCAGTTAAAATAAATAAAACATAACAGACACAAAGATATCTCTTTTTGAAAGATGTGGTGGCTCTGAAAAGAGCCGGTTTGTTTGTGTAGGAGATGCGAAATCTAACCGCCGAATCCGTACAGAGTACGGCCCTGGCGTTTCAGAGCATAGACGACGTCCATGGCGGTGACTGTCTTTCTCTTTGCGTGCTCGCAGTATGTGACGGCATCACGGATGACATTCTCAAGGAAGACCTTCAGGACTCCACGGGTCTCTTCGTAGATCAGACCGGAGATACGCTTGACACCACCACGGCGGGCCAGACGGCGGATAGCGGGCTTGGTGATTCCCTGGATGTTATCACGCAAAACCTTGCGATGACGCTTGGCGCCTCCCTTTCCAAGTCCCTTTCCTCCTTTGCCACGTCCAGACATGATGATTGTAGTTCTGTTGTCAGTATTTCGAAAACGAATGATTGTGCTAAAACTCGATTCGTTTATATAGCACATTTGCGGACGTTGGAGAAGTCATTGCTATACAATTTCCCCCAAGCATGTAGCGCGCAAGCCTCTCGTCTATCATTGGTCAACTAAGCTAATGAATATTTAGTGTACAATTTCCTAAGGTGGCATTTTTAAAAACGGCTGCCCATAAAACTGGGATAAAATAGTTAATTATTAAATGATCCAAAGATAATTACATTATTATTTGCACTAAACACTAAAATAAAATTCATTTCTAGATGGTTACAAAATATTCTAAGAGTTTCTATTCTTATATTTGATGTTTACAAGTTCGATACATCATTTTGAGCTTGTTCACGAAGATTGCGTTGAAGCGCCATCTTGTCATCTCAGAACCTTATTGGACAACTTAAATGAATATTCAACGATCATGGAGGAACTATCACCTTGTCCGAGTTTCGTCTTGCAAAGTTTACAAAGTTGTCATATGAAATTAAAAATAGTTTTATAATGCAAGCATTTTCAGTAAATATTAAATTATTGTACTTTACTAATTTTCCGTCCACCGAGGGAAAGTTTTGTCGGCGTAAAAAGCGTTTGTGTATCATTATTTGTGTTGTCAAAGGTTTTCCCTGCAACAGACTCGGGTGATGATTGGTCGATAAAAATGCATAAACATTACCCAAACCAAATGTGTTAAAAAAATGAAAAACGAAATACTGCTATACAAGAATTTAAACATTGAAATGTCTTTTTTTAAATAGAGTTGTTACAACAGAATGTTTGATGACATAATGTTCACTTTAACGTATTTTTCGGTACATTTATTTGACAAATGTTTTGTTTGTTGCTTCATTCGTTTACAGATCCCATCAACAATTACCAAAACGAAGGCTTCGACTGAATTCTCTGGAGCCAATTAGAAAGCTGGAAATACTAACCAATCGTGTGATGCGTTGTTTTGGTTTACGGCCAATGGTGTAGCTCGTAATAGCGGTCCAATCACGTTGGGTTGAGGTTTGCTATAAATTCGTGCCGGGAAAATTAAAAATTATCAGACGATTTTTATCATCAACACTGAAAGATGGCTCGTACCAAGCAGACCGCACGTAAATCTACCGGAGGAAAGGCTCCTCGCAAGCAGTTGGCTACCAAGGCTGCCCGTAAGAGCGCCCCAGCCACCGGCGGAGTCAAGAAGCCTCATCGTTACAGGCCCGGTACCGTGGCTCTCCGTGAGATCCGTCGCTACCAGAAGAGCACAGAGCTCCTCATCCGCAAGCTCCCCTTCCAGCGTCTTGTCCGTGAGATCGCTCAGGACTTCAAGACCGAGCTCCGCTTCCAGAGCTCTGCCGTCATGGCCCTCCAAGAGGCCAGCGAAGCTTACTTGGTCGGTCTTTTCGAGGACACCAACCTGTGCGCCATCCACGCCAAGCGTGTGACCATCATGCCAAAGGACATCCAGTTGGCCCGTCGTATCCGTGGCGAGCGTGCTTAGATTTTAAGCCGCCCCACAAAAACCAACCGGCTCTTTTCAGAGCCACACAACTTCCAAAAAGAGATAAAACTATGGCCTGTCGTATCTTAACAATATTGATTTCCAAAATATACAAATTAAGAAAACTAAAGGCCCTTTCCACCTCGAATGTTTACACTTACTTGCATGATTTTTGTATTTAAATTAATCAGAAAGAAATTGAACAGAATTTTAGGGATATAATAATTGAATTCAGCACAATTTTACAAAATGGGGAAAACTTTCAACAATTTGTCAATTTGGGATACAAGGCCCATCCATGGAAAGATTTGGTCAATTCCAAGGGGACTAATGCGGAATTGGGGAGAGTTTGACAGCTCTGCAGGATTTTTCATGATTTCAGATTCTCAACTTACTTTAAGAAGTACCAATGAGCAATCCCCAAAGGGAGAAAGAAATCGTCCACATTGTGTCCCAACTTGTATCATCGTAGTTCAGGTCTATACCGGTAATATTAAGGGGCCACATCCAGGCACGCGTGCAAGCCATTCTCAACCAGTAGTTCAGTGGATTAGCCCTAGAATAGGTTATGGAGACGGAAAGCTGCTGTAGATTTACCCTGGATTGAGGCAAACCTCAGCAGAGATGCTAGGTCAAACATTTTTGTTTCATTTATTTAAATTTTAAATGGCAATTTTTTTTCATGATACATTTTTCATTTATGCATTGCTGCGTTACAAAAATCTGTCATTGACTTGTGGTACCATACCGTAGTCTCGTTTATTAAAAACTGAAAGGTGAAAATGAATTATTGTTGGGATACAGACATTATCTCCAAACAATTTTGAAGGTATTTTGTGCACTGCCCGAGACATATGAAATTGCGCCATCCAGCCACGTACCCTAGGCAATCTCCAAATAAACACACCTACTCTCGTATTCCACCAGCTAACAATTTGTTTTCCCCTCAACTCATTTACCCAATAACTACCTAGGAATGGAATGCCCTGCAAGACCATAATAAAAGTAAATCCTACGGTCAACACATTTCCAAATTATCAAAATTGAATAGCACAACACAGCCCATGCACACACGCTTCTCTTGTATGTGATAGCCTTTATATGCAGATCCAGATATGCGGAAATCTTTTTAGTTTTTGTATAGAATATCAGGTCATAAAACTTACATAAAACAAATCGGCATCCAGAGAAAATTGTGGCATTATATTGAAATTTAATCAGAGAATATTGTAAAAATTAAACAAAAACAAAAAAGCATTTGAAACGCAAATTAAGGTATTGACGTCAACTGTAAAATTATATTGTTATATTAAAAATACAAATTAAAATCAAGAAGCTGATTTGCTTGGTAAAAGTTCACAGCATCTGAACCATGATTCTCTTCAGGACAGGCAGATTGTGACATACTTTTTGGCAAAACATATTCACACAGCATTACAAAACCATATAAGATGAACAAATATGTTGCTTGTCTTGTGAAATCCCTAGAACAACCCTGCACAGGTAATGCTCATTCACATTGACTGATGTACATAGTATACTCTGCATGTACATTTACAACAAACAATTTACCAACAAGTACATAAAACGTGCACAATTTTTTCATCCACCCGACAACCTGACCCAGTGGAAAAGCTTCAGCTGCAGTGGACAGACTTCACCCGAGAAATCGCATGTTCGTTTTTATTTTTAGTAACAAAAAGTTTCTGTTAATTTTAAGAAAGTCTACCATCTTGCCTTTGAACCGTTGAAGCCATGAATCTACCCCCCCCCCCCTTCTGAATACATGCGCGATATGTGGCACAGGGTTTCACCCCAAATGTTAACACTCTTTTCCTCTTGTACAGAAGAACCCCCCCCACCCCCCCACCCTAAAATCCTTTAAAGAATTCCCAAGATTCCCAGATCACAAGACAGGAGGGTGGAACATCATGCCACATATCAAGCTTAAAATCATTAGTCTACTTAAACTTCTGTTTTTCATGTTTCATTTAAAATATTATGAAATGAAACATTGTGCATTTATTGTAGACACCCCAAAAAATACACAATGACTGAAATCTTGAAGCAACACACTATTACAAACTTAAGTCCAAGCGAAGCCTCAATTTCATACTCAATAAAAACGTGTCTACCTCTTCCACTATCTCTGAGAGAAAATTTAGTATTTAAAACAGACACTTCAATTATCTTCCCAACTGTGCACATCCTTCAACTGGTGTTTTAAACTTACATTTATCCAAAATGGCCAAGCCTTCTGAAACACTCACACATTATTATTTCCAAATGTAGATCAAAGGTAGATTAATGTAAAATAAGTTACAAAAAAAGAAAGATGCAAGTTAATAATAAAACTCAATCCAGCTATGCAATCTTGGTACACCATCTAGCTGCACACTACATCAAGTACAGTGTCCCAGATAGTTCTTATCATTGCTGCCCTAAATGCTCCTGCCACACATGTCAAACTAAACACATAAAGGCAGAATTCTGTCACACTTACAGCTATGTAACACACTCTTTTCTTTGTATTTGTGTGTGATGAGAAACAAAATTGGTGGATATCGGTGCTATACCAAGTGTTCATTATTATTGTTTATGCATTGACGTCACCACGCTGCCATCTTATACAGGTAAAACGATGGAAACGCAAAAATAAATAAGCAGCATGAGCTAACAAGCAACCTCCCTTTGACCTCTATGCAAGGGTGCCCCACTGCACTTACATCATGTGAATAAGGTTCATTCAATAGCTAGTGTATGTGGTCACTGGTCATACAATAGACTGGTCCATTTAAGCTACTGCCTAGCAACTACCCATGTACAACACATTAGACATGTGCATCCACATTCGCTGAAGCAGAAACGGCAAAATGTACAACAATCGAAATACCTTCTTCAATTCATTTTGGGATTTACAACAAACATTTATGGTTGAGACTGGTCAAGTTATTCAGGAACAGAGACTGATGAATCAGTCCATTAGTTGAAATAATGTTGTTTGGTTTTTGTTCTTCATCATTGCGAAGAGCCCCTTTTTTGGACATGGCATACTCGGTGTTGGTTACATAAATCTGCAACTTCATGGGACATGATGTCAGATGTTGATTCAAAACTCTCTGAAAGTTTCATTTTGTCATGTTATAATATCCAAACAAAGTTCGTAACATCTTCTGCATTCAATGGATGCAATGGTCCATCAATGTCAACAGCTGATTGGAGTAACCAGGGCCAAGTTCACGCAGGGACCAATGGTTAACTAGTGGTTGTTTAGTGACATACGTAGAGCATGCGCAAAGAAGTTGTAGTGCAAACGACTCTAGTCATGTCAAGTCAACGCGGCGTTATCATTTTCTTATAACTGGTCCACTCTGCACTGTGCTATCACAGCGACTATTGATAACCAGCGATGCGACCATGCCCCGTATGTAGGCTGGTTCCAAACAGTCGACTAGCGTAGTCCAACTGTCGTCGACTAGACAGAGTTCGGGCTAACTTAGTCAAACTATGGTCAACGATAGTCCTTGCGCGAACTTGGCCCAGTTGGTACCTTAAACAGCGCCCTCAGTTGTCATACCCACAACGGATGACCTGTAATATTGTCAAGGTTTGTTTTTTAAAGACCTAGCCTCATTTTGCTCCACACCTCTTCTTATCAGTTTGTCCTTCACGGCAGTATAAACAGTGTGTCCCTAACGGATGACAATAAGGTTCATTGTTCATGTATTGCGAAAATAAGGGCCCGCCCATGCATATGGCATCAATTGTGCTACCACTACTCAAAACCGGCTGCAAGATGCTCTATAAAGGGAACGTGTCATACAGAATCTTTTTCAACCTACAGTTCTAGCACAATGATCAATTACTTTGAACCAAAATCAAAATGCTATAAACGGTTATTAATCATAGACGATATAAAAATGGCAAACATTTTCTCAGAAAAAGCTTTCAAGAATATGCTTGCAAGGTGACTGCATAACTGAAAATGCTACCGGCGTTACTTTGCATTGAGTGTGAATGACAAAGACGTACACGTATTGAGGCATAAACACACGCATTCTACTGCTGCTCACTCAAACCTACTTTCTTTTTTCTTGAACGACTACATTATTCATTATTCATGCTACGTTATCATTATAACTAGCAACCACTGTTCTGCTACATTGCCCATGAGAAAAATTTCTCGTTGTCGACCTACGACCGACAGTGTCATTGAAAGTCATGTGATGCAAACCACAATTCTGGTTGGCCATCAATTATGAATGGCAACAGACTGATTCCAGTCCCCTTAGTCTTTATCAATCCTCCCACCAAGTGAAAACAACTTTTCACATTCATAAGTGAAAGTTGCCAAAAGCCCTTCTGTCCATCAAACTAACACACAATCTAGATGGTTCCTATTATGATAACAATAATGTGATCATTTTAGGCATTGCCGTAGCAACAGGAATGCTACAAATGGACCCAAACCCTCCTTTGCTTCATCATCTGGTTTTATACCGCAGATGATCATTTTGTTTTTTTATTTCAACCCAATGAATGGGTTTCCGCCTTCAAACTTTGGCCCATTTGGTGAAGGCCTTGATCTCTTTTACTGGTACATTCTGTTGAAGTGCTTTTACTCTCAGATTGCGGTCATTGGTCAGCAATACTACGTCACGATACAAGCGGATCGGTGCATCTGCAAGGTAAATAAATAAAGAGTATTTGAACCTTAGTTTTGGATTATACCTCCTCCTTTTGGTACTAAGTATTCTTTGCTTACACAACTAGTGCCTATCTGGGCCATGAAATTAGACCCAGGTTTAAGAAGTATACCCAATGAACTAAGTTACATACGGGTAAAGAAATAAGAGTATTGGAACCCTATTTCTGAGTAATACCTCCTCCTTTTTGGTGCCAATAAAATTTTCTTTGCTGTAAATACACTGCTGTGTGGCGTGCCGTGCTGAGCAGTGGTCAAGCACACTGGACTCAAGCTCTGGTATTTCTGATCAGCAGAGTGTGGGTTTGATTTTGAATCCCGGTCTTGACACTTGTGTCATTAAGCACGACACTTGACCATTATTGCTTCGACTTTCGAATGGGACGAGAAGCCGTAGGTCCTGTGTGTTGTGTAAAGCACCTAAAGGAACCCAGTACACTTATCTTTAAGAGAACGGGTTTGCCCTAGTGTTTCTGGCATAGTTGGCTGCATTAAGTTTACCCCACAGCACCTTTTAAACCATTACAAGCTGCTACATAAATAAATATATATGTAAAATGGGTCTTATAATTCCAAACGTAGCTCTGGATACCTATAGAAAAAATTCATGAGTGCTGTAAGACACCCTTCTGGTGTGAAACGCGCTTTTTTATAGGAACTGCGTATTACTATTATTCCGCGTTGAGCAGAGCCACGAAATTTTTGCCCGATTTTAGGAAGTACGCTTTGCAATCCCAGGAACTCACCGTCAATAAGTTACATACCTTTGTCTGTTGGCATGAAGTCTCTGGCTCGATCATCAATGTAATGAAGACAGCATTTCAAAATCAGGTCATCATTACATACCTTCAACAACAACAAAAAACACACAAATAAAAAATGGACAAAGCTTTCGACCATACAAGTTTGAATACTTGATGAAAATATAAAAAATGGCACTTGGAAAATGATGAATCAGCTATTTTATTTAAACAAAGGTTTATGCTTATTTCAATATGCTTCAAAGAACATACAAAGACAAAAATTGCAATATAGAAAATGCCACTTAGAAAACAATAAATCAAGTATTTTATTTGTTTTAATTTGTATGTTTATTTCCATATGCTACAAAGAACATACAAAGACAAACATTGTAAAACTAGTAACCAACAGTACAAAACAAGTAAAACCTTACAGGCACTTAACCAGATAGCTCAAGACAAAAGCCAAACAAAAACAGGAAGAAAACAAAATACAATGCAGCATGTTAGCTGATGGCTCCAACATTCTTTTTAAGGGCTCTACATTTAACAAGCTTTTAAAGAGTTTTTACGAATGCTTTGATGATTATGTATCACAAAATCTAAATTTTCTCAGCTCTAAGATTGACGTTCTCACTTCCAGACAATGCTTTGCACTTTGTGAGAACCACCTTGAAGTCTCTACCTCTTTAGGCAAGAAAAGGGGTTTGCCAAGGTGTTCTTGGCTGGTCCTGCAGCAATATTCGCCACCTCAACTTACAAGGTATTGTACTATGGTCGCATAAATCATTTTTAACAAGCTCCACCAAATTTGATATTTCGATGGCGCATTATAAATGTACACTTTTATTATTATTATTATTATTATTATTACTATTAGCACTTAAGACTGACTTTCTCATTTACAGACAACTTTTTGTAGTTTGTGAGATTGAAAATCCAACCCACCTTGAAGTCTACTTCTTCACTACGGTACGCTATCGTGTCCAGCACCGAACCCTTACTCGTCAATGCCCTCAGGTATTTATTTCTCTGCTCAAACTTCTCCTCTAGACACACAATAGCTTGCTCCGCCCCCTCCTGTACCATACGAGCATGGCTTGAATCCTCGTACTGGTTGTCAAGACTACCTTTGGACAGGCCGTCCAACTCGTTGATGACTGTAGAACAAATAAACAGAATGTTCAATGGACAGTGAATTGCTGATGACTAAAGTTCACAATAACAACAAAACTGGTATGTGTACTGGGCTCCATGTCACTAAGCACTAAGATTAATCTTAAGCTGAGTTGTCAGTATTACCATAGTGCAGGGCTCGAATTTTACACTGGACCACAGGCCCGAGGCCAGTAATTTTAGTGTTGGGCCAGTAAACTTATGACCAAGTCCAATGGTCTTGTGTTTTTCAATTGAATAAAAGAAACAAATTATGTTCAAGTGTTGACTTTGGGTCTGATAAACTATCTTTCAATTCTATGAGTAATCAATATTAATACCAGTAAGACATATAAAAGCAGTCAAATGCATGTTAAACTGTGTCAGCAATTTTTTATTTTCACATTTTGAATCTGGTCTTTAAAAAAAATGTCTGGTCCAGTAAAGATTTTGAGCTTTGTAGTCTTGTGGATTTTCTCCCCGAATTCGAACCCTGTAGTGATTTGTATTGTGACATCACACTTTGCTTAGCAATTGACATTAGTTGACATTTAAGATCAATCTTAGCTCTTTGTGAAATCGACCTCGAGTAACTTAACAGTATTTACATGTGACTTCCTTTGAGCAGAGTATGATTTTTAGAGCTGCTTAGGCCAAAGACATTTAAACATGGTGGCACCCGCAAGTTTACTATTAATTTTATAGTTACTTCTTTTTATTCACAACATGCAAAGCTTCAAACATCACTTAGCTAAACACAAGCAAATTTCGCTTACCAGAATTCAGTTACCAGTCGAAATACCATGTCAAATGTACGATCTTTTGCCGAGCGGAAAATTGTGAAGTTATATTTCCTAACTAAGTAGCTCTATATTGGGCCATGGTCATGAAGTTAACTTGTCACGTCAAGGTGCAGTGAGCAGAATCAATCCATGTGTGCGTGAACACTCGACCTCACTGATACGGTTCCAATATCGCTCTATTTTCTCTTTTCTAAAAACCTTCTGGGGTAGCATTGTTAAAGTTTTTAAAGGATCTAACGTGGGTCAGCCAAGTTGTAACTCACCAGTACGGTAAGATGACATTGCATTGTGGTAAGTTAACTCTAGCAGTTTAAGCTGTAAGTATACTACTTTGTTTAGAAATTGCTTATCAAAAATCTAGAAACAGTAAATGCAGTCAAGGCATACACAAATTTAAAAGCGCAAAACTATATTGTGGTCACAAATTGAACTTTCACAAAGGTCATTTTAAGGTCAAGTGGTGTGTTGTAGTCAATAAAAAAGCAGTACAAGTACGTCCTATTAAATTGGTCCTGCCATTTATACAGTCCGAAAATTTGCTAAATTAAATCTGTCCTGGACACTGCTAGGGTCAATGTATTGAATAGTCCAATGTGTACACAGCTTTACCGGCTGTAGTGCCACACACTATCCATGATTCGTCGTCTTTATAAACGGAACTGTAAAAAACCTCTAGCCAACCTCCACGATGAGATTTGACGCATGTCAAAATTCCTACAAAATTGCCTTGATGGCCTGGGTTCCCCCTCACTCTTTACCCATAACCTCCCAGATGTTTATAATTCAGTAGGTTTATAGACTCTGTGCATCACCAGACAAAAGTACAGGTTTTGACACAATGTGGACCATTTCTTTCTCCCATTGTTGATTGCCCTACTTCTTTCTTAGTTTAAAGAAAGTTTGAATGCTCAAGGAACTTTTGTGAAAAACCTGATATCAGGAAAAATCCTGAGCAATCCAACACCTGCTGCCTTCTGTATGAAACTTACCTACAAGTGGTACCACCAGTTTATACTTCCTACAGGAGAGTAGCGATTGAATCTCGGTCAGATGGTCAATGAATCCGTTGGTGTCCGGTACCAGGTATAACGGTCTAATCTCAACCTCTAATCCTCGTTGCTGACGGTGAATATCCATCGTAGCCTGTCATAATAAACAAAAGTAATTTCTATAATTTGTTTTTTTACCCTTACACCGATGTGAGTTAAGCACTGTATACTCAGTACTTTCCCGAGTTCTGTGAAAAAAATCCACAGGCAAATAAACCCACAACCTTTGCATTGCTAGAGCAGATGTCTTACCACTAGACCAACGAGCTAGCCCGATGGCTAGAGGCAGTTCGAATCATTAGCATTCCAGATAGTACATTTTCAGTTAAAACACTTTCCAACCTGTATCTGTGTTTGTTTACATGTATATTGCCCTTCACGCAGATAATAGGGCAAGAACAGTTTTTGGGGAACACGGTCTGCGTTCCTGATGGTACATTCTAGGTTAAAACACTTTCCAACCTGTAACTGTGCTTGTTTATATTGCCCTTCACGCAGATAATAGGGCAAGAACAGTTTTTGGGGAACACAGTCTGCGTTCCTGATGGTACATTCTAGGTTAAAACACTTTCCAACCTGTAACTGTGCTTGTTTATATTGCCCTTCACGCAGATAATAGGGCAAGAACAGTTTTTGGGGAACACAGTCTGCGTTCCTGATGGTACATTCTAGGTTAAAACACTTTCCAACCTGTATCTGTGTTTTTTTCCGTTGTTGTTCATGCAGATAAAAGGACAAGTACAGTTTTGAAAAACACAGTCAGCATTCCTGCTGGGACATTCTTATTTAAAACACTTTCCAACCTGTATCTGTGCTTTTTTCTGTTGTTGTTCCTGCAACCGTCTTTCCAAGTCTTCTTTCTTCTGTCTCAGCCCACTAATATCACCTGAGCCCTCGGCGGTCTCTTCTTCCAGCTCCTCATCCTCCTCAAAGTAACTCTCCTCAAGGATCACATCATCGTCCTCCTGGAGAAAAATAACAAAGTTGTAAAATAACACAAATTATGGCAATTTCTAATGGGCTTTTAAACCTTTAGGAATATGCATCGCCAATGGGCAAATTGCGGACACCCATTTACTTCCGGATGATGAGAAGCAATTTTGGTTACAAGTCTTGCTAAAGAGCACAAGTGTCATGGCCAGGGTCTCAATTTCATAGAGCTGCTTAAGCAGTCACATTTTGCTTAACAATCAGGCATGTTAGTCCAGAGGTCGCAGGTTCAAGTCCCGCTCTAGTCAATATTTCATTGTTCAACCCAAAATCAATTTTCTGCTCTTGGGAAACATTAGCGGGAAACCAGTCACAGACTGGAATGGTATTTTGGCTGGTAACCTTGTTTCGGTAAGAAAAACTGTTTTGTGCTCAGCTACTTTTTGTGCTTAAACAGCTCTCTGAAATTAGACCCTGGATTAGAACCAACTATCTGATGACCGAGCTTCTAGAAGTTGGGTCCAGTCATTCTCACAAATTGTTGGAAAAATAATTGGGCAAAGGGGATAAACCGCTATCAGTAATTGTAAATTATATATCGCATACACTGATCCTTGTCAATTGACTGGTGGAACACGTGTCACCCTTCATGTTGCCAAGTAAACAGCCACGATGATCAAACATTTAAAATAGGAGTCCTATATGGAAAAATATAGGATGCTTCGCAGTGACACTTCGCAGCATCGTTTCTAAACAATCGTTCCCTGTTCGTTTGTCAGAATGAGGTAAGGTCGTGTCACGGCAGACAGGGTTGGTGTCTACATGATGCCGTGCACATTGTGAAGATCAGAAGGGATTTGTAGAATTTTCAGGGCATGTGGTTGACAAGTTTGTTTCTCATTTTTGTGTTTATTGTGAAATGTGTGAGTCACATGAAAGGAATATATAAAACAATTTTTGTCATGCATTGTCGCAGAATATAATTACTCTATGAAATCAAGCTTTCATTTCACTCGGCTAGAAATGGAATAGTCCAGATTTCACCTCATAATTATATTCTGCGCTATCCACTCATATGCAGCCAATATTTGAAAAATAACAGGAACAAAGCTCACGGGAAGACTGTTCAATAGAACAGGCAAGTCTCGCACAAATTCAAACATGTTTGGGACCACTTTGGTCCCGAACACATTGCTTTGACGCGTGAAGGAAACAAAACTCGCGCACTGTAACGGGTCCCAAGACTTGCACAGTCTATAGGACACTTTAAAAGTCAGTGGTACCAAACATACGCGTATTCTCCATTATAGTTAGCAATTCTGGGTATTCTCAAGAACAATAGATCTTTTCTACTATCACATTAAATGAGACGCTAGGTCTCATTTAATTTGTAAATCCAGACAAATCACTGGGCTGATTAAACCTAACCGATAATTGATGTTAGATTGCCGTCTTTTTTTTACCTGATCCCTTGCACGTCCGGTTTCTTCCTGTGCTATGGGCTCAGGGGCGATGGACACGTAGCATTTGTTGGTCACATCGTAAGCCATGAGTGGAGTTTCCTGACCGCAGGCATACTCTCCAAATAGCAGGAGGGAGATGATACGAACGCAGTCCATTGCTTCCAACTGTATCACACAACAGGAAGTTAAATATGGATTATGGATGGGCAAAAAAATAATCAGAAATCAAGACTAAAGTAGGAAGAATATTGCCCCTGCATATTGCAGTTTACCGGTAAAGGTCTTTCTCAATTTCTTAACTACAATTTTTTGATATAATTGGAGCATTCTGTTTCAGAAAATGAAACAATTTCTGACAAAATCTGGGAAAATTAATTTTCTAAGAAACATTTTTCTGCCTATTATCAGTGACTCGACTACATTTTCAGTCGTCAGGTCTGAACAATGGACCCATGTTTAAGTCAACTTCATTAAGAGGAAATTCCTATTAGAATATAAAGACGCATCCCCTTAAGATGATCCCTCTCCTGCAGCTTCCCAGGTTGTATTTTAAATTTGGGTGTGATCCCTGGCTATACTGCAGTTATAGTTTAAAATGGCTTCCGACAGGCACCACCAGAACAACGATTTTGACAAAATAGGGAGACCGCCAACCATTAGGGTTTGATAGTTCAGTTGGTATATCACCGGCAGGTTCAAATCCCGTTCCAGTCAATTACCTTGTCCGTTTCTTTGGAAACATAGACCGGCTGTAGAGGGAGAGCTAGCAGTGGAACAAACCCAGAGAGCTGCACATCCTCAGGTAGTAAGATCTCCTGACATTCCACTGAGTCATGACAAGAAAGAGAAGGGAAATCGGACCAAATGAAGAAAGTTTAACAAGAAATGCGGTGTGGAGAACTAATTGAAAACTAACCTGCACTAACATCATTGAGATATATGTTTGTATTTATGAGAAAGCACCATGTTTTGGGTTGTTGTGTCTCTACAAGGTTTCATACCTTCATAGGAAACAGAAATAAGAAAACATTTAACCTAATCTAAATTTAAAGTTCAATTCAAATATATAGTTGTATATGAATTACCAAATAATGTTTTCAAATGTTTAAACTTGTAATGTTTGATCACTGCACACAGTCTCTCAGGTGCAATTCATCTTTTATAATTGACAGATAACTTAACGAATACTTAACTCAAATGTAAATGTTTTTCATCAATTTGTATGTATACCTTGAGAATGATTTTCAAGCATTTTATTTATTTGATGAATAACACAACTTCAGAACAACATATTTCTCAGAATGTTTGTCTAAAATACACCAAGGCCCAATTTCATTGCGCTGCTTAAAGGGACACGTTGCCTTGGATCAAGCGAGTTGGTCTATGAAAAGCGTTTGTAACCGTTTGTTATAAAATGCATATGGTAAGAAAGATGTTTTAAAAGTAGAATACAATGATCCACACAATTGTGCCTCGAAATTGCGTGGTTTTCCTTTTACTTTGCGAACTAACAAGGTCCGCCATTTTGTGGAGTCAAAAATTTGACTCTAAAAAATGGCGTGTCGTGTTAGTTCACGATGTAAAAGGAAAACCACGCAATTTCGAGGCATATTTGTGTGGATCATTACATGTATATTCTACTTTTAAAACATCATTCTAACCATATGCATTTCATCGCGTTTCATAGACCAACTCGCCCGATCCAAGGCAACTTGTCCCTTTAAGCACAAAAGTAGCTAAGCACAACAAAAGTATGCTGACCAGAATAAAGCCACCACCCAAAATACCATGTCACATATTCAGTTTGTGACTGGTATCCTGCTCATTCTGGATAAGCAGAAAGTTGTTAATCAATATTTTCTGCTCAAGCAGCTCTATGAAAACAGTCCCCTCTTCAGAGACGTGACACACTTTTGGGTTGTTAGCTATCAGACTAAACTAAAAGCTATCTAACAATAACATCTTACTTGGTATAAGCCTGGGTACCTAACATACTGAAACATATTTCGCACAGAGTGCGCAAGGTCAGATGCACTTGACAAAAGCGCTTAGATGATCTGATATGTCACCTTCATTATGACATTTATGACAAAAACATGACTAGAATTTTATGCAAAGAAAATTACACAATGTATAACTAAATTACACAAAGTATAACAAGTTTTAAAAAAAATCTACAATGGAACTGATTTGACGGCAAGGTTTTGAAACCTCTGATAACTTCAAAGAATCAAAATACACTAAAATAAAACTGATTACACAAAGTTGATATGAAAGTGTTGTTTTTAGAGACCCTAACTTACCATTTTCATCAGTTTTCTTGACAAACTTGACCACCGTTGTGTCAATTCTCTTGAGGGTGTTGAGAAGTTCTGCCATGCAGGACCATACATCAACAGATACGCTAAAGGTTCAACGTTAAACAAGAACATTTTAAAACACTCTCAGAAAACTGATTTCCCTCTTAAATTTCTTCATATCAAATACCCAAAAGATTTGATGCATCAGAAACCTTATCAGTGTAAATAGCTCATTGCAATATTAATGGAACTAAAAAATTTATTGCTACCAAAAGAATGAGGTAAAACAAACGAATACAAAACTAAAGTTAAAGTTAAGCTTAATACAAATCACAGACTGAAATGAAGGCAAAGTATAAATGCTACAACTAGACAAGCAGACGACAGAGGTTAAATGACCCAGTCTTTGTCAGGACCACAGATGTACTAACTGCACCGAATTCGGTAGAGGACTATTTACTGAGTAGATGATCGATGGAGGGGTCGGAAAGGGATTTGTCAAAAATAATAACAAAAGTAAAGATTTGTATCACGCTTAAATAATACTATGTTTCTAGGCACTTATGGTCAATGGTGCTGTTATCCCAGCAGACTTTTAAGTAAAAACCAGGGCAACAGCACAACAAATACAAAGATACAAAATCACACAAATAGTACATTAACAGAAGCGGATATTATAACATGAGAAACGTAAACAAAATACATGTGTAACAATTATAAAGAAACAGTGAGTGTACCGGTAACCCTCATTGCACCAACGTGACAAAAATATTATCATTTGTGTTCTATTTACCTACAAGATGGCTAGGTAATAGAATAAGCGCAATATAAAAACTGCAAATAAAAATCATTTTACCATTCAGTACCAACCAATATTTACACTCAATACATAGATTCTGCCTTATTCAGAACAGGTCACATGAAATGTCTTATTTTTACTAGAAAGCCTCACAATGCACTATACACATAGCAACCAACAATCTGTACACGTAGCAACCAATGTAATATACAAATAGCAACCAGTATTCTATACTCGTGAACAGCCAGCATGCTATACCCACAGCAGCCAGTGTATTATACCTATAGCAACCAGTGTTCTATACTGGTAGCAACCAGTGTTCTATACCTATAGCAACCAGTGTTCTATACTGGTAGCAACCAGTGTTCTATACTGGTAGCAACCAGTGTTCTATACTGGTAGCAACCAGTGTACTATACCTATAGAAACGGCAGAATCTTGGTAACTAGACGTCTATGCTAGTGTATTGTATGAGGTGTTTACCTCGGGAGTCGTACTTTTAACCATTGCAACTGAACGAACCCTTGCATTGGTTGCCATCGTTGATGAAACATGCATGCGTGAAAGGCTATCTTTGACTGAGAGTCGTGCGCAGGGCGTGCACATTTTCATTGACGTCATGTGCAATCCATCCATACTGCCATTTGTAATGACAGTTAGCCTATGCCAGACTGCAGTGGCGATATCACGTGGTGAAGGCATGTACACAGTTCACATATATATAGTTATGTTTTTCCACAGTTACGCCACCATACACAGGCATGATATTTGGTGCATGGAAAAAAGTAGGAAAATAATGTTTGAGCACAAGGGCTGACCTACTTGTTCATATGGTGTATGGTTTAATATACTTTTTAGGCTATTTAATCACCATTTTTCTGATTTTTCCAAGGGCAAAAAATGGAAATCAGACTAAAGTAGGAAGAATATCATGCCTGCATACACAACCTGTGCAGTTGACTGATTTCAAATGATTGGTCAACCCGCTGGAAAAATGGTACCATGAGTAGGAGGGTTAATAATCACCTATACGGTTTCTCGTTACAACTCGGCGATGGGTTCCATAACCTCGGATGACACATTAACCAATCAGCATACACCTTGACACCCGGCAGTAACTCCAGTAGATCATCACTCAACAACTTGGAATTAGAGTTCAGATGCTCTAAGATATTGACAAAAAGTTGAATAATACAATTGCAAAAGGCGTGACCAAGGGGAAAGAAAACAGTTTTTTTTATTTATTTGTTATTGCATTCATATATTTCACAGAATGTGGTCAAATACATATTTTCATGTACGATGTGCGTGATTCATCATTCGTTTCACTCACTCCTGGAGCTATTCAAGGCCTTTTCCAAACCTCGGCTTAATAGGTTCCAGCTCCAGGCTCCGTTTATAAATGCCATACAAAATGTACACTACTCCAAAATTGATGACAGAGCCCAAGCCCAAGCTAGAGCCCAAAGCCGAGGTTTGGAAAACGCCCTTATATTTTAACAAATTACACAAAACGGAATTATGTTCAAGCAGTGAACGATTTCCATTGAATAGCATAGCAAAATGCTACACAAAATGTATCAGTTGCTACTCAAAGATCATCATTTGCTGCTCAACATTAGCATTCAGTGTGCACCAAATATGTTCCGTCCAAATAATTTGCTATGCAAAATTGCTTGACGAAATCGTTCCCTGTCAAGTAACATTACACATTGGAGCTCTGTGTAACATACCATCTGTGGATATTCGTTTGATCTGTGCACTTCAGAAAAAAACTAATCCTTCACCACTTCAAAAATGTTTGTGCAGACGTGTGTATAAGTCCACATAGCAATTCAAGTCCCTCCATTATATGAACTTCTTTTGTTCTCAAGTTCACACTTTGTATGTCGGGCATTCTATTTTTTACATCCCTGTGGAGACACCTTTTGTTCTTTCCTTTGTCCCGGTACTTAACATTCTCCAACATACTTTGTACACAAAAACCCTTCGGAGCACCAGTCTACATAGTTCCCCTATGGAGACCTTTTGTTTTTCTCTTTTTTGTTTTGTTCCCTGTCTCCATAAGGTACCGAATGTAAAAATACTTTGGCATAGAAATTTAAAAACAGTATACATGTACATATCCATTCAAACAAACTGAACCAAAGTAAATATCAAATAAATACATCAACTAAGACCACACCAACAACATTTCAAAAACACAGAGTCAAGACCAAAAATCCATCACAAGTGTTAAGTGTTAAGTGTTAAGCTCTCAAGTGTTGGAATAAAGTTAGTTTATCCATACTTACCTTTGAGCAATTGATTACATCTGTTAACGAGGAGACCAAACATATCAAGACCCAGTTGAATTGCCTGTTCCTGAAGCAACGAACGCATATCATCCCTTGAGGATTCATCTGAGAAAAAGAAAAAACAGATTCAAGATCAAGTTTACAATCTACGCTAACGAGATGAAGCCTCAGTGGTGTTTGAAGCTTTGAACGGTGTGAAAATAAGTAACAATAAATAAATAAATAGTAAATTTGCAGGTACAACCATGTATTAAATCTCTTTTGTGGGAGTGTTGGCTCTGAAAAGAGCTGGTTGGCTCTGAAAAGAGCTGGTGTGGTCTGGACATTTCGAGCAGTATACTCTGCTCTTCTTCAGAGCAAACACTCCCACAAAAGAGATTTAATACATGGTTATACCCGCAAGTTTACTAATTATTTATTTATAGTTACTTCTAACCTGAAGCCTCAGTTAGACTTTTGTTAAATTGTAACTAGATACTTTGATTGTATGTAAAGCACTTCAATGCTTGGGTATAAATGTTTGTCAACAATTAACAATAATTGCAATGGAGAAAGAATCATACTATGCATGAACATGAGATAAACATAAAAGCAATAATACCAACATTTATAAAGTGCCCTAATCACACAGGCATGATCTAGGGCACTGAACAGAGTTATACAAAGAAAATTGCACTGGTTAAAAGCTAAACGAGTATAATTGTATGGACAATTTAAAAATAAATAAGATAAATACATTATAAGTGGAAAATAAATTGCCGACATGAATGTAAAAACATTCACCAGCCTCACACACACAAAAAATGTATGCCGTAAGACAGAATAATACACACCTTGCTGCTTTGCAAACACAACAAAATTAAACAATCGGGGGGCTGCCTGGGGCATGTTTTCGCGGTCGTAACCAACTGTTTCGGTTGAATTGACCATTGGTAAATCACTAGCCAATGACTGAAACAGTTATAGGTTACAGCTCACAAAATGTACCCTAGACAAAAACTGATGCACTGAGAAAATGCCTCTCCTGGGCAAACTGTAGAGGGCGCACTATACTGAAAATCACCTGTAAAGACCTTTCCATTGCAACATCACAGCTCAAAATTTTGCCATCCAAAGTCAGAAAACTATGGCAAGCCATAGATGCAAAGCAAAAACAGATAGCCACAGTTTGTAACAATGTTATACAAATACTCAAAAATAGTGTTGAATTTGTTGGAAACAAAGTAGCCAATCATGGGATGTAATTTTTTTTTATTGAAAGTGTTTCACAGAAATGTTGAATTTGATCACAACATCTGTTAACACGATTGAATGTCTTGCTAACATTTGGCCGTCCATGCCAACCAGCGCGGTTTGTTTATCACAGGGTATCTGCACACTTTAGAAAGTCAAATTTAAGACCAAAATAAAGCAGGCAGGGATGAGATTCTTAAAAAAATAAAAGGTCATAAATTTGTCCGTCACTCGCCGGCCAGACGAGTTAACAATTATTTTGAGTCACCCAAAGTTTCTTCACTAACCCGTATGTATGTGTGCACACAATTTTCAAAGCATCGGGGAAAAAAATAATAATAATCAAAACAAGAAAGCAAAGTTAACTTATTGCCTAACTTATTTAAGACCTCAGAAAACTGAATTTAATACCTTTTAATACTTTTTAAGACCTTAAATGAAGATAATCAAATTTAAGACTTTTTAAGGATCCGCGGACACCCTGTATCAACAATAGACCCCTTGCATAAGGAGGGACGCTGAGGTCACGCGCAAGTTTTTACGCAGAAAGAACAGCTATCGTCCAATGACTTGCCTCCTTTGGCCTCAGTGAGGGCGTTTTTTGAGCGTGTGACGCCATATGCCAGGGAATCTATGGAAAGGTCTATTCGAAGACGAATTTGGAACCTACCATTAGTCTCTGTGTTGTGTGCAGCAAACATGTTAACAGCCATAACCTGTATGAGCCGTGTGCTGGTAACCGGTGTTGGTGAATGAGTCAGGAGAATATTGAACTCCTTCAAGATTCCCTCTGTGACGTACTCAAAGGCCTCCAAGCTGTTAAACAATCAAACAAGGTTGGATTTGTTTTCACTCTTCAACATAAAACAGATATCAAAATGAGTTTATTTAATTTTAGGATGATCAAAAAAATTGGCTAGAGCAGGACTTGAACCTGCGACTTCCCGATTAACATACACTCTGAACTATCTAGCCCTAATGTTGACTTTCTCCCTATTTTGTCAATACATGTATCTTTGTTTGGGGGTCTAAGTCAGAAGCCATTTAACCTGTAACTGCTGTACAGCCAGGGATCACACCCAATATTTACTATACAAACCTGGAAGCGGCAGCAGAGGGATCACCTAAGAGGATGCAACTTTTTATTTAAAAATGAGTTCAGTAAGATCATTTGCCAAAAATCCAAATTAAAACTTTGAAAATCAATGGTTAATCTAGTAAAAGCAAAATATGGTTTATTTAAGGTGGCCATCAGTAAGTTAAAAAGGAGTTCTCAGGGGGTTTCAACCTCTAAAAGTTTTAAAAGAATTTAGTGTTAAAGATGGATTCCTCATCAAAAAGGAACTTTAGAGTCAGTAAATGTGAAAGTAGATGGCCTTTTGTACCAAACCAAGTAGATAGTTTTCATTGTTTGCCTTTCGACAAAGCTGTTATCACTGCACTACTACTGGCCTAGAAAGACATCCACTGCAATTAACTCACCCAATTTTTGTGAAGAGCTTTCCATGGACATTGAGGAAGCTCAGAACAAACTTCTTATTGACCTGGTGGATATCAAAACAGAAACAAAGTGAAGTTTCAATAGCTTACAGGAAGAGTTAACATTCCTTGCTATCAACCAAACAGGCTACTGTAAAATGCCTTTAACCAAAACTTTCAAAATTGTCAGTCTCATTTCCAACACAATTCATCCACTCGGCACCCAAAAAATGGACTCTGATCGAACTGTTATGCCTAGCCCCATGCCAAGAGTGCATAGTTTTGGGTACAGTACCAAATAGGTCAAGGTCAAGCACATGGAGAGTTTGACGAGGTCAACGTTAAGGAAAGTTTCCTGCTGTAATTAGCGGCATTAATACCAGGCAACTTTGAGGCAACTACATGTACAAATGAAGAAAGAAAAAAACCTTTTAAAGCATATTAAGGGACATTTTCTAAAAAGTCTCTTAATTCCATTCCTTCTTAGAGATTGCCCAGGAACTGGTTGCCTATAAATTGAAATGTGTGATATGGCCCATATGAAACTGAAACCAAAGCCCCCCCCCCCCCCCCCCCACTTCCTGGTTTTAGGTTCAAGGGCTCGATTTCACAAAGCACCAAGACTCATCTCAAGTTGAGCTGTCAGTATCACCATAGTGACTTGTATTGTAACATCACACTTTGCTTAGCAGTTAAGATCGACAGACAATCTTTAAGTCATTGTGAATTTGGCCCCAGGCACCCTTACCTCAACCGGGGTCATCCTCTTCAACTCAGCGTCTGAATCATTGTCATCCTCTTGTAGTTCTGATCCATCATGGCTGGTCCCGTCTGTAGCGATCCAAATCTCCTTCCTCGTCGATGTCGAATCTTCCTTGGATCTCCTTCCACCTCGTCTATCACGGCTCTTTCGTCTCTTCTCATCCTCTCTGGATTTCTCCTTCTCAAGCTTGGCTTGAATCTGTGCTTTCTCCTTATGCTCAACCTATGTAAGTTTCAATGATCTAAGATATTAACACCAGGGAATGATTTTGTCCAGCTATTTTGTCCAGCGAAATATTTAGACTGAACTTGTTTTGTGCACACTGAACGCTAATATTGAATAGCAAATGATGATTGTTGAGTAGCAACTGATAGATTTTGTGTAACAGTTTCCTAGGCTATACAAGGGAAATCGTTCACTGAACACGGACTGGTGATGCCTGGTTTGCTATGTGGCTTGAATGCTGAGAGCAAATGCAGTATAGAGCACCAAAACTTGACAACCTTTTGAAGTTTCAATAACCCAAGATATTGGTACAGTCTAACGGTGCCTGGTTTGCTATGTAGCTTGAATAATGAGAACAAATGCAGTATATAGAGCACCAAAACTGGACTAATCTATTTTACATCAATTTCAAGTCCTGTACACTGGTGTTTGGCATTTAGCTGCGTCAATATCATTTGTCGGTGATGCCTGTGATGCATAAGAAACAACGCTGGGCTATTTGTGACCCCAGTGGCATGTCGTGGCTGAGCGGTTAAGAACACCGGACTCCTCTGAAGTTTCTGATCAGTAGAGTGTGGGTTCGAGTCTCGGTCGTGGTGCTTGTGTCCATGGGAAAGATACTTGACTATAATTGCTTTGTCCTTTGAATGGGACATTAAGCCGTAGATGTAGGGCCCATGTACCGTAATTTCCTGCGGATAAGACGCGTCTTATCTGACTTTCAAAGGTAAAAAAAAGTCACTGCGTCTTATCTTCCGGTGCGCCTTATCTGATTTTGATTGAGTTCATTGTGATGAATACAATGTGAAATCTTACATTTATACTGCAAATAGTACCTTTATTTCGTCCAGGGTAATTCTACATGTCACATTTTTCTTAAAATAAAACCTACACCGATCACATTTTTGACGAAACTTATTGAAGAACGAAGTCACTGGCCATGCTGCTGCCCAAAATAATAAAAACAATACCGTCGCGAATGCAATCGCGAATGAGCGACGATCAATGCTGCACAGAGTACACTGCTAAAGCACATGACAGGTACTAGTCTTTACTTATACAAGTCGTTTTTGTATGTTATCATGAATTTCGCCAACAGAGGGTGTACGTTCCTAATGTGAAAGCATTATTAAGAAAGCGCCCTCTAGCGTTCGTTGGTTCTTGCATGTATTGTAGTATTAAAAAAAGCGAGATAGCGAAGACTAGCAGCCAATTTGTTAGGAAACATTGGGAAAACGTGTATCTGCGCGCGCTCGTTGTGTAAAACGAACAACTGTAAAGCTATGGTTAAAGAAAAAATCTTTATAACAAATATGGAAATGTTAATAATGAAAAAATAGTAGTGATGTTTTACTCGTCTTCATGATTATAAAATTACGATCCCTTTGCGCTATGGTAAGTGTGCTTATACCATCACAATGACCCCTGTATGTGTTGATGTACAAGCAGTATGGGACTCGGCGAGCGTGTATAATATGACAGATATGTTGGGCCTTATGCGGCGGTGCGCCTTATCTGTTAACCCTTGAATCTTATTTTGTAAATTAAGGGTACTGCGCCTTATGCGCCGAGCGCCTTTACGCAGGAAATTATGGTACTAAGATTGGTAGTACACTAAAAGAACCCGCAAAACTTATCGTGGAAGAGTAGGGGATAACCCCGGTGTTTCTGGTTCACATAGCAAGCACCCTTGTTTACAGGTTTCCTCAGGCTTGTGAGCTACAAGTGATTAAGTTCACTTATGAGGCATCCTTAGTTTCATTACCAGAAACATATACCAGTAAAACACTGGTACAGGACATCCCCAATGAATTGTTCTCTAGACGAGAGTTCATTTTCTCATCAGTAGGAGGTAGCATTCTATCCCTTATTGCACCCTTTTGGTCAATCAAACATTAAAATATATTGTTAGAATTCTTATATTGGGGCTACCATACAAATGCCTGATCTTTTATACCAGATAATGATTTCACACATTCATTTTTCTATCTTGAAATCACCACGATTGGAGTTACGCTTCGAGAATTGTCACTTCATAAAAAAGACCCTTTGTAAATGTGGGTTAAGAAGTTAGCACAATTCCATACCTTTCTTCGGATATCCTCAAAGAGTGACATGAGGCCTTCTCTTGCTGTCAGGAAAGGATTACTGGCTGCCAGGCTACGCATGTAGTAGTACACCGCATCCAGTTTTCGCCGCTAATAAGGAGTAAAAAATAATATCAAATATTCAATGAAAGTCAACACTGTTATCTCAACTTATAATAACAATAACTAGTTTTTATATAGCACTTTATTTACAGGCGTCTCAAATCATTTATTTCCAGGTAGGTTTTTGAAGTATATGAATAATGAAATTAATTAACCAATTTACAATCCTGCAAAATGATCTAAAAACATAACTATTGATTTGAAACGGGATGATCAACAAAACTTTTTTTAACAGTGGACCAGGGGTGGATTTCATAAAGCTGTTCCGCACACAAACATGCTTAGCATAGAAAATACTAGCACAGCAAAATCTGGTTGCCAGCTAAATTGTCATGTGAAAATTACTGGTGACTGGTACCCCACTTAGTTTTGCTTTGCAAAGGAGCTTGTTAAGATGTATATTCCCTTTGGTAGCTCTTCAGAATTTTGCAGTGGATTGTAGAATCTTAAAGAGGAAGGGAAAGGACCATTTCAATTTTTTGTGATGTACTCATTTTCCCAAAGATAGAGTCCTCATGTGAGTGGGGGAAAAATTAGACGTCTCCATCTTGTTAGGTTGGTGTAAATTGCCATTGTATTTGATACCCTTGCAGTGCAAAATTTGTCAATATCCAAAACATCTGATGACATCATTCTGAGAAAAATGGGTACGGGATGTTTTGGATTTATAACTGACTTTTTCAGAGTGAAATTTGAAACATGATGTCATTGGATTTCATCAACAAATAGATCTTTACATTCCAAGGAGGAACTTTTGGTCATCCAAAAGGTCAAATTTAAGGACTTTTTGATTGAATATTATTGAAAGTCAGTTATGAACAAAAACATCCCCGTACCAAAATGTAGAGACCCATTTTTCTCAGAATGATGTCATCACATGTTTCGGATTTGACTAATTTTGCACTTGATGGGTATCAAATGCAATGGCAATTTACACCATTTTAACATAAGGTTAGAGACTTGTAAATTTGTCCCCACTCACATGAGGACTCTATCTATTAGAAAATTAGTACATTACAAAATTGAAATGCTCACTTCCCTTCCTCTTTAAGATAAAGATGAATTTGAGATATTTGCAGATGATCTTACCGTGTACAAAGCAAGGATGGCAAGCTGGTTGTAGGGTCTACCATTCCTGGGCGCCAGATGTTGAGCTTTGAGGTACCAACTGAGATAAACCGACATTAATAAATTGAGAATTTTTAGTTTAGAATTCTTTAAACAAGTAGTTTTTATACTGATTATCAAACACAACTGTGAACTAAGACCTGTAAATATGGTTTTCTTATTATTAAACGACTTGATTGAAACATGCTGTCTGTACAATTTTTCGTAAACTTTAAAAGATACCATTAAAAGAAAAGAATTTGAAAAAACCGTCAGATATATCACAAAATAACTATGTGACACTCGGTGTTTGTTGTAAAACTTTTGTGTTTAAAAAAAGTTATGATACTTAAAGTATTATAGTGTGAATGGGAATGCTGGGGTCTGTGTGAACTAACACCAAACCTTAAACCACATGTGTCACATTGGTAATTGTCAAAGACCAGTATCCACACTTGATGTGACCCAACATACACATGAAATAACAAATATGTAAATGTTTAAGCTAAATCGTTCATGTGAGTCACAAGAAAAAAGTTGAAAAAATCTTGAATTTTTTTCACTGTTTTCAAACATTGAGTTTTGGACTTGCACGATCAAAACTAACTGTTTCACTCATTTCTCAAAAACTATTGCATTTCAAGCAAAACTATATCAAAGGTTTTTTTTTCTTCGTGCCCAACTTTATACCATGTAAGTTGTGTGCAAATCTGTGAACCTTTATATTTGTACTTTTACCAATATAATGCACACCCTTTAACCCTAACAATCCCATACCCTACAAATTCAAACAGGGCAAAGTGTTTAATTTTGTTAGGTTAAGTACAGTGAAGTTAGGATTGGGTGTTTGATTCTGTGGGATTGTGTATCCTTGCTGCCAAGTAATGGTGTTGGAATTTGTTTGAGTGGGTATGGTGGATGTGTGAAATGTACATGTCTGGCATTGCTCTTTCCTCCATGGTCTAATGAGATAGTTGTTGGATTATGTTACGTTGGGTACTGTGTGATTTCACTGATCAAATTTTGCACATGCCAAGTGTACACACTCCAACAAAATCAAACAAAAAAGGCCTGTTGGAGTTTGTTAGGTTGTGTATCGTCCCCCTAAGATTGGGTACAGTTCCCATCGCATGGTAGTATAAGCTGTTGGAATGTGTTGGGTTAGGGATGGATTCTAGTAAAAACGCTTTGGGAGTTAGGGTTAAAGTATTTTGTTATTAAGATTGTTAATACTTTCTTGGGATGGGGTTGATAAGTCTAAGAGTGGTGCTTGAGGAGAGGGGGGTCTAAATCCTAAATTATGGTTTGTTTACCCTCTTGCTTTTCCATAATTAGTGGTCTCGTTGGTGAGTTCCTTGTAACGAGCTATGTCACCTAATGCTATCATGCATCGCTGAGCACTGAGCAAGGCTAGCTTGACCTGTCAACAAAAACACAAACAAATTTCTGCTCTTTACTGACGTAGAGTTTGATGAGGGGCTCTAGCATCAAATTCAGTTTTGTGAAAACTCATTTTCCTATAGATAGAGTCCTAATTAAAGTGGGGAAAAAAACATTACAAGTCTCTAAAAAAACCTCGGGTAAATATGGTGTAAAATTACAAATTCACTACAAGTCACAATTATTGAAAGGAAAGCACTGAAAAATCTTTAGGCTTTAATGTGCAAGGTAACTTGTGTAAGGTTAAGGTAACTTGTGTAAGGGTAAGGTAACTTGTGTAAGGTTAAGGTAACTTGTGTAAGGGTAAGGTAACTTGTGTAAGGGTAAGGTAACTTGTGTAAGGGCTAGGTAACTTGTGCAAGGGTAAAGTAACTTGTGTAAGGGTAAAGTAACTTTTGTAAGGGTAAAGTAGCTTGTGTAAGGGTAAGGTAACTTGTGTAAGGGCTAGGTAACTTGTGCAAGGGTAAAGTAACTTGTGCAAGGGTAAAGTAACTTTTGTAAGGGTAAAGTAGCTTGTGTAAGGGTAAGGTAACTTGTGTAAGGGTAAGGTAACTTGTGTAAGGGTAAGGTAACTTGTGTAAGGGCTAGGTAACTTGTGCAAGGGTAAAGTAACTTGTGTAAGGGTGAAAACGTGTGTAAGGGTAAATATCTCAGCAATTAATCAAATAAATTCTAGTTCTCACCGTTCTTCTTGGTTCTTCACGCAGTGGATCCAGCCCGGTACGTGACTCTAACCTAAAGTCATATGTGGATTCTAACTTTTCTAGAAGTGCGTTGTAAAACTCATTACCCTGTAAATGACACCAAATTCAATCCATGGTGTTTATGTTTGTATCAAACTTACTTCCTCCCAAAATGTGCAGGGGAAGAAGCCACACAATACTATAAACCAAATGACATTTTAGCTGGAAATGTTTCTGTGCTTGACAAACTTGTATGCTCACAGAGTGGGCCCTAGATTATCAGCAACCCCAGCAAACGATACCCTTGATTTGGCCCAGTGCACCAGAGACCCCAGTGCAACCCCCCCCCCCCCCCCCCACCCCAGTGTACCAGACACCCAAGGAAAAGACACCCTTAAGTTGGCCCATCCACCCAGTGTACCAGACACCCAAGGAAAAGACACCCATAACTTGGCCCCACCCACCCAGTGTACCAAACACCGAAGCAAGACACCCTTAATTTGGCCCACTACAGTGTATAAGACACCCTTGGAAAAACACCTGTGATTTGAATGCATCGAATTATCAGACATACAACTTATAAGAATTTTTTATCATACAAGAGGTCAAAAACCGAGGCTAAAAAGCTGTCGGGATCTAAGCTTACATGAGAGAGAAGATGTAGGAGGTACGTCCTATAGAATCCTGCTTCTTCCGATTCAGTCTCTTGCCTCCGTAGTACCTCAATAATCTGATAGTATGAAGTCTTCCATAAGAGCTGCTCCACATTATGCTTGTTACATGTCTCCAGATCCAACAAGATAACACACTCATACATGCGCTCAAGTTCCTGACTGCAAAATGTTCAAAAATTACCATTAAACGCTTTTAGACTGTCATTAGTAGCCCAGGTTCAAACTAATGGCTACTAAGTAGAAAGAAAAACAAAAGGTTTAAAAAATCGTTTCTTTGGCAGCAAAACAAACTTTTTTGGGGGGGGGAGGGCTGAAAAATCATTCAACACAAAAGACCACTCAAAATAATGACAATTTAAAGTCAGAGAAAAAAATTCTGTTCACATTCTTCTTTAAGAGTAAATCAATCAAAACCTTTCAACTGTCTATAATCATAAACCAAGCAATGATCCTGATAAAGGCATTGATGATTATATTAATGAAACAAAAGGTTGCAGGTCTGGAATTACATAAAAGCCACTGTGGCCTCTGTTGTCCCTGGTCTTAGCCTTGGTGCCCCTTCAAAAGTTATTCATAGTCTTGAAGATTTTCCAATGGAACAAAAAGTGCTTTTGGCAAAATGAAAATAGCCTTTCCCTCTCAATGATGAGATTGCAGGCCTGAGGTTGGCTGAAATATTCTATGCGCCATACGCAAACGTGAATGGCGGCCTGTCATGACCTTTTTAAATTATTGACAATGATATATTGATAAATTTGATTGTCATACAAACCTGAGTTTCAGGACCTTTTGTACACTCTCGTCACCATGGAAACGGCGTGACACTGCATTGTTGAGACTGTTCTCATACCTGACAGTGTCTTGTAGAGTCTTGTAAGCAGTATGTGAACTTCCTTGTGTTTGCATAGAGCTCGGATTGGGCACTGCCGGAGCAGGGTTCGGGGAAGACCCCAACGGAGGGAAGTTCCCTGTGTAGTTATGAATAGGTGCCGAAGGAGAACTCCCAGCCTGGGTTTGTGAGTCTGCGTGGGCTTCTACTTGCTCAGCCCATGACATGGATGGGTAGAAACCTTGAGGTGGATATAGCCCAGGCTGCCCTTGTATCATGTGTTGGACAGGGGGATAATATGGAGGGTAGCCGGAGGGTTGGAATTGACCTCTGGGGTCAAATCCATGTTCGTTTCCAGCGCAATCGTGTTCTGGATCATAAAACTGAAGCTCAGATGACTCTGGTTTCTTAGACAAAAGAGCTGGTTTCTCTGCAGGCTTGTTGGGATCCCACAGTAGATTTTTATTGCTATGGCGGCCCCTATCTTTTGTTCGCTGCTCCTCCTTAGTGTGTGATGTTGGATAGTGCTGGTCAAAGACGGGTTGGTAAGGTTGATTTGAATGGGGATGAGATTGAGAAGGTTGCGATGAAGGGTGCTGGGTTGGTATTTGATCGTCTGCTTTCTGAGGAATACGGATGAGTCCACCACCTTTGGATACAACCTCTGGCTTACTTTGTTCCGCACCATGTGATCTCCTGGAATCTCGATCATGTTGGCGACTTTGTTTGCCTATCCAACCTCTCTCCTCAACTCTTCCATCTTCTGATTCAGATCCTCCGCTCCTTTCCTCCTGGGTGATTTTCACTTCTTGGACCTGGCTGCTGAAAGTTACTGACAGCTTTTGTCTCTCCGTAACGGTCCTTCCCACATCAATGTCTCTACCTCCTCTGTCATCTTGCCTTGAACTCAGCTGCTTTTTGAGATTTTGATTCTCTGATTTATGTTTCTGCGACATCGCTGTGCCTTGATGATGACGAGAGTCTGTAATTGAGACGGGTTCACGTGAATAGCTTGGGTTACTCTCAAGGCCTACGCCATGAAGCCTTGAGTTAATGTGTTCTAGATCACCATTCCACTCCTCTGGCTTTGCTGATACTGCATCCACAAATTGGCTGTTATCACTTCCAGTTGAACTCTCGCTGTTGTATCGTTGTCGGGATCGTCTTGCCGAGTACCTCTTAGATGAGTGAGTAATTTGAGGCTTCGGCTCAGAGCTCTGAGGTCTTATTACATCCTGGGTCAGCTTCCCTCTTGTGCCCTCCCTAGGGGGAGACACTTGAAGATCTAGTAGTGACTTCATTGCAACTTTCTTGCTGTTTTCAATTGTGAACTTTTCAGGAACGTTCTGCTTAGGAGTGCTTTTTGATCTTTGAGGCCAATTTGGCGTCGCTCCCTTCCTTGATGTGAAGACCATTGTTTCAATTGTGTCTTCAGGTACTAATGGCTTTGAACTGAATCCGCAGTCACTTAGATGTGTATCTCCACCTTGTGACTCATTAAGTGGTGCCCCTCCACCTGTAAGCTTTGGGGAAACATAGAGAGGGCGTTCTGGCTTCTTCTGCTTCAAGGATTTATTGTTTGATGTTTTAACTCCAGGTGCAAAGTTGGTTTCAGCGTTCAATCTTGAAGATATTTCATCTTCCTTCTGTTTATGATGTTCACCGTCTTTAAAACCCCTTCCTCCTTCTTGAGGATGGGGATACCTTCTTGATTGATAGTTGCTACCTTTTCCATGTTCTTGCGGTCTATGCGATGAATCATGTTTTGCAGACACTTGTGTCTTGCTCTGGCTAGTTGAGGGTTGGTTTGCACTTTGAGAAGGTCGATCATGAGCCTTGGTGCGAGACGGTTCCTGTTTCCCAACCCAGCCATCCGGTTTATGCTGAGGGATAACTTGGCTTCCTGATTTATCAATACTTGATGATTCAGAGTCAGATTTTGAATTTCTTGAAGCAGCATTTATTCTTTCTGAATCTCCTCCTTGAAGCTCATTTTGGGGCGGATTGATTTGTTGATCTTCTTTTGCACTTTTTCTCCCACCTTGAGGACCCAGCCATCGATGCTCTCTCTGCACTTTTGGTTGTTGCTGTTCATCACAAACCGATTGGATTTCTGGAACTGCTTTTACACTCATACTTTTCTCTCCCGTTTCCTTCTTCTGTCTATCGCTGAAACTTGTTTCATGGTGGCGAGGTTTCGATTCATAGTTCCGACCAGTTCTGTTATTGCCACTTCTATTACTACTTGAAGATTTATCATGATTAGCCACCTGTTTATTTTGAACCTCTTTGGATGGGAAATGTCCATGCCTAGCTGATTTGTGCTCCTTTGGAGTAATTTTGCTTTCATCACGGTGGGTGGAGTGCTCTGGTTTGAGTTTTCTGTTTTGCAAGTGTGAAGTTTCCTGTGAAATGTGGGTATCTTTTGCAATGCTCTTAGTACTTGTGTTCACCTCATGATCATGGGCAGCAGATTTGGATTTCTCATCTTCTGCTCTCTTCATAAGACGAGACTGGCCAGGCTTGTAGATCGCCAAGTCAGGGCGACGGGCGTCTTTCTTTTGACGGGATGACTTAGGGATCACATTGTCATCAGTATCTCTGTTCGCCATAGCTAATTTGAAATGAAATAAAATAAAAAGCAGCAGTTGGTCGTATGTAATTGTTGTGAATTTGTTGAGGGAACCTGACAAAGTATGGTTTTTCGAGCAAGTTGTGAACACAAATTCAAACAAGCGACTAGAAACAATTTGATTTTCCAAAAATATTTTATGTTTTGCAACAAATTCCAGCAGTAGGTCTATCTTTCTACAACAAGTACAGTACAGTACTATTCGATCGACAAGTTTCATTCATGATCGAGATCGAGAATGATGAGGCAAATACAGAAATTACAGAGGGCAAAGAAATGGTGCTGGGGCGCGCAGCCAACGGATACGAAGTGGATTGACAATATTTATGGGGTTGGGTCTAACTCTAAAGAAAAGCATCACGATTCATTTAATTAATTTCATGGCATTCATCATGAATTAATTTAATAAAAAGTTAAGACTAAAACAGTAAGAGTTAAAACAGAAAACTAAAGACTAAGATAAGAGAGATGACATGATGATCCGATGAAATTCCGATCCGATCGCTTGCGTTTGCAGTCTGCCCAACAAATCACCATGCCCAGGCCCCAGCGCCAGGAATGTCAGACAACTCGACGGTTTGACAACTCGACAGTCTGACAACTCGACGGGTCAGACAACTCGTCCGGTCGGACAACTCGACAGCTTTACAACTCGCCAGTGAGACAACTCGACGGAGTGCCAAGACAAGTCGACGGGTGAAGTCGACGGGTGAAATGGGGTGTGTTTTCGCGGTCGTAACCAATAACTGTTTCGGTTCAACTTGCCATTGGTAAATCACTGGCCATTGACATAAACAGTTAATGGTTACGTCTGCGAAAACGGAACGCACCCCAGATCTCCATTACTGACAAAGTGACATACTGACAATGTTCACACAAAATATTTGCGTGAACTTTAAACAAGTATTCGATCTGTTGGCCTTTCCTTTTATTGACAGGAATGTCCCGAAGATTTATTTATATTTAAATTTGAAATAGGCCTACACATTCTTTAAACAGACTTCCATATTAAATTCAATTAGTCTGCCAATCGATTGGAATTGCACAAAACATATTATTCGAGTCATGTCATGCTTTGCCAAATCTCCGCGGAAACATAATATCCTGCCTCCGGCTGCCAGTGAAAGAAGTCCCCTTTCACTTCAGCGTTCTCATTTGTCAATATTTTCCCTTTTTATATAGTCCTATGTAATATTATAAGCTGTCGTAAAAGGCAAAAATAGAGCCAGAACAACCCAAAATCATTTAAACATTTACCCAGTCAGTTTCCCTTGTGGTTTATTATTTGATAAAAAATTGTAATGTAAACAAGGTCAAATATTTTTAACTTTGACCTTCCATAAGTCCGGTTTTCATGAACCGATCCCCACAAGTAAAGTATCAAAATGAATGTCTCAAAGAGCTCTATCCAACTAGACTACTTACAACTCAATCAGATCAAATCTCACTGTGATTTCCACTAATCATATGAGGTGTTTAAGGAAGTACTACTACTAGTACAGTCGTTTGACCAGTTCCGGATCACTTTTTGAATTCACGATGTTTTTGTTGCATTCTCTTTAACATTTTAAACAAACAAAAGTCGATCAGTTTACCTACACATGTCATAACATTCACCAAATATCCATTGGCCAAAAACAAGTAATACTTTTGAAGTGGCTTCGAGAAAAGTATCGTCACCCGTTTGACCAGTTCCGGATCGGTTGAATCTATTCCGAATCAGTAGCGCGCCCTCTATTGCAAACCAATACTCCAAATCCCATTCATAAAACTGAAAATACATGCAACGTTATCGACGGCTGTTGGATGAAGTACATGTAGTTTTACATTCCTTGAAATATAAAAATGCACGCTTCCAGTGCAACTTAAATGACAAACTTTCTACAACAGCCGTATGATTTTAACTAACTGAGTGCGCCACCATTTAACATACCAACATATTGAGTGATCCGGAACTGGGCAAAGGTACGATGCCTCCCAACAAACGATTTCGGTAATTTTATCTCATAAAAAAACCAAAACGTCTGCTCAGTATTTATGGGAAATATGTTTTACACAAACCATTTTACATAAATGCTATTCGCCCTGGCATTCAAATTTGAAAGGTGAGAAGTTTTAACAGCGTTTTTCAACCAACATTTTGGGGGGTAAATAATGATCATTATCGCCGACAAACTTAAGAAAAATTACCATAATTTATTTGTCGATGATGTTTGTCACCTTATCTTGGGTTTGTTGGTTTATTGGATGTTATTCTTCACATGATCATGTACATGTATCAACAGGAATTGGTAATGTGAGAAGTAATTTAATTATGTGGTTGTTGCAAAGTTTAAGTGATCCGGAACTGGTCAATGACCCGGAACTGGTCAAACGACTGTACTAGTAGTAGCAGTAGACCCAGTAACTTAACTGGGGCGCTGTACTCATTTTTTGAAATTTTGTCTTTTATCTTTCGTACTAGCGCCCCAGGAAATACATACGTCGCAATTCCGCATTCCCTGATAAGTGATATGGCATCATTTTGAATAGGGAAGCCACAAAAAATGCCTCAGAACGACAAAAATACCCAACAAAATTGCTTTAAAAACGCCTACTGGCTTCTTGATATGTCTAACTTCTAAGCCTAAAAAAAAATTCAAAAAATGAGTACAGCGCCCCAGTTACTGGGTCTATTAGTAGCAGACGTCCATAAATTCATGGATCCCCTTTTTACTTGCACCTTGTAAATTCATTTAATTGCATGTATCGTCGCCGACGCTGCGCATGCACATTAACTTAAGTTTTTCCTTGGCGTTATATCCTGACTTACGGACATTGCCGAGTATCACGTAGAAGTAGAAGTAGAAGTAACCCAAAGTTACAAAGTAAAACAGAAATATACGTACCTCTTCGATCTCAATTTGATATCCTTACTCCAGTATCAGTGTTGTTTTCGGCGCTGTTTTGTAGCTCAGCGTAAGTTACGCGGCCATCTTCTTGATTAATTTTTAGTTGAACATTCCATTTAAAGAATAGCCAAACTCTTTGCAAAATTGAAACATTTATTTCAGAAAAACTGTTAACTGCAAGCTAAATATATATCAGCTACAATTCGTACATATGCTATACAATTTTTGCAGTATTACTTTCGTTTAAATGGTAATAACACTATTTTAAACAAATGTACGTTGTAAAAATGGACCCTAAACATGAATCGTCGAGTCTGATGTTTCTAAACGCGCTCAAAATTGCACGATCTCTGGAGGGCGCCGTAACTATTTGGTAAACAACTTTTCACCCCGACCACGTGATTAGTATGCGTTGTGTGCATGTTGTGTACGTCCCCGTACCATTCGAATATTTGTGAGACTTGATCGTGGCATGGAATCGTGTTGGGCGCAAAATTTAGGCAGCAAATCGTCGTAAATGCTGAAATAATTATATTCTAATCAATAAAAATACAAAGCAAAACAAGAGTCCGTGTGTTAAGACATCTGGCACATAAGAAGCCAAAATAATTAATTCTCATTTTGTCGGCGGATGCGCAGTGCGCAAATTTGCTTTCTACCGTTGAAACAAACAGTGGCATGGACGGCCGAATGTCATCAATCGTTCAATCGTGTTAACAGACGTTGTGACCAAAAGCAACCTTTTTTTGCAAACTTTCAATTAAACAAATTAAAATGCATCCAAAGAATGGTTGCTTTGTTTTCAACAAATTCAATTCAACAATCTGTTTTTGCTTTGCGGCAATTGTGGCTTCAGTTTCCTCAGTTTTCCACTCAGCCTTGGTTGCCAAAACTCGGGCTGGACATTGCAATAGACCTAGGTGTATAGGTACGTCTACACTGAGCGTTTGTTAAAAAACGAATAGGTCTGTTTGGAAAGATTATGTTTTAAAACTGAAATACACTGATTCACACAAATATCCCTCGAAATTGAGTGATTTTCCTTTTCTGTTGCTCGTGTGAATTTTGATACGGTCGGCCATTTTGTAGAGTCAAAAATTAATTTAATTGGTTCTTCAAAATGGCGAACTCAGTGTTAGTTCACATGATTTCGAGGTATATTTGTGCCATGGATCATTCTAAATAAAACACTACTTTCTAACCATGTGGGCCCATCATCCCATAGCCCCAAAAGCGCGCAATCCGAAACAGGCTTGAGCGGCACAGTATATATGGCTATGCACTGTCAGAAAACTACAAAGCCATGCCTATTTTAATTTGGAATCCCTATTTTAAAAAGGGTAACATGGCATCACGTTTCGAACCTATCTAGCAGGTGCTTTTTCCCACGCACGGCTGAGCATCAAAAGTAGAAGTAAAGCTAGACATGCATTCCACACTCAGTATGCAATGGTTGAGATGCATAACCCCGATGTTCATAAAGAAAGAGGAAACTAATTAAGCCAAGTTTTCCATATAATAGCTGATTTTTGTTATAACGACCTACCACCTCTAATGTTAAATTATGTATAAAGTGATGTTTGCACCAAACAGGTATAACTGTGACAAATCAGTATGGATTTTAAATTGAAGGACGGAATATCGATAAACACCCATAAATCTCAGCTTTAAGTCACTTTACAAAAAGTAACTTTCTGAAAACTGAGCAGAAAACTCAAAGATCACATAGAGCCCACAGTCGGTAATGTATTATTTATACAATTTATTTATTTATTTCTCTGTGATTGAACAAACGCATATATTTCCATTTTGGGCAAGTATTTCATTCAAGATTATATAAATTAAATTGTACATGTTTATTATTTATATGAAAAGGTTATTAAAATTCCAAATCTTGAGAAGATAAGTAAATCTCTTGTAAAAAAAATGTCCGTTATGTGACAAAATAATTATGAGTTGTGAAATTTGAGATATCAACGAACTTGACGGTAGTTTCCTGTCTGCAGCAAATTCTTTAGAAATGCTAGCATCTTGTGTACAATATCAAGGATCGTGAGAGTTCATGCAAAGCTAAAAAACAAGACGTGCACCTATTGCACTCTTGATGTTAGTCTTGGTGCAAGACGTCCCTGTTCTGTATTTCCACGATCCGCCCCATTACAAATTGCCGCCAATAGAGGGCGCTATCATTCCACGAACCGCTATCACCCACGAACCGCTATCACAGGAACGTCTTGGGAATCTCGTCGAGTATCACGTGATACAATCTCTGTGACCTATATCTGCATATTCACATTGAGGTCACAACGGCAATACGCAAGCGCACGAACAAACATTTTAAGCCGCATAACGACCAACCAGACTGGTCACGCTGCTGTAAAATGTAGCAGACGAAATTGTATTGTCTACTATACTGACACACTGTGTGCTGTTCTCTGTGTAGCAAGGACGGTCGGCCTCTTTCGTGATTTTTTGCAATTATGACGGCTAGCTAAGTTGCTGGCGAATAATGGCCTCGCGATACTCATCACACCGTACGAAAAAGGGCGGATGGTGTATAGTTTGTAACCGGCAGCTAGTAACTTGTAAGAGTTACACCACCTTACTAACGAAAGCCAAGAAAAGGGCTTCATCAAAGATTTAAGTGAGATTGTCGGCGAGGACCGGTGATCGAACGAGTCACTGTTTCACAATATTGGTACTGTCTGCCTCAAATAATCAAAATTCACATTTCCCTTAAGTACACACTCAATGTTGGAGTATGATGGAGTATGATGGGTTGATGAAGCTGTCAAGTAGAAATGCATTAAATTAGGGGTTCGTATGGTGTTCCATATGTGCCACTCCTTTCCGACGCCTTTTCAATTTTGTCCGTCGCCTTTTCAATTTTGTCCGTCGCCTTTTCAATTTTGTCCCTCGCCTTTTCAATTTTGTCCGTCGCCTTTTCAATTTTGTCCGTCGCCTTTTCAATTTGGTCCCTCGCCTTTTCAATTTGGTCTCTCGCCTCTTCAATTTTGTCCCTCGCATTTTCAATTTTGTCCGTCGCCTTTTCAATTTTGTCCCTCGCCTTTTCAATTTTGTCCCTCGCCTTTTCAATTTTGTCTCTCGCCTTTTCAATTTTTTCCTTCGCCTTTTCAATTTTGTCCCTCGCCTTTTCAATTTTGTCCCTCGCCTTTTAAATTTTGTCCCTCGCCTTTTCAATTTTGTCTGTCGCCTTTTCAATTTTGTCCCTCGCCTTTTCAATTTTTTCCTTCGCCTTTTCAATTTTTTCCTTCGCCTTTTCAATTTTTCCATCGTGGGTCCACGTGACTACCAGGTGACTATCCATCAAAGTACTCGGCATTATCCTGATTTATTCCAGTTGATTCCAGTACATTGCCTCCCTCCTTCCACATCCTTGCCTCCCTCCTTCCACATTTAAATTGCTTAGTTGTGCCATGGTCTTGCCTTTGTTCGATTATTGTAGCGTTGTGTGGTCCAGTTGTTCAAACGGTAATTCTGATAGGCTTGTTAAGTTACACAATCGCCTTGCCAGACTGATCCTCAGTGCTGATTATAGGACTTCTATTGCCGAACTTCATGAGGCCCTGTCATGGACTGCTCTCCCTTTACGCTGGCACTATAATAGAATGTGTGAAGTCTACAAATGTGTTAACAAATTAAACCCGAAATATCTTAACTCTCGCTTTGAAATACCAAGTCACCCAATTGGCACCCGGTCACTGTCCAACGGCTCATTATACATGTCATTTATTCCTAAGACTAATGCAGGTAAACGCACCTTCCAATATCTAGGGACCTTGGGTTGGAACAAGTTGAGAAACACACAGAGACAGTATGAGTCACTTTCTAAATTTAAAAGATCTCTGTTAGCTGAATCTTAATCATGTTGCCCTTTTAATTTACTTTTTTTTTTTTTTTGAGTTAATCTTGTATTCTATTCATTGTTTTATATCGTTTTGGTTTACTCATCATTCCAATTTGACTTTTATGCTTTGTGTCTTGTTTTAAACTAGTGCGTTTTTGAATCCCGCTTTGTTTTTGCTACTTTCTGTTTTATGCTGTTTTAAAAACATTGTTGCATTCTATTTATTTTTCTTATGTCGTAATGGCTTTATCATCATTCCAAAATGTCCTATTTTTATGCATTACACACTATAGCGCGTTAATCTCGCTATTTTCTTTGCTTCGTTCTTATTTTTAATTATATAAACTTTACTTTTTTACTTAATCATTTATCATTTTTATTGAAATATAGGGCCCTTAATGAAAGCAGTTTTGTAACTGATGAGGCTACCCTATTTAAATAAAACAGCAATAAATAAGTGCATTCGTTGATTATGATGGATTCAGTAGGAGGCCTACAGTTGCAATTGATTGATTTTGGCGGATTTGTATGGTTTCTAGCAAAAACACCTAGGGAGTTGGGTCTAATTAGAGGAGAAACTTAAAAAAATATATATATATACTGGTGGATATTTGAAGAAAAAACCCCTGTCCTATCAGTGTGAATGTTTATTACAATGCTTTACATTAATTATCATATTTAGTTGAAATGTTCACTGATGAAATATTTATGCTTACAAATGTATAAATGTGGGCATTATACTTACAATAAAAAGGACCATTTAAAATTGTTCAGCTAAATTAATAACAAATATAATGTAACAGTAACAGAACAGTTTTCTACCATAAACTGTTAACTTTATGACCAAGTACTGGTTGTATTTTTGTTTTCAAAGGAAAAGATGTAGATTCAGCATGATAGTCTAGGTTGTGTTGGATAATGCGAGACAACTATACACTGTACATACTTCCTTGCCTTAAAAGCACAAATGTGAGGTTCATCCTCCAAATTGTAATAATGCGTACACAACAGTAACATTAAATCACCAGGGGCTGATTTTACAAAAAGTTCAGATTGATCTTAACTGTGTATTATTAATCTTAATTGATAAGCAATGTGTGATGTCACAATACAAATCACTATGGCAAATAACTTCAGATAAATCTTAGTAAGTCCTTTGTGAAATCGACCCCAGGCCTTATAGTAATAACATTATTTGAATACATACATTAATTCAAATAATGTTATTACTATACTATAACTTATATTACATTAACTGTCAACTTTTACGGCACGCTCCGTCATTACGCAAACGACAGCAAAATACTAGTTTAAATAGTTCTATGGGTTACTACTACGTACACACGCGGGTGTCGGTCGACGGCGACAAGTTCCATTCATATTCCCCACACACGATTCCATGTGCAGCCTAGCCACAGTACAATAATAGAGATCAGTGGTTCACAAACGCGGCAGTTCAGGTACTAGACTCATCACGTGATTTTTTTCTTGCAAAGAATTATGCAAATTTCTACGTCACAGCGGAATGTCCCTGGAATTTTCAAGGCAGTTTGACGAGATTCCCAAGACGTTCCTGTGATAGCGGTTCGTGGAATGATAGCGCCCTCTATTGGCGGCAATTTGTAATGGGGCGGATCGTGGAAATACAGAACAGGGACGTCTTGCACCAAGACTATCTTGATGTCAGCTGAATAAAGAGCTGACCACGTGTGGGTCTGGTCGTAAAGTGGCAAGTGAAATGACCTGGTAAACAGTTATTAATGACCTATTTACAATTAATTCTTAAAAGTCTTTACAATTAATATTTTAATTTTTAACCTTATTACAATTACTACTACTACTTTTTTTTGTTTTGTTATTATTATCCTCGTAACATTATGTTTTTAACGTCCAAGTACAAGTCACTTGTATAACAAGTTTGAAACCGGCGCGAGTACAATCACGTGACCATCGACCAAAACCACCACGCATCTGAGTAACAACAATTCACTTTCAGAGCAATTGTCTTTGTTAGAAATTTTGCAATCAGCCCTTTTTCAGGTAGCGTTTTGTTAATCACAAAAACACAGTTTTGTGCAATTTTAACAAGTGCTTATAATCAATCTAAATCACAGTGTTCTGAGCTTGTTATCGCAGCGTGACAAATGGCAAGTCGAGAACCCAATTGCACTTGATGAGCATAATTCAAGTGGACTGATGATATCCTATCAGTGACCGCATAGCTTGCACTTTCATTTGATGAATTTTCCTCGAAGTGATTATAGTTTCCCGATTAAATTGTATTTGTTTGTAAAACAAACATAAAGGTAACCCAGCATGGGGAATAAAATGTTCATTAAATTAACTAGATCACCACAACTGTTTACAAGCAATTATACCCGAGCCGATTTCCACGCCAAACAAAATGGTGGTTATATTATCACCTGTATAGGTAGACCTACACATTCTCGAGCCTGGTTTGTGACGAGACGGACAAGCTAAGGTTACTCAAAACATTCAACTAAAGGTCTTAGGGTTAGTAGAGTGTGATACAAGTTAGGTCTGATGGTTTGATGATCTCAGCGGCCAGAAGTTAAATACTAAGCACTTGACGAGGAAATCTTTGACACTTTGTCAATGTCTGTATCAAATTACACCATTCATCAACGCTATTCACCTGCTAACAGTGGTTGGCTGGTTTTGAATGGTGTGGTGTAGAGACAATTTGTTGTCACCATTATAGTGAACGGGCTGTTGTCATAGTGATAAGACAACATATTTTTGTCTCCTCCCTAATGTTAAGTCATAATTGGTTGTTACCATAGTGATAGAAAAATACACTTCTATTTCCGTGATGTTAAGTCGTAAATGGTTGTTGCCATAGTGATAAAACAACATATTTCTGTCTCATCCATGTTACGGTCTACTTGGATGTTACCATGGTGATCGAAAAACACATTCTATCTCCATGATGTTAAGTCATATTTGGATGTTACCATGGTGATAGAAAAACACATTCTATCTCCATGATGTTAAGTCATAATTGGTTGTTACCATGGTAATAGAAGAACAAAAATCTATCTCCATGATGGGTTAAGTCATAATTGGTTGTTGCCATAGTAATAAAACAATATATGTCTGTCTCTTCCGTGATATTAAGTCATAATCGGATGTTACCATGGTAATGAGAAAAACACATTTCTATCTCCATGATGTTAAGTCATAATAGGTTGTTATGCATGGTAATAGAAAAACATATCTCTGTCTCCGCAATGATGTTAGTCATGACTGGTTTGTCACCATAGTGTTAGATATATGGATTTCTACCCCCAAGGAGGTTATGTCATAATTGGTTGTTGCCATGGTGATAGAAAAACAAATTTTTCCTCATGATGTAAAGTCATAATTGGTTGTTGGTACAGTGATAGGAAAACACATTTTTATCTCCATAATGTTAGGTCATAATTTGATGAACATTTTTCTACATTGAAGTTTCTTTCTTAGTCTGGTGCTTAAGACTAATTTTTGATTACTTTGACTGTGTTAATTTTTATGGATATGTGGCACAAAGTATTCAAGAAAGGTACAACATTGATACTTTGCAGGTTTCTGTTTAATAAGTTAGTTTTAGTAAATTTATTTGTTTAGTTATCTTCTTATTGATGAATGAGTTTGAAGAAATGTGTTGAGGTGATTATCGCTTATGGCAAGCTGAATACAAGTAATAGTACTTAGATCAGTACCATGTTAGTTTTGCAGCCACACTGATCAATGTTGTACCTGTCCTTATAGAACACACTTGCCAGCTCAGTGCTTAAAGGTCTTGTCACAGACTGTACTAGTCGCATCATGCATATTCAAAAGTTTGGAAGGTTCCCAAAAATGTTCCATTACACACAAAACTTGAACATTCTACTGTTGTACTCAACCAAAGTAGATCAATGACATCATTCAATTTCAATACTGCATTGATCAAGTTGTATAAAAGAATCTTTAAGCACTGAGCTGACGGACTGCCCATATAATTGTTATCTATTTTTCTAATTTTGAAGCCGAGTGCAGCCAAGCTGCAACTTGGCCGACTCCTGCTGTTGATGAGTCTCCCTATCAGCTGTGCTGACAGGAGAATGATAGGTAGGTGAGGAGGTACATTCCCCTTTATCAGCTTGAGAGCATGTCAATTCTTGGATGGGGTGATCGGTGCTGTCCATGGTACCACTAAATGGCTTATTGTTGTTAGCAGGCGAAAACAAGCTTGTCTTAGATGACATTTTCTTGTTTGTAGGACTGACTGAGATTCTACCTTCAGGACTTCTTGAAGGCGTTTCTCCAGGATCAGTCTTAGACACCTTCATAGACTGACCACTGTCAAGTTCATCAAGGAAGCCCCCTGACAGGTTGCTTAAATTCTGAATCATTGGAATGACGAGAACAGGTTTCTTCTTATTGGAAGGATTGTCATGGGTATTGGATTGACCTGTATCTGGTCCATTCAAGAAATCACGTAATGGCTCGCTGGAAGCTGGCTGGGTTGGGCATATGGTACATGTAGGTGTAGTTTTACCTTGCGGACTCATCTCCGAAGCTCTCACATGGTGAGAAAGTTTCGAAGTGCTACCTCCAGGACTCTTTGGATCACAGGTGAACTGATCCATGTTCAGACCCACAGAATCTTGGTTCCATTGGGTCACTTGGTTCATTGTGGAGAAGTCTCTTGATGTCCTTTTTGAATCTGGTGGTTTTGGATTCAAAATAGTTGTAGTCTTTCCGGGTGGACTCTCATCAGGTGCCCTATATGGTCTTTCTCTAGGACTTTTCGAAACTTCCAAGGGTTGACCACTGTTGACAGGGTCAGTAGAATCGCCAGAGTCTTCTGCAGTCATCCGACTCCTAGGTCTGAACATGCCCATTGAAGAAACTACTTCAGGAGTTTTGCAGAGCTGATCTTTATCAGAAAGAGGGTTGGTAATTTGAAGAATTTCTACTTTGGGCGTTTGAGATGGCGATACCAGATTGGATGATGGTTGAAGGTCCGTGGAATGGTTGTCCATCTCTTGTAATTGCTGCAACTGGCCAAACTGGTTTCCAGAGTGAGGTATCCCAAAAGTGACATAATCTTGTTTCAGTGTAACTGAGGATTGACTTTCAGGTTGAACTTCAATGTTGTCACCCGTGGCTTGATCGAGATGACACCTGGGATTTTGTATATGACCTGTATCAGTTGGAGTATCCATTACTGAAATGGGCCTTAGCTCAGGAACTGAGGCAAGACCAGATCTTTTGGGTCCTGGAGCTGGACATGCTGAGCTAATTCTCCGAAGAGTGTTGTCACTTGTGATGGATACTTTACTCTTGCTCCCATTCCTCCCACAACATTTTTGCACTTTGGGGTTAGGTTTGAAAGAGTCTTGACTGTTGACAGTTATTAGAGCAATGTCAGAATCTTTGCCCTCCACAGAAGATATCTTTCTTCTGCCGTGAACAGATGGAGATGAAGCCACATCCTGCGGAGCTAAGAAACTAGATCGATTCTTCTTCAGCCTGCAAGAGGATTTGTCATGCAATGGTGGTGGCACTGCAGTTGCAGCACGTTGTTTAGATTGTGTTAAATTTGGCTTGTCAGATGCTGATTGACAGGACTCGTTTGGCTTTGTTTTAGCAGGTTTCTGCTGACTACCGTTGCAAGGGAACGATGCACTTTTTGAAACATTCAATTTCTGAGCTGGATTTTCTTTGATCTTGATATCAGTAGTTGCAGAAGATGTTGTGGTGCTTACCTTCTTGCTAAGCTTTACATTTGAGCTCACTTTGGCACCATTAGCTGCCTCCCTGATCATCCTGCCAGAAGCAGCACTACCTCTTGGCTTAGTCAAGGATTTCTTATGATCAGTGCTTGAAGATTTTTTATGGGTAGAAGTACTGGAAGACTTTTTTGCATTGGTGTCAGACGACTTCTTATGATCACTTGTAGGCTTTTTGGTTCTGTCAGACTTTGCATTTACAGACTTCTTTGGTACTACAACCTTTGCATTTTTTGGTCCTGGTTTCTTAGTACTTACACACTTTGTCTTGCTCTGGCTCAAAGCCTGCTTATTATTTTTCAGATCTTTTTTGATATTCTCATTCGATTTTTTATCCTTTCTACCAAAGAGTGACGTACGGCTCTTCTTTGAAGCTGACTTGACTACTGCGGCTTTGATCTTTGAGAGAGCTGAAAACTTTCTTGAAGGATTTTCGGTTTCAATCACCTGAAAAGAAAATTTCTGCATAAGAATTTTCTGGTATGTATGTAAAATAGAAAATTGATAATCAACTGTATCATTTCTTTTGAGTGGAAGTTATGATTTGTGATTGAAAAGGTTTTACTTTTCATAATCATTATTTGTGTTTGTCGTTACTCACGTCATCATCTGTCTGGATTGATATCTCACGTGTCTGAGTGGCCATTTGAGAAGACGGATGTCGGACATTGCTGGATGATTTTTTCAGCTGGGCAACTATGACGCGAATAATCTCATCTTTGTCTACTTCAGACCTGGTGCTGACAGACTGATGGTCAAAGAAAAGTTGAAATATTTAACAAAATTTTCATGCTTGTTACTTTAAAAATACGGCAAAAATAAAACTTGCTCTTAAAGCAGCCAAAAATTGTAGAAACTTTTCCTCGCAATAGAACAAGCTTAGTTAATCATATTTTTGATTTATTTCCAAATAATTTAAACTTAAGAGGATCTTTTGCCATGATTAGTTTAAAGGGATTGTAATACACCATTGGTATTTGGAACAGTTCACTCAACAGTTAACTTATCTTTTTTGAACCATTTTCTTTTTAATATTATTATGAATGTACTCCAAGTTATTTAAAGTTCTCTTTGTTTCAATTTAATGTACTGAAATCAATGTGCTTTTGAATGCAGAGGACCACAGTGAAAATATGCTGTTTGGATTCAAGTTTTATAAAAAAACGCCTTCTAGGCTGAAGTCTTTGTTTATTGTAATGTTCTGTTTTGTTCTTTGTCAGATTTCCATTGAGATTGCTAAGTAAAAACAATTATAAAAAGAGATCTACTGCTTCAGTTTTTCCTTCTGCAAAACAAGTGTATAATCACCAGTCAAATTAATTGTTAATTACCTACCCTTCATGAGAATACATCATAAAATAAACAAAAATCAAATTGTTTAATGATACCTTTGTCTTAAACGGCAAGGCAAAATATAATAAAATTAGATTTGTTCCCCATTTTCTCAGAGGCTGACGGATCTCAGAGGCTGACGGATCTCAGATGGTGATACAAAATTACTCAAACATATCCAATCATGAAATAGACAAAACACTTTCACTTATATGAAAAACTTTAGTAAACTTGCTGGTACAACCATGTATAAAACTTTTTTGGGAGAAGTGTTGGTTCTCCTGAAGACAAGTGTAACACTGGTATTTTGCCCATCTGGGCAAAGTCAGAGTTATATTGTTCAAAACGTTGAGACCACAACTGTCCTTCTCAGAGCCAACAGTTCTCCCAAATGAGTTTTATACATGATTGTACCCACAGGTTTACTATTTTTCTTATGATCCACACCATGCAAGGCTTTAAACATCACTAAAACACAATCAACAAAATAATGCATTACTTTAATTAATGATAGATTAAAACATTGTTCAAATTCAAGGTTTTGTAACTGACCAGGTCATCTGTTGTATTGATAGAGACAATCAACTTAGACAGAGGCAAGAGTTTCTCATTCTTGGTAGAGATGCTTGCTAAGACAGCTTCGACTAGATTAGTTGCCTGTTGGTCTAGGCTGGTAGAGGACACCTCATGAAGATCATCATCAAGAGGCTGTCAAATGTAGAAAATTATCTCAATCATTCTAGTTGGTGGTTTGAAATAATTGATTTGAATTTTGGGCTGATAAAATTGGAGATGTCACAAACCTATGACTCAACTCATTCTATCTTTTACCTGTACTCTGTTTGTCCATGATGCTACAGGTGAACACAAGCATTTTGAGGCTACTGAGGCTCAACATTTTCTTTTCACCAGGCAGACATAAAAATGTCTTAATTCAGATAAAAGTCTGATATTTCTCATCTCTGGTAACTCAGCATTAAAGCATGTGATTTTGCCCCCCTCGCAGGTTTAAGCAATGTACAAAAATGTATGTAAGAACTGTTTTCCATGCTTTCCAGCCAAAATAATTACTCGTTCAGGCCTTGCTTATTATTTCTGGTAATGAAACCAAGGAAGCCTCATAAGTGAACTTAATTAGTGTAGCTTGCAAGCCTGAGGAAACCTGTAAACAAGGGTACTCTTGATGTGTGAAACAGAAACACTAGGGTTAACCCCTAGTCTTCTATGAAACGAGTTCTGGGTTCTTTTATGTGCATTACCAATCCCAGTACACAGGACCTTATCCGAAGGACTAAAAAAATAAGCAATTTAGGAAGTATCTTGCTTAAAGGGCACAAGTGCCTTGACCAGGGTTTGAACACACACACTCTGCTGATGAGAAGCGCTCGAGTCCAGTGCTCTTAACTGCTCGGCCACGACAGGCCATTTCTTACCTTGTCAGAAGTTGTGGTAGTAGTCACAATTGATTGGGATGACTGTACATCCTCTGGCGAGATATTTGCCAGGACTTTGCTCACAATTAGGGCAGCTTCCCGATCCAGTACAGAAAGAGACTGAAAGCAGATTCAAATAATTGTTTGTTTGTTTCACCATGGTTTCACACTTCTCGTTTTCTTATTTTTCATACACCATAGTTTATTTTTGTAAACATCTATAAATTTCTTCTTCAACTTATCATTTGTTTTGCTTTTCCAACATACCATGTCATCTTCAGTATCAATGGCGTTGGGGCCAGTTGATTTCATCTTTGGCTCTTCAGGGGCCACAGAGAGTTGTTCCTTGCCCTTGGTGATGTTTTCTAACACAGAATCTACTACAGAACCAGCCTCTTGGTCTAGGCTTGGAGTAGATGACAGAACAGCGGACTGGAATTGACACACAAAAGACGAGCAACTTCGTCAAAATGTTCAAGATATTCCTTTAAGTTCAAATCAATCTTTTAGCTGTACCCATCCCCCCCCAAAAAATAATAACAATACAAATAAAAAAAAAAAAATTAGCAATTCAAGAATAAACAACATCTTATGAACGAGCAAATTCCATAATATAATGACAGGATGGAGGGAAAATAAGTACGGATGTATTTTCAAACAGCCAGGGCAGAAACAAATCAACAGACAAGTTGACCCAATTCAAGAACACAACAATAAAGATATGAACAAGAATTATCTAAAATGAATAAGAATGATAAAATAAAATAAAAATAAATAACAATTAACTTTTCTGAAATCCCCAAGCAACTATTGCTCATATTCCATGTTTCATTCTTTCTCACAACATACCATGTCAACTTCAGTATCCGTGGCAGTAAAGGCAGTTGAGTTCATCTGTGGCTCCTCAGGGGCGAGAGAGAGTTTTTCCTTGGTGATGTTTGCCAACACAGAATCTACTATAAAACCAGTCTCTTGGTCTAAGCTCTGAGTAGATGCCTCAGTAGCAGGCTGGAAATGACAAACAGGATAGCTTTGAGAATGAAGTCATCAGAGTCTAGCTGTATGTTTTAAAGTCTTTTACGATGCCCTAGTTCTACTATCATGAGTCATTGGTGTGTTGATTTTTTTTAGGCCTGGAATTTCATCTTTGAGAGGGCAAGATTTTTCTTTTGCAAAAGAAATAATTTTGCAAAGGGCAGGGAATCTTAGTCTATGGGCAATTTTTGAAGGGACGCCGAGGCCAAGACCAAGACCAGGGGCAACAGAGGCCAGCCTCCGTGTACTTCCAGTTTGTTGTTTGTTTTTCTGGTGCATGACTTTAAAAAGCATAGGGACTTTCCCACTACCTTGTTATATAAATAACACCTGTCTGTTTAATATTTAATGTTTAATGTTTAATGTTTAATATTTATAGACAGGTCATTATTATAGTTATGTGTCTTTCATTTTATGAAGGTGAGACTATCAGTCAGGTGTCTGTCTGTATGTATGTTTCTTGGATTGTTGTACTTTGAGAATGTTTAACTGTTCATCTGTCTTTCACTTCACTCACCATATTACAGTCGCTGATCGCAGCATCAGAGTTCTGCACATCCGCAATGGATTCCTGTACAGTTTCCTCATTGTCCAGGCAGGTAAAGACAGCATCTACTAGATTAGTAGTTGCTTTATCCAGACTGCTGGCAGATGATCCTACTAGTTGGTTCAAAGGCTGTAGTGATCAAGAAATACTTATTTAATCATGATTGAAGAAACAAAAATATCTTTTATACCTCATATTATGGATGAAAAGGCAGAAATTATTATTATTTTTGTTTGTCTTTAATTTCATGAGGATCACAACTGGCCCAAGACTGCTTAAGCTCAAATAGGTAGCTAATCACAACCACATTATTCTTACCAGAATAATGTTACCAGTCAAAATACCATGCCACAGGTTCAACTTGTGACTGATATCCTGCTTAATTTTGCTTAGCGGAAATTTTAAAGCATTATTTTCTGCTTAAGCAGCTCTATGAAATTGGGACCAGCTGGTAATCTGATAACGCATATTTTTTTGTCAATTTCAAAGACAGGTAATTTAGTGGTTTCAGCAGGAAAATGTTGTCCAATTCTTTTGCAAATAACAATTTTTATCTGAAAATTTAGCAACATATATTTGAGGAAAACTTTTTTTTCACATTACCTTTTTCTCACTCTTGGGAGAGGTGGTGGTAGGTGAAGCGGGTATGCATTCATCCAGGGTGTTGTCAACAGAAGTCTTGGCTTCAGTTACAACAATCAGTCTGGAGCAGACAGATGCAGAGCTGGTAGGACGCTCAATGGCTGGCATTAGCTGATAAATTAATCAAATTAATATACACTGAGACCATCTGTTCTCCTCCTTTAATTTTGTATTTATTTGTTTATTTACATATTGATATATTTATTTATTTTTGTGGGGGGGGGGGGGGGGGGCGCAGAGGGGTGATTTTATTATTATTCTCTTCTCATTCAAGAAACTGGATTATTTTTTTTTAATTGATTGTTGATTTTTCTTTTAGGGGGGTTAGGTAGCGTTTGTGGGATGATGGACCCCCTTTAACAAACTTCTGATAAACAAGAAAATCCTCCTCAAACAGTAATTTTATTATCAGAATGAACATGTTTTTTTTTTTACCTGTGCTAGTTCCTCAGTCACTTTTTCATCCTTGACCAGCGTTTCTACATCTTTGTCATCACTCATCGTGGTGTCAGAGTCGTAAGTCAATACACCGATCCATTAAGCCACGCCCATTTCTCTTTGACCAATCACAACCGCGAAATCTGATCACCATTTGAGCCGTTTGGTGATCTTTGCACTAATGGTGATCGGGTTTCGCGGCTGTGATTGGTCAACTCGTAAGGAGGCGGGGCTTAATGGATCGGTCTATTCCCATTAGAACGAGGAATTATATTTACGTTGGCATTTTCTTCTCTATATTTTATTTTATACTTCTCTAATTATAACTTGTGTAATATGAATACAAAATTACAAGTCAATATTAGCACAAAATTGCTCCGAATAACATGTGATTTTCTCATGTTTCAGCATAAAACAGTAATCTGCATATTAAGCTGACTAGGGTGTGTCCAGGGGCCAATTTCATTGCGCTGCTTAACAAAGCAAATTTTCATGCTAACTATACCAGAAATTGTTTTGCTTTAGCGTAAGCGTATATCACAGATTAGTGAGAAAATATGGTTGCTACCTTGCACGTTCACCATGGGTTTGCATTGTTACGTCATTCATTTTCATACAGTAAGCACCAGTAGGTTAGCATACCTTTTCGTGTGCTTATGATTAGCAGCGCTAATAAATGGAAACTCGCACAGTACAGTAAGCACAAAATTAGTTGTTAAGCAGCTCTATGAAATTGGGCCCACAGGTTACAAGAAATACTCACCTCCACTTTGGAAGGAACGATAGTAGTTAATGAGGCTTGTTTAGTCTCCCCTAGGGTGTTGTCAACAGAGGACTTTGCTTCAGTGACAATAATTAGCCTGGAGCTGGTAGATTGTGCTGAGCTGGCTGGACGCTCAATGGCTTGGGCAGACTGCAATTAGAGAAACACATCATTAAAATGTTTGCTGATGCTGTCATGAAAATTATCATCAAAAATTATATTGATTTTTGGATTGTGATGTTATATTGTGAGTACAGTATCAGATAACTTTGAATTGTCAAGGTAGGGTTTCGGTCATTGTTCGGATGAAGTTTTGTTTCATTGACAGTACGACATAAAAAACTTTTCACCATGATGCAAAGATCATTTCTAAATTTACTCAAACCTATTTTAGTTTCAGATATCACCTGACTTATTTATTAAGTTTTTCTCCTTACCTCAGTCTGCTCCTTGAGGTCCTCGGTCTTGCTCATTGTATCATTGATAGTCATCTCAGCGATGACATCAGTTGAGATGGAGACAGGAATAGCATCGGCGTCATCCATTCCTGGTGAAGATGTCCTATCATTCTTCATCAATGCCTTCAAGACAACCATATGTCGGAATGATATGAAAGTAGATTAATATATGTGTTGTAGTCAAGACCCTGTTCTCCAAGTCGGAGTCCCTGTCTTTCGAAGGGGAGCTCAAGTCCAAGTGCGCCCCTTAAAGAAGGAGTGCGAAACCGGTCTTGAAGACCTCCAGCACTAATTAATTTTATCGCGAACTTTGTACAGGAGAACTTAATTACTTGATAAATTTTCCTAGACAATTTTCCTAAGGATACAAATTTAGTTATCAAAATGGTTTGATATGGATCTCTCACCTTTAGGATCTCCATAGGGGTGGCTTGCTCGGGGAGTGGGGTTTGCTTGGTAATGGTTTGTTCATCAAGGGTTTGCTGAATGGTAGCGGCTGGCAGCTGGATCCCTCCTGTAAATAACAGGACAAGGGTTTTTCATTATACTCTATTCTAAAATTTCACACATCAATCACAAGAATTGGTCTAAATTTCCCCCCAAACCCCATCAAGTCTCTGTTTTAAAATAAGCATCCTTGTATTTGTTTTATTTATTTATTTTATTACACTTCACACCAGCAAAACAGTAAAAGTTATTAAAATCATGTGGGTGTGAGGAATCTTTGGCTAAGGGGGCAGTGGGGTATGTTGATTTGCCTGAAATTTAAGACAGAAAAAACTCAATTTATAATTTCAATTAAAACTTTTTTTTCCTTCTCTGTTGATGTCTTTTCTGCTTGCTTCGCCCTAATTTTCCCCATTGGGAGGGCAGTTGCCCCTTCTGCCTTCCTAGGGCGTACACCTATGTTAACATGAACATGATGTGGCAGAGCACTGAAATTCCATTGACATGATTTTAATAAAATTTAAAAAAAAATTGCCTGTAGGAGAAAAAGTTGGAAGGTTACTTCAAAGAGAGAGTGAGGGAGAGAGGAGAATCGAGAAAGATGAAGTGAGCACATTGTGAAGTTTGGCTTAAACAACAGTCCCCCTCTTGCAGTTAAAGGATAGAAATTACTTGTCAGAAGTTATTCGCTCTTCGCATTGATCTGCCATGTGCATGTAGTGACTTGACTTCATGCTTCATTTGTATTGTATTTGTGTAGGCCTATCTGTTTGGGTGAAGGTGTCATTACACTACCATGACAATACAGAGTTATATAACGCTTCTATTCACTGCTTTCCCAATTCTAGGCCCTACAAGCAAATGGCTGACCATGCAAGGAGCGAATAGGTAGTGTTTCCTGCCCCTGCCTCGATCATTTAGTTACATTGGGGAAGGGTGGGGGTAACAGTTGGGAACAGGAAGAAGCTGTGGTGAATAATAAGAAGGTCAGAGATAAGATGAAATACTTACCAAATCCAGCAAGAGCAGCAGCTAACTTGGCATCTCCCTTGGCTTTTACCTCAGCCATGGCCTTGTTCATCTTGGCCTTTGCCTAAAAAACAGCAGAAATTACAGTTGGATCTTAAGACATACATAAACCTTCTAAGAAGATGCCTTTCATTTCCTGGAAAGCAGTTGTTAATACATTTTACACAATGTTTTACCTTTTACCTCTTATCACTGGAAAAAAAGTTTGTCTTCTTAGAAAAATAAAAAATAAATTTGTTGGGGGAGAAATCAGGGTTAATGAAACATAAATTTGTTCACAATGGAAATGTAATATCTAGTTACAGTGCTATGAATTCATAATTTTAGGAATTAAAACAAATTGATGAAGGTTACAAATACTGTTTGATGAAATTTAATTTTAGGAAAGAAAAAGGGACTAGCTTTGTGATTATTATTTTTTTCAAGGCATAAGGAAAGGCCAAAAATTAGAACGAAAAATATATATTAGACTTAATCTGGAATTTCATTTCAATAACCAACTTACCGCATTTTGGGCTTTCAAAGTTTTCTTTGAACATTTGGGTTTTTGCATAGGTAGCCCAGTGTCAGAATCTGAAGAAATCAAAACATTGTTCTGTCAATCATTTTCCAGAGAAACTTAAACCAACAAAGAAAATTGAGTACCCTATATATACATGTTCAAAAGTTTAGTTGTTGTAGAATATGAATTAGGAAAGGCCTATCACTAACACCAAGATGTCAGCCTAGCCCTGGTTGGACTCCTCCGTTGCTCATCAGTGCAGTACAATGGAGACTGGAGTCTAACCAGGGCTAATGTTAGCCCACAAGCGGGAACTAATGTAAGGCCATGTCTGAATTAGCGGCTACAGCTACGGCTACGGCTAGATTTCTGCATTATCATGCATTGAAGTACTTGAAGTATAGTACGTCCTTAGCAACACCCTAAGCAACAGTAGTAGACGCAGAGCTGCAGTCGACAATTCGGATACAGACCAACTGTGTGTAAGTAGGCCTACTGAGTGAGTCTAACCAATAGCTTTTACACAGTTACAAAGAGAAAAATCATATTGTTGGTGTTATTATAATTTATTTTAAAAAAATAACGAATAGTTACACTTTTAGAAGCACAAATGCTCAGAAGACAGCAACCTCATGCTCCGAGTCAAAACCATGTATATCTATGCTTGTAAAGTTAAACAGAGACAGTTTTTCACAATTTTTGTTTTAATTTAAAATTATGGTTGCGATAAAGACCGATAAGAGAGCCATAACAGCCCAACAGGGTGGGCTAAACGTATTCATAAGTTTACACCTTCAATTCAACCCTACTGGCCGTAGGTCTAAGACCAAACCAAAGGGCCTCACAAAAGTCACAGCTCAGTCACATCAAACACTAAAAATTAAAATATTAAATTTAAAAGGAGAACTGCTTTTATTGTTTTTAATTAAATTGTAATGTTAGGCCTAAATAGTTAGTGTTTTGAATTTCTTCACAATCACAATGCAACGCCAATGGTGTCTCTACTCTGTCATGCTATAGACCTTATGCATTGACGTCAACAAGCCGCCATCTTAGAGGCAAACTGATGATGAAACAATGGAAACACGCTGATTTGTACGCGCGGCGCACAGGACTGGCCAATGAACATCTTCCTTTTGACCTCTAGGTGAGGGCGCCCTACTCAAATGACATCATATGCATAAGGTCTATTGCTTAGCTAGTCGAATCAGAAAGGATCGGAGCTGAGAAACATTTGTTTATCATTCCATAGATCTCAAATAAAAAATGCTCATCTAGTACTAGTTACTAGTAGTAATCTTTATGTAAAACTTTCGGCTGCAGCAAGCAAGGAAGCCATAACTTCAGTAACTTCCAAGGTTTTAGCCAGGATTTGGTAAATGGGTGTCAAAATTTGCTGGAAATTTAAAAACTGGGTGTCCAAATATTGTGCACTTACAATACATTTACTTGAAAAATGACAGATAAAACAGGGTGTCCAAATTTAAAACAGGGTGTCCAAAAGACACCCAGACACCCCTCTGGCTAACACAATGGTAACTTCCCCTTCCTCCTTGTCACTTGTTTTGCTGGTCGACTCATGGAGGCCTTCCTCCATTGTTTACTTGACCTCAGGCCGACCATAGAGAAAGGACAGTCCTAATTTCTCTATGGGCTGACACATCGAGCCATAGAGATAGGACCCAACCAGCAAAAAAAGAAAACAACTTTTCTTTGAGTTGATGAGAAAATAGAAAATATTGATTGGTAGAATAGAAACAGAGCTTACCTATGACTTTAGGCAGGTTGTTCTTTGAATGCATGCAACCCATGATTACGCTAAATGATGACTAACTCAGCAATTTTTCAAGAATAACTCACACAAATATTTTCTGAATCAAAATAGAGACATCAAAAATGCACATCCATTTCGTATTTAATCCAAAAACAGTTCTGGCGATTGTTTGTACACACATTGTGCGCGTACGTCCGTCGTGTTGTGCATGTGTGTAGTATCGATATCGGAAGCGTACTTGTATACATTATGTCGTCACCGCTCGCTCGAGCTCGCACAACACAATCGACACACATTTTCTGGCGAATTTTGATTGGCTGAAAGTTGAGGTATGCATTATTCATGTTAAGATCGTCGAAGCATTCCTACCTCGAGCTCCATGGTCGAAGTAACCAGCAACAGTCCTTTTCAATAAATGTAACAAATTAAAAAGCTGTATTTTGCTATCACACTTGTAAGAAACTAATAAAGAAAACATTTATTACAAAATACTAAAACATTAATTTTTCCGCCTCAAATCTGTTGGTTTCGGTTTTAAGAACATTAAAAAAATTGTTATTATACTCGTTCGTCACTTACCCAGACTCCATTAATGCTGACATTACACTTACAGCAGTATAAACCAATCTAAATCCCTCTCACAACCATATCAACAGAGGGCGCCACATAATAGAAAAATAATATTATGCAAATTACTATTGTACCGTCATTTAAGGGGTGGAGTCCGGCTCTCAACTGAGCGCCCGCCGCCACCGGTCGCCTTAGACAGGTAGCTAGCTCCAAAAGAGGGTCGTGATGGTGGTTGGTGGAAACTTAAAGATTAACACACAAGTTTAAACGAAGGCATAAATTAATTTTTAGAAGGGGTAAAACAAATATATTAATACACCCAGGTAGAATTTAGGTCCTTTAGAATGTTATTTACTTCTTTTTGAATTTAATTGTAAAAACAAAAATCACAATGCTTAAATTTAGTAGCTCATGCTATTCATACTAATTTTACAAAACTTTGTATTTTCCATAATATTAAAGTTTCCCTTGTAGATATTAAATAAAGGTAATACCACACACACACACACACATACAAAGCACCAATGAATTGTATATAGAAACAATCCATGTCTGTAATTTGTTTTTCTCCCCACACGAATTAACCTGTATGTTTCGGCCGTGAGGCCAATTGGTAGAACTGTGCTTAAAAAAATAATAAAGGTTAGTTAACACGGCCAGAAACCAACTTCATAGAGCCGCTCAAGCACAAAAGGTAGCTAAGCACAACAAAATTATGCTTACCAGAAAGGTAACCAGCTAAAATAGAAAATACCATGTCACATCTGTGCAAAATTTCATGGTGCTGCTTACCCTAGACTTCTAAGCTTATGGTCCATAGAATTTATGTGCTTTACGTGGCACCATAAGCGCAGATCTCTGTAAGTAGCACCATGAAATTGGGCCCTGGTATATCCCGCTCATTTTTGCTGATCAAATTTTTCTAAAGGAATAGTTTCTGCTTGAGGAGCTCCTATGATAAAATTGGGTCTAAGTTGGGATTACATTTGTCACATTGTTTTGTCGTTTAAAACCATATTTCTAAAGGAATATTTCTGCTTGAGGAGCTCCTATGATAAAATTGGGTCTAAGTTGGGATTACATTTGTCACATTGTTTTGTCGTTTAAAACCATATTTCTAAAGGAATATTTCTGCTTGAGGAGCTCCTATGATAAAATTGGGTCTAAGTTGGGATTACATTTGTCACATTGTTTTGTTCGTTAAAACCATATTTCGTGGGATGTGTGAGCTGATCGGGTCAAAGGGCAAGAGGTCATGGATGTTGCTGTCAAGTAAATCTAAGTATTGCTTTGTTGTAGATACCACAAGCAACGCACTGAGGGAGTTCAACTGATTTGAAGACAGTGAATAATTTAGGAGGAAGCGCCATGAGCGCCTAGGTTGGTGATCGTTATGATTACAAATAAACACATAATTCCTCAGTGTATGTATTGGTTAGTTTAAAGGTTTCTGAATGTTGAATTGTCTTTGGTCTGATATCTCTAAACCCAAACTGTCCCCTAGAAGACAAAGTAGGGAGAAAACAAAATTTATCGTCTTCTATTCAAGTCTTTTGAAACCGTGCTTTGTGCAGTGTTGTTACATGCTACACCCTGTGGTTATTAAAGTAGATTTTCTCCTAAAATTGAGCGTTTTTTTTTTTTCATCAGTTATAACGAATGTTTCTGAGGTAATTGCACAGTGGCACTGAAAGCACTACAACCGTTTAAATTTTATGGTACATTTTAGCCCCCAGCTTGGTAATAACTTCATCTAAGGTCAAAACAAGTAAATACCCATGTATTTGTTATCAAACAGAAAACATTTCCTTATGGGACTGTACAGTTACGTAAATCTTGTTGTTAACACTTTTTGCATATTTATATTAATATAAAATGATTATCTGTGTATTATATAATAATTGTAAAAAATATAACGTGGTATTTAATTCTACTTTAAATATAAAAAGGACTCTTAAGACATGTGCGCAATGGACTCTTGGGTGCGTTAACTTACCATAAGACAATGTTAAACTACGATCAGAGCACAATAAGTTACAACTGTTTGCATGTGAACTTATTAAACCACAATTTGTGTTAACTTGCCATAAGACAATGTTAAACTTTGGTCACGGTAAGTTACAACTGTTTACATGTGGATTTATTTAGGCCACTGGTATCCGTTACCATAAGACAATGTTAAACTTTGATCACGGTTAGTTACAACTGTTTACATGTGGATTTATTAAACCACTGTTTGTGTTAACTTGCCATAAGACAACTTCTATCACAGTACGTTTTAACTGTTTACATGTGGATTTATTTAACAACAAGGATGCATTGGCTTGAACAACCAAACCTTCGTACTTCTTTGATTATGTATGGAAGTCCATTTATCAATTGACAGTCAGAAATTTAGATTGATGAGTTACTAAGAATATTTTACTGAGTTAACATTGTTAAGTTTACCAAGACTCTGTTCAGCCTAATAAGTTAACATTTTTGATGCAGAAGTTAGCATGCCTGGAAACTTCCCACTGTACTCGTAAAGAATGCTACATGGAAACAACAACTGTTTAAATCAAATGCCCCAAAAATCCTTTATTGAGTATGCTATGATCGAATGAGTTAGAAAGCTTTGTAGTAGAAAATATACTCTCCGTCGTCTTCTGGTATTATGCCATCAGATCCTGTCAGACCAAAACAAAAAATGAGTTGTGTCACATAAAACTTCATAAAAAATGAAGAATTAGTCAACTTAATCTCTATCAACACAAATGTTTGCAAGGATCTTTTTGGTGCACCCTTTTGAAACTTTTAAAACAATTCATAAATCAAACCGTAGGTTAGTAACACAGAAGAATGGTAATAAAATTAGGCAGAGCAAAATCTGGGAACTGTAAAAAGCATTTTATGACACGATCAAATCATAAATTTTGACACAAAATAAATATACTATGAGTTTAATTAGTACCAATGTCTATGAAGACAGTCAAATAAGATGTGGTCTTTTTACCGACCTAAGCTTATGCACGTATCGATTGATAGAGGTAGCCGGGACATAGACGGGGATGTGCAAAGAACTGTGCCCCGCTAGCCGTGACAATAGCGGGGTCTTTGCCGAGGTTGTACAAATTGTTTCCCCGCCCTACCGGGAAAATAGCGGGGACTTTGCCGAGGTTGTACCATTTGTTTCCCTGCCCTACCGGGACAATAGCGGATCGTGGAGTGTGTGACAAATGCCCTGCATGGCGGTCTGGGCCGGGATCGTGCGGGGGTTGTTATAAATGCCCCGCATGCCTGGGCTGGGATCATGGGAGGGGATGTACAAAAACAAGTGCCCCGCCCCGGCCGGGCAGTAGCGGGGCATGGCAGGGACTATGACGCCAAGCCATTTTTACATCCCCGGCCAAGTCCAAGATAAAGGTAAGATAAATTGTTAATGGACTTTCAGAAAATAAATTACCCAGACTAAATGACGTTTTTGTTTTTTCATTTTTGACTAGAGTGGGATTTGAACATGTGAACTCTGGATAAACATGCTGAGGCTCTACTGATTGAGCTATTTAATGCTGGCGGTGTTTCTATTTTGTCAATACCTTTGTTTGGGGGTTTTCTTTTTGGTTATGAAGATTAAACTCACCTGTACTAGCAGACTCCCGTTGAGGTCCAATGAGAATAGTCCAGTAGGTATGTTTAACGCCATCGTTGGGAATTCCATTAATACTGGTCATGTAGTTACCAAAGTCTGTCATTTTAGATTCAAACCTGTCAAAGTGTTAAAAAAAAACCACACCTTTAAGCACATCAGTAGGGGGGTTTAACTCTTCCATTCAATGAGATTATTATTGAGATAATATAAATGGCTGTTGCAAACCAACAAAAAGGACCTTAGGTATAAATGCAAAAAATAATTAATGGCCTGACACTTCAACCCTTGAGGCTAAAACCTTTGAGAAAGACTCTGCTAGGGTCGAAACATCAGGTTGTTAAACATGTTTTGCAAGATTATTTTTGGGTAGGATTTTACAAGCAACCTATAACATATATTCTAATCGATTAACTGTCGAGAATAAATCCTGTGGGATATCATCTAAGATTAAAAACCGCTCGTTTAAAAATTTTGTTTGTAGATTGGGGTGTCGTGGTTGAGCAGTTGAGCGCACTGGACTCAAACTCTGGTGTTTCTGATCAGCAGAGTCTCAATCTTGACACTTGTGTCTTTAAGCAAAACACTTAACCATTACTTCCTTCGGATGGGACGTAAAGCCATAGGTCCTGTGTATTGTGTAATGCACGTAAAAGAACCCAGAGAAGGGGTTTGCCCCGTGTTTCTGGCATTTGCTGCTGAACATTCTGCAGCACAGTTAACACTTACAAGGTTAGTTAGTGGCCTGACGTTTCAACCATAGCAGAGTCTTTCTCACTCTGCTAGGGTCAAAACGTCAGGCAACTAACTAATTTTTGCATTTATACCACAGGACCTTTTGATTGGTAAGCAGTTTACAACAGTTAATTCTATTTTCTCACTTACAAGGTGTTACATAAAAAGGTCTCAAAATTCATAAACTTCAAAAACCGGTCTAGAAATAAAAACTGAAAAGCGATTTGGGATGCTCGTAGAGAAAGCACTATATAAAAACTATTCATTATTATCATCGTCATTAGATCACAAATTTTCTTCCCATTTAATTAGGCAGCCAGACTGACAGAGCTACTGAGAAATTGTCAGGATATAAATTTTCACTTACCAGAATTGGTCTCCAGATGTATCCATGGCTATTTGCAGGAATTGGAACAGGGTTAATCCAGCTGGGCCTGTAACGGGCACAGTCACCGTCTCTTGATCGTCATGGACGCTATTCTCAACGGTGATTTGAATTGTGATTGATGGACCTGGTTGTGTTGTTGCTGATTGGTTACTGTCTGGTTGGGCAGTGGTAGGCTGTGCATCTGAAAGTTTGGAAGATTTTTTTTTATTTTTATTTTTTTTTTAAGTTGTAGGGTTTTAAGTTGATTGGAAAACATTATGTTACATGGCAGTTGACACTGGTTGAGCCCAGCACTATGACACATTTTGGAAATTTTTTCGTGATGCTACGAAAATTCTTGTTAGAAGTTAGAAAAACATTGTCGGACTTCAGAGGGGATGTTTGAAAACAGCAGTGGCATGCAAGGTCTATAGGTGACAGCTGCCCTAATAAGAGCGTTTGCCCAAACTTATGTGTATTAAGCTCTGTATACTTCAAACATCAGTGTGATTCAAACTGCCTCTAGCCACCAAGCTATCTCAGTGGTCTCATGTTAAGACATCTGCTCTCACATGGCAAAGGTCGTGGGTTCGAATCTCACTGAGTAATATGCCTGTGGATTTTTCACAGGAATTGGGAAAGTACAGAGAGTATAGAGTGCTAAATACACATCGGTGTACGGGCAAATACCAAATAATATTCTTTATCCCCATTGACATTACAGTTTTGTTAACAAGTTGTTCAATAAATTACAAAATGAGTACAAACTCCAACTATGATCCATCTAGCTCACAATGCGATCATTGTGTGCAAGTACAGGAAAAAGTGAATTCATATAAAGACAACCAAAGCGTAACAAGACCTTAGCCCTACTGGCTAACTGTCATATCTAAATTCCCTCTGAAGGTGTTGTTTTTTTACCATTTAGAAGGCAAGCTGCCTTGACCTCCTTGACACTTCCATAATGTCTATTAGCAAGAATGGGAAGAATCTGAACAGTGGCACCAAGATTACCAAAACGACCATTTTCATCCTGAGAATTGAGGATGTGCTGAATTGCTTGCTCTTTCTTCCACAATATAGGATCCACCTTGGCAGCGATCAGAGCCTGAAAGTCAAACAAGAGTTTAGAGAACTTTAAAAAGACCATAAAATTAAACGTAGCAGAACCATCAATGAAACTTCCCAAATAGGCACAACCATTTAAAGTGACATACAGAATAAACGTGTATCACAGTTACCTGGTTTGTTAAGTTGTACCGTGACACTTTGTCTAGACTGTGCAAGTTTCGCGCATATAGAAAACAACTCGATCGAAGACTATAGTTTTCTATGAAATAAAAAAATAACCAGAAATGAAGGTCAAGTCTTGTTCTCTGGTTTTCTTTGTTGATTTGATAAATTTATTTTCCTTTCATATAAATTTTACTTTCCCAACAATAAGATAACATTTTTATAGCCATAAGCTATATTAAACTAAATAATTTGAAGAAACAGCATCACACACATATAGAACTCAACATGGTTGGGACCGACTTGGATGATTTGCATGGTCCATTGGCCAAAGCATCCAGTAATTCAAACATAATTGTTGATTACAACTTTCAGTTTAGTGTGTAGCAAGGTTGATTGTGATGTGAATCAGATGGCCGAGCTGCTCATCAGGCACACATTACCCCAGTATGTGCAACTTGTAATACTTTGTTTTAGTTTCAAGGTAATATGGCCATATCTGAATTGGCGGCTATGGGTCCGGCTACGGCTGTTTCTAAGGGTGTCCTACACTTCAAAGCATGATGACGCGGAAATCCAGCCGTAACCGTAGCTGTAGCCATCAATTTGGACTCGTCTTAACACTCTTAGTACGTACCATCATTCAAAATACATGTAGGCCATTCAGCACCCAAAATCCGGTTTATACTTCATACAAAAAATAAAAAGCAAATTTTCTTGACATTACGTGCTGCTTTCTGATTGTGACTCAAGAAAATTCACGTTGGTTTAACACTTCAAGTGAAGTATAAACCGGGCTTAAGGCTGACTCATGAATAGCGACATCATTGCAAACTTCTTGGTCACAATTTCTCTTCCATAGCAAGGCACATTTTAAAAGGCATCGATCCATAAACAAACAACAACATAATTTACTACCTGACTAGCTAGAGCTGTGCTGATGTGGTTACCAACAGACCCATCTTCCTTCTGCTTGCTTAATATACAGTTCATTGTCTTATTGAAGTGCAGTTCAAAGCGTGGTCTGTAACTCTCCGGGACACTATCCGCTGCACATGACAAAGCCATAAGACTCAGTGAAGAAACGTCAGCACCTAATGTAAACAAGCACAACAACAACAAACAATTGAAAGACATTTATTGAAGTGATTTGTTCAGGAACATAACAGGCTGTTGGCAATGGAAAGTTGATTTTAAAATATAATTGTTTATTTATTGCGTCAGTTTGTGTTTTGAGTATGCTATGTGGGTAACTTCCACTATCCCTGTGAGTGAGATTTAGGCTGTATCCGATCTGGTTATGGCTATGGCTACAGCCATATTTCCGCATCATCATGTGTTGAAGTACAGTAAGTCTTCAGCAACACCCTTTAGCAACAGTCGTAGCCGTAGCTGTAGTCGCCAATTTGTAGATACAGCCTTATCTTTCTCCATCTTTGCCAAGTTTCAAGGATGCTTTTGAATTGTATTTATTAAATTATATTGTTATCTTGCTTTGCATTTGCTTGTTTCCAATGTGGTTGTCATATTTGGAAAGTGCCCTGTGTGTTAAGATAATGGATACCGGCGCAATTTAAATTATTATTATCAATATTAATGTTATCAAATAGGACTACTAAAAGATCCCTTTTTGGATTTGACAGATCTGTTCACGTATTAAACGTATTATTGCCAGAATACTCCTTTTAAATAAAAAGCACTGGTTAACTTCATTGCACTTGCCTTAAACATGCTGTAATTCATGAGTACTCAGTTTTCTGCAAACTGTGACTGCAGCTTTTGTCATTTCTAACAGTTTTGCCAAGCAGAATGAGGTAAACATAAACAATTTAAAGTTATGCATTATAGGCTGGTGATTGGTTCCTTACTTATTTACGCTAAGCAAAAGCATAAGTTAAATTGCACATTGTCTTCCCAGAAGTTTTATCAAATTGAGCACCGTTGCTGTTAATTGCACTGACCCTGTCCATCAAACATGTAACACCCATCCTCTTCTTGACCCTCCAGAAGCTGACGAATATGCTTCACTTTCACAGCTTGGGTACCACTTTGACAGAGCGCCAACACCCCCAGAGAATATTGGAAGTAGTTACTGAAATCCTGCTGAGGGAAACGTTTCATATTGCGCTCTAAGATCTCCACAAGGTCATTGCCATAGAAATCTGTGGTGTCATGACATGTAGCCTCCAAGGCCAGGATGTACAGAGCGAGGCGACCAACTGGGATTTGAACAAGACGGGAGTGGCGTTCGGAATTATTGTCACAACCACTCTTTCTGTAATTACAGAAACAAAAGGGAAGAAAATAAAGGGATATATATAGTGCGTGTATTAAGAAAAGAACATAAACCATTCAGTCTTCAGTTATTTCCTCCTTCTTGCAGCCTTTAAGGCTATATCTATTAATGTAATTTGTACGCAACTTTGAATACAATAGTTTGAAAAGTACATTCATGTTTTTAATAACTCAAAAATCAACATCTGAACCATTGATAAGCTTGATGATGTGGTTAGTACATGTATGGCTGTGAAATTACACTAATTCAAACAAACTCAGGAAAAACACATGGTAAAGGATTTTAGAGGATCAGTGGTATCCATAATCACTCTGCTCATGGCTAATCAATTTAAGTCTTTAAACTCTGATAACTTTGATGTCTGGCCCCAACAGATTTTCCAAGTCTCATGTGAATTTGAATGTTAGGTACTGTTAAAGTGTGCCATTTTCTTTCTTCCGCATGAGAAAGCTATGAGAATCAAAAGTTCACAAAATTTTCAAGAATATACGCAAGCCTTGTATAGTCTGTATGAATTGATTCCGAATCGGGCCTGGAATTTCATATTTGAGAGGGCAAGTCCATTTTTATTATGCAAAGGGCACTAAAAGTTTATGGGAAACTTTTGAAGATGGCAATGAGGCAAAGACTAGGGGCAACAGAGGCCAGGGCCTCCGTCCCTTCATGGCCTTCGTTTAATTCAAGGCCTGCTGAATCCTTCAATTCAAGCATCACCAGGGTAAAGGATTCCAGTGGATATGGTTCAGTCTCGTCAGACTTTATAGACATTTCTATTGCAACGTCACAGCCCGAGTTTTTTGCCAACCGAGGTTGGAAAACTATGGAAAGCCATAACTGCAAATCAAAAACAGATAGCCATAGTTTGTAGCAATGTTACACAAATATTCAAAAATAGTGTTGAATTTTTTGGAAACAAATCAACCAATCATGGAATGTATTTCAGTTCATGAATCTTTACAGAAAATGTTGAATTTGGTCAAATTTTTTTCAAACACGATTGAATGTTTTAATTGCTTACATTCGGCCGTCCATGCCAACCGGCGCACTTTGTTTAGTAACAATGGAAAGGTCATAGCCCTCTTGCATTGGCCGCCATCGTTGATGACAAACAATGGAAAAAAATGCACTAAGTGTACACGCTGCGCATGGCTCTCAGCCAATGATAGCTAGCTCTTCATTGACCTCAGTGAATTGACCTCAGTGAGGGGATCGTTTTGGGCGCGTGACTTCATTTGCAAGGAGTCTATTGACCTACCTGGCTGATCGGGCCAGCCCGGCGAGCAACTCAATCTCCAACTGTTTAACTCCAAGTTGGGTCTTCAGTGCCTTCTCCAAGAACCAGCTCTCATTGGCCAGCTGCATTGCCAAGACAACAGAGGATGTACTGGTGCCCTCGTTCCAGCTCCAGTCTGCCTCCTGTTGCCACAGTAACCATCTGGTTGCCTTGCTGAGGGCGCAGTCGACTGAATCATCTCTGCAGGGTGTCTCAGAAGAATCATCTTGTACATCAACTTCTAAAGAAAATATAATTTTAATAATTTTTAATAATATAGGCTAAGCTTACTAACTTCTGCAGATGATTGTTGACAATGTTTCTGCGTTTATTGTATACTTAAAAAAAAGTGTAACGTATTGAAATAAACAATTTTGGGTTGAACAAAGAAAAATTTACTAAAGCAAGACTTGAACCACCACCTCTGGATTAACATGCAGGCTCTACCAACTGAGCTATCTAGCCCTATATTGGTGGACTTCCTATTTAGACAATATCTTTGTTCAGGGGTGTCAGTCAGAAGCCATACAACCTAAACTGCCGTGTAGCCAGGGATCACACCCAAGTTCAACCCCAAATTACTTAAAATTTACTCAGTCAGTTTTCCTTGTGGTTTATCACTTGATATTTAAATAAAGAACACACACGGGATACTCCGTTTTGAAGGGTAAATTTGTTTATTCATTTTTCTTCCTTTTTTTGTTGAAAGGGGCAAAATTATTCCCCGCCCCCCAAGGTTGACAATGAAATTAAGAATACCTTTAGCACAAAAATATACAAAAATACCATGGGATCCTAGAGCATCTGTTAAATACTGTTAAAATTACAAGGATATCCCGCACCGGGCGCGCGCAGACGCGGTATGCGAGGCAGCATTACATATATTGTGTCAAATCGTAGAGAAAGGGTCAAATCAAGTACATGTAGGCTTGTTGACACAGGCAGAATGCCGTTGCTGGGTAACAACTGTGAGTAACAAAAGATACACTGATCATACAGTAGTATGACTGAACAAACTTTGGTCAAAAGAGGCCCACATATTATAGCGTGTTCTTACTTTGCATACAATAGAACTTGCTGAATACAATCTGAACTTTTATCTACATGGTGTAAACACTGTAACAGTGTTCTCAAACTTAGTCAATGTGTGATGTGTTTGACTTTCTTTTATGGTGCAAAATGGCAGTGCATTTTTGTTAGAATTAATTATTTTTAAATATCAACAGGCTAGCCCCATAGACTCCACTATACTGCATTACACGATTCAAAGCAAAACAGTGAATATGTGACTGGGACACAAATACTTCTAGAGAAAGTCAAACACCAGGGGCAGTGGTGCAACCAGGGGGAGGGGGATGGATCCACCCTCTCACCCCTCAGAAAAATGCACAAAAGAATGGTTCAATACCGTACATTAAATATCCCCCTACCCCCTCCCCCCAAAAAACAAAAAAACAAACAACAACCTGACAGTGACAAACCAAAAACAAACAAACAAGACATTAATTTCCCAATTTTCTTACCCACAGCACCTAAAATACAACATAAAGAGAAGTGATATTGAATGAATGAAACTGTTGGATTTGTAAACATCATGCACTGATTGGCAGACATAAAATTGATTGAACTTATTGATTGCAAACCGGTACTTTACTTACCCTCGTTGGGATCATCTGATCGAACAAAAGATGACAGAGCCAACAGCAGCAAACACAAAGTAACAATAATCTTCATTGTTCAATTTCACACAACCAACTACCAAACTGTTTCTCAGCTGAAGAAAGGGAGAACCTATATATATGTGTGGAAAACGACTTCCGCATCCGCATAGTAAAATTTTACGTGAGTCTCAAGTTGCCTTCTCAGGTCTCTGTGCGTGCGTCGTCGTACTTCATGCATGCGTTGTGTGCGCACGTGCGCATTCGTGTGCCATCAAGTTAATGTCACCCAAAAAGGGGAACGGTGAAAAGCAATTCCGTAAATCGAGGCCGTAAATCGGCCCAGAACCTGGAACAGTGCAGCCGTTCCTGGAATTCAAACTGAGGTCAACTGCACGCGGGGCGTCACGTGCAGGTTGCTTGATACTTTGCTCGGTGGCCAATTGGAATCCAGCCTGTTAAAACAAAAAAGGGGGATCCTTATGGCTTTTTTATGCTTCGAAGAATTTTGGGGATAATCGGGATTTTCCCTAGGGTTTCACGTTCCATAAACACACACTATGTGTATGCACTACAAACAATTAGCTCCCAGAAATAATTTGTCATACTATCACTGGCGAAACCCTGGAGCCCCCATCAGTGCTCAGAACCCAATTCCCCACAAAATGAGATTTAAACAATTCGACAAATGTATGGTTCAATAGTTGCCCCCCCAACCCCCCACCCCCAACCCCCCACCCCCAACCCCCCACCCCCAACCCCCCACCCCCCACCCCCACCCCCCACACACAAATTATGTCCTTGTTTTCTTGCAACTTCATTCCAATTTAGCAAACATTTTCTTGCAACTTCATTCCAATTGAGCCAAAATTTTCTTGCAACTTCATTCCAATTGAGCAATTTTTTTTGGATTTGTCATTTTATGCATAATGTTAGGATACACCAAGTGAGGATAATGGGCCTAATTTCAAGGCTCTGCTTTCCGCCGAATTCTGCGCTTGCGATCACCATTCTCCGCTTTCCGAGCAAGCGCAGAATTTCTGCGCTAGCTGTGTAAGCGTAGAATGCCTAGTAACGTGGACTACGCAAGTGCACAAGAAAAAATTCCCTGCATGAAATACGCTTGACGTAAGCGCAGAATTCCCTGCTTCCGCAAGCGCTGATTCTTTGCTTACGGTAAGCAGAGCCATGAAATTGGGCCCTGGTCTTTGACAATAACCAAAATTATGCCCTGCCTTTAAACTCAAAGATTACCCCCTTGGCTAAACAAGACACTACTGAGAAATTAGAACAAGAGCCAACACCAGGTTATATTCAATACAAGATAGAAGAGTATTTTATTCCTGTTTTTCCAAAAAATCTCCTTCTGTGAATGAATTGCTCCACATATACTCAATGACATAGCAAGTACATTAAGGCATGGATCTCGTCATAGTATATATATACAAGTAGAAGATTATTCTATATTTATATATATAAAAGATGTATAATGTATTTTACAGATTTAAATGAGTTACTATATCATCCTGTACTTTCAACTTCTAATTCCTCAAAAAACCAAATTTCTTCCATTGTCTATCCATCTAAAAAATGCAATAAATAGAAAATTGCACTGTGTTTGTAAGCAGTTCCATTACAATAAGTTATACTGTCTTAACCAGAGCTAAGGCCAATTCTTAATTCAGTGGTCTGGTACCAATATGTCAAATCTTCTTCTCTACTTGTTTTGTACACATTTCTCAAGCGTCTATGTCAATCTGACTAAATAGAGAACCATTGGCATAACAATGAAGCTGCCGGCCATATTGTCACTCCGTTACATAGACATTCCTGTATGAGTTTACCATTACTTTTGTTTGAGTACCAACATGGAGTCATGGTGGCTCCCCATTTCTCATAAATCCACTTTGCATTTAGTATTAATTACATACCTCATTCTTTAACCTTGTCCTTTATTTAACCTTAATGAATTTAGTCAGAAATCTTTTATACAATAAATTCTTTAAATCCGTAATACTTTGGTACCAGACCAAAGTCTTAAAACAATCCACATAAGGCCACATTTTAGACAGGGTTCAATAAAAAAACTCACTGTAACAATGCATGTGGATACTGGGTGCTAGACTGGAGCCATCGCTATAGTCTTTGGCCATGTCTACATAAAGCGTCTTTGACTTTGGCTGTTGACTTCAGCAGCAATACTGAAGAATAGGTAGATGAATTAGCCACAGCCGTATATCTGAATCCATGTTTAAGACATGGCTTTCAGATAAAACGAAACACAGTCAGTGTTTACTAACATTTGAACATTGATAATGAAAACATTACCTAAAATACAATTGCATATTTAAATAGACAGTAAAAAGTTCATCATGCCCATTTTATCTGAGAATTAAAAACAAATCTGAAGATTATTTTGTACAGTCAGCACCCTTGAATAATGTTTGAAATGAGATGGAATAATTTAAGCATTTTAACAACAAGTAAACAGACAATCATGTGCTCATATTTGGTACCTTGTGGATACTCAAGGACAAAACAAAAAAAGGGAAAACAGAAGATCTCCATATGGGAAATCTAAAGACTGGGGTGCTCCACTAAGGAATTTTGTGTACAAAGTCTATGGGAAGATGGTAAGTACAGGAAAGAACAATAGAAGTCTCCACATGGATGCATTTTTGAGAATGTGTGTGTGCATGGGTGTAGATATACACATTTAAACAAGGGACCTATAACAAAGACAATGGGGTCCCTGGCTGGGTGAAGGTTCCAAGTTGGATGGAGAGTGTGTACAAAACCAATGGGAGCAGTAACAAGTTAAAGAGTACAAACAGAAAAGGGACAATAGGAAGTCCCTGGTTGCAGGTGTTTACATGTAGGCAGGTGTGTTCTTACACATGCCAACTTACAGGGTACTTTTAACAATGGAACAATGGAACAATGGACCCACAAGGTAATTTCAATAGGAACAATTGGGCCCCCACAAGGGAATTCTTCAGAAAAGGGAATAGAACAACAATAGCAGTACCCCACAAACCTGATTTGTATGACTGGGTGTGCATGTGTTGGGGGGGGGGGGGGGGGGGGGGGGGGGGGAGGGGGTTGTATACATGATCTATGGTGCATGATCTATGCAACCAGCCATTTGCTACTGTGAGCATTCTTAGATAGTAAGTAAACAAAGGAAAAGCACAATTTAGTTATAAATTTATGCAAAAAATGTAAGACAGAAACTGACCTGATATTTTACAGTTGGGAGTGTTTAAGAAAAAGGCAAAGCAGTATCATATTTTAAAATGACTGAAATAGTTTTGCTACTTCATTCATTACTCATTCTCAGAAGCGATCAAGTAACACATAGCTAAGTGAATCAACACTGAACCAGGGAGGGGGGTTCCTGCACATAAAACACACATTGCAGAGTGATCTTCTGTGGTATGTCAACACCCCTGCTTCTAAGGAATTGTATCAAAACTTTAACAACTTTATTTGTTTTGATTAATACTAAATGCAGAGATTTTATGGGCATGATTATGACCAACATATTTATGAACTATCTAGATAGCTCAGTTGGTAGAGCGCCGGCACATTACTCCGGAGGTCGCAGGTTCAAGTCCCACTCTAGTAAATTTCTTTTGTTCAACCCAAAATCTGTTTAAACTTAGTAAACAGGAAGTTGCCTACACATTTTGAAGTGAAGCAAATAAAAACAACCCACTCGCATACTCACAAAGTGAAAAACGACTTCTCCCACAGATCATCTAGATTATTATTTAAAAAGAATAACCAACTATTCCCACACTCCATCAAAATTAGCAGCACCTACTAGCAAAAATCTTCTTGGATGAAACTGAATGGATGTCACTCATAGAGCAGGGGTTGAACGAGGATTAACTTTCTCCGGCTTACTTTTTATGCAGTGCACCTCTCAAAATGTGTTAAATGACCAACAGCAAACAACTGTAAATATGTATAGAAATTGTTTGAAAGTTTACACGAGGCATAGCACCATTGTCACAAAGGCTGGTCATTTTTTTTAGTATAAAATAGCAATGCAGAAATGTACATCATTACTAAGAATTTCCAAGAGAAAAGACACATTTTTTTCCTTCTTCTCTACAACATTAAGGTGAATATTATCATGGCCAGCACAACAATGGTAACAACTGAGGATCATATACGTCAAATAAAAAATAAATAAATAAAATAAATTCATAAATAAAAAAGTAAAAAAATAAAAGTAAAAAATCCCAGTTTCATACGAAAAAGAAAAAAAGAGAGTTATTTTCCAGGAAATTAGAAACTTTGGGATCAGATTTATATAGCAAAAATGAAACAGAACACCACATTTTAAAGTCTCCTTTACAACTGAGGTCATAAAAAAAAAAAAAAAGGGGGCTGTTTCATCTTATGAATCAAAAATATCCATTCGGATGTGACTTCTATCAAATTTAATTTGACAACGTTACTAGGATATGAAAAAGGGAATGCCGTGTTCAAATCTTTTTATTTTACTATAAAGGACAGTTCATACTTCACCCGAAAGGGAATGCGAAGTGAATTCTGTGAAGCAAACAATACCTAGTGCCCTGTTTTAAAAATGTGAGGCATGGAAATTCCCTTCGCTTTCGCAATTTGCGTTAAGTATGAACCAAGCTTAACTTGTGACAATCTCAGAAAGCTAAGCTTAATCTGAACAATGTGAATAAAAATCAAGCTATAGACTCATCATGAAGTTTGATATGGATTCTTCACATCCATAATTTGATCATTTTATGAAATGTACGAAAAAGTACCGTAAATGACTGCAAAACAGCAAGGGCTTGTAACTTTATTATGCCATGAACTTAAAACATGTATTATGTAAACGGCTCTCAGTTGGAAAGTTTAACGATAAATAGAATTGAATTTAAAAAAAAATGTTCTCTGGAATATTGAACTAAACCAAAAGACAATAACTTAAACATGGTGTGCATCCTCAGCCTTGTAATTTTGCATATTGTTCAAAATAAAAAAACTGTATTAAAAACAAAACCCACATTAAGTTCATCTTCAGGAACTGTGCCTTTCCTCCCTCCCAAAAGGGACCGCCACCCCATACAAAAAAAGAAGAAAAGTACATTCAAATCTTCAAATAATATTTATAATTTAAATATAAAAAAAATATCAGCAACAATTTCATTCCAATATATTAAAATTGCTTAGAGTAAAACTTAATTGAAGTTTTTTTTACCCATTTAACAAAATTCATTTTATAGATTTTTCAGAACCTCTCCTTACTTGTCAGAATAATCCATCATTTCTCTATTATGAAAGAAAGTTGCACCACAAACATCAAAATGACAATTTGTTGTCGAGCTTTCAATTATTAATTGATGCAATAATTTCGGTATGAGCTCGTAAGCTTACCTTAAAAATGCCGATGGAATTTTTTATTTTTTCAAAACACTTGAGTACCTCCACTTTAAAAACAGGGGAGGGAAACATACAAATCATTGTAAAAAATAGCAGAGCCAGCCGCAGTTTAAAGTTATTTTACAAAGCATGCCAATACAATATGTGGGGTATTGTGACGATTAAGAATTTAAAAATTATGCATGACAAAAAAGAGAGTAAATGGATAAGTTTAAAGTTGAAACACAGTTGTGACTATAGACTCAGAAGCTCCGTCATCAGAATTTTTTTTAAGAATTTGTACACATGGTTTAAAGTTGTTCCCGGTGTTTCACTATCCGCATGATGGGTTTTTATGGATCATCTTCAGATAGTATTTTCTGAAAATCACGATTCAGGGTCAGGAATAAAGCAACAATGCTTCACAAACCGAAGCCACAAATAATAGTTTCTGAAAACTGGGGCTTAAAGTAGATTGGATGTCCATTTATCTCCAAAAATAGAGGGGTGCCTATCTATGAAGAAATCCACTTCATTATTATACATGGTACACCTTCCAAGAACAAACCCAAGATGGTCGCAGAATGAATGGGACTTCCGAGAATTGCACCAGACACATATTTACTGCAGACTTGTGTAACTTCTCTCAGGCAGATGAGAGTTCCAAGTCGCTGAAGGAGATTCGGCCACCGGGACTATAGAGGGCGCTATAACACTGATTCCGCTGAGCGAGATAAGTGCAGTGGGTGGGAGGGGCTTCTGTGAAGACCACCTCTTTTCTTGGGTAGTTTGTTCAGGACTTTTATTACATCCGTAAATTCCTGCCGTTTCTCTGGGTTGTAGTTCCAGCACATCATTAAAATATCCTGTAAAATAAAAACAATAAAAAACCCAATCAATGTCTAACTGATCAAGGACAACAAAAAACATGATAATGCTGAAAATCAAGCCATTACCCACTTGCGACTGATCATTTGTGTACATTGTACATCAATAAGGTGCATGTTTAAGATCATAAATCCAACTGAGTGATACTTCCTTGTTAAGAGTCAAACAAACCCACACGATGCATTAACCAATCACATCCGCAACTGGTGTGTCATGGCATAGCAGTCAAGGGGCACTGGGGCCGATTTCACAAAGAGTTAAGATTGGTCTTAACTTTGTATCAATCTTAATTGCTAAGCAAAGTGTGATGCCACAATACAAATCACTATGGTAATACTGGCAACCAATCTTAAGATGAATCTTAGTGCTTTATGAAATCGACCCCAGGACTCTTGCTCTGGCAACACCTTTAGCTATAGTCATAGACGTAGCTGTAGCTACTAATAGACCTTATGCATATGACGTCATTTGAGTAGGGCGCCCTCACCTAGAGGTCAAAAGGAAGATGTTCATTGGCCAGTCCTGTGCGCCGCGCGTACAAATCAGCGCGTTTCCATTGTTTCATCATCAGTTTACCTCTAAGATGGCAGCTTGGTGACGTCAATGCATAAGGTCTATTGGGATACAGCATTAGGGTCATTAAGTGAGGCCATTACTCCTTTTTTTTAACATTACTTTTTTAACAAAATTTGTTATTTTACAAACTATTTGAAACCCCAATTTTACCGTCCATATATGACAAGCCAACTATAAACCTTACCTTGACATCTTTAGAGGCCTGTAGACTGCTCAGGGGTTGCTTAATACCCTTCCCTACCCGCCAGATAATGGACTCTGCTGTCTGTTTGTGAAATGGTAAGTCACCAGCCAGTAGCTCATACCATATGGTGCTACAGGGGGTAGAAAGAAAAAATGTGTGTTATGTAAAACATCACAAGGTTTAGGAACACAAAATTACAAAAGGGTTTCCCCCCAAACAGGATTACTACAGTGCTGTAGTTTGGGCTACAGTTTGACCAAACTGAAACTAACCAGACAGGATTGTCAAACTAGGTTTGCAATGACACCATGTAGAAAGAACTTTCTCTTATTTGAGTAGAGGCAATCCTAAAAAGAACTGTAGGTGCAACAACTTGACTTTTTAATGAGCACACTCTTCAGAACCATCACATCTCATAAGATATATATCATTACTTACTGCAAAAATCAGCTACTTGATTGTTTTCACACAATGTTAAGTTTTAAATCTAACTTAATAGGATTTGAGTGCAGAAATTCAAACTAAAGTTAACCTTGTTCAGCAGTCAAACACATTATCTGGTACCTGTACTTGTTACTAACCATTTTATTAAAGTACAGTTTTAAGTTGTCAAAACTGTTGAGTGACATTCCATTGAAGAAAGGCAACAAGAACAACCAAAGCTTCTATTGAGAATCTCCTGTAGCATTGGCTTGTTTGACATTTTGAAACTCTTTGCCCAAGTATGGAGCACTCACCCAAATGCATAGACATCAGACACAGTTGAGAACGGCAACTCTCTATCTGAGCTTCCATTAGCATCAACACGTAGGGATCTGATCAGTTCAGGGCCTAGGTAGCACAACCAACCATCTGGGATGATCATTACATTGGGTCGCCTGATCAAAACGGACAACAATAAAACAAATTTTAAACAATCAACAACTTCATTATTCAGGCTTGATGTTTGGCCCTTGGAAAAAAAGTAGGAAGACTTTATTGAGGGGCCAACAAATTCAGAAAACAGGTTAAAGTAGGAAAAATATTATGCCTGATAAAATGTATGCAAGAGTCGAAGCCTAGTGAACCCTTGGCGTGTCGTGGCTGAGCGGTTAAGAGCACCGAACTCAAGCTCTGGTGTTTCTGTTCAGCAGAGTGTGGGTTCGAGTCCCGGTCGTGACACTTGTGTCCCTGAGCAAGACACTTAACTATAATTGCTTCTCTCCACCCAGGGGTAAAATGGGTACCTGTGAGGGCAGAGATGGTTCTTGTGATTGATTTAGCTTAGTAGCGCATATATTGCAGCACAGGCTGTATACTCCCCAGGGAGCTGAGATGGTTTAAGGAATGAAATAAATGGCCCAGTGAAAAGGGGTAATAATATTCGAAGCGCTTTGAGACGCCCTTGGGTGTGATAAAGCGCGATATAAATCCATATTATTATTATTATTATTATTAACCCCATGGGTGTTATACGTCAGAGGATCTACAGACTCCGACGTCATCAAAAGAACCAGGGGTAATGAGCTTGGGTTTCCCCTTGGTCTAGAGGATGAAGCCTCTTGAACCTATGGGTGTTACCTTGCAGAAAATTTACAAACTCTCTGCACCACCATATGTGAAAAAGTGTAATATTGGCTGCTAATTATTTATCATTTTGGATCCTTCAATTATGCCAGGTTCAAGTATGAGCAGTCTCAGGAACGCTTAGTGGGTAGAAACATTTGTAAAAAAGTTATTTGAACTTCCGTTGTGCACTTACCTGTTTTCTCTGGAGAGTCTCATAATGCTGAAGAGAGCAAAGTCAGTGATGACTACCTTACCCCTCTCAAGAAAGATATTCTTCGACTTAAGATCCTTGTGTATAATGCCCTTAGCATGAAGGTAACCCATGCCCTGTTTGGAAAAAACATACTCATTAAAGGGTGTGTACAACATTGGTAAGATTGAAAATATATTCACAGATTTGCACGTAACTTTCATGGTATAAAGATGGTCATGGTGGAAAACTTTCTTTGAAATAGTTATGTTTGAAATGCTTTAGTTTTTAGGAAATGAGTAAAACAATAGTCTTTATCTCGCGTGATAAAATCTGATATTTGAAAACAGTGAAAACATATTATGGAGTTTTTCAGTGTTTTTTCATGACTCCAATGACTGATTGAGCTTAAACATTCACAGGTTTGTTATTTCATGTATATGTTGGGTCAAATCCAGTGTGGATACAGGTCTTTGACAATTAACAATGTTGTACATGTGCTTTAATAGAACGTCCATATTAAAGTGATTATAAACAACGGAAACAGACTTCATGCACAGAATGCATCGCTGAGGTCAAACAGTCATCTCAGTACGAGCTTCACATAACTCTCAGCAAATTATCAGACTTTATTTGACCTCGGTGAGGTCGCTGTTGTTAAGGGTACCATGGATCAAGAAAATCTCAAATGTGCAAAAACAGGACATGATCGGAGAGAGGAGGGATCTGGTTTAGAATGATCTGAAAGTGGCAACTGACTTTTGTTGGGCATGTGATCAGAAAGGATGGACTGGAAAGACAGACAGGCCATTGATGGGAATAGAGCAAGAGGGCGTCAAAGACTGAGGTTCATTGAGGGGTTGGCATTGGCACTCTTGCACTACAGCAATGGATATCACACATTGGGCTAGAGATCGGATTGGTTTCAGGCATATGGTTGCCAATGTCAGGCCCTCACATTGCACATAAAGAAAAAGAGGGCACTGTGACGTAATATACAAGGGATCTATTATGTATTTAATGAGCGGCAGCATCATTTCTCAATATTTTTTTACAAAGGCACCGTGCTTCATTCAGTGAAGCCAGTAATCCTGGTATGAATTCAAAACTGCTATTTCTCACCTGAGCGACTTGTGTTGCTATGGCAACTGTCCTGTTCATTCCAAAGCGAATGTTTCTTTGATGTATACTTGTGTACAGTGTATCCCCTGTGCATAAACTGCGAGGAAAGTAAGCATAACAATTGTTAGCACTTCAAAAACCAATGCATTTAAAAAATTTAAAGGCGTATTTTCCTATTGTATAAAAAAAACCATCTTTGCAATTTTATTCAGCATTAGAAGTACCAAAGTTTTGTACATAGCATGCATTTGGCTTGTTCCCTTCATTGCATCTGATGAAGTACTTGTTGGCTACGAAAGCCTACTCAAGTACATGGCGTTATTGCAATTTTTACTAGATTGTATATCCACCATGGGATGTTTCAAATCCTAAATATTTCACCTTGTCACGATTGCTAGGTTTGGTGGCTTCAGGTATGTTCCCATGAACAGCACAACGTAGTCATGCCTGGTTTTCTTGAACTGTGACACCTGGTGGAAAACAACACATATTGGATCAGTTGGTTAGAAACCTAAGTTAACTCCAATGGTCTCGAATCTTCCAAAAATCCTAATCAGGAAGTTGTCCGACTTTGTGGGATATGGTACTGCAGGCAGAAATTACTAAGAGAATAGTAGAGTGGTGGGGAGATCTTAAACAGCTGTTTAAAAAACAACAGGGTTGTGACCGTTCGGCTTGGTTTGTTATTGCATGGCCATGACCCTGCAAGGTTTACAACAGCCATTTAAGACTAACTCACTAGTCTATTATTCCCATTCATAAATACCCTAAAAAGCGTCATAATGTAAGAAAATCTCTAAAACTTTCCTGTTTTTTAAATTGTCAATTTCTGTGATCTCTTCTAAACCAATCAGAATGGATAAACTGTCAGGGGTATTATCATTAAAATAAAAAACCCAACCAACCTCCCAACATGTAAGTGTTGAATTACTATGGAGGGGAGGTTTTTTTAAGGATATGGGAGGGTCTCTAGCCAAAAACACTCAAAGACCTTCATTTGTTTGTTGTTTCCTGCAACACATCTTTCTTTTCAAACTGTTGCCATTTGTAAATTATGAAACTGTTCAGTGTTAAACTAATGATACAATTCATTGAATTTACCTCTTTTCATTATCACCCCCATGGCCACAACCAAATTCGAGGTCATATATGTACCATCATTCACTAATGATTAGAAATGACTAATTTCTGTACTGACCTCGGTTTTGAAAGCTTGTAGTTGTTCATCGTCGCTCATGTCTATGTTTAGCATCTTGACTGCAACTTCTCCGTGCCATTTGCCCCTGAATGGAAACACAACACATTAATTAAGTTCGTTCATTCCTTACTTTCTAAAAAATAAAAATATAACAAAATGTTCAGAAGTGTAAAAAATAATGCTCTGTATTGTTCAGAATTGTGATGTACAAAATTAATTACATATATCACTGATGTTACATTCACAACTAAACACAGAGTTTGTCCAACTGAAGCCATGTTAATGACTAGCCATGTTAATGAACTTACTTATACACAGCTCCAAACCGTCCTTTGCCGACTAGATCCTGGATGACAAGCTGGTCTGGGGGGATTTCCCATTCTGATAACACGTTAGACTTTTGCTATAGTGGAAACAAATCGGACAACAAGTTAGTCTCAATTCATATTATTGGACCACAAAGTCCAGAAACTCTTGCTATATTAGGGAGGTTTCGCATACGAACGGATACGGTTAATGCGACGGATACGTCATCATTATGACGTCATACGCTACTCGCTATCCGCTATACGTGCAGACGACACTGATATCCCGCTTGCTACACGTAAGTAAAAAACACGTAGGAAAACTCGAACTTCTAGTAATTCTCCTGTATTTGTTTCCAAATATGTATGAATAGTATCAAAATAAATTAATCACTGAACATGTACGTGTCATTTTGTTGGTTTCTAAAGACTTTGAAATACGAAAAAATGCACTGTTTCTTCGTCATTTTCCTCTAAAGCTATGAACATAAGCTCGTCTATGGAGGATGCCATGTTGAACAGCGCCACCAAGTGCTGTGCTGGAACAGCGAACAGTGCCACCAAAACGCTGGGATTGCAAAACAACAGAAAGGCTGCTAACGGTTACGGATAGCTAAACGTATGCGTATGCGTATCCGTTCGCGTGCGAAACCTCCCTAGTATTAAAGGGAACGCATACGTTTGGTGATTACTCTTAAAAGCAATGGCATTAAAAAACATACTCGGTACGATGTACAGCAGCTTTCGATAGTAAAAAGCATTTTGAGAAACATTTTGTTTCGAAGTGAGGTGGTTATGGAAAAAGATATCAGTTTTTATCCCCCCAAAATTTGAATCTGACAGGCATGATATTTGGTGCTTGGAAAAATAATGTTTGAGCACAAGGGCTGACCTACTTGTTCATATGGTGTATGGTTTAATATATTTTTCAGGCTATTTAATCACAATTTTTCTGATTTTTCCCAAGGGCAACAAAATCAGAAATCAGACTTAAGTAGGAAGAATATCATGCCTGATCTTAGAAACGTTTCTATCAGAACTTTTTCTCAGAATGTGTATTCCAATGATGGATTCTTCTTCCTCGTGGACATAATCACTCCAGATATTTGGTGGTATCTGAAAAAATGCAACCACCATTTGTGAAATTTTCACACGATGGTTTTATTGCATGTGTTTGTATTTGTATAGGATTAATATAATCAAACAGTTCCAAAAACCAAAGGTATACTTTGCCTTTAAGTATGATCCGAGCACAATTTTAAACAGATCAAAGATGCATGAAAATTCAACTTACACTGTTTTTCCGGTGTAAGACTTGGTCTGTCATATCCACGTCATCAATGTATTCCACCTTTTCAGGTAAAGTTCTCTCCGAGTCTGTAAAAGGCTGGAGAAACATACCCAAAGATCATTAGTCACACATGATTAAAAAAATTACAGTCATTTTCGTTTCTCTCAATGGCTTAGGTAACAAAAATTAGCTAATATCTTTTTTGAAACTAACAATGGGAAAAGCAAAGGAGAAAATTCAATAGTTATCAAATATGTTCCACATTTTCTAGGAAACAGTGAGTTTCAACTTTTCAAGCTCCACTCTTTCTGTCTAACTTTTTTTACTTATCACAAAAGATGAAGAAAGAAGGATACAAGACAAGAAATAAGAAAAACATAAAGACAAAATGGCGACTTACATCATGTGAATCATTTGAGTTATGAGAATCGACTGTAATTGTCCTGTCACTGTTGATAGAGGCATGAATTGAATCCCTGCAATGATAAACAGTCAGTGGTTAAAAATTACCGACAACTCAAAAACATCTCAATGGTTATTTTGATGAAATGATCACATTTTTTTCACAGTCATGCTTGCACCTCCACGGTTAACTCATTTCCTTGAAAAAATCACCTTCTAGGAGCGTCTCAAAAGTCACATTCTAGACAAAGAGCATTCTCTTAGGCATACACCCTTAATCCACTAGTGGACCACAGAATGTTTTGCTGGACTGCAACATTGTGCCGAACTACGGGAACATTCCTAAACAGGAGAATTACGCTAGTATTTTAAACACTCTTAAGGGAATGCACAACTGCTGAACTACTCAACAGATCCAGTTAGAACAGTCCTAGCATTCTGAGGTTTGAGACGAAAGTTTGCTTTAGTTTTATAGCCAAATATTGACTTCATTTCAAGCAGTACAAGAAAATGAAGAGGTATTAGTTGCATGTTATCTTTCCCTAAGATGTATACTCTTTTCAATTCTTCAAATACTTTTCCACAAAAATACACAACAAAAGAAAAACCATCACAAGGTTGACCTAATCTCACCTGTATGTATCAAAGTGTGGGTTCAGAAGGCCATTTGGTGCTACATCTGTACAAATCAAAATAAATCATTAATAAGTATATGTTTCTAAATGTGGTACTTTCACGTTGAACTTCTTGCTTCTTTTTACCTGGTTGCAAAGCAGATAACTTAAACGAAAGGTGATCCTTGAAAATGTAATGTTTTTTAAATTTATCTATTAATTTTGGGTTGAAAAATGAAACTGTGACCTCTGGTTTAACATGCCGGTGCTCTACCAACTGAGCTATCTAGCCCCAATGTTGGCGGTCTCTCTATTTTGTTAATATCTTTGTTCAGTGTGCCAGTCAGAAGCAATACAACCTGTAACTGCTGTAAAGCCAGGAATCACACCCAAAGTTTATGTTTATTTATCGTCACTTTTGAACAAAGTCTGTGGGAAAAAACCCTGAAAGAACCTAATCACTACATGCAATGTTCACTGAATTCTTTCCTTGACAGCATTTAAGGTTTAAGTAAAAATTAAATTTGTTATGTTGTTGAATATTTTTGATTCTCAAACCTAGCTAGGACACAACTTACCTGGGAATTGAAACTGGGGCTTGCACTCCATGTGCGGTGATGGAGAAGGGTGTGCCGGAGTGGGCGGAGTTGTACTTGAGGAGGAGGCAGTGAAGGGCACCGGGCTAGATGATGTAGATGAGTTTGTTGAGGATGGGTTTGAGCTGGATTCCCCGAGTGAGAAAGCTGGCATTGATGGGGGGTAACGGTGGTCCTGACCAGGCAAGGTCAAACTTGCTTCAGAATGTGCTATCAATAAGAAAACACAGCAAAACATATTCATTATTGGTGAAAAGGTAGGGCTGATGCTTCGTTTTTAAAAGGGCATGGGCACCAAGGCATCTTCTCCTTGGTGAAGGGCACCTCTATGAGGAAATTGTAAAGTTTTATCAGAACATTTCAAGGGGCACAAAGGCAATGAACAGGGGCAGCGAAGACATATGCCTCCATTGCTTCGGTGAAGTATCAGGCCTGGAAAGGTTTCATTTAACAACCAAAAATTTTGATGGGAGCCGCATTGATTTAAGTCGTTACTAAGTAATTTGTTCGTACACACCTGTCCTCCTGCTCAGTAGAGGCGACTGGGTTCCACTTCCTGCACAGGAAAAACACAGATGAAATGACGATCAGTTGGGTTGGGTCATGCGGGTCAAACAACTACTCATTTCAACAGAAACCAAAGTATGTCATTTTTTTCTCTCATTAGTGTTGCAAAAGTTTAATACAACCTCAGTTCAAGCTTTGATGTTCAACACCTTGTATTCTTAGTATTACCATCCCACCCAACTCCGATGAGCGTATTTTCTGTAAGTTATTAAGGGGACTGTGACCTTTCAATATTGACAAAGAATCAACAGCTGATTGGCATATGTAGACCGCTCACCGACATAGGGCTGGTTAGCTCAGTTGCTAGAGCACTCGTACTGCTTTTGAGAGGTCTTGGGTTAAGGTCCGGCATCAGCCCGTTTTATCTTTAAGCCCGAGCGGTCAAGCGCACTGGACTCAAGTTCTGGTGTTTTCGATCAGCAGAGTGTGGGTTTGAGTCCTGGTCTTGACACTTAACGTAACCTTAACCATTATTGCTTTGTCCTTTGGATGGGACATAAAGCTGCAGGTCCCATGTGCTGTGTAACGCACGTAAAAGAACCTAGTACAACTTATTGCTAAGAGACAGGGGTACACGCCAGTATTTTCTGGTAAGGTTGGCTGCAGATTGTGCCACAACACCTTGTAAACCGTTACATGGTGCTGTGTACATAAATGGGTCTTACATTCGAACATAGCTCCACATACCTTGTAGAAAAAATAAAGAACACAATGAGATGCCCTCAGGTGTGATGAAGTGCCATAAGAACTGCGCATTGTAATTATTGTTATTACTCATTTATAGAATGATTTGCATAATGTACTATTCCTCTTTACCTCCATATTTGTTCTCATACGTGTCCTTAAATATCTTCTCATAGCCTGCAGGTAATCCACAGGAGTGCACCTTCACAGCATTGGGTTGGCATTTATTGTGGCATACGTATCTAAAAACAAATTCAGAGCAACGTCTACTTTAAAAGAAATTCATAACACAGCAACCCTATAAATACTTCATGATGCAAATAAAGACAATGTGTGTTATCTCTAACGCATCATAAAACAGCAGCATGGTTTTTGAAACTGTGTATCATACATGTATGTTTTTCATCTTCTTACAACTGTTCTAAGATCATTTATTAAGTTGACAGAACATTGCATTAAAATCTCAGTAGAAAAACAATCTACATTTATATCTAAACCAGTTGCTAGAGCGCCGGCACATTAACCTGGAGGCTGCAGGTTCAAGTCATGCTCAAGTCAATTTCTCCAAAAAGGTTAAAAATTTACCCAGTCAGTTACCCTTGATATTTGAAATAAAAAGTCGCATCCACCTAAGGTTATCCATCTGCTGCCGCTTCCTAGGTTGTATTGTAAACTTGGGTGTGATCCCTGGCTACATGGCAGTTACAGGTTGAATGGCTTTTGACTGGCCCCCCCGAACAAAGATATTGACAAAAAAGGGAGACCGCGAACATTAGCTCAGTTGGTAGAGCGCTAGCAAGTTAATCCGGAGGTCGCAGGTGAAAGTCCCTGAAATCCTTCGGTTACCTTTTCTTCTTCCAAAATACTGAGTAAAAAGTCTCTACCCACCTGCAGTCTTTACATTTGTAGCCATTCAGATTCAGCATAATCTTGTGGCAGTAATCACAGTTTTGAGGAGGGAAGAATTTCTTTTTGCTAAACCTAAAAAGAAAAATAACATTTATGGTCAATATCTTTAAAAACCCTATATATAATGATTTGCACATATGCAACAAGTATTTTGCATTTACAAATGATTTGAAATCAATGTTATGTCCAATCACAGTTGATACCTGCGAATCCATAAACTAACGTCCTGAAAACAACTTACCGGTGCTTTATGGAATGTACCATGTTGCTACGGGGGGTTCTAGGTGAGCGTGGGGGGACAGCGAGAGTATCTGTAGGAAAACAAACATTATTTCAGTTACATATAAGGTACAGAGTACTAGATTGTTTATGTTTTGTAACAAAGTGATCATTTGTAACAAAGTGATCAGTTTAAAAAAAGTAAGATTTGCACATTTCATGATGTAAGTTCATATTTGATAATGTCTTCCAAGACTTCCAGTCTACATCAAATTTAATTTCCTAACCTGTATCGTATTACCAGCTAAAAATACAATGCAACAACGGCCTCTTTAAAGTTTTATGTTAAGTTTTTTTTAACAAGCTGGTAAGATTTATATTAATTTTTTAACCAGTGAGGGTCATTTGGCATCATTTGTAAATTACCATTATACTAAAAGTATTATCCTTTTAATACAAGGCGGGTCAGAACAGGACAAACTCGTGCAGATTAATTCATTCGCATACATTTTCACACAGCAATACAAAACAAGTGATGTTTACAAACTGCACGAGGCATGCAAATACTACATGTACACTGACTTCACATGCCAATACTGTCTCCTGGAAATAAGCTAGACATTTATTGGGCTCCCTGTATCCTCAATAATGAAGACACCTCCTGATTCTCATTTATTTAGGTTCCAGACTATTTTAACCCTCAGCCTCTCTTTGGCTGAATGATGCTGTTTCCGAATAAGCCATTTGCGAGTTAGATTTGAGTGTGATACAATGACTTGCTTAGTCACTAGGTACTGCTTAAATTTGAATTCCGCAGACTATAGAGACAGTTGTGATGTCAAATGGTTCGGGGCAAGCTTTTGTGTGGCGAAGTCCAGATGAGCAAACCCTGGTACCATCACCATTGTGCCATACACATGCATTTGAAATTGTGTATGGGTGCTCGCCGTCTCTTATGTAACTACGCAAAAGCTTGCCCCGAATCATGTGACATAGAAACTGTCTCATTAGTCTGAGGAATTCAAATTTAAGCAGTTACTTATGACTAAGCAAGTCATTGTACCAGACATCATTTAAATCTAACTCACAAATGGCTTATTCAGAAACAGCCCGAGTTTGTATTTAAAAAAACCCATGATGACAGATTCGTATGAGGACGACATAAGACGGTTTGACTTTACAACAGTTTTAGAAGAAATTGGCCAGGTGGACCCCTTTTAACGACCAGTCAAAAAAAGGGAATGGATAGAAACCGAACAAGTCTTCTCGAGAATTTCTTTTCTGTTAACTGAAAGTGCTTGGACATAGTTGAGTCTCGGTCTAAAATGGTCTATCAGGAATATTCAAGGCTTCTACTCCTTGCTTTAATAGGTCTCTGATTTGTCTACATGATGAAGTATCTCTAAACCTTGACAAAGCACCCTGGGATAAAGGCAATCTACTAAACAGAATACCATTTCTTAAGACCAGGAAAATGGAGGCTATAGCCTCAGTTGTCTCCATGTAACTTAAAGCTTATACTTGATGTATTTGTTGATACTAAAAAGGATATTTTTATAAGAAGAATGTGAACTCATTAAGAGAGAAAAGCTATTCCTGTCGTTGGTACCTTGTTTTAAATTAGTCTCGGATTTGCTATATGCAGTCAGGATGGCTCCATTTGGTGTGGAGTGCTGTTGTTTATGAATGGTTCTCACCAAAGATGGTGGAGATTCTACAGGGAGAGATGTGTAATCGGTAAATGTATTCAGGTTTTCAAACTAAAGTAGAGTTGGCTGTTAATAAAGCGTTTTTAAAAAAAAGTTATCGGAGCACAAATTTATTTACCTAAATGGTCAAGCAAACTACTACTGATGATCTAAATGAAGTAAAAAGTTACGCTAATGACATGCAACTTTCAGCAGAAAAAAGTAATACAATTTTGCTAAATGTAGCTAAATAGTAAAGCTAAGAAAAAAAAGTAATCATAAAGAATGTGTAATGTAAACATAAAGGATTTTGCCAAGTGATAAAAAAATTGAAGTTACCAACAAAGTGTGAAAGAGTTTGTCACAAGGTGGTCAAATATCCAATATTTGGGTACCAGTTTGTTGTAAAGTGCTCAAATATCCAATATTTGGGTACCAGTTTGTTAGGTGCTCAATTATCCAATATTTGGGTACCAGTTTGTTGTAAGGTGCTCAATTATCAAATATTTGGGTACCAGTTTGTTAGGTGCTCAATTATCCAATATTTGGGTACCAGTTTGTTAGGTGCTCAATTATCCAATATTTGGGTACCAGTTTGTTAGAAGGTGCTCAAACATCAAATATTTAGGTACCAGTTTGTTATAAGGTGCTCGAATATCAAATATTTGGGTACCAGTTTGTTAAACAGTGGGATAATTTATTTTTATTTTCATGCAGAAAATATGTTCAGGAAAAGTGAAAAAAATAGTCAAAAATAAATCTCTTACTGAATTACTTTTTTTACACATTTGTTCTAGTGAAAAATATTCATCTATTGACAGTCAAAAAGTTCAACTGAAAATAAGAGCCTTGAAAACATCGGCATCCCCACATCAGGAACTGCTTGTTTTTATTTATATCATTTTGTGTATAAAGGGTAAGGTTTTTGTTGAAAAAAAGAAAAGAAAAGAAAGTAAAAAAAAGAGAGAGGAAATTCTTTGAAAGACAAACATAACATAAGTTGAATGTCAGTGTCTACTTAAAGTAATGAAATTCGACAGCGTTCCCTGTGATATTTAAAAGATACACAAATATGACGAAAGTGCCTTTTGTGGTTTATTCACCTGGAAATAGCAGAAACCGGACTAAATGAAGCCGTTCATCAAAGCTTCTGTTGACATTAACGCCATAATGTTTGGACATTCCCCAGAATGTGAAAGTGTGGGACAATCTGGACCCAAATTTTGAAAGTTCGGCCTAAGCATGCTGAATTGAAATGAGGTCATCGGAATATGTTCTACTTGGTCATTTGTGCTTATCTTTGGTCTTAAAAGCCCTACTGAGCAATCTGGGGGCATTCTGAACGGTTTTATCTTAATGAGTTTGAAAATTTGACCTAAAGTAAAAAACAAATAATAATAAACAAATTAAATAAAACAAATCAATAAAGAGAACCCTGTGATGCAGCAATGTCCTTTTTTGAGGCTTACATGTATGTATGTCGAAATATTTCTTTGGAATAGATTGTTGGGATCAATTTAAGGAAATTGATTTGACTTGAGACTGGCAACACTCTTTCCGTATTGATTTGTGTAAAGCACCTTAGAGCTTCTTTTTTTTCATGAATTTTAGCCCCACACTACTGTATTGTTAATACTGTATTATTATTATGTAAGCTGTGCATCTAGGCTGTTAGATCACCACTACAGGGTCAGACTAATTCAGTTTAAAGGAGTAATGGTTTTACAATTATAAAAGAAGTGATTTGGTATCATGTACAGGGTTCTGCCCAGGATTTGTTTAGTGCCGGAAATTTGTTTTTCTCCTAGTACAGTCAAGTCAATTTCTTTTCGATTGTGCACGGAGTGGTTACACACGTGCGCCCTACAGCTGTGCCTTGAATGTAGGCCCTCAGTGCGCGCACGCCTTTACCGCCATGGGAAAACAATTTACAGCATCTATAGCATGGTGCTTACTCTGCAGTTCATTTCCGTTGTATTAAACGCTGTAGAATAGGGTTCGCAACATGATGAAACTGGTATCATGTTATTCCAAGCGTAAAGCTAAAATCAGCGTGACTGGAAACCATTGCAAAATCAATGCGGGTTTCGTGCGTTGGATATAATTATTGTACATCGTACAGGCGGGAGGAATGCTCGATCCTGGATCATTAAAATAGACTCAAACCAAAGAAGTAGGCTACTCGAAACTTTGGATAAAACTGTTTGCTGGTAAATAATTTGTTTTACACGTTGTTCGAAATATTTTGAAGGAAATGGGCAAAAAAAAGGGAAAATGTGTGGTGGTCGGAAAAAGAAAAAATTCTGCGAGTGCCGGTCGGGGAATCATGAGTGCCGGTCGGGTTTTCCGGCACCGACCACCGTGGGCAGAACCCTGCATGTAAAACATTGACAACAATGCACATCTTGCGGATGTCACATAAGGGTAGGGTTGACTCTTTGGTTTGAACCATATCTGAGAACGTGTTCCAATTGGCGGCTACAGCTACGGCTACAACTGGATCACCGCACCATCTTGCACTGAACTATAGGACGTCCATAGCAACATCCTTAGCAACAGCCGTAGCCGTAGCTTACAATTTGGATACAGCCTTTGGCTCTCAACACCGTTACAGACAAACCAACCCTGCAACCGATGTTCCTTTACAATGCCTCAAACTATGAAACGCCCTGCAATTAATGCACTACTTTGACTTTGACCAACTGACAGGTGATTTCCCTTAAACTATGAGTACATCGACATAATTGTGATCATGTGATTAATGTTAGTCATGAGGCAATTCATGTGCACAAAGTCATTGTGAGTCATGAGACTTGCACAAGTCACTCCATTAGTAATGATACACAGGTGATGTAAACAAGTGCAACAACGTCAAACAGTTTCACAAAGCTGCTTATGGGCAGATATACCATGTACTGGATTTGCTTACCAGCCAAAATGAAATTTGACGTTCAATACTAAGAGGACTGGTTCCCTGCTAATTTTTGCTTAGAAAATAAATATGCTTAGCATTCTTGTCTACTTTGCAGGGCCAATTTCATGAAGCCATTAAGCACAAAAAAAAATTTGCCAAGCATAAATTGGTTACCTGCCACATTACCATATCATGCACATTGAATGTGACTGTGCGATGAGTCTTGGGAACAGTTTGTGCTCATAAAGTGGGGTTCAATTTCATTGTTCTTCTTACCATGCAAAGAATTGGTGCTTACGTAAGCAGGGGATTTTGCGCTTCAGACAAGTGCATTTCACAGGTTAGCGATGATTTTTTGCCTGTGCGCGTGCGTACTCCATGTTACTAGGCATAGGTGCTAACACAGCTGCCGCAGAAATTTGGCGCTTGCATAGTACAGTAAGTGGGCAATGGGGATCGCAAGCGCAGAATTCGGCGGGAATATTTAACTAGCATTTGGCCAGTGGACCACTGTTGAGGGAGAACGCTGTAAACCATCATCGTGCTTCAGCCCATATTGTTGGGTTCCCTGTATACCTGTATACCCATTGCACTGATAATGAATGCAGCAACCAGCCTGTGTTACAAATTCAGCATCTTTTTGAACACATAAACACTTTATGAAAGAAAACAAACAACACAAATGAAGGTTGATCATCAACATCTAAAGATGCAAAATGAAACTAATCACAAAATGGAGACGGTGTTCCATTTTGACCTACTTTAGACTAGTTTAAACCAACAAACATCAAACGTAAAATTGCAAATAACATCACTTAATCTCAATGCAACAGAGCAGGAAGAAGAAAAAAAGCCAATCATAAAAATAATTAGCCAAGATAGAAAGAGTTGAACTCACTGGCTTTTCCCGACTCAAAAGAGCACACAGAGTTGTATCGGCCTGGCGAACCCTTTAGTGGAGATGTCCGACTGCTGTCCATTGTGTCCTCGGAGAAACGGCGGGAATAATTTAGGTTTGCCTCACAGCTTCCTCCCGAGCTCTGCTTCTTGAGAGCCGCGGGTATCTTACTGCCTCTCATTCTGTAGTAACCAAAACAATAAAGGTCATAGTGATTTAAATGGCTGTCGTAAAGGTTGGAATTAACGTCCGGTCAGGAACATTTGCTAAACATAGCGACAACAAAAAACAGGCCAGCTTGGGGGAATGAGACCGCATCAATACTATAAATATAATTTGTGGAAATTGATGGCTAGAGGATTTTACCTGTCAGTTTCCATTTAGCGGGCTCAGTGGTCCTGCCATTTAGATGTCAATTTAATAAGATCATTAAATTGAAATCCCTCTTGACAAAGTCCAGTAGGATCACGTCCTCACAGCTATTTTTGCGTATTTTGACAAACGTGTCCATAAACAACGGAAGGATCCGCTTGACTATGGCAGTTGTCCAGTAAACAGTTAATTCGTCACGTACACATATTTGTATGCTTACAATGTATTATACTACTTCACATAAATGGCTCGCAAACTGACCATTGCAGAAACCTATCAAGCTTTTATAGATATAGTTATAAAGGAATAAAAAAAAACATAAAAAAGCCCAAATAATAAATAAATAAATAAATACACAAAAACAAAACAAAACCCCCCCCCCAAAACAACAACACTTACATAACTTAATAAAAAATAAGCAAATAAATGTATCTGAAAAAGACATGTACTTAGGGAAATGAGTTCCTCTGAAAGCAACATTTAAATCTAAATGAATAAAACAAAATACAAAGGAAGTTAAATGAGTAGCTTTTCCTCAATTGTGAATAATTTCCACAATCATTTCAACGATCATTCGTCACACAACTTACAATCGGTAAATCTATCAGTCGGTTTGTCTATTCCTGTAAATCTTTAAGATAAGACTTCTAATAAGGTCACAGGTCAAATTCCCCCTCTGAAGCTTCAAATTTTCAATGTATTCCTTGTCCCTGAGGCAGTGTGTAGTCAGTGTTAAGTGAGTACTGAGCCTTATCACCACGGGAAAACAAATGAATCTGTGCCACAGCCATCCTATAAATATATGTTCAGCGGTGCCCGATAAGGGACCTTTCCCTTCAAAGTCTTTCGGGGAAAACTCTTCTGACTGTAAGGTTGAGACGTCAGTAGAAAGTCATGGGTTTGGATCTCTCTAGGGGGGCACTCGGCAGCTGTAAGGTTGATACGTCAGTATGTAAAAGGCCATGGGTTCGAATCTCCCTAGGGTCGTTTCTGTAATTGTTGCCTTTAAGCAATTTGTGACGATTGTAAAGACAGTGTATATATATACCTTTGGCTATTACATGAAACTCACTGTGGATTACTGACGCTTACACACAATGTACTTCTTGTACTAGAATCAATATGCTTACGTTAAAAAGTCGTTGCGTTTGGGATTTTTAAAATGGTATTTAAATACATGTACAAGTATAACTTGCAATTTAAAATTGCAAATAGTAATAATGAGCCCTCAGCAATGGCTAGATTACCTACCCTCCAACAATCTTGTCACTAATCATAATGCTATGATTTATTTATTTCTGGTTTGATTTTATTTTCGCAAATATTTGGTACGTAGGCATGAAATGAGGTGCATGCTGGTCTACTTAGCAACACATTTAGTCGCTAACTAGACCAGCATGCATTTCATTACATAGGTGACGCATGCGCACTGAGCATGCAAATTTTTCTATGGTAAAGCCAAAGGTAAAGCAGAAATTTGAGTACAGCTACAAAATGGCAAGAGTATACAAATCACTCATATCAGATATGATAAGCACACACCAAGCATTGTCCGAGTTATATGGCCTTGATTGATTGACATACATGTACTGTACCTTGACAAAGATCCACCAATTTCAATATCAATCTTATTCGGCAACGACGCTTCAGTTGATTTACACCTCTTAAGTTGCGTATCGGGCGGGGCCAAGTTGACCGTTAGCATTCTCTTATTGGGCGGAGGGGTTCCTTTTGTTTTGTTCTTCCCCCATTGTTTTGGCGTTTGGGGCGGGGTGATGGTATACAAGTTCCTCTGGTAGGTCTCTATGTTGTACGGGGGCGTAATGGGGACACGGATGCAGAGAGGCTCCGATGATGCCGAGCCGATCGAGGAGGTGGAGGTTCGTTTTTGTTGGGGGCTGACACTTTCGGGACTGTTGGAGGTATAAGAGCTGGAGTCAGGTTCCCTATCCGAGAAATCCTTGAGATTGCTGCTACCGCCTCCTTGAAGTTGAGCTGATTGAGGGAGGACCAAGGGCAAGGCTGAGGAGTGAAAGAAATTTAGAATTCGTTAATGATCTCCATTGTTTAGTAACAGCAGGTCAAACACCCCAAAAAGCACAATGATAAAACGCTCCACCTTAATAGTTGTATCTATTAGGGGAACAGTATTTAACTACTACGTACATGTCTTCCTACATGGTAATGATGTTTGATTGGGGCTTGATGAAAGGTCTCATTATCAGCTTAATTGAATCTCTAACCTCCCAAAGACTCTCACACAATGTTGTTTACCTTTGTAAGATTTCTTATGTAGGTTCTTGCTGGAGGTAAGAAGCCTCCTTGTTAACTTCTCATCACAGTCGCAGTAGACGGCTAACGACTTGATGTCTGGTTCTGTCATGTCCAACAGGGCCGACAGGTCCTGTAACTTGTCCAACATTTTCTGTGGGAAGAAAAAGTCGTTGGTATTATTTGTTGTGATTCTAACATGTTGCAGAGCATTTGCTAACATGACCATGCTCAGCATACAAAGATCAGGGCTCAATTTCATAAAGCCTGTAAGCACAAAAACTTGCTAGGCACAGACAAATCTTGCTCAGCAGAAGCAGGTTACCAGCCATCATTCCATGAAGCTTTCACTGTTGCGACTGGTACCCCACCAAACATATTTGGTAAGCAGTATTTTCTGCTAAACAGTGAAATTGGGTCCTATTAGTTCATTATAAGTTAACAGGGCCCAATTTCATAGAGCTGCTTAAGCAGCAAATAGTGCTTAACAATTTTATGCTCAGCAAAATTGAGCAGGATACCAGTCACAGATGATGGACTGGTATTTTGGCTGGTAACCTTGTTCTGGTAAGCATAATTTTTAAGGTGCTTAGCTACATTTTGCGCGTAAGCAGCTCTATGAAATTGAGCCCTGATCTTGCTGACCTCATCCAAATTGAATCTTGCTATCTCTATCAGAATGTCAGTGACAATACTGGGAGGGGGAAGTCATAAGATAAATATTTACACCTTGAATCTGGGAGATCATATCAATTTGTCAGCACTGAGATCAATCTATAAGTACCTGGGACCACATTTATTGACACAATTCACCCGCTGTCATCACAATAATTCTGGTTGCCCCACTTCAATGTGGCCGTGTTTTATACAGTGCAGTGCTCCTTTTAGGCAATGCCGCATTTCCACACTCACCGAAATCTTTACATGCAAACTTCTAAAATAGCGAGGGCGGCAGACAGGATCTGCGTGTGATGTTGGAGCAAGGAGTCAATAGAGCCATTTAGCTCGTATCTACTTAGCAATTGACCAAGTATTGATTAGGAATTGTTCTGTCAATTTTAGCTTTACAAATAAAATTGTTTATATGAAGTATTTCCGGTTTATACTACAGCCTGGTTAAAGTTACAAAGTTTGTAATAATACTATTGTTTTTCTGATAGCCATTTTCTTCACAGAAATACAATTTTAAAAGGAAAGATTATCATGCCTGTTGAGCAATCTGAAGGGCTATTTCACATCATTCCAAATCATGTTCAAAATCAACCAAAAACAGACAACAAAATACTCAAAAACAGCAAACAAAACCGACCCCAAACCAAACCAGAAAAAGAAAGACAAGGTTGTCTGCAAGTGATATTATCCTAGGCGTGTTGTAATTTCCTGGCGGAGAGTGCTACCTACAATGTCCGTGTGTTCCACTTGTCAATAGAACACACAGTCAACTTAATTAATTGGGGCATTTCTCGACTATTGCTTAGCAGCTCTTCAAGTGTTATTTCCTGTTCTTTTCAGTTTGACCCTAGATTAACGTCTGCATTTCATTTCAAATAATTGGATATGGGATGGGGAAAAAACTTCTGCTGAAGTTTTGAATTACTTAAATTGTACATGTTGAGTGCATGAAGTGAAAATTGGCCTCAATACATGTCGATGATTGAAGTAGGAATTGTGCTAGCTCCTGGAATTTGTATAAATTATAGGTATTTTTTCTTGTGATCTTTGTCACTGTGTTTTTCCTATGATAGTGATGATTTATAACCATCAAGTCAGATCGATTTTTTTATATTTCAAGTTAACATTTTCAAAAGACGCACAATTCCAAGACTTTTTCTTAATTATGGTTATAAATCCATGTGAAATAGACAACATATTTTTCATCTGGTCATTGCTGCTTGTGATTTTGAATATGAAATCAAATCAACTGAGGCAACCTTTTAAAAAATATATGTAACGGTTTTTGTTTTTTAATAAAGAAATCAAGAAATCAATCAATAAGTCAACCAACCAATCAATTGATCAACAAATCAATCAAGAAATCAATCAACCAATCATTCAATCAACCAACCAACCAATCACTCATTCAATCAATCAGTCAATCAAGAATCCAACCAACCAGTCAATCAACCAACAAGTCAATCAATCAATAAGTCAGTCAATCAATCAACCAATAAGTCAATCAATCAATCAGAAAAAAGATATTTAGCGCTGATATCAGCACAAAAATTTGTTTAAAGCACGGTCATAAACTACACAGAAATTAAATGCCTTATCAGAGAACAAATGGGTTTTGAGTCTTTTCTTAAATTTCAGACTCATAGATTGAAGACACCCCTGATGTATTTCCACCCAATCATCTTAAAGCAATCACATAAAAGACAATGCGAGTCTTATACATGTATTTCAGACTTTTACAGAATAAAACGCAATCCTTTGACAGTTGACACCTACATTATGCATGTCAATTTGCATTCAATTGCAAACATGACCACACTTCATTTGCTTATGACCATGATCATATTACATGTATTAGATTTTATTCTTAAAAAAGAAAGAACAATATTAAGGCTGATTTAAAACCCATTGAGTGCATAGATGTAAAGTCATACAAATAAAATGATCATTTCCTAAACACACTAAACCTTCATGTATGTCAAAACGAGTGAATTCTCACACTACAATTAACTTTTGCAATATATTTCTAGAATTCCAGTGGTTATAATGAATTCTCCGCATTTGAGAACCAACATTTTTCCTTCCTGTATTGCATGATAACTAAAGAAATTTCTAAAATCTACACTGTAGCTGAGCTGGATATGTAATCAAAAATAAATATTTTTCAGTGAAAACTCTCTGCTAGACTGCAAAGCCTACATGTATTAATAGGTGTGTTTAGATACACACAACTATTACTAATGTGTGTAAAAAAAAACATGCACACTAGGCGTGTAGGAGACCTTAACAGGATTTAATCAGGGAGACCGGCATTACAGAAAGGTCAGGACATTAGAAAGAGGGCCCAGGCTGGCCGCGGCCGTCCACTTGCAAGAAAACATGAAACCACAAACGTGCGTCTCTGTACGTCATCAGGTGCTGGGAATGGGATAGACTGGCTACAAGTCCCTCTACATACAGGGTTCTCCCCCTCATGAATTTCTCCTCTGTGAAAACAATTAATTTATGTATTTGTAATTAGGATACAATTTCTCGGGGTATATTTACGTGTGACATAACTTTCGTCTGAAATATCATTTTGAATATACATGGTTTGTGATCTGCAATGCTCAGTCAGTTGAGACAGAATGGTAGGGGACATTGGGAAGTCTAGCATTATAGCCAGGGTTCTCATTGCACTACAGATGACATGTTGTTATCCCCTGATATTTTTAGTATTGGATGAATAGGAAAAAGTCATTTTCTGCACAAGACGGTACTAAATTTGAAGTTGCATAACTTAAAAAGGCTTTTTACATGTGTGCACGTAGGCCCTGCTCTGTTGTGACGTAGACTCATATTCTCAGAGTTGAAAGTAAAAAAGAAAAAACGGCATAATTATTTCCAGGTGAATTGTTTACAAATCTACAACGTCAGACAATCTGACCAAAAAACAGCACTCTATTTTATCAAAATATTGACATTTAAAAAGGGAAATAAAGAAACGTCTAGCAACTCTATTTTGAGCTGTTTTAATACTAGAATTGGCTCTTGTAAATACATGTATGTCATTAAAGTCCTCAATGAAATTTCACATTAATATTGCGTTCACTCTGCTCACATGAAGTAAATCATTGGTAATTTTCTGTCATTACACTCTGTTAGAATCTTAAAAGAAGTACAGACTGATTGCATTGATTTGAATTATGCAGAGTCAGTTTGCACTGCCTGTTATTCCATGACTTTGGACTCATTTTGATAAATGCTCTTCCTCGTTAAAGATCCTGACGGTTCTTTGCAGGAAGCCATCTTAGATATCAATCACCACTTCCCATCCATCACTTTCCTTCTTGAAACTAAACGCAGAAAGCTTCATGATGGCATTCATACAAGTCAAAGTCAGCAAATGAAAAAAAAAAAAAAAATCGCAGAATTTCTCGTTAACAATTCAAATGGTGAGGGTAGACAGGTGGGGGTTTGGGGTGTCAAATTGGGGCAGGGGCAGGGGTGTAGGGAGAGAGTGAAGTTGTCAATAACTGGTCAGGTTTACACTTGCAGGTTACCCCTGACTCTGTTACATGAATATGATGGCACGTGAGGATATTTTTTACACACATTAGGCTTTGCGCTTAAGCTTTTGAAAAAGTAACCCACTGGGTTAGCAAAACCTGTTTTTTACTTGCCCAATAGGAACTTTTATAATCCCAGATTTTAAACATAATAATGGCATAACCATTAGGTACAGATCGTTACTGATTTATTGGTCAGATAAAGTTACCACACACACTCAATAGGAAAAAACTTTACTCGTAGTATTTACGTCTGAAAAACAAAACAAAAGAAACCCCTAATTAAAAAAAACGATATGTTGCATACTTTTCAGTAGCCCAGAGGGCAAGTTAAGAAGTAGTATTTACTAGCACACAGCAGTTGTTACTAGACAATGTATGCCAAGTCATGTGTGTGCATAACATGCTGATTTTAGAAATCAGGATCAGTGTTTCAACTACTGATTACTAACAAGAACAAAAAACCTTCTGATTTGGCTATGCCCCAGGAAAACCTCCAACATATGTGATGGAATAATCTTGTATTATTGACAGTTTTCAAGTGTATTCCCCCATGTATTGTGTGAGCTTCTTGTGGACGTACATGGTAATAGAAGATACTGCATAAATCTAAACCCGATGATATGATTCAGTTTTACTGGTCTTTATAACGTCATCATGGCAAAGTGACTCAACAAAACTCTGCATACCTAGTTCACTTGGAGTGACTAGTGTATCAATCGCCCAGGTGATAGTGTGTAGTGAGGTTCAATGCAACGAAATATCGCCCAGTCATTCATACATGAGAAGGCCCTCACTACTACCAATGCTCATCTTATCCGTTTTTTATAAGTATCCTTGACTTCACTTTATCAGGAAAGAATACAAATTTAAAAACGAAGTTGTCGTTGATCAATTTTCTTTGTTCAACTTCATTTAATGAAAATTTACCCAGTCAGTCTTCCCTTGTGGTTTGTTACTTGATATCTGAAATCAAAAAGTTGCATCCCCTTTAGGTGATCCTTCTGCTGCCGCTTCCCAGGTTGTATCGTAAACTTGGGTTAGATCTCTGATCATACAGATGATATGGCTTCAGACTGGCACCCCAGAACAAAGATACCGACAAAATAGGGAGATTGCCAACATTACGGCTAGATAGCTCAGTTGGTAGAGCACCGGCATGTAAATCTGGAGGTCGCAGGTTCAAATCCCATTCTAGTCAATTTAGTGTTTTGTTTATCCCAAAGTTAAGCCAGTCAGCCAGTGGTTTATAACTTGATATTTGAAAGAGGTTTATTAGTGACTTGTAAATTTCTATTCAACAAGAACTCACAATCTGAATGGGGAATACTGAACTCGAATATCATGAGAATCGACACGCTGTGTGACACTTTAGTTTAATCATTTCAGAGCTTTTCTTCCATCTTGTTATACTTTTTAAGTCCTTAATCCAGCATACACTAATTATTTTCTCATCTAAACCTTTGCACTTTACATGTAGTTAAGTCAAGAGATAATTAAAATGTACAGAAACCAGCCATATGAAAATGGAGTCAGTTTCACTTTCATACAATTTACCGATGAAATGAGAACTGGGGAAGATTGCTCTCTGTGAAAGGTACAGGGTTTGGCATTAAGGGATGGGCAATGGGATTGCTTCAGACAACAGAGGGGTGTGATGGTAGCACCAGAATTGGTTGTAAACAACCTGGGCCCAATTTCATGGCTCTGCTTACCGTAAGAAACGAATCGGCGCTTACTGAAGCAGTTAGTTCCGCGCTTACGTCAAGCGTATTTCAAAGGTTAGTAGGGAATATTTGCTTGTGCGCTTGCGTAGTCCACATTACTAGGCATTCTACGCTTACACAGCTAGCGCAGAAATTTTGCTTGCTCAGGAAGCGGAGGATGGCGATCGCATGCACAGAATTCGGCGGTAAGCAGAGCCATGAAATTGGGCCCTGTACACAATGCATGCTGATTCAGGAACCAGTTCCATAGCTGGGTCCAATTTCATGGCTCTGCTCTGTGTTAAGCAGAGCCATGAAAATAGATCCTGCTTAGTATACAAAGTTGCTAAGCAGAGAAACATTGCTTGGTTACCAGCCAAAGTGTCATGTAATGTGCATTGCTTGGTTACCAGCCAAAGTGTCATTTAATGTGCATTGCTTGGTTACCAGCTAAAGTGTCATGTAATGTACATTGCTTGGTTACCAGCCAAAGTCTCATTTAATGTGCATTGCTTGGTTACCAGCTAAAGTAACAATTTTAAGCAGCCTGTTCTGCTTATCAACCCTTATAAAATGAGACCCTGGTTTTGATCGATGCAAGTTAATAATCTGCCACAAGATTGGTTTCTGACAAATCAGAATCTTTTAGACTTCAAATATATTGTTTGTTTTTAACAAAAGGAATGACTTCTTGATTATGATGTTTTTTATTTTCTCTTTCAAACTGGTCTTCATTCCACAAATAAAAAACATCACAAAATCCTTTGTGAAGACAGAGAAAAAAAAACCTAAAAACTTATGTTTCTGAACATAATCCAAGTTATATGAATCATTGGTGATGGGAAGAGGAAGGGTACTTATTAAACATTCTTTACCTCCACTGCATTTCCTTGTATGTCTACAACATGCAACCATTGTCGTAGATTAGGAAACTGGTTTAACTCATTGTCCATATGGTAGCCATTGTTCTTGACTCGTTGTTTGATTGCCAACTGCCTTCCGAATAACTGCACCAGCTTACCCTGCAGACAATTAAAAAAGTATTTGAATGGTTAAATAGGATACCAATGTGACTCAAATAGGATACCAATGTGAGTAGCACCATACTACAACAGGCATTATATTCGGTGCTTGGAAAAAAGTAGGAAAATAATGTTTGAGCACAAGGGCTGACCTACTTGTTTATAACCTGTATGGTTTAATATATTTTTCAGGCTATTTAATCACAATTTTTCTGATTTTTCCAAGGGCAAAAAGAAATCGGAATTCAGACTAATTAGGAAGAATAATATGCCTGCTACAAGAGAATGTACAGAACCTAAAACTCCTGTCTGATTTCATTTTAGATAGAACCAGCACCACACCACAATGAAGAAATGGGCTTGGTACCTAAAAATTATATAATATTGTCGCCTCGGGAAAGTTAAATTCAGCTATGCAATGTATGTAAGTGAAATAAATTTCCCAAATCAACAAAGAAAACCCCAGAATAAGACTTGTCCTCCATTTCCAATTTATTTGCAAACAATTCAGAGTGTTGCCCAACTAAGCCTTATGTTATCATTAAAACCCTCCTACTGTTCGCAACATTTTCAAGTGAGTTGACCAACCATTTGAAACCATTCAACTGCCAAAGTTGTGTATTCGTATCACATGAAATTTTAATTGCATTGACACAATTTTTTTTACTTTCAAGATTTGTGTATAATAGAGTTAAAAAGAAGATTTGACTTCATGGACAAAATGTAGTCTTTATTTGAGTTGTTTTCTCGTTTTCAATACCTGCTAGACTTGCAGTCTGTTCACTTCTCATTCTTTCACTCTCTGACATAATGCATCCTTATCACATCCATCCAGGTTAGCAAAAGGAAGTTACTACATAGATATCACAAAACCAGTTCCGGATTTCCTTGGAATTAGACCTTCCCATGGCTTCTTCATTCCTCCCCTGACCTCCAAATTTGGTCATATTTCAATACCGGGTAAAAATATGGAACCATCCAAATTGAATTGTCATGGCCGTTTGAAAAGTCAAGGTTAAAACAAGATCAGGAAAACAGTGAACAAAAACACACCATGCGTTTTTACAATGCCGCTGTTTTAGTTCTCTCAGTGTTTTATCTCCTGTACCAGCCTCATGGACAACATTAACTGTCTCATACCTTGAGTTTGATAAAACTCTTCTATTATTAGGACTTTACAGTTTAACGCCAAAGCTGCTGCGTTGTTTTTTCAAATTGTTACTTTTGCCAGTTAATTTATCTAACAGAAGACTGGTGAATTGTTGTTAGAGAGTTCTCCCCAGGTTTTTTCCAAAACTGTGGGGAATTCTGGATCCAAAATAATTGTTGGATGTTTGGCCGAAGTGCACTGAAATGGAACAAGGTCTTCGGAATGTTTTCTACTCTGTGTTTATCTTGCTTTTTAAAGCCCTACTGCGCAATCTGGAGCATTCTAGCAATCTGGAGCATTCTACCATATATAAAAAAACAAATTGGCCCGATATGCTAGCTTGTGCATGGTGAGAACCATGGTGTATGTGTGAGACAATGGTAGAGGAAGTATTGCTTTTAATGCAGTGTTTTATTGTAAAATCACAAAAACCAATATGGTGGAAGGGGAATAAAATAAACATTCCCAAACATGAACATTTTAAAATAAATGTAGACGAATCAAAAGTAACGTTTGTAAGTTGTGCTCATCCAAATAATGCTTTCTCAATGCAAAATGATACCCTTCTATCATTACAAAACACATATAAAAGGCCTACAGTTGTGTGGTACACAAACCTGTAGTTTCAAAATATGCAAAGGGAGTGAAATCCTAACATGTTATAATTTGTCTAAGCAGGAGAATTTCATGCTTAAAAGTCTGCATGTGAGGGCATTTTTTTCTATAGTATGCGTAGCATATTTTCCATACGAATCATAAAATTTGCAAAATGTGTAAAAATTTGTTTTTCTCAACTAAAATTAGCTCATTTTACTGTACACATGTACCTGCATAGGGTTCATGCATAAATTGTTGTCAAGAAATGTATACATCCTATATGTACACATTGATGAAGGTTTCATATTATTATTTGTAGGGGTACAGTGAGTTACGATCATCTCCCAGGGATTGCTTTACATTCTCTCCCAGGTCAGCATGGAATACTAGCTGGTAACCAATCAGCATAGGGCCAGGGATACAGGCTCATTATCTATGCGCGATGAAACTGGAGATGCCTAATGGGTTATAATGTTGAAGGTAAAGCTATGGTTGGAGTGTCAATGTGTGTGCTTTCAAGGACATTTGTGATGGTATATAAGGGGGGGGCGGTTGGTCATAATAATTTATGACTAGATTTGTGGCTGAACTATAATAATAAAAAATAATAGAAACTAAAAAAAAATGCTAGTGCCAGAGTGATTCCCAGAACAACGTTATATTTATTTCAATTTCAAGGCATAAATGGGAGTTAAGTTAAGGCCTAGTAGTACTGCGAAGTGTCTGGAATAAAAAAAGATCTAAAATTATGTCATATTTGATAAAACAAACTCTTCTCTTTTGACTGATTGAGTTACAAGGAAATATATACAATGGAAACGATATGTAACAAATTACACTGCTACATGCTGTTTTCTTGAAAACTTAAAGACCTATTTCACTGAAATTCATTTTAATTTTGTTTATTTCACTTTATTTTCGTCACATTTCAAGGACACACCAATTACAGGGGTTACCAGTAAACTAAAAACACGTATACATGTGATATAAAAACTGAAAAAACCCCTTATATGTTTTAACTTCTTTTCAAACATCGGAATTTATCCTGCAGGATAAAGACTATTGTTTTACTCATTTCCTAAAAACTATGGCATTTCAAGCAAAACTATTTCAAGGGAAGTTTTCCACCATGACCATCTTTATACCATGTAAGTTATGTGCAAATCTGTGAACATTTATATTTTCATTCTTACCAATGTTGTACACACCCTTTAAACAAGATATTTTCATGACTTTTTTGGACAAATTTATATCACCGTAATTTATTTCAGAATTCCCTTTTTTTCTTGGAAAGGACAGTATGTAGGAAATGAATACCTGGGTACATTTGGGACAACATAGTAAATTGATAGATGTTACTGTTTTTATTTTATTTTTTTTCGCATCAGGGATTAAGAATGTTATTTGTTTTTTACACTTACACTGATGTGTATAAAGCACTGTATACTCAGTACTTTTCCGAGTTCGGTGGTCTTGTGGTAAGACATCTGCTCTAGCAATGCAAAAGGTCGTGGGTTCGAATCCCACCATACTGGTAAATTGACTTCAATTTTTTGAGCTATTGGGAATTGTGCATCATGATTTAGGTTTTTTTACATTAATCAGTCATTTACTCAAACAAAAATAAAACACAACCAATGTTTTTACAGCATTTATAAACTAACTTAATGCAAACAGTTTTAATTCTTTTAGGTTTGAAATTTAATTTGGAATAGTTTTTTTCCCCGTTTATGTATTGAACAATATTTTACAAGTAATTTGCTTTGAATGGTAATTTATGCATCTGCAATGTATACCCAATATATCTGTTACCCTGAAATGGCAGTTGGTTTTGGTTTCAGTACATGATCGGTTTATAGAACCAATCTAAAATTGTAGTTTGGGGGCCTCCAACAAAAGTCACTCTTTAGATATTTTTCTATTTTCATTAGAAACAAAGCAATAAATCTCCTTGCAGTGTCCTTTTGAATGTGTTTCTGTTGCATCAAAGGCGTGTCGTGGCCGAGTGGATAAGAGCACCGGACCCAAGTTCTGGTGTTTCAGATCAGCAGAGTGTGGGTTCGAGTCCCGGTCGTGACACCTGTGTCCTTAAGCAAGACACTTAACCATTATTGCTTCGTCCTTCGGATGGGGCGTAAAGCCGTTGGTCCCGTGTGTTGTGTAATGCACGTAAAAGAACCCAGCGCACTTATCGAAAAGAGAAGGGGTTCGCCCCGGTGTTCCTGGTTTGATTGGCTGCATATTGCGCCACAGCACCTTGTAAACCATTACATGGTGCTATGTAAAGGAATAGGTCTCATACTTCAAAACGTAGCTCCACATACCTTGTAGGAAAAAATACTGAGCGCTTTGATACGCCCCTAGGGGGTGTGATAAAGCGCTATATAAGAACCAAGTATTATTATTATTATTATTATTATTAAAGGCCTGGAATTACATGGACTGATGGAGTCCACAGAGGCCATAGCCTCTGTGGCCCTTATTTTGGCTGCTGTGCCCCTTCAAAGGATTCCCATAGACTTCAAGATTTTCCGATGGAAGTTCATTTTGAAAACAACAAATGCCCTGTGCCCTTTCAAAGATGACATTCAAGGCCCTGCGTCATACATGTACCTCACCAATCATATATGTTTTGTATAGACCTGATTCACATGACATCATCACCACAATAATCTTGATTGTGCCAGTTTGGGCATCAATGTTTCGGTGTTTTAAACAGTGAATCACGCATTTTAGGCACAGCGGCGTTGAAAACATAAGAGATGACTCCCACAATGGCGAACGTGACAGCAGTAGCTTTGTGTTGATGTTGGTATAAGGGTTCAATAGTAATTGCAAATTTACACTAGGTGATATTTTTTATTTTAGGGAATTTCCCATTCTTGTTTCACAATTGTTTAGCTTTCTGTTTGGACTGCACACGGATTATTCTAAATTGCAAGATGGGAACTCGTTGGTAAACAAACATTACTTGAGGTGTACTACATGTACCTTGCCAAATGTTGAGCTCACTAAGTACCAGTGAAGTTGTAATAAAAATGTAATTTGTAAGTTAAAAATTACCTTACCTCACTTCAATCGGTGGCGTAACAATTATTTTTGGTTTTGCTTGGTAACCTCACAAAATAATTTGTTAGGGGCTCTTTTATGTATCGAACCATACATTTGTGCATTTTTATCGATCTCATATGGGACGGGGGGGGGGGGCAAAGGTTCTGAGTGAGGGGGAGGGGGCAAAGGCAAAGGTTCTGAGCAATGGGAGGGGGGTGCAGCACAGACTTTAATGCATACAACAAACCCTTGTTTGAAATGGCTCGAATGTACATCAACTTGAGGTTTGGTGGGCCAGAATAATTCAGAAGTACCGTTTCTAAGTTTCAATCATAAGCTTGCGCATTCAACCAGTGCCTATTGGTGGTAGGCTTTGAAGGCTAGCACTACAACATAACTAGATACAAACAGTGTGCAAAACATACCAATGACATGACAGTACAGTTCTACTCAAGTTATACACAACTGTTTCACTTTTAGGTAAGCGGCCTTACGCAACTCTTCCACATGTTGCAGTACCACCGCCATACCAAGCTACAATTGAATACACCAAAACAACCAATGTTTACAGAATTAAGTTTGACAAAGTTCACTGTTTACTAGCTCATTCTCTGTTCCATGTTTATATTGCGGTTCTAACTTATGAGTCATAGCAAAAGTATTCTAATGATACACTAAAAGGGTGTCTCATAGACCTGTGGGGCATTCACTTTGTATTCCTATGATGGTACAAGAGTCACTACAGCATGTCCTCCTGAACGCCCTTCCATTGTTGTGTTTTGTTTGTTGGTGTTAATTTACTATCAGTTTATTTTGGGATCGATGACTCAGATGAACTTTTTGGGATGAATCCCAATTTTGTTGTAGAGGGAAGAATGGGGTAAGAAATACTGACTTTTATGAATAGTAACCCAAAAGGGTTTCACAAGATGGTTTAAAAATAGGTTTAAAGGAAGGGTCACAGATTGATAAATGTTCCGAAAACTAATGAATATAAAACCTTACTTGGTAAAAAGCACTGCAGCTATAACACTATTTTGAGAAAGGATTCCCTTCAAAGTAATACGGTTTGGATAATTTTCTACCCCAAAATATTTGAATCGTAGAAACAATCATGCACGAATTGGTTCTCCGGATTCTGAGGGTTTGTCTCTGTTCGCAAATGCTGTGGCCAGAGGTGCGGTTAGTACATTTGTACCTGCTGTCACCTCGCTAAACAATGATGGATTTGACATTCTTGTGAAAATACTGTGACAGTTTTTGCTGCTTTCTCAGCAAGAAGACACTGTACTCAGCTGACTTGTCCATGGCTGCTTTCACTTGAATAGTGCCATTTTTTCATCATACTATTAATGGTCAAGAGGCCTTCAGTGGCAGCCAGTGACAATCTGATAGTACTAAATCTGACTTTTAAACCAGGCCCAGGGGCTGTAGTGTAGGTAAAGATCCCTATACAGTCATCCTGCTGCAGTGCTGTTAGTTTCTCAAATCAATAGCCATTTTTGTCCAACAGGGGTGTCACACACAGGACCTTCTTGTCTTGTGAGTTTAGCACCTATTTAATAAAACCCTAAAGGTTTTCTTATTCCTTTCTGAACCCCTTCCTGAACCCTGGATCTTTCCTTTTTGACTACCTGCACAATCAACCATTGTTGGTTAAAGCATACATGTAAGAATATCATGGAGTGACCACCCCAATAAGATAAGCCTTTGTTTGAGCTCTGTCCTTGCTCTATGGTTTGAGGTCTGAGGTTTTTATCAGTTCTTACACTGAGACAAACAGTGCTGTATTGTCCAATGTTCTTAGACTTGGAGAACACAAGACAGAAGTTTCTTGTTGAAACCATTCATTGCACAGTTTTTAAGTTTTGTAACAAAAACCAAAATGTCTTTAGCATGTACTTCTAAATGTTCACTAATTTTTGTTACTGCACATGATGTACCTTCCTTTAACTCATGCCACATGTTGTTCAAGATCATTTCCTGCTACTCACAATAATTAAAGTATTGCATTATCATCATGGGTTGTATTCTACCATGTGACAATCTCTCAGGTAGTCGCTTACTTCATTTCCTTGAAATCTCAGAGTGGACACGTTTTAAAGTCATTATGGGAAATTTCACATAAGATGGAGCAGCTTTACATATATAATTCTCCTGACATACACTGTACATGAGACTAAACTGAGGCTGGGATGGCATACAGTCCAATGCAATACATTGAAACATTGTAATGGTTTAAATCTTAATTCGTTAAGGGAAGTTCTTTGGAACTGGCGCAGATCTACATGCGATAAACCCATCAATTTCAAATGTCTGCGAGTTACATGTAAACTTCATTCCATAGACAGGAACCTAGGTTCAAAAGTTCATCAAGGTTACATACAATGTGCTTTTCAGGTGTAAGATACAACTTTGGTCAGCAGATTCCAAATAACCAATTCTGCCCATCCTGCATTGTCCATTCATTATTGATTACCTATGCATGCAAAGGCCCAGCCACTACATGTCCATTATAAAACACTGTCCATCACCCATTGTTGTTATCCAGGGTCAGGCAGAGTTCAGGACCTTGCATCACAATAACCAGGCACCACACTTATGCACTGCACTGCTACTAATGTACTAGCCTACCCAGGATGACCTTACTGGTCTGGGGTGACCTTACAGGGGATTGGTCAGGCATGTACTTCTCACATCTATCTAACCTTCAGCTGGGAAATCATCAACACATTCCATAATAGGTATAAGGAAATAAACAATAATATTCTAAGAATTGTGATGTCAGTTGAAGACATCCAGACAAGCAGTAAAAGCACACTGTTGAAAGGGAACAATTTATCAGCGTTTCCCTTAACAGTGGTCTGCTGGCAAAATGCTAGTTAAAACATAACACAACCTGTCAATATTGTTTCAATAAGTGGTCGGGCTGACTAGTTCAGTGTTGAAAAGCTTACCTATTTCGTTTGAAATATGGACAAGTGAAAAAGGTCACGGGCTAGTGATTATGACAAGCTGACTGGTCCTGCTGGCCAGTCACTAAAAAAGTTAAGGGTGAACCCTGTTTATTCTACAAATATTTATAACTCGGAGCTCTTAAAGCAAGAACATTTTCATAAAAGAGGGGCCCATATAAGTTCACTTCCTTGACATCATTATCAACAAGTACAAGACAAACCATTCCTCCTTCCTCAGACAAACTATTATTACAAACCAAACTGAATTGTGAGCGTTGCAGATCCTTTCATGTATGTTCTTGATATTGGAAAACAACTTGCTAAATATTATAGTAACCTAGCATTCCTTTAACAGAGTACCCATTTAATGCCGGCAGTAGTCTAGCATTTACACGGCTATTTTAACACACACCCACCACCTCCCTGATCCCCCTTTCTTTTTCTTTTTTTCTGTTTAATCTTCCCTTTAAATCTCATAACAGGATGACCTTAACCCATGTGGTAATTCTTCAGAACTTGCAAGCACGCACAGGATGCAAGCTCTGGTTTTAATACCTTTTACAAATTGTCTTGAAAAGGCTGTACAAGTAACTATTGATGTGGGGATGTTCGATAGAAACCAGTGTACACATATAGTTTGTATTATTTAAAAAAGACTAGTTTAATCATTTTCAAATGGCGATGAATGGTGAATATGCACAGATTTATCACATATGTTCATACCAGGTTCATACTTGAAAAGAAAAAGATGACTGCATGCATTCTAAAAATATAAGTTGACTTAGCTCTTTATTCCTCATAAAGTTCAACCAACTTTTTGATTAAACTACACTCCATTACAATGTACCTACACTTACTTCTACAATGTATCATTATTTGCAATTAAGGTAATAATAATAACAATAAAAGTGTACAATTGCCATGTCAGTCATTGATGACTCTCCTGGCACCGAAATATAAAATCTGGTGGAGATTGTTTATGAAAGATTTTTTGAGACGAAGCAATCACGATACCACAACACTGAAAGGGATAGGCCTACAAGGCAAGGTGGCGCATATTACTGCCAGTGCCTGACCATGTCAGAAACACCGGGGCAAGCACTTTCTCTTTACAATAAGTGTACTGGGTTCTTTTACACGCATTACAAAACAACAGAGATCTATCCCTTTACGTCCCATCTGAAGGACAAAGCAATATTGATTAAGTGCCTTGCTTTTAAAGGACACAGTGATCCAATTACAACCTTTGACAATTGACCTATGAACTTCATGCTGAAAGACACATTTGTTTTAAGAAAATCCCCAAAACACTGACCCGGTATGCACACATTTCAGACAGCATACACTGTGCACAGGTTTGAAGTAGGCCAACACATACACTCAGTCATAACTCAAAGTGGCCGACAAAACCCATAAAATCCCTCTAGTGTTATTTTTTTCTAGTCAATGCCTACAGAGAGTATTCAATCATTGCACAGATATTCCCCCCCCCCCCCTTTTTGTTGGCCAACTGAAATGTTGAAACACTGAACCTATTGAACTTAAATGGTATGTAAACACTGGTCTATGGAAACCCATTCCAATGCTTTACACATGATTTTTTTTTTACAGTTCCAAATAAAATGCACATTGCACAAGTCTTATAATGTACCAAACCATCATCTACAATGTATAAAAACAAACACAGTTTAAATTATTGTTACATTATAAAAGAGCAATGAGTTTCTGAGTTTCTTAGGCCAGTCTTAGGCCGTATCCAAAGTGGTGGCTACAGCTACGGCTATGACTGTTACTAAGGGTGACTGTTGCTAATGATGTCCTATACTTCAACACTCGATAATGCAACAACCTACTCCCAGCCGCAATCAGAGTCGCCAATTTGGTCAGAGAGTTAAGATCTGGGCCTTATTTCAAATTCAGAGCAAATTGCTTTGACAACTCTCTAGAAGCCAAGTAAAAATGGACATGGAATTGGCTATAAAAATGCACATTGGCCAGGTGACAGCTTCTGCTTCTGAAGCCAATTGGTTTTTCTTTGAAATTTTGTGTATTAATGTCCCTTGGTCCAAACATCAACATAATCCGTAACTGGATTACACAATAAAACATTTCATGCAGAAAAGTTTCTCAGATTTAACTGTTTTGGATCCCTCTCTATCTAAAACCACATTCCTTTGAAGGGAATTATTTCTCAAAATGTTAAACATTATCAACAGCTGCAGTGCTTCTTACCAAGTAGGTTTTTATAGTCATTAACCCTAACTCCCAAAGAGTTTTTACTAGAATCCATCCCTAACCCAACACATTCCAACAGCCTATACTACCATGCGATGGGAACTGTACCCAATCTTAGGGGGACGATACACAACCTAACAAACTCCAACAGGCCTTTTTTGTTTGATTTTGTTGGAGTGTGTACACTTGGCATGTGCAAAATTTGATCAGTGAAATCACACAGTACCCAACGTAACATAATCCAACAACTATCTCATTAGACCATGGAGGAAAGAGCAATGCCAGACATGTACATTTCACACATCCACCATACCCACTCAATCAAATTCAAACACCATTACTTGGCAGCAAGGATACACAATCCCACAGAATCAAACACCCAATCCTAACTTCACTGTACTTAACCTAACAAAATTAAACACTTTGCCCTGTTTGAATTTGTAGGGTTAGGGATTGTTAGGGTTAATATTTGGAGTAACTACCAAATGCATACCCTCCCTTTAAAGACAGTTGGGTTTGTTACTAATGATCTAGGGGGTAGGCCTACATGTACTTCATGACATTAGGAGTCAACACACCTCTGTGTACAAAGCCAGTGATTTACAAATACTTGACATTCTATAGACACACCTGGTGAAATGGGGGCACTGTGTGATAAAGGCTACTCTTTCAAAATCCCCAAATACCTCAGAGTAATAAATACCCAAACCATGAAGCTCTAACAATGAGAGACATAAACAAGGCATTCGCTGAGTTATGTCGATCAATTGTGGAATACAGACATTAATATATTATTATCCAAATATGTGTAGTTTTATTAGGGCTGTACAGGTACCTCCAGCCACAAGTCATGATAATTTGGTGATACACAATAGTGTATCATCTGCATGTAATTGTAAACAGTTATTATCCTTGTTGACTACACTAGCTGTATGTACATGTACATATTATATGTACATACCATGCTCCATTAGAGCACAGGTTACCCTCCCCCAAGCGTTCCCGTTCATTAACCCTCCTACTGTTCGCAACATTTTCAAGTGAGTTGACCAACCATTTGAAACCATTCAACTGCCAAAGTTGTGTATGGTGGCACAACTGTGCACAGAACTAACTGTGTACTGTGTACATGCATTCCCTCATGGTATCATATTGCAAGGCTGGCATAGCTTATCTATCATTCAAAACCACAGTGAATAGTATTGAATGGTCAGACAGCAAGAGGGTTAATTAATACACTATTTTCCTCTTGTACAGAAGTACTCCGGACTAAAAAACTCTAAAGATTCCTGAGAATCCAAGCACACAATGAAATACATTTTTTTTGGGGGGGGGGGGGGGGGGGGACACACACCATGCCCCATATCGAGAACCAAATGATATTACCCACATGTAGAGCTAGCAAGTCCATAATTTATTCACTACTCCTATACTAGCCATAGCCAGGGCCCAACTTCATAAAACTGTTCCGCAAAAACAAAACATTCTTCAGAAGCACAGTCAAATACTGCTTAGCAAAACCGGTTACCAGCCAAAGTGTATCATTTCATAAATTTCTGTTTGTGACTGGTTTCCTGTTCATTTTGCTTGGCAGAATTGTTTTCTGTTTAACAACTTAAAGCAAATTTGGCCCATTTGTATTTAAAAATTCATGCAAAAGTCAATACTCTCATAGGCCTGGATTTTCATATTTGAGTGGGCAGAGACATTGCAAAAAAATTGAGCACTTCAACTGCAAAATAAAAAAAAACTATAATGGGAATACTTTGAAGGGGCACCAAGGCCAAGATTAGGGCAACAGAGGCCATGGCCTCCCTGGCTTCTACCCAATTCCAGGCATGTTACATCCTGGGTCAACAATACACATTTCTGGGGAAAATCTAAAACTTACATAAAAATATTGTTGGTAACTCACTGTTAATTCATAGTAAAAACAAAGATTTACTAAATAGGTAGTTTCCTCTCTTGACTTTTTCAAAATTTTCACAAACCAGGAAACAACTTTATAAAAATTATTATTAGAAAGCAAATAATGCATTTAAATGTTAATGGTACATTAAATTTTTGAAAAGTTCATGTTTGATGCTCAGTTGCGCTATCTATAGAATTTATGCTTATTGCTTGGATGAATGATGATATTTTTGTCAATTTGGTTTCTATTCTAACAGCAAAAGAGAAAAAAGGGAATTAATTTACTACCGCATTTACTACCGCACCCACATGGAAATCTACAGACCTTCTGTTGGATAATAATGGTGTCACATCGTTATGAATCACTCCTCATGTAACTGACTCAATACTGTCATCAAACATTGAGCCCAATGCAGTCAGTGACTCAGATTCAAACGATCTTTTAAAACTACTTAAAAATACATTCACTTGGGGGTCTTGTCAAGAATGGATTGTCAGTAAACCCATCCCCTTCCAGGATAAATTCTTTGAAGTAGTAAAGTCCTAGCTAGTTATTTCAGAGATAATAAATACAACAAACTAACTAATAGCCCAGGAGATTTCCAAACTTGTTTGGCAATGTCACAATTTATAAACAAAATCTGATATTACACAAAAAAGTGAACAACGACAACGGTTTAGCAATTTTTATGTACGCTGCATAATATTTCCCATTATTAACTAAATACAAAAAAATAATTAACCATATTAAATTCAATAAATGCAATCTTAGTGAAATTAGCAAAATCTAACTAGAATTTTAAATAGACATAGTTTTGTCAATCAAGAGATCATAGATTCATACATTGTAACAAACGAATTGAAATGCACAGATAATAGAATTGAAGATTGAAAGAATCAAGTACAATGGTGTTCCAGTTCAGTTTAAAATGTCATGAACCCTGAGATGTACAATGGCAATATCAGACACACAAAGAAACTAGTACTTTATTAGCCCATGAATATTTGGAAATTCATCTTGGGTTGAACAAACTTCTTCATGATGAACTGTAGATCGAGACCTTACTTCATTCTAAGAACTTGGACTCAAATACCCTAATCATGTCAATTTGTGGTGAACAATAAATTTGTGGTGAGTTAGAAGAATTGCTTGGTGTGGTACATCTTGGAGGCTGCGCTCACTCCTGACATTCACAAGATTTAAACTGTTCATGCCCTCCTCCATTGAGTCAATGCCCTGTATGCTTCAAACAGACAGTGACTCACACACTCCCATTTCCTTGAAACCTGGGAGCAATTAGACTAGCCACAAATGTCTCCACAGCATTCATTTCCCAAACTGTACAACAAAATGCCACATTTTATTAAAGACAGTAACAAATCTGATCAAGCTTATCCAAAGAATTGCCTTTATGTTGTGTATTTGATAAAACATGTTCACCTTGTCCTTGGAATTTCTAAGAATGCTGTAGAAATCGTACTTGGTTAATCAATACGCATCTTACATGTAACACTCAGAGAGCTAGGGTACAGTCACGCAAACCAATGGGGTACAGTCAAGCAAACCTATAAATGGTTCACACACACACACCCACACACACAAAAGACAAGGTCACCTCAGTGCATACAATGTACTTAAAGATTGCAACATGGTCCTGTATCCATTGCACATAAAGCACTCAAGTACATCATGCAGACCAGCTTTTGGTTAAATTGAACTGTGCACAGTAAATACACATTTTTCTCTAATAGAAGATGTGAACAATCTACAAACAAAACAGACAAAAGGGAAGACATTTGTCTCTAGTAACTATATAGGCCTAAGAGGGTGAAATAATGACAGTTACAATTTAAATCCTTGCCTAATTAGTAGAATTCTAAAAAAGGATTAAAATATCAAAGTGTTAATTATTAGGTATTTTGATAGGTTAATTAATTTTAGCAATGAGATTTTAAAACAGCAAAGGAATATGATGTGGTGTCAAAATCGTCCAAAGAAGAACATCTATAATAAATAAAACCTGCAGCACCAAGATGGTGTACTATTTCTTTTAAAACTAAACAAATTTAACATATAAAAACTTTCAGATTTGAAACACTTCTCTATAGTAAATAATGATGTGCCCACTGACCGAATTCAATTGTAAACAATTTTCAATCATTTTTCTGAAACACAAAATTTACAGAAAGTTTGCTACAAAAAGGTACAGACTGAAATGAACATGATTTTATTACAAATACATGTAACAATTACATATTGAGCAGCTTTTCTGTAAACATTTTAAGTGAAATAAGTTCCTGAAAAGAATTTGATGCAGATTGTGACTTGAATAATTTCTTGTGGTTTTTTGAAAAAAAAATATAAATATACATAAAATAAAAAAATACAGAAGTTGGCTTTAACGTTATCATGTATCATTTCTTCAAAGTAATTAAAGAGTATTCAAATTATGAAATTAAATAACTGGTTCAAGGATCTCCCCATGCACAAGCTAGCGTCTTGGGCCGATATGCACGAACTGCGTGCCAATACTCGCAAATTTTGGCTGATACCAAAAAAATAAATCAAACAATTCTTAATTATAATTTCACAAAAAACATCGACAGAAATCATAGATACATGTACAGTATGTATAAGGCTCTAGATTGCAAAGCAGGCCTTTTAAAACCAAGATACGTACCTGGTTTCTAGTTCAGCGTGCTTTGGCCAAACATTTAAAAAAATCGGGTTCAGAATGCCCACCAATTTTGAAAAACCCGGGGAGAACCCTGTTGGTTATATTTTCTCCAAAAGTGTTTTTAGAACTAGAACTAAAATGGATCCAGCTTTTGTTTTTAGGGCAGACACATGTACTTCATTCATTACAAATTTTGAGATTGAAAGACTAGCATCTTAGACGTTTCATATTAAAATAAATTTTTAATTATTTACAATGTAAGCTCTACCAAGTAGGTAGGCCTACTTGAACATTATCAAATCAATGCTGAATAAGGCAACAATCTTACAATGAAACACTAGAGTTACCCAAACAAACATGCCAAACTGATAAGTCTACACATGCAAGAAAGATAATGTTATTAAAATATTCTGTGGACATTGTTGACTTTGATGTAATTCTTCTAATCCGATTAGTCATTTTTTGTCACCCACTAACCTCACTGAGTATGACCTTGATGCATATTCAAGTCAATCTTGAATTCAATCAAGATTTAGAAATAACTTAAAACTTACCAAAGCAAAACAAATAACTTTAAAAATAAAAAGATGTAATATTCACAATCACTGCAATACTTTTAGTAAGTAGCCAGCCTATTATCAAGAGCTGTCGGACCAATCTTTGATCAAGTGAGAAAGTGGCTGGTTTCAGCTTTTCTTACCCAAAAGGCAAAATGAATACTTGGATAATAAAATAGAAATTTTAGCAGAAAATTTTACCATGGTGGTGTAAACTAGTGTTTTGGGTAAAACAATTTTTTTGTAAAGGCTGCAAATTAAACTTGAATTGTACGATAAGTCTGTGTAAGACCTGATTTATAAAAACGTCTGGTGCAGTGCCACTGGTGGTAACAAGTACACAAATTTCCCGCTAAGTGCGGTATTATATACATATAATGCTAGTTAGTTGCTACAACTAGTACTAGACTACTATGACAGTATGAGGTTTGTCCAGCTTTTGTCTCCACCATAGTAGAACAAACCTCATACTAGTTCTAGGCGTAGTTAAATGTACATGTAGGATAGGCTACCCATGAATGTTGAAAAGATTTGACTACGGCGATATTGGATGATACTTTTCCGGTTTTAAATGGCAGCAAGGTTCTTTTTAGCTTTATCGCAAGGCCACGGCCCTGCAGGGTTTAAAAAAACTTTTGGCACGCGTGTGTACGCCCAGCTGTTGAGGAGTGTCAATGCAGTTTTTTATCTTTTGCGAGGACGTGACAGAAATTGAAAACTTGCAGAAAAGTTTTACAGATTTTCCGTTATTATTACGCTTTAAAACAAAAAAGGGCATTTATGAATGGGAATAATTCAAATGAATAGAAGTAGTGACTCTGTCTTAAACGGGCATTTAAAACCTTGCAGGGTCTTGGCCGTGCGATAAAGGACCTCGCCAAGCCATGACCCTGCCGGTTTTAAATGGCAGCAAGGTTCTTTTTAGCTTTATCGCAAGGCCACGGCCCTGCAGGGTTTTAAACGACTTCTTTGCTACTCTTTTATTTCCTTTGTTATGTATGCATTCTATGTACCAATGTACATGTATGCATGACGCACTGATTAGTGAAACCCTACTTTTTAGTAAAGCCCGGTTCATACAGGTAATGGAAGAAGTTTGTAGAACTAACAAACCAATTTTGGTATCAATCCCTCATAGCCTAGTACTAGTAGTAGTAGCGGTAAATAGGCTATGCTCTTGTGCATAATAATTTGTTCTCTCTTGATACAGGTTCAATTCCTGGTAAGTACATTGCATTATTTAATTGCTTGCAATCGTTCAATTCCTTCCACAGAGAGTGAGTTAATGATGGGGAGAGGTAGTGGTGGAGGAGGAAAGAAGACTGGGGAGAGGGAAAGAAGGGTGATTTTTTATTTTTCCAATTTTACAAATTTTTATTAATTTTTTCAAATCGGTCCCCTATGAAAACTATTTATTAAACATTTTGGGGCCCTAACCCTATCGATAGAATACATCCTCAGGTGTATATTGGTAAAAAAAATATATAAAAAAAACGTCCAAAAGGGGGTGGCAGGCTCCGGAAATTTTTCCCTAACATTTTCAACACAGTTCAATTGTAGTTCACATAATTTTTATTGAAATAAACAAGGACATTTGCATAACATTACCAAAGGCAATAGTAGTAGGCCTACATACAGTACAGTACTACAAAATACAATGTCAATACAGTTTTAGTGTTGCAGGTTTGAAACTTGGAACTGAAATAGCTAGTTACCCGGACACAAATTTAAACCTAGTCTGCAGCAACACGATAAATGCATGCACAAAACAAAAAACCACAACTATTTAGAACACGTCGGGTCCTCCTTACCTCAACAGTTTTAATTTCATGTAGGGTGAGGTCACTGGAGCCCAGCTTCCGCAATCCGTCCAAACTGGAAATTCGCCCGTCGATTACAGACTGGATTGCCCGCAAGTTCTCCAGAGCCGTAGACACTGCCGAGTGTTCATCCGCCATGACCGTTACTGAACCGATCTGGGGAAGAAATCTAACTCACGGATCCACCTTCAGATCTGGGAAAAATCTATGAAAATGACGGGACATTTCTGGGTGTCGCACTCTGTGAAAACATCAAGCAGACATATTTTTATGGGATCTAGTTCAAACCATTTTTCCAATAGGTAATGTTACACCAAATGACTCACGTTGAGGGGACACCATGTAGTATAATATAATAAGATATTTTTAACATGACGTCATTTGTACTAGTTACAACTATGAAGTATTACCTTTATAGCTAATTAAATTATCAGATTATTATTGGGGCTTTTTGTCATCACATTTATGGAATTTGAATAAAGACATTTTATTAAAGATAAAAAAATCTCCCTATATCAATAGTGGTTGGCTCGACACAGGTACTTCGTACACAAAACAGAAAGTGCACGTACCTATCAATCACGTGAAGTGCTGACGTCATAAGTCGGCACCTTGTTGTGAACTCATTCGCGCCAAACAAAAAAGTCAACATGGCTATAACGGGAGCTAAAACAACGGCAAATCTCCCCTGGTAAGGACACTTTTCAGACAATTTTATTTTTGCTTACATGAATGCCAACCACAACCTTTCTCTTATAAATGGCTGTGTGATTTGTAGTTAAAATTCAAGGGGCTCTAAGTAAGTTTTTAAGAATAAAATGTTGTGCATTTGCCAGTGATTTGTGTCATAACCCAGCCAGTGTGTGTGTTATGGAGCCAGCTGGAAGAAGTGGTCTAGTGACAGTGTCTGAATTCCGCCCTCTTGTGTGCGTTAGTTTTAGTGCATGCAAGTTGGACATTAATTATTGTTATTATTAAACTGTTTTGTGGTTGGTTTCCTTTTAGACTAAGCCCAATTTCCTTTCAAGTTTAAGTGAAGTGTGGGAAAAGGGCAACAGGGGTGATGATGAAGGAGGGTTCCCAATTGCAGTGTGATGTTGTCTTCTTTGTCCAACTTGCATCGCATGACTGAGCACAGTTTCGGACAATTCTTCGGATTCCAATGTATTTTTTGCTTCTTGTAAAGTTGTATTTAATTTACTGTTTTTGTCCACTTGTTGTATTTTAAAGAATTCTGTGGAGATTTTCTAATAAACAAACAAACAAACAAACAATGTTAACTTTTAAGTTTTACTCAACAAGAAGAGTCAAGTTCAAAAACGAATTCTCGATATTTAATTTGTATTCTTTGCCACAGGGTGGAGAAGTACAGGCCAAATAAGTTGGATGATCTCATCTCCCATCAAGAAATTATCTCAACAAGTGAGTTATTTATGAAATCATTCAAGCATTAAAGTAAATGTGTTATAATTTAAATACTGCAAAAAGTAATAATATGGCCTCACATGTACAATTTTAAATGTGAGTGTGGAACAAGAATTCAGGTGAAAAAGTAACAATGGAGTCAAGCAGTCTCCCTTAACAGTGGTCCGCTTGCCAAATTCCAGTTAAAACACCTGGGGACCAGTCAAAATTCACTCCAAGTGGTCTGGCTGGCTAGTTCAGTGTTGAAAAGCATTCCTATTTAATATGAATTATGGACAAGTGCAAAAGCTGAGGGACCAGTGAAATAGAAAGTTTACTACATGTAGTCCTGCTTGCCAGTCACTGAAAAAGTTAAGGGCAAACTCTGGAGTGAAAAGCAAGGATCACAGACCAGACAAGATAGTTTTAAATCGTATTTATTTAAAAATAGGCCTTAAAGGACTTTTCCGTTTTGTTTTCTGACCTCAACAGTTCAGAAGTTTATGAATGAAGATCGACTTCCTCATCTCCTCTTCTATGGACCTCCTGGCACTGGGAAGACTTCAACTATTCTTGCGTGTGCGAAGCAGCTCTACTCACCCAAGGAATTTAACTCCATGGTCTTAGAGGTACAATCAGGGACCTAGTTTAATGGCTGCTGTTGGAATTCTTCTCTTTCATATCGGTTGGAAAAAAGCTCTGTCATTCAGGGAACGATTTCGTCCAGCTATTTGGCATAATAATTAGTTTATTCACACTGAATGATAAAACGCATAAATGATAATTTTCAAGTCGCAATTTATACATTTTGTGTAGCATTTTGTTATGCCATACAAGAGAAACCATTCGCTGTTTCCAGTCATGTTGAACCCCCCCTCGAAAAAACAAAAACAAAACAGAAAAATTCTACTTGACTTTATGAGTCAAACATCACTTGTTCATAACATAAGTGGCCTTGTGTACAAGTCTAGTGTTACTAAGTGTAGTGTTACACTTGTTTCATTAGCCTTTTTTGAGATATGGCGAACACCATGAGAAGTGCAATGTTTGGTTTGGGTGTATACAGACAGATTTTCCCAAACCAAATAGTGCAAATATAATGTGTCCACAATATCACAAAATGGCTGTACTGTGATTTGTTTGTAGTGTGTATGGAACTGGACCATCTTTTGATTGTAGGAATATAAAGTGTGTATGTTTGTATATTTCCAGCTGAATGCGTCAGATGACAGAGGTATTGGTATCGTTAGAGGTCCAATCCTCAGCTTTTCCAGCACAAGAACAATCTTCAAGTCTGGATTCAAGTTGGTTATCCTTGATGAGGCAGACGCTATGACAAACGATGCTCAGAATGCACTTCGGAGAGGTACAAGAAATGTTTGAATAAACTGAAACTGTCCAATAAAAGATTTGGTTTATTCCCCAAGTACAGCACAACCACAGGCCTGGGCCTTTCACAAAGCGCTAAGATTTGTCTTAAGATTAGTTGTCAGTAATACCATTGTGATTTGTATTGTGACATCACATGTTGCCTACCAGTTAAGATGGAATCGCACTTATGATCAATCTTAACTCTTTATGAAAATTAATACCTGGAAGGTCACTCTTGAGAGGGCAAGGCCATTTTATTTCAATTGGGAAACCTCAAAGCCCATGGGAAACTTTTGAAGGGACACCAAGGCCAAGACCAGGGCAACAGAGGCAACAGCCTATGTGTACTTCCAGGGCTGCAGCCAAAGCCATGACACAGAAGCATGGAAAGGCCTCATAGCAATATCCCTCAAGAAGAACTACCTACCTTTTCAAGTTCAATTGTTAAGGCTTGATTAAACCCCACATCCCCCGACCAGGGTTATCATTTAGCCAGTTACTTCCTACAGAGCATAGTTATAGCCAGAGGGGTGTCTTGACAAATTTATTTCTAACACTCGGTTTCTATTTTTATTCACTCTGTACAAGAAACCTGACAAAAAATGAAAATGACAAAATGTGGCTGTTTAGCAAATTTGAATGCCCTGTTTTCAGATCCAGTCAAATGCCATATTTTTGTATTTTGTTTTTATTCACAAATTAAATCAATTTTCATGTCTTTCCCATCATAGTGATTGAGAAGTTCACCGAGAACACTCGGTTTTGCTTAATCTGCAACTATCTGTCCAAGATCATCCCTGCGCTTCAGTCCCGGTGTACAAGGTTTCGCTTCGGACCTCTGGACATGAAGCAAATGGTGCCCAGGATACAACATGTTATTGACGAAGAGAAGTAAGAAATGTCAGGCGTTACAATAGAAAATGATCTAGTACGATTTGCTGTAATACTATGTAGATAAGTCTCTCTTCTCAGTTGTGGTGGTTCTGAAAAGAACCAATGGTGAATCAACTTGATGTTTCAATCAGTATGCTCTGATCGTCTTCAGGACAAAGCAGTGAGATTGTTACACCACCGGTTCTTTTCAGAACCACCACAATTCAAAGAGAGATTTATGTACATGATGTTACCACAAAACCTACTCGATGGCATTTCCACCCTGCAAAGTTTCAAATCCTACTCGATAGAAAGTAAGTCTTTTTTTTCAAAAAGTAACCACCTTTACCAGGAGGAGGCTGTCTCTTTAAATTTCAAACCAGTTAAGGCCCCCCCCCCAAACTTCAAAACTAGCTAAAGGTGGCCCCTTCATATTTCAAAACCAGTTAAGACTGCCCCTTCAAATTTCAAAACCAGCTAAGACTGCCCCTTCAAATTTCAAAACCAGCTAAGACTGCCCCTTCAAAGTTAAAGACCAGCTAAGGCTACCCCTTCAAAGTTGAAAACCAGCTGAGGCTTGAGCTGTGAGAAACGTCTACCAATCAACCAAAGTATAAGTTTAAATCTAAAAAGCTGTGAGTATTTATTATTTATTTTCTATATTTTTGCAGAGTGAATGTGACCGAGGATGGATTGAATGCACTGGTTACATTGTCCAACGGAGATATGCGCCGTTCCATTAACATACTACAGGTAACATTGATTCTACATACTTGTTGAATTACCGTTATGGTGTTATTGTTAAAACGAGGAAGGATTTTAGCAAATCACTCATGGGATCAGGCATACGTCCATAACCGGATTTCCGACAGTTTGGGTGTTGAGTTATCATAATGGTGTTGGACTGAGGACTGCACTAGTAAAATGATCATGCTTTACATGGAATCAGGCATACCACCATAATCAGAGTCCAATAGTTCGGGTGTTGAGTTCAAATGGTGTTTGATTTTGTTGGGATGAGGAAGGATCCTAGTAAATCACTTATGTGAGTTGATGCTGATGGCGTTTTCATGGGCTAATGCACTTAATACTCTTGACATCATTTAAAGCTTATCAGATCTTTCTTTTTATATTTTACATCAGAGTACCTCCATGGCATATGATATTGTCAATGAAGAGAACGTTTACCAGTGTACAGGGCACCCACTAAGGTCAGACATTGAGAGCATCATGGACTGGATGCTAAACAAAGACTACACAACTGCATACAACAGTATCCTTTGGATTGATTCAATCAATCGATCAATAAATCATCAATCAATAAATCTTGTTGGAAGCCTGGGGCCCTTCGCTCTGACCCAAGGCCAAGACCAGGGGCAACAGAGGCCATGGCCTTGTAATTCCATGCCTGGGCTCGATTTCACCAAGAGTTAAGATTGATCTTAACTGCAAATCACTCTTAATTGCTAAGCAAAGTGTCACAATACAAATTACTATGGCAAAACTGACAACTCATCTTAAGACGAGTCTATCTGTGAAATCGACCCATGGCCTGTTTTCCTGCATAACTTGATTCTTCCTTACATGTTTTGATGAACAGACATCATGAAACTGAAGACATTGAAAGGTTTAGCACTTCAAGATATCCTGACTGAGGTCCACATTTATGTACACAGAAGTGAGTAGAAGGAAAAAGCACAGTACTAAATGATGAGATTTCAAAGGGGTCTATAAACCAGCATTGGAAGCACCATGGATACTGTTCGGAGAAGCTTCTTGTAGTCTAACTCAAGGGGTTACCATAATGTGGAAATGCCATCATTTCAACAAACCTCCTAAGACTTGGATCAAAGTTTCAGACCGTTTTGTCAGCAATGACACACTGCTCTTAAAATGACAATTAAACAAATAGTAATGGTTTGAAGCCAAGCAGAGTTGTTATCAGCTGAAATAAATTTAACTGTAAGGCTTGTTTTTCCCCTCTTTTTTTCCTACAGTTGATTTCCCAATGAAAGTACGAATACATCTTCTTGAGAAAATGGCGGACACAGAGTAAGGATACTGTTATAAAATAACACGATTGGTTACTGATTGTTAGTTGTAAACAATGATGTCTGTATACTCAGCACTTCCCAATTCCTGTTAACGAAATCCACTGGCATATTACTTGGGTGGGATTCGAAAACAAGACCTTTGCCATTCTAGAGCAGATGTCTTACCACTAAACACTGAGATTGCCGATAACTAGAGGCAGTTCAAATCATTCACTTTTAGCAGTGGGTACAACTATTTTAATAGATGTAAAATTTGCATCGGGTATAAAGAATATTATTTGTGTTTTAACCACTGATGTGTTTTAAATACTGTATACTCGGTTCTTTACCGAGTCCTGTGAACAAAATCCACTGGCATATTACTTGGGTGGGATTCAAAGCCACAACCTTTGCCATTTTTGAGCATGATGTCTTACCGCGAGACCATCAAGATTGCCCGGTAGCTAGAATCAGTTTGAATGCTTTTATTTAAGCAGCAGGTACCACAACAATTTTAATGGATGTTAAATTTGCATCGGGGATATGGAATATTATTGTTTTTTACCCATACACTGATGTGTGTTAAGCACTCTATACTCCGACCTGGGCCCAATTTTATAGAGCTGCTTAACCATAAGCAAATTTTCAAGCTAACTGTAGCAGAATAATTTGCTTTTAAAGCATAAGCGTATTTCACAGGTTAGCAAGAAAATAAGGCGGCCACAATGGATTTGCATTGTTATGTCATTCATTTTCGTGCTGTAAGCACCGGAAGGTTAGCATGCCTTTTGGTTTGCTTACGGCTAGCAGCGCTATGAAATAGAATTTCCTGCAGTAAGCACATAATCAGCTGTTAAGCAGCTCTGCTCTATAAAATTGGGCCCAGATGATAGTTCTGGTAAGAACCAGGGCTGACATAAATTAGTCTGAGAACCAACGCTTCTCCCTAAAGAGAATATTAAACTAATACTTGACTTCACTTTCTCTATTGATAGGCATCGTTTGGCCGCAGGCACCAGTGAGAAAATCCAACTAGGATCTCTACTTTCTGCATTCCAAATCGCTAGAGACATGGTCACAGCTGAGGCATGATGGGATATTATGATGTCATCAAACATTCCTTCAAGACAGACCTGAGGTTACATTTTGCTACACTGCTTTAGACCTTATAAATGCACATGACGTCACTTGAGTAGGGCGCCCTCGCAAAGAGGTTGTTCATTGGCCCATCCTGTGCACTGCGCGTACAAATCTGTGCGTTTCCATTGTTTCATCATCGGTTTACCTCTAAGATGGCGGCTGGATGACTTCAATGCTTAAGGTCTATTGTCTTCAGACTTGCCAAATAGACTACTACGACATTGTAGTAGCATGTACCAGTTATAGACTTAAAGGGTGTGTACAACATTGGTAAGATTGAAAATATAAATGTTCACTGATTTGCACAGAACTTACATAAAGATGGTCATGGTGAACTTCCCTTGAAATAGTTTTGCTTGAAATGCCATAGTTTTTAGGAAATGAGTAAACAAAAGTCTTTATTATGCAGGATAAAATCCAATGTTTGAAAAAGGTTAAAACATATAATGTGGTTTTTCACTGTTTTCTCATGACTCTGAAGACCGATTGAGCTTAAACTTTCACAGGTTTGTTATTTCATGTATATGTTAGGTCACATCAAGTGTGGATACAGGTCTTTGGCAATTACCTATGTTGTACACACCCTTTAACCCTCACTTAAAATGCAGTAAAAAATTAAGATGGTTGTTACATAAAGATTTTGCACACACAGAAATTGAGCTTTCTGTCAGCCCTGAAATAGATGAGTAACTTTTGCTTTTGGAGAGGACAAAGCGTCTCTTACAAACATTTGTAAAATGGCCATTTTCATAAGGTTTTTGTATCCTGTATTAAGTTTGTGAGAACTTAGGCCAGTGTTAAGCTAATGGATTTATCAGTGGCTATGACTGTAATGTTGAAAAGTCTTATTCTTTAACGATGTCGTTGCAGACAGCAAGTCTCCTGGATTCACACACCGTTTTAGAATCAACTGGTTTCAGCCTATTTCCAAATTGAACTTGTATGGTTAATGTTATAAAACATTTATCTTGTTACAATCTTTTTTTCATGACCATTTCAGTAAAAGAGGGTATAACTAGAGTTCTCTATGCAGTGAGGAATTTTGATACACATTAGGAAGTATTTTGTATTAAAGATCAGGGCGAATGCTGTCCAAATAAATGTGCATGGTATTGGTCTAATCAATAAAACAGTGTACATGTATTTTCAGAAAAAAACATGAATTGTGTTGTTTATTTGGTTCGACTTGATTTCAATTATGTAATTCCTTTAAAGTGATGCTTCTTCAAAAAGAATCGGATGGACTGGCATTGCAAGCCTTCATCAAAGTAAATAATACGAATTTAAAGGGCAGATAATTTATGACTTAAAATTTAGGCCTCTATACATTATCAGGCATTCTTGAATTCAAGATTTTTTTTCTCAACATCCTTGAGTCTTCACATTTTCATGAAAAGCAGTCGCCAAAGGTAGAATTAAATGATCCACATTGTGTCCAAACCTATAGTTTTGCAGAAACATCTGTAATATTCCGGTTCTAGAAATATGGGAATGAGGGGGGGGGGGGGGGAACCAATAAGCTGTTTTCAGTAATTTTGTTTGTTGAAACTGAAATTTTCAAAAAAATATAATGCAAGGCACTTGTTTATGCTAGGAATACATTCATTACAATGTACACATTTTATTACAAAATCCTTCACATATTTTTCTTTCAAAAAACATCCTAAAGCTAAGGTTTTTTTTTTTTACATAAAATCAATTGCTTACATCTTAAAATGACTTGTAAATACATCTGAGATAATGTTCAACTATAGCAGATAGATTCAAATGTTCACGTACTGCACCTGTAGAAGTATTCAATAATTTTCAATTTCATCTGAAGGCAGTGTAAATTAGTTTTGAAAAGACATTCCTCCAATTTATTTTCCCCCATTATAGGAAGATAAGAATTGGTACGCCTTCTCAATCTGAAATTACTGTTTAGAAAGGGAAGGTTAGAAAATATTATTAAACTTCACTTTCCCGGGTAGGGTCACAGAATGGTTTTGTCAACGTAATGCTTATTTATAGGCAAAAAATATAAAGATAAATACAATAAAAGTCACCATGTTTCAACTGAGTAAATTGTCAACTTGTTGAGAAAACAGCAACTGTCACGGTATTTTTACAAGAATGTCAAAACCATCCACATTTAGCAAGGCGACAGTGGGTACAAAAGCATCTATGACCGCAGCATTCGCAAATGAGCACCAGCCCACAGAAATCTGAGAAACGATTCATGCATGAATTGTTTCTCAAATTCAAATTTATTGGGGGTGAAAAACTATCCAAACCATATTACTTCAAAGAGATCCTTTCTCAAAATAGTTTATATAATAACACCCCTTACAAATATTCTGCCTTTTGATTGGTTTAGAGCGCATCACATGATATGTCTTAGTTTTACTAGAAACCCGGCGCGGTACTATCACATGGCAAATGATGTACTATCACATGGCATGCAGTACCTAGACGTCTTTTTTTACCCACCTAGAACCCAATCAGGTGTGCATCTGTGTATCTGAAATGCGCGTACGATGATAAATAGTTTGTTGGGGTGTTATAAAACAAATATTGACTGCTTTTACTCGTGCTATGGTTAAAACTACGACTCCCGAGGTGATCCCCGGAGTGTTCTATTTTCCCTCGGCTTCGCCTCGGGGAAAATAGAACGCTCCGGGGATCACCTCCGGAGTGTTCTATTTTCCCTCGGCTTCGCCTCGGGGAAAATAGAACGCTCCGGGGATCACCTCGGGAGTCGTAGTTTTAACCATAGCACTCGAAGCAGTCAATATTTGTATACTATCAACAGCAGCAGTGTTTCTCACCAAGTAAGTTTTTGATGGTCTTTAATTGTTGGGAGTTCTTACCAATCTATGACCCTACCAAATTGTTGGAAGTCACCATATTCTGGCAGTCACAAAGTGCCAAAGTTGAAAATCTTTTAAACCCTGCCTAAATATGGGATTTACCGAAGAACCCAACTACGAGAAAACCCATAGATGAACAACAATTTTGGGGTTTTTGGTTTTTTTCAATACAAGAGCACACTCGATGCTAGTGGTATCATATGGAAAAAATAGAAAAATATATAATACTTGTTCCAGGGAAGTATTACAGTAAAAGAGGTGGTAGAGGATTACCTTGCAAGCAATATTGCTGTAAATTGTTTTTAAAAAAGTACAAAATATTTGAGTACTTCCTAAATGTGTGGTGGTGTTCCTTCCAACCCTGAATGTAACAATCACAGTCAGTGCCAAGTTGGAACCAGTCACCATCTCCAAATATTTGCCCACTTTAAATGAACAATTTAAGAAACTGATACTTGATTGAGCAAATGATAAAACGCTGCCAAACTAAAAATGGTTTTAGCAGCCTAAAACTAAAAATAAAACATACTACCATAATTTAGAAATGTGAGATTCCACTGATGGAACTTTCACTGGTTCATTTTAGGATAGTTTTATTTTCCAAAGATTGGATGAAATCTCTCCGAAAAACCCTTCAGTTTGATAAATTGGTGTATTGAGTTTTCTCAAAATGTCCACTTTTTTGAAATTGCTTTTTAAATATTAACTAACACTGGTTTCTATTTGCACAGAAGAATTGTCATAAAGGTAGCTATTTTGTACATTCGTGGCATTACCAATAATACACTTTTCATTATTAATATTAGGCTTGACATATATTGGAATAACAATGCTGCATTCAAATAGAAAATGGCCCATAAAAATGTTTAAAAGAACATTGCAGGCAGTTTATTAACCTTTACTTACTGGCCAATATTATTAACAAACTAGGCTTAAAAACCTCCCACCAGCCAGTACACATACAAATTACATTATTTTGCTATAAAAATCTAATACAAAAGCCTACAAATTTATTTACACTCTGCAAAGTGCATGGCACACTATTTTAAGACCCCTTAAAGATTAATAATAAAAAAATTAACATCCTATATATACTGTAGTAAATTACAAATGTTGGATTTAGAGATAATTCGACAAAACTATCTCTTGCCATAGATGTCGACAGTTTTTATAATAATATATTATATAAAACATCCTTAAATGGCCATAAAATGTTGATTTGATCAGATTTATAAGTTGATGTTTGCCGTTGTCATTTTATTCTGGTGGGGAAACAGTTTGAAATTCTTTCTGATGGTTTGTTTTTAGTACTAAAGACCCTAAGATGGTATCTGGGAACCACACATTTTAAGAAAGAATACATTTTATGAGTACATGTAATGGCAGACTGGAGACCCATTGTGATAAAAACAGATTAGTAGGAAGAAATAGTATGTAGTTTCTGAAGAAAAAGGCTGAACCTTTTCCTGGTTGTTGAGACAAATACTCTACCCTAAGAATGTATTTCCTCAAATACAATTCATAGTAACCCCTTGCAAATGAAATCACTTCAATTTCATGAAGCGTGTAAGCACAGAAAAATCTTGCTAAGCACAGAAAAATCTTGCTTAGCACACAGCCAACATTCCATAAAGTTTACACTGTTGCGACTGGTGGCCCCACTCATTTTTTGCTTAGCAAAGGCATTATTTTCTGCTAAACAGCTTTATGAAATTGGGCCCTGCTAAACTTTTTCTTTTCTTCTTTGTTTTTTGAAGGGGGTAGAGGAAAAGCAAAATTCCTGTACAATTACTCAGTATATTAATAAGTAGAACCACAATGCCTCTTGCCCAATATGGAAGTCTGTCTTCCTTGCACTGCATAAAACAATGCAACAAAGACAGATGCCCAACCTGGGCCCAATTAAATAGAGCTGCTTAGCAGCAAATTTTGTGCTTACTGCGCTAGTTGCCATTTTATAGTGCTGCGAACAGTCCGTAAGCACACGAAAAGGTAAACTCACCTTTCGGTGCTTACTGTATAAAAGAGAAATGACACACAATGCAAATCCATGGTGAACGCGCAAGCTGGCTGCCTAATTTTCTTGCTAACCTTTGAAATACGCTTGCGCAAATTTTTCTGCTATAGACAGCAAAAAAATGTGCTTACTATTTAGCAGCGCTAAGAAATTGGCCCATGGACTTTACACCATTATCATTCACATTATTTGATCCATAAAATGGCCGCTGGGGTAGCTGCATGGTGTATATGCAAGGATGTAATTCCCTCAATAATATACAAATTAATTTAATTAATTAAACCTTTTATTGGTGGTTTAAAGTATTAAGCATCTTAATATTTCTTGCGGTTAAAATTAATAATATACAGGATTAACATTAACATTGCAAATTGGTGAGATTGTAATCTTGTTGGAAGTACATAGTTACTCAAAAGTAAACAGTACAGGAAAACTCAAATTGAGAAATTAATTGGAAACAAGTAAAATATTCTAAAACCTATGGAATACCAAATGAACGTTTGAAAACAGAATAGGGTTACAAAATCCTAAAAGAAATTAAAAAAAAGGAAACATGCCTAAAGGGTCAAAACAAAATAGCAGATTCAAAGAAAGTTGGGAGTTACATTTTGAAAAAAGAAAAACAATAATATTAAAGTCAGATTTATATCCCAAAACTTTTGATAATTTTTATCAGCAGTCCATGTTTACTATGCACAGTATGCTTATTTAATGTAGTTTTCATCACCATTTATAACAGTGTAATCAAAATAAGGCTGAACCACAGAGTGATATAATATCACTGGAGGGAGCACTCCCTTGGGCACAAACCCCTCTGGGTAAATTGCATACAAATGTCCGTGCAAAAAGTGATTGCTGTGTAACCTGCGTGTAACTTCATACAGCTGCAGCTGCTTTTAAAGCAGACAAAAGTGCTGCAAAATGTTCTCCTTTAGACAAAAATTAGCGGTACACCAATTGTAAATGATACATTAACACGTTGACTGCCGGTCATAAATTCGTAGGGGCATCCCATTTGCCAAGCATCTAAGTGTGGTGCGCATGCGCGCATACCAAATAGTTTTTTTTTTTGGTGTCTACATGTTGTAGCATACAAATTCTGATGATGTGTCCTCACCACTGCCAGAAGCGTATTCGTTGCGTTCTCAGCGATGCCAGTGTATTCAATTCACTATACAAAAGCCTTTCATTCTCTACGAGTATACTCGTAGTGGCAGAATCCGTTACACCTGTTACTACGAATATACTCGTAGGCGGCAGTCAACGAGTTAAACATGGTAGTTTGGCTGGTAACCTTTTTTCTGGGAAGGACAGTTGTGCTGGCAAATTGTCGTGCCTAAGCAGCTATATGAGTTTCATAGAACTGCACAAAAAGAAGCTTACCGGCCAAAATACCATGTTACATGCACCATTTTTGACTGGTACCCTGCACCTTTCTACAAAGGAAAGAACAAGACTAGACATTGTTGCATCGGATAAACAATAATATGGAACTAGAGGGAGCAATCTAGAACATATGGGTAAAACAAAATAATATAAGACAAAACATGAACCAATCTTTCAGGAAGTCATAAAATCTATTAACTCTGTAAAAAGTGACAGACTGTATGTGTATTTTTCAAAATTAAAAAACAAATGAACTAGCTTTTTGGCACACATCGTGCAGTGGAAGATAGAGTTATAAGACATATTTGTTGTTACCAAGGAAAGGTTGTGTTTTTTAACAGCTACAGGATGCAATAGGGAAACTACGTTGACAAATCTGTTGTCTTTTTTTTAATTATTATTATTTTTTTTGGGGGGGTGTTAATAATCGTGTTGAAGTCAGGGGAATTTCCTCTTGTTGATAACTGGTGCAATGAAAGTTTTGATGACCCTTCACTGCCCTTCACCCCTTGGCATTCATAATGGGAACCTGATTAGATTCATCAACCAGCGTGCTACACATGATCAAGGTTTGCTTGGCTTCATGCCAACAACTGATTATAAGGATAGTACAGGGTTCTTCAGAATCAACCAATAGCAGCGGTTTATGAATCATCCAAATGATTATATGGGTAAAACCATAGAGACAGGACTCTTTCTTTATGATAAAACCAACTCAACTGTGAAAACCAAGTAATTTGTTTTATATGAGATGTAATACAAACAGAAAACCAAAACGAGTTTTCAACCCCTATCCCCTTATCAAAAGATTTATTACTATTATTTATAAATATTGCTTGTTTTTGGTCAACATTCAGTCAATAAAATCAGTTATAAAATCTTCAAATCAATGGTGCAATTGATTTTGTGTAACCTATTTTAATTGTCAATCTAAAAAAAAAATATAATTTTTTTTTCTAACTGGTGACCTAGTCCTTAGCTGTATAATCGATAATTGACCTTGTAAAGAAAAACAACCCCCCAGCAAAAACAAACCCAAACAACAATGAGGTACATATTGTATAAAAATTATAGTTAAAAATAAGAAGGGAAAATAATAGCAGTCCAATTAACTCCATACGTACTGATTCCATAAATCCAATGAACTCTGTATGTATTGAATTTAGCAAGTTTTGAGAAGTCTTGCTGATCTCAATCGACCATTTCTACTTTTTTTGATGGGCGTGGTGATTTTTCTCTTTGTGGACAAGAGAGAGTTCTTGCCTTTTGGTGACTGTGCTGGTTTTTTATTCAGGCTTCTGAGAGCTCTTTGCGCTAGGGGTACCTCTGGTTCTATCGGAGAGTTACGCGTGTTGTAGATCTTTTGCTTTACGGGACTTGCGGGCTTCTTTGTAGCCTTACGCTTTGCGTAACCATTAGATTTTGTTAATGAAGAAGAGCTTTGGCCGTCTGAACTCTCCTTGGGCTCCTTGGGCTCAAACCAAGTAGCTGACGTTTTCCTCCTCTTCTGCAGCCATCCTGTACAAAAATCAGGATAATCATTCCTGCACTCAAAACAGGCGCATTTCTCCTCAATCTCTGGAGGGGTAAGCCAAGGAGATGGGTGAGACGTGTATTTGTGAGGTTTAAACCTATTTCCTTCTTGTACTTGGTGAAATGGGAAATTGATGTACGACTCCCCACAGACTTCTATTCTATGGTCACTTTGTTCCGTTCTCCAGTCGTCCCACCCCGATTCTTCATCCCATCGGGGTTCCTCGGCTTTCCGCTTCCTGTTCCTGGCCCAGAACTCCTTGGTAGTCATGTCATCTTCGGAATCCTCTGGGTACCAGAAGCGGAAGGTGTAGTCTCTGTAAGCATTCGTACGCTTCAGCTTCGGACGGAAGGTCCCGAAGCCCTGAAGGCCTAGAAAGTCTGTCTCCCCCTTCAAGCGCAGTATAGTTCCCTCATCCTCAGCCGACTCTGGTTCTGTCTCCTTGGAGATTTCAGGAGTACTCACATCTTTGGAGGTTGTCGGAGAATCTTCAGGAGTACTCTTATCTTTGGAGGTTGTGGGAGAACCTTCCTCTTTTACCGTTGTTGGACTACTCTCCTTGTTGGATGTTGAAGGACTTCCACTCTCATCAGTTTCTGTCGGTTTAGGTGTTTCTTTGGGAAAGTCGAAGACGAGTGTTATGGCAGTGGTGTTGTCGGCACGCAGAGAGCGATTTACCCATCTATTGATCGAATTCTTCACAAGACGTTGAGAGATTGTTTCTCTCATCTTCTCACCCTACAAGACATGAGGAGAAAGTGTATGAAGGATTACTGCAATGTCTTTTATGAAAAACAGGATCAACTTTGTTTATTCTTTTATTAGTTAAGTATTAGAATATATATCAGGCAATACAGTAATAAAAATACACAAAAATACAAAGAAAACAATGGGGAGAAGAAAAATATCTTCTGCAGGACAACAAAAAGGACAACCTGGAAATGTGACATACGTGAACACAAAGACAAAACACAGATGCACCACTGAAACAGAGATGCAGGCCCTAGGGATTGCCTCAAAAGCTAAAAACCTATCTCAAGGCTTTCCCACTGCACCCGCCGCCACTCAATGGAGTTTAAAAAAAACATAGAACAAAACAAGACAACACAGAAAAAGAAGACAAACACTGAACATAAAAATAACAAATATATATTTAAAAAAACTGAAATAACAAACACAAAATGTGATGATGCAAAGGGCAAGACAAAGCTATACAACCCAATAGCACTGTAAGTAAATAGTAAAAGCAATTTAATATATCAATATCATTAAATTAAAAAAATATGCATCCAAAATAAAAAAGGTCATCACACTCACAAATAAAAAGTAGTATTTGCCGAGCTCTTGTTTTCTATAAATCAATACATGTTCATCACATAAATTCACTGGCACAGGCTCAGCAACAATTATTCAAATGATGGTATCATGTGGTGAATTAATAAACACAGACACAGTACAGGAATAATTATGTGCAGTCACTCCACCATACACAACACCTGCATGGTTCTGTATCAACGGTTGGTCAGCTCAATGGTAAATGTTTTGGATAGTACAAGGGTTGATGTCTTGTCACAGTTAAGACTGATCTTTTCAAACCACCACAACCCAATAGAGGTGGCATTGACAGCAGACCCTCCTTGATTGCATCCCCACCATGCAAAGTTTCAAATCCTACTTACAAGTAACTTCACTTACCCTGCTCTTTTCGAAGTTATACAAAGAGATAATGTAGATTGATTCGCTAGAACTGAGCATATTCCAGAGACCGTCACTCCCTAAAACCAGGCACTTATGGACCTTAGAGTTGAGAACGTGATGACTAATATCTGGTGATGGGGACACAACGTAGTCATCATGTAGTGTGCTGTAACTCCATAGATCACCTGACAAAGACATTTCAATGAACAGAGGACGTTTAAGATGAGGTGGCCTTCAATTAGAATGTAACAATGTAGTCAACATTTTTGCAGAGTGGTACATGTACACAATACACTCATTTGGTTTAATTCAAACCCAAATGACAATGCTTGCCAACTTTAACCTAATTTTATTCACAACAGACTACTCTGGGGAAGACATTTTTGCCTTTGTGTTAGGCTCAAACGGTTTTAGCTTCAGCATTGTATTGTTGTCTTGAAAACATGTTAATTTTAATTTAAACATCTCCTTGTGAAATCATTGCTGGGAACCATTTGTTAGTGTCCTAGTTTTCAATTTACAACACATTTTAGTTAAAATTCCTGACTCAAAGTCAAGCCTAAGATTCTTCAGAAGGCTCTTTATCTGGGCCTAATTTCATGGCTCTGATAACATAGATTTCTGCGCTCATCTTTCAAAATCCTCCGCTTTTAGATTAAGCGCCATGTTTCTGCATTTATGGGAATGTAATGTTCCTACTTGGCAGACAGTGGAAGTCGGCTGTATTAACAGGCAAATAAATAATTGTTTGAATGCAAAACTATGCGTTATGCGTAAATACCGTGCGTGGCATGCAGGATTTTTCTTGAATTCCTTGCATGTCTGGTCGGTGTAGAAAAATTAGAATGCTTGATGTAGAGCTCAATGCCTAAGCCCAAGCTGCCCATAAAGATAGCATATCAAGAACTATCTACAGCGTAAAAAAACAAATGGTTTACCTAATGATCTTGCAACTGCTAGAAATGGGATCTGATCCACATTAGTGCTCCTTCTAACTGGTCCAGTATGACTAAGCTTAGTACGTTCCCACACCACCCTCTGTACACCATTCTTGGCCTGCACCTTCCCTCCGATTGCCTCAATCCTCTTCACCTCTTTTGGAGATTCCGGTTTGTGGTCGACGGTGACTGCGCGAGCCTTGAGAAAGCGTGAACTGTGGGTATTAACGCCAAGCACCGCACGGGAGTCCCCAACATGGGCAACCCACATCTGCCTTCCTCTGATAATGGCAACACAGGCTGTGGTACCGGCAGTACTTGCATAGCCTGACTTAGTCTGACCCCAGTAACCTATTCATGCAAATAATCAATGGATGAAACAGTTTAGAGTTTGAATACTATGTACATGTATGAGAATAAGAATGGTTGTATAATGGCAATTGTAAGTGCAGACTCATGTTTTATAAATAAAATCCCTGCCCGGGAAATACACAGAGGTCATGGCACCCCTTCAAAAGTTTCCTACATAGACTTTAAGAAATGGAAGAGCCCTTTGTAAAAAGATAAAATACATGTATATTGTATTTCCCTTCCCCTCTTGATTATGATCTCATAACCTGCTTTTGTTTATCCATACTTGTTTTGTTTCACTTTTTTGTGTGTAATAAACTGCTGACAGTTGATAGTTGTCAGTCAGTCAACGGCATTAAGCAAAAATAGACTTTAAGAAATGGAAGAGCCCTTTGTAAAAAGATAAAATACATGTATATTGTATTTCCCCTCTTGATTATGATCTCATAACCTGCTTTTGTTTATCCATACTTGTTTTGTTTCACTTTTTTGTGTGTAATAAACTGCTGACAGTTGATAGTTGTCAGTCAGTCAACGGCATTAAGCAAAATAATTAATTAGGCCTCTTGAGCCTTTATGTCAGGTTTCTGGTTTTCCAATTAAAGTTGACTTTGTGTGCGCTCTTTTCATTTCTTTCTTTTAGTTTTCAATATATACAGTATACAAATATGGAGGAAGACAAAAATGTTAAGGATTTCTTGCCTGCATCAGCTAAATTTTAGTACCGTAATTTTCGGATTATAAACCGCGGTTTATACGTTGATTTTGACTTTTTTTTGAACTCCTGCGGTTTATTCTCCGGGCGGCTTATACGCCGACGTATAAATATGGAAGAGAAAAAACAGCATTTTTATAAAGAAAGATCGTTTGTAAAATGTTCTAAATAAAAACAATGTTCTTAAACGATAAAAAATCCTGCAAAACATGCCTGTGTGGTGACAAAATCCTGTTGAAAATCCTGCCTCATTTGTATTCCGTGTTGCCTTTATAAAACGTTTATCAACCGCCCTATTGTTAGAGTTCAGTCCCCCCTCAGAGATGAACAATCAGCGAAACTCGAGTTTGAGACTGGTCCCCTGTCTATTTATCCCAGCGATCTCCATATGCTGATATATCTCCGAACAGACGGTCTTATACAGACCAACATAAAACAAACGAAAACTGTGCGGTATTGCTCACGCACGTACATGTATAAAAACGTTCCTCCGACCACGAGGTGATTTCTCACAAAGGGAATTTCCCTTGCCTTTTCGTTCCCACAGCTACACGCCGCCATTCCTTCACCCCCTAACTATAAAGTTTACCACGTTAGCATGCAAGCACATCTGCGGGATCGAGGTGATGAATACTATGGCAGTGCTGCGAGAAGCACTACGTCATAATTATTCACGCGATCGGCCAATCGGAAAGCTGTGAGAAGCACTACGTCATAATTATTCACGCGATCGGCCAATCGGAAAGCTGTGAGAAGCACTACGTCGTAATTATTCATGCGATCGGCCAATCGGAAAGCGGCCGGTCAGCCTGTGCCAATTGCGCTCGTGGTGCTTCGGGTAACATGAAGAATAAAACCATGGCTAGAATGGAGAGCCTTACAGCCTTTATCAAATTTCCTTACATCAATAACCAATTCGCGGCACTTCAGTTTTAACACTATTTTTAAATCTGAAGTGGGTTCCCTCATCAACTCACGTCACAAATTAACCGCGATATCGTCGAATATCGCAATATATTTTTGACGATGTATCGTGAATGAAAAAAAGCAATATCGCCCAAGCTTACCATACGCAGTTTTGCGAACTTCACTTCCGTGTTTTGAGGTTAGTTTTTTAACATTTTGGCCGCGGTTTATACGCCCGCGCGGTTTATACGCTGACACCTAAATATTTTTTCCATATTTTGAAGCATTGCGGTTTATACGCCGGGCGGTTTATAATCCAAAAATTACGGTATTAGTAATTAGACTCTTCAATTTAAAGTTAGTGGTTTAATTGCGTTCAATCACTTTTTTTGTGTGCATTTAAAACTATCAATATATATTACTGCAGACAAAAACATTTTGCTTCCTGTCAGAAACAGGTTTGTTACAAGTGTCTGAAATTGTTTGTGATTCATGTGCCAATTTCACAGCACTGGTTAAGCAGAAAATAGTGTTAACAAATTTCAGCTCAGCAACCCGGGAACCCATCATAAATGTGCATGAATAACATGATTATGGTATGGCAGTTGTCGTCAGGCATCGTCTGTTGTCCGCTTTTAGTTTTAGAGTGACCCAGCTTACACACAATAAATGATCAATCAAGCCTAAGCACAAAGGACATTTGTTAAAAAGCTGTAGTTTTGTCCATGTTCACCCTCCATACAATAGACCTAGTAATAATTATTATTATTGGCCAAGATTACCATCATTGGGGATGGGGTCGGAACAAGAAACAAAATGTCAATGATTTTTAGATAAAACTATCTATAGGAAACTCAATAAGTCAGTTTTTTAAATTAAATTATAGTGTAGTAATGACATATTTTGCTATAAAACGATATCTTCAATAATACAAGTCGCCAAAAAAAAGCCGACAACTGACAACGCCCGACGACAACTACCGTAATTTCCTGCGGATAAGACGCGTCTTATCTGACTTTTTAGACCACAAAATCATCACTGCGCCTTGTATTCCAGTGCGCCCTGTCTGATGTCGCTTAAGATCAAAATGCCCGCGGCTGACGTGCAAATAATCTAGGCCTTATTTAATGTAGCTGCGGTCAGGTTAATAATGCGGTCGCCAACCATCAACTCACCACGCATTGTTGACGTAGTACATATCAGTGCTCAACTCTCCAGACAATGTCGCCAGATTTTCATTCCGACAATGATGCAATGTGTTGAGCCGCCTTTGTGGCCACATGTCCCTATACATAACGACCGTGAATTCATTCCAACAATGCAGCAACGTGTTCATCCCTTCCTTTATGGCCGCGATTTCGTACCGAAAATACTGCATTCAGATTTATCTAAACGTTTGCCGAACGCATTCACCCAACCTCTATTGTGTGAACGGTGAACAACAGAAACCCCAATAATGTCACGTCCCCATCGGAATAGACTTGGTTCCAAGTCTGTGATCGTGGTTTTTAGTTGTCCTAATAGCCGATATATTATTGGCTGAAACAGTGCCCTCTTGTGGATAAACCTCCGTCTTGAACCAAGTTAGAGCGCGTGATAGCCAATCTGTGGGGGAATTTTGCGAGGCCGATGCAGAGAAATAACCGCAGTCTCAGACTTGAAATCAAGTTTACCATCGGAATGGCAGGAGATTATTTTCAGAGCCGTATGGTAGCGCCCTCTGTTGAATAAACTCCCTTCAATTCCATGTGAAACACGGGAGTAAGATTCTCCTGAAAACGCCGCTGAACGGTAGGTTGGTTTCAGTTTACAATGAACTTTTCTACATGTCTCTACATGTTTCAAGCGCATGTGATTTCTATTTATTCACGTGTTGATTAGCGTGATACTTTTAGGGTAACAAAATGACCCCTTTTTGGCGATGTACCGATACGGTCTGCTGTTTGCAGTCAAAGGTGCATGTAAGATCATGCGCCTTGTGCGGCAGTGCGCCTTGTCTGTTGACGCTTAATTTTTTTTGGGTAATTTCACGGCCCTGCGCCTTGTACGCCCCTGCGTCTTGAACGCAGGAAATTACGGTACTTTAAAATCAATGGAAATTCACTAAAAAAACATGTTTTGTTAGAACATAAAATAAACCATTCAAAATAAATGTAGAAGAGTTAGACCCAGTAACTGGGGAGCTGTACTCCTTTTTTGAAATTTTGACATCATCGGTCGTATCTAGCGCCCCAGGTTATTATTGTATGTCCATACCATGATCCGACTCTCAGCATGGTCGACGGTTGCCCTGCCTCAAACCGCGTAATCGTATTGGTTGCGGCAGGGCACCCGTTTAAAATTTTAGACGGGTGCCCTGCCTCGACCGTGACGATTACGCGGTTTGAGGCAGGGCACCCGTCGACCATGCTGAGAGTTTGGTCACATACAATAATAACCTGGGGCGCTAGATACGACTGATTATGTCAAAATTTCAAAAAAGGAGTACAGCGCCCCAGTTACTGGGTCTATAGAAGAGTCATATATACAAAAATATCCAAATCGCCCTCTTCAATATCTGTTGAAAAAATTGTATTATCAACTTAGGAAAAACCAACTCGGACCAACTCTTTTCTTTAAAAACAATTCACTGTGCATGTTCAGTTCAGTGCATTTTGGTTTTACAAACAAACGTTTACTTTGCTTTGCCGGTGCCGGCAAAATATCCATTGCCTAAGTAACAATTACAAAACATGCCTAAGCAAGGCTGAATTCAGTCCTGATTTGAGGCATGCGATCGCACCCGCACGCCATCGCATGCCTTAAAAGCTTTCCCAGGAGTGCGAATAATCACACGCCTGATACCTCTAAAATGCACGCCTTGGCATTCATTTTTGGCGTAATCATACTTCATAAGGTGCCCTTAATAAAATTGTAAGATGCATACTAAATATCCGGTTATTAGTTTACATTTTTACGGTTCCGATAAGCATCGATACGCAGTCACATCGTTTCCAATTTTCAGGTTCGTAGTCTTTTTCAAATATCGTTCCTTTGGGTGCAACAACAAAGTTAGGAAACATTGAAAGCAAGAGGGCGCTTAAAAACAATGCCATACTATTGAAGGAAAAGCCCTCTATTGGTTAAATATCTGCGAAAGATAACAACACTTGTTTGAAACACCTTGAACAAAGACTTTACGTGTCTGTGCGATGCATCGGGGAATAGGGTTTTTCCCCCGAATTGCAATAATCACCATCGCTGGTGCGCGATCTAAAACGGAAACCAGTCAACTCGCCCCCCAGCAAAGTCGCCCACTACAAAGTCGCCCCCCAGCAAAGTCGCCCACCACAAAGTCGCCCCCTCACTTACAAAGTCGCCCCCTGTCAAAGTCGCCCCTCACAAAGTCGCCCCCTGACAGAGTCGCCCACCAACAAAGTCGCCCCCCGATACTGTCGCCCCCTAACAAAGTCGCCCAGTGTATGGGTTGAGCGACGTAAAGCCATATCACAAAAGTGAGGGCGCTTTTGAATATTTTGAAACAATTTATTAGCACACTGGATGGGGGAAGACGAAATGTACATGTAGATAGATATGTTACAGAAGGAATGCTACGGGATTTTGAGCGTGCACGACGGGTTTGAGCGTGTTTAATCTTTGTGTTGTAGCAGGTTCTTTTAAATATTAGAACACTAAAATAATATATATATAACAGGTTATTTACATTTTATTTACAGAATATATATACATCAAATAAATTATCAAGCAGAAGTGAACATGAGGGTGATGGGAAGTTATTTCACGAGTGTTTATTTTGAGAAGTTTGGGCTACTTGATAAATGAAATACCGCGGCGTCTTTTCTGGGACACTCTTCGGCCGTAACTAATTTGATTTTGCATATGTTTATTCCCGTTAATTCTCAACATTATAAGGTTATGGTGGTTATTTACTTGATAATTTCCCCCCTTGTTTTACTTGTGCTTACATAATTATAAAGAACTAAATTTTATTCGCGAATTTATTAAAAGTTATGGTGGTTATTTATTTGTTTTTAAATAAAGTTCTAATTGTTTTTTTAATTCAAAACCTTCTTTTTTATAGTCTATATTTTGTTTAATTGAATAAAATTATGTTAACTCTAATACTGATGTGTTTTGATACATTATTTGAAGTTCGTGAAGTTTTATTGTTGTGATAAGTTGACAGGTTGCCTACTTTAATTAAAACCCTAAGTCGATCACTGATGACGGTATTTTGATAAGATAAGATAAAACTTTATTATCCCACACAGAGGAAATTCAAACTGGCCTTGATTCAAACACTAGGCCTACAGACAAAAAATCACTAAACATGTCATAACAACTGTTTATTGTTAAAACAAATTGATTAAAAATATTAACTAAAAATATCAGGTATAAAAATATGTTTCCGGTATGGATTAAAAATTATGCACAGCAATAATTAATACAATCTTAAATGATTGGCATGCTTAATTTAATTCAGAAAACTGTTTATGTTCGATTCAGATTTACATAATATTAGAAGGCCAATTCAAAGTAAAAAAAGAAAATAGCTAATTAGTTATCTAGCGGTAACATTTCGACAAAAGCGGAGAGTTAGGGCTTTGTTAGGGGGCGACGGTGTCGGGGGGCGACTCTGTCAGGGGGCGACTTTGTGAGGGGCGACTTTGACAGGGGGCGACTTTGTAAGTGAGGGGGCGACTTTGTAGTGGGCGACTTTGCTGGGGGGCGACTTTGTAGTCAGGGCTCGAATTTGGGGAAAAAATCCACAAGACTGCAGGGCTTGTAGCTCAAAATCTTTACTGGACCAGATTTTTTTTACAAGACCAGATTCAAAATGTGAAAATAAAAAATTGCTGACACAGTTTATTATGCATTTGACTGCTTTTATATGAACCAGAACTGAGACAAGTAAGAGAAGAGTATACTTGATTACTCATAGAATTGAAAGATAATTTATCAGACCCAAAAAAGTCAACACTTGAACATAATTTGTTTCTGTTATTCAATTGAAAAGCACAAGACCATCGGACTTGTTAGGTCATAAGTTTACTGGCCCAACACTAAGATTACTGGCCTCGGGCCAGTGGTCCAGTGTAAAATTCGAGCCCTGGTAGTGGGCGACTTTGCTGGGGGGCGAGTTGACTGGTATCCGGTCCCTGCAACCACCGTGCACTTAGCAAGGAGCCACTGGTATCCACGCAAAAGCTGTCGACGACAGCATGGCCTTCAAAGCACAGTTCCTCAGAAATGTCAGCTTGTGTACGAAAACTGCGCAACGTATAGGCTTTATTTTACAAAAATGATGCCATTTATGACATTTTGAATCATCAGAAAGATTATTTTCTTCTTATGTGTTTTGTTTGTTGTTTAGGGGAATTTTTCGCGGAGTGTTTGTGCAAAGTCGAAATGCTGTGGGTGTGAAGACGCAGTGTTTTTGATCATCCGTGGTTATGTTAACGTTTTTTCACTCTTTCAATCGTCATTTTAAATTTGTTTAAATTTTGTTTTTGCCATGAATGAAGCCCCCAAATTCGACAAAAACACGTGGTGCCCTTTTTACACTTACGAAATTATATAGCTGTGATGCCCTCAAAATTCTGGAAAAGGCACGGCAATTATTGCCGTGCCCTTTTCAACACGAAGTTCGAGGCCTGTTGTGGTCTACAAAATGTGTTTCTGTACGATCTCAGCATGTACCACAAATTTGGCGTTTTGCAAAATCGCACCCCTCGTACTCGAAAAAATCCAGGTGTGCTTTTTTCCACACGCCTGTGAATCTTGTGATTTTCAAATCAGAAGGACTGTGAATTGAAAAACAAAAACATATGATTATAAAACTGTGATTAAATTTAAAATGTACGCAATATAAATAAAATTGATTTACCTCTTTTCTTCCACATAGCCTCCTGGGTTTTAAGGAACCCCTCTTTGATGGCATGTTTAACCTTGGCCGGATCTTTCGAGTCGAATCCACGCTGTTCTTTGATGAAGTCCCACAACATGTCGCGTGCAAACACTGCTGCTTCCCGCCCACCATGCCCATCAAAAACACCAAAAAATGCAATATCATTATCCTTCCTTCGCTCATATCGGATAGAAACCATATCCTCCATATAATCCCTACCTCCCTTGTTTGAATCGCTCGACACTCGGATCCCCAAAACTTGCCTTTTTGGGGGCATTTGGGGGGTAGAATTTCCGCTACTCTGTTCGGTCTCCATCTTGCTTGATTGACGATGCCGGGATGTTTGCGCGCGCTCCATGGTTTTCACCGCGCGAATGATTCTTTTGTGTATACGGTTTGACCTTGTATGTCTTGTCCGAGCTTGCAGAATTGAGGCCTCCTGATTGGTCAGCTGGTAAGACTTGTTATTTAATTCGGTTTATAGTTCAGTGTCTGTTTCATAACCTCGATTAAGAGGTCAAACTTTGGTTAACTTGGTTTATAAATATTTGTTGTTGAGGGCGCTGTAGAATTGAAGAACGGATTAATCAAAATATTGCGATTTTGTTTTTGGGAACAAGTCTATTATAGAGACGTTTTAAGAAACACTTGGCAGTTGGTAAGATTATTTTCCATTTGCAAATTAAAAACAGAAAACAGAACAAAACTATTGGCAACCTTGCTAAGAGCTTTTTAGATAGTAGTTGTTTCATCTTATTATTTTAGCTAAACAGCGCCCCCTTCCGCCTGACGCGTTTACAGTCCCACTTCCCTCTACCACCAAAATGGCAGGAAAAAAACACAAGGATAAAGATGAAAATAAGGGTAAGTGTAAAATAACTTGTCTTTTGTAAACAAACGACATAAAGAAGCTGGAGAAATATAGAAACTGGGATTTAGCTAACGAAATTCTTAAATTTCTTGATGGTCGTGCTTTTGTTTTTAAAATTTTATTTTAGTTGCATATTTGGCCATTTTGTCGTCTGCTAGTAAAATGTTGGGCCTATGAATAATTAATAATAATGTGCTGTAATTTGATCAACCACGGCCCATGGGTCTTATAGTCTAAACTCTAGTCTTAACGGTCCTGCCAAATATGTTGTTCCTTCCTTCATGCTCTCAAGAGAGCCAACTAAGTAACACTACTCTAGTACTACACTGACTAGCTAATCTTCCTTGGAAGTTGTACCTGTTGAGGTAGCTACATGTATGTTGATTAAATAAAAAGCCACCCTTCCTAGGCCTAGGGCCTAGTTTAGTTAAGTTAGTATTCTGCACTGACACTGACAGTTGACTGACTTTTAATTTTAACTAACCACACCAAAAAACCCAGGACAGATTGAACGATTAACAACACATGCCATGTAAATGTTGTTGATGAAGCAGTTTGTGTTTTTTATCCTAGGTCACTTTAACCATAAGCACTTTCACAGGGTCAGATTTGTTTATTTCAAACACTGGTCATGCTGGTTGACATCTGCATCTTCCTTGGCACTTGGACTTTCATGCACCATTAGCAGATGGTAATGAGTGTTGAAACAAAACAAATCTGTGCCCTGAACAAAATGGCGCTTAAAACTTTGAAACTGTTCAAACTGCTCATACTCTTATAATGAAAAACCTGCGTAAGATAACTTGAATGATCAAATAATGCTTTTATTTATGAAGGATTAAATGATGAAGCCAGGAGCCCAATGTATGCATCCTTAGCTGTAGCTTTTGTTGCTATTTTCATCGGCGTACCAATATGGTGGTTTTCAACAACAACATACAGAGCCTTCCTTCCTTACCAAGAAATACAGGATTTAGCCGTGGCAAAGGTAAGTTCACACTATGGGTCATTTATTCTCTGGTTGTGAAGTGACTTTGTCTCTCATTACTGGATAAGGTACTTTCCCTTCATGAATCCAAGTCTAGGTTGTGTTTATTGGCAGCTACAGCTACGGCTATGGCTAGATTAGCAATGCCCTTAGCAACAGTTGTAGACGTAGCAATAGCCGCCAATTCAGATATAGCTTAAGATAACCAGGAAAGGAAGTGTATAAAAAAAACTTCTGTGAGAAACACCATGTTTGTTGTAATTGTTAACATAATGATTCCATTTTCAGTTAAAGGAAATGACTTGTGTTTTCCTTTAACAGACAAACTGCCTCATTCCGCTTACCATCGTTTCATGTTCAACATCAAAAGATGAGCAGGACTTCAGGAAATTTAAGGCAGAGTTAACCTCATCACTTCAGTCAGGTATGTAGCAAGACAGATTTGGTATGAGACGTGGTGTGATGAGACCCAATGCAGTGTTCTCCCTTAACAGTGGTTCGCTGGCCAGATGCTAGTTAAAACACCTGAGGACCAGTCAAATTTTTCTCCATGTGGTCCTAGCTAGTCCAGTGTTGAGAGAACATCCCAATTTAATATGAAACAGGGACGGGTGCTGGAAAAGCTGGCTAACTGGTACAACAACAAGTTAACTGGTTCCGCTGGCTAGTCAGTGAACAAGTTAAGGGGAAACCCTGCTCAAGCCTGACTCATGTTATGTTAATAACCTTTGGTGTGATGGTTAGGAAGCTTCCTATATTCATTATTAAAATCCCTCAGCTTGTGAAGATTCTATGCATATTAGAGTTGATAACAGTCAATCAACTTTCAAGACAGGGTGGAGAATCCAATTCAACATTTTTTGTTACCAGATTTCACAGAGAGACTTTCTGCTTGAAAGTTATAAAAGCTTCTGAATCTACTCTTGTGTTGTTCACCACATTAGTTTCTACTAACTAGAAAATTTGAATTCAAGAAACTAATGTTTGTCTTTCTTTGATTACCTGCATGACTTCTTTCTGCGAAGAGAAGTACAATGAATCAATGTATTTCTTAATTCATTATTTCTTCACTCCATCATGACAATTTGAAAACATGCTCGTCATTGTGTTTCTCTCTGCAGGTCAAGGTAACAGATTAAAGATACAGTATACAATAGACTGGCAAACATGTACTACAAAAGAGCAAAGTGTGTTAGAATCAAGCACTTCATTAGCAGGTAACAGGTGTTTTTGTGTTGTTATCTCCTACATGTATATAGGCATGGCTGGTGTCAGAGCAACAAATCTTTGTTAAACAAGAAACCACAAGGGAAACTGACTGGCATCCCCAAACAAAAATATTGACAAAATAGGGAGACTGACAATGTAGGGCTAGATAGCTCAGTTGGTAGAGCGCTGGCATGTTAATCCGGAGATCCCAGGTTCAAGTCCTGCTGTAGTCAATTTTTCATTGTTCAACCCAAAATGATTTGCAACAAATCTTTTTAACACCTGTTATTATAAGTTCCATTTTATAAATGACCTTTTTATTCAATTCCTGCAATGGATTTTCAGGTAGTTGTTTTATAAGATAGCAAACTATAATTGTCTTGTTCTGTTCAATTTTCTGTCTGTAGAACTTGAAAGCAGTCTAAACACAGCTAGAGCAGTACCTCATGGTCATTCAGTGATCTACATTGTCCATCAAGGTTATAAACAGTTATCATCAGCAAGTAGCTTCATTGGAAGAGGAAGGATTACACTGGCAAAGATGAACGGTAAAACATGTTTTGGGTTTGTGTATTTATTATTATTATTATTTTTGGGGGGTTGTGAAGCCAAGGATTCTCAGGAAAGCGAACTTAATCATTTTGACTAGCCAAGAACCCCAAGGAGAGAAGACAAGGAAGTTTCAGTTTTAGATGTGGGAGGAAAACCACCGAGAATTAATTCAGTGAAAACCCATGCAATCAGGTTGGTACTTTCCATATATTGCCCCCGGCGGGATTCGAACCGAGGTCCTTGAGGTGGAATGTGGGGAAAGAGACCCATATGCAAACCCGATCAGCTAATTTCCTTGTTTTTTGGTTTAATTTTTTTTTTTTTTAATCATCAAAATAATGCTTAGAATAATTTTATAAATTAGCATTGATTATTCTAATCAGAAAACTGTTATCCTCTACTCAATTAAGACCTAACCCGGTTTTATCTAATCTCATATTATCCAATCATTTATCTCAGGTTTGGGTGTAGCTGATCTGATTAAGACAAGATTAGCGAATGAAGATGCAGTGGCCAGAGCATATCTTAATGCAGTCGGAGCTCGCTCTAACCAGGTGAATACAAACCCTAGAAAGGAACTCCACTAGGAGACCCCGTCCAAAAAAATAATTTAGCTGTGGCTATGGCTTGATTAAAGCAACAGTCCTAGCCAAAGCCACTAGATGTTTACTGGACCGGAATTTGTTTTTTATAAGACCAGAACTGAAATGAGAAAAGAAAAAAAAACTACTGGTACACGACAGTTCAACATTTGAACTGTTTGAACAAGCACAAAGAGAAGGTTTAACTCACTTTATTGGTGAGTATTCTTCAATGTCCAACGGAATTGAAAGAGATTAATGAGACTGGAAGTCAGCATTTTAAAGTCACCACCTGCGTTTTGATCATTGTGGCTCTTTATTAATCAGCCAGGAATAACAGTCAAACTCAGTGGGAGACTTTTTTGGGATGCCAGCCAGGTCAGTGGAAGTTGACCTACTCTTGGTGAATCCATTGTTTTTGTAAATGTGTGTCAGGATTATTGTTTTGAATTTCAGCAACCTTGTCAAAAGTTTCAAAACTGAAATGTTGTGAAGGAAAATGATAATAATGGATATTCAATATTCACTATTCAACATGAACGTAATAACTACTCTATTCTCTGTGTAGGCGGATGCAGACAGTATGAGATCTTTGTTATCTGCACCTGGATATGAGTTATCCTTCAGTTTACTCAATCCACAACCAGAAGTATTGAAAGCCAAGTGGGACATAGCACAGGCAGTGAAAGGTACAACATACTGTCACCATCTTGGTCTTGTTTCCTGCTCTGTATGTTAATCATGACTGATAATTCTCATTATACCAACAGGGCGCCAGGCTAGTCACTTCCAGCCTCGGTTTGGTTACATTGATGAGAATGGGTTAAATTAAATATAAGATGGTCACACAAGCTCCAGTTGTACAACTTCCTTGTTATCATATTTTTCTGTGGCAATTTTGTTTATTTACTTTGCATGCACCAACGTACTTCAAATTGTGTTAAGAAACAGTACATTAAATCAACTTGAATAATTCATGTACTGGTTGGTGTTTAAACTTACTCTGCAAAAAGACAAAGATATTGACAAAATAGAGAGACCGCCAACATAGGGCTAGATAGCTCAGTTGGTAGAGTGCCGGCACGCTAATCCGGAGGTCGTTGGTTCAAATCCAGCTGCAGTCAATTTTTCTTTGTTCAACCCCAAAATCAAAAGATAATTTTCATTACCTTTCACCCAAACAGCCTACCTAAATCCTTTCGTTGGGAAGTTATCAGAGTTTGCAGAATTCACTGTAAACTCCCAGGTACTCTACTTCACCGGTCTCTCAATCAAACCCAAACACAAAGAGGAAGATGACAGCTACCGTGTATCCCAGAATGCATTGCCTCTTGTCATAAACCCGGTGGAAGCAAAGTTAGGTGAGGTTTTGAGTTTCTGCTTTATCTCTAGATTCTTTATGGACTATATAAACTTTTTTACCAAGACTTAGAAATCCTTCATTGTACTACTTCAACTGTCAACACATTTGGCATTATGTTAAATTTAAAGAAGGGGGGGTTTCATTTGATTACAAGGGTTTTTATGTTAAGAACAATTTGAGTGGAATCACTGTTTCTTTCCTATCAGGATCTCATGTGTCGACCAACCCAAGTTTGAATTTCCTTCTCTACATTCCACGTCCGAAGCATTTACCTCTGTACATCACAGATAGCCAAGGTAAGTTGGAAGCCTAAGTAGACCGGTACCCTGCCTGAGCTGCTATGTCAGTGTGTGAGTTTCAGTTTCATTTCTGAAACCAGGTGTTATGGCCGAACGGTTAAGAGAGCACCGGACTCAAGCTCTGGTGTTTCTGATCAGCATAGTGTGGGTTCGAGCACCAGTCTTGACCACTTGTGTGTGCAAGAACACTTTACCACCATTGCTTTGTCCTTATTGATCTTTAGGTGAGCGGGTAAGCACCAATGCTTTCTTGAGTCCACGTTGGGGTGGTGTCTTGGTACATAACGTTCCTAGACCATCGGAGAATGACAGCTTACCGCTGACTGTCGAGATCGATACAAAACATTCCATGGAGGTATTCCTCGCTCAGCTTCGCCTGCTGATTGGTGTACCTCAACAGGTTAGTATCTGAGACAGTCAGACCCCCCTGCCCTTCCCTTTCACTCACCCCTAAACCTAGCAAGGTAAACATGTGGTAGCTATTTTGGGAAGGTTTGATGATGTATTGTTATATTAATCTAATAACTTACTTGGATGAAGTTGATGTTGTGCCATTCATCTTGAAAAGTTTAGCGACACAAAATAAACGATTGCCCTATTCAACATTATTTTCTTCTCTAACATGTGTCTAACATTGTAACGCAAAAGGTAATTATACAGACAAAATGAACACAATAACATTCTTGAAAAACGTGAGCATCTTTTTTACTGAAATTTTCCCAGAGTGGTTTTATGAATATCAAATAATTGTAGTTTAAATGATTGAATGAATCATCTGTTTCAATGTCTTAACCACAGGTTACATCAGACCAAACCCTCTTAGCGCCACCAGATAACACTGGAATAACTGACTGGGTAAGTTGAACCACTCTGACGTTCCAGCAGAAATAATATGATACCATTCAGTTCTGTCATGCTAGCAGGCTTGTAGATGATTTTAGGATACATGAAAGGGAATATATAAATCATGGTACACTGTACATGCATACGCCCTATGATTGTTTCGTTTCATTACATTTTTCCCTATTGGTTTGAAGTCAACATTGTATTACTAGGGATGTGATTTCTTGCCATCTGTTTTTTTTTTGCCCCCTCCCCAAATATTTTTACAAATATTGTGTATTATTATTTTTTTACTTTAGATCAAATTCATAAACAAATTAAATTAAAACCATATATAACGCCCCAGATTGCAGAGTAGGGCTTTTAAAACCAAACATAAATGTTATTAATGGGCTTCGTGATCGCAAGTTTTCGAGCTCGCAAGTTTACGCGCTTTGCGCTCAAGAGTTCAGGTTTTTTCAATATCACATCCCTGTATTATGTTTTTTTTTTTAGGAGTATGATGTTCTACTGAGAGGCAGAACAGTTGAGAATCTAGCGACGTCAGCGACCACCGTGTTGTCACTTTCACAGTTACTTAAACAGATTGAAAATATTGTCATTAGAGATGATATAGCAGATCAGGTAAGGAAACTGTCGTCATTTATGTTGTTTGCTGACCAATCAATATCATCCACTGTGGTTTTGAAAGATAGATAAACTATTCCAGCATGCAATATGATATCATGAGGGGAATGCATCTACACAGTACACAGTCAACCCTCCTACTGTCTGACCATTTATTATCATCCATCATTGGTTTTGAATGATAGATAAACTATTCCCAGCCAGCAATATGATACCATGTGGTGAATGCATCTACACAGTACACATACACACATGTACAAAGTTGAATGGTTTCAATTGGTTGCCAACTCACTGGAAAATGTGTACCAATGTTATAAAGATTAATGTTTTGATCTGAACACGACATGGGTTTTACTCCAATCAGAGGGAGATGGTAGATCTATGATCTGAGACACAGGAAGTAAAATTGGAAAGTCAATTTGGTAATGTCATTTGATTGTTAATTTGAGTTTTTTCCTTTTGGAAAATGATGATTTGTGATTATCTTTGGTTGTACGCTATGCAGGTTTACCAGGCTGTGTCGTCAATCCAGGAGGGTCATTCATACCTAAGTGAAGGGAATCTCTACAGAGCCTTCCATGCCAGTAAGCGGGCCATTGCAGCCTCAGAAAAAGCCTTCTTTGATCCTTCATTACTAGAGCTTCTCTACTTTCCTGATGATCAGAAGTGAGTGTTTCTTTTGTTTTTCCTTCTCCAAAGATGGACCTAATACCACTGTAAGCCATGCTCACATCACACAAACTGGCTCCACTGAATACCAGAAGCCCAAATTAAATGCATGTGTAAATGAATTTCCTCAATGAGGACTTGCACATATACTGATCAACTCAGGATTCAATTTCTGTGATTGAAACATATCAAATGACAAGCAGACTCATTTATGTATGACCGATTCCGATTTATAGATTTTTAGATTTATTTTGTTTGTTTGTACTTTTTTTCCAGATTTGCCATCTACATTCCTTTATTTCTACCCATTGGAATCCCAGTAGCCTTATCTGTCTTGAAGGCTTTGAAGTGGATGAGAACAAAGAGAAAAGACAAACAAGATTAAGCATTTAGGTCCCCCTCCTTAGGTGAAGAAATTGGTTTGTAAGTATCGTTGTAGCGTAGATATGTAGAGTCATGAGTTTCATACTTAATACAGTCCAGGAAGATTTAAAAAGGGTGTTTACAACATTGGTAAGATTGAAATTGCACGTAACTTACATGGTATAAAGATGGTCATGGTGGAAAACTTCCCTTGAAATGCTATAGTTTTTAGGAAATAAGTAAAATAATTAGTCTTTATCACTGGTGATAAAATCCGATGTTTGAAAACATATAATGGTTTTTTTCACAGTTTTCTCATGACTCCGATTTGTTATTTCATGTATGTGTTGGTTCACATCAAGTGTGGATACTAGTCTTTAAAGGGTCTGTATTTGTTTGGTGGCAATAAAAACTTACATGGTAAGAATTACAGCAGCTTTGGATAGTATAATGCATTTTGAATCTGTAAGGGAATATTCTTCCTGCGTGGAAATATTCGCTCCGGTTTTTCGGTGATATCTCAAAAACGTGACCACCTTTTGAATTGAAATTTTCACAGGTTAGTTTCATTGTATATACCTACATTTATATAGGATTGACACAATCAGTAGGCTCCAATTACAGATTTTGCATGGGAAATGGCATTTTGGCTGGTAACCATATTCTGGTAAGCATAATTTTATTGTGCTTGGCTACTTTGTGTGCTTAAGCAGCTCTATGAAATCGAGCCCTGGGCCAAGGTGGAACCACATGTCTTTCCTTGATGAAATGTTGATTTTAAAATAAACTTTTTTTAGTGACAGCTAATTTTAAATTGAGTTTTTTATAAGCATCAACCTTTTTTGAATTAAACAACTTGGAATAAAAACATATAGGTAATCCCTAATCAATACAAAGGAGGATCAAGTTTACCTCAGACTTCAAACATAACTTTCACACACAAATTTGGGGAGATGGCAAGACAGTTTTTTCTGTGTCTTGTGCTAAATAGTTCTTTCTCCTTACAGTGCCTGAATGACAAGGCCCCAAGAGTAAGCCGAAAACAAAACACACTTTTTGATATCTCCTTCAACTGTTTTTTTAATCAGTCATCAGAACACCAATAAGCTAAGAAGCAATTTAGCTCTAAACTAATTTTGGGTTGAATCTGCAACCTCTGTCCCAGTGCTCTATAAACTGAGCTATTTAGGTTGATAGAGCGCTTGCACGTAATTCTGGAGGTCCCAGGTCTGCTTTGGTAAAATTTTCTTTGTTTACCACAATACAAAACGTGCATTGATTCTTTCTTGTGACCTTTTTCATAACAATAGACAGACTTATTCAAATCAAATAATGATGTGGGACTAATATCATTCCTTCAAAATTTTCTTGGCAATTCTGGAATTTATACACAAGGAAAGTTAGGCCTACTACTATTCCCTCAAGGTAGGGTGTCATGGCCGAGTGGTTAAGAGCATCGGATTCAAGTTCTGGTTGTTTAGTCATCGGGGTGTTCTTGAGCAAGACACTTTGCTATAATTGCTTCTCTTCACCCAGGGGTATAAATGGGTACCTGCAAGGGTAGAGGTTGATATTGTGTTTGTATACTCCCCAGGGAGCTGAGAAAGATTAAAGGAATGTTATTGGCCCATTGACCAGGGCACTAATGTAAAGCACATTGAGACTTAAGTGTTAATTATTATGCACTATATAAATCGAAAAATTAAGGTCGAGACTGAGATTCGTCAGCTCTAATGCTTTGTTAGCAACATTCAGTGATATCTTACCAACATTTCTGCCCATAGCCCACTTGCAAAGTGGTATTATACAGGATTGGTAGAGCTGACAAAATAGCCACAGACAGTGTTTATGTTTTGTGTGATCAACAACGTTCATGAAATAAAAAACATGTAAAAACTTGGGCTTAATCTGTTGTGAGTCAGGAGACAATTGTAAAAAACCATGCACAATTTTCAGCATGTTTATTATGATTTGAAAAGAAAAAAATGGTTCTGGTATGAACTTCATAATCAGTAAGCTTACAGACTAAAATTAAACAATGATGTTTTTTGTCTGTACCAATCTTGTGTAATACTTTTAATATTGGTTGCTGGATTGTTTTCTACTGTTGCCAAATCATAAACATGTGTACTTCAGAAAATTCATTGTCAAGACCAACAATTTGAAAGCAAAAGCTGAAAAACCACGACATACTCAGCACCAGCCTCATAACAATTTACAAAAATGTTATCTAAAACATCTGCATACTCTTGTGTTAAAAGCTCCTAAAATATTCTCATATTTATACAAATATAATCTTTGTAAATTGCTGTACACGTTTTTTAATAAATACAAGAGATCTAAAACTCTAGTATCCAACATGATGAGCTTTTGGTAGTTTTTGCCTTATTTTAAATTAGTGTGCATACCAGTTAATTATATATGGATTTTCGTTTGTGATAGTCTAGTATAAAGTGTAATTTCACTTCAAGTGAAGTTCTTTTTTAATTACTTGCAATATATGCTATTAAAAGGTAAAAGCTCCCATGAGAAGAAAAAATTAATTGAATTAATTAACCCCCCCCCAAAAAAATTAATATTTTGTAGTGTGTAAGTTTCAATTGCCATTGTAAAGAAATCACAAATAGGGTAGGGTGGAAAAAAACCCAAACAACAAAACCATATTTGATTGAAATAAAGCTTACATTTCACTTAAAATGATGTGACAATCCATGCTGAACACCAGGCACTTCAAGCCAAAATGCAAACCTGGGTTTATTTGCTCATCAAATAGATGAGAATAAGAGCTTTCAAACAACACCTAATTAGGCCTTAATTAGGCAAGTATTTCTCAAGATATAGAATGAACTTTGGTATCACAGCTGATCGTTCGGTTGTCTTTACTCGAGGGCGTCACAAATTATTTGTGATTTCACAAACCAGTGACAAGTTACGCTAAAAGTCCCAAAACGGCAGAATTAAATAATGTGTCTATAAATAAAAACCAAACTTTACAAATATTTAACTTAATAATTATTAGTTGCATTCGGCCCATACCTCTGCACCGATAGACCCTTCCCATGAAATATTTAAATTGCACGTCAAGCATTCGCACTAAACACTACTGGACAAAATGAGGGAATATCGCACCTTTTTGTATGGGGTTTTTCAGGCATGATATTCTTCCTACTTTAATCTGATTTCTGATTTTTGTTGCCCTTGGAAAAAATCAGAAAGATTATAATTAAATAGCCTGAATAAAAGTCTATAAAAGCTTACACCATGTGTACAAGAGGTCAGCCCTTGTGCTCGATAAAAATTGCCCTACTTTTCTCCAAGGACCAAACTATCATGCCTGTTGGTGGCGTGAAGTATACGCTTTAATTGCATGTACCTCAGGCCTGGAATTTCATCTAGGAGAAGGCATCCAAGGCCATTTTCATTTTGCAAAGGGCAATTTCATTGGAAAAATCTATGGAATACTTTTGAAGGGACAACTAAGGCCATGACCTCCATGTAATTCAGGCCCGCTGGAAGGTATTTAAAAGTGGGGGGGCACCAACAATTTCCAACATTGGGTTGTTTGGATCAGCAGATCCGGGGAGGGAGAGTCCAAATCCCTTTGTTTTTTGTGTGAAAACGTGAGAAAAGCTGCTTTCAAGACGCATGTGATACTGAGATTTTTCTTGTTGGAGGGGGTGAAAGTGTCTGATGAAAAAAATAATCCCTTATAAAAATTTCCCTTATTGAAAATATTGGGAAATACTAATACATGCATTTGTAAACACGGGGAACCAGTTACGGGGAGGATCATGCATAATATTAGAAAAGGGGTTGGAACCATTTTAGCAATGGACCTATCCAAAGGCCTAGCTATGCCCAGGCCCGCCAGGCAGATCTGTGGGAGGTACATGAATGTGGAGACCCCAAAAAGTTTTGTAAATGTGGGTATTTTTATGTGATCAATTAATTAATGTCAGTGTTCTCCAACTTTGAAAAATAAAGGTTGGTGCTGGGTGTGGTGAAAACTGTTAGGAGGTACGTACAATGCGAGCGCGAAGCGCGAAGCCCCTACGGCGTGGGGTCCGGGGCCCGCTCAAGGGCCCCGGGAAAAATTTTGATCCTAGATGCTCTGTGGTGTATTCTAAGGGGAATCCTGGCCACTTTCCTAAGACTTTTTTGAGGAAATATTTTTAAAGTTTTTAAGAACACAAAGTACAATCCTGGTTTTCTAAACACTTACTTGAAATAAAAACCAATGAATAATAGATATTCATTCTTCAATGTGTCCGGTAGCCCAACCGCATTTCTTTTTCTTGTAATTCCGTGTAGGCCCTAATGTGCTAAAAAAAAAAAAAAAAAAGAAGTGAATTGTTTGAAGCTATGCACTTTTTTGTTCCAAAGTAAAACAGTTAATTTCCCCCAATAAAATCATTATGACGATGGAAAGTTCAAACTACCCAAAAAATCCTTGACCCTAAACTTGTTTTTCTAAATTAAGGTATTATGGACCAAATGTCAGACTTTGACCAAACTAACATGTTTTGTAACAAAATTGAACTAGAAAACCAGAACACATCCAGACAAGTTTACTGATATCTGCGTGATTTGGGTCTCATAGTTTTGTGATCCACGGACGTCGCGTCGTAAACTGGTAAACCCAACGTCAACGACCGACAAACGCGAACGATTGTAAAGCACCATAAAAGCACCATGTACAATGATTAGTCTGGTTCCCAGACCCCCAAAATCTCCGACTGGCACCTGTCGTCCGGGAATCTTTGGTCATGGAACCAGACTATACAATGCAATCGACCGGGTACGTAGCCTATAGTCAAGGCGCTCGCGGCAAACCCGGATGGTATACATCACGCACGAAAAACGACCAGCGCGAGCGTCAATGTCACAAGTTTCGCCGTTTGAGCTAGTCTGTTTTCGAGCGCCTTGACTAAAGCCTACCCCCCCCCCCCCCCCCAACCTCCGTCCCGGCTATTTCCAGGGTAAAAAAAATACCATAATAAAATAAAATGTGGTGTCCCTGTTTTTTCGCTCTATCCCCTCCCTCCTAAAAAAAACAAAAACAAAAACAAAACAAAAAAGTGGGGTGGCCATGTGTAATTCCAAGCCTGGTACCTAGTGCACAACTCTATGACATTTGTCAACCAATCTGTAGGCAAGTGTGAATGCAACTGACATATTTCATGGGAAAGACTTAAGCCCGGTTCATGCTTCCTGTGAATGCAAAGCAAATTTGTTGTCACAACTCTGTTTTTTCGCTGCGAATAATTCATTAGAGCTGAGCACAGCCCGACTCTTGAGAAGAGTTTGTTGCGAATTTGTGAAATCAAGTTTGCTTCGCATTCACAGGAAGTATGAAACGGGCTTATATGAGGCAATCTCATCATAAATCCACTGATACTAACACTCCACTTCATTTATCATCCTCCTCGTCAAACGTTTTATAGTTCTCATTATTTTCATGAATTCTGTCAGCTAGATGACCATTCTGGCGCATGTACTTGGCTAGTTTGACCGGATAGTCTGTCATGATACCGTCAACCCCAACATGCATTGCTCGATCGAACTGCTCCTCACTGTTCAGAACCCACACGTAAATCTACAAGAAAATGAAGAACTTTACATCACGCTTTAGTTATCGACCAGTCGTGGCTGTAGCTTTCAATTCGGATACGGCCTAGCTTATGTTTAATTAATACTGTCTATACTTCATATTATCTTTTGTCTTGAAAGCCTACTTAATCCAAGCCAAAATCTTGGTTACAGCTTCGAAGACCAACAACAAACCCAAAAGTCAAAATGGCAAAAATGGACCCCAAATCACATGGTGACTTACCCTAATTCCTCGTCTTTGTAGATGCCTAAACATTACTCTATTGACCAATAAGAAGTCCAGGAACCAGATTATTGCTTTCATCCATCTCTTCTCAATGCCACTTCATGGATGAAAATAAGACGAGGAAAAATGGTTCAAATATCAAGGAAACGTAATAAGAAATATTTGAGGGGATTGTGCCTTTGATGGTACACGCATGAAATTTAACACACTGTATTTGTCAGGAGAAATAAGCTATTTGAGCCATCACAGATTTGTCTTTAAAAAAATACATATATATTTTGAGAATAACAAGCAATGGCAGCTACATGTATTTTTTAATTTTACAAATAGCTTGTTATTTTGCCTACCTATACCTGAATACATATACATACTGATAAGACATTTTGAAATATGGTGGAAACAGCACTAGGGCACTATGTGGTTTGGGTAAATTTGTCTGTATACACCAAAACCAAACAGTGCACTCCCATAGTGTCCACCATATCAAAAAGGCTAATTAGAGTAACACTACTATTGTTCATAGGGCAACATTGATTTCAAATACAGTCTTTTAATTTCTGGTGAAGTGAAAATAGCTATTCTCATTTCCGTACGACAAATGACAAACATCCGATTATTTTCCTTCTAACAATGAAATTATTGGTGTACCTGATGCCAACAGCATGGAAGACACAGGTTTTGAGAAACTGTGTGAAATGCATTGTGAATATGGCAAACTATTAGTTTGTTTGGTACGATATGATGATAGTTATCATACTATGGCCAGAGTGGGATTGAAATTATAGGTCTGCTGTAGACTGTGCAAGTCTTTCGCATATCAAAAATGAGAAAACAACTTGAGAGAAGACTACATTTTTCTGTGAAATCAAATCATCTTTTAAAATTATATTTTTACAAAATTCTTTAAAATAACACCCGTAACAAATTGATAAAAATACAATTTGAAGTTTTAACTTTAAAAAAAATAAAAAATTGTGACGAGAATAATTCTTTTGTTAAACCCAATTTTAAAGTACACCTGCATTTGTGCAACCATTACCTAGGTTTAAGGATAAAATTAACAGCAGTTGGGCAAAATTCTTAATCGTTTACAAGTAACCAGAAATGGAGTTCAAGTCTTATTCTTGGGTTTTCTTTATTGATTTAATTGTAGGCACGTGTGAATGTGATTGATTCATTAAATTTATTTTACTTTCACGTATTCCATGTCAAAACTTGACTTGGCCCAAAAGTATGATATAATTTTTATAGCCATAAACTATGTATAACTAGAGCATTTGAAGAAACAGAATCGTACACAATTGTTCCTGGAAGTTCGAATACGCACAAGACTTGCACAGTCTATCCACACTAATAGAAACTGAACAATCTTTCAAACAGGTGCATCAAAGAGAATGCCTTAACCAATCAGGTGCGACAGTTTAATTGATGCACCGATCATACAACAATCCACATCCCACTCAATGAAAATGGTGAAAATGACAAACCAATGCAAAGTTTTTGTCTCCATATTGCAGGGCATTTTTCATAGAGCTGCTTAATAGGCATTCAATTTAGTCATAAGCAAAGAAAAATAATCTTATTAAGCAGTTCTAGGTTACCAACCAAACTACAATGTAAAGCACATTGATTATGACTGGTTTTCTGCACATTTTTGCTACGAAATAAATTTGTTAAGCAACATTCTCTCCCTGAACAGCTCTATGAATTGAGACCCATGTCTTAGTCCAATGATAATGAAAGCAAGAAAAACTCATACAGTTATTAGTGGGTTAGTATGTTGGAAATGTACAGCACCCTTGCCCCACCACCACAAAAATACACACTACAAACAATCACATAATTAATACTCACACAAAACTAGGACAGGAAAGGTATAACGTTCATTTTAGAAAATGGACAAACACTTCTCCAATTTTGAAAACAAAAATCTTCTTCTCAATGCAATGAAAACATACTTTTAATTTTTTTACATGATTTAAATATTTCCCCAGAAGAAGTATTTCACAATTGTGTCACTTTTGGACACCCTACTTTCTTTCATGTCAAAGTAGTATTGTTATGTGAGAAATTTACAGCATGTATTTCAAAGCTAAAGCTCTGCTTACTATACTAAATCCATGGAATAGATGCTCCACCTATACTCCAAGCATTGTTATTGAATTCATTCACCAGTAACTTTCTTGTACATATACCACATGTACTTGGCTTGTCCACTTCATTGCATCTGATGAAGTAGTTGTTTTGTAATTATCTTCATTGTTTTATACTGAATTCAGACATTGTTATTTCAAGATGATGAAGTTGGCAGCGCTCAAGCAGCAACATACAAGTTTCTATTTTCAGTGTAGACATTAATCTTCAAAGATATTTCTACGGTATTCCCACAAACCTCTAGCATGTAACCCGACCATGTAAAGTTGATTTATCATGAACAGAATGCCCCTTTTCATAGTTGTGATTGATTGAATGAGCCCACAGTAATTCTTCATGTAGACCTCATGCGAGAATTAGAAGGTTGCATTTCATCAACAGTGAACCAAAGTGTGACTTAAAGGCAAAGTATACCTTTGGTTTTTTGAAGCGCTCGGTTGTTTTAATCCTATAAAAATGTTGATATTATACAATAAAACTAACCTTTGAAAATTTCATTTTAAAAGATGGTCGCGTTTTTGAGATATCGCCGAAAATCCGGAGCGAATTTGTCTATGCAAGAAGAATAATCCCTAATAGGAATACACAATCTGAGAAGTGTTCTGACAGAAACGTTTCTCAGATTCATTTTTTGGGGCATAAAAACTGATATATTTTTTACATCACCACAAAACTTAGAAGCGAAATGTTTCTCAAAATGCTTTATTACTATCGAAAGCTGCTGTAGGCTTCTAACCAATACATTTTTATTGCCATTAATTTTAAGAGTGATTACCAAACCTTCCCTTTAAAAAATTAATTCAAATAGAAAGAATTATCCCAAACACTCAAAGAGGAAAAACACAAATCAGTATCACTAAAACCACTCCAAAAAACTCAAAAATATTGCTGACAAATTCATGTCTTTGGAAGAAAAGATTATTATCATAATCAACCAATTTTGTACATTGGTTGCAGATTTTTTCCCAGATGGTTTACTTCTAGCCAAATTTTTGGAAATAATTTTTTTCAAAGCAGTTCAGATTACCAGTTCCTTTCTTGTGACTGGTTTCCTTTTAAATTCTGCATACACTACTACATAACATCGTTTTCCCCCAAAATTAAAAATAAATAAACAAAATTTCCCTCATTCCAGGGCATTTTCAGGGCAGGCAAGATAACACACTGGTCTTATGACATTTACAATTGGTGTTATAATTACCACAAATAACAAAAAAGCAGCAAAACATTTTTGAGATGTGCCCTCCGTTTTCATCCAAATTCCAAATTCAAATTTGTTAATTGTGACTCATAAAATGGAAATTCAAACAAAAAAATAAAAAACGCAAGGTGCAATTTCCATAAAGTGTCAGATTTCTTTCATCTGTTTAGACAAGTACAAACTGTGCCTGGAGGAAGTCCAGGCTTTGTGACTTGTTTGTAAACATGCGATGTCAGAAGTTAGATGATCCAAAGCAAACAGTTCACTAATCTAACTAACACTTGTCTAATTAGAATATCCATAAAAGACAGGTGCAGCAGCCAAGCACAAACAGCAGTGCTAACAAAGTAAAAAAAAAAAAAAACCACAGAGCAATGACGACACAAACACTTGGCGAAATCTTACAAGTTTTTGATGAGTTCTCTGCCCATCGGAATCTCAAAAAAGTCCTCTTTGAATCTCAAGAATGGCAGGATACCAGTGTAGAATGCTATCAAGACTTTGAACGCAGTTGGCATGCTCATTATCAATGGTACCCGAGGTGCCTGTTTTGGTGGGTGAGTGGATGGATGGGTGGGGTGTAAGGATGTTAAAGTCAAAATTCTCTTTTATAATTGAACAATAATTTCAACATAATTACCATGAGCACCGTGCATAATGGTAACTTTGTTGAAATTAGCATTTCAATGTCAATCCAACTGAAAGCAGCAACAAAAGAAGTTAATAGCTTGCTATTTTTTGGTTGACATTTGCAAGCTTTTTTCAAGACGTGCAAGTTTGAATGCTTTATCTTTGTGCTTTTGTTTGTTGAATACTTTTTGTTCATAAAAAGTTAGATGATGCATAAAATTGCTTAGGCAGGTAATCCCTTAAAAATCCATTCTTCCACAGGTAGTTCATAACACAAAGATAAACCATCCAACATGTAGTTCATGCTCTTTTAAACACAAAAATAACTCGGTGGGGCTCAGGACCGTTTTCCCGTGGGTGATTACTTCAAACAAACAAAAATCTCTTTTTCTTACAAATTTATCATGACGACGGACCCCATAGGAATTTCAACAAAGCTTTCTTTGATGGAACAGAAGGGGAGGAGTCCAGAGTAGAAAAGTAGGAGGAGCCTACGAATTCCACTCATGCTGAATACTAGGGGGTGTTTATGGTCCTAAAAGAGGGGGGAAGATTATTTACCAAGACATAAAATATCTGCCTTTTTCAACAAAGCAGGAATCAAATGTAATTTCCTTAAAGCACATGTGTAACATTGGTAATTGTCAAAGCCCAGTTTCCATCCACACTTGATGTAACCCAACATACAGATGAACTAACAAACCTTTTAAGCTCAATCGGTCATTGAAGTTGAGAAGAAAAAAAATTGAAAAACCTTAAATGTTTTCATTGTTTCCAAACATTGAGTTTTTGACTCCCAAGATCAAAACTAATTGTTTTACTCATTTCTCAAAAGCTACAGCATTTAAAGCAAAAATATTTCAAAGGGAGTTTCCCATCATGACCATCTTTATACCATGTAAGTTATGTGTGAATCTGTGAACATTTATATTTTTACTCTTACCAATGTTACAAACACCCTTTAAAGGCAGGGTATTTTCGTTTGGTAATTGTCAAAGACCAGTATCCTCACTTGGTGTATCCCAACATATGCATAAAATAACAAACCTGTGAACATTTGGGCTCAGTTGCAAGAAAATAATGAAAGAAGAAAATGCCCTCGTTGCACAGAATTGTGTGCTCTCAGATGCCTGATAAAGATGGGTGAAAAATTACCTCTTTCCCGAAAGCTACTTTACTTCAAAGGAAGTCGTTTCTAACAACATTTTATAATATCAACAGCTCTCCAGTGCTCTTTACCAAGTAACTTTTTATGGTCATTATTTTTTTGAGTATTTACCAAAAGTACACCCTCCCTTTAAAAGTATTAAGAAAAATGTTATCTCAAATCACACATGGATCAAGAACAATATTTCTCAGAGGTTATTCTTAGAAAACTGAAATTTCGTCATGAGTTTTAAATGAATCACTGGCTGATTTTCTATTAAACAGAGATCAACAATTTGTATACCTTTAGTTTAACAATTTAGTATGCCCAAAATATTCTTCAATGAAGTAAATTTCGTCTATACCAAATATGTTTTTTCCAAGGATACAGATGAGTTTAAGCGATTTCTGTCAATCATTTTAGAAACCTGACTACATTAGTAATAAGGCTGGTCCGATTGCAACAACAAAAAATTAAAAAATGAATTCAAAGTCATGAGAAATATTCGCCCAAGTTGAAATGGGCTCAATTTACAAATGTTTTGATGTGAATCTCTTCAGAACCAAATAGACATTTCAAAAATTGTTGCACAATGGCAGTGAAATTCACACAAATTTACTAAATTTTGACTAACCCTGCTGAAGGAACTGACAGCATTTAAAATTACTTTAATGACAGACTTCTGTATCTACGAGTAACTTTCCTCCGATGTTTTAACAAACCTTTTTTACTGTACTTCAATGTTTTCAACTAATGTTTTTGCTTTGTGTGATCAAGGGTCCCCATTTAGTGGGCCTGCGTACCTGTTCGAGGTTTCCCTTTTGCACTACGTTTAAAAAAAAAAATTGTGTGATAAAGGTAATAAAATATAAAAAATAAATAAGGTAAAGTCATTTTAAACTTACTCGTTGGTGACACTTATTGACGATGCTTTCTGAAAAATTTCCAACAACAGTAATCTCTTCTCTCTTAAACTCACATATCAAGTCTAGAACCTGGAAGTATGAAATTGGGACTCAATGAAACAGTATCTATGAACGGGCCAAGTGAAATGTCTCTGAATATCAAGAAAAACCACAATCTTAAGATGAAACATTTATTTCCAAAAAAGAATAGAATAATACAAACAAAAGGTACAAATGCCTTCTCAATAAACCTTCCTCGATTGTACAGCATCATTTTTACTCACCTTGTTAATGAGGTCATCTTCATCTCTCTTAATGTCTAAATTAATCGGTACATCAGGAAACGTCTCAAACACTTCTCTTAAAAGAGGAATCTTCCTGTCGTGTGCGCTGCCGCAAATAGTCTGACCTTTTAAAAAGACACAAAATAATGATTACAAATAATCTTACTTTGAAGAAAGACATATTTAGGTAGGACCATTCCGGTGGACCGTCTGAACGATCCATTGAAACGTTCAAAATAATATTGCGCATGCGCTCTAGTACTTCAGCAAAAAAACAATGTTGGATTGCAGGGGCATGCACACAGGAACATTGTCGTACAAACATGTCAGTTATATATCACTTGTACAAGCAACTTGGTATCAGCTTCCCTCCAAATACAGGTCTGGTACCTCACGGAGGCAATGGAGACAATCACATCCATGCCCTTTGGCCTCGTTTCCTAGAAAATATATTGCTTAAAAATTTGTTGCTAAGCAAAAAGATCAAACTCCATGGAACTCTAAGGAGGCAATACAGCATCGTAAGGGAGTGTCTCAAAATTTAGGCACGCTCTAGACTCAAAAAGACGTTCCTGTGGGCATGCGCCCGCAACCCAATAGACCATCAGATCGTACGAAAGTTCATACCCGCGTTAGTATTTGGAACGTTCTGATGGAACGTTTAGGCGGTCCAACAGAATGGTCCGACAGTTCCGACTTTTGCAAACTAATTGCGCCTCAAAGCATTATGGTTTTTTTCTTACCTTTGCAGAAATGTACAGCAAGTGTTCGAGAAATCAGAGGCAGGTCCTGGAAAAGACAATAATTTTTCTTTTACTTTTTATACAAGTGTTATCTGACATATTGATACAAAAATGTGGCGAAACACATTACCAATACTCCTTGAATGACACATCTTTGTAGTTTTAAAGATGAAACCACAATCGATACCGAAGTTGTTTTCTTTAAAAATTAGCTCATACAAATAATAGTAATAATATATTCTTGGTATAGCGTTTTATTTAAAATCTCAAAACGCTGTACAGGAAATCACAACAAAGTATACAGTTAACAAGTAAATCAGTAAATCAGTAAATCAGTAAATCAGTAAATCAGTAAATCAGTAAATCAGTAAATCAGTAAATCAGTAAATCAGTAAATCAGTAAATCAGTAAATCAGTAAATCAGTAAATCAGTAAATCAGTAAATCAGTAAATCAGTAAATCAGTAAATCAGTAAATCAGTAAATCAGTAAATCAGTAAATCAGTAAATCAGTAAATCAGTAAATCAGTAAATCAGTAAATCAGTAAATCAGTAAATCAGTAAATCAGTAAATCAGTAAATCAGTAAATCAGTAAATCAGTAAACAAATAATTGATTAAATAATACCATACTAGAGTAAAAGCACACATTGAAGGAGTAAAAATCCACAATCACTAAGAACCTTGTTAAACATCTTGAAAAAAAAAACTTGTTAATGTAGAAAAATCTCTACGCTGGTTGATTTGAAACAAAGAGTAATCAATGCCGATGTCCATTATTTAGCAAAAATGTGAATTGCGGCACAGGTGGTAAGAATTTCGGCTCAGAAGGAAACATTAAGCCTGTATTAAGGGGCTTGTTCCCTAGGAAAATTGCAGAGCCTCTTAAAAGTCAAAATTCTTACACCCCCTGGGGTCGATTTCACAAAGCACTAAGATTCATCTTAAGATGAGTTGTCAGTATTACCATAGTGATGTGTATTGTGACATCACTCTTTGCTAAGCAACTACGATGGATTTGCACTTACGATCAATCTTAACTCTTTGTGAAATCGAGCCCTGGAAATCTTTGTCCATCGTGGATCATCTCTATTGTTATTATTATTATTTAATTTTTGTCCACAAATTCAATAAATTTCACACAAAAGAGAAGCAATCAAATTAACAAAGATATGGAGAATGCTAGACTGAGGAGGAGAGTGTAAAAAAATTCCTATATCGAAAAAGTTCAGTCTGCCAATAAAGTTATTACTAAAAAGCTCAGTTCAGGCAATAGGTCTATACATGAGAAAATTACATAAATATAAATAATGAAAATATTGGAGTTGTATGATTTGTATCAAGGAGAAAACTGTTGACTGCTGCTTTAAATGGACAAAAAAGAAAGATATTAAACAATGGATATCGATGGGCAATGAGTTCCACAAGACGGGCACATCCAGCTCTGTGTTGCAGTCACTGTGTGGACAATTCCTTTGTTCTATACACTTAAGGAAAATCCTATTCCTCAACACTGTAAATAACACTGTACAGTACATGATGTGGACCTCTTTTGCTCTCAGGTCCACACTTCGTATGTAGCGTTATAATACTATGAAAACACAAATACTTAACTATTACATCTTGAGAAGGGAATTTTGAGTGTAGAAAAATCTCTACGTTGGTTTGATTTGAAACAAAGAGTTGTCAATGCTGATGTGAAACTCTAGATTTTCATTTGCCATGTGTTCTTCCTTACCTTGAAGTCCAAGTCACTTATGTTAGCATCGACACCTGTAATTCTCTGTAGGTGATCATCATGTGCCACCACAACCCGTTTGTCTTTTGTAATCTGACAATCCAACTCAATCATATCCATTCCTGATGCCATGGCACTGTGGATAAAAAAATCACAAGAATCACAAGATTGAAATGGATGTTACATGGATGGGCCGTGGGAGAGTTCGTTTGTTGCTTTAGTTGTTGGTTATTATAATGACAAGAAAAGGATTTGTAATTATTATCATGGGGGCTGGGGGATGATAAATTTCAATCTGAATGGTCAACAATTAGAAAGTTCATACCAGTACCAATCCTCTAGAGAAGTATTTTCACCATAAATGAAGTCAAGAAATATTGGCATTGGTATTGCGGTATTTTTAAAATTTACATTCCATCTGTGGCCACAGGCAAAATTGCTAGAATGTTACAATAATATAAAAAACATTAGAATGGTATACAGAAGATACATGCAAATTAATAAAACAATGGTTAACAAGTTGTGTTCCAGCCACAACAAATTACCACATCAAAATAATTTAAACCAAAAGGAGAAAGGCTGAAACCAAGAAGTTGTAAAAAATATATATACAAATGATGGATCCTAATAAAAGCACTGGTTCAGCCACCATAAAATTTACAAATAAATAGATAAACTACTACACAAAAAATACACATTATTACAAATACACACAATTAAGAGTTTAATAAATCGATAAAATAGCATTTTAAGATCCTTAAATCACTGCTTATTTTAATTGCCACAATTAAAAGAGCTGGATAAGAATGTGCACAAATGCACAAAAACACTGACAAGACAATGAACATTTTTTGTTCTGTTTTAGTTTTTTTACAAAAAATGTGATTATCAAATTTGACACAAATTTCACAAGTTGGTCATCAGTATGTTTATTGAAAACGAGAGGCTAAGAATAAATATATACTCATCCAAAAACAACATTACACTTTCCCATATAACCTTGAAAGATTTTCCTGAAATAGCTACTTATGTTTTAAAGAAATAAACATTTAGGGAATCGCCAATGAATTCTAAATTATCATATGAGATTATACTCACTGTTTATAAGCCGTTATTGTGTTCTCCAAATGCTCCCCAGCACCTAAAAAAACAAAACAACAACAAAACAGTTTGACTGTCAGATTTAAAAACATACTTTAACCAATTATATGGGGGTTTTTTCATGCAGGAATCGGAAAGCTTCCAGTATGCAAAACTTAAATCACACATTGGTGGGAGGATGAAACTAAGATAATAGAGTGGACCTTTGGGTTGATTTGGTGCAGTAAGATTGTTACAGGTATAACGGACAGTGCTATAATGACAAGGGCCCAATTTCATAGAGCTGCTTAAGCAAAAAATATTGCTTAACAATTGTCTGCTAAGCAGAAATGAGCAGGATACCAGTCACAAAAAGTACACGTGACATGGCAGTTTGGCTGGTAACCTTATTCTGGTAAGCAACATTTTGTTGTGCTTAAGCTACTTTTTGTGCTGAAACGCAGCTCTATGAAATTGGGCCCTGGGTTCAATTTCATAGACCTGCTCAAGCAGACGATTATGCTAATGAATTTTTTGCTAAGCAATAATAAGCAGGATACCAGTCACAATTGCTGTACAATGTAAAAATTGCATTTTAGCTGGTAACCTTATTCTGGTAAGCATAATTTTGTTGTGCTTAGCAACTTTTTTTGCTTAAGCAGCTCTATGAAATTGGGCCCAGGAGTTTTAGCTCAACATTTTTATTGGACCAGAACTAAAAGGAGAAAACAATTCTACAGAATTTAACATACATTGTATAGGCTAAACTTTTCTGATTTGAACAAGCATTAACACAATTTATATTTCATTTGTTTCAGACATGTAAGCCTACTGGTAAGAATGTTTTGATGCTCACAGAATTGAAAGATATTTACCAGATTTGAAGTCAATATTTGTTGGTAATTTTTTTTTTACAGAAGTGAGGTATTATTATTCAATTAAAAAATGCAAGACCGCTGGAATTGTCCGGTCAAAATGCAAGACCGATGGACTTGTCCGGTCAAAATGCAAGACCGATGGACTTGTCCGGTCAAAATGCAAGACTGATGGACTTGTCTGTTAAAAATACAAGACCGATGGACTTGTTCGGTCAAAATGCATGACCGATGGACTTGTTCGATTAAAATGCAAGACTGATGGACTTGTCTGTTAAAAATGCAAGACCGATGGACTTGTCCGGTCAAAATGCAAGACCGATGGACTTGTTCGGTCATGAGTTTACTTGCCCGATGCTAAAATCACTTGAGTTGGGCCTACGGTCAAGTTTTAATTTCAGGTCCAGTTTTAAATTCAAACCCTGATGGCAGAATATTATTTATTATTTTGTGCAAAAAATAGTTAGGCCTAAATGGCCTACCGTTTTGACCCTACAATAGCAGACAGAGTCTTTCTCAAAGACTGGAAAAAAAATATACATAATAATAATATTTGAGTCACTTCTTCAAAGGTTTACCTCCTCTATGAGCAATCAGTCTTGCGTTGATCTTCAAGTGTTTCTTACGATGAATAAGATTTGGATATCGTAATAAGAAGATGGAGATCACGGCATAACCTCCGACTAGAGATAACGGCACGATCACTGCAGCTGACATGACTTTATCCTGGATTAGAAGAGAAGTTACAAACTGTTATCAAAGTAAGTAACAATCCAAGAGGTTTTATAAAAATTGACCCTTCAGCAATTTCATGATACCTCGATGCTTATCATTTATTCAAATGATACACACCTTGTCTATTATCAAACAATATTGTACAATACATTCTCCTATAAAAAGGTCCTCTGAGGTCAAGCCAATAAAGGTCTCTCAAAGGTAGCCGGTAACTGTAGCTGTGATAATCATAACTCTAGTCATAATGCTTAGACCTAAGAGCTATCTAGGGTTATGATAATCGCAACTAGTAGTTGTGACAAAGATCATAAACCCTCCACCTCTCAATGTCCCAAAGCACTGAAGCAGAGACCAAGGCCAGAGGAGGGTGATGGTCACAACTGTCCTGCTGGCTGGTTCAATGTATTCCACAGCATGACCACAGCATGACCTCAGCACGACCACAGCAAGACCACAGCATGACCACAGCATGACCACAGCACAACAACAGCACTACCATAGCAGGGCTCAGCATGACCACAGCAAGATCACAGCACTACCACAGCAGGACCACAGCAGTTCTGCAGCATGACCACAGCCCGACCACAGCACCACCACAGCAAGAATACAGCATGACCTCATCATGACCACAGCATGACTGTAACCTCACCACAGCAGAGTCACATTGACCCATTGTGCCAGGGTCCTTACATGGATCACAGCAGGATGTGTCATGACATGTCATATTGTGTCACGACCTCACAGTGTCATCTCAGTGGTTATCAAAATTACCAACATGGCGGCTCTTCTGGGGGTTTTAGTGTGCGCCATCTACAAACTATGCATTTTAAATAAAACTAGACACGTGACATTGCATTTGTGCACAAATGCAGAGCTGTTTCGCTTATAATATTTTCAAATTACTCATCTGAATCTCAAATTAGTATAGTGTGTACATAATCAAATTAATTATACAATAATTAATGCCTTGTGAGATTCAAGGTTAATATAACCTGACAAATGATGACGTCATGATGACATCAATTTGTTTTCAAAGCAGTTACATGTATAATGACGTATCAAGCCTGTTTAAAAAAGAATTTTGATTAAAGCATTTTTTTGCTGACTAGAAGGGGCAAAAAAAATAAAAAATCATAAAAAAACGTGTGATGACGTCATCATGACGTCATTTCAAAATTTACAAGAACTCAGTCAGTGCGCAGCGTTCGGAAAAGTGCTTCCTTTCATTTGTAGCGTATGTACGGCAGTCGCAGTTTTGCATATATAATGAGCTTGGAGGGCACATTTTCAAAAAATCATATTGTGAAAATCCAGCCATGTAAAAATATAAAAACGTAATATTATGAACGAGGGATGCTTCATTGTAATAACAAAAATCCTGGAAGAATTTTTAATTGTTCAGAATTGAGAAATATCGGACTAGAAAAATTATCATCGTTGTACAAAAATAACGGTTTCCGAAAAAGTCCCTTTTCTAGCATTTAACGAAATTGTGCAGAAAAACCTGAATCATGGGTGTTTAGGTACATTATTAATCTACTCATACGCTATAGTCGTTTTTTCTGAAGCCACTCGAAATCCAGTCAGGGGCACCCTAAGTATCCGTCGCCGTCAGCGTTAACATTCTCGGTAGAAAAATCCGCCATTTAACTGCACATCCTTGCCGGACACTAACCTCGTTGAAAGCAAACTTTTGCCACTTTTGAATTACGAGGGCACTTCCGGTTTCGACCGGAAGGAGAAGTCACGTGAGGTCACGCCCACTGAATAAAATGAAGCCTAGTTCATCCCTGCCCAATCCCGCAAACAGAAACCTACGGTCTCTTGTGGCTGATTTGATACAGATTTTCAAATATTTAAAATAGAAACCTTTAAGATGACGTCACATGACAGGTGATGACGTCATCATGACATCCTTGTTTTAGGATCATTATAATAAGGTCTAGGACTCTAGAGGCCTATATCCAAAAAAGCGTAGTTGGGTCCATAACTCGGACTCCAATCAAATCATAACTTCTAGACCGAGGTCAGGTTCTTCCAGTTCACATTAGACGACGAATGATTCATGAACAAAATTATTATAAATAACAATTCACAACTTCTACTTCTAGTTCTACTTCGTTACAACTTACACTCGGCAGGTTCCAGCATTTATCAGGATACAACTTACAAGGAGCAATCATTCATAGTTAAGTGTCTTGCTCAAGGACACAAGTAGTGCCAGGACCGAGATTCGAACCCACATTGTGACCACAACTTGAATTCGATGCATGCGCTAGACCACTCGACACAAATTCCTCTTTTCCTTTACATTATAATTTATAAATATAATACTAATTTTAATTTAGTCTTTGGTCAATTGGTCTTCTGAAGTTCTCATCCTCGTCCAAAAGTGACATATCGATCAAAATATTCAGACATGTTACCTACAGAATTGTGCAAAAAAAACAAAAAACCTTACCTTGAGTTAAGGGTTGGAAAGAAGGTGCAGCCACCAAGATTATAGTAAGAACTGAAATAATAGTTTTTGCACTGTCACGGAGGATGTGTGAAAAATGTTGTTCATTTTTTTAAGCATGCAATCAACCGTGTTGACATACCTACTTAACCTACAGAGGGCGCTGTTACTTTTGACAGTGATGGTTTCACCCCTCTAACTCCCATAGCAAACAATGATAAATGCTAAATATTCAAAAATTCTCAAAAAATTGTTAAAAGTCTCTCAGCCTCTTGAAAACCAATCAAATATATTTTCAGACCACTAAACTTCAGATTTCTTTTCAATTTTTGGCAGGTCAGCCGTTTGGAATTTTTGCTAATTACCCCAGAAAAAAACACCCCCGAAAATGTGTTTTTTCCCAAACCGACTTGCCGCCAGTTTTCATGAGGCACTCCTCCAATTCCCAAGCTAAATAGGACCAACTTTAAAGCCCAAATTTATCAAATCTCCTCAAAACTTGAAACCCAGAACCCCCAGGTTGTGATAAGTTCTTATAATTACACACTCTATTAGTTGCATGACCCCCAAAACGTTATAATTAAAAATAAGTTGTGGGTTTACAAATTATGATAAGTAGCTTGGCGCATGAATTTTTGGTCGATTTAGAGTAGTGCACTCTGATGAGAAGGGAGGGGAGGGTGGGCGAATGGTGCCCCAGGTAGACTGAGTGAGAAGATTGGGGTGGGAGGGGGCATTCCTACCTCCATGGAGGGGGTGATTTAGGCTCTTTTACTTGTACGAGACAGCTCTAATAAAGCTAACCCAATTCTTGGTAGTGCTTTTAAACCAAAGTATCAAAGCGACACTACTACTACCATGTTAATTCTTGAAACCTAAACTCCATATAATAGGAGAATTGCAGCGTTGACAACATAAAAACGTTAAATATTTGAATCAATAATTTGTAAATCACCTTGCTTCTGTTTTTGTTTGCATTTTGTATATTTCTTTTTGATACCCTGAATAAATAAGAATAACAATATCCAATAATAGGCAAACCCCTCAACAGCTGCCACATGCTGTGGTCGATGCATAAAGTAGCAAATTCATTTACTGGATGGAAAAGGTGGTTTTTGTTTTGTTTTTTGTTACTGGCCAGGACCATCAGGTTTAATACTGGTTAGGCATATTGCTCAAGGACCAGGAACAAGTGTCAAGACCGGGACTGGAACCCACACTCTGCTTGCACAGACACAAGAGCTAGAGTCCAGTGAGCTGAACCACTTGGCCACACTCACTCAACAGGGGTGTATAAGCTTTTTCTTAATATTCTCCAGGAAATGTTCGTCTGTAAAGTAACAACAAAAAAACAAATTATCCAAAGACATGAACGAAGAAACCGATTTAATACAACTTAGAAGCTTTTATTGAGCACAAGAAGAATTTGTTTTTACATTGATTTTACTCTACCATAGCAATCTACATTATAATGTAGTCAGATAAATAATTCACATTATAAGAAGCTCTTTTTTTTTAGAAAATAATTTTTCTTTTTTTTTCTTTAAAAAATATGTCAATTCAGATAAGATATTTAAGCCTAACAGTCATCTCTTATTACATGATTCATTTTTTACCTTTTGAGTATAGTTTGAATTTTTAGTTACAACACTGCTATAAAAACCAAAATAATAAGCTCAAAATAAAAAAAACCCTCTATTTTGGGGGGGTGTTAGTTCAGGTGACAACAAGCGAAATTGCTTTGATTGTACGTATTACATGGATTAAACTGAATGGCGCATCAACTGTGGAGTTGTCTCCACTGTTGATTACCTCATGGGATCTTAAATAGGCTGGCATAGTGCTTTTTTCAGGCCTGGAATTCCACATAACCCCCAGAGAACATGGCATCTGTTGCCCTGGCCTTGGCCTTGGTGCCCCATGAAGTTTCTCCTAGACTTAAGAATTTCAAGGGAAATAACCTTTGCGAAAAAAAGAAAGAAAACAAATACATCAAAAATTGACTTGAGGTTTAAGTGCAAATAGCAATGAACGATTTCTCAAAATTAATTCCAATTCAAAGATTCCACTCGTCAATGGTATGCTGGTCCATTTCAGAATAACAACAAATCAAAACAAATTTTGAAAACACAAACCAGATATCCTTGATTACGGTAAAGAAAAACTACAAACCTAATCATCTTCATACCGTTGTTTCCACCAAGAATGCTTCGACAGGGTTAAAATTGAAATTCTAATGAGACTACAGACTAATCATTTAACATGATCCATGTACATGTACATGTTCACCCCCCACCCCCCAATAACGAAAAATAATATATTTATATATATATCCTCTAGTCGACAATTTAACCAATGTAAACAGTGGTCATTTAAAACATCCGTCACAATTAAATATTGGGAATCAATACTTCAAAACACTGGAAAGATAATTTTCCTTTGCAAAAAACTGTAATTTTGATCGTGATCTAGAAAATGGATTGGCGTTTTTGTCCAAACACTTGAATGTTGAGTCCCTCATGCACAAAAGTTTACCTTTACCAAAAGGTTGACTGACCACTTACAGCATATTTGAATCAAATTTCACTTAAATACTTTTGAATTTTCTTCTAGTTGTTATACAATGCATTATATTAACACAGTTGAAACTGCTGCAAAAAAATTTAAAAAGTAATGTCATGAATTTTATTATTAAATGAATAATTCCTTATATCATAAAAAATAATCCACAATTGAATGATGGCAGAAGTAATGAACAGAATGTTTGTACAGGCAGTCTTTGCAATACGATATTAGACGAGTCTGAGGTTTAACAAGGTCATAGCCCAGTTGTACAGCTTTAATTGATTACATAACAGATTCCATTGTTTCAGAAAAATAAAGTAATTTTTCAACCTTTGGTTGGCTGGATGCAAGATGAGGCTGCTTTATGGCTTGAACCGTTTTTTAGTTTTTTTTTTTTTTGATGCAGCAAATCAAACAATGCCTTTTCAGTCTGGCCATCGTATCTTTTTAGGGTAATTATGTGCACATTTTGCTTATCTGAGCTTGGAGAAATATTGAGAGAGACACAAGCTAATTGTGGTTTGAAACAAATGCACAGTGCAAGAAGGTTGCATTTCATTATCTGAAATTATATGGATACAATGAACTGTTCAATCTGGAATACATCACGATATGTTTAACGGTCAGTCCGAAACAGTTTTGAATTTAATCCATTCAAGCTTAAGACCGAAATTTCCATAATTATCAGAACAAATCTGTGTACGTGTAGGCTATCAACTCATCGTACAATTATGCACAATCTGAATGTAAAAAACTATAATAAATTGTTACTTATCTACACAAATGGTTTTGAAATTAAATTTAAAATTCATTTAAATGAAACATTTTTCAATATGCGTCTTCCCATAAAATACGTTGTGGAAGTTTCAATAAAATTTGTCTTTGTATCTGTATTTTCAACAACATGTAACTTGTTTACATAATAGAGAGTAAAGTTGAAACAATAATAACTCTTAGCACAGTTGACAAACCAACCTCCAGTGATACGCAAATATCACTGAAGAATTCTCAAGTTTGAGAAAGCTGCATATTCCCAAAGTTTACATGTTCTCAACTTGGATCTGCTTTACTCCCATTTTGATAACAGCAATTTCACTATGTCCCTTACCCACAATATAAATGAACCAAATATAAACTCTATTATAAATTATATCCCTTCCTTTTCATCAAAAACACTGATATATCTCTGCCTCTCAGTTTGTAGTAAATTAATTACTTCGTAGATGTACAAGTATTTGTTCATTTTCTGTATCTGCAATAAAATCTGCCATTGATTAGTGTACATTTGGTTAGCTTTACTATTAGTACTTAAACACTATTAGAACACAAAAAAAATACCAGTGCGTCACTATGTGTACACAATGTAAATATACATTATAGAAGAATTACTACTACAGTTAATATTTTGTTTCTGAAAACCTATATACAGGCTCTGATATACCTCAAATTTGGTCAGTCATGATGCTTTTATACAGCACATGGGAAAGGACAGGAGGAATTCCTTAATGAAAAAAAGGAATTCTAAAAAGTCACAATGGGGGTAGAGGTGGGAGGTGAGAGTCTATATTATATGCGTGTTTCAAATTCAGACTACATTTGGGATACATTAATGAGAGACGAGACAACTTTCTGATTTGAAAGTGTATTCTCATTCAAATCACTATGTGCAAGAATCAATAATCCTGACTGGTGCACCTGTTGTTGTTTTGAACACTCACTTTTTGAATTATGGTTAAATTCAATCAACATTGACTACAACATTAACAAATCAGTTCTCAGGATATTTGATTATTCCTAACACACCTTCGAAGTATTCCCTGTACTGCAACAAACAATCACAAATGCTCATTCTCACCACATAAAATGGGGACCAGACTGATAACCCTTCCAGCCTCAGTTTGGATACATTGATTGAATGGAAGAGAAAACAAAATGGCTGCTACATAATAAGAGTCTGAGACTTCAACTGAAAATCCTTTCTCATACAAGTTGGATCCCCTCTGAGGCCTCTCTGTGTAATACAGTCCATAATCACAAGCATGGTTACTTCAGACGAAATCTTAAATAGATAGGTTGCAATATGACGTAAATCGGCCATCTTTACGGGCAATTTGGAACACACAGTCATGCGTTACGCGTGAGAACTGCGTGCAGGACGCGCACATTTCACCAAACTCATTGCATGATTGGTTAGTGAATGACGCGGCTGCGTTAATAATTTGAGCGCTTGGCGCGCCTGCAAGCCAAAATGCGATTTGCCCGTAAAGATGGCGTCTACTGGGAACTATCTATACTTGAAAACCGTTTTTGAGAATATCTATAAAATATAAATATTTGATGAGGCATTATATAGACACCAAAGGTAGATCAAACGGTACACACATACATGCATATGAACTTCAAAGTTTATCAGTCAGAGACATTTGAAAAATGACCTAATGAATGAACAAGTGCTGGTTTGAGCGCAAGGGACAGTTTTTCCGAATGGGAAGGAATAAAAAGTTTGCATCTAGAAACTATTGTTGCGGCTGTTTTTTTGTGTTTTTTTAAGCCGACATCATTGACTCTCTCACAAAAGTAAGACGGCATAATTTGAACATCCATTTCACCTCACACCAAAAACAAAACAATCTACCTTAATAAAGTATAAAATATAACCTACCAAGATTTCAATCGGTGATCTTTTCTGGTGCTAAGTGATATTGTGAGGTGCAACCCTAAACACACTGCAAACACTTCACACTTAAACTGGTTTAAATAAATCTGCACGCTATCTTGAAGTTAACTGCTACACAAAATGCAGTAAAATATGTTCATCCTTTCTCAGCAGATTTACGAGTAACAGCTGCATTGCCATAAACAGACAGAAAAAACCAACCCAAAGGAAACAAAACACACAAAATGTTGACAACATTCAAAATGCTAATAATATAATATTAATAGATCATATCTTATACAAGATCAAATTCCTTTGAAAATCTCTAAACCAGTTGCAGATTTCTTACGTTCAAAAGCATGTCTCATTCCAACAGTTTTAAGTCACTCTCGACTCTTTCTTTCTTTTCAAAACCTCAAAAGGCAAAGCGGTGAGACAACAGCCAATGTAATGGTTATGGCTCATAGAAATAGAACCCGGAGAACGCTGAGTGTGTTATTGTGCGTACGATTTCGTTGTGAGACCATTTTTATGGACGCGCGTACGCCATTTTTTTAAACGCGTGTATGGCTAGAGACGTGCCCCGGGTGTTACGGCGCGCTGCCCATGGTAGCGAGGCTGGTCAGTGATAAGCCAGTGATAATATTTTGCCATAGAGTAGACGTCATGAACATTGACCAATGAAAACACGTAGAAACGGTCTATGTGCGTTGCCATTTTGCCATACACGCGTGTCACGTGATGATAATTTTGCCATACACAGACGACACAGAGGGCGGTCGAGCTCAGCGTTCTCTGAGTTCTATTTCTATGTTATGGCTTAAACTACAGCCGTACCAATCTTCCAACACATTACAGTTACTCCTGAAGCCAGCAGCCGCAGTCAAAAACCCTCTATTCAGACACAGTCTTTGAGAGCTCACTTTCTTTGTCATATCTTCTTTGCTTTTACGTCATGCATGCGAACTCTTGTCTTCTTGTAAACAACTGCAAATTCATATATACTCTTATAATGTTATAGCTAAAGTTTTTGTTTTCATTAAAGTTTATCACAAAAATGTTCTAGTATCTGAAAATCTACAATAAAAACACAAGATAGTATCTTTTGTAACCAGTGCAGATCAAATCATTCCAAAACCACTCTTTGTTGGTGTAGCTCATTCCAAACAATTCCAAACTGGTGCCTTGTGGTTCAATCTAGTTCAAACCGCCTCAAACATTTTTACCACAATGCCAAATATCCTCATCATTGAATCAGACTCGGGAAACTGAACATTTGCAGTTCATCAATTTGACAAAACACAACCTGTCTCAACATATTCTTTTAAAATCTGAATCTTTACAGTACATGAAACTAATGTCTGGTGAAACATGCATTTGCTTATCAAAAAATAAAATCAATCCAAAAAATCAATTACGCCACAATTTCAACTGAACCTTGCCTTGAGACCAACCAATATGTGCTTCACAGGAATTACTTGCAGTTTCCAATAGTACAAGTCTCTCCAAAAACATGTCACAGAAACTATGAAACAATAAACAAATCTTGTCACATATGCAGCCACCCACCACCCGCCCCATTAACGGTTCTTGTTAAATGTTTATTTGCAAGTTATCCAGTTCATCTTTTTGCTTTTGTCTTCACAACAAAACCTGTCATCGTCAGATCAAGATACTCACTAAGCAAGTCCTCACAAAACTTAACTCTTAACCAAGATTGCAACTGGTACACAAAACTAGAAAATAATTTGGATGAAGTCTAACTATATATTTTGTTGAAAAGCTGGATCTTGCAATTATCTACGGTTAAAAGCAACACAAGGCTAAGATATCACTTTACATCTGCAGGACCAATTTCAGAAAAGCTCTTAAGCACACAAATATAATGCTTAACAAAAAGACTCATGCTTAGCAGAGACAGGTTACCAGCCCAAATACAATGTAATATACACTATCTGTGACTGGTTTCCTGCTAAGGTTTGCGTTGTTAAAAGTTAACTAAGCACAATTTTCTGCTTAACAGTTTTATGAAAATGGGAACTGATGAGTTTACAAATCTTTGATGATACAGAAAAGGTTGGAACAGGCAAGAACTGGATTGCCCACATTATACAAATGGTATGTGGAAACAACATACAAGATGACCTGATCTCATTCTACTAAACAGATGAGAAGTGGTTAATACCAGTCAGATCCAGATCAAACCGGCTAAAACCGGTTCCTTACAATAAACAAATATGTGTTCTATATGTGATGTCGGCCTCACTGTCTCCTTAACTCATTTCTCCTGCATCTACTTCATTTCTCGGTAAAAGTGCAAACTTCTTGGCTTCTTCAAAGATTAGTTCTTTCAGTTCCTCTTTGGGAAGATCGTCCAGCTCTGTCTCAAACTTAAAAGGTTCTTCTGCCACAGGCTGCAAAATACAATAAATGGTTTTAAAATTTAAGTAGGTTCCTAATAAAACCTTTTGTAGAAGTTTGGGTTAAACCTTCGTTATTTGTTCAGATTTATGATGGCATCAAAACCTCTAAGAAAGAGATGACTAAAAATAAAATGGCAATGACTGAAGTAATTTCTTTTAATATAATTTGATCTACAGAAGATGTTATAATTCCTATAACAGAGATTAACATTAATATTGTCTTATTTTGAATGGCTATGGCAAATCAGCCCCGTTAGCCGCATCCATTTTCAAAACCAAAGTCCCATGTAGACATGTCCTAGGTGCTGTGGATTAAGGGTGGCTTAAAGCCTCTTATCGCTGTGGCCCTGGTTCAATTCCTGGCTAGGGCCATATGCAAATAGAGTTGTGTATTGGCTCTCTCCTGTGCCACACTGGTTTAGCTCCGGACAAACCAGTTTTCCCCTTCATAAAAATCAAACACTTCTGGGCCCAATTTCATAGCGCTGCTTATTAACGGTAAGCAAATTTTCGTGCTAACTGTAGCAGAAAAATTTGCTTAAGCATAAGCATATTTCACAGGTTAGCAAGAAAATAAGGCGGCCACTTCACGCATTCACAATGGATTTGCATTGTTACGTCATTCATTTTCATGAAGTAAGTACCGGGAGGTTAGCATGCCTTTCGGTTCCGTGTGCTTACGGTTAGCAGCGCTATGAAATAGAAACTCGTGCAGTAAGCACAGAATCGGCCGTTAAGCAGCTCTATGAAATTAGGCCCAGATCTCTGGCTGTGCTCCATGGTCATATGTGGCTGTCTGCCAACTGGCCCCTTTACATGCCTGCGGCCTCGACCACATCCTTCGCAATGCAGCTTCTCAACTGCCCCCCAAATTGTACTTCTTATTGTTTGAACTCACCTCATCGGTGGGGTCATGGTACTGCTCCAAGTAATCATGCTTCAATGCATCTTCAACTGTTATCCTCTTGTCTGGATTGAATGTCAACATCCGATCAAGAAGTAACAAAGCTGATTAGTCAAAAACAAAAGTAGTGTTGTTATTATTTGACTATCACAAACAACTTACCAAAAGAACATGACGGTAAACAGCAAACGCCGGCTTAAAGGTTGAATCATAGATTGGCATTAAAACATTAATGGCCATAAAAAGTTACTCGTTAAGAAGCACTGCAGCTGTTGATAGTATGACCTATTTTGAGAAAGGATTCCCTTTAAAGTAATATGGTTTGGAGAATATTTCACCTGAAATTATTTGCATCTGAGAAATGATTCATGCATAAATCGTTTCTCAGATTTCTGAGGGTTGACTGAAAATTCAAAATTCGGGGTGTCCGTTCGCAAATGCTGCTAAATATGGTTGGATTCAGCATTCTTGATGAAAATACTGTGATAGTTTTTTTGCTGTTTTCTCAAAAACTAGACGCTGTAATCAGCTGAAACTTTTTACAGGTGACTTTTATTGCATCTTTCCTGATAATTTTGCCTATATACGCCTTTCTTAATAAATATGCGTGATGCAATCACTGTAAATGAAAAATGCGGCAGGGCTTACTGGATGGGTGTATTGGTGGCGCTGCGCTGGTAGCCTCATTTTGGATAACAATGATGGCGTCATGCATAAATATTAAGAAAGGCATATACCAGCGATACGTAGACCAAAAAACAATCTGAGCCACACTTTAACTATAAACTTGAAAAAGGAAAAACTAACAAAACAGAACCTAATAAATAGGGAGACCGCCAACATAGGGATAGCTAAGCTGGTATAGCGCAAGCACGTTAATCCGGATTCGGTTCAAATCCCGCTCTTTTTTGCTCAACCCCAAATCAAAACAGAATCTACTTAGAGGGGATGAAAAAAGGTAGGCAAGGATTTCAAATACCAACATTGTCTTACCATCCCCCCAAAAATACATGACAAACGAGACGCGATTATTTTGCCTTCAGTCTTGGAGATTGCCTGATATGACATGGGCCCAATTTCATAGAGCATGCAAGCACAAGAACTTGCTCAGCACAGAAAAGTGATGCTTAGCAGAAACAGGTTACCAGCCCAAATTACATACAGTTTGTACTGTCGTGACTGGTGCCCCACTCAAATTTTGCTAAGCAAAGAAATTTGTCAAGCAGTATTTTCTGCTTAACAGCTTTATGACATTGGGCCATGGCCCTTACATTTAGCATCTGCTAGTGGGTAGAGCCTCATCCAAGGTACCCTAGGTTTGTGTGGTAGTGACTGCATGTAACCACGAGCTTTATCATTGTGAATACAGCCAAGATCATCACCCGACGGCGATCCAAGGATGTTCAGAATGTGATTCAATTGATCCAAGTCTGATGGGAGTACGGTTAAGGAAAGCATTTTCTTCTTCAGGATAGCAAACAAAATTTCCTCTGTGTTTCTTTAAAGTTTTGAAACTTGTGTTCAGTACCTCATTCTTTGATAGCACTGGTCAGTACACCAATATACACAGTTCCTTATCAGACATAATTTGCATATTGATCATTGGTGCATAAGTTTGTAAAAAAAATGTGCAATTCATAATAATAGTATATGTTATACATTCAGTGACGTCTAACTTAATAATTTTGGTAGATTTTGGTAGCCAATTGAAGCCGAGCTTTGAGTCCCAATCAATGGTATATTAACAAATTACAGCCATGATTATGTGCTCAAAATAGCTAACAAATAACATGGAATGAAGATCAACAAAAGCTAAAAGGGAAAACAGCTTGAGCTTGTGGGAAGGGGAACTATGTGTGCTAGAATTTTGAAACAAGGTTTCAATTGGTAATGAAACCAAGGATGCCTCATAAGTGAACTTAATCACTGTAGCTCCCAAGCCTGAGGAAACCTGTAAACAAAAGTGCTTGCCATGTGAACCAGAGTGAATGAGTGTTGCGGGTTCTTTTACAAACAGTACAATCTTAGTGCATGGGACCTACGGCTAAATGGCCCATGCAAAGGAAATACAGTTATGGTAAAGTATCTTTCTCAAGGACACAAGTGCCACACACAACCAGGACTCAAACCCACATTCTGCCAATCAGAAACAGAAACGCGAGAGCTTGTGTCCGGTGCTCTTAACCCCATGGCCACTACACAGTTCCTGTCTTGTGTAAGCACTCATTCAAAATGTTCTCAAAGAATATAAGATTTTACCAATGGAAGTAAGTTCACTTTACACTGTGAAAATAGCCTTGCTCCTCTAAGAGGAAATTCCAGGCCAGTATTTCTGCTCAAGACACATATTCATTTCCTGCTCCCACTCAGTCAGATTAAAGTTCAAATTTTTCGAATTGGAGATTACAGCTTCAGTGAATTAATGTAAGGTAATTTAAGTTATCACACAAGCACGATATTGCCTCTTTGGATATTGGACACAGAACCGCTATATTTTTCCAGATTAGCATAACACTGAAAGGAAAATGTGGAAGACAAGAAATTTGACCTGTAACGAAAAAACATAAGATAAATATATGTACAAAGCTCAACCTACATAAGCAATTGGCTTTTTAAGCTTTTAAATATTATTCTTATTGATTTCCCGAGAACAAAAAACAACACACAAATCTAACATCATCACAAAGAACATCATGGCAGCTAAACAAAACCGATATAAGAGAAAACTTAGCTAGAGTATTGAACCAGCTGTGATTGAAAAAGGATACAATGTTTCCCAGGGAATATTGGCTTTCCGTTGAGCATCTCGGCCAAGATGCACCCGACGGACCAGATATCGATGCTTTTGTTGTACCCCTTGGAGTTTAACATGATCTCTGGCGCTCTGTACCATCGTGTGGCTACGTACTCCGTTAGGAACCCTGTATGGTCATGGACTGGGTCGGCTATCCGGGCTAAACCAAAATCACAAATCTGGTTGGAGAGAAGACAAAAACCATCTTGGAATAAAAACAAAATTAAAGTCTTGTATGAATAATTCAAACATTAAACTACATCTAAGGTGGTGCAGCAAAGTTTTTCAAAATAAATTAAATGCTTTTGCAAAATAAATTAAATGCTTCTTTGGTTACTTCTTTAAATCAATGTTTTGGCTATATATGTACTGTTTGGAAATTTCATGAAGTATGGAAATAAATGTGAGTTTGAATTTGAATTTAAAAACTGAAATATTGACTAATTATTACACATCCACCAGCACAATTAGCACCTATAGACTGCAAGTCTCGCGCGTATCCGAACGAGAAAACACGTCAAACGAAGAACATGTTTATTTCTGAAATTAAATCTTTGTTTTAAATTATATCTCGTGACAAAATCTGAAGAACAAAAATAAATCATTACAATTTTATGAAAAGTTTTAGCTTTTGAAAAAACAATCACAATAGTGTGTATATTATTATTGAAAAAAAATTAAAACTCTGGGACAAGGATGCCTATTTGATGTTAACTTTTTAGAAACCCCTTACGCGGATTCGTGAAGGTCAAACGGGTCTTAAATGGACCCGTATCGCAGTTTAAAGAGGATGCTGACGCCTCAACAACCATAGACTGCAATGAAAAGGGTTTGCTTTGCAATTACAGCATCTGGCAATTATAATTGCGCATCCACAACAAGCGTTTACATAAGTTTTATGATCGGAGGCGAGCACAAAATTCTTAATTTTTTGCAATAACCGGAAGCTGAGGTCAAGTTTAATTCTTGGGTTTTCTTCGTTATATTGTTGGAATTGGTTTTACTTTCATATGTTGTTATCACTTAGTATTACATTCCCAACAACATGTATACTTTTCTAGGTCATAACCTACGTTAAACTAAAATAATTGACGAAACAAAATCTCGCCCACGTAAAACTCCATATGGTTGGGACCACTATGGTCCCGGAAGTTCGATTACGCGCGAGACTTGCACAGTCTATTACCAGAATGAATAGGAAAGGAGAAGAAATGTTCAGTTTTATAGATGTAGGAGGAAAACCAGGTAGGGAGTGAAAACCCAATCCACATTCAAGGCCCCGGTCCGTGTTGGGATTCGAACCAGGGTAGACAGAGGTGAAAGGCAGGAAAGAAAGCACTGAGCTAACCTGATCCCCAATATGCCAATCTGTTAAGTGATGAAAACATACAACACTGAATAGTTGAAAATGGGTGGAAAGGCAAACGGTATTCTATGAGCAAGTGTGTGACAACTAATAATTTATTCTTTCAGGTGCAGCGTGTACATATGTTTTCAGAAAAAAACAGTGGTTGTATCTAGGGTTTATCTGTGGCTAGAACAATGCATCACTCTTGACTAAGCCATGGCCAACAGCCACAGCCGAAGATGCTAGTTTTAGACCAGACCACCCACAATCAACATGTATTCCAAGAATACATCGTTTGTTTGTGCACAAATCTTGTATTTTAGTTTGGTTATAACATTGAAGCTCACAACAGAGAGGTTTCATGCAAAAAACTGCCAATTTGCCATGTGTAAAATTTACATCCTGGATAGTTTAGATAAATAAAATGTTTGCATACTTCCAAACGTGTCGCGTAAAAAATTGTTTAAAGAGATACAACGGTATTGTGATGTACACGTATGAGATAATTTGTAAGAAGCCTTTTTACCTTCAGATCACATGTTGTATTAAGCAGTAGATTACTGGGTTTGAGATCTCGATGTAGCACGTTGGCCGAATGGATATACTTCAGACCTCTAAGGATCTGGTACAGGAAGTAGCATATGTGGTCATTACTCAGTTTCTGTGTCTTCAAGAGTTTGTACAAATCCGTCTCCATAAGACTCTGCACAATGTAGCTGGTCATCCAAGATGAGGTGGTTAAGGAAATATTGACATGGATACAGGATGGTGTGACCAAGGAGGAGGATCAAGGGAAGAGGATGGAAGGTGATCTAGAGAAGAGGGTCGAGGTAAGAGGGTCCAGGGAAGAGGGCCTAGGGAAGAGGGTCCAGGGAAGAGGATCCAGGGAAGAGGATCTAGGGAAGAGGATCTAGGGAAGAGGATCTAGGGAAGAGGATCTAGGGAAGAGGATCTAGGGAAGAGGATCTAGGGAAGAGGATCTAGGGAAGAGGATCTAGGGAAGAGGATCTAGGGAAGAGGATCTAGGGAAGAGGATCAAGGGAAGAGGATCTAGGGAAGAGGATCTAGGGAAGAGGATCTAGGGAAGAGGATCTAGGGAAGAGGATCTAGGGAAGAGGATCTAGGGAAGAGGATCTAGGGAAGAGGATCTAGGGAAGAGGATCTAGGGAAGAGGATCTAGGGAAGAGGATCTAGGGAAGAGGGCCTAGGGAAGAGGATCTAGGGAAGAGGATCTAGGGAAGAGGATCTAGGGAAGAGGATCTAGGGAAGAGGATCTAGGGAAGAGGATCTAGGGAAGAGGGTCTAGGGAAGAGGATCTAGGGAAGAGGATCTAGGGAAGAGGATCTAGGGAAGAGGATCTAGGGAAGAGGGCCTAGGGAAGAGGATCTAGGGAAGAGGATCAAGGGAAGAGGATCAAGGGAAGAGGATCTAGGCATGAGGGTCAAGGCAAGGTGATCTAGGGAAAAGTACTTGTAGGTAGGCAAGAGGAGCTATGGAAGAGGGTCTAGGGAAGAGAGTATAGGCAAGAGGATCTAAGCAAGAGGATTTAGGCAAGGGGAAAGGGGAAGAGTGTCAGAACCTGAATTTTGTATCTGCTTGAGCACAAAAATTATCCAAGCACAGAAAAATTGTTCCCTAACAGAAAATGGTTGCCAGTCAAAATGCTATGCTATGTACGGTTTGTGACTGGTTTCCCAATTGCTGTTTTTCTCCAACAGAAACGTGTAATGCAGTATTTTCTGCCTTTCTAAGATGCAACTAGTTGATTACAGTAGCCTATATCTGCTAAGCAAACTGTCTTCATGCTTATTAATATTGTATGCTCAGAATGCTCATGAAACTGAGCTCATGTAACAACAGACACAACAGTGATTTCGAGTGTCACTCGACTGGAAAGATACATGTACATCAATTATTCAGGTACCATACCTAGGAAGTTGAGGTTAATCTTACATGTATACTCCCTCTGGAGGTTTAAGGAGAAAGGATAACAAGTTTTCCTTTCACCTTTCCTCCGAAAAAGCTCCAGGTTCATTTAAGGCAAAGTGAAAAAATGATCATAAAATATTATTTGTGTACCCTGCAAAACGGTTCAAAATCAGTGTGTTCTTTTATTCATTTTCATTTTCGGGGGGGGGGGGGGGGGGGTGGGGGTTATCCACACTAAACCAAACCTATTTCCTTCACCTTCTAGAGTTTGAATCAAGTTGATTTATACTTCAAAGGATACACATCTTTCATTTCATCAATGGAGTTTGCATGGATGATGTCTTGAATGTTGATAATCTGACAAACAAAAAGAACAGAAAAAAGGGAAGATTTGTTAAAATCGTTTAAAGCACATAGTGTCACATTGGTAAGTGTCGGAGACCAGCATCCACACTTGTTACATACATGTATACCAGGCATGATATTCGGTGCTTGGAAAAAGTAGGAAAATAATGTTTGAGCACAAGGGCTGACCTACTTGTTCATATGGTGTATGGTTTAATATACTTTTTAGGCTATTTAATCACAATTCTTCTGATTTTTCCAAGGGCAACAAAATCAGAAATCAGACTGAAAGTTTAAGCTCAATCAGTCATTTGAGTCACAAGAAAAAGTGGAGAAACAGTGGTTCTTCTAAGAATAAAAATTCTCCCAAGAAGAGATAAATTCACACTGCTGTAAGCCATAAACTACTTACATCTTACTTCCAACACAATGCAATCAAATCTTACTTAAACTAATTTAAAAATTGACCAGTAATATAGCTTTAATCCAATACCCTGATTTATAACAACAATATTTTGCTTGTTTTGTTTTCATAAAGACAGAGAAGATGACTTCTCTATTCAAAAGATCATCCGGCTTTTCTCCAGGGATTAAAGTCTTTTCTCCTGGGATTAAGACTTGCTAATCCATTCCTCCAAATGCCACTGGAATAATTCACTCAGTAATATCAGCCTCCTCCACTTGACATTCAGATGTATGCTCCACAAAACAAGAACTTCAATCATGTTCTGTGTGTTCTTCCCTGCTTAAAATAAATCATTCATTGGACTTCAGGGTTCTGCCCACGGTGGTCGGTGCCGGAAAACTCGACCGGCACTCATGATTCCCCGACCGGCACTCGCAGAATTTTTTCTTTTTCCGACTACCACACATTTTCCCTTTTTTTTGCCCATTTCCTTCAAAATATTTTGAACAACGTGTAAAACAAATTATTTACCAGTAAACAGTTTTATCCAAAGTTTCGAGTAGCCTACTTCTTTGGTTTGAGTCTATTTTAATGATCCAGGATCGAGCATTCCTCCCGCCTGTACGATGTATATATCCAACGCACGAAACCCGCATTGATTTTGCAATGGTTTCCAGTCACGCTGATTATAGCTTTACGCTTGGAATAACATGATACCAGTTTCATCATGTTGCGAACCCTATTCTACAGCGTTTAATACAACGGAAATGAACTGCAGAGTAAGCACCATGCTATAGATGCTGTAAATTGTTTTCCCATGGCGGTAAATGCGTGCGCGCACTGAGGGCCTACATTCAAGGCACAGCTCCAGGGCGCACGTGTGTAACCACTCCGTGCACGATCGAAAGGAAATTGACTTGACTGTACTAGGAAAAAAAAATTTTCCGGCACTAAACAAATCCTGGGCAGAACCCTGGGACTTAGGAAAATAAATGCATAAAGACAATGTACTTCTGTGCATACAGTATCAGTAATTTGGGAACAACTTTCCCATTTATTCTCATTCTCTCTATAAATGAAAACACAATTCATTTCATTTATTTATTTATTTTTCATCATGATTTAAAAAGCATGGGATTCCATATCCTGTGTGTTCAAAAGCAAAGACATCAGTCCGAAAAGAACATGATGTAAAAAACAAGAAAGTTAAACGACTGAAATCACATCACAGAAACAACACTCAATAGCAACAAAATGATAGATACATGTCCTTCATTAGATACAATCTTTTTGCTTAAAATCTTACTGTTGGAAGAATTCTTAGGGTTTATGGGTGACACCAGTGTGAAATAATTTCTTAGGGCTGAGGAATTGTTATTATTTCTTGGAAGAACCAGGGTTGCGACACAACCTTGCTTTCTAACTACAATCTTGCTAAAAATATTACCGATTGGAATCTAGAATTAAAAGCTGACTGGAATTTGACAAGAACGAGCTCTCAAAGCGCTGATGTTAGTGTTGACAACAAATGGTTGATGCCTCATTCTGCTGAACCTTTTCACACCTACATGTAACCAGTGATTAATCGATCCATTAAGCCCCGCCTCCTTACGAGTTGACCAATCACAGCCGCGAAGCCCGATCACCATTAGTGCAAAGATCACCAAACGGCTCAAATGGTGATCAGATTTCGCAGTTGTGATTGGTCAATGAGAAATGGGCGTGGCTTAATGGATCGGTGTATTGGAAGCAACAGTACTCTACTGCTCCTGAATTTTTTTAATTTCCTTTGCATAAAGAAACAGCATTTAACTTTTGTTTACTCTCTTTGAATGATGATAAGGTACATCATTGCCAAGACTGGCAAAATTGTTCCTCCTAGGACCATCAGTACAGTATGTACAAAAAAAGATGTAATGGACAGCATCGATATTGCAAAGTAAATTATTGTTTCTGATGGTTGTTACTTTCCTTTGAATAAAGAAACAGCATTACTGTTTTTTACTCTCTTTGAATGAAGATATGATACAACAATGCTACGACTTGCAATACTGTGTTCCTCATGTGCCAAGTTTTATTGAGCTGTTAAGCAGACAAAACTGCTTAGCATATATCTTTGCAAAAAATTAGTTGGGCACCAGTTGTAACAATGTAAACTGTACAGAAGTTTGGCTGGTAACCTGTTTCTGCTAGGCAAGTTTTCCCGTGCTCAGCAAGTTTTTGTGCTTACAGGCTGTATGACATTGGGCCCTGGTTTACTTTATCATTAAATCATCTCATATACATTGTACACATGTGTAAAAAAAATAAAAAATTGTTTAAAAGGGTTCTTTCTTTTTGGAATGATTTTCCTTTTTAATGCCCATTGACGTGTATCATGTATATTGACCTTAGCTCAAGGCTTGGCAAACAACATACATTAAACTTGAAAAGCTTCAGTCCCGAATCCCGCAATTAACTCAATTGTTCTAACCAGGGAAGAAAATCCCAAGAAGCTGCAGTGTATCTTTAAGTGTTATGAAATGTGTTATGACAAACACTCTCAGATAAATCAAGACATCAGTACAATCTCCAAGGGCTGAAGTAGATCACTGCAATAATTGAAGGAGATTAAGGAGATGGAAATCTTTCATGTTTTCTCTCGGAAGAAAATTGAAGCTACATGTATAATCATTTAAGCTATAAATTGGCCGGTATTCCAAGAAATCCCAGCAAGACCTATGCAGATACTGGAATATTCCTAAGGAGGCCATTATGAATGCTCAGTGTGTATTTTGTCTTGTCCATGTATACACACAGTGTACAATAATTCTGTGTCAACAGCACATATGGAACGAGCAACCACTGCATTTTCAAACACTGTACATTTCGAAAAGGTTTTGGTTTTTCAGATTGCCTTTAAAAAAATTCATATTACAGAGTTTAAAGTTAGAGAAAGGCAGTATCTTACAACGGAGAGAATATTATACCAAATTTTAACTAATGAAAAGACACCCTTGAAGGGAGGGTTATTATACCTCCAAAATAATATAATAATGTAATAACTACACAAATTAATGACCATTAAAACTAACTTGATAAAATGTATCATTTTGAGAAACAATTCCCTGCAAAGGAATGTGGTTTTAGAGAGAGTGATTCATTCAATCTGAGAACCGTTTGTGCAAGAAATATTTCTCAGATTGTGCATTCCAATTTTGGATTTTTCTTCCTGTGTGGACATAACCTCACCAGATTTTTGGCAATATCTCAAAAACGCTACCACCTTTTGATAAGAAATTTTCACAGGTTAGTTTTATTGTATATATATCTACATTTATAAGATTATAAAATTAAAATAATCGAACGGTTCAAAAAAACCAAAGGAATACTTTGCCTTTTAAGCAGAAATTTAAAAACAAATGTAAACCTTGGTTGTAGACTTTAAATGAAACAAATCTTTGAGCATTTTCAAACTTCTTTTTCGATCTGAAATCTCCCAGAATCTATTTTACATATGTTGAAACCCGTTTCGTTGAGATTTTCCTCTGCATCGTGGTGTCTGTCCACCATGTGATTTGGCTGAACACACGTTGTTTGCATCATGCTGTTCTCTCTGTTCGTTTTTTAATCAGAAGTGAACAAGATTATCCAATGTTCCATTTTCCAATATCCTTAAAGATCAAGATTAACAAACCCGTCGAGATCTCAAGGTGACGGACAGCCACTAAATAAAATCTCCACAACTTCATATCATTCCTTTCATCTTTATGAATAATGACCACTGAGGTGTTGACGATTGGGCTCTTGGGGAAGGAGGTGTGATCCAAAAACTGCCCGCTTTAAAAACCATATATTCATAAAGTTACTGCGTTCTTCATCATATTTTATCACTGTCAATGTTTGTTGTCAAAATTCAAAATAATGACACTTAAAGAAAGGGACATCATTTGGTAATTACTCCAACAAATTAATGACCCTAAAAACTTACTTGGTGAGAAGCACTTCAACTGTTGATAGCATAAACTACATGTACTTCATGTACTTTGAGAAAGGATTTCCTTCAAAGTAATACGGTTTGGATAATTTTTCACCCCAAAACATTCGAGTCTGAGAAACGTTTCATGCATGAATGAATCTCAAATTCCTGAGGGCTGGTGTCCGTTTGCGAATGCTGTGGCCAGAGATGCAGTTGGTACCCGCTGTCACCTTGCTAAATGTGGATGGATGTGACATTCTAATAAATATAATGTGACAGATTTTGTAAAAAAAATTCTTCTCAACAAGTAGACACTGTATTCAGCTGAAACTTCCACATTAGCTTTTATTGTATCTTTCTTTATAATTTCGCCTTATTCGCCTTTATATCACCACAACATCGACAAAAAACAATCCATGACCCTTCCTCGAAGGCAAAATGATTATTCTCCCCTTGATTTATTACAGAAATTACTGAAGCCATTTTCACAATCATCACAGGAAATACAATCCCAGGAAATTCTTAATGACTTGATAAATAAATGATGGCTCTGTACAATTCAGTGACACCATCATCCAACGTTTGTTTCATATTTCATGTAAAGTTCCTAGGGAAAAATGAACACTGAATACGCTAACGTGAGGTATATCTCGCTTAAAGGGTGTGGAAAAAATTGGTAATTGTTAAAGACCTGTATCCACACTTGATGTGGCCCAACATATACATGAAATAACAAACCTGGGAAAATTTAAGCTCAATCGGTCTTCAGAGTCATGAGAAAACAGTGAAAACCCCCATTATGTGTCTTACCTTTTTTCAAACATCGGATTTTATCCTGCAGGATAAAAACTATTGTTTTACTCATTTCCTAAAAACTATTGCATTTCAAGCAAAACTATTTCAAGGGAAGTTTTCCACCTTGACCATCTACATGTATATACCATGTAAGTTATGTGCAAATCTTTGAACATTTATATTTTGATCTTACCAATGTTGTACACCCCCTTTAACCCTACTTCCAAACAGTGGTAGCTGTTTCCCCAGGGAAAATACTAGTTCCCAGGAGTCTGTACATGTACATTATGTGTAAAAAGGTCAACAAGTCTCAAATTAATTTCCAGAAACATTTTTAGGGAGTGAAAGCGACTTTAATTGATGAACCAATCAGGTAATTTCTACAAAAGAGTACAAAGACCTGTGCATTCTGCAGACTATGAAATAGATGCGAGTTCCTAATGAATGTAGATTCATTAGGATTGCTTTAGGGTGAGAAGGAAAAAATGACAATGGGATGGCTTTTCTCCTAGGAGGGGTGTATTATAAAAGGGAACACATACATGTAAGGGAACACATACATGTAAGAGAACGACCATGGTTGAACAGCATGATTGACTTTGACAGAATGGATTGTGTCAGAAGATGGAGATGGATGGATACTGCAGCCAACTGTCTGCAGATGATGGCACTGGCTAATAACACACATCAATGTTATGAGTTTTCCAGTAGCAACATTTTTGTCAACATGTCCTTTACTTTATTTGTATACATTAGAAATGAAACTAATAAAACAAAAAGCTTGCACACCACTAACTTTATATGCCTTCTAAAAATTAAATCAAGGCACTCTATATTTGTTGGAACTTTTTTGGTCCCTGGGGGAAAATGTGCATTCATAACACTCTTCTTACATGTTTTGTCTACAGCATACAGGGTGTACATGTGTTTGCCTCTACTTCGGCATTACCCCTGGCGCCAACAATCATCACCAAAATCACTCAACTCAGAAATGGCTTAGTTTCATCTCCATGGCCACTTATCAGGCACTCAAGATATAAATCTGGACGATATATTTTTTTGGAGTGTGAGGACCATGATGAAGTAAACATGCACCCACAAATTTTACTTTTATTTCCAACATGATAGTTGCCCTTTAAGGTACATTAGTATGAGACGTCTTGATAAATGTGGATGCACATTTTAAGGAGACTGGCGGGGAAGATGTTACACCCCTGATAAGATGCTACATGAACTGCAGAGGGAAGCAAGACATGTATATTCTGATTGTGGAGTGCATGCATGCACACTTGAGTGACTCCAAGTTGAACATTGATATTCCAGACACGCAATCCAATTATGAGATACGCAGCAATCTCGTTGCCATCTTTGTACATCTAAGATGCAGTTTCAAACGGTTTAAGAGCTCTACTTGATGTAATAATATAGTCCTGGATGATCATGAGTATGCACACCCAACACTGTCCCAACGCGCATGCAGGTTTATAATGTTGCTTTCATGATGGTCATGTTCCTGGTGGGCTATAACAATCATCTAGACTGATTGAGACAAACGGGACCAGACTAAATGTCTCTTGAGTTTGCCATGGTCAAACTGTTTGGGAGAATACATGTATTAACACGGTCCTTGCTCTCCAGTAAAACTACTATAGAGTACTAAATACAAGTAATTTTAGAAGAAATAAATATGACGACAGAAATGGATCATATAATAATAATAATAATAATAATAAAGAATATTTATAGGGCGCCAAAATCCACCAAAATGAGGTGCTCAAGGCGCATGACATTTTAAAAAATCACTATATTTGTCACTATATCACTGACATTTTAAAAAAACACTATATTTGTCACTATATCACTGACATTTAAAAAAAACACTATATTTTCCTTCAATTAAATTAGACAAACATGTACAGTCAATACATGTGTATTCTATTTAGCAAATCAATCGTTAAAGCGCACTGAAATTGATTAGAAATTTGTATGTACATGTACTGTACGTGTAAAACTCCTCACAGTGTCCTTCGGCCCATTCATGTACACGCTTGGGCTAGTCCTTCGGCCCATTCATGTACACGCTTGGGCTAGTCCTTCGGCCCATTCATGTACACGCTTGGGCTATACTGTGTAACATTTCACTCCAGATTTAAAGTATGTTGTACATTGGCAATGTGATCAGACATCACTTAACATAACACAGCATTAGGAATTGTACTTCCAACAATGGTGGACAATAGGGAGCTATTGTCAGTCTGAGCAACCAGTAGTTTGTATCAATACACACTATGTATTAACTATCAAAGTTTCACCTTGACACATATATTCATTCCCTTCCTGTACGGATGTAGCGGAAACCTCAATTTGCAAATTGATTGAATGAAAATGGTTATGCGGTTTAGTGCATTGCATTTAATTCACAATTTAGAGGGTAGCTGTTTCATTAGACAAGAAAGCATCAAATAATAGTGTAGATACTGTTTTTAACATATTTCAAACGGACATGAAACTGGTTTTTGTTAAATCTAGAATTCAAGTGTTTGTTTCTAATTCAACAACAAACATTGAAAATTGTCACTTCTACATGACAAATTAAATAGTCCTTGTGTAAATAGTCCCGGTGGCCAGTCTAACAAATTTAAGGGGCAAACCCTGTAAGTGTGCACGTACTATGTTGTATATTATTAAAATTTTCTTTATTAATATGGCAGTTTGTGTCAATTTTTTTTTACATTACTTTATTTTAAATTTAAAATCAAACTAAGAGAGATATACCAGATTTCTATAAATGATTATGGTAACCCTTACCAACAGCCTCCTGTTTATTGTAAAGTTTATATTTTGCATTTCTTTTAATTGATGATTTTTTGTTCAAATAAATCAGAGTTTCTGTTTTTGTGCATCATATCCTGAATTCTCTAACTTGGTTTTTATTTCAAAAAGGAGTTGTAAATTATTTTCGGTTCTGCCACTTTTGAAGACGAACCCAGGGTTACAATATAATATTTCATTTTCTCTAACTGAATGTCTTATTCTATATTATAATTTTGTAGAACATTGTTCTCAAATGTTCGCGTATCGATGTCAACGCTTGATGTATTCAGGTAAAAGGAAGATGTTTGTTCAGTAATCTAGAAGGAAACCTGAATACCCACTTGAAAGAAACAAATATCACTCCTCCAACTCCTGCTCTCTCTCTCTTTAAACCGAAGAAAGGATTGAGCTGTAAATGAACTGATTTCCTATCGTTTCCAATCTGACTTTCTCTGTGTTTTTCTGAAGAGAAACGGCTGAAATATCTCGGGGAAATCTATCACAGGCTTGCGGTCAAGAGAGAGGGGGAGAGAGAGAGAGAGAGTGCGGAGAGCACTTAGTCCCTTTTCAGTGTTTTTTATTTGGGTTTTTTTCTCTTCGTCTATCTACCCTCACTCTCTAATTTTTTCTCTCTTCCCACTTCAAAGAGCTCAACCCTGCGCTAGAATGCATCTAAGGCTACAGGAGAGAGATTCCGGACAATAAATTGGCCAATTTGTTTGCCAACTACTTGCTCCAGGTATTAATTGAATCAAGTCAACTTCACGTGACCGGGCATTATTTGTAGGTAGGTTCGGTAGTGGTGAAGGGATAGATATTACGATTGACTGATGATTAGGCCTCGGCCAATCACAATGGATACTGATCAATCATTTAATATATGAGGAGGAATGAGATGATGATCGGTTCAAATTCAGCAACTGCAGCTTCTTGTTGGATCTCCTTTGAAATGGCAAACAATAATCTCCTTCTATTAATTCTTCATGAAAGAGAAAGACGAGACATAAATCTAACAAGTTAGTCCATACCACAATGTTTACTCTAAGTTCACGTACTAGAATGATGATTTTTTGTTTACCATGAGAGTAATTTAATAAAGATGTTGTAACGATACAGCTCGGAAGACTTCAACGATTTGAATTTTAACAATTGAGAACTCAAGCTTTCTGTATACAAATGATTGAATATAGAGAGCTTAATAGGCTGGCATGTGGATGTAGCACACCCGATATTGTAGGGCGTTCAATATTAAGCCCAGAGTCACTAGATGCCTTCATCTAATAATCAACGCACAAACTCTAAGTACATTCAGGTGTACGTTATTAATGTTAGATAACCTGTTTACATAAACTGTAATTCTGTAATTTATGGGTTACCCGTTTGAAGTACAAATACAAATTTGAGCATCCTCTGCAGGCCATATACTCTCGAATCCTAATTAAAATAGAACACTTCTAAATTAAGCTTGTCAGTCTTAATGGACACGTTTGTCCAGTTTGATGTCTAGGCATGAGGAGTACATTAATTTCAAATGTGTACGTGTAGGTTTAACGTCTTCGTTTGTGAAGTACATTGTACATTACAGGGTTTGCCCTTAACTTTTTTAGTGACTGGCCAGCAAGACCGGGCGCCAATTTCAGAGAGCTGCTTAACGGTAAGCAAATTTTCAGGCTAACTGTGGCAGAAAAAATTGCCTTAGCGTTTAAGATTATTTCACAGGTTAGCAAGAAAATAAGGCCACCTTGCGCGTTCACAATGGATTTGCATTGTTACGTCATTCATGTTCATGCAGTAAACACCTTAAGGTTAGCATGCCTTTTTGTGTGCTTACGGTTAGCAGCGCTATGAAATAGAAACTCGTACAGTAAGCACAGAATCAGCCATGAAATTGGGCCTAGTTAGCTTGTTATTTCACTAGTCCATCACCTTTTCTCACAGGTCCGTATTTCAAGTGAAATAGGGGTGCTTTTCAACACTGAACTAGCCAGTCGGACCACTTGGAGTGAATTTTGACCGGTCACTCTCCTGCTTTAAACTGGCATTTGGCATTTGGCCAGCAGAACAACACCATTAACTGGTTACCAGTTACCTGAGCGAGCTGCATTAATTTTAACTGTGTACAGGTTTAACGGGAGTCAGTTTATTCAAACTGTGGAAGTTTGAATGTCAAACATACAATATGCAGGATACATTGTTATCAATTAATTTCTTATCCTTTATCAAGGTAGCCCATTCACATACAATACATTATATTCTCCCACCCTGCCCTATGAAGAGCAACAAAATCATTCAAAATCTCTTCAGGGAAATTCCAAACAAAAAAAATAGTAAATAAATAATAACATTTGAAGTGTTGCATGTGTGATTTTCTTTTCTTGCAAGGGCAGGGCAGTTTTTCCCATTGTAAAGGACACCTCAATGAGGGAAATTACAAATGGCACATTTCTAGAGGCACCCAGGCGATCTCTTTGAACGATCAGGCCATGGTTAGATGTTGAGTTGAATCCACTAAGGTCACATTATCAACATGCCAGGGGAGCTAGAGTAAAGCAACAAATACAAACCCTTGAAATGTTTCCAAGAAAGCAGTACAGACTGCTGCAGAAAACAAAACTAAATTCATTAAGTTTATGCTTTAATGGATCATAGCCTAGGGTCGCAACCTTAAATAATTTAAGTCTTTGGCTAGACTTTGTACACAATCCATAGATGGCTATGGGCGTGAAGAAAAAATCTACGCAAATTAAATCCAAACTCAGTCATGCAGTGCCTGCAATCTTGGCCAATGCCGAAAGAAATCTAACGCTGATATTAATGGCAGTATATATATTATTAGAGACTGTGTTTGGGTATGTAAATTATGCAGACGGATCCAGTTCGCTGAACAACGCCAAAACTACAGTCTCACTCACTGTGTGGTTGAGCTGAGTATAACACAAGGTGTTGTCTTATCACAGTCATAATAACAACTTATCTTTCATCCCTTCTAAATTCCGTCTTACAAACATTCCGCTCAGGATCCGAGGATGCTGTTGATGCTGTTTCACACATGATGTATCAGTTAACCTTTCTAGATCCAAGTGATATTCTACATGAATGCTGACATCTCTTGCAGTCATCCAGTAGTGATTTGTGGTTATTTTATATAGTCTTCATCATCGACCACGGTTTTTCTTAGTTTCACAACCTCTTCATGCTTAGCAGATTAAAGGATTTGATAAGCAATATCAGGTTACCTGCCAAATTGCAGTGTCTTCAATATCATCTGACTGGTTCCCTGCATCGTTTGACTTAAGTTATCTTTTATATTTTAGGGAAACGATTTGCAAAGAAAACAAGGCTGTTTGGTTTACTTGTTTCTGCTCAGTACTTTTCTTACTTTTCTGTTAAGTACATTGCTTTGTGCTAACAGTTCAAGACTCTGGGATGAACTATGAGTACTGGACTCGATTTTACAAACAGCTTAGACAGCTAAGATTGATCTTAAGGGGTGTATCAATCTTAATTGCTGAGCAAAAGTGATGTCAAAATATAGATAACTACGGTGATACATGGTGATACTGACAACTCTTCTTTGAGATGAATTTTAGTGCTCTGTGAAATCAAGCCCAGGTGTACAATATTTCCAAATTACCATTATTTCAAGCATAATTTACACAATTTATTCTTGTAAACAAAACAAAAACAATGCACCGAACAAATAATTGTGTTCATGTGTGTACGTGTACACATGAGGTACATGTGTTAAGTAAAGTACAAACCTGGCTTAATTAATTAGTTAACACAAATTCAAACATCAATATTTTAATTGCATTCTTAATTGGACTGTACAGTCCAATTAAATCGTCTGAACACCTCCATGAAAGCAGAAAAAAACAAAACAACACACGTTTTCTTCTTTGAATTATAATTGTAATTAAGAAGTAGCGTTAAACACTTCCAACATGCAACTGTGACATTTTGAAAAATGTCCAGTGAGATACAGGATTCAGGATGTTTGGCATCAGTGACCCTCTCCCATCTAACAGACCTTTTACATGCTAATTTTCCCACGTATCTCCCAAGTAACTACCAATGGTGTACTCCACCTTGAAGACATCTTCTTTGATTTCCCAAGACTTCTCGCAACACTCAAACACTTTCACAGACGCTGTTTGATTATCAAGAGGGAGGGGGGCCTCGAGGAATTTATTTCTAAAAGCCCACGGTCTCAAGAAGCACATTTCCATGGATACCTGTATCTTGATGGACACTTAGAACGTGTCAGGCAAAATGTGAGCCACTTAAGCTTGGAGCATTAGACGTTGCAAGTGGGAGAATCTGTTTGTCGCTTTGTTTTTAGATTGTAATTAGTTGCTTCTGAAAAGAACTGTGCATTTAAAAACCAAGCTAACTATAACTATCAACTTAATAGACTGTGTAACTAATTAACTGAGAGTACATCACTAAATGTATGCAACTAGCTATAAACTTGTACATGTACCTGCAGGGCTTGAATTTTTTATTTTTTATTTGATTTTATTTATTTATTTATTAGCTGTTCCGACCTACTGGCGGAACAGCTATTGTTTTCGTCAAGATTTTTATTTGTTTTCTTATTCTTTGTTTCCGCCTAAATCCCATAGCAATTGCACATGTTTTTTTCTTTAAGCCTAATATCCTAGAGCGCAAATACGAAAGAGTTAAATCATATATCAAATTGAAGCTTAGAACATAAACTTAACTCTAAATGTAAAAAATGTTAAAATTCTTAATTAATTAGCCACTTTACAGCGAGGTGAATATTTAATTAGCCAGACTTTAGACCACTATATCTCCAAAAGTAGACGACCGATCGTCAAACTTTTTTCAGTTTTAGACTTCTTGGGTACTGTAGACATGCTTTTCGGCCTAAAATGTGGAACGACGTCACAATGACGTCATTTATTGCGCATTTTCGCCCGTGTACTAAACACATGGAGATAGTGAAAACAAATCCGACTTCTAGAAACACAGTTTTTTCAATTAAGCTCAAATTTAACGTCCTAGATTACACAAATGTTTCTTAAAACAATAAAGGTTTTATAGACAATCAGTTTAAAAGCATCAAAACTTATTAAAACATTGTCAGTAGAAAAAAAACCCAACTTCTCAGGCAAATTGAACGCCATGGGTACTCTGACTAGAATTTGATATGTGTTTATTAACGACAAGGAGTAAATTTTTCACTTTTTTTTAAAAGTTAAAAATGCACCGTTAAACTCGTATAGCGCCCTCAATCTGTTAAACAGATTGAGGGTGTTATATGAGTTTAACAGTGCTGTTTCTTATGTTTCCTAGACTCGTTCAAGTCCTAAACCCATTTATGACCGGTGTTGTTGACGTTTTTGTAGAATATACATAGAGTTATCATTCCTGTCGCCGACTGACACAAGTCTACGTTCATTCACAAGAATCGAAAAGAATTTGTCTTGCTATCAGCGCAGCGTCGTGTAATCAGATAGTTATTCAGATTTCAGCGTGGACGTAAAGAATAGAGCGCCGTGTTTTTTTGGCGATGTTTCCGGTGCAGACTTGTCTGCGCTTGGGTCCCGTTCGCCGGAAAACGATATGTTCAAAGTTTCTTGTGCAAAGGCATTACTTCAGGAAACCGCGATGTATCAGTTACAAAAGTTGATGGCGGTTGCAATAAAGCAATAAAAAGAGCTGATTGAGGAAAGGTGTACAAAAGAGAAATTACCTTGCTAAATGGTCAGTGCTAGATTTGGGGGTGAAGAACAAAAATTAACAATAAACCCTTACCCCATATTTACTACTTTAGCCCAGCAAGAACATACTAATCGTTACAAAGACACAACAATAGTGTTTTTAATATAGAAAACTGCAAACAAGGTAAACAGTTTCTGAAACAACCAACATTTACATTTCAATTCTTTTTACATCAATCTAAATACATCAGGGCCCAATTTTATGGCTCTGCTGACCGTAAGCTTAGGATCGGCGCTTACTGAAGCAGGTTATTCTGTGCTTATGTCAAGCGTATTACACGGGTTAGCATGGCATGTGTGTTTGTAGTCCACGTTACTAGGCATTCTACGCTTACACAGCTAGCGCAGAAATTCTGTGCTTGCTCGTTAAGCAGAGAATGGTGACCCCTAAGCGCAGAATTCAGCATTAAGCGGGCCATAAATTTGGGCCCTGAAATGATGTGCCATAGAATTGTTACTATTCAAAGCTTTTTTTTTTCCTAGGGACTATAATATACTAACAAAACACTTTTCAACGTTTATCCGAACCGTACAAATGTAAACGATTAACCGGAGATCTGTCACTTAACCGTGTAACTGTCACAGGCTTACGTATAAGCCCGCACACTCACATTTTTTTTTTTGTAAACGTGTAACCGTTTCTGAAACAGTTGTTGACCCGTGTAACAGCAGTTTCACTAAACAAAATTTCAAGTAAAAAAACTTGTTTACACAACTGGGCATGTGATTAAAAACAGTGTCTTCATACTTCATAGCAGTTCTTTGACTTTGCGCAATCACCCTGCGCGCATGCTCAATCGAATTGTTGTGGAACGCCCCCTAGCGTTCAATGTTTCTTGCAACTAATGCCGCACGCAAAGTAATGGTCACAATTTTCACAGCACTTTTCAAGTGAATTTGTTTACGCTGATCCCAAACATTTGAATGATTAACAGGATTATTGTTTGGTTAACCGGGTAACCGTGCAATCGATTTGTTGTGGATCGCCCTCTAACGTTCAATTTTTCTTGCAACTAATGCCCAGTGTTCTCCACACACGTATTTTGGGAGGGCGGGCCGCCCTCCCAAAGTTTAAGGCCGCCCTGCCAAAGAATTGGCCGCCCTGCCAAAAAAATTACAAACAGACTATTTTTAGCATGCACTTAATACGATCAAACGAGTAGCCGACGAGCCAAGCCCGACTTCTAAGCGGCAGCATTGGAATTGCGATCGTTCATTTTAGTATACAAACGTTAAAACACGATGCACACACAATCACATGGTTCTGACTGCTGAGTATCCACCGCTGCACGTGCATCGGCCCAACAACGTTCGGTCGGTAGTCCATGCATAGCGCATACACAACACACACGGTCCAAAGTCCAAGCTAACCAACATTCCGCACGCTGTGATTGGCCGTTGATTACCATATTCATAAGAGAGCTTTCTAGACTCCAACGCAGTACACGTTCACGAACCGATAAAGAATTGCAACACAGTGTGCCACACGCCTGCAGATTGGTACAATGTACAGCCTTGAAGGATATTCAAACATTGACAACTTTTGCCGATAGAGGGCGTTGCGGGGCAAAGTTCATTGAATTTGTTCTCAATGTGCGTACCGACCGTGCGTTGTTTACCGATCGTTGAATCTCGACGATTTTATTGAAAACGAAGTTCTAAACAACGGAACCTCTAATCACAAATTCATGACAATGGTTGTTGATGAAAAATGTATTATTGAGGGCAGAAATTAGGGGATAAGATCGTCAAAATTTATTTATTTTTTAAATTTTTTTTTTTCCCCGTTTCGAAAATTGCACGTGTGGGCTTATCCGATCACCACTAACGCATATAAATCCAGCTTTCTAAAATCCAACACTGAGCGGCATATCCCTCTGATGTTTTTGGCGCAGCGCACAAAGCAAAATGTATAACAAATTGTAGGTTTTGAATTAGTTTTACAACAAGGTTGTTTCGACAGAATGAAATGGATGTCAATCATTCTCCTTAGTGTCAGGGCCCGGGGGTTAATAAGATTATTTTTAAGAAAAATAATCTTATTGTTTTTTTCCTTTCACGTGCGATGACGTCATAAACCAACGGGCGCCATTTTGATGACGTCATATCGACGGGCGCCATTTTGATTACGTCATGCCGCCCTCCCAAAGAAAAAGTCTGTGGAGAACACTGAATGCCGCACACAAAGTAATGAAATAACAAAGACTTAATTAAGCCTGTAAATTGGAAACAATATGGGTGTGTGTGGCAATTATTATGGTCAGCATTTCGCAGCACTTTTCAAGTGAATTTTTCAACGTTTATCCGAACCGTACAAATGTGAACGTTTAACCGTAAGATCTGTCACTTAACTGTGTAACCGTCACAGGCTTACGTATAAGCCTGCGCATTCACAGTTATTTTTTTGTAAATGTGTAACCGTTTCTGAAACAGTTGGTGACCCGTGTAACGCAGCAGTTTCATGAACAACATTTCAAGTAAAAAAAACTGTTTACACAACCGGCATGTGATCAAAAACATTGTGTCTTCATTCTTCATTGCAGAAATTTGACTTTGCGCATTCACCCTGCAAAAACGAGCATGCGCAATCGAATTGTTGTGGAACGCCCCCTAGCGTGCAATGTTTCTCACAAATATTGCTGCACGCACAGTTGTATTGAAATAACAAAGACTACGAGTCTGTAAATTGGAATGATATGTGTGTGTGTTTTATGGGATATTGTGCTGTGAAAACCGTGATCACAGTTATTATGGTCAGCATTACGCGGCACTTTTTAAGTGAATTTTTCAACGTTTATCCGAACCGTACAAATGTAAACATTTAACCGTAAGATCTGTCACTTAACTGTGTAACCTTCACAGGCTTACGTATAAGCCTGAGCATTCACGGTAATGTTTTGTCAACATACCGTTTCTGAAACAGTTGGTGACCCATGTAACAGCAGTTTCATAAACAAAATTTCAAGTAAAAAAAAACTGTTTACACAACCATGCATGTGACCTAATATCCTAAGCGTAAAAGTATGAAAGAGTTAGATCCTATATTAAATTGAAGCTTAGTAGTACATGAACTTAACTCTCAATGTAATTTTTTTTTAATTCTTAATTAATTAGCCCATTTACAGTGAGGTGAATATTTAATTTGCCAATCTTGAGACCACTATATCTCGAAATATATACAACCGATCGTCAAACTGCTAAAGTCACTGGCCTCTGGCCTGTGGTCCAGTGTAAATTTCGAGCTCTGTACATTTGTACCTCAATCAACAGTCACAACTCCCAAGAACCCCCCTCCCCAGAATGGCAATCAAGCCTACCATACATGTAGTTGCAAGGCATGAATGGGGGCTAGGCCATCAACTACCAATCAGAGTGGTCCCATCACTGTGGTCCGTACTCTTCACGCCAAACTTTAAAACACTCCAGAACCAGTCAGAACTAGCGGTCTGGCTGGCTAGAATGTGTTGAAAGGCATCCCTATAATATGAAACGTGGACTAGTGGAAAAGCTGGTGGACTCCTGAAAGGACAAGCTAACTGGTCCCTCTGGTCAATCACTGAACAAGTCGTTTCTTTATGTCTACATTCATGAATTTGGCCGTTGAGTTGCTACTGAACTCAAATATACACAAGAAGGATCCAACTACTTGGACAGACTGAAGGGTCAATTGTTTTGAATTGTTGTCAACTTACATTTTCATGTCGGAACCGTGTGAGGATCTTGATTTCTCTTAAAGTACGCTGGCAGTAGGTCTGGTGTTCAAATGGACTGATTTTCTTGATGGCAACTTTTACAAGGTACTTTCCGTCTGTGGCAGAACTGGAAAAACAAAATATATAAAATAAATAAATAATAATAATAATCAGTTTAAAGAGGAACAAGAAATTGCCACTCTCAATTGCAAACAATAATAATAATAATAATAAATTAATATAAAAATGGTCCAACAATTTAGGATATTAAACTTAAGTTTTTAACGAGGGCGAATCATAAAATTTAACCCGTTTACGGACGGTTGACTGATATGAGAATAGTGTCAGCTTGACAACATTCCAAATTCTGGTCATACATTTACAGGATTGGTAGAGCTGACAAAACAGTCGCAGACAGTGTTCATGTTTTGTATATCAACCATATACATGAAACAACAAACTTGTCAAAATTTGGGCTTAATCTGTTGTGCGAGTCAGGAGAAGAAAAAAAAGTGAAGAACCAAGCACAATTCTCAGCATGTATTGTAAACACATCGTCCTGAATTTTTGGCTTGTAACAACCAAAATCAGCTGTTGCATTGTTTTAAAATAGGTTTTCAGATAGTTTTCTCGAATATGACTTCATTTCAGAGGAAAACATTTCACAGAAAAATGGTTCTTGTATGAACTTCATAACCAATAAGCTTTCAGACTAAAATTAAACAATGATGTTCTTTATCCTTAATCCTGTAGCCTACATACCTTCAATGAGGTTCAACAAGAGGAAAAGTAACTCTCACTGATTAGAGTGACCATGTGACTAGATTTTGTTGGAAATACTTGTACTGTCTGAGAAAGGACCCACCCCTCCTGGGTGGGGGGGGGGGGGGGGTCAATTTCAGACAGTTCCAAGTACTTGTAATTATTATACAAACTCACAATTACAGGGTTGTACACAATTGTCCATCATTTTAGTTTTCTTCCATTCAAACCAACAAAACTAAACCAAGGCCATGTCGTGGCCGAGCGGATAAGAGCACTGGACTCAAGCTCTGGTGTTTCTGTTCAGCAGAGTGTGGGTTTGGGTCGTGACATTTGCGTCCTTAAGCAAGACACTTAACCATTATTGCTTCATCCTTTGGATGGGACGTAAAGCCGTTGGTCCTGTGTGTTGTGTAATGCACGTAAAAGAACCCAGTGCACTTATCAAAAAGGGGTTCGCCCCTGTGTTCCTGGTTTGATCGGCAGCATATTGCGCCACAGCACCTTGTAAACTAATACATGGTGCTATGTAAAGGAATAGGTCTCATACTTCAAAAACATAGCTCCACATACCTTGCAGGAAAATACTGACTGTTGAAGCTGAGTGATGGATATGAGCGCTATATAGACGATGTGACCTCTGTTTACATTCAAACCGCCCTCTGTTGACAAGTCTGTTGTCCAAGTCATGTTCCGCCGGGCAAAAAGACGCGTAGTCATGGTAATATTGCGTGTACTTTCTAGCTGGCTGTCAAGTACACAAAGGTTTTGCCCGGCGACATGCGCGCGCATCATGTTATGATTTTCAAATGACGTCAGAGGTCAAATCGTCTATAAGAAGCCACTATTATTATTATGTCTGAAATCATGGCTTGGGCAGTGGCTAAGGCTAGAACGCCTAAAAGTCCTATTCTTCAATGTTGTTATTTCAGCCTACAGCCAACAGAGATAGCCGAAGTCGCTTGATTGGAACACAACCCTAGGGCTGGGAAAGCGAAATAGTCAGACACCCCAGTTTAAACAAGATTATCTGTTGCTCACTGCAGACAGGAAACATGACCAAGGAAGGTGACAGCATCATACTGGTTTTTCAAGTTACACTTTTCAGCAAATTTTTTAGCCTTCGAGAAAGACTCTGCCAGGGTCAGGCCGTTAACTATTCTTTGCAAAAAAACAAAAAAAATTTGAACAATTTCATATGGGTTGGGCACCCTGGGAGGATGCAAGCTTTACTCATATTATCAAGTTCCCTTTGAGATGCATTAGTGAGAACTAGGGCCTAGTGACAACAAAAACTTAAATGTGCATGACTTCTCTATTTACTGTTTTGCCAACAAAGAATCTTAATGACTAAAGGTGAAGTTGTTCAACACTGGAATGAAGATGCCACGTCCACCGAATGTCAACCATGAAAAGATGGTTTCCATTGGGCTCATACAGCAATGCTGATGTTTTTCAGTCAAGCTTTGAAATGCAATACTGGCCGTGGGTTTCAAATTACAACCAAAAAATGAGAGGGACGCTATATTTATCCCAAGACAACACAACAGAGAAAAGGCATCTGATGTTTCATACAGTAAACTTGTGACAATTCCCAAAGTACAAGCAGCAAATATCAAGAACACTATGGCATGCAATACAATATTTCAGTAGGTTACGACCCTGAATACTTGTTTAAAGGCACTGGAGACTTTTGGTAATTACTCAAAATAATTGTTAGCATAAAAAATTACTTGGTAACGAGCAATGGAGAGCTGTTGATAGTATAAAACATTGTGAGAAACGGCTCCCTCTGAAGTAACGTAGTTTTTGAGAAAGAGGTAATTTCTCACTCAAATAATAAAAGACTTCTTGCTGAAGCCTTTTATTATGCATCTGAAAGCACACAAAGTAATGCAACAAGGGTGTTTTTTCTTTCATTATTTTCTTGCAAATTCGATGACCAATTGAGCCCAAATTTTCACAGGTTTGTTATTTTATGCATATGTTGGGATACACCAAGTGAGAATACTGGTCTTCGACAATTACCAAACGTGTCCAGTGCCTTTAAAGACATGTAAACCTTGGGGAAATTGGAAGTAAAATGCCATGGTGCTTTCAATAGCACAGACAAAATGTTTGTTAAATGTGAACGGTTCAGAATTTTTTGTTACAGCTTTCGCGAAAGTGGTAAAGGAAGTTAAACCCAAACTGCTGCAAGCCAGACTTCGAGTATATGTACATGTACATCTATGTAAACTTTGTTCTAACATTAAATTTTTTTAATGAGGGGTTCAAAAGTTTGTTCCAGTCTATGGCAGTCAATCCCAAAACACTCACAAGTCTGCTGAATCTTTCTGTTTCACTTTATTTCATGTTTTTATATTAAAACAGCAAGCCAGACTTCAAGTACATGTATATGTAAACTTTGTTCTTAAACATTTTTAATGAGGTTCAAAAGTTTGTTCCAGTCTATGACAGTCAATCCCAATAACACTCACAAGTCTGCTGAATCTTTCTGTTTCACTTTATTTCATGTTTTTATATTAAAACAGCACCCTACATGTATGTTGTATTTTAATTGTTTCCTTTTTTTTGAGTCACATCTTTTGAATCAAGCTAGACATTCAGCTCCACATCAATTCCAAGTACATGTATGTGTACCATCTGTCTGTGTTTTTTTTAGCATTGCCTGTGGTCATGTTGGTTGGTTGATTTGCTTGTTTTGTTGACATTTATTTGTCTTACTTTAATTCTCACATCTCGTTTTTGAGCTGTCAAGAGTCTTTACGACTTTGGTCCGTCCAAAACTGCCAGCTTATCAGACTGTCAATGACTATTAAGTTTCAGATCTTCTCTAAAATAAGCGATATTCTGAATATGGCAAATCATCAATCAAACCAAATTAAAGGAATGTTTGAGAAAAACAACAAATATTGCCAAATAAGCAATACCCCCCCCAAAAAAGGATTTCTTTTTAAAGTGATACTAAAAGTAAAACATGAAAACACCATGCAATTTACCTAGATTCGTGGTGTCTTTGAACATGTTGAAAACGACAGCGCTAGAATGAAATCGGACTCTAAGAAAAAAGACCCATAATTTGCCTTTAAACTTGTCTGCCGTACTTAGCTACTGAGTCTCCCTGAGGATTTAATTTGTGCATTCACACACATTTCCATATCCACTGAGCATCAATGTAATTATAAATGACAACTTTCCACCTCTAGCAATAGAAGGTATCCTGGCATTGCAGACTTTATTGACACGATTTGCCAATCACATCCAGTAATTGGTCCACATTTACTTACATTGTAGGCCAGAGTTGACAGATGAATTACCAATTGGGGGAGAAATTTTGTAAACAAAACATAAATTTCAGGTGCTTTAAGTGTACTGATAACTAATAATATTTGGACTTTACTATATCGACACTGTTTTTTGTTTCTTTAGAGCTGCAGAGCAGAAAATATTGTTTACCAACTTGGCAAATAATTGGCCAGGGACCATTTTTTTTTTCGTGAAAAGTTTCCATCATATGGGCCATTAACATGTTTCTACAACATGTCAAATTGTGTTTTGCTTATCAGTCCTTAGAAATTTGCTCCACCTGATCTCACACCTGTTCCAAAGCACTGTACACATGACTTTGTTTAAATTTACAAAAAGAATATTACAAAAGTTATTCTAACTCAATTTAACAGTAAAAAAAGATTCTAATATGGCTTTGAGGGATTCAAGAGATTAACCGTTAGCTCCTTTTAGTAATTTTGATTTTGCAAAAAATAAGTTAGTTAATTTTGTTTTTGTCAACGATTGTTTTTCTCCATAAGGTAGATAATTTACACCTAGTTTAGGTTTTGTTGTTTTAATTTTTATGATGAGGCCCAAATGCAAACCAGTTCATACTAATTTGGCTCACCCTGGGTAAATAAATAAATAAATAAATAAATAAATAAATAAATATAAAAGGTTCACAGTACTGCTAATGTTTTGGCTAGCCCCCTGGGCTACATGTAACTATAGATGTAAGAAGCAAATTATACTAGCCTGAGGCACTCTTAATCTTTGTTTGGGCTACATGTACATAAAACATGTAGTAACTAAAAGAAATCCTTATGTCATTGAATAAAATGTAATTTGCATTTATTGGAAACAGTAAACATTAAATTGGAAACATTTATTTACAGAACACACAGTATAAAGTTATGTGATGAATGTTTTAGTGATGTGTTAGGAAAGACATTATAATGTATGGTGTATCTATTATTTTTTATTAAGATCAAATTGTGACAGCATACATGTTAATCAAGGATTCCGCTGTCCTTCGAATTCCTTACGCAAGAGCATATATTTATGGTACAGTAGGGTAAGGCTGTTTTATACTAAACGATCCCTCACACATGTACATGTACATGTACACTATACATGCAGTGTACAATGTACACTATACATGCAGTGTATATGTACATGTACACTATACATGCAGTGTACAGTACATGTATAATGGTACTTTAATTAATACAGTGTATTGACCCAAATCCCCCGACATCATCCTCACAGTAATCTGGGTTGCGCCATTTTGGTAGTCAATGTTCCCATGTTTATATAATACCTAGTGTAACTTAGTGCACGTTTTTAGGCGACTTACATGCCCAAATTTGTACACGCAATTTGGCTCTAAAATTGGCGAGCATGCCGGACAGTAGACTGCATGTGAGATTGGTGCAAATGGTCAATCAGCAGAGCTTGAATTTTATACTGAACAGCAGGCCCGAGGCCAGTGGTTTTAGCATCGCACCAGTAAACTCATTACCGGACAAGTCCGGCGGTCTTGTGTTTTTTCAATTGAATAATATTACCTCACTGTTCTTTTTCAGTCATTTAGATTCTGGTCTTGTAAAATAAATTCTGGTGGTCAAGTAAATATTTTTTGAAAAGTTCATGACCTGCAGTCTTGTTGAATTGTACCCCAAATTTGGCCCTGATCAGTACATGTACAAAATGTACCCATTACTTGATTGTGTTGTAGATTGAATATTACAATTAACTCATTGACTGGTTTATATTTTGTACCACTATAGTGTATGCAGAGATGCCAACATTGAATTCCGAAAAAGAGTAGCACCGCCGAGCAAGTTTTGGTCAGGCATACAAGTTACAACTCACCGAGCTGTAAAAAGAGGAAAATTGTGACATTTATGATAAAAACTAATGTTTTCATCGAAAATTGCTTAATGCAAAGTGGCCTTGCTTATATAAAGGCCAAACAATTATGAATTTTATTTAGGCTTGATTTAAAAAATAAATAAAATAAATTATTGATTTTTTATTTATTTTTTTATCGGACCGCAATTTGCACTAGCTTGTGCATGAAGAGAACCATACTGCAATTCTTCCAACTAAATTCAACAAAAATGCTTTGGTTTTTGTCCCATTGTTTATTGAGAAATTAATGCTCACGGTTGTACAGACACACCACACCACAGCAGGCCATTCAAGTCTTCAATTCAAACGACTTCAGCAAGAGGAATTTTGTCAACTTGCCTTTCCAACCAATTCCATTACCACCAACTGCATTCTTTACAACTTTTTTATTAACAGTTTCCATCAGATCTTGGCCTCGATTGCGATCGATGAAATCTTTTCTTTTCGTCACTTTGAATTTAGTTGATCAATGCATGCAGCGATCGCGATGTTTCAAACAAACTCCACAACGACGTGCGCTTGCATTGCTGACAGATAAAAGTTATCACAGTGTCTGTTTGCCGCCGCATCCCACACACATGAAGCGTTAGAAAAACTGCGGAACCAGTCTCTACAAAAGCAACTGTAGAATGTATGCTGTACAAGGTGCATTGTGTCTCTGTGCTATGCGTGTCAGTGTAGGCAAATCCTGAGTGCGATAGTTTATTGGATCGGTACCTAAATTATAAGAACAAAACGGGTGTGAATTCGGTTCCGCTATCATCACTTTTAACCACGCGGCAGACAACATTTAAAGTTTTTTATTTTATTTTATCATGATACATTGTTTGTAACTACATTTACACGGGGCGGCTTGTTTATCGTATTTAATTGAAGTATTATCGTAGCGGCGTATTCACGGCTCAAAATCGTAATTTCTACGCCCAAATCGTGTATGTTGGCATCTCTGTGTATGTCATCTTTTGTTTGGTTCATCAGTACAGCAAAACAAATTAAACATTAACAAATCAAGACGTGCAACCTTTGTCACCTTTGCTCATGCTAAGGAAAAGAGTCAGTGAAAATAAAAAAAATTACAAGTAGCCCTCGCTTGATTAATTCATGAGTCTACGACATGTTCAGCAAGTCTGTGAGTACAGGCCTAGCCTGAACATCTGACGTCACACTTCGAGGCTCGTGAGTAACGCCAGATACCAGCCATGAGTGCTCGGCGGGATCCCGTCAGATGTACCTTTGACCTCGCATTCATTTCACACGGAGATTCGTACAGGTAGTCAGTTCACAGGTACATGTACATACATGTACATCCAACAACACACATTACATAATTTTTATGCACACGCTGCATGCAGACAACTGATCACCTTGGACCAATCATAACACAGATATGGAAAGCTTACGTCACAGCACGACTATCCAATAAAATCATTGTATCCAATGAAACCATTGGGACTGTAAAACCAGTGCCTGTCTTTATCCTTGCACTTTCCGTAAGCTTTTCGTAAAGTAGCCCACTGGACTTGTAAACTGTTTGCTTTACTAGCCAACAGGAAGTTTTAGTATCCACATTTTAAACATGTATTGTCATAAATGTACGATTCTGATGTATCAATAGTAGCGATCACTTTTAATGGTCAAATGAAGTTACACATTTAAAAACATTATTATTCAATCCTGAAAAGGAAAAAATAAGAGCATCTTTATTAAGTAGGTTGCATAGTTTTTAGTAGCCAACAGGACACGTCTACTACCTAGCCTGTAGCACTTGTATGACAGGCTAGTGTTAACAGTCCTAAAAGTACTATTCGTGCGTTTCATCAATTCCTCACGTTACTCACATTATACCATTGAGGAAGAAACTAACCACAGACCACACAGTATCATCAGACATCTGGTTTTTCCAAATGGCCTTTGTGACTTAATATGTTGAAAATTGTTATTGATTACTTCAGCAAGTCAACAAAATAATTCATTCAAAAACGATATATCTGATATATGTACATATGTACACATACATGTGAAATAAATGTAAAGGTTATTATTATGTATACAGTGTACGTAATCAACACAATGTAAGTTACAATGGAATACAGGCGATTCACATTGCAGTCAGACAGTGCGCCCTCTAAGCTTGGGCGATATTGCTTTTTTCCATTCACGATACATCGTCAAAAATATATCGCGATATTCGATGATATCGCGGTTAATTTGTGACGTGTGTTGATGAGGGAACCCACTTCAGATTAAAAAATAGTGTTAAAACTGAAGTGCCGCGAATTGGTTATTGATGTAAGGAAATTTGATAAAGGCTGTAAGGCTCTCCATTCTAGCCATGGTTTTAGTCTTCATGTTACCCGAAGCACCACGAACGCAATTGGCACAGGCTGATTGGCTGATTCCTGACCGGCCGCTTTCCGATTGGCCGATCGCGTGAATAATTATGACGTAGTGCTTCTCACAGCTTTCCGATTGGCCGATCGCGTGAATAATTATGACGTAGTGCTTCTCACAGCACTGCCATAGTATTCATCACCTCGATCCCGCAGATGTGCTTGCATGCTCCTAACGTGGTAAACTTTATAGTTAGGGGGTGAAGGAATGGCGTGTAGCTGTGGGAACGAAAAGGCAAGGGAAATTCCCTTTGTGAGAAATCACCTCGTTGTCGGGAAACGTCCGAGGAACGTTTTTATACATGTACGTGCGTGAGCAATACCGCACAGTTTTCGTTTGTTTGATGTTGGTCTGTATGAGACCGTCTGTTTGATGTCGGTCTTTTCGAAGAATCCCAGTCGGGGATTCAATAGGGAACCTTTTTATGTTTTTAAACAGCTTATATCATCTCGATTAGGAAATGCATCGCGATACTTCATCGAAACCGCGATTTGCCGATATTGCGATTTAAAAAAACAGACACGATATCGTAATCGTTTAAAAAATAGTATCGCGATTTTTGATAATATCGTGGTATCGCCCAAGCTTAGCGCCCTCTACAGTTTGCCTAAGAAAGGCAATTTGCGCAGTGTATCGTGGTAAAAAGGTTGACAAGTTGGCGACCAAAACCTTATCGAAATCACACCGAGGTGATGTTTCCTCCATTAAGCAGCAAAGTCGTATTTCTCTGCTGTGTTTATGAGATGTTTTTCGAGTGAGGCTTACATGATTGTTTTTTCACATCAAATTAGTTAATGTCAGCCATTTCAAGGCCCAAAACTTAACCTGAGGCGCTGAGATACTTGAGTCCAAATGGAATAGTCTACTGATTTTTTTAAGAGGGCGCACTGTAGTGCTGTATTGTAAATAGCTCATATTGCAATGTGTATGTTGATGCGTTTGTTTTAATACCTTATTTACAGACCATGCAGGTTGGCTAACTCAGTAAATGTGGCCTAATTCCTCCAATATTCTCTTCTCCTATTATTATCACTCCACACCAAATTGTTTGGACTTGGATAAGATTGGAATGCCTGCAGCCGATTTCACGAAACACTAGGATTAATCCTATCTCGAGTTAGGACGAGTAACTCGTCCTAACTTAAGACTAGTCCTATCTCTTAGCATTGCCTAGGACTAGTCCTAAGTCAGGAAGAGTTTGGTGAAATCGACGGCTGACCCTGTGATAAGCACTTATTGTTTGAGCTTAACGGCCACAGTCCTTCTGAATCCTTCATTTTGGCAATTGGATATGGAAGGATTTGGGACTATAATGGAGTTAATAATCCAAAACCATCCCTTTCTGCCCAATTTCTTTAGAATTTCCCTATGATTTGAATACCAGGTACAGCAACTCCTTTGTACATACTGTAGTACACTCTCTATGCTTTCACACAGGTACATGTACATATACATATCTATTACAAATATTCCAAGTCCAACCTCTGAATTCACATGAAGATTGTTGACTTGTTTGTCACAGCTCAAAATATCTTCTTACAGCTGGTAAGCAGATAATAGTGTTAATTTTCCGGTTGTTCCGTATCACTTTGCCACTTATCTCGTTAAAATGTCCTCTACTCTCAAACAAAGAGTGTTGGAACTATCATCAAATATCAACTCAGTATGTAAACATTTTAAAAACATAAGGTTGTAAGAACGTAATCCGTAAAAGGATTTACAATGTGTAGGCCTAAGTGAACATGTTCACTAAACAACATGCACTGATATATAGATCTAGACATGGTGATCTGGCACTGACCAGCAAAATAAATACATGGGGATAGTTTGTAGTTGACAGATATTTATACAAGTGTACATTTATGTACAAAATCAAAAATAATGTACGTATTAGAATTTAAAAAAACTTCTACTTCTGATTACAGGCTGTTTCCAAATAGGCATGGTAGATTGGGAATTCTTTCTATTTTCTTTTTTTTACTCTGGTTTAGTGTAAACAAAAAAAGAGAAAAAATAAAAATAATAAACTAATGGAAAAACAAACAAATTTCAGAAGCTGCCACATGCACAATGTTTGAAGCAATTCATTCACCAAAAACAAGTCCAACTGGCCTGCATAACAAACTCACCAGAAACAGCTCAATTGTGTGTACCTGATGATCACATAATGCAACGTGAAACTCATTTAAAGAGTGCAGATTATTTTTTCCTAGCGCGGTCAAGGCAATTTCCAATTGTGCTCAGGTGTTAACACCCATGCACGTTGTTTTTTCTAACGCGGAAAGACGGATTTATAGCAGGGAGGAAGTGAGCAATTATAAACAAACAAGACTTGACTGTATTGATAAACTGCTGAGGTAAAATCACTGAATTTAATATCCATATTCCATGAAAACAGAACGTCTTACAGGAGTAAGTCTGGCTACGTGATACACTATACATAAACCATTTAGACACATACTCGATGCATAACGTAGAGCTATACGTTCTACTATAGTCTGGCTCCTAGGTTTTCTATTGTTTTACTCATAGGAAGCGGCAGCAAACAGACGCTGTGAGAATATATTTGTTTCTACTAGCATAGAGAAAGGGGAAACATCGCTGCATCAAACATTCGACTTGAAATAAAAATGACACCAACAAGAATTGATCAATCGCGATCGTCGAGGCCAAGATTTAACAACACTTTTAATTTTGATAGTTTTCAGTTACGTAAGAAGAATTCCTTAGTATTATTTTAAGCTTATTTAGTAGAAAAAAATACCGGTCGGCACTGGCGTAACATTGCTTGAGAGCCGGTCTGGATTTTTTAGGACTGGTTAGAGTGCCGACCAGCCCCGAACGTTGCGCGCGATCTCTAAAGCTGCTGCCTCGATTTTTATTCTTATACACGTTTGTTTGTTTGTTTTATTTCCATTCATACATTCATACACTGATTGGTGAATCCAAAATAATCAATATTTTAAAAAACAAATAATATACTAAAAAATTACAACAGTATGAATGGAGGTGACATCCTGAGAAGGACTAGCCCTCTGTAGTAGGAGCACCGAGAACTGCCGTCAACAATTACCTAACAACTAAAATTATTTAAACCATGGAATAAATACATAATTATATTAGTCCAGTGGAAGTAAGAGCACAACAACAAAGCCACTTGCAGAGGTTTATGCATAAATTAAATCAAATTACTGCCTCGCTGATTGTAGACAGGAATAACAATTAAGTTTCATACACACAAAATTATCATACTTGGACAAATAAAACTTCTTGAGATGTTTCACAAAAACTGTTCTGGAGGAATTAACAAAATCATTTCTAATATTGCAAGGAAGAGAATTGACAATTTCTGGTAAGTTATGTCGATAGTTAGCAGATGCAGCTTTCACTCTACAAGTACCAGCTGAATGAATAAGATTTTGTTGTCTGGTGGAGTACGAATGGATATTTTCATTCAGGGGAAAGAATGATAGGTTGCTTAAATTAAGAGGAAGTAACTTATGAAAGTAATCATAATAATGAATAGCGATTTGAACATTGTAAATATCCTCAAACATAAGAATATTAAATTTGTAACAAAGCGGGGTAGTGTGAGTGTTATATTTGGCATGACAGGCATTCCTAATACACTTTTTCTGTAATGAAATAAGTCTTGTAAATAAAGACGGATATCTTAATCACACCACCCCATGCTAAAATACCATAATTTAAATAAGAAACCAGAGTGTTATAAAGTGCCAAGCTGTCTTTAGTTCTCAAAAGGTTCTTAGTTCTATTTATAATGTAATTTGCTTTAGAAACCTTGTTACAAACAGAAGCAATCTGATCTTTCCATAACATATTTTTGTCCGTTTCAAGACCCAGGAACCTAGTACAAGAGACCTTATTCAAAATAGTGTTTTCCAGATACAAAGAAACATCCATCCGGCAAATGCAGAACTTTCCTTCTGCTTGGATGAATAGCAAATATAATAAGTTTTTCCTGGATGAACCTTCAACCTATTGGCTCTAAACCAATCTTGCAGAATCAATAACTCATAATTAACGTTATCAGCCAACCTAGTTAAGTCTCTACCAGATGCAAAAAGAGTGGTGTCATCAGCAAACAATACAGGTTTTAAGAACAAACAGCACAATGGTAAGTCATTTACATAAATAAGGAATAACAATGGTCCTAGAGTACATTAGACTCTTGTGGAACTCCACAGTAAATTTCACTGCCTATGATTGTTAAGATAACTAGCAAACCATTCAAGTGGAATACCCTGAATTCCATAGTGCTGCAAGCAACTTAATAAGAAGTAAATCATGACTGACTGTATCAAATGCTTTCTTTAAATCTAGAAAAATGCCAACAGAAATATCAGGGTTATTTTTATTACAAGCATCAGTTAAGTTATTGTAAAAGTCAAGCATTGCATGCACAGTATTTCTACCTGAACCAGGGGTTTCCCTTAACTTTTTTTCCCACTTGCCGGCCGGGCGAATCAACCAAAATTTTGGATCGCCCGCAGGTTTTTTCACTAGCCCGCATGTATTGACGTGAAGCACACAATTTTCAAAACGTCAAAAAAAAACAAAAAAAAAACGCACGGAAGTGAAGTTCGCAAAATTGCGTTTTGGGATGATTTTATCCCTTAATTTCTGTCCTAAATCATACCTTTTCCATCATCAACCATTTTCATGGATTCGTGATTTGAAAATTGGTTGTTTTGAACTTCGTTTGCAATAAAATCTTCGCGAATCAACGATCGTTCGACAACGCACATTGAGAAATAATTCAATGAACTTTGCCCTGCATCGCCCTCTATCGGCAAAAGTTGTCGATGTTTAATTAGACTTCATCCAAGGCTGTGTATTGTACACAATCTGCATGCGTGCGGCACACTGTGCGGCAATTCTTTACTCCGTTCGTGAATGTGTACTGCGTTGAAGTCTAGCCAAGCTGTAATGGTAATTATCAACGGCCATCAATCACCAATCACAACGTGTGGAATGTTGGTTAGCTTGGACTTTGGACCAACTGTGTTGTACATGTACATGTACTGTGGGTTGTGTATGCGCTATGCATACCCGTGGGCGACCGAACGTTATGTGTGGGGCCGATGCACGTGTTGTGTGGATACTCAGCAGTATGTGCATGGTGTTTTAACGTTTGTATACCAAAATGAACGATCACAATTCCATTCGCGATCGCGATCGCGGCCACATTAAATCAAGCAAATATCCAGACTTATCAAACTAAAAGCTTTAATAAAAACTTTCTTTGGGATTTTACAACTGTACCCTCATTTATTGTGAACAAGAACAATTATTTGACTCGCCCGGCGGGCTAGTAAAGGAAGGGTTTTGACTCGCCCGCCGCTGTTTTCACTCGCATTTGGCGACCGGGGACCGCTAATTTCGAACCCTGTGAACGAAATCCATATTGCCTCGGGGAAAACAAATGATGAGACTCAACAAACATTGAAACTCTCTTATACATCAATCTTTCGAGAACTTTAGAGCAAGTTTTAAGTAAAGAAATTGGCCGGTAATTGCCTGGATCTTGTACATCACCTTTTTTAAAAATAGGAACAACTTTAGCAGTTTTGTACATACATTGTATCAGGAAAAATTCCCTGACCAAATGAAGCATTAAATATGCTTGCTAAGGGAAAAGAAACAATATCAACAATTTCCTTCAAAACAGAATTGCTTATTTCATCAGGGCCAGAGCTATTTTTACATTTAAATTGTAAAACAATCTCAACTATTTCTTGAGGGTCGGTAGGCCCGACAAAAAGACTATTATTATTAGAGTTAACAGCATTAAGATAGTAATTGCAGTCATTAGAAGTCTCAGGAACTGTTTGACACGTAGTTTCTCCAATGGAACAAAAGTGAACATTGAAAGCATCAGTAATATTCTTAGGGTCAGTGATCAAGTTATTATTCAAAATAATAACATTCAGGTTCCCAGAAGAACGATTCGGCTTACGTTTAGTCATATTGTTAAGAAGTCGCCAAGGTGCACGTGACGTTTCCCGAACACGCGGTGATTTCTCACTAAGGGAATTTCCCTTGCACCTTCGCTTCCACGGCTACATGCCGTTTCTTCATCCCCTGACAATAAAGTATAGCAACTACATGTGGGAGCAAGCACATCCGCAGGATCGAGGTGATGAATACTATGGGATGGCAGTGCTGTGAGAAGCAATACGTCATTCAGCCAAATGGTAAGCGGCCTGTGCAGCGATATGAAGAAAGACAACCATGGCTAGAACAACTGAACAACTGTATGGCTAACGCTAGTTAGAACGGAGATTCGTAATCAACTCACACGTTCATGTGACATATATGGAAAAAGTTGTAACAACGTTAATAAACGACTGCATGGCGATACCACACTGGTCACCTGCTTCTTCACGGCATTAAGTACGGTACAAGCAAGCGGTCACCAGCGAAAGTCATAATCGAAGCAAGTACGGTGGGCATAAGTTTCACGACCCCTTAGCTCGAAAGATGAGCTGGTATTTTCAACAACATTTCGTCAAAACCATCACATCACACAGACCATGTTTTGTTTTGGGGTTTTTTTCGGTTCAGAAAATTGTTTCGTTTCAGAAATATTTTACAAACGATCTTTTTCAAAACAAGATTTATGCGTCATTGTTTAAGCCGCCTGGCATATAAGCCGCCGAAACATTGAAAAGGGCCAAAATCAATGTATAAGCCGCGGCCTATATTCCGAAGATTACGGTATGTTTACCCAAGGGTCTAGTCTGTTATAACCTTTTGTCAAGGCCATCGTGGCTTGGACAGCTTTGTAAACAGTGGAGCGACTGGAACGAGAGACCACGCGCGCGAGCCGAGTGGCGAAGCCACGTGGGCCTTTTCCAACTTGTTTGCGGTTTTTGTAATGAATTATTCATGAAGTATGAAACGTGCGTTATGCACTTCTGATTGGTTTGGACTTTTGCTACCGTTTCGGGTAGCAAATGTCGAGATTATAAAGAAACACATAAGAAACCGCAAACAAGTTTGAAAAGGCCCTCGTGGCTTCGCCACTCGCATGCGTGGTCTCCCATTTCAGTCGCTTGGGATCGCGGCTCCAAGCCACGAAGGCCTTGACAAAAGGCTATGTCTGTTAGGGTTAAGGGCAGAAATTAGGGTATAAGATCGTCCATAAATGATATATATTTTTTTTAATGTTTTTTTTTTCCTTTTGAAAATTGCACGTGTACAATGTAGGCTATCCGATCACCACCAACACATATCCAGCTTTCTAAAACCCAACACTGTGCGGCATATCCCTGTGATGTTTTTGGCGCAGCGCACAAAGCAAAATGTATAACAAATTGTAGGTTTTGAATTGAATTGGTTTTACAAATAAGGTTGTTCTGACTGAAATGGATGAAAATCATTCTCCTTAGATAGTGTCGGGGCCCGGGGAAATAACATTGTTTTTAAGAAAAGGATTATCTCAAGCATTTTTTGCTTTCACGTCCGATGATTTCATATACCAATAGGCGCCATTTTCATGACGTCATACCAACGGGCGCCATTTTGATTACGTCATGCCGCCCTCCCAAGAAAAAAGTCTGTGGAGAACACTGAGTCAGGGATGTGATAGGCTGTTGAAAAAGAAAAAAAAGAACTCTGAGCGCAAAGCGCGTAAGCTTGCGAGCTCGAAAACTTGCGATCACGAAGCCCACTAATAACACTTATCTTTGGTTTTAAAAGCCCTACTCTGCAATCTGGGGCGTTATATATGGTTTTATCTTAATTTGTTTATGAATTTGATTTAAAAACGGAGGAATCACATCCCTGTTTGTGCACATCTCTATGGTGTTTGTCAACCAATAGTGTCTGTACGCATGGTCAACGCAGGTATTTTTCACTGGATTGGTTTACGCGATGGTGTACAAAATAGAGTCCAACCACGAGGACATTCTTGTTTAAAACATTTCAAAACGTAAAAAATTGTTTTCCCTTAAACTGCTGTTTAAGTTTTGTTTTCATTTTGGGGGAAGCCGAATAAAAAGTGTAGGTTTGTGCCATTTGGGTCGTTGACCCAAATCAACTGTCACAAGGGGCACGTTGCCACCTACATTGTACTCTTGGGTCTGATTACCCTCTTCACAGTCCATAAAGATGTACTGTAGGCACGGGCATCATCCACTACATGTCAGGAGCCTGGCTGGTAGAGCAGGATGCACTACTTTCCCAATTACATTTGCATTTTGGGCTACACTTCCAGTGTATCAGAAATCAATAATACACTTTGCTTGAGATATTTCTCATTAATTCTTCTTCATCATAATAATGCTATGACTCCTGAATAATAGATACTGAGTAAAATGCTAACTCAGAGGTCAATTAATGCTTGGAAGGAGACAGGAGTCATCTTGCACGGTTCGGTGTCTGGTCTGGACACGGCTCGGTGGTCACTGTATAGAGCTGTATCTTTACATTTAAAGGCAAGGACAAACATGGAGTAAACTATTATCCTTCGGCAACGTCACAAATCACTAACAGGCTTCCAATGATGCAATTTTAAGTGGTGTTTAAAGCTTTGCATGGTGTTGAAAGTAAGAAGTAACTATAACTATAAATGTAAATAGTAGTGAACTTGCGGGTACAACCATGTGTATAATCTCTTTTGGGAGGAGTGTTGGCTCTGATGCAATTTTAGTCAGGTTTATGTACTTTGAGTTAAAATCAAGGATTTAGATACCGGTTGTTTACATAAAAATACTAACATGTCAGTCCATTATAAATTAATCATGAATTCTAACAAAATCTTTAAATTTTCTACAATAAGGTCATCTAGATGTTCGTGTTTCAAGCCTTGAACCTCTAAAATGAGGAATTTCCCTTCACGCTCGGTGTATTTTATGATATTTGTTGTGACATCAATACATTGTCTGAACTTGTTTTCAAATACAGGAAAGGAAGACCGCCTGACTTCACACCACAAGTGAAAGGTACAAATGTAACACCATTTTAGAATATCACTAACAAAAGACAAAAACTCGCACAACATGGTGTACAACCACAAACACTTTTAAGGTTGTACCTTGATGTAACCCAAACTGTCAGTGACATGGATGTTAATTGGTAAGCTGCAGGGGTCTCTAAATTTGATTTGTTATTGAGATCACAAAGTTGAGTTTCACACAGAAAGGAAATGCAAGTCTAATTTGAAGATACCAAATTGTTTTTGCAAAACAGCACCAGACACCTGTAACTAAAATAATGTTCTCTAGTATGCTTCACGTGATGGAATCCAGCTGATTTACATGTTGGAAAGTCTACATGTACACGTATGTATTATGGGGATACAAAAATGTACTGTTAAGCAAACGTACAGTTGCACATATTGCAGGGTTGGTCAATTTTAGACTCTTCAGGGTTTGCCCTTAACTTTTCCAGTGACTGGCCGGTGGGACCAGTTAGCTTGTCATAAATTACTGGTCGGCCAGATTTTTCACTAGTCCATATTTCAAAATATAGGGATTTTTTTTCAACACTGAACTAGCCAGCCGGACCACTTGGAGTGAATTCTAAATGGTCCTCCTGTCTTTTAACTGGCATTTGGCCAGTGGACCATTGTTAAGGGAGAACGCTGTTCTTGGTATTTGGGGGTTGGCTTTATCATGTCCATAGCAAGTAATTAGTTTAACTATCCAGGAAGGAAATTGGTTAAACGAATGAACAAAACCTTGTCCTTTGAATAAAACCTGCTACATGTAGGTTGCATATAAAAATACCAAATGCATTGTCCCAGGATATTCAAGAGGTGAAATCTGGACTATTCCATTTCACGAGGCGGAGCTGAGTGAAATGAAAAGGCCAGATAACACCGCGTGAGTACATTCTGTGAACGAAATGCATTTAATATTTGTTTTATAAAAATCACACTAGATTTCATTTGAAAATTTTCCACAATATTTAGAAAACTAGTCCATCCCACACTCAGAAAACTCCACAAACCCCTAGTTCTAAGGAAACATGGACAACTCCATGTAGACACCAAAACTTGTCACAACCTTGCCTTGTTTGCATAGTGTTAGCCAGAGGGGTGTCTGGGTGTTTTTTGGATGCCCTGTTTTAAATTTGGACACCCTGTTTCATCTGTCATTTACATGTAAATGTATTGTAAGTGAACAATTTGGACACCCAGTTTTTAAATTTCCAGCAGATTTGGACACCCTTTTACCAAATCCTGGCTAAAACCTTGCTTGTTTGGATGAACCGTGTAGGACTGATTGTTTTGGGAATGATGCTTACAATTTATATCGAAAGTCAATATATCCGTCCTATATTCATTTTCATGTACGATGATTATGATGGTCCAACGTCGCAACAATAAAAACATGACAAAGTAACAAGGATCTATGTATGAGTTATACAACAACATTGTACACAAAGAAATCCATTCCTGTCACAGCTTCTTTTTAGTACACATTGTTTTTTGATGTGATTCATGTATTTTGTTGAAATGACTGAGCTTGTGTCTCAAACCATCCTCATGTTAGTTTTGCATTGGGGAGAAAGAATATTATTTGGTTTTTATCCTTACACAGTTACACAGGTGTGTATTATAAGCACTGTGTATGTATACTCAGTACTTTCCCAAGTTACTGTAACAAAAATAATCCAAAAGCAATGTAGGATTCAAACTGCCTCTAGCCACCGGGCTAGTTCGGTGGTCTAGTGGTAAGAAATTTGCTACAGTAAAGGTTGTGGGTTCAAATCCCACCCGATTACCAAGGGATTTGCCTGTGGATTATTGTTCACAGAACTTTGAAAGTACTGAGTATCCAGTGCTTCATAGATTTATGAGTTAAAACTAAATAATATCATAAAATGATAATCATGAGAAAATAGAATTAGCTGTTGCAAACTGCTTACCAACCAAAAGGACCTGTAGTATAAATGCAAACAAATTAGTTAGTGGCCTGATGTTTCGACCCTAGCAGAGTCTTTCTCGAAGGCTAAATGATAATCAGCATGTTTTTTATTTTGGCCCTATGCGCTATCACTATCAGGATCAACATTAGCCCTATGAATAGGGCCAATCCACTTTGTATCCTTGGCCCTCCTAGCACCATTGCAATCCTATTTTTTTGCCTGATGTAATTTTTTTATCCGGGTCATGAAACTTACCGATCAAATGCTACTGTACTTGTAGAAAGCCCTACAGCAATTTTTTTTTCCAAAAACATCACAGAGTCGCGAGTGTGAATTTTTGTTCACATAATAATTATTAACTTGCACGAAAACCATGTTTTGTCAGGTTTCCCTCAACAACTCCACAACAGTAACACGATCAACTGCTGCAATATAATGGGGACCAGACTGATTTACTCAGCGCACCAAGCGCAATCAAGGTTTTGAGAAACAATTTACATGTAATGCGGTGCTCAAATCACCCCAATTTGTGTTCACATAATTATTAACTTGCGCAAAAACCATGTTTTGTCAGGTTCCCTCAACAACTCCACAACAGTAACACGATCAACTGCTGCAATCTAATGGGGACCAGACTGATTTACTCAGCACGCCGAGTGCAATCAAGGTTTTTAAGAAATAATTTACGTGTAATGCCGTGCTCATATCACCCCCGTCTGCGCAAAGGGATACTGTGCTCAGCGCGTTAAGTAAATCAGTCTGGTCACCATTAGATCGTAGCAGTTGATCGTATAAATCTTCTAGGAACAGGTCAAGTTTGGTTCTCGCACAAGTTGTTAATACGTGATCAAAAATTCACACTTGCAACTCGAAAGGCAGGGTTCTGCCCAGGATTTGTTTAGTGCCGGAATTTTTTTTCTCCTAGTACAGTCAAGTAAATTTCCTTTCGATCGTGCACGGAGTGGTTACACACGTGCGCCCTGCAGCTGTGCCTTGAATGTAGGCCCTCAGTGCGCGCACGCATTTACCGCCATGGGAAAACAATTTACAGCATCTATAGCATGGTGCTTACTCTGCAGTTCATTTCCTTTGTATTAAACGCTGTAGAATAGGGTTCGCAACATGATGAAACTGGTATCATGTTATTCCAAGCGTAAAGCTATAATCAGCGTGACTGGAAACCATTGCAAAATCAATGCGGGTTTCGTGCGTTGGATATACATACATCGTACAGGCGGGAGGAATGCTCGATCCTGGATCATTAAAATAGACTCAAACCAAATAAGTAGGCTACTCGAAACTTTGGATAAAACTGTTTACTGGTAAATAATTTGTTTTACACGTTGTTCAAAATATTTTGAAAGAAATGGGCAAAAAAAAGGGAAAATGTGTGGTGGTCGGAAAAAGAAAAAATTCTGCGAGTGCCGGTCGGGGAATCATGAGTGCCGGTCGGGTTTTCCGGCACCGACCACCGTGGGCAGAACCCTGGAAAGGCAATCAATTTTCCACCAAAATCCATGTGTTTTAAAAAAAATTCAGCAGTAGGGCTATGTACAACAAGTACAGTAGCATTCGAACGGTAAGTTTCATGATCGAGAACATCCCCGATTAAAAATTACATCAGGCACAAAATAGGATTGCAATGGTGCTAGGGCCAAGGATACAAAGTGGATTAGTCCTATTCGTGGGGCTAGATCAACATCATCATCATGGCATTTTCATTTTTTTCATAATGCTAAAATAGGCTGAAGCATTACCGCCTGAGGGCGCTGTTTGTTTTCGTGCGCGGTATGCACTATGGAATATTGAAGCCCAAAACTTTGAACGTGAACACCATACATACAACAGCCGTTTGCTTCAGTCTTTTTTCTCACGGTCGTTGTTTGTCACCAGTCTAAAACTAGAATACCTGAGCTTCAAAATGATGGGGGGTTAGGTACTAGACGTTAAAGTTTACTTCGGCAAATCATCCTGCGAAGATTTTAACGTTAAATTTCTCATTGGTAAGTACTTTATTAATCTCTATTCGCATGAAATTATGGTACATAATATGTTTATTTTTAATAAAATGGGTTCATTTGTAAACAAAACTGCTGCGGGAATTGAGAATTTTGAAGAGAAATATTTCCTACGCCGACGAACATTTTTACCGTGTCGGGGAAAATTTTCGCGGGCTGCATAGCGCTCACGTACGGCCCACACAGGGCCGCCGTACACAGTACGCGCGGTTATACTTCGTTGCAAATACGAGCAAGCTTTCATTTGTCACTGCATCGTGCCTGAAACTCTTAAAAGTGTTTAAAATCATAATTATGTATCTCAAAAAATAAAAACAATCAGCTAAAATGCTAATGCATGATTTTTAACTGTGTAAAATAATATTGAAAATAATGTTATTTAGTGTTGGAAAAAAAAAATTGTTTAGGGGGAATTAAAAAAAAAGTGTGCACAGCTGCATGAATAAGTTTACTGCACAGTGTTACAATAATGTACGCAATAGGAATTGTATATTATTAGTAATTAAAAACGGTGGTCACATGGCTCTTTTTAAATGGTTGTATGTCCGCAACCATATGCCCCAGAGATTTTATTTTTGCTTTAAAATGTAGCTCTTGAGTTGCTCTTTAAACCATGATAAAGAATTTATGTGATAAGTGTGTTTAAAAATTTTATGCATCTGCCTAGCTAAAAAATTAAAAAAACATTTTATTTTTTAGCCACCTTTTATTTAAAAATAAATATAGCCTAAATAATCACTGATCATATTGTGATGATAACTCTGATGTCAATCCAAACAGCGTTATCTGTGACCTTTTAGGGCTAACAACACAACAAATTAATGGTCACATCTTGCAAAATGAACGGTCCCAATGTACCAACTCGACCTTCAAACTGGGCCATTTCTCTCGGTCCAGCTGCAGTCAGTTTCAGTGTGTACATGTACAGTTGCAATGAACAAGTTTCTTACCACTGAACTTTGTGGCTTATTGTCAAATTTACTTCTTAGAAAACAACACTTACCATACCATACCATAGGCCCCTTCCCCGATGTACGCCAGCCCGGTATACCTCGGGGCGACATCAAAAATTTGGCCACGGACAACTTCAGGCATTTTATCCGAGGCCGATTTTGCAGGTTGCTTGTCACTAGCGGAAGAACCAAACGCCGCCATGTTGCTTTCTGGGCGAGCGACTGCTGCTTTAAATGAAACCACGGATTGGATAGATTGAACCACGTGATCATGCCGTGAAGATGAGTAGGAAATGAATGGGCCGCTGACAAAAAGCTACCGAAAGAGGGGGCAGGGCAATCTTTGGGATCGAAAAGGGCATGGCAATGATATGCTTTGGGCAACAATTTTTTTATTGACTCAGATTTATTGTTAGAGATGACACGCATCTTAATTTAGTGTCATTTAGAAATTAAAAAAAGAGAAAATAGTATTAGCTGTTGCAAACTGCTAACCAACCAAAATGACCCATTTATCAATGCAAACATTATTACTGGCCTGACGTTGTTCGACTCTTGCAGTCTTCTCGAAGGACGACAACACAACACAACACACTCATATAAACAGGTATACAGGTGCAACAAAAACGTCAAGTGGACAGATGACAGAGATAAAGGCACACAGAAAAAGCAGAGGATTAACAAGGAGGAGGGTGACAAGGGGGATAGGGGAGAGGCTTGACCACAAGAGGTGGGGAAAAAATCATCAGTCTATTCCTACCTCCATGGTTATATATGATGGGAAGATGGAGAAAAAGTAGCTAACTATATGTATGAGGCAGACTAAAAAGAGGGATATGTGGTAAAAAGGAGAAGGCTGTGACACTTTCTCATGATGAAAACGATCGTGTTTTTACACAAACAAAAACCATCAAAGGGGGTGTGGCAGAACCGTTAATGTTCCCGACAGATTCTATAACTGCATACTCGGGCAAATTTGTACGTGTATAGCGCCCTCTTTTGAATCAACTTTCTTCAGCCCATAAATTTACTGTATGAAAACGGGGGATGTGGACGGAGATTCTGTCCCCCACCCCCATATGGAGAACTGTGTACAAACTGCTTTTGATAGCGCCCTCTTTTGAATCATCCCTCTCCAGCCCACGTTAATTTCCCATATGGGGGACAGAATCTCCGGGGGACAGATTTCCCTATGACAGGGACACACCGGAGGGGGGGGGGGGGGGGGGGGGGCAAAATCCCCTATGACACCGGTTAATGGGATGGGCATGGCAGCAACTTATTGCGTGTGGGGTTGTTGTAGCTCTTCATATAGATATATTTTATTTGTGTGTTATCTCCTTATGTGACTGGCTTTTGAGCTACAGTGTTTAAGTATACTTTTGTTGATTCTGGCCATCACATTAATTAAGGTTGTTTTGTAAACTTCATGTGCTTTTTATTTGGTTGTTTTGCTAATATTTACTTATTGCTTGTATTTACTTAAATACTGATTCATTATTTATTTATTCATTCATCTTGTTACTTACTGACTGTTTGTGTGTATTTAATGGCCAAATAAAGAATAAGAATAAGAATAAGAAGAGGGATGCTGCAGTAAGCCACCATCCTCTTATGTTTTTGGCTTATTGTGGCCGCGGTAGAATCATATAAACACGCGCATTTTCCTTTTGTTCCCTTTTCTTTTTCTTTTCTGTTTTTGTGAGCACTGTCGCGATTCTTTTTCGTTGGGGGGGGGGCACCTTGGGGCACTGATTTTTTTTTTTTTGATTTTTTTTTGGGGGCACGTGCCCCGAGGCCCCCCCTCCCCCCCCCCCCCCCGTGGCTACGCCGCTTGGTGGTGGTGGTTGGTGGTGGTAGGGGGTGAGTGGTGGACGTTTGTGAAGGGGGCTCTCTTTTGGTCAGTACAGTATGACTCCCGCTTCAGTGATCTCTGGACCGTTCTATTTTCCTCCTTCGACCATCATCTCAGAAAAATAGCTCCTGCCAGGATTACCGTGAGCGACTGGGTTGTAGTTCTTAATCATTATTCGAAGCATTGCATTTGCCAAACCTGATGATGAATAATTTGTAAGTTCACAGTCATGTAAATCAAATAGGCCCTAATTGTTTGAGAGTCGCGTGGCCTTTAGGGACTGTTGAAAAATTGTTCAAAATTTTGTCCTTGGGTTTCTGACTCTAAGTTGGAGTATTTTGTTTCCACCTACCCGAAAAAGACGCATTTTTGTCAAAGGCCGTGCTCTTTTTCTTAGATGGTGTCCGGCCTAGTGACTCGTTCAGGGTGTTTGCATTTGGAAGGGCATTTTTCTGACTACAAGCCGTATAAGAAAGTGTCAAGTTTTCATATCAGATGTACAGATGAAACAGTGATGGGTGGGTGAAAACCTTTCCTTTGTGGTCCGCTGGGGAAAGTGATTTTTTCTCTCCCTTTAACACAATAAGAAGGGGGTACGGTACGGTGGTAATAGCAATATTATTTTCAAGTGTGTGTCCACGAAAGTGTACTATCAGAGCGGATCCAAAGTCCAGGGCTAGCAGTCAACAGCACACTGTAATTGGCTGTTGAAGCCCCCCCCCCAAAAAAAAACCCCCCAAAACAAACACAAAAAACAACAACAACAAACAAAAACAGAAACCCCCCCCCAAAAAAAACCAAAAAACAAAAACATGACCCTAACTTTTACCTTCATTCTAACTGAACCACGAGCTCTAGGACCCTAATTTGTACCCTCATGCAACCTGCTTCATAAAAAGTGAGTTTTTTATTTGAACTTCCTGTTTGGGACTGGAAAAAGGTCAAATTTGGGTCACATTTTTTAATACAATTTTAAATGTGCCATTAGCTGTACAATTAATGGCATATAATTGTTGTCAGGAGACTATGATTTTTAAATTTCTTTTTTTTTAGAGCTTCCTGTTTGAACCGAGAGTAAAGGTCAAAGTGGGTCACGTTTTCTAAAATAAAATGTTACATGCATGACGGCACAAAGATTACAACTCTATGACATGCGTTTCAGAATATATAAATTTTTTCATAATAAACTTTGAGTTAATGTAATTTGACATTTGATGACGTCACGATGACGAAACCATGTTTGTTATACTAAGTTTCTTATAAGCTACAATATGGAATAAGAGTTGTCCCCATTCAATGCCTTCGAATGAAAACCCTGAAAAATTCAAAGATTTCATATTTTGGTATAGATGTAACACGTTGGTAGAGGGCGCTGTGGTAGGCCTAACATCCTAATTCCAAACATTATATATAACATTATAAAAACATATGAAGGATTACTACCGTTCAGATAAAGCGCATCTCACAGCGCCGCACAGACTTTTGATTATTTTTACCACACAGTCCTAATTGTCGCGAGAGAAATCCATTGACTTTACCATTGGGCAAAAACATTTTTACCGTCCACGTTTGATGCTGTAGCTTTTTTTAACCGGCGCAGTGCGGCAGTCTCAGACACATTACAGTGACTACGCAATACAGCAAGAAAGCCATAGTGTCATGGAAATACATTTTAGTTTGGTTAGTTTTAATGGCCTGGAATAAGTAAAATCATTTGTGTTTAAAAAATTATTTGTGTATTATAGGTACCTCGTAACTAAAATTGAACTCATTTTGAAAGGTTCTGGGCAGGGTTTTTTCCCCGACCAAATATACCTACACTTTTTAGAACCATTTAATTTGTACACACATTCAAAAGATTGGCTTATTGTATCCATCTCATTTGTATCACTGCAAATATTGCAAGCAGTCCTGTAAAAAGGCATACACTTCTTACGTTCATCAGGACACATTATTTGTCAATGTAACTGTAAAACTATCAAAATAATGTGCAAATGTATGAACTGGTTTAATTAACGTATTATCTAGACTCCGAATTTTCATGTAGTGTATACATTGTATCAGACAATTCCATTGCAAGCAGTCATGCGACAATAGACCGATCCATTAAGCCCCGCCTCCTTACGAGTTGACCAATCACAGCCGCGAAACCCGATCACCGTTAGTGCAAAGATCACCAAACGGCTCAAATGGTGATCAGATTTCGCGGTTGTGATTGGTCAATGAGAAATGGGCGTGGCTTAATGGATCGGTGTATTCATGAATATTTACTTTTAAGACGCATTTTGTCAATGTATAACCGTGTATATCAAATCGTCACCGATGCCACACGCATTATAGATAGGCCTACATGTTGAACTCTTTTAAAATCCCGCTTTCCTTCAAAACGTCTAAGTATTTTCAGCTGCTTTTCTTACAGCGGAGACTTTAAGCTGTGATTTTTATATTATAGTGCTTTCGACTGCTTTTCGTCGTACATTTAATTGATAAACAATAAAGCATATAAGAAAGGTTTGTGTCAGTTTATAAATTCGAAAAGTGATGCAAAATGAGTTCGAGCTAGATGATTTATTATTCTTGATTACCATAAACATAAACGTTGTTATTCACTCAAAGTTACATCACTTTACCACATTACATTTAATTTAAAAAGTCAAAAATAAATACTTTAGGCAGATGTCTTCAATTTGTATTTGACATTGTTTAAGTCAATATTTTGGTATGGATGAAGCCATTTGTAACGGCAATGTATTCCAATGCATGTCCCAATGTGCAAGATCGGCATGCAAAGGATTGTGGGTGAAATCCGAGTCAAACCGGCAGCCATTCTGGCACTATGATTTTGAAGCAATGCGCACGACTATAAAATCTGGCATTTTAACAAACTACAGAATGGCGTAAATCTTTGATTGATTACATTTTTTTAAGTGTATGCCTACTTGGTTTCTAAAGATGCATTGCGGCACATTTTTTAAAATGACGATTGTGCATACATTATAATGGGCTAATAGAACTCCTGTGCAAAAACAAATCCTTTGCCAAAACAAACAAGCCCCATGAAAACAGGCTGAGTTTTAAGCATAGCCTGCAGACTATTATACAGGTTAACAATGTTAACAAAATAAAACCAGAACAAACATTTAAAAATATGCACTTTGAATTAACTGAAAACGGGGTAATGTTTGAAATAATAACAACTACATTACAATAAAGAGTCATTGAATGCAGGTACCAATCTTCAGTAAAGTTACTAGGCTCTAAAATGTTAAAACTTCTCAAAAACTGCTCTCTCAAAACTCCAGGGGGCCTTGCCCATTTTAGAAATTTGTTAAAAGAATATAATTTTAACCCAGATTCTGCGTAGTTTTTAACCCAATTCTGGGTAATTTTAACCCAGATACTGCGTAATTTTAACACAATAAAATTCTGGGTAATTTTAACCCAATTATGGGTAATTTGAACCCAGATTCTGCGTAATCTTAACCCAATTCTGGGTAATTTTGACACAGATTTCGGGTCATACTGACTCAGAAATGGGTCAGGCCCCACGGGACCGAGTTCCTTGTGGTAATTCCTGATCTTAAGCACCTCCTGCCTGCTGTGACTCTCCGTATTGGTAGTAAGATCATCCATCCCTCTAAGAGTATACGCAATCTTGGCATTGTGTTTGACACCATGACTATGAATGCTCAAATAACATCCCTGTGCAAAAGTCTCAACTACCAGATGCGCAATATCTATAGAATCAGAAGATTCCTCGACAGGGACACATAATAATAATAATAATAATAAAACAGCATTTATATAGCGCATTGTGAATCGAAGATCCCTCGATGCGCTTCACAATTTAAAAGGTACAAAAATACAATCAAAACAATCAGTAATAAAATACCAGACCAGCTGAATAAATATATATTACCAGTTAAAACATCAATAAAATACAAGTAAAATACATAGTGGAAATGAAAAGTATCTAGCTTGCAGGCAACAACCATGCAGAAACACAGTTCCTCCCATAAGGAAGCGGCGGCCCCAAAACAACCAGGACCCGAGTGAGCCGACCCGAAAAGAGCATACACCGCTCGTCCTCCCCAGAAGACGAACAGAGCATACAAATGAAATGTCGAGTCAACCCAACCAAACCCCAGCCCCATCAGAACCACCACCCCCCCACAAAAGAGACCTCCCCCGCACAGCCGTCACCTACAAACCAGTCACCTCTAAGGATATTATTATAAATTAAAAAGGTAAGTCTTCAATGATGACTTGAACGACTCGACCGACTCGACCGACTCAGACATGCCATCTTGTCGTCCGCGCTCTGATTCTAACCAGGCTTGACTATGGTAATGCCTTGCTGTTTGGCTCTAATACAACTGACATACAGCGACTGCAAAGGCTACAGAACTGGGCTGCTAAACTTGTTTGTCGTGCCTCAAAGCATGACCATGCCACACCTTATTTAAAAGAACTTCACTGGCTGCCGGTTAGGGAGAGGATAATCTTCAAGATCTTGGTTTATGTCTACAAATGTCTCAACAACACAGCACCTGGTTACTTATCATCTTGCCTGTCTCCCCACCGGCCTGGTCGCTTAAGCCTCCGCTCAGCATCTGACACTACTCGCCTCATGGAACCAAACTCTGTCAAGCTTCTCAAGTCTGCATCAAGTCGCACCTTTTCTCATTTCGCTCCCCATACCTGGAATGCACTTACTATCTCCATCAGAGAATTAGACTCTTTATGCAAATTCAAGAAGTGTATCAACAATTATTTATACCCTATCTAATGCGCTGCGTTCTTGATGTAGTGGCGCTTTATAAATGCCTGTATGTATGTATGTATGATGTGGGTCAGAATAGACCTTTCTATTGCAAAGTCACAGCCCGAGTTTTTGCCAACCGAGGCTGGAAAACCATGGAAAGCCATAACTGCAAATCAAAAACAGATAGTCATATTATAGTTTGTAGCAATGTTACACAAATATTCAAAAATAGTGTTGAAATTGTTGGAAACAGATCAACCAATGATGGGAGGTATTTCAGTTCATGAATCTTTACAGAAAATTTTGAATTTGGTCACAATTTGCTTTAACACGATTGAGTTAACATTCGGTCGTCCATGCCAACTGGCGCACTTTGTTTATTAATATAACAATAGAAAGGTCTATATTAAGAATAAGATACAAGCTTGATGGAAGTTGTTTAATTGAGGGCACAATATATACAATAATCTACAACACCCACAAAAATACTACAACGCTCGACAATGCAACCTCGATCTCAAAACATTACAAACTCTAAGAACCATTATACTATCGACAATGCAACCTCGACTTCGAAACTCTAAGAACCCTAAGAGCCATAAAAGCAATATCAAAGTCATGAGCATAATGCTTACATGTTACAATCCTTTTCTGTATTAAATTTATTCACCGGTTGGAGCAAGAACATAATTAAGTTGTATATGTTTCAGGCGTATCTAGTTACAAATATTACACCAAAATCCCTTCTTTACAAGTTTACATAAAAAATCTTTAACAATAGCAGAAAGAACGGGAGATAAAACTCAACCATGAAGTTTGACAACATTTTAGTGGAAACAAATTTATCCGCCGCCATTGTCATTATTAAAACCTAATAAAAAAAAAAAAAAAACAAAACAAACTAGAGATTTAGAGTTTGTAAAACAAACTCTAGGTGTTCGGGTTTTCGCTAGGCTCAGTGCTGTTTTAATGCGTTAGCTATATCATTGAATCGCTGAAAACATTGTTGATAGCTTTTGAAATTTCAAGGAAAGTAAAGTGTAAATCTTCTTTAATTGTATGTTAGACGATGATGTCGTTAAAATAAGTCGAGCATAGTATGAGCTATTGGTTGCATTTTTTTAAAATAGCTTGCTTGATTTTTAGACATTAGTCTTCATACAGAACGGTTTATTAAATTTATAATATTGAAAGAAAAGACACTTGTTTTAAATAATTATGCAAGATAAAGGCACGTCATGAAGACGGCAAGTTTAAGCCTCTCGTGAATTTTAACTAATAAAATATTTTTAACGAGTTAATAACTATTTCTACCTGTATGGTGCATCATACTCAGTGTGTAGTTTGTTACGCACCTCAAAACAGTAATAACACCAAAGTTCAACTTAATGAAATAGCTCACGCATTGACACAGCACTGATCCCAGCGATACCCGAACACCTAGTGTTTGTTGTCACAAACACGTTAAGTCTAGTTTGGTTTATTTTGAAGCATTTTGAAGTGTATTTAAGGGCCCCTGCCCAAACCACCACTGTGTATACTGACCACAATCCACTGGTTTTCATCCAAAAGATGAAAAACCAAAATCAGAGATTACTCAGATGGAGTTTAAGTCTCCACGAGTTTGACATTGAAGTAGTTAATGTTAAGGGCAAAGATAACATGATTGCTGATGCCTTATCACGACGCATTTAAAACGATTATTTTCAAATTCCACTCTAAGTGAATTTAGATAAGTATTTTCTTACCAAGTGTGTAGTTATAATACAGTAATTTTAGGGGCTTGATAAAAAATTTATCAAATTAAAAAATTTGAAAGTAAAAAAAAAAATATATTATCGAAATATTATCGGGGCCACTCGCCTTTCTGTAGCTTATTCCATTAAGTTGTGCGAGGACTTGCACATGGTAAAAATCCATACCTTGTTGCAGAACTGCTTGAAATGGTTTATTGTATAATACATAATGACATGAATATAATTAGCAAATCTTGAGACCACCATATCTCGAACAGTTTAAGTCCGATCAACTGTTTTCGATTGTGTACTAGTGGGATACTGTAGATGTGTTTGTTAGGCTAAACGTTGTGCGACGTCATCATGACGTCACCAGTGCCCAACGTAAAGTCAATACATTTCGCTCACCACAATTCTTGTTTTATGGCCGGTGTGGTAAAAAAAACACCTCCATAAGACTGTGTGGCGCGGTATGCTACTTTATGTGTTCTCTTATGTTAAAATGTAAGGAATTATGAAGTCACCACCTGTAACAGAGCACCCTCTATCAATCGTCTATTTTTCAAGTGTCAAAAAAATAAGTTTAATTTTGAAATCTACAGAATATGCTTGATCGAGTCAGAAGTTGTTTCCCATCCCATCTTGTAATACTGTGAGCTACGGTACTCATGTTTCAAGCTCGAAAACATGTTGCATCAATTTTTGATTTCACGTACTAACGCAAAACGTTTTACTTTATTGCTTATTAATTTAGGACGAAAATCAGTCATAAGTACCATATATATGAAGTTCAAAGCAACAAGTCTCCACTGTTAGAAAACTAGTGACGTTTTGAAGGAAAGCGGGATTTTATAAAAGCCTTCAACATTAAATGCCGTTTTCTACAATTATTACTTTTTACTGTCTACGTGTGTGTGTCAGTTCATGAAATCGGTGGATGACGATTTGATAGCTTCACAGTTACCTTGACAAAGTGTCTCGACTTATCGCATGGCTGCTTGCAATGGTTTATTGTCTGACACAATGTACGTACTAAATTAAACTTCGGAGTCTAGACACTTATTGTGTACATTTTACCAATACATTGTACATTTGATAGCTTCACAGTTACCTTGACAAATGTGTCTCGAAAATAAAAAACAATCATGATTTATCACATGGCTGCTTGCAATGGTTTATTGTCTGACACAATGTACGTACTAAATTAAACTTCGGAGTCTAGACACTATTGTGTACATTTAACCAGTACATTGTACATTTGATAGATTCACAGTTACATTGACAATGTGTCTCGAAAGTAAACATGCATGAATTGTCGCATGACTGCTTGCAGTGGTTTTCAAGAAATAACAACGAATTTATCGTTCTTAGTTTGTGAGTTCTGGTTGTTAAACCAAAAACTCAAAATTTGATTAACAAATAAATATCATTAAATTACCCGATAAATCATTGGATGACGTCAATATGTTGTCAAAACTTCTGTTTCATATATTTATCAGGTGTAACACTGTTGCCAAGTTGCATGACCGTACGAGCTTAGGAAGGATGTTAAAGTCTGCGGACAACGATTTGTGTGTATTTTTGAGATGGAACAAACTCAAAAATTCACTAGAGATATAGAGTTTGTAAAACAAACTCTAGGTGTTCGGGTTCTCGCTGGGCTCAGTGCTGTTTTAATAAGTTAGCTATATCATTGAATCGCTGAAAACATTGTTGATAGTGTCACGGTCCAGGTGTACATGAAGAATACCCCCGTATAACTTTGGTATATTCCTACTTTGCATATTCATTTCAAACCTTTTGTTGTTGTAAATATCTCTTTATCATTTAAATCTATGAAGCGCCCCCTACGTTCTAATTTGTATATTTCCCGCCGTTCAATAATCTGGGCGTCATTCTGAAATTGGCCGAACCTTCAGCAACATCTTGTTCACCAATTTTACAGGTATGAATCTTGACTATTCTATATATCTCTTTGCATCATTTCTTAAATCTTTTAACTCTTACCTAAGTACCAAAGGAATGTATGGGAATTCTAGTGTTTCTTTAAGTCAACATATATTTGTAGTATTTAGTGTATTTCTAATCAATTTCCCTACGGTTGACATGAGATATGCGGTTCGCCAAGGTGGCGACCGAGAGTTTTATTGTTACTTAAGCTTAATTCATTTTCCATTTATACATTTGTAATTATTGTTTAACTTAAGTTTACCGTGATTCTGAAATTGGCCGAACCTTCAGCAACATCTTGTTCACCAATTTTACAGATTCAATAAAGAACCAGATTCAAGAGAGAACTCCAAAGCCAGTTTCCCCGTACCTATTTAATACAGTGACCTCACAACATCTCACTAGTCACAATAGCTTGTAAATTTTAAAGAAAGTAAAGTGTAAATCTTCTTACACAGGAAATAAAAGCTACTCAAGATATGAACTTTTATAAATAACAAACTTTTGTTAAGCCAGATTTGAAAACTGATGACATCATTATGAAGTTACAAATGTTTTTATCGAGACATAGATATTTAAATATGTGCCAAGTGAAAAACAAAGATTAACTTACACAAAAAAATCAGCGAAAGAGTACATTATTTAAATTATTTGAAAGAGCAAAAGGTCCATTGTCATTTCATAGTCATACAGCAGAGGAACATTTTCCCCTTCATCTTGGCAGCAGATGTTGAAACAATCCTTTGAATGACCCACATGTTCAACTATTATGCCATTCGCTGAAGTTTATTTATTTGTCAATGGATATCGATTCTTTTTTGATTAAAAAACCACATTAGATGATATTTATGTTGACATTATTAAGTTACAATTCTGAAACTTTTTACAGTGAGTTGGATACTCATGGTATCGGTGCATGAATCATTAATTGTTCAAAACATATGCACTGATGAAGATGTCATTAAAATTAGTCAAGTATTATGAGCTATCGGTTGCATGTTTTAAATTAGCTTGTTTGATTTTTAGACATTGATTTTCCTACAGAACGGTTTTTAAATTTAGAATATTAAAATGAAAGACACTTGTTTAGGATAATTATGCAAGACAAAGGCAAAGCATGAGGACGGCAAGTCTAAGCATCTCGTGAATTTATACTAATAACATAATGAGTTAAGTACTATTTTTAGGAAAACCTCCATCGAATATGCATGTCATAATACAAAGTTGACGAAAAACATTTATTAGTCGAACCATTCTCTGACTATAGTGACACAGCCAACAACCATACCAATCCCCAATTGCCTAATTCTACCTCTGCGACGATCATACTAAATGCTTCTTAGTTTTAAAAACATCTCACCAACGTCACAACTTGATGATACAGGATAAACTTTATAACATAATTGTGCATTAAATAAAAGACCCATTTTGAAAAGCAATGATGTTCATACGAAACGTACCGTTTCTAGTCACCGTGCAGCGACGATAAAGACTACCGTGTGTGAGGGTCTGAAACACCCTACACAAACCGATGACGCGTCCCTTCTTCTCGGTGTGTGATCAAAACACAACCAATGTCCGTCTTTTTCTGCTTGCATTTTCCCACATAATTAAATATCATACGAATCACTGAAGCAGGTGGTCATCTCAGTGAAACTTCGTCTTCAATTCCATATTGATAATAAAGCCATGAGAAGGGCAAGTAGGGGAACAATTAGACGTCGAATCTTAGCGGAAATCATGTTAATGCTAGTACGTAGTAGTAAGTACGCCATTGATAAGATTGCACTTGCGTTGTAAGTAAAACATGAATGGAAACTCTCGTTACGCCCACATGGCACTGATAGTAAACAACTACCGTTGTGCCACGTTGGTCTGTAACAAGTGCCTTGACTGGCTAGCTACCCACCGTTGCCAGTCGCGAGGGGGTATGTCATTCTGCGTTAGGCAATGGATTAAGATTAAAGGCCAATTTCTCTAATAGATCTATGAAAAACTTGATTTGTTCCAGTGTATAAAACAATAAGTATTCAGTACCCTTTGTTTTCAAGAAAAAACAACGAATTTATCCTTCTTAGTTGGCGAGTTCTGCATGGTTGTTAAACCAAAGACTCCAAATTTGATTAAATTATTTACATTTAATTACCCAATAATTCATTGGGTGACGTCATTATGTTGTCGAAATTTCTGTTTTATCTAATCATCAGGTGTAATATTGTTGCCAAGTTTCATGACCGTGCGAGTTTGGGAAAGATGTCAAAGTATGTGGACAACGATGCGTGTATTTTTGAGGTGGGCGAACAAACTCAAAAATCCACTAGAGATTTAGAGTTTGTAAAACAAACTCTAGGTGTTCGGGTTCTCGCTGGGCTCAGTGCTGTTTTAATGCGTTAGCTATATCATTGAATCGCCATATCATTGAATCGCTGAAAACATTGTTGATAGCTTTTGAAATTTCAAGGAAAGTAAAGTGTAAATCTTCGTTGATTGAACGTTAGTTTACACAGGAAATTAATGCACCTCACAATATGAATTTTTAAAAATAATAATCTTTTGTTAAAGCCAAATTAACGAATCCAACCCTATTTTGGTTGCTAAAAAAATTTTTCCTTATCCTTATCCTTATCCTAAATTTGAAAACTGATGACGTCATTATGACGTTTGATAAGTTCTTATCGAGACATTGGTATTTAATTATGTGCTTTAAATTGTAAGTGAAAAACGAAGGTGAACTTACTAAACGTATTGTCAGCAAAAGAGTATTAATTTATTTGAAAGGGCAGAGGGTCAATATTGTCCTTTCATACAGAGCAACATTAATTTTTCGAATTTCCTTTCGTTTTGGTTGCATATCTTAAAACGAGCCTTTGAATTACTGACAAGTACAACTATCATGAATGCCACTCACTGAAGTTTATTTATTTTTCAACGGGTATTGATTCTTTATTGATTAATAAATCCGACTATGCAAATCATGTTGACATTATTAAGTTACAATTCTTAGAAGTTTTAACAGGTTTTCAAATACTGTGATTTGGCTTCTCATTATGTATCGGTGCATGACATATGCACTAATGATGATGTCGTTAAAATTAGTCAAGTATTATGAGCTATCGGTTGCATGTTTTAAATTAGCTTGTTTGATTTTTAGACATTGATTTTCCTACAGAACAGTTTGTTAAATTTAGAATATTAAAATGAAAGACACTTTTTAAGGATAATTATGCAAGACAAAGGCAAAGCATGAGGACGGCAAGTCTAAGCATCTCGTGAATTTATACTAATAACATAATGAGTTAAGTACTATTTTTAGGAAAACCTCCATCGAATATGCATGTCATAATACAAAGTTCACGAAAAACATTTATTAGTCGAACCATTCTCTGACTATAGTGACACAGCCAACAACCATACCAATCCCCCATTGCCTAATTCTACCTCTGCGACGATCATACTAAATGCTTCTTAGTTTTAAAAACATCTCACCAACGTCACAACTTGATGATACAGGATAAACTTTATAACATAATTGTGCATTAAATAAAAGACCCATTTTGAAAAGCAATGATGTTCATACGAAACGTACCGTTTCTAGTCACCGTGCAGCGACGATAAAGACTACCGTGTGTGAGGGTCTGAAACACCCTACACAAACCGATGACGCGTCCCTTCTTCTCGGTGTGTGATCAAAACACAACCAATGTCCGTCTTTTTCTGCTTTCATTTTCCCACATAATTAAATATCATACGAATCACTGAAGCAGGTGGTCATCTCAGTGAAACTTCGTCTTCAATTCCATATTGATAATAAAGCCATGAGAAGGGCAAGTAGGGGAACAATTAGACGTCGAATCTTTGCGGAAATCATGTTAATGCTAGTACGTAGTAGTAAGTACGCCATTGATAAGATTGCACTTGCGTTGCAAGTAAAACATGAATGGAAACTCTCGTTACGCCCACATGGCACTGATAGTAAACAACTACCGTTGTGCCACGTTGGTCTGTAACAAGTGCCTTGACTGGCTAGCTACCCACCGTTGCCAGTCGCGAGGGGATATGTCATTCTGCGTTAGGCAATGGATTAAGATTAAAGGCCAATTTCTCTAATAGATCTATGAAAAACTTGATTTGTTCCAGTGTATAAAACAATAAGTATTCAGTACCCTTTGTTTTCAAGAAAAAACAACGAATTTATCGTTCTTAGTTTGCGAGTTCTGCATGGTTGTTAAACCAAAGACTCCAAATTTGATTAAATTATTTACATTTAATTACCCAATAATTCATTGGGTGACGTCATTATGTTGTCGAAATTTCTGTTTTATCTAATCATCAGGTGTAATATTGTTGCCAAGTTTCATGACCGTGCGAGTTTGGGAAAGATGTCAAAGTCTGTGGACAACGATGCGTGTATTTTTGAGGTGGGCGAACAAACTCAAAAATCCACTAGAGATTTAGAGTTTGTAAAACAAACTCTAGGTGTTCGGGTTCTCGCTGGGCTCAGTGCTGTTTTAATGCGTTAGCTATATCATTGAATCGCTGAAAACATTGTTGATAGCTTTTGAAATTTCAAGGAAAGTAAAGTGTAAATCTTCGTTGATTGAACGTTAGTTTACACAGGAAATTAATGCACCTCACAATATGAATTTTTAAAAATAATAATCTTTTGTTAAAGCCAAATTAACGAATCCAACCCTATTTTGGTTGCTAAAAAAATTTTTCCTTATCCTTATCCTTATCCTAAATTTGAAAACTGATGACGTCATTATGACGTTTGATAAGTTCTTATCGAGACATTGGTATTTAATTATGTGCTTTAAATTGTAAGTGAAAAACGAAGGTGAACTTACTAAACGTATTGTCAGCAAAAGAGTATTAATTTATTTGAAAGGGCAGAGGGTCAATATTGTCCTTTCATACAGAGCAACATTAATTTTTCGAATTTCCTTTCGTTTTGGTTGCATATCTTAAAACGAGCCTTTGAATTACTGACAAGTACAACTATCATGAATGCCACTCACTGAAGTTTATTTATTTTTCAACGGGTATTGATTCTTTATTGATTAATAAATCCGACTATGCAAATCATGTTGACATTATTAAGTTACAATTCTTAGAAGTTTTAACAGGTTTTCAAATACTGTGATTTGGCTTCTCATTATGTATCGGTGCATGACATATGCACTAATGATGATGTCGTTAAAATTAGTCAAGTATTATGAGCTATCGGTTGCATGTTTTAAATTAGCTTGTTTGATTTTTAGACATTGATTTTCCTACAGAACAGTTTGTTAAATTTAGAATATTAAAATGAAAGACACTTTTTAAGGATAATTATGCAAGACAAAGGCAAAGCATGAGGACGGCAAGTCTAAGCATCTCGTGAATTTATACTAATAACATAATGAGTTAAGTACTATTTTTAGGAAAACCTCCATCGAATATGCATGTCATAATACAAAGTTCACGAAAAACATTTATTAGTCGAACCATTCTCTGACTATAGTGACACAGCCAACAACCATACCAATCCCCCATTGCCTAATTCTACCTCTGCGACGATCATACTAAATGCTTCTTAGTTTTAAAAACATCTCACCAACGTCACAACTTGATGATACAGGATAAACTTTATAACATAATTGTGCATTAAATAAAAGACCCATTTTGAAAAGCAATGATGTTCATACGAAACGTACCGTTTCTAGTCACCGTGCAGCGACGATAAAGACTACCGTGTGTGAGGGTCTGAAACACCCTACACAAACCGATGACGCGTCCCTTCTTCTCGGTGTGTGATCAAAACACAACCAATGTCCGTCTTTTTCTGCTTTCATTTTCCCACATAATTAAATATCATACGAATCACTGAAGCAGGTGGTCATCTCAGTGAAACTTCGTCTTCAATTCCATATTGATAATAAAGCCATGAGAAGGGCAAGTAGGGGAACAATTAGACGTCGAATCTTTGCGGAAATCATGTTAATGCTAGTACGTAGTAGTAAGTACGCCATTGATAAGATTGCACTTGCGTTGCAAGTAAAACATGAATGGAAACTCTCGTTACGCCCACATGGCACTGATAGTAAACAACTACCGTTGTGCCACGTTGGTCTGTAACAAGTGCCTTGACTGGCTAGCTACCCACCGTTGCCAGTCGCGAGGGGATATGTCATTCTGCGTTAGGCAATGGATTAAGATTAAAGGCCAATTTCTCTAATAGATCTATGAAAAACTTGATTTGTTCCAGTGTATAAAACAATAAGTATTCAGTACCCTTTGTTTTCAAGAAAAAACAACGAATTTATCGTTCTTAGTTTGCGAGTTCTGCATGGTTGTTAAACCAAAGACTCCAAATTTGATTAAATTATTTACATTTAATTACCCAATAATTCATTGGGTGACGTCATTATGTTGTCGAAATTTCTGTTTTATCTAATCATCAGGTGTAATATTGTTGCCAAGTTTCATGACCGTGCGAGTTTGGGAAAGATGTCAAAGTCTGTGGACAACGATGCGTGTATTTTTGAGGTGGGCGAACAAACTCAAAAATCCACTAGAGATTTAGAGTTTGTAAAACAAACTCTAGGTGTTCGGGTTCTCGCTGGGCTCAGTGCTGTTTTAATGCGTTAGCTATATCATTGAATCGCTGAAAACATTGTTGATAGCTTTTGAAATTTCAAGGAAAGTAAAGTGTAAATCTTCGTTGATTGAACGTTAGTTTACACAGGAAATTAATGCACCTCACAATATAAATTTTAAAAAATAATAATCTTTTGTTAAAGCCAAATTAACGAATCCAACCCTATTTTGGTTGCTAAAAAAAATGATCCTTATCCTTATCCTTATCCTACATTTGAAAACTGATGACGTCATGACGTTAGATAAGTTCTTATCGAGACATTGGTATTTAATTATGTGCTTTAAATTGTAAGTGAAAAACGAAGAGTACATTATTTAATTTATTTGAAAGGGCAGAGGGTCAATATTGTCCTTTCATACAGAGCAGCATACATTTTTCGAATTTCCTTTCGTTTTGGTTGCATATCTTAAAACGAGCCTTTGAATTACTCACAAGTACAACTATCATGTATGCCACTCACAGAAGTTTATTTATTTTCCAATGGATATTGATTCTTTATAATAAATCCGACTATGCAAATCATGTTGACATTATTAAATTACAATTCTTAGAAGTTTTAACAGGTTTTCAAATACTGTGATTTGGCTTCTCATTATGTATCGGTGCATGATACTTTGATTGTTAAAACAAGTCGAGCATACAATGAGCTATTGGTTGCATTTTAAAAAATAGCTTGCTTGATTTTTAGACATTAGTCTTCATACAGAACGGTTTGTTAAATTTATAATATTGAAATAAAAAACACATGTTTTTAATAATTATGCAAGATAAAGGCAAGTCATAAAGACGGCAAATTTAAGCCTCTCGTGAATTTTAACTAATAAAATAGTTTTAACGAGTTAATAACTATTTCTACCTGTATGGTGCATCATCATACATTCAGCAAGAAATTAGGGAATTCAACACAGCAACGAGTATGATTTTTTTCACTGGAGAACATTCGGGTACTGATGTGTTGTATATTCTGAAGAAGAAAAAACAATAAACAAAGTATGACTCAAAGCAAATTAAGTCAAGCTGAAACTGCTCAAATAAATAAAATTCAAGACTTACAACATTTCATGATTTTATAATAATAATAATAATTTATTGAATTTATATTGCGCTCTCTCCAGGACCAACCTGTTCGAGGGCTCATAACAATACAACATATCAGAGTAAGGAAATTACGCAAAAAAAAATGAGTGGAAGGTGCACATCCTGTTTTTGATGTGAACAACTTATAAACGAAACCTTATTAGGGGAAACTTTATCGAAGGGTTTTCAAATAAGTATGTCGCTATACAAAGTTGACGGAAAACATTCATCAGTCTGACCATTTTCTGACTATAGTGATATAGCCAACATTCATACCAATCCCCCATTGCCCAACTCTATCTCTTCGACGTTCATATTAAACGTTCCTTAGTTTTAAAAACATTTCACCAACGGTCACCACTTGATGATACAGGATAAACTTTATAACGTAATTGTGCATCAAATAAAAGAATCATTTTGAAAAGCAATGATGTTCACACGGAAAACTTACCGAAGTTAGTCCCGTGTAGCAAGGTAAACACATGCCGTGACGAGGGTCTGAAACACCCATTACGATCCGATGACACATCCTTCCTTCTCGGTGTATGATCAAAACATATTACCATTGTTCGTCTTTTCCTGCTTGCATTTTCCCACATAATTAAATATCATACGAATCACTGAAGCAGGTGGTCATCTCAGTGAAACTTCGTCTTCAATTCCATATTGATAATAAAGCCATGAGAAGGGCAAGTAGGGGAACAATTAGACGTCGAATCTTAGCGGAAATCATGTTAATGCTAGTACGTAGTAGTAAGTACGCCATTGATAAGATTGCACTTGCGTTGTAAGTAAAACATGAATGGAAACTCTCGTTACGCCCACATGGCACTGATAGTAAACAACTATCGTTGTGCCACGTTGGTCTGTAACAAGTGCCTTGACTGGCTAGCTACCCACCGTTGCCAGTCGCGAGGGGGTATGTCATTCTGCGTTAGGCAATGGATTAAGATTAAATGCCAATTTCTCTAATAGATCTATGAAAAACTTGATTTGTTCCAGTGTATAAAACAATAAGTATTCAGTACCCTTTGTTCGGGTATGGGGCACTGTTATGTTACTAAAATGCGTAAGCAGATTTATATTGAAAGTTTTTTAATTTTCAAAAAAAAGTCGTTTGCAAACCTATTACTTTTATACTTTTAGTGTACACGGGGGAAAGTGATATCGTTGCTGTATGAGTCTCCATAAAGTAGTTTAGATACACATGTATAACAATTTTCATGTAAATAGTCACAAACTTAACATGCTTAACTGATAAATTAAAAGACTAACAATTCAAAAATTAATGTTATCAAACTACGCATGCTTGCTACCTTATGTGTGAAGCAACATCATTTGTCATGATTATGAAAAGGGCATAAGAACCTACTGTTTACACGATGTGCAATTTATGTTGAATTTATTTTGCTAGTCACATTGTAATTCTTTGAAGTATTCAACTAGTTCAACTTAAAGGCACTGAACACGATTGGTAATTGTCAAAGACCAGTATTCTCACTTGGTGTATCCCAACATAATGCATAAAAATATAACAAGCCTGTGAAAATTTGGACTCAATTGGTCATTGAAGTTGCAAGAAAATGATGAAAGAAAAAACACCCTTGTTGTACAAATTAGTGTGCTTTCAGATAGGAATAAAAGGCTTCTGGCCAGAAGTCTTTTATTATTTTAGTGAGAAATTACGTCTTTCTCAAAAACTACGTTACTTCGGAGGGAGTCGTTTCTCACAATGTTTTATACTATCAACAGCTCTCCGTTGCTCGTTACCAAGTAAGTTGTTATGCTAATATATATTTTGAGTAATTACCAAACGTGTACAGTGCCTTTAATGAAATAGCTCACGCATTGACACAGCACTGACCCCAGCGATACCCGAACACCTAGTGTCTGTTGTCAAAAAAAAGTTAAGTCTAGTTTGGTTTATTTTCTCATACAATGTATACACTACACATACGCATTTGCATTTGCATTGCATTCATTGACAAAGTGTGTGTTAAAAGTTATAGGTCAATAATTGTCGCATGACTGCTTGCACTGGTTTATTGACTGATACAATTTAAACCTACATAAAACTTTGGAGTCTATGCACTTTATTGTACATTTAACCAGTACATACATTTGTACATTTGATAGTTTCACAGTACATTGACAATATGTGTCCTGAAAGTAAAAATCCATACCTTGTTGCAGAACTGCTTGCAATGGTTTATTGTATAATACATAATGACATGAATATAATTAGCAAATCTTGAGACCACCATATCTCGAACGGTTTAAGTCCGATCAACTGTTTTCGATTGTGTACTTGTGGGATACTGTAGATGTGTTTGTTAGGCTAAACGTTGTGCGAGGTCATCATGACGTCACCAGTGCCCAACGTAAAGTCAATACATTTCGCTCACCACAATTCTTGTTTTATGGCCCGTGTGGTAAAAAAAAACACCTCCATAAGACTGTGTGGCGCGGTATGCTACTTTATGTGTTCTCTTATGTTATAATGTAAGGAATTATGAAGTCACCACCTGTAATAGAGCACCCTCTATCAATCGTCTATTTTTCAAGTGTCAAACAAAATAAGTTTAATTTTGAAATCTACAGAATATGCTTGATCGAGTCAGAAGTTGTTTCCCATCCCATCTTGGAATACTGTGAGCTACGGTACTCATGTTTCAAGCTCGAAAACATGTTGCATCAATTTTTGATTTCACGTACTAACACAAAACGTTTTACTTTATTGCTTATTAATTTAGGACGAAAATCAGTCATAAGTACCATATATATGAAGTTCAAAGCAACAAGTCTCCACTGTTAGAAAACTAGTGACGTTTTGAAGGAAAGCGGGATTTTATAAAAGCCTTCAACATTAAATGCCGTTTTCTACAATTATTACTTTTTACTGTCTACGTGTATTCAATACCCTTTGTTTTCAAGAAATAACAACGAATTTATCGTTCTTAGTTTGCGAGTTCTGCATGGTTGTTAAACCAAAAACTCAAAATTTGATTAAATTAATTACATTTAATTACCCAATAATTCATTGGGTGACGTCATTATGTTGTTGAAATTTATGTTTTATCTAATCATCAGGTGTAATATTGTTGCCAAGTTTCATGACCGTGCGAGTTTGGGAAAAATGTCAAAGTCTGCGGACAACGATGCGTGTATTTTTGAGGTGGGCGAACAAACTCAAAAATCCACTAGAGATTTAGAGTTTGTAAAACAAACTCTAGGTGTTCGGGTTTTCGCTGGGCTCAGTGCTGTTTTAATGCGTTAGCTATATCATTGATTCGCTGAAAACATTGTTGATAGCTTTTGAAATTTCAAGGAAAAGTAAAGTGTAAATCTTCTTTGATTGTACGTTAGTTTACACAGGAAATTAATGCACCTCACAATATGAGTTTTAGAAATACTAATCTTTTGTCAAATTTGAAAACTGATGACGTCATTATGACGTTAGATAAGTTCTTATCGAGACATTGGTATTTAATTATGTGCTTTAAATTGTAAGTGAAAAACGAAGGTGAACTTACAAAACGTATTGTCAGCAAAAGAGTACATTATTTAATTTATTTGAAAGGGCAGAGGGTCATAATTTTCCTTTAATACAGAGCAATTTTTCGAATTTCCTTTCGTTTTGGTTGCATATCTTAAAACGAGCCTTTGAATTACTCATAAGTACAACTATCATGTATGCCACTCACTGAAGTTTATTTATTTTTCAATGGCTATTGATTCTTTATTGATTAATATTAAATCCGACTATGCAAATCATGTTGACATTATTAAGTTACAATTCTTAGAGGTTTTAACAGGTTTTCAAATACTGTGATTTGGCTTCTCATGTATCGGTGCATGATACTTTGATTGTTCAATACATATGCACTGATGATGATGTTAAAATAAGTCGAGCATAGTATGAGCTATTGGTTGCATTTTTTTAAATAGCTCGCTTGATTTTTAGACATTAGTCTTCACACCGAACGGTTTGTTAAATTTATAATATTGAAATAAAAAACACTTGTTTTTAATAATTATGCAAGATAAAGGCAAGTCATGAAGAAGGCAAGTTTAAGCCTCTCGTGAATTTTAACTAATACAATATTTTTAACGAGTTAATACTTATTTCTACCTGTATGGCGCATCATACAGGAAATAAGGAATGCAACACAAAAACACTGGAAAATCTGTCACTGGATCCAAGACCATGCCGGTGGATGTGCTGTATTAAGTCAAGCTGAAACTGTTAAAATAAACAAAAATCAAGACTTAAAACGTTTCATAATTATATAATAATACTACTAATTTATTGAATTTATATTGCGCTCTCTCAATGACCAGCCTGTTCAAAGGGGGGGGGGGGGGGGGGGGGGGGTCGAAACAGTAACAACATTCAAACTTGGGAAGAGAACAACTTATAAACAAAACCTACTTTACTTAACACAAACGTCATCACAGGTTTCTTTAAATATGTCATAATACAAAGTTGCCGAAAAACATTCATCAGTCGGACCATTTTCTGACTTTAGTGACACAGCCAACAATCATACCAATGCCCCATTGCCCAATTCTACCTCCTCGACGATCGCACTAAACGTTCCTTGGTTTTAAAAACATCACCAACGCCACCACTTGATGATAAAGGATAAACTTTATAACATAACTGTGCATTAAATAAATACTCTTTTTGAAAAGCAATGATTTTCACACAAAGCTTACCGTTTTATCACCGTGTGGCACCGATATGGCATCGATAAACACTGCCGTGGACGCCGTCCGAAACACCCTTCATGAGCTGACCCTTCAAGTCTCTGCTTCTCGGTGTTTGATAAACACATAACCAATGTTCGTCTTTTTCTGCTTGCATTTTCTCAAACAATTACAAGTCATACGAATCACTGAAGCAGGTGGTCATCTCAGTGAAACTTCGTCTTCAATTCCATATTGATCATAAAGCCATGAGAAGGGCGAATCGGGGAACAATTAGACGTCGAATCTTAGCGGAAATCATGTTAATGCTAGTACGTAGTAGTAAGTACGCCATTGATAAGATTGCACTACGTTGTAAGTAAAACATGAATGGAAACTCACGTTACGCCCACATGGCACTGATAGTAAACAACTACCGTTGTGCCACGTTGGTCTGTAACAAGTGCCTTGACTGGCTAGCTACCCACCGTTGCCAGTCGCGAGGGGGTATGACATTCTGCGTTAGGCAATGGATTAAAGATTAAAGGCAAATTTCTCTAATAGATCTATGAAAAACTTGATTTGTTCCAGTGTATAAAACAATAAGTATTCAGTACCCTTTGTTTTCAAGAAATAACAACGAACTTATCGTTCTTAGTTTGCGAGTTCTGCATGGTTGTTAAACCAAAGACTCAAAATTTGATTAAATTATTTACATTTAATTACCCAATAATTCATTGGGTGACGTCATTATGTTGTCGAAATTTCTGTTTTATCTAATCATCAGGTGTAATATTGTTGCCAAGTTTTATGACCGTGCGAGTTTGGGAAATATGTCAAAGTCTGCGGACAACGATGCGTGTATTTTTGAGGTGGGCGAACAAACTCAAAAATCCACTAGAGATTTAGAGTTTGTAAAACAAACTCTAGGTGTTCGGGTTCTCGCTGGGCTCAGTGCTGTTTTAATGCGTTAGCTATATCATTGAATCGCTGAAAACATTGTTGATAGCTTTTGAAATTTCAAGGAAAGTAAAGTGTAAATCTTCGTTGATTGAACGTTAGTTTACACAGGAAATTAATGCACCTCACAATATAAATTTTAAAAAATAATAATCTTTTGTTAAAGCCAAATTAACGAATCCAACCCTATTTTGGTTGCTAAAAAAATGATCCTTATCCTTATCCTACATTTGAAAACTGATGACGTCATGACGTTAGATAAGTTCTTATCGAGACATTGGTATTTAATTATGTGCTTTAAATTGTAAGTGAAAAACGAAGAGTACATTATTTAATTTATTTGAAAGGGCAGAGGGTCAATATTGTCCTTTCATACAGAGCAGCATACATTTTTCGAATTTCCTTTCGTTTTGGTTGCATATCTTAAAACGAGCCTTTGAATTACTCACAAGTACAACTATCATGTATGCCACTCACAGAAGTTTATTTATTTTCCAATGGATATTGATTCTTTATAATAAATCCGACTATGCAAATCATGTTGACATTATTAAATTACAATTCTTAGAAGTTTTAACAGGTTTTCAAATACTGTGATTTGGCTTCTCATTATGTATCGGTGCATGATACTTTGATTGTTAAAACAAGTCGAGCATACAATGAGCTATTGGTTGCATTTTAAAAAATAGCTTGCTTGATTTTTAGACATTAGTCTTCATACAGAACGGTTTGTTAAATTTATAATATTGAAATAAAAAACACATGTTTTTAATAATTATGCAAGATAAAGGCAAGTCATAAAGACGGCAAATTTAAGCCTCTCGTGAATTTTAACTAATAAAATAGTTTTAACGAGTTAATAACTATTTCTACCTGTATGGTGCATCATCATACATTCAGCAAGAAATTAGGGAATTCAACACAGCAACGAGTATGATTTTTTTCACTGGAGAACATTCGGGTACTGATGTGTTGTATATTCTGAAGAAGAAAAAACAATAAACAAAGTATGACTCAAAGCAAATTAAGTCAAGCTGAAACTGCTCAAATAAATAAAATTCAAGACTTACAACATTTCATGATTTTATAATAATAATAATAATTTATTGAATTTATATTGCGCTCTCTCCAGGACCAACCTGTTCGAGGGCTCATAACAATACAACATATCAGAGTAAGGAAATTACGCAAAAAAAAATGAGTGGAAGGTGCACATCCTGTTTTTGATGTGAACAACTTATAAACGAAACCTTATTAGGGGAAACTTTATCGAAGGGTTTTCAAATAAGTATGTCGCTATACAAAGTTGACGGAAAACATTCATCAGTCTGACCATTTTCTGACTATAGTGACATAGCCAACATTCATACCAATCCCCCATTGCCCAACTCTATCTCTTCGACGTTCATATTAAACGTTCCTTAGTTTTAAAAACATTTCACCAACGGTCACCACTTGATGATACAGGATAAACTTTATAACGTAATTGTGCATCAAATAAAAGAATCATTTTGAAAAGCAATGATGTTCACACGGAAAACTTACCGAAGTTAGTCCCGTGTAGCAAGGTAAACACATGCCGTGACGAGGGTCTGAAACACCCATTACGATCCGATGACACATCCTTCCTTCTCGGTGTATGATCAAAACATATTACCATTGTTCGTCTTTTCCTGCTTGCATTTTCCCACATAATTAAATATCATACGAATCACTGAAGCAGGTGGTCATCTCAGTGAAACTTCGTCTTCAATTCCATATTGATAATAAAGCCATGAGAAGGGCAAGTAGGGGAACAATTAGACGTCGAATCTTAGCGGAAATCATGTTAATGCTAGTACGTAGTAGTAAGTACGCCATTGATAAGATTGCACTTGCGTTGTAAGTAAAACATGAATGGAAACTCTCGTTACGCCCACATGGCACTGATAGTAAACAACTATCGTTGTGCCACGTTGGTCTGTAACAAGTGCCTTGACTGGCTAGCTACCCACCGTTGCCAGTCGCGAGGGGGTATGTCATTCTGCGTTAGGCAATGGATTAAGATTAAATGCCAATTTCTCTAATAGATCTATGAAAAACTTGATTTGTTCCAGTGTATAAAACAATAAGTATTCAGTACCCTTTGTTCGGGTATGGGGCACTGTTATGTTACTAAAATGCGTAAGCAGATTTATATTGAAAGTTTTTTAATTTTCAAAAAAAAGTCGTTTGCAAACCTATTACTTTTATACTTTTAGTGTACACGGGGGAAAGTGATATCGTTGCTGTATGAGTCTCCATAAAGTAGTTTAGATACACATGTATAACAATTTTCATGTAAATAGTCACAAACTTAACATGCTTAACTGATAAATTAAAAGACTAACAATTCAAAAATTAATGTTATCAAACTACGCATGCTTGCTACCTTATGTGTGAAGCAACATCATTTGTCATGATTATGAAAAGGGCATAAGAACCTACTGTTTACACGATGTGCAATTTATGTTGAATTTATTTTGCTAGTCACATTGTAATTCTTTGAAGTATTCAACTAGTTCAACTTAAAGGCACTGAACACGATTGGTAATTGTCAAAGACCAGTATTCTCACTTGGTGTATCCCAACATAATGCATAAAAATATAACAAGCCTGTGAAAATTTGGACTCAATTGGTCATTGAAGTTGCAAGAAAATGATGAAAGAAAAAACACCCTTGTTGTACAAATTAGTGTGCTTTCAGATAGGAATAAAAGGCTTCTGGCCAGAAGTCTTTTATTATTTTAGTGAGAAATTACGTCTTTCTCAAAAACTACGTTACTTCGGAGGGAGTCGTTTCTCACAATGTTTTATACTATCAACAGCTCTCCGTTGCTCGTTACCAAGTAAGTTGTTATGCTAATATATATTTTGAGTAATTACCAAACGTGTACAGTGCCTTTAATGAAATAGCTCACGCATTGACACAGCACTGACCCCAGCGATACCCGAACACCTAGTGTCTGTTGTCAAAAAAAAGTTAAGTCTAGTTTGGTTTATTTTCTCATACAATGTATACACTACACATACGCATTTGCATTTGCATTGCATTCATTGACAAAGTGTGTGTTAAAAGTTATAGGTCAATAATTGTCGCATGACTGCTTGCACTGGTTTATTGACTGATACAATTTAAACCTACATAAAACTTTGGAGTCTATGCACTTTATTGTACATTTAACCAGTACATACATTTGTACATTTGATAGTTTCACAGTACATTGACAATATGTGTCCTGAAAGTAAAAATCCATACCTTGTTGCAGAACTGCTTGCAATGGTTTATTGTATAATACATAATGACATGAATATAATTAGCAAATCTTGAGACCACCATATCTCGAACGGTTTAAGTCCGATCAACTGTTTTCGATTGTGTACTTGTGGGATACTGTAGATGTGTTTGTTAGGCTAAACGTTGTGCGAGGTCATCATGACGTCACCAGTGCCCAACGTAAAGTCAATACATTTCGCTCACCACAATTCTTGTTTTATGGCCCGTGTGGTAAAAAAAAACACCTCCATAAGACTGTGTGGCGCGGTATGCTACTTTATGTGTTCTCTTATGTTATAATGTAAGGAATTATGAAGTCACCACCTGTAATAGAGCACCCTCTATCAATCGTCTATTTTTCAAGTGTCAAACAAAATAAGTTTAATTTTGAAATCTACAGAATATGCTTGATCGAGTCAGAAGTTGTTTCCCATCCCATCTTGGAATACTGTGAGCTACGGTACTCATGTTTCAAGCTCGAAAACATGTTGCATCAATTTTTGATTTCACGTACTAACACAAAACGTTTTACTTTATTGCTTATTAATTTAGGACGAAAAGCGGTCATAAGTACCATATGAAGTTCAAAGCAACAAGTCTCCACTGTTAGAAAACTAGTGACGTTTTGAAGGAAATCGGGATTTTATAAAAGCCTTCAACATTAAATGCCGTTTTCTACAATTATTTCTTTTTACTGTCTACGTGTGTGTGTCAGTTCGTGAAATCGGTGGATGACGATTTGATAGCTTCACAGTTACCTTGACAAAGTGTCTTGACTTATCGCATAGCTGCTTGCAATGGTTTATTGTCTGACACAATGTACGTACTAAATTAAACTTCAGAGTCTAGACACTATTGTGTAAATTTAACCAGTACATTGTACATTTGATAGATTCACAGTTACATTGACAATGTGTCTCGAAAGTAAACATGCATGAATTGTCGCATGACTGCTTGCAGTGGTTTTCAAGAAATAACAACGAATTTATCGTTCTTAGTTTGTGAGTTCTGGTTGTTAAACCAAAAACTCAAAATTTGATTAAAAAATAAATATCATTAAATTACCCGATAAATCATTGGATGACGTCATTATGTTGTCAAAACTTCTGTTTCATCTATTTATCAGGTGTAACACTGTTGCCAAGTTTCATGACCGTACGAGCTTGGGAAGGATGTCAAAGTCTGCGGACAACGATTTGTGTGTATTTTTGAGATGGAACAAACTCAAAAATTCACTAGAGATTTAGAGTTTGTAAAACAAACTCTAGGTGTTCGGGTTCTTGGAGTTATGGGCTCAATGCTGTTTTAATGCGTTAGCTATATCAATGAGTCGCTGAAAACAATGTTAATAGCTTGTAAATTTTTAAGAAAGTAAAGTGTAAATCTTCTTACACAGGAAATAAAAGCTACTCAAGATATGAAATTTTATAAATAACAAACTTTTGTTTAGCCAAATTTGAAAACTGATGACATCATTTACAAATATTTTGTATCGAGACATAGATATTTCAATATGTGCCAAGTGAAAAACAAAGATTAACTTACAATAAAAAATCAGCAAAAGAGTACATTATTTAAATTATTTGAAAGGGCAAAAGGTCCATTGTCATTTCATAGTCATACAGCAGAGGAACATTTCCCCCCTTCCCCTTCATCTTGGCAGCAGATGTTGAAACGATCCTTTGAATGACCCACACGTTCAACTATTATGTATGCCATTCACTGAAGTTTATTTATTTGTCAATGGATATCGATTCTTTTTTGATTAAAAAACCACATTAGATGATATTCATGTTGACATTATTAAGTTACAATTCTGAAAATTGTTACAGTGAGTTGGACACTCATTAAGTATCGGTGCAGGAATCATTAATTGTTCAAAACATATGCACTGATGAAGATGTCATTAAAATTAGTCAAGTATTATGAGCTATCGGTTGCATGTTTTAAATTAGCTTGTTTGATGTTTAGACATTGATTTTCCTACAGAACGGTTTGTTAAATTTAGAATATTAAAATGAAAGACACTTTTTCGGATAATTATGCAAGACAAAGGCAAAGCATGAGGACGGCAAGTCTATGCATCTCGTGAATTTATACTAATAACATAATGAGTTAAGTACTATTTTTAGGAAAACCTCCATCGAAGGGTCTTTAAATATGCATGTCATAATACAAAGTTGACGAAAAACATTTATTAGTCGAACCATTCTCTGACTATAGTGACACAGCCAACAACCATACCAATCCCCCATTGCCTAATTCTACCTCTGCGACGATCATACTAAATGCTTCTTAGTTTTAAAAACATCTCACCAACGTCACAACTTGATGATACAGGATAAACTTTATAACATAATTGTGCATTAAATAAAAGACCCATTTTGAAAAGCAATGATGTTCATACGAAACGTACCGTTTCTAGTCACCGTGCAGCGACGATAAAGACTACTGTGTGTGAGGGTCTGAAACACCCTACACAAACCGATGACGCGTCCTTCCTTCTCGGTGTATGATCAAAACATAACCATTGTTCGTCTTTTCCTGCTTGCATTTTCCCACATAATTAAATATCATACGAATCACTGAAGCAGGTGGTCATCTCAGTGAAACTTCGTCTTCAATTCCATATTGATAATAAAGCCATGAGAAGGGCAAGTAGTGGAACAATTAGACGTCGAATCTTAGCGGAAATCATGTTAATGCTAGTACGTAGTAGTAGGTACGCCATTGATAAGATTGCACTACGTTGTAAGTAAAACATGAATGGAAACTCTCGTTACGCCCACATGGCACTGATAGTAAACAACTACCGTTGTGCCACGTTGGTCTGTAACAAGTGCCTTGACTGGCTAGCTACCCACCGTTGCCAGTCGCGAGGGGTATGTCATTCTGCGTTAGGCAATGGATTAAGATTAAAGGCCAATTTCTCTAATAGATCTATGAAAAACTTGATTTGTTCCAGTGTATAAAACAATAAGTATTCAGTACCCTTTGTTTTCAAGAAAAAACAACGAATTTATCTTTCTTAGTTTGCGAGTTCTGCATGGTTGTTAAACCAAAGACTCAAAATTTGATTACATTATTTACATTTAATTACCCAATAATTCATTGGATGACGTCTTTATGTTGTCGAAATTTCTGTTTTATCTAATCATCAGGTGTAATATTGTTGCCAAGTTTCATGACCGTGCGAGTTTGGGAAAGATGTCAAAGTCTGTGGACAACGATGCGTGTATTTTTGAGGTGGGCGAACAAACTCAAAAATCCACTAGAATTTAGTGTTTGTCAAACAAACACTAGGTGTTCGGGTTCTCGCTGGGCTCAGTGCTGTTTTAATGCGTTAGCTATATCATTGAATCGCTGAAAACATTGTTGATAGCTTGTAAATTTTAAAGAAAGTAAAGTGTAAATCTTCTTACACAGGAAATAAAAGCTACTCAAGATATGAAATTTTATAAATAACAAACTTTTGTTTAGCCAGATTTGAAAACTTATGACATCATTATGAAGTTACAAATGTTTTTATCGAGACATAGATATTTACATATGTGCCAAGTGAAAAACAAAGATTAACTTACACACAAAAAAACAGCGAAAGAGTACATTATTTAAATTATTTGAAAGAGCAAAAGGTCCATTGTCATTTTATAGTCATACAGCAGAGGAACATTTTCCCGTTCCCCTTCATCTTGGCAGCAGATGTTGAAACAATCCTTTGAATGACCCACACGTTCAGCTATTATATATGCCATTCACTGAAGTTTATTTATTTGTCAATGGATATCGATTCTTTTTTGATTAAAAAACCACATTAGATGATATTTATGTTGACATTATTAAGTTACAATTCTGAAACTTTTTACAGTGAGTTGGATACTCATTAAGTATCGGTGCATGAATCATTAATTGTTCAAAACATATGCACTGATGAAGATGTCATTAAAATTAGTCAAGTATTATGAGCTATCGGTTGCATGTTTTAAATTAGCTTGTTTGATTTTTAGACATTGATTGTCATACAGAACGGTTTGTTAAATTTAGAATATTAAAAGAAAAGACATTTGTTTATGATAATTATGCAAGGCAAAGACAAAGCATGAGTCAAGTCTAAGCCTCTCTTGAAAATATTCTAATAACATAATGAGTTATTAACTGATGCACCATCTACCTCTATGGGGCATCATACACTACAACAACGGGTGTGAAACTTTCACTGTACACCTTTCAGGCACTGGATGCACTGATGATGTCTAAAAAATAAGTCAAGTATGAGCTATTGGTTGCATTTAAAAAAAATAATTGCTTGATTTTTAGCTATGATCTTTAGCTATGATCTTTATACAGAACGGTTTGTTAAATTTAGGATATTGAAAGAAATGGCAAGTCATGAAGACGGCAAGTCTAAACCTCTCGTGAATTTTGACTAATAACATAATTAGTTGAGTACTATTTCTACCTGTATATGGTGCATACTCAGCGAGGAAATTAGGAATGCAACACAACAACGAGTAGGAAATCTTTCACTTGGAGAGACCATTTTGGGTACTGGATGTGCTGTATTCTGAAAAAGAAAAAAACAATTATAAACAAAGTAAGACTGACGGAAAATTAAGTCAAGCGGAAACTGTTCAAATAAATACAATTTAAGACCTAACAAAAATATTTTATCATTGTATAATAATACTAATAATTTATTGAATTTATATTCCACTCTATCCAGGACCAATAATATTATTAGAGTAATTTGTTAGTGGAAGGTGCACATACCGTTTTTAAAGTTGACTTATAAACAAAAGATTCTTAGAAAAATACGAAAGCCCATTAGCGCCACAAAAAAAAATTAAAAATCCGTTATTACGGATTCGAATCCGTTATTACGAATTAGCAATCCGTTATATTACAGATTCGCAATCCGTTATAATGGATTCGCAATACGGAGTTGCAATCCGTTATAACGGATTCGCAATCCGTTATAACGGATTTGCAATCCGTTATAACGGATTCGCAATCCGTTATAACGGATTCGCAATCCGTTATTACGGATTCATAATACGTTAATTACGGATTCACTCGAGGATCTCTCGATGGCGCTATTTGCGTTGGACAGATGGTTTATTCTGCCTAACTTTTATTAAGCCCAAAGGACGACTCGCAATCCGTTATTACAGATTCATAATACGTTATTACGGATTCACTCGAGGTTCCCTCGATGGCGCTAATTGCGTTGGACAGATGATTTATTCTGCCTAACTTTTATTAAGCCCAAGGACGACGGGTTCATAATTTTATGTTTCATTAGTTTTGTTTAAGTAACTGCAAATCTACGAAAGCCCATTAGCGCCACAAAAAAAGAAAAATCTAATTCGTTATTACGAATTCGAATTTGTTATTACGGATTCGCAATCAGTTATTACGGATTCGCAATCCGTCATTACGGATTCGCAAACCGTTATTACAGATTCGCAATACGTTATTACGGATTCGCAAACCGTTATTACGGATTCACTCGAGGATCTCTCGATGGCGCTATTTGCGTTGGACAGTAATGGTTTATTATATTTATTATATTCTACTTTTAAACATCTTTCCAACCATCCTATTCATTTCAATTCACTTCATAACAAACGCTTTTTATAGGATAGTGGGATAGGTCCGGCCTTTCTTAAACCATGTGTTTTTTCCGTAAAGACACAAAGTCAAATTTCAATGGTTAGAACTGTGTATTTGTAAACAAGCACTTCAACTTAGTTCAATATTTTGCTGTAGTAGTTGTTCGTGTACAATGGTTGCGGTCAGTCTGGTTGCGGTGACTCGATTTGCAGTTACTTCATGTACTTAAAAAAAAATAATGAAACATAAAATTATGAACACGTCGTCCTTTGGGCTTAATAAAAGTTTGGCAGATTAAACCATTACTGTCCAACGCAAACGCCATCGAGGGATCCTCGAGTGAATCCGTAATAACAGATTGCGAATCCGTAATAACGGATTGCGAATCCGTATTGCGAATCCGTAATAACGGATTGCGAATCCGTATTGCGAATCCGTTATAACGGATTGCGAAACCGTAATAACGGATTGCGAATCCTTAATAACGGATTGCGAATCCGTAATAAGGGATTGCGAATCCGTAATAACGGATTGGGAATCCGTAATAATGGATTGCGAATCCGTAATAACGGATTCGAATCCGTAATAACGGATTTGATTTTTTTTTTTGTGGCGCTAATGGGCTTTCGTACAAATCGAGTCACCGCAACCATTGTACACTTAATGAACTACTACTATGTACAGCAAAATATTTAACTAAGTTAAAGTGCATGTTTACAAATACACAGTTCTAACCGTTGAAATTGTAATAACTTTGTGGGTCTTTACGGGGAAAAAACGTGGTTTAAGAAACTGAAAGGCCGGACCTATATCCCTCTATCATATAAAAAGCGTTTGTTATGAAGTGAATTGAAATGAATATGGTTGGAAAGATGTTTAAAAATATAATCAATATAATAAACCATTACTGTCCAACGCAAATAGCGCCTTCGAGGGATCATCGAGTGAATCCGTAATATAATAACGGATTGCGAATCCGTAATAACGGATTGCGAATCCGTAATAACGGATTGCGAATCTGTAATAACGGATTGCGAATCTGTAATAACGGATTGCGAATCCGTAATAACGGATTGCGAATCCATAATAACGGATTCGAATCCGTAATAACGGATTTGATTTGTTTTTTCTTTGTGGCGCTAATGGGCTTTCGTAGAAAAACCTTGATCGCAGGGTTTTTAAATATTCATGTCATAATACAAGAGTTGACGGAAAACATTCATCAATCTGACAAGTGACACAGCCAAAAATCATGCCCGTTTCCAATTGCCCAATTTTACCTCTTCGTTCGACAATCATACTAAAACGTTCCTTAGTTTAAAAACGTCACCAAAGTGGCCACTTGATGATTAAGGGTAAACTTCATAACAAAACTGTGCATTAAATAAAAGAATAATTTTGAAAAGCAATGATGTTCATCGTACGAAGCTTACCGTTTAAATTCCCGTGTTGCACTGCAGCGATCCGTAAAGTCCCGGTCCAACTCGCCCTTCGCGAGCCGGTGTCAAGTCCGTGCTTCTCGGTATATGCGAACAAAACATAACGCCAATGTTGGTCTTTTCTGCTTGCATTTTCTCACATAAGTACAAGTCATACGAATCACTGAAGCAAGAGGTCATCTCAGTAAAACTTCGTCTTCAATTCCATATTGATCATTAAGCCATGAGAAGGGCGAATAGGGGAACAATTAGACACCGAATTTGAGCAGATCAGGTCTACATGTGTACGAAGCTTACCGTTTAAATTCCCGTGTTGCATGCACTGCAGCGATAAAGTCCCGGTCCTACTCGCCCTTCGCGAGCCGGTGTCAAGTCCGTGCTTCTCGGTGTGTGAACAAAACATAACGCCAATGTTGGTCTTTTTCTGCTTGCATTTTCTCACATAATTACAAGTCATACGAATCACTGAAGCAGGTGGTCATCTCAGTGATACTTCGTCTTCAATTCCATATTGATAATTAAGCCATGAGAAGGGCGAATAGGGGAACAATTAGACACCGAATCTGAGCAGATCAGGTCTACATGTATAACGTTAGTACGCCATTGATTTGCACTACATTGGAGTACACAACATGTAGCCTTCTGTAAAGACGCAAACACGATGATGTCAACATTACAAGGTAGCTGTACGCGTTGATTATTCATAGTGTCCCCCAACAAGCGTCTTGACTAGCAAGCCTACCCACCGTTGCGCAATGGAATCAGTCGCGAGGCTAGGGGGTATGAATGCTGCGTTAGGCAATCGACGGTCCCTTCGTCTTGATTTTATATAGATTTTCAAAGATTAAAATTGTTAATCTTTAAAACCTTGTAATTTGACACATGATGACGTCATCATGACGTCACAACTGCTTGATGGAGGTTTTATCAAGGGTCCTTACATGGTATAAATTTTAAGTTGATCAGATATACTGAAGTTAATAATTTCGCCGGAAAATTGTACCATGACAAAATTTAAAGAATTGCACAAAGGCTAACTTTGACCTTCCAGTACGACCGGAAGTAAAGGTCATGTGATTTTGGCGTTAACTTTTCAAATGTTGCCCGTGTCTTGATCTATCATATTGTTTAAATATGAATATTATAGCTTTCCTATTCAGAAACATACAGGCATTGGCATGAGGGCACTTTTTTGACCTTAAATGGCTTGTAATTTGACACCCGATGACGTCATCATGACGTCATTGCTCACACGTCTTCTGCTCTTTATGTTCTAATGTCACATTAAGTTTCAAGTTGATCAAAGGTTTGCAAGTATGGTTTTTTCTGCGGACAAACTACAATCAGAAGAATAAGCAAAACAAAGAAAAAAAAAAAAAAAAAAAAAAAAAAAAAAAAAAAACCGAACAAAAACAAGGAGTTGTTCGGTCTGTGGACCGAACACCTAACTAGAGATTTAGAGTTTGTAAAACAAACTCTAGGTGTTCGGGTTCTCGCTGGGCTCAGTGCTGTTTTAATGCGTTAGCTATATCATTGAATCGCTGAAAACATTGTTGATAGCTTTTGAAATTTCAAGGAAAGTAAAGTGTAAATCTTCTTTAATTGTATGTTAGACGATGATGTCGTTAAAATAAGTCGAGCATAGTATGAGCTATTGGTTGCATTTTTAAAAATAGCTTGCTTGATTTTTAGACATTAGTCTTCATACAGAACGGTTTGTTAAATTTATAATATTGAAATAAAAACACTTATTTTTAATAATTATGCAAGATAAAGGCAAGTCATAAAGATGGCAAGTTTAAGCCTCTCGTGAATTTTAACTAATAAAATATTTTTAACGAGTTAATATTATAACTATTTCTACCTGTATGGTGCATCATACACTCAGCAAGGAATTAGGGAATGGAACACAACAACGAGTATGAAATCTTTCACTGGAGAACATTCGGGTCCTGGATGTGTTGTATATTCTGAAGAAGAAAAAAAACAATAAACAAAGTATGACTCAAAGCAAATTAAGTCAAGCTGAAACTGCTCAAATAAATGTGACGGTTATAAAGATATACCCCACAGAGTTTATTAATTATTCCTTTAAAATGTACTATTTTCTTTCATTTGTGTACATATTGCTTACCGAATTTATATCCATCCGCCGATTTGCCTTTAATTATGCAAATATTTATTATGCGCCCTCACAAGCCCCCACTTTCACATTCACTTTATACTAAATGCAAGAGAAGCAACACTTAACAGACTCTGCTCTCTTCTCTTCATTTTCAGGTAAATATAACACCATTTATTCACATCATTTTACATTATCTGTTTAATTTATTGATATCCTTTATATATTGTAGAAATCCAGTAAGGTTTGCTGTTATTAATGTGTCTTTTCGTAAGTAATTATAGTTTAAGGTGTGGCAGCAAAAATACAGCCATTGTCATTCTATTTGGCGGGAACGTCTTTGTTTAAATCAGTATTAAGTAGTGCGTTCCCGTAGTTTTCTCCTATTGTACAGCAAATTGCTATTTTTATTATTATAATTCCTGTGATAATTAATTTTCGAATTGTATATGTTATTTTAGTTAGATATGAGTCCAATTATGACTTTCACATTCACTTTATACTAAATGCAAGAGAAGCAACACTTAACAGACTCTGCTCTCTTCACTTCATTTTCAGATCGGAATAAACTCTCATAACTTACAGTAAACGGAAAGCTATTCTCCTCAACCCAATTATTTATACGACTCCAAATAATATCCTGGTGTCACATAAATAAAATTCAAGACTTACAACATTTCATGATTTTATAATAATAATAATAATTTATTGAATTTATATTGCCCTCTCTCCAGGACCAACCTGTTCGAGGGCGCATAACAATACAACATATCAGAGTAAGGAAATTACGCAAGAAAAAATTAGTGGAAGGTGCACATCCTGTTTTTGATGTGAACAACTTATAAACAAAACCTTATTAGGGAAAACTTTATCGAAGGGTTTTCAAATAATTCCGTCGCAATACAAAGTTGACGGAAAACATTCATCATTCTGACCATTTTCTGACTACAGCACCCTTTTCGACTACCCACCGCTGTTAATACTAAACGTTCCTTAGTTTTAAAAACATTTCACCAACGTCACCACTTGATGATACAGGATAAACTTCATAACGTAATTGTGCATCAACTAAAAGAATCATTTTAAAAAGCAATGATGTTCACACGAAACTTACCGAAGTTAGTCCCGTGTAGCAACGATAAACACATGCCGTGAGGAGAGTCTGAAACACCCCTCACGATCCGATGACACATCCTTCCTTCTCGGTGTGTGATCAAAACATAACCAATGTTCGTCTTTTCCTGCTTGCATTTTCTCACATAGTTAAAAGTCATACGAATCACCGAAGCAGGTGGTCATCTCAGTGAAACTTCGTCTTCAATTCCATATTGATCATAAAGCCATGAGAAGGGCGAATAGGGGAACAATTAGACGTCGAATCTTAGCGGAATTCATGTTAATGCTAGTACGTAGTAGTAGGCACGCAATTGATGCACAAATCACGTTACGCCCACATGGCACTGATAGTAAACAACTACCGTTGTGCCACGTTGGTCTGTAACAAATGCCTTGACTGGCTAGCTACCCACCGAGGGGTATGTCATGCTGCGTTAGGCAATGGATTAAGATTAAAGGCAAATTTCTCTAATAGATCTATGAAAAACTTGATTTGTTCCAGTGTATAAAACAATAAGTATTCAATACCCTTTGTTTTCAAAGAATAACTACGAATTTATCGTTCTTAGTTTGCGAGTTCTGCATGGTTGTTAAACCAAAAACTCAAAATTTGATTAAATTAATTACATTTAATTACCCAATAATTCATTGGGTGGCGTCATTATGTTGTCGAAATTTCTGTTTTATCTAATCATCAGGTGTAATATTGTTGCCAAGTTTCATGACCGTGCGAGTTTGGGAAAGATGTCAAAGTCTGCGGACAACGATGCGTGTATTTTTGAGGTGGGCGAACAAACTCAAAAATCCACTAGAGATTTAGAGTTTGTAAAACAAACTCTAGGTGTTCGGGTTCTCGCTGGGCTCAGTGCTGTTTTAATGCGTTAGCTATATCATTGAATCGCTGAAAACATTGTTGATAGCTTTTGAAATTTCAAGGAAAGTACAGTGTAAATCTTCGTTGATTGAACGTTAGTTTACACAGGAAATTAATGCACCTCACAATATAAATTTAAAAAAATAATAATCTTTTGTTAAAGCCAAATTAACGAATCCAACCCTATTTTGGTTGCTAAAAAAAATGATCCTTATCCTTATCCTTATCCTACATTTGAAAACTGATGACGTCATGACGTTAGATAAGTTCTTATCGAGACATTGGTATTTAATTATGTGCTTTAAATTGTAAGTGAAAAACGAAGAGTACATTATTTAATTTATTTGAAAGGGCAGAGGGTCAATATTGTCCTTTCATACAGAGCAGCATACATTTTTCGAATTTCCTTTCGTTTTGGTTGCATATCTTAAAACGAGCCTTTGAATTACTCACAAGTACAACTATCATGTATGCCACTCACAGAAGTTTATTTATTTTCCAATGGATATTGATTCTTTATAATAAATCCGACTATGCAAATCATGTTGACATTATTAAATTACAATTCTTAGAAGTTTTAACAGGTTTTCAAATACTGTGATTTGGCTTCTCATTATGTATCGGTGCATGATACTTTGATTGTTAAAACAAGTCGAGCATACAATGAGCTATTGGTTGCATTTAAAAAAAATAGCTTGCTTGATATTTAGACATTAGTCTTTATACAGAACGGTTTGTTAAATTTATAATATTGAAATAAAAAACACATGTTTTTAATAATTATGCAAGATAAAGGCAAGTCATAAAGACGGCAAATTTAAGCCTCTCGTGAATTTTAACTAATAAAATAGTTTTAACGAGTTAATAACTATTTCTACCTGTATGGTGCATCATCATACATTCAGCAAGAAATTAGGGAATTCAACACAGCAACGAGTATGATTTTTTTCACTGGAGAACATTCGGGTACTGATGTGTTGTATATTCTGAAGAAGAAAAAACAATAAACAAAGTATGACTCAAAGCAAATTAAGTCAAGCTGAAACTGCTCAAATAAATAAAATTCAAGACTTACAACATTTCATGATTTTATAATAATAATAATAATTTATTGAATTTATATTGCGCTCTCTCCAGGACCAACCTGTTCGAGGGCTCATAACAATACAACATATCAGAGTAAGGAAATTACGCCAAAAAAAATGAGTGGAAGGTGCACATCCTGTTTTTGATGTGAACAACTTATAAACGAAACCTTATTAGGGGAAACTTTATCGAAGGGTTTTCAAATAAGTATGTCGCTATACAAAGTTGACGGAAAACATTCATCAGTCTGACCATTTTCTGACTATAGTGACATAGCCAACATTCATACCAATCCCCCATTGCCCAACTCTATCTCTTCGACGTTCATATTAAACGTTCCTTAGTTTTAAAAACATTTCACCAACGGTCACCACTTGATGATACAGGATAAACTTTATAACGTAATTGTGCATCAAATAAAAGAATCATTTTGAAAAGCAATGATGTTCACACGGAAAACTTACCGAAGTTAGTCCCGTGTAGCAAGGTAAACACATGCCGTGACGAGGGTCTGAAACACCCATTACGATCCGATGACACATCCTTCCTTCTCGGTGTATGATCAAAACATATTACCATTGTTCGTCTTTTCCTGCTTGCATTTTCCCACATAATTAAATATCATACGAATCACTGAAGCAGGTGGTCATCTCAGTGAAACTTCGTCTTCAATTCCATATTGATAATAAAGCCATGAGAAGGGCAAGTAGGGGAACAATTAGACGTCGAATCTTAGCGGAAATCATGTTAATGCTAGTACGTAGTAGTAAGTACGCCATTGATAAGATTGCACTTGCGTTGTAAGTAAAACATGAATGGAAACTCTCGTTACGCCCACATGGCACTGATAGTAAACAACTATCGTTGTGCCACGTTGGTCTGTAACAAGTGCCTTGACTGGCTAGCTACCCACCGTTGCCAGTCGCGAGGGGGTATGTCATTCTGCGTTAGGCAATGGATTAAGATTAAAGGCCAATTTCTCTAATAGATCTATGAAAAACTTGATTTGTTCCAGTGTATAAAACAATAAGTATTCAGTACCCTTTGTTCGGGTATGGGGCACTGTTATGTTACTAAAATGCGTAAGCAGATTTATATTGAAAGTTTTTTAATTTTCAAAAAAAAGTCGTTTGCAAACCTATTACTTTTATACTTTTAGTGTACACGGGGGAAAGTGATATCGTTGCTGTATGAGTCTCCATAAAGTAGTTTAGATACACATGTATAACAATTTTCATGTAAATAGTCACAAACTTAACATGCTTAACTGATAAATTAAAAGACTAACAATTCAAAAATTAATGTTATCAAACTACGCATGCTTGCTACCTTATGTGTGAAGCAACATCATTTGTCATGATTATGAAAAGGGCATAAGAACCTACTGTTTACACGATGTGCAATTTATGTTGAATTTATTTTGCTAGTCACATTGTAATTCTTTGAAGTATTCAACAGGATCTAATAGTTAGATTCGCATAAAAACCGTTGTTGATCAGAGTCAAAGTTATGTTGACCTTTTTCCGATTGCATTTTCTCAGTTATCAAAAGTTATTCAAATCAGTGAATCACCAAAACAGTTCAGCAAAATACACTCGTTCAGTTGATATTCACCACCAAGCCAACAAATGGCTAACACGAAGGTTATGCAATGAGCTATTCATTGCACCACCGTCGAACATCGTAGATTTCCGAAGGATGGTTGCATTTATCGACGAGTGCAGTAACAAAGGACCATTAACTTGGTATAGCGCCACCATCGATAACGTATCACGACACAGCCACCATGGATAACGTATCACGACACAGCAATGCAGTCTTCGTGGACTTTGCACCCAAGATCAATGGCGCAGTGTGTGTACTGTTTACATGTACATGCAAGATTACGCGTGGTCAATGGAGCAGAATGACCAGACCTGCGGGCTAATACTAACGTAATGTTCAACTTACATTTTCAGCGGGAAGTCAAGAACAACCGGGATAACTCTTTGTGTAGCATTTGTTGAGTTTTAAAAGACCTGTCCGATGATGTATTGATTGAAGCAATCCATTCAGTAATGATTAAGTTATGATTTTTTGAAATATTAAATTTTGATTTACTGTATTTCAACACCTGATGACGTAATCATGACGTCACAACAACTTGATGGAGGTTTCATCAAGGTTCTAACATGGTGTAAATTTGAGGTTGATCGGATAAACAGAAGTGAATAATTTGGGCAGGAAATGTTTTTTGGTTAAGAATTGCAGAAAGGCAAACTTTGACCTTCCGTTACGACCGGAAGTAAAGGTCATGTGAATTTGGCGTTAACTTTTCAAATGTTGCCCGTGTCTTGATCTATCATAATGTTTAAATATGAATATTATAGCTTTCCTATTCAGAAACATACAGGCATTGGCATGAGGGCACTTTTTTGACCTTAAATGGCTTGTAATTTGACACCCGATGACGTCAGCATGACGTCATTGCTCACACGTCTTCTGCTCTTTATGTTCTAATGTCACATTAAGTTTCAAGTTGATCAAAGGTTTGCAAGTATGTTTTTTTCTGCGGACAAACGACTATCAGAAGATTAAGCAAAACAAAGAAAAAAAAAACAAAAAAAAAAACGAACAAAAACAAGGAGTTGTTCGGTCTGTGGACCGAACACCTAACTAGACTTAACGTGTTTGTGACAACAAACACTAGGTGTTCGGGTATCGCTGGTGGGGTCACTGCTGTTTTAATGCGTAAGCTATATCATTGAATCGCTGAAAACAATCCTGATAGCTTTTGAAATATTAGAGAAAGTAAAGTATAAATAGGTTACACAAGAAATAAAGGGCTGCTAAACAATTTTTAAATTTTATAAATAACCTTTTGTTTAGCCAAATTTGAAAACCTATGACATCATTATGAAGTTAGAAAGTTTTTAGCGAGACATAGGCATTTAAATATGTGCCTAGTGGAAAACAAAGATTAACTTAGAAAGTAAGTTTATTTATTTTTCGATGGTTATCGATTTTGTATTGAAAAAAAACCACACTATACATGTTGACATTATTAGGTTACAATTCAGAAAAGTTTTTAACAGGGTTTCAAATCCAATGAGGTGGATACTCGGTTCAGGAAACATTGTTTGTTCAATAAAATAAACACTGATGATGATGTCGCTAAAATAAGTCAAGCAAGTTCTGAGCTGGCAGTTGTATTATTTAAAAAGCTTAATTTGCTTGATTTTTGGATATTGATTTTCCTGCAGAACAGTTTGTTAATTTTTAGACTATTGAAAAAGGCACTTGTTTTAAATCATAATGCAAAACGAAGGCAAACCATGAAGACGGCAAATCTAAGCCTCTCTTGAATTTTGACTTAATGATTTATAAGTTCTATTTCTACCTGTATGGTGCATCATACAGGAAATAAGGAATGCAACACAAAAACACTGGACAATCTGTCACTGGATCCAAGACCATGCCGGTGGATGTGCTGTATTAAGTCAAGCTGAAACTGTTAAAATAAACAAAAATCAAGACTCAAAACGTTTCATAATTATATAATAATACTACTAATTTATTGAATTTATATTGCGCTCTCTCAATGACCAGCCTGTTCAAAGGGGGGGGGGGGGGCGGGGGGTCAAAACAGTAACAAAATTCAAACTTGGGAAGAGAACAACTTATAAACAAAACCTACTTTACTTAACACAAACGTCATCACAGGTTTCTTTAAACATGTCATAATACAAAGTTGCCGAAAAACATTCATCAGTCGGACCATTTTCTGACTTTAGTGACACAGCCAACAATCATACCAATGCCCCATTGCCCAATTCTACCTCCTCGACGATCACACTAAACGTTCCTTGGTTTTAAAAACATCACCAACGCCACCACTTGATGATAAAGGATAAACTTTATAACATAACTGTGCATTAAATAAATACTGTTTTTGAAAAGCAATGATTTTAACACAAAGCTTACCGTTTTATCACCGTGTGGCACCGATATCGCATCGATAAACACTGCCGTGGACGCCGTCCGAAACACCCTTCATGAGCTGACCCTTCAAGTCTCTGCTTCTCGGTGTTTGATAAACACATAACCAATGTTCGTCTTTTTCTGCTTGCATTTTCTCAAACAATTACAAGTCATACGAATCACTGAAGCAGGTGGTCATCTCAGTGAAACTTCGTCTTCAATTCCATATTGATCATAAAGCCATGAGAAGGGCGAATCGGGGAACAATTAGACGTCGAATCTTAGCAGAAATCAATTTAATGCTAGTACGTAGTAGTAGTAAGTACGCCATTGATAAGATTGCACTACGTTGTAAGTAAAACATGAATGGAAACTCTCGTTACGCCCACATGGCACTGATAGTAAACAACTACCGTTGTGCCACGTTGGTCTGTAACAAGTGCCTTGACTGGCTAGCTACCCACCGTTGCCAGTCGCGAGGGGGTATGTCATTCTGCGTTAGGCAATGGATTAAAGATTAAAGGCAAATTTCTCTAATAGATCTATGAAAAACTTGATTTGTTCCAGTGTATAAAACAATAAGTATTCAGTACCCTTTGTTTTCAAGAAATAACAACGAATTTATCGTTCTTAGTTTGCGAGTTCTGCATGGTTGTTAAACCAAAGACTCAAAATTTGATTAAATGAATTACATTTAATTACTCAATAATTCATTGGGTGACGTCATTATGTTGTCGAAATTTATGTTTTATCTAATCATCAGGTGTAATATTGTTGCCAAGTTTCATGACCGTGCGAGTTTGGGAAAGATGTCAAAGTCTGTGGACAACGATGCGTGTATTTTTGAGGTGGGCGAACAAACTCAAAAATCCACTAGAGATTTAGAGTTTGTAAAACAAACTCTAGGTGTTCGGGTTCTCGCTGGGCTCAGTGCTGTTTTAATGCGTTAGCTATATCATTGAATCGCTGAAAACATTGTTGATAGCTTTTGAAATTTCAAGGAAAGTACAGTGTAAATCTTCGTTGATTGAACGTTAGTTTACACAGGAAATTAATGCACCTCACAATATAAATTTAAAAAAATAATAATCTTTTGTTAAAGCCAAATTAACGAATCCAACCCTATTTTGGTTGCTAAAAAAAATGATCCTTATCCTTATCCTTATCCTACATTTGAAAACTGATGACGTCATGACGTTAGATAAGTTCTTATCGAGACATTGGTATTTAATTATGTGCTTTAAATTGTAAGTGAAAAACGAAGAGTACATTATTTAATTTATTTGAAAGGGCAGAGGGTCAATATTGTCCTTTCATACAGAGCAGCATACATTTTTCGAATTTCCTTTCGTTTTGGTTGCATATCTTAAAACGAGCCTTTGAATTACTCACAAGTACAACTATCATGTATGCCACTCACAGAAGTTTATTTATTTTCCAATGGATATTGATTCTTTATAATAAATCCGACTATGCAAATCATGTTGACATTATTAAATTACAATTCTTAGAAGTTTTAACAGGTTTTCAAATACTGTGATTTGGCTTCTCATTATGTATCGGTGCATGATACTTTGATTGTTAAAACAAGTCGAGCATACAATGAGCTATTGGTTGCATTTAAAAAAATAGCTTGCTTGATATTTAGACATTAGTCTTTATACAGAACGGTTTGTTAAATTTATAATATTGAAATAAAAAACACATGTTTTTAATAATTATGCAAGATAAAGGCAAGTCATAAAGACGGCAAATTTAAGCCTCTCGTGAATTTTAACTAATAAAATAGTTTTAACGAGTTAATAACTATTTCTACCTGTATGGTGCATCATCATACATTCAGCAAGAAATTAGGGAATTCAACACAGCAACGAGTATGATTTTTTTCACTGGAGAACATTCGGGTACTGATGTGTTGTATATTCTGAAGAAGAAAAAACAATAAACAAAGTATGACTCAAAGCAAATTAAGTCAAGCTGAAACTGCTCAAATAAATAAAATTCAAGACTTACAACATTTCATGATTTTATAATAATAATAATAATTTATTGAATTTATATTGCGCTCTCTCCAGGACCAACCTGTTCGAGGGCTCATAACAATACAACATATCAGAGTAAGGAAATTACGCAAAAAAAAATGAGTGGAAGGTGCACATCCTGTTTTTGATGTGAACAACTTATAAACGAAACCTTATTAGGGGAAACTTTATCGAAGGGTTTTCAAATAAGTATGTCGCTATACAAAGTTGACGGAAAACATTCATCAGTCTGACCATTTTCTGACTATAGTGACATAGCCAACATTCATACCAATCCCCCATTGCCCAACTCTATCTCTTCGACGTTCATATTAAACGTTCCTTAGTTTTAAAAACATTTCACCAACGGTCACCACTTGATGATACAGGATAAACTTTATAACGTAATTGTGCATCAAATAAAAGAATCATTTTGAAAAGCAATGATGTTCACACGGAAAACTTACCGAAGTTAGTCCCGTGTAGCAAGGTAAACACATGCCGTGACGAGGGTCTGAAACACCCATTACGATCCGATGACACATCCTTCCTTCTCGGTGTATGATCAAAACATATTACCATTGTTCGTCTTTTCCTGCTTGCATTTTCCCACATAATTAAATATCATACGAATCACTGAAGCAGGTGGTCATCTCAGTGAAACTTCGTCTTCAATTCCATATTGATAATAAAGCCATGAGAAGGGCAAGTAGGGGAACAATTAGACGTCGAATCTTAGCGGAAATCATGTTAATGCTAGTACGTAGTAGTAAGTACGCCATTGATAAGATTGCACTTGCGTTGTAAGTAAAACATGAATGGAAACTCTCGTTACGCCCACATGGCACTGATAGTAAACAACTATCGTTGTGCCACGTTGGTCTGTAACAAGTGCCTTGACTGGCTAGCTACCCACCGTTGCCAGTCGCGAGGGGGTATGTCATTCTGCGTTAGGCAATGGATTAAGATTAAAGGCCAATTTCTCTAATAGATCTATGAAAAACTTGATTTGTTCCAGTGTATAAAACAATAAGTATTCAGTACCCTTTGTTCGGGTATGGGGCACTGTTATGTTACTAAAATGCGTAAGCAGATTTATATTGAAAGTTTTTTAATTTTCAAAAAAAAGTCGTTTGCAAACCTATTACTTTTATACTTTTAGTGTACACGGGGGAAAGTGATATCGTTGCTGTATGAGTCTCCATAAAGTAGTTTAGATACACATGTATAACAATTTTCATGTAAATAGTCACAAACTTAACATGCTTAACTGATAAATTAAAAGACTAACAATTCAAAAATTAATGTTATCAAACTACGCATGCTTGCTACCTTATGTGTGAAGCAACATCATTTGTCATGATTATGAAAAGGGCATAAGAACCTACTGTTTACACGATGTGCAATTTATGTTGAATTTATTTTGCTAGTCACATTGTAATTCTTTGAAGTATTCAACAGGATCTAATAGTTAGATTCGCATAAAAACCGTTGTTGATCAGAGTCAAAGTTATGTTGACCTTTTTCCGATTGCATTTTCTCAGTTATCAAAAGTTATTCAAATCAGTGAATCACCAAAACAGTTCAGCAAAATACACTCGTTCAGTTGATATTCACCACCAAGCCAACAAATGGCTAACACGAAGGTTATGCAATGAGCTATTCATTGCACCACCGTCGAACATCGTAGATTTCCGAAGGATGGTTGCATTTATCGACGAGTGCAGTAACAAAGGACCATTAACTTGGTATAGCGCCACCATCGATAACGTATCACGACACAGCCACCATGGATAACGTATCACGACACAGCAATGCAGTCTTCGTGGACTTTGCACCCAAGATCAATGGCGCAGTGTGTGTACTGTTTACATGTACATGCAAGATTACGCGTGGTCAATGGAGCAGAATGACCAGACCTGCGGGCTAATACTAACGTAATGTTCAACTTACATTTTCAGCGGGAAGTCAAGAACAACCGGGATAACTCTTTGTGTAGCATTTGTTGAGTTTTAAAAGACCTGTCCGATGATGTATTGATTGAAGCAATCCATTCAGTAATGATTAAGTTATGATTTTTTGAAATATTAAATTTTGATTTACTGTATTTCAACACCTGATGACGTAATCATGACGTCACAACAACTTGATGGAGGTTTCATCAAGGTTCTAACATGGTGTAAATTTGAGGTTGATCGGATAAACAGAAGTGAATAATTTGGGCAGGAAATGTTTTTTGGTTAAGAATTGCAGAAAGGCAAACTTTGACCTTCCGTTACGACCGGAAGTAAAGGTCATGTGAATTTGGCGTTAACTTTTCAAATGTTGCCCGTGTCTTGATCTATCATAATGTTTAAATATGAATATTATAGCTTTCCTATTCAGAAACATACAGGCATTGGCATGAGGGCACTTTTTTGACCTTAAATGGCTTGTAATTTGACACCCGATGACGTCAGCATGACGTCATTGCTCACACGTCTTCTGCTCTTTATGTTCTAATGTCACATTAAGTTTCAAGTTGATCAAAGGTTTGCAAGTATGTTTTTTTCTGCGGACAAACGACTATCAGAAGATTAAGCAAAACAAAGAAAAAAAAAAAAAAAAAAAAACCGAACAAAAACAAGGAGTTGTTCGGTCTGTGGACCGAACACCTAACTAGAGATTTAGAGTTTGTAAAACAAACTCTAGGTGTTCGGGTTCTCGCTGGGCTCAGTGCCGTTTTAATGCGTTAGCTATATCATTGAATCGCTGAAAACATTGTTGATAGCTTTTGAAATTTCAAGGAAAGTAAAGTGTAAATCTTCTTTAATTGTGTGTTAGACGATGATGTCGTTAAAATAAGTCGAGCATAGTATGTGCTATTGGTTGCATTTTTAAAAATAGCTTGCTTGATTTTTAGACATTAGTCTTCATACAGAACGGTTTATTAAATTTATAATATTGAAAGAAAAGACTTGTTTTAAATAATTATGCAAGATAAAGGCAAGTCATGAAGACGGCAAGTTTAAGCCTCTTGTGAATTTTAACTATATTTTTAACGAGTTAATAACTATTTCTACCTGTATGGTGCATCATACTCAGTGTGTAGTTTTTACGCACCTCAAAACAGTAATAACACCAAAGTTCAACTTAATGAAATAGCTCACGCATTGACACAGCACTGACCCCAGCGTCGTATAATCATAGCATCGTATAATCATGGTGTCTCACTCTGTTTAGAAAATCACAGATTTTTTTCGTATTCAAGAAAGAGGGTAAATATCCGTTGTGTTTCTTTCAAACTAGTCATTATCAATTGTGCAGATTGTACAACGATGTAGGGCTGGGGGAGGGGACTAGGCCTCTAGTAGGCCTACCCTCACCTTGTCGTATACATTAATGTTATTGTTGCTCGATCGCGCTGTCACTGAAGACAAGCACAGCTTGTTATTTTGTGTCACATTCTAATCCTCAAGCATGTGAAAACTAAATGACAAAGAGACCTTATTTGGTTATATTAAACATTGCACTATCGTTTTACTCGCCAACAGTTTTCCCCCCTGAATAAGTATAAGTTGTAGCCTGCATTTTGATATTATAACTCAGGATGGCCGATTCAAATCGATGACTCCCAACTCGAAAACAATGTTTTAATAATGATCTTGCAAAAACAAAATTGGTTTATGTGGTCGGATATTGCATGAGATCGTACCACAGAGCATCTAAAATCCTGTTTCGTAGCCTTGCGGGCCCCGGAACCAGCCCATGCCGTTAGGGGTTTGCATTATGCGCTCGTAGCTAGCGCCACAAATTGCATTCACCATTTGCTGCTTGGTAAATTTTCACGCCCCCCCGTTTGGAAAATCCTGGATCCGCCCCTGCTCAGTGTGTAGTTTGTTACGCACCTCAAAACAGTAATAACACCAAAGTTCAACTTAATGAAATAGCTCACGAATTGACACAGCACTGACCCCAGCGATACCCGAACACCTGTTTGTTGTCACAAACACGTTAAGTCTAGTTTGGTTTATTTTGAAGTATTTTGAAGTGTATTTAAAGGCCCCTGCCCAAACCATCACTGTGTATACTGACCACAATCCACTGGTTTTCATCCAAAAGATGAAAAACCAAAATCAGAGATTACTCAGATGGAGTTTAAGTCTCCACGAGTTTGACATTGAAGTAGTTAATGTTAAATGCAAAGATAACATCACTGTGCTGATGCCTTATCACGACGCATTTAAAACGATTATTTTCAAATTCCACTCTAAGTGAATTTAGATAAGTATTTTCTTACCAAGTGTGTAGTTATAATACAGTAATTTTGGGGGCTTGATAATTTATCAAATTAAAAATAAAATTTTTAAAGTTTAAACAAAAAATAAAAAATAAAAAATACTTTCCTCCAAGGGGGAAGACTGTTACAGATGTGATTCCTCCTTCCCCATTCTTGTTTTATTTCCATTGGTTATTGGTTCACCTGCAGAATGTCTGTGGTATTAGGCCCACATGCATGGAAATGTTTTGATTTGATCAAGAAATCATCGATCTTTATTGTTTGTGTTTCGAGCATATCTGAGTGTTTCTCCATTATAGATGAATGTTTTGAATGCATGCGGGGGTTGTGATGATGTCTTGTGTAGGTATTGGTTATAGGTTTCAGTGGGTTTGGTATAGACTTTTGTGTCAAGAATACCCGTTTCTCTTAACCTTGTGCTTCTCGAAGAATGGCACATTATACTTGTCTCGGTCCACCCAATCTCGTCACAATACCTTGGCGCCGCCCCTGATCTTAGTCATAACATGCACTTAAATCTTCCCTCTATAAAACCCCAAAATAATGGTTCAGTTTCTGTTCAGACAGCGTACTAAAGTTAGACCCGAACCGGTTTAACTTTACGAGCAGTGGGGGGCGGTCGTAAAAATAAAACTACCTTGCGTTCAGACAGCTCGAAGTTAAACCCGATACGGTTTATCTTCGGTTTTAAGAGGTCAAACAGCACTGTGACCCAACACAACAACATCCGGTTTATTCACAAAATCACACGCATGGCCCTGTCTATACTGCCAGCGCTGGAAACATTCACATTTTGCAATCAGTTTTATTTTTTTAAACAGTGTTAAATACCTCGCATTTTTAGATTGCGTTTTTTCCAATGTCCTGATGCCATCCGATCGTCCGATCGGACGATCATCCGATCGTCCCGAAAATAACGAATTTTCCTATTGGTTGATGTGTAGGACATGGATATTATTGGCCAATAGGAAAATTCGTTATGAGCTAAATGTTTTAATAGGGGGATTGGCAATCTGGGAGAATTTAGACGTGCATGTGACGTGTTGGTATATTGATGTCTGGAGTTTGACGCATTTTTTGTGATCTGTAAAATTCTGGATAGGCTACTCCAATTTACCGTCCGATCACTACGTTTATTGACGTGTTGATTTTCAAGCAGGAACCAACTGACATGGCTGAAAATGTAGCGTTATTACAAATTTATACACGATCGTATTCAGAGAGATTTTTGTGAAAACGAACCTAAATTACAGGTGAGCAAGATGGAAATAACCCGAACGAAAGACCACGCTTTCTCTCATTTCGACACGTGTTCGTTGAGGCGTACGTAAGACGTCTTTCAGGTCAACAGTCACCGTGGAGGACTTAAAACCGGATGTCATTCTGTCCACACGCCGTGTTAAAAGATAAACCCGAACCGGTTTAGACTTAGACCGCCCCGCTGGACGGTCTAAGTTTTGGGGTTTAGACCTGATCCGGTCTAACTTTTTTTGCGTTCAGACGCAACAGAGTTGAACCCGAACCGGTCTAAGTTGAGTTAGACCTACTTTAGACCAACTTTAGTACGGCGTGTGAACGACCCCTATTACATTGGATTTTCTTTTCAAAGGCCAGCTTAGTTTGGTCATGGATGGTCTGTCAATCCCTACTCTCTGAGTTCTTTACACCCACGTTCTGGTCGCGGAACACTGGTTATAAAAGTTCCCTTTGACATTCGATCACTGAAACGAGAGCTGATTTACGATCACCATGCGTCTCTTTTCAAAGTGCAAGGTCAGTCAAGAATAGTCCAATGGTGCGTAGTTGTTTACACCATTGAGAACTCTATAGAGTTGTAACTTGAAAATTTAGACAAACGTTTTGCTTTGTCATGCTTGGAGAAAACGCAAGAGAAAAAAGCAACCAACTGTGACAATGAATACAACAAGACCAAAGTTATTATGACTTTTTTTGTTAAAAGATTCAGGCTTTGCACGCGATGGTTGAGAACATGGGTGCAAGTGCGTGGTGGAAACGTTCTTGATGCGTTTCCGAACTGGGCGGGGTCGAGGTTGGGTTTAATCGACGCCAGTGTTTTTGCTGAGCAATGAAATGTTCAGTCACTTTGGCAAAGTGATCTGTGAGGGCAATTGGTCGCAAATTGTCTATGTTGGCGGGTGAAGTTTTGGGCACAGGGACGACAATTGCCCTCTTCCATTGTGCTGGGACGATGAGCTGTGCGAACGAGGCGTTGATTATATGAGTCAAGGGTTTAGATAGCTCATATGAAAACTGTCGTATAAATCTAAACGAAATATTATCGGGGCCACTCGCCTTTCTGTATTCCATTAAGTTGTGCGAGGACTTGCACATGGTAAAAATCCATACCTTGTTGCAGAACTGCTTGCAATGGTTTATTGTATAATACATAATGACATGAATATAATTAGCAAATCTTGAGACCCCCATATCTCGAACAGTTTAAGTCCGATCAACTGTTTTCGATTGTGTACTTGTGGGATACTGTAGATGTGTTTGTTAGGCTAAACGTTGTGCGACGTCATCATGACGTCACCAGTGCCCAACGTAAAGTCAATACATTTCGCTCACCACAATTCTTGTTTTATGGCCTGTGTGGTAAAAAAAAACACTTCCATAAGACTGTGTGGCGCGGTATGCTACTTTATGTGTGGCGCGGTATGCTACTTTATGTGTTCTCTTATGTTATAATGTAATCAATCGTCTATTTTTCAAGAGTGTCAAACAAAATAAGTTTAATTTTGAAATCTACAGAATATGCTTGATCGAGTCAGAAGTTGTTTCCCATCCCATCTCGGAATACTGTGAGCTACGGTACTCATGTTTCAAGCTCGAAAACATGTTGCATCAGTTTTTGATTTTACGTAGGCCTACTAACACAAAACGTTTTACTTTATTGCTTATTAATTTAGGACGAAAAGCAGTCATAAGCACTATATATATGAAGTTCAAAGCAACAAGTCTCCAATGTTAGAAAACTAGTGACGTTTTGAAAGAAAGCGGGATTTTATAAAAGCCGTTTTCTACAATTATTACTTTTTACTGTCTACGTGTGTGTGTCAGTTCGTGAAATCGGTGGATGACGATTTGATAGCTTCACAGTTACCTTGACAAAGTGTCTCGACTTATCGCATGGCTGCTTGCAATGGTTTATTGTCTGACACAATGCACGTACTAAATTAAACTTCGGAGTCTAGACACTTATTGTGTACATTTTACCAATACATTGTACATGTACATTTGATAGCTTCACAGTTACCTTGACAAATGTGTCTCGAAAGTAAACATGCATGAATTGTCGCATGACTGCTTGCAGTGGTTTTCAAGAAATAACAACGAATTTATCGTTAGAAGTAACTATAACTATAAATGTAAATAGTAGTGAACTTGCGGGTACAACCATGTGTATAATCTCTTTTGGGAGGAGTGTTGGCTCTGAAAAGAGCCGGTTTGGTCTCGACGTTTCGAACAGTATACTCTGCTCGTCTTCAGAATTTATCGTTCTTAGTTTGTGAGTTCTGGTTGTTAAACCAAAAACTCAAATTTTGATTAAAAAATAAATATCATTAAATTACCCGATAAATCATTGGATGACGTCATTATGTTGTCAAAACTTCTGTTTCATCTATTTATCAGGTGTAACACTGTTGCCAAGTTGCATGACAGTACGAGCTTGGGAAGGATGTTAAAGTCTGCGGACAACGATTTGTGTGTATTTTTGAGATGGAACAAACTCAAAAATTCACTAGAGATTTAGAGTTTGTAAAACAAACTCTAGGTGTTCGGGTTCTCGCTGGGCTCAGTGCTGTTTTAATGCGTTAGCTATATCATTGAATCGCTGAAAACATTGTTGATAGCTTTTGAAATTTCAAGGAAAGTAAAGTGTAAATCTTCGTTGATTGAACGTTAGTTTACACAGGAAATTAATGCACCTCACAATATAAATTTTAAAAAATAATAATCTTTTGTTAAAGCCAAATTAACGAATCCAACCCTATTTTGGTTGCTAAAAAAAATGATCCTTATCCTTATCCTTATCCTACATTTGAAAACTGATGACGTCATGACGTTAGATAAGTTCTTATCGAGACATTGGTATTTAATTATGTGCTTTAAATTGTAAGTGAAAAACGAAGAGTACATTATTTAATTTATTTGAAAGGGCAGAGGGTCAATATTGTCCTTTCATACAGAGCAGCATACATTTTTCGAATTTCCTTTCGTTTTGGTTGCATATCTTAAAACGAGCCTTTGAATTACTCACAAGTACAACTATCATGTATGCCACTCACAGAAGTTTATTTATTTTCCAATGGATATTGATTCTTTATAATAAATCCGACTATGCAAATCATGTTGACATTATTAAATTACAATTCTTAGAAGTTTTAACAGGTTTTCAAATACTGTGATTTGGCTTCTCATTATGTATCGGTGCATGATACTTTGATTGTTAAAACAAGTCGAGCATACAATGAGCTATTGGTTGCATTTTAAAAAATAGCTTGCTTGATTTTTAGACATTAGTCTTCATACAGAACGGTTTGTTAAATTTATAATATTGAAATAAAAAACACATGTTTTTAATAATTATGCAAGATAAAGGCAAGTCATAAAGACGGCAAATTTAAGCCTCTCGTGAATTTTAACTAATAAAATAGTTTTAACGAGTTAATAACTATTTCTACCTGTATGGTGCATCATCATACATTCAGCAAGAAATTAGGGAATTCAACACAGCAACGAGTATGATTTTTTTCACTGGAGAACATTCGGGTACTGATGTGTTGTATATTCTGAAGAAGAAAAAACAATAAACAAAGTATGACTCAAAGCAAATTAAGTCAAGCTGAAACTGCTCAAATAAATAAAATTCAAGACTTACAACATTTCATGATTTTATAATAATAATAATAATTTATTGAATTTATATTGCGCTCTCTCCAGGACCAACCTGTTCGAGGGCTCATAACAATACAACATATCAGAGTAAGGAAATTACGCAAAAAAAAATGAGTGGAAGGTGCACATCCTGTTTTTGATGTGAACAACTTATAAACGAAACCTTATTAGGGGAAACTTTATCGAAGGGTTTTCAAATAAGTATGTCGCTATACAAAGTTGACGGAAAACATTCATCAGTCTGACCATTTTCTGACTATAGTGATATAGCCAACATTCATACCAATCCCCCATTGCCCAACTCTATCTCTTCGACGTTCATATTAAACGTTCCTTAGTTTTAAAAACATTTCACCAACGGTCACCACTTGATGATACAGGATAAACTTTATAACGTAATTGTGCATCAAATAAAAGAATCATTTTGAAAAGCAATGATGTTCACACGGAAAACTTACCGAAGTTAGTCCCGTGTAGCAAGGTAAACACATGCCGTGACGAGGGTCTGAAACACCCATTACGATCCGATGACACATCCTTCCTTCTCGGTGTATGATCAAAACATATTACCATTGTTCGTCTTTTCCTGCTTGCATTTTCCCACATAATTAAATATCATACGAATCACTGAAGCAGGTGGTCATCTCAGTGAAACTTCGTCTTCAATTCCATATTGATAATAAAGCCATGAGAAGGGCAAGTAGGGGAACAATTAGACGTCGAATCTTAGCGGAAATCATGTTAATGCTAGTACGTAGTAGTAAGTACGCCATTGATAAGATTGCACTTGCGTTGTAAGTAAAACATGAATGGAAACTCTCGTTACGCCCACATGGCACTGATAGTAAACAACTATCGTTGTGCCACGTTGGTCTGTAACAAGTGCCTTGACTGGCTAGCTACCCACCGTTGCCAGTCGCGAGGGGGTATGTCATTCTGCGTTAGGCAATGGATTAAGATTAAAGGCCAATTTCTCTAATAGATCTATGAAAAACTTGATTTGTTCCAGTGTATAAAACAATAAGTATTCAGTACCCTTTGTTCGGGTATGGGGCACTGTTATGTTACTAAAATGCGTAAGCAGATTTATATTGAAAGTTTTTTAATTTTCAAAAAAAAGTCGTTTGCAAACCTATTACTTTTATACTTTTAGTGTACACGGGGGAAAGTGATATCGTTGCTGTATGAGTCTCCATAAAGTAGTTTAGATACACATGTATAACAATTTTCATGTAAATAGTCACAAACTTAACATGCTTAACTGATAAATTAAAAGACTAACAATTCAAAAATTAATGTTATCAAACTACGCATGCTTGCTACCTTATGTGTGAAGCAACATCATTTGTCATGATTATGAAAAGGGCATAAGAACCTACTGTTTACACGATGTGCAATTTATGTTGAATTTATTTTGCTAGTCACATTGTAATTCTTTGAAGTATTCAACAGGATCTAATAGTTAGATTCGCATAAAAACCGTTGTTGATCAGAGTCAAAGTTATGTTGACCTTTTTCCGATTGCATTTTCTCAGTTATCAAAAGTTATTCAAATCAGTGAATCACCAAAACAGTTCAGCAAAATACACTCGTTCAGTTGATATTCACCACCAAGCCAACAAATGGCTAACACGAAGGTTATGCAATGAGCTATTCATTGCACCACCGTCGAACATCGTAGATTTCCGAAGGATGGTTGCATTTATCGACGAGTGCAGTAACAAAGGACCATTAACTTGGTATAGCGCCACCATCGATAACGTATCACGACACAGCCACCATGGATAACGTATCACGACACAGCAATGCAGTCTTCGTGGACTTTGCACCCAAGATCAATGGCGCAGTGTGTGTACTGTTTACATGTACATGCAAGATTACGCGTGGTCAATGGAGCAGAATGACCAGACCTGCGGGCTAATACTAACGTAATGTTCAACTTACATTTTCAGCGGGAAGTCAAGAACAACCGGGATAACTCTTTGTGTAGCATTTGTTGAGTTTTAAAAGACCTGTCCGATGATGTATTGATTGAAGCAATCCATTCAGTAATGATTAAGTTATGATTTTTTGAAATATTAAATTTTGATTTACTGTATTTCAACACCTGATGACGTAATCATGACGTCACAACAACTTGATGGAGGTTTCATCAAGGTTCTAACATGGTGTAAATTTGAGGTTGATCGGATAAACAGAAGTGAATAATTTGGGCAGGAAATGTTTTTTGGTTAAGAATTGCAGAAAGGCAAACTTTGACCTTCCGTTACGACCGGAAGTAAAGGTCATGTGAATTTGGCGTTAACTTTTCAAATGTTGCCCGTGTCTTGATCTATCATAATGTTTAAATATGAATATTATAGCTTTCCTATTCAGAAACATACAGGCATTGGCATGAGGGCACTTTTTTGACCTTAAATGGCTTGTAATTTGACACCCGATGACGTCATCATGACGTCATTGCTCACACGTCTTCTGCTCTTTATGTTCTAATGTCACATTAAGTTTCAAGTTGATCAAAGGTTTGCAAGTATGTTTTTTTCTGCGGACAAACGACTATCAGAAGATTAAGCAAAACAAAGAAAAAAAAAAAAAAAAAAAAAAAAACGAACAAAAACAAGGAGTTGTTCGGTCTGTGGACCGAACACCTAACTAGAGATTTAGAGTTTGTAAAACAAACTCTAGGTGTTCGGGTTCTCGCTGGGCTCAGTGCTGTTTTAATGGGTTAGCTATAACATTGAATCGCTGAAAACATTGTTGATAGCTTTTGAAATTTCAAGGAAAGTAAAGTGTAAATCTTCTTTGCTTGTACGTTAGTTTACAAAGGAAATTAATGCACCTCACAATATGAGTTTAAAAAATAATAATCTTTTGTTAAAGCCAAATTTGAAAACTGATGACGTCATTATGACGTTAGATAAGTTCTTATCGAGAAATTGGTATTAAATTATGTGTTTTAAATTGTAAGTGAAAAACGAAGGTGAACTTACTAAACGTATTGTCAGCAAAAGAGTACATTATATAATTTATTTAAAAGGGCAGTGGGTCAATATTGTCCTTTTAAACACGGCAACATTAATTTTTCGAATTTCCTTTCGTTTTGGTTGCATATCTTAAAACGAGCTTTTAAATTAATCACAAGTACAACTATCATGTATGCCACTCACTGAAGTTTATTTATTTTTTAATGGATATTGATTAATAAATCCGACTATGCGAATCATGTTGACATTATTAAGTTACAATTCTTAGAAGTATTAACAGGTTTTCAAATACTGTGATTTGGCTTCTCATGTATCGGTGCATGATACTTTGATTGTTAAATACATATGCACTGATGATGATGTCGTTAAAATAAGTCGAGCATAGTATGAGCTCTTGGTTGCATTTTTAAAAATAGCTCGCTTGATTTTTAGACATTAGTCTTTATACAGAACGGTTTGTTAAATTTATAATATTGAAATAAAAAAACGCATATTTTTAATAATTATGCAAGATAAAGGCAAGTCATGAAGACGGCAAGTTTAAGCCTCTCGTGAATTTTAACTAATAAAATATTTTTAACGAGTTAATAACTATTTCTACCTGTATGGTGCATCATACACTTCCCAAGGAATTAGGGAATGGAACACAGCAACGAGTATGACATTTTTCACTGTAGAACATTCGGGTACTGATGTGTTGTATATTCTGAAGAAGAAAAAAACAATAAACAAAGTATGACTCAAAGCAAATTAAGTCAAGCTGAAACTGCTCAAATAAATAAAATTCAAGACTTACAACATTTCATTATTTTATAATAATAATAATAATTTATTGAATTTATATTGTGCCCTCTCCAAGACCAATTCCTGTTCGAGGGCGCGTAACAATACAACATATCAGAGTAAGGAAATTACGCAAGAAAAAATTAGTGGAAGGTGCACATCCTGTTTTTGATGTGAACAACTTATAAACGAAACCTTATTAGGGGAAACTTTATGGAAGGGTTTTCAAATAATTATGTCGCAATACAAAGTTGACAGAAAACATTCCTCAGTCTGACCATTTTCTGACTATGTGACACCATGGTGACCCAGCCAACAATCATACCAATCCGCCATTGCCAAACTCTTATCTCTTTGACGTTCATACTAAACGTTCCTTAGTTTTAAAAACATCTCACCAACGTCACCACTTGATGATACAGGATAAACTTTACAACGTACTTGTGCATTAAATAAAAGAATCATTTTGAAAAGCAATGATGTTCACACGAAAACTTACCGAAGTTAGTCCCGTGTATCAACAATAACACATGCCGTGAGAAGGGTCTGAAACACCCCTCACGATCCGATGACACATCCTTCCTTCTCGGTGTGTGATCAAAACATGACCAATGTTCGTCTTTTTCTGCTTGCATTTTCTCACATAGTTAAAAATCTGACGAATTACTGAAGCAGGTGGTCATCTCAGTGAAACTTCGTCTCCAATTCCATATTGATTATAAAGCCATGAGAAGGGCGAATAGGGGAACAATTAGACGCCAAATCTTAGCGGAATTCATGTTAATGCTAGTATGTAGTAGTAAGTACGCCATTGATAAGATTGCACTACGTTGTAAGTAAAACATGAATGGAAACTCTCGTTACGCCCACATGGCACTGATAGTAAACATCTCCGTTGTGCCACGTTGGTCTGTAACAAGTGCATTGACTGGCTAGCTACCCACCGTTGCCAGTCGCGAGGGGGTATGTCATTCTGCGTTAGGCAATGGATTAAGATTAAAGGCCAATTTCTCTAATAGATCTATGAAAAACTTGATTTGTTCCATTGTATAAAACAATAAGTATTCAGTACCCTTTGTTTTCAAGAAAAAACAACGAATTTATCTTTCTTAGTTTGCGAGTTCTGCATGGTTGTTAAACCAAAGACTCAAAATTTGATTAAATTATTTACATTTAATTACCCAATAATTCATTGGGTGACGTCTATTAATTAAACAACGTTACGGCGAGGTTTTTCATGTAAATAGTCATAAACTGAACTGATCGTATGCAAGACCTGTTCGATGATGTATTGATTGTAGAAATCCAATCCGTAGTTATTGGACTATAATACTAAAAGATATCACTAACAATTCAAAAATAAATGTTATCAAACTACGCCTGTTTGCTGCGCTTATACCGTCTGGTGCCGATTACTGAAGCAACAAGTCATGATTATGAAAAGGGCATAAGAACCTACTGTTTACACGATGTGCAATTTATGTTGAATTTATTTTGCTGTTCACATTATTTTGAAGTATTCAACAGGATCTAAAAGTTAGATTCGCGTAAAAACCGTTGTTGATCAGAGTCAAATTTATGTTGACCTTTTATATTTCCGATTGCATTTTCTCAGTTATCAAAAGTTCTTCAAATCACCAAAACAATTCAGCAAAATACACTCGTTCAGTTGATATTTACCACCAAGCCAACAAAAGGCTAACACGAAGGTTATGCAATGAGCTATTCATTGGACCACCGGACCATTAACTTGGTATAGCGCCACCAAACGCATCAACTTTACTTTACGCTTCATGTACATGTACATGTACATGTACATGTACATGTGGGCCAGCAATGCACAGTCACGACACAGCAATGCAGTCTTCGTGGACTTTGCACCTAAGATCAATGGCGCAGTGTGTGTACCGTTTACATGTACATGCAAGATTACGCATGGTCATTGGAGCAGAATGACCAGACCTGTGGGCTAATACTAACGTAATGTTCAACTTGCATTTTCAGCGGGAAGTCAAGAACAACCGGGATAACTCTTTGTGTAGCATTTGTTGAGTTTTAAAAGACCTGTCCGATGATGTATTGATTGAAGCAATCCATTCAGTAATGATTAAGTTATGATTTTTTGAAATATTAAATTTTGATTTACTGTATTTCAACACCTGATGACGTAATCATGACGTCACAACAACTTGATGGAGGTTTCATCAAGGTTCTAACATGGTGTAAATTTGAGGTTGATCGGATAAACAGAAGTGAAGAATTTGGGCAGGAAATGTTTTTTGGTTAAGAATTGCAGAAAGGCAAACTTTGACCTTCCGTTACGACCGGAAGTAAAGGTCATGTGAATTTGGCGTTAACTTTTCAAATGTTGCCCGTATCTTGATCTATCATAATGTTTAAATATGAATATTATAGCTTTCCTATTCAGAAACATACAGGCATTGGCATGAGGGCACTTTTTTGACCTTAAATGGCTTGTAATTTGACACCCGATGACGTCATCATGACGTCATTGCTCACACGTCTTCTGCTCTTTATGTTCTAATGTCACATTAAGTTTCAAGTTGATCAAAGGTTTGCAAGTATGTTTTTTTCTGCGGACAAACTACAATCAGAAGAATAAGCAAAACAAAGAAAAAAAAAAAAAAAAAAAAAAAAACGAACAAAAACAAGGAGTTGTTCGGCTGTTAGCCGAACACCTAACTAGAGATTTAGAGTTTGTAAAACAAACTCTAGGTGTTCGGGTTTTCGCTGGGCTCAGTGCTGTTTTAATGCGTTAGCTATATCGTTGATTCGCTGAAAACATTGTTGATAGCTTTTGAAATTTCAAGGAAAAGTAAAGTGTAAATCTTCTTTGACTGTACGTTAGTTTACACAGGAAATTAATGCAACTCACAATATGAGTTTTAGAAATACTAATCTTTTGTCAAATTTGAAAACTGATGACGTCATTATGACGTTAGATAAGTTCTTATCGAGACATTGGTATTTAATTATGTGCTTTAAATTGTAAGTGAAAAACGAAGGTGAACTTACAAAACGTATTGTCAGCAAAAGAGTACATTATTTAATTTATTTGAAAGGGCAGAGGGTCATAATTTTCCTTTAATACAGAGCAATTTTTCGAATTTCCTTTCGTTTTGGTTGCATATCTTAAAACGAGCCTTTGAATTACTCACAAGTACAACTATCATGTATGCCACTCACTGAAGTTTATTTATTTTTCAATGGCTATTGATTCTTTATTGATTAATATTAAATCCGACTATGCAAATCATGTTGACATTATTAAGTTACAATTCTTAGAAGTTTTAACAGGTTTTCAAATACTGTGATTTGGCTTCTCATGTATCGGTGCATGATACTTTGATTGTTCAATACATATGCACTGATGATGATGTTAAAATAAGTCGAGCATAGTATGAGCTATTGGTTGCATTTTTTTAAATAGCTCGCTTGATTTTTAGACATTAGTCTTCACACCGAACGGTTTGTTAAATTTATAATATTGAAATAAAAAACACTTGTTTTTAATAATTATGCAAGATAAAGGCAAGTCATGAAGAAGGCAAGTTTAAGCCTCTCGTGAATTTTAACTAATACAATATTTTTAACGAGTTAATACTTATTTCTACCTGTATGGCGCATCATACAGGAAATAAGGAATGCAACACAAAAACACTGGAAAATCTGTCACTGGATCCAAGACCATGCCGGTGGATGTGCTGTATTAAGTCAAGCTGAAACTGTTAAAATAAACAAAAATCAAGACTTAAAACGTTTCATAATTATATAATAATACTACTAATTTATTGAATTTATATTGCGCTCTCTCAATGACCAGCCTGTTCAAAGGGGGGGGGGGGGGGGTCGAAACAGTAACAACATTCAAACTTGGGAAGAGAACAACTTATAAACAAAACCTACTTTACTTAACACAAACGTCATCACAGGTTTCTTTAAATATGTCATAATACAAAGTTGCCGAAAAACATTCATCAGTCGGACCATTTTCTGACTTTAGTGACACAGCCAACAATCATACCAATGCCCCATTGCCCAATTCTACCTCCTCGACGATCGCACTAAACGTTCCTTGGTTTTAAAAACATCACCAACGCCACCACTTGATGATAAAGGATAAACTTTATAACATAACTGTGCATTAAATAAATACTCTTTTTGAAAAGCAATGATTTTCACACAAAGCTTACCGTTTTATCACCGTGTGGCACCGATATGGCATCGATAAACACTGCCGTGGACGCCGTCCGAAACACCCTTCATGAGCTGACCCTTCAAGTCTCTGCTTCTCGGTGTTTGATAAACACATAACCAATGTTCGTCTTTTTCTGCTTGCATTTTCTCAAACAATTACAAGTCATACGAATCACTGAAGCAGGTGGTCATCTCAGTGAAACTTCGTCTTCAATTCCATATTGATCATAAAGCCATGAGAAGGGCGAATCGGGGAACAATTAGACGTCGAATCTTAGCGGAAATCATGTTAATGCTAGTACGTAGTAGTAAGTACGCCATTGATAAGATTGCACTACGTTGTAAGTAAAACATGAATGGAAACTCACGTTACGCCCACATGGCACTGATAGTAAACAACTACCGTTGTGCCACGTTGGTCTGTAACAAGTGCCTTGACTGGCTAGCTACCCACCGTTGCCAGTCGCGAGGGGGTATGACATTCTGCGTTAGGCAATGGATTAAAGATTAAAGGCAAATTTCTCTAATAGATCTATGAAAAACTTGATTTGTTCCAGTGTATAAAACAATAAGTATTCAGTACCCTTTGTTTTCAAGAAATAACAACGAACTTATCGTTCTTAGTTTGCGAGTTCTGCATGGTTGTTAAACCAAAGACTCAAAATTTGATTAAATTATTTACATTTAATTACCCAATAATTCATTGGGTGACGTCATTATGTTGTCGAAATTTCTGTTTTATCTAATCATCAGGTGTAATATTGTTGCCAAGTTTTATGACCGTGCGAGTTTGGGAAATATGTCAAAGTCTGCGGACAACGATGCGTGTATTTTTGAGGTGGGCGAACAAACTCAAAAATCCACTAGAGATTTAGAGTTTGTAAAACAAACTCTAGGTGTTCGGGTTCTCGCTGGGCTCAGTGCTGTTTTAATGCGTTAGCTATATCATTGAATCGCTGAAAACATTGTTGATAGCTTTTGAAATTTCAAGGAAAGTAAAGTGTAAATCTTCGTTGATTGAACGTTAGTTTACACAGGAAATTAATGCACCTCACAATATAAATTTTAAAAAATAATAATCTTTTGTTAAAGCCAAATTAACGAATCCAACCCTATTTTGGTTGCTAAAAAAAATGATCCTTATCCTTATCCTTATCCTACATTTGAAAACTGATGACGTCATGACGTTAGATAAGTTCTTATCGAGACATTGGTATTTAATTATGTGCTTTAAATTGTAAGTGAAAAACGAAGAGTACATTATTTAATTTATTTGAAAGGGCAGAGGGTCAATATTGTCCTTTCATACAGAGCAGCATACATTTTTCGAATTTCCTTTCGTTTTGGTTGCATATCTTAAAACGAGCCTTTGAATTACTCACAAGTACAACTATCATGTATGCCACTCACAGAAGTTTATTTATTTTCCAATGGATATTGATTCTTTATAATAAATCCGACTATGCAAATCATGTTGACATTATTAAATTACAATTCTTAGAAGTTTTAACAGGTTTTCAAATACTGTGATTTGGCTTCTCATTATGTATCGGTGCATGATACTTTGATTGTTAAAACAAGTCGAGCATACAATGAGCTATTGGTTGCATTTTAAAAAATAGCTTGCTTGATTTTTAGACATTAGTCTTCATACAGAACGGTTTGTTAAATTTATAATATTGAAATAAAAAACACATGTTTTTAATAATTATGCAAGATAAAGGCAAGTCATAAAGACGGCAAATTTAAGCCTCTCGTGAATTTTAACTAATAAAATAGTTTTAACGAGTTAATAACTATTTCTACCTGTATGGTGCATCATCATACATTCAGCAAGAAATTAGGGAATTCAACACAGCAACGAGTATGATTTTTTTCACTGGAGAACATTCGGGTACTGATGTGTTGTATATTCTGAAGAAGAAAAAACAATAAACAAAGTATGACTCAAAGCAAATTAAGTCAAGCTGAAACTGCTCAAATAAATAAAATTCAAGACTTACAACATTTCATGATTTTATAATAATAATAATAATTTATTGAATTTATATTGCGCTCTCTCCAGGACCAACCTGTTCGAGGGCTCATAACAATACAACATATCAGAGTAAGGAAATTACGCCAAAAAAAATGAGTGGAAGGTGCACATCCTGTTTTTGATGTGAACAACTTATAAACGAAACCTTATTAGGGGAAACTTTATCGAAGGGTTTTCAAATAAGTATGTCGCTATACAAAGTTGACGGAAAACATTCATCAGTCTGACCATTTTCTGACTATAGTGACATAGCCAACATTCATACCAATCCCCCATTGCCCAACTCTATCTCTTCGACGTTCATATTAAACGTTCCTTAGTTTTAAAAACATTTCACCAACGGTCACCACTTGATGATACAGGATAAACTTTATAACGTAATTGTGCATCAAATAAAAGAATCATTTTGAAAAGCAATGATGTTCACACGGAAAACTTACCGAAGTTAGTCCCGTGTAGCAAGGTAAACACATGCCGTGACGAGGGTCTGAAACACCCATTACGATCCGATGACACATCCTTCCTTCTCAGTGTATGATCAAAACATATTACCATTGTTCGTCTTTTCCTGCTTGCATTTTCCCACATAATTAAATATCATACGAATCACTGAAGCAGGTGGTCATCTCAGTGAAACTTCGTCTTCAATTCCATATTGATAATAAAGCCATGAGAAGGGCAAGTAGGGGAACAATTAGACGTCGAATCTTAGCGGAAATCATGTTAATGCTAGTACGTAGTAGTAAGTACGCCATTGATAAGATTGCACTTGCGTTGTAAGTAAAACATGAATGGAAACTCTCGTTACGCCCACATGGCACTGATAGTAAACAACTATCGTTGTGCCACGTTGGTCTGTAACAAGTGCCTTGACTGGCTAGCTACCCACCGTTGCCAGTCGCGAGGGGGTATGTCATTCTGCGTTAGGCAATGGATTAAGATTAAAGGCCAATTTCTCTAATAGATCTATGAAAAACTTGATTTGTTCCAGTGTATAAAACAATAAGTATTCAGTACCCTTTGTTCGGGTATGGGGCACTGTTATGTTACTAAAATGCGTAAGCAGATTTATATTGAAAGTTTTTTAATTTTCAAAAAAAAGTCGTTTGCAAACCTATTACTTTTATACTTTTAGTGTACACGGGGGAAAGTGATATCGTTGCTGTATGAGTCTCCATAAAGTAGTTTAGATACACATGTATAACAATTTTCATGTAAATAGTCACAAACTTAACATGCTTAACTGATAAATTAAAAGACTAACAATTCAAAAATTAATGTTATCAAACTACGCATGCTTGCTACCTTATGTGTGAAGCAACATCATTTGTCATGATTATGAAAAGGGCATAAGAACCTACTGTTTACACGATGTGCAATTAATGTTGAATTTATTTTGCTAGTCACATTGTAATTCTTTGAAGTATTCAACAGGATCTAATAGTTAGATTCGCATAAAAACCGTTGTTGATCAGAGTCAAAGTTATGTTGACCTTTTTCCGATTGCATTTTCTCAGTTATCAAAAGTTATTCAAATCAGTGAATCACCAAAACAGTTCAGCAAAATACACTCGTTCAGTTGATATTCACCACCAAGCCAACAAATGGCTAACACGAAGGTTATGCAATGAGCTATTCATTGCACCACCGTCGAACATCGTAGATTTCCGAAGGATGGTTGCATTTATCGACGAGTGCAGTAACAAAGGACCATTAACTTGGTATAGCGCCACCATCGATAACGTATCACGACACAGCCACCATGGATAACGTATCACGACACAGCAATGCAGTCTTCGTGGACTTTGCACCCAAGATCAATGGCGCAGTGTGTGTACTGTTTACATGTACATGCAAGATTACATGTGGTCAATGGAGCAGAATGACCAGACCTGCGGGCTAATACTAACGTAATGTTCAACTTACATTTTCAGCGGGAAGTCAAGAACAACCGGGATAACTCTTTGTGTAGCATTTGTTGAGTTTTAAAAGACCTGTCCGATGATGTATTGATTGAAGCAATCCATTCAGTAATGATTAAGTTATGATTTTTTGAAATATTAAATTTTGATTTACTGTATTTCAACACCTGATGACGTAATCATGACGTCACAACAACTTGATGGAGGTTTTATCAAGGTTCTAACATGGTGTAAATTTGAGGTTGATCGGATAAACAGAAGTGAAGAATTTGGGCAGGAAATGTTTTTTGGTTAAGAATTGCAGAAAGGCAAACTTTGACCTTCCGTTACGACCGGAAGTAAAGGTCATGTGAATTTGGCGTTAACTTTTCAAATGTTGCCCGTGTCTTGATCTATCATAATGTTTAAATATGAATATTATAGCTTTCCTATTCAGAAACATACAGGCATTGGCATGAGGGCACTTTTTTGACCTTAAATGGCTTGTAATTTGACACCCGATGACGTCATCATGACGTCATTGCTCACACGTCTTCTGCTCTTTATGTTCTAATGTCACATTAAGTTTCAAGTTGATCAAAGGTTTGCAAGTATGTTTTTTTCTGCGGACAAACGACTATCAGAAGATTAAGCAAAACAAAGAAAAAAAAAAAAAAAAAACCGAACAAAAACAAGGAGTTGTTCGGTCTGTGGACCGAACACCTAACTAGAGATTTAGCGTTTGTGAGAACAAACACTAGGTGTTCGGGTATGGGGCACTGTTATGTTACTAAAATGCCTAAGCAGATTTATATTGAAAGTTTTTTAATTTTCAAAAAAAAGTCGTTTGCAAACCTATTACTTTTATACTTTTAGTGTACACGGGGGAAAGTGATATCGTTGCTGTATGCGTCTCCATAAAGTAGTTTAGATACACATGTATAACAATTTTCATGTAAATAGTCACAAACTTAACATGCTTAACTGATAAATTAAAAGACTAGGGCATAAGAACCTACTGTTTACACGATGTGCAATTTATGTTGAATTTATTTTGCTAGTCACATTGTATTTCTTTGAAGTATTCAACAGGATCTAAAAGTTAGATTCGCGTAAAAACCGTTGTTGATCAGAGTCAAATTTATGTTGACCTTTTTCCGATTGCATTTTCTCAGTTATCAAAAGTTATTCAAACTCCCCAAACAGTTCAGCAAAATACACTCGTTCAGTTGATATTTACCACCAAGCCAACAAAAGGCTAACACGAAGGTTATGCAATGAGCTATTCATTGGACCACCGTCGAACATCATAGATTTCCGAAGGATGGTTGCATTTATCGACGAGTGCAGTAACAAAGGACCATTAACTTGGTATAGCGCCACCATGGATAACGTATCACACACAGCAATGCAGTCTTCGTGGACTTTGCACCCAAGATCAATGGCGCAGTGTGTGTACCGTTTAGGCCCTACATGTACATGTACATGCAAGATTACGCGTGGTTAATGGAGCAGAATGACCAGCCCTGCGGGCTAATACTAACGTAATGTTCAACTTACATTTTCAGCGGGAAGTCACGAACAACCGGGATAACTCTTTGTGTAGCATTTGTTGAGTTTTAAAAGACCTGTCCGATGATGTATTGATTGAAGCAATCCATTCAGTAATGATTAAGTTATGATTTTTTGAAATATTAAATTTTGATTTACTGTATTTCAACACCTGATGACGTAATCATGACGTCACAACAACTTGATGGAGGTTTCATCAAGGTTCTAACATGGTGTAAATTTGAGGTTGATCGGATAAACAGAAGTGAAGAATTTGGGCAGGAAATGTTTTTTGGTTAAGAATTGCAGAAAGGCAAACTTTGACCTTCCGTTACGACCGGAAGTAAAGGTCATGTGAATTTGGCGTTAACTTTTCAAATGTTGCCCGTGTCTTGATCTATCATAATGTTTAAATATGAATATTATAGCTTTCCTATTCAGAAACATACAGGCATTGGCATGAGGGCACTTTTTGACCTTAAATGGCTTGTAATTTGACACCCGATGACGTCATCATGACGTCATTGCTCACACATCTTCTGCTCTTTATGTTCTAATGTCACATTAAGTTTCAAGTTGATCAAAGGTTTGCAAGTATGTTTTTTTTTGCGGACAAACTACAATCAGAAGAATAAGCAAAACAAATAAAAAAAAAAAAAAACCGAACAAAAACAAGGAGTTGTTCGGCTGTTAGCCGAACACCTAATTATGTTCTCAGACATTACTTAGGCCTAGTCAACAATTCTCTTGGACAGATTTATAAAGGTTTTTTTTTGTGTGTGTGTGTTTTTTTTTTTTTTTTTTTTTGGGGGGGGGGCGTTTTCTGTGCCCCAAAGTACCACGCCTTTGCTCGTGGGATGCTTCTGAGCTCTACATTCATTTTTTTCCTGCCAATTAATATACACTGCACTCGGCGTTTGCATGAATACCGTCTTGGGGGTGGACACTGCATTTTTAACCGACCATACGGACGGTTAGACTGCTACTGAGATAGCAGGCTGCTATGTTGAGAGCTGTCCAATCGTTCCACAGTATATTCGAGACCGGAGGAGGGTGGGGTGGGGCGGGAAACCTAACGAGCCTCCTGACCGGTGGCGAGATCCAGACCTACATCTTTGTTACCAGCGTCTCTTGACGCGACACTTTTATTAGCGTCACAAACTCTTATTGGAATTACGTATTTAAGGAAAACGGGGAGGAAAAGGAGCCCATGCAAAGCACCGAGTGAGATGACAAGAAACAATGACTTAAAGAAGGTTCTGAAGATGTACGAATCTGTGAAGGCAAGAACCAAGACGCCGAGTATGGTAGAGAGAGATCCCTGTACGATGGGCATACCGATGGAGTACAGAGCATGGATGATGTTGAGAAATCCACACTAAATCCTATGCAGAGAATGAGGTTAGTCATGGCGATGGAATCGAGGTTGACTTCCCAAAAGGTCATGTACCCAATCACCCCTGTTACGATGGAGGCTACAGATAGAGTAACGAGGATTGAACAGATGGGGTTTGGGATCATCAGCAGAGATACAATCAACATAGCACCGACGGCACAAGCCATGTTTTGCAGAGTGTTGGGCAAGATTGCTATGTATTGATCATAGAAGATGAAGGCTGGGTGGAAGACTATTGCAGGTAGCTCTGCATCCTTTGCAATTTGCCTCAGATCGGTCATCATGGATCTTTCTTTATCGGTGGTGTTCAAGTCTTTAGTTGCGACAAAGAATCTCGAGGCCTCAATGTTCGTGCCATCATCACTGAAAACAATATCGAGGGAGTACTGTTCAAAGACTGGCTGTTTGAGGAAAATGTCTTGGAGTGTGTCGATGAACTGGGACTGGTTTGGTTCGCTAAGGTTGAATAAAATCAGAAAATCAAGATAGTCTCGAAGCCAGGAAGCAGACAGGTTCTGGTCTTTACTGAACGTATATTCGTTGGCTTCCATCTTTGCCAATGTCTGTTCCATGTAATCTTGTACTAGGGGATTCCAGACATCTCTTCTCTCGGTAAACACCAAGGCAACCTGCGGACCATACTTCTTAAAGTAAACACTTTCTGTATCTAGAAAGTCTGCTGCATAAGAATTATCTCTTGCGAGGTTGCGGAGACTGAGACCTTCTTGTACTTGCGTACATCCATAGATAGCGGTACCCAAGTAGCCAAAATATAATACTATAATGAGTATCATCATCTGCCATTTTGTTATGAAGGGGCCGTAATACTTCTTGAAGAATATCATCATTGCATGATCATAGGATTCTCCATCTTTGTTGGTTGGTGGCTGTGAACCACCTGCGCAGAATATGGTGTAAGCCTTAGACCCAGACTTCTCCTTGGGTTTGACTTTAAGACATGACATGCAGTGTCTGTTCGCTGCCTCCCGTCTACCAGTTAGAGCCATGCAGGCACCGAAGAAAGTAATCTGGTATGCGTAGTCGAAGATGACAGCTACGCCAGTATACAAGCAGAATATACGCACAGATCTAAAGTATGTAATGGCACCAATACCGAAAGCCAAGGCATCTGTGATGGACGTGATGGTAATAGACATGGCGGCCTCTGAGGCAAGGCGCATGCGCTCTTCCACAGTCAACCTGACATCAGTCTGTCTCCAGGCAGCGACCATAATAAACATGTCGTCGACTCCAATACCTGTAAATATTGCAAACAATAATTTATAATGGTGCGAATTTCTTCGGTTGCAACGATCCTGTGGTACGGGGACCAGCACAGCAGACAACCTTCTTCCAATATTGTTCATCTAATTAAGTGTGTTGTTACATGTCCAGCATTGCCCGGGTTAGTTTAAGCGTATTTTTTGCTTAATTAATAAAGTTTTTAATTTGGTTTCATCTACCATTGACAATTTTGTACACAAAGGATGCTGGCAGAGATTTGTCCTGCTCCCTTCTAACCAAAAACACACTCCTGTTGATTGACACCCCTTTTAGGACGTGTGGCATGGTCCAGCTAGGGATATCATGGCATATTATGTAAGCTGATCAGTTTGTACGATGTGGTTAAGACGATGGACATATTTAAATGTGAGCGGCCCTCACTGCAGGGTTTTTAAACAAGTGGAAATAAATTAAAAATACTACATTTTTTTAAATTTCCAGACGCGATTATTTTTTAAATAAAGAGAAGTAATTCCGTCCTTTTTTGTGTACTTTTAATGTTTTTAAAATTGTAAATTCAAAATGCAAATCGGTCGTTGGACCGCGAATTGTTGACGTTTTTAAATAAATCATAAACCATAAACCATAAACCATAAACCAATTTTTCTTTTAACAGATGATTTTCGACAGATGATGCTGTTTCAAAATGAAAAACTTACAAAAAAACTTTCGCAGAAAGGTCATTCAACAGAATAGCATGTACCATGCAAACTTGTTAGTACATGGCTGATGGACGTCAGATAAAGTCGGGATCCTGACAATAATTCATTTTTAGTTTATAACTACCAACAATCAATGGCGGTAATTTTTTCGTGCAATACCTTAAAATAAAAGCTTGTATTTTTCTCAAATCTATAAAAGTTATATCTATGTAAAAATTAATTGTTCAGGTCATATCGGCCCAACATGGGCCTAGTATCTTTAAGTGTGCTTTTGAACAGAAATCAATTGTAAAATTGATTAAGTATTAGTGAACCATTTTGAAATATCATTTAATTACTATGCTCACCAATAATAAGAAATGGTGCAGATCCCACCACATTAATGTAAGGTACTCCGATGTAACCCATGAGACCGAACGATGAAACCACAGCTAGGCCGGCTGAAATCACGCCACAACCGGCCAACCAAGGCTTGCTTCTTACCCAGTCCAACATCACACAGGAACAAATGCTGAATGTTATCAGCAGTGTGAACGTAATGGTAAAGTCTTTGATGACATTGGAGCTGGCTTTATCTAGCTCTGTCTCAAGTGTACTGGATACCTGACGAGTGACTCTGATCTCGGCTGCATTGAAGTCTTCAACAACTTGAAGAAACTTGTCCTCCCACAGAGCACTTCGTTGGTCGTCCATGTTGTCTTGATATCGTAAGTTGTAAGATAACTGCATGGCTTCAGCTGAAAGTACTTCATCGGATGAACCTGATTTGAACTCCACTCCTCCAAGCTCTCCACCAAGAAATAAAACCTTATTGCTTGAACTGTAGAGAGGATAAGTCAGAGTGATCGTCTCTAACATGGATGAGTTGTAGTTGTAAATGGACAGTTTTGCATTCTCATTACAAACATCATTCCATTTGACACAGAGATCAATAAATGAATACTCCTGATCGTTGTGTAGTACGCTGATGTTCATGACTGTCTCATGAAGATTAAGAATGTCTTCCATGGCAGTCTTGGTTATAATGTTTCCACCATCATTTCTTTGTATGATTACTTTCCCTGATCGACCAAGCCTTGTCAGACGAGTCACTAAGGTGTCGGTGTCGCCATGTTGCGCAAAAAGCTCTTCAACTGTTTCCCGGTCTGTTTTCGCCTGTCCATTCTCCGGTGTGTATAAATTCTCTACGCTTTGCTCCTCCGTAAGGAACACCATTCCAGCACCGAGGACTCCGACCAGCACCAACGGTAATAATAGAAACCGAAACGGGTGCCTGGCGATGAAACCGCCGTAGCTGCAGAATAGTTTCTTAATAATCTTCTCGATGCAATCAAACCTCATGTTGTTTTTTGTACAAAACTTCACTTTTATAACCTAACCTTGCCGAATCTTTCTTCTTTCACAAGACCTCAATACAGTTTTATTGATTTGACTTTAGGCCTGATGGTTAGTTTTGCAACAAAGGTAAGTCCAAACATTGATGTTTTTCTCTGGATAGCAACTACGAGGCCTTCTTCGGGAAACTACTCTTTCGTCTGGAAAACAAGTCCAATATTAACAATACACTCTACGTTTAGTTAATAATTGATGATTAATAAATAAGCTTTCAAAAGCCTCAAAGGGTGACCGGTACGCATGTCAACGAAAGCTATCAAAGCCATTCCAGAAACCATAGCTGTATGTAAAAAGTGGGAGTTCAATACTTAGACGTAAAGGTTAATCTGTGATTAATATTATTTCAGTAATGTTTTAGTGTGTCAAAAACTAAGTGTTTTTTTATTTTAAAGCCAAATGTTTTGAAAATATCTCGAACATTAAAAGAATGTCACATGTTAAAGTATCATTGAATGATATGTCACTATTGATACAAGCCACGAGTGCTATAGGCCTACTTTGTTTTAGGCCTACCTGTCAAAGATCACTGTAGAAACAGTAGTTAAATAACATTTATGACTATTTGTTTAGTCAATTGATGTTTATCAAATCATTGATTCACTGTTTGTGTTTGTCAACTTATGACCAAGTTTCGCGCCCCGCCCACTCCCCTAACGGCACGATAGTTCTTTCTTTGGCCTGTATGTCCGACATGATCGCGCATTATGTCCGACAACCAATTTTGGGTCATTATTTCCGAAATAGGTCCGACCCAGTTTGTTTGACAAAGCATAATGGGTCGGACAGAATATTTCTGTCGGCTTCAATGCATTGGAAACAGTGTTTTGTTCGAATACAAATTTGTCGGACATACGTTTGTTCAAAATTCTGTAGTTTCAAAATATATTCACTTTCTTGATAAAACATCACAAATAAAGCCTTGAAGCAAACATGTAACATTATAAAACTGATGTCTTGTTACAAAGCTTCCTCTATAGTTTGAAAGAAATAATTATGCAAATCGAAACACGCATTGGTTTTTTTTAGTCAGAAAAAAAAATCTATAAAAATAAAATAAATTGCTATATTCGTATATAAAGTCACCATTTGGAACCATGCAGTTTGACAGACCCCCTCAGCTAAGACAAATTTATAGTTCAAGTGTTTTCGGTAAACAATATCGTTATGAGCGCTGCGATAGATAAAAATGTCTATTAAACTGAAACAAATAAAGACAACATTCAGTCATACAATGGTATATATATAAATAGAATTGTAGAGGAAAATTTGGGACCTTCCCGTTTTATTCCCAGAGTTGTTATTCAAGCACTTTAGTTAATCATTGATTGAACATGACGCACATCCGATACATAAATGATGCCCACTGGCGGACTGGATCCATAAAAGGAAATGTATTGATATACTCCGTCAAACTATGTCTCGGAGATAAACATATTAAAAAATAATAACAATTTGAGTTTTTCTCTAACAATTAATAATTCTCCCAAGCAACCCAGAGATAGTGGCTTATTGTGAGATACATAGACGATGTCATAATCTACAAGGGCAACGAAAACAAGGCTCTGGTATTATTAAGATGTTAAAATTTTGCACCCAACTTTGAAATTCACTTCAGAGATCTCCGACAACCAAATCACCTTTCTTGACCGTGATTTACAAAGGCGAAAGTTTTCAGAAAAAAAGAATTGAAGTTTGATACTCGAGTGCCAACGAAACCGACACGTTCTAACTCCTTGCTCCGGATTCTGCGCATCGTGGATCTGTATTTGGCGGCGTCATTGAGGGTGAAACGATGAGATACTAACGCATATATGCACACATACACAAGATTCTGAGCTGGTCAATTTTTATAACAATAAACTAATAGAACTTGGATACAACATGGAAGAATTGAACCGCTTCACGAAATCTAAAGATGACCACAGAAATTCAATGTATGAAGTGCACTTACTATAACATCACGAAAGAAACGAATCGTCCTCTTGATTTTACTTTATTCCCATAAATACATCATCACTCTAATCTCAAAAGAGCAATATTGACACACTGGCACTTAATAAATGAAAGTTATTTCCTAAACAACCTCTTTCCTGTCAGACATATAATGGTTAAAAACATACGTTTATTCAAATTTCTGTAGTTTCAAAATATATTCACTTTCTTCATAAAACATCACAAATAAAGCCTTGCAGCAAGCATGTAACATTATAAAACCGATTTTTAGTTACAATGCTTTCTCTAGTTTGAAAGACTATGCAATTCGAAATTCGCATTTTTCTTTTTTAGTGCAAACCCCCCCCCCCCCCCCCCCCCCAAACCACTTGTTATATTCGTATAAGTCACCATTTGGAACCACTGTTCGACAGACCTCCCTCAGCTAAGAGAAATTTATAGTTTAAGTGTTTTCAGTAAAATTGTATTATAATAATAATAATTTATTCATTTATTATGCGCAAGTTTCATAAAAAAATATGTACAGATGCGCATTACAATAGTAAAAAAATACAGATGTAAACAGTAATTTAAGAAAAAAAAAATATATATATACACTGAAAAATACAATAACAGTAGTTGAAAACTAACAACAGAAATTATACATCAGCCGCATAAAAAACTAATAAAAAGCCTGCCGAAATAAATGGGTCTTGAGCAACGTTTTGAAGGTACCTGTATTATTGGCGATCCTGATGGCATGTGGGAGAGTATTCCAAAGTTTAGGGGCAACACACTCAAAAGCGCGATCTCCCAGAGTACTTTTAGTTTTACAAAGTGGGTAACTGAGAATGGAAGTGTCATTAAAACTACGAAGACAATATTTGGACAAAGACCTTTTAATTAAAAGATTACACAAATATGAAGGCGCTTGCCCATTTAGGGATTTATACACAAACAGCAAAATTTTAAAATTGATCCTAAGTCTGACAGGTAGCCAATGTAAATCAACTAGCAAAGGCGTGATATGGCAATATCTATTTTCATTACAAACAAGCCTAGCACATGAGTTTTGGACCCGTTGAAGCTTATTGATGAGATTGTCTGGCAAACCATAGAGGAGGCTGTTACAATAGTCCAAACCACTTGATATAAAGGCATGAATTAATTTTTCAGTGCAACTCCTTGACAGATATTTTCTGATACGTCTAATATTGTGTAAAAAATAAAAAGACGTGCTGTAATTAAGCTTTTGTAAGCTTTTGTATTAGGTGCGCTGCGATCGATAAAAATGTTTATGGAAACTGACATAAATAAAGACAACATTCAGTCATACAATGGTATATATAAATATAATATTACAGGAACATTTAGGACTTTCCCTTTTTTTTCCAAGAGTTGTTATTCAAGCACTTATTTAATCATTGATTGAACATGACGCACATCCGATTTAAATGATGTCCACTGGATGGTAGACTTGCTCCACTGAAAGGAAATGTAATGACATACTATAATATAACAATAACTTGACTTTTTTCTCTACAATAAATCATTCTCCCATCAAGCAACCCAGAGATAGTGGCTCATTATGAGAAACAAAGACTCACATAAGACTAATTGGGCAGAACAGTGCCAAAGCACAGTCTACTTTTTCTCACACCCTTGTAGTTTTGCCCGTCACAATTTTTTCGTTTTTTCCAAACCCCCTTTGTTTTCCTCCCCCCATTCAGTTTCTACGAAGAACTATAAATTGCCTTTCAATACGTGATTCTCACTCGACGTGGGAGAGAAGCTTCATAACTGACAAAACATAAAGCTTTTGAAAATTTTGGTTGTGTTTTTGGTCCAATTTCTTTGCATGCCCTTCAAAACAACTCTCCCTTGATGCATTTATCGAAAACAATCAAAATATTTTTCGTGGTCACACATGGTCTAATTTTACGACTTGCTTGCACACGGCCACATTTATTATTTCACTCGTCCTTGTACAAACAAGACTTGTTATGTATTTTCGACTGAACATGACGCACATCCAACATAAATAATGCTGGCGGACTGGCTCCATAAAAGGAAATGTACATTTTTGTAGAAACAGACACACTCTGTCAAAGTATGTCTCAGAGATTAAAAAAAGAGAAACAAATCCGGGCACTAAAACTTTATGGCTTAAGATTTTGTAACTGGTTACACTAAAGACTAAGTTAAATCGAAATTGAGCTGTATGAAAGATAAAGAAACATAAGGCATCGTTTTTGTGTATTCTCTGTTTAATTCATTTTCACTGTTTGTTAATTACATTTCTTTGGCACTTGTGTTTGTTTCACAGTGTTGCCTTATTGCACATAAATTTTGCTTTAAGATTGCTTTAAGATAAATATAAATATAAATAAAAGTGGTGCAGTAGACTGTCATTAGCTATATGACAATATTTCATGAGATTTCATAAAAGTAGAAATTTGGACAAGTTATGCTAATTTGAAATGACTTCCACCAAAAAAAATGCGTATAAAGAAGTATCGGAAAATTTCAACCTCTATTTCGTAAATCTGCATGAATCATAAAACTTATAAAACTGTACAAAATTTGGAGCTTATTTTATGCATTTTCTCTCAATATATAATTATGGAGAGCTCACGTAAAGGAGTAGGCTAGTCTATGCACCAGACATTCCCAGAGTAAGAACCAGTGTTAGAACTCCCGTCACAAGAGCAGAAGGAGACATCACGGATGTAAACGTTTGACCTATTAATAGGAAAAACCAATCTTTTTAATGGTGCATTTTAGGTTTTTTAAAATGTTTTTTTGTGTGTGTGTGTGTCTTAATTTTGTTTGTCTTTCATGTATGGTTGTCTTGCCAGTTAGTTTAGATTCTTTACATAGGTAGGGTTAGAGGCGTCTGTCTCTTAAAGAGATCAAAACAATACCGATGCCAGCAGGGATATGCCTACAAAGTAACTTTTAGCTTTCTGTTGCTGGGACAGACTAATCCCCCATACTCTGGTTTAAGCACTGGCCTGGAGACCAGTCTTTTTCTCTATCCCTTTCTTCCATTCTGTGCATTTTAACATGTGTAATGCGCTTTCGAATGACATTTCGAGGGAACGAAAAAACAAATCAATTCAATTCAGAGAATCAATTCAACACCCCAGTTTTTACAGTAAACACATTTCCCCCAGTGTTATACATTAGGTCAACCAGGGTTCAGCGCAAAACCACATACATACATCAATTCAATTCAATTCAATTCAATTCAATTGTTTATTGTCACACATATAAATACATATACAGTGAAATTCACTTCGGCTTGCGAGTCTAAAAATATTAACAATTACAAAAATTACAAAAAATACAGAAAACCCTAAAACCACATAGGCATACAATAACGAACAAATAAACAGTATGCGCACAATATGCAGAGAGACAATAACAGTAACAAAATTGCAAACCCCCAAAACAAATTAAAAAGAATTAATCATTAAGTAACCTTATTGCACTGGGATAAAAACTATTGCGAGTACGGTTGGAGTCGGCTCTGATCGCTCTATATCGCTTACCTGATCTCATTAATTCAAACAAACTGTTCGCAGGGTGAAATTCATCCGAAATAATAGATCTAGATTTCTTCAGAACCCGAGCAGTATAAAGTTTATCCAAAGCAGGAAGCTCACGACCAATGATAAAACTAGCAGAACCGACTACACGATTGAGGCGTTTTCGGTCATCTGCCGTGGTGTTGCCATACCAGACAGCGATCGAGAGCGTCAAAATACTCTCAACAACTGCCCGATAAAACTTTACCAGCAAATCTTGGCTGACACGAAAACTCCTCAATCTTCTAAGAAAGAACAACCGTTGCTGGGCCTTCCTAACAATGGAATCAACATGAGTCACCCACTTGAGATCGTTTGATATGTGCACTCCTAAAAATTTAAAAGAGTCGACAATTTCCACTTCGGATCCATTAATATTTAGCGGCTCAACTTTGTCTGGATTTCTTCTGAAGTCTACAATAATTTCCTTAGTCTTTTGAACATTTAATTCTAAGTTATTGTCGTGACACCATTGAACTAAATGATTAACTTCATCACGATACATGGAATCGTCCTTAAAAATAAGTCCACCTAATGTAGTCTCGTCAGCATATTTTAACCATTCTTTGTGTCGTTGGATTTTAGATTTTTTATTGGATCGCTCACAGAAGGTTAGAATTGGTCAATGTTTCTCCAAGTCACTTGTCCTAAGTACAGGAGCGCCACAAGGATGTATTTTATCTCCAATGCTGTACTCATTGTTTACGCATGATTGTGAAGTTTAATAAGACCCGTATGGTGCAGCGTTGGGCCCGCATCTCCTCCGTCTTCGTCGACTTCCTCCCTCTCCACCAATGGATCGTGGCCAAGAGTGACGGTGCTGCTGGACCGGACCCTGGACTGTTGTGGCTCCTGAGCTGAACTCCTGGGTCAACGTCTACCCACCTACCTGTGACTGTGGGCTGATCTGGTGTTGGCTGTTGTTGGAGATGCTGGGCCTAACGTCTGCACTATTTAAATCTTGTTAGGGGACTGACTGGGCGGGGGCATATTCAGCCTCCTTAAGGTAAATATTACCTAATTTGCTTTTATTTATCTTTGTCGGCTTAAACCATTCAGTTTTGCCTCTGTTTTGCTTAAATCCTGCTTTATTAACTGCTTTGTAATGTATGTGGCTCTACCGTGATTTGTTTAATCACGGTAGAGCCACATACATTACAAAGCAGTTAATAAAGCAGGATTTAAGCAAAACAGAGGCAAAACTGAATGGTTTAAGCCGACAAAGATAAATAAAAGCAAATTAGGTAATATTTACCTTAAGGAGGCTGAATATGCCCCCGCCCAGTCAGTCCCCTAACAAGATTTAAATAGTGCAGACGTTAGGCCCAGCATCTCCAACAACAGCCAACACCAGATCAGCCCACAGTCACAGGTAGGTGGGTAGACGTTGACCCAGGAGTTCAGCTCAGGAGCCACAACAGTCCAGGGTCCGGTCCAGCAGCACCGTCACTCTTGGCCACGATCCATTGGTGGAGAGGGAGGAAGTCGACGAAGACGGAGGAGATGCGGGCCCAACGCTGCACCATACGGGTCTTATTAAACTTCACAATCATGCGTAAACAATGAGTACAGCATTGGAGATAAAATACATCCTTGTGGCGCTCCTGTACTTAGGACAAGTGACTTGGAGAAACATTGACCAATTCTAACCTTCTGTGAGCGATCCAATAAAAAATCTAAAATCCAACGACACAAAGAATGGTTAAAATTCAAAGTTATAAGTTTATCATACAATTTAAAAGGAGATATGGTGGGAATCACATCTTTCTGTTGATGGTAAAGCAACCATACCATACACCATACAAAGAAATGGGTGATTTAACATTGTGTCTAAGCTAAATGTTGTAAAGTCAGTCTAAAAGAGCAAAACTATATCATGAAACCACAGTTAGCGTCGATCTGTGTTCTTTACCGAAGACAATGTTTAGGCTATATACTGTATAATCCCAAATGAACAATTGGATCTCATAAACAGGCAGGCAAAACGGTGACTGCTCTGTACTCCGACATGTTCCGAAACCACCCTCATGATTTACACGCTATAGTTGGGTTTAGGTTTAGGGTTAAGGTTCGGATTATGACAAATTAATACCCCGGGGTGTCGAAACATAGTGGTGTCGGAACACAGGAGTGCTGGAACATAGGAATCGGAACATAGGGATACACTGGCAAAACAGTTTGGTTTACTCAGTGCTAAGAATAAGTATAATGGACGGAATAAGGTATTATTGGCTGGCATGATGCAATTCTCTATGTTGGAAAGCAATAAGACAATTTATCAATCATTAATAAATCAAGGGCATGCCCTGGTAAAAGCTTGGTAGATCTGTAGGGGGGCTACAGAGTCTTAGACACACAGTGAGAGCAAACCGTTGGACAACCCAACCAGCTATACGCAAAATCCCTCCCTTTAACCATGTCAGGCTAGGAAATTCTTTTTATTCTAACCAACAAATAACATCTACACTCGAAGGAGCAAAACCTGTCACTATTAACAGTATCCAGGACAACAACAAATTAGTAGGGAATTTAATACAATTCAAATATTTCCTCAAAATGGTCCTTAAAAATAGAAGATAAATTGCATGATGAAAGGGTGACTGTTCTGTATTCCGACAACCCTATGTTCCGACAACGCCCTCGCTGTTTACATGCTAGGGTGCGGGTTAGGAATAGGAACATACACTAGGGGTGTCGGAACATAGGTGCACGGTGCCTAAACTGATGAAAGTGGCAAACAAAATATCTCACTCTAACGGTTATAACAACTTCAAATTAAGTGACCAAACTAGGACGTCCCTTAAAGTGTGTATCATTGGTAAGATTGAAAGTATATGTTCACAGATTTGCACATAAATTACATGGTATAAAGATGGTCATGGTGGGAAAAAGTTCCTTGAAATAGTTTTTTGGCTATATTTTTTTGGAAATGAGTAAAACAATTCGTCTTTATCACGCGTGATAAAATCCGATGTTTGAAAACTTTGAAAATAAATAACAGTGTTTTCACTGTTTTCTCATGACTCCGAAAACCGATTTAGCTGAAACTGTCACAGGCTTGTTATTTCATGTATATTTTGGGTCACTTCAAGTTAGTGTTGATACTGGTTTTTGACAATTACCAATGTTTGTGCTTTAAACAAGAATAACATTGAGTTGTTTCGTGGAAACGGGAAATTCCACTTTGAAATCATTGTTATGCAAATACCATGCACATCAATGGTGTACGTGAATGTGGGGTCATTGAGAGATGGTGCATAGATCTTTCACCAATGTGATGGTTGGGGCTTTCCAATCATCAATGATTATATCGACCAACATGAGACACAAGAACACACGTTTAGGCTTAACAACTCCTCGTTATCTAAATGTATCAATTGCTGCTCGATATGGGGCAGAGGGAGGCCCCCCCTCTATTGTGTCTTCATTGTGTTCTGGGAATCTCAGGAATTCTTTTGAGAATTTTAGGGGGGGTGCTTCTGTATACAAGAGGGAAGAGTGTGTTAGGGTTAGGGTTAGTTTGGGGGGGCCTCCCTCTGCCCCATATCGGGCATGGTATAAAATGTATTGCATTGCTAGCAATACAATGGTTGACAGATCTCTAACTCAAAGTATGGAACCCAAACGTCCACCTGTATTAGCGTTTGACCCAGCTGTGAACACAAAAAGAGAGCCATAATGACCGAAACACACGCCACTGGACGACAGAACACGAGGGTGTGCTCGTTTTCGGTACCTTGTGGAGACCAAGGACAAAACATAACAGGGAATTTCGAAAGAGACGGGTTCTCCGCAACTAGGGGAAACTGTTAAGTGATGCAGGGGCAAAGGAAAGAACAAAAGAGTGCTCCACAAGGATGCATTTTTGAGAATGGGTGCGTGTCCACTGCAAAAAGTATTCAATTGCGTAATGAAACATTCCAACTTAAACTTGGAAGGTTCGGTATACAAGAATCATTAAACTAAATTAAACTATTAAATCTCACTAATCATTTACAGTTGAATTAGATTCATCAATGTCCTGAATACATGCAATAAACAAGTGAATCAAAACAATCAGTAGCCGAGCGGTCTTATCTAAGTTCTGAAACTCATGAGTTCTTGAACTTGAAAAAATCAGCAGCTGGCTCTTAGCAAACAAATTGTGTATTAATCTACTTAAATCAAACTATATGATATTCTGTTCCAGACAACATAAATATACCCAATCTGTTCCTCTAGTCTTGAATGGTGTTAATTTAAAATTTGTTACAATTACCAAATTTCTAGGTGTGACAATTGATGAAAATCTTACTTGGAAGAGCCATGTCAGTGAAGTTTCCAGCAAGATATCAAAAACTGTTGGTATTATGAATCGATTAAAGACCTTCATTCCAAGTGATATTTTACTTATTCTTTATAATTCCTTTGTTCTTCCGTACTTAAATTATTCAGTTCTAACCTGGGGCAGTTCCTCAGTGAATTGTGACAAACTTCTTTTCTTACAAAAGCGAGCTGTTCGAATTATTTCCAGTGCTGGTTACCGTGATCGTACTGCCGACTTATTTGTAAATCTAAAATTGTTAAGATTTAAAGACATTTACTACTTAAATCTAGGTAAATTAATGTACAAGTATACGAACAATGCATTACCTGCTTGTTTTATCTCATGTTTTGAGTTAACTTCCAACATACATTCATATAATACCCGTAGTGCTTCTAGCAAAAACATCCATGTCTGTTACAATCGAACCTCACTCTATAAAAACAGTCTTATACAGCGTGGTGTGAATTACTGGAACGGTCTTAATGAGTCCATTAAAAAGTCACCCTCGCAGTCAATATTTGTTGGTAAACTGAAAAAACAACTTCTTGATACACACGCTTAATTTCTGATTCTTCTCTTTATCATTTTTCGTATTACTATGTCTTAGCGACTGCATGATGCACACATGTCCTGTCCTGTCATGTCCCGTCCTGTTTCGCTGTCTGTCTCTAGGTTAGGGTACAAAAGCTTTTCTGCTTCACCCAAACCTTAATGTTGTCCCTTAAATAATTAAAATCAACTAAACTTAATGTATACATGTAATGGTGTAATTTAACCTCTTACAATCATTGTATATTATTTGTCTAAGGACAGCATTGAAATAAATGTACTAATTGTACTAATTGAACTCAAGTTCCTGGTGGCTGAGTCATTAGTGTGTGTGTTCGAATCCTTGTCGTGACACCAAGTCTTGTATCATTGAGCTATACACATCCATAATTACTTCTCGTCAACCAGGAGGAAATGGATACCTGTGGTATAGTAGTAATTGTTCATGTGTGCTTACCAATTGTTTGCCCAGTTGGGCGTTGCAAACTTCCAATAAAAGTTGGGAGGGTAGGTTGCGCCTGCCAACAACACACTGAATGAGAACAAGCAAAGCTTTTAAAAACTTCCTTCTTGAATAAAAAAAAAAAAAACAATTTATGAAGGTTAAGTTTGTTTTCGTAATTCATTGCCATCCTTCTCTGTCCAAATATCATTCTAAATTGTATTAAAAAGAGGGGCAGTGTAAAAAAAAGCCTCATTGGCTAGTCATACTCTATGGGCAAAACAACAGCCTTGTAAGGGTAGATTTGGCTTAAGATCTCTAGCAAAACTAAAATTAAGCCAAACATTTTATAGCCATCTTATAAAATAATTGCTAGCCATCTTATAAAATAATTGCACATGGGTGTACCAGGTCAGTTTATTGTTTAAAACAACACCAACGATAATTATATAGAAGTACAATGTCAAGATGAATTTTGTTGTTCTTTTCAGACAATTATTGTCCGGAATTCTTTTTATTTCTAAAATAAAAACCCCAAACAAACAGAGGCGGGTTATTAAACAATCTTGCTTCATCTGCCCGATCGTCCATGGCTTGGGATTCTTTGAAGTCTCATGCACTTCCATGTTAAACTTGTGACGGCCAGCATGTCCCAATAATGTTGTGCCCAATTTATGTTTGAAACGCTCCCGTTGATTTACTGTTATTTGCCTACCATTCTGGGGGCTCCCACCCCATTGAAGGTACCCAGTAGTCAGTTGTGTGTGTTTGGGGTGGAGAACCTCGACATTGCGTGCGTCAGTCCATTTTTTACGAACACGGACAAACAACTACAGTTAGTATATTGCGAGTAATTGGAAACTTAGGGGGAATACCCGCCCTGGCACTGATTTATTTTTGTGGAACTAAGTAAATATTTTATTTAAATAAGACGGGTGTGTCTGTCCAATACCAAAGTGCAGGTTTGGTCACGTGATCCTTTTGCAGCTAAAGCTATGGGAAGAGATCGAGTTTGGACGACGAAACCAGAAATGTTTCAAACAATCATACCCTCGGCGGTGCGTCGAAACCTCTGAATTTGAGGTAAGATTTTCACTTTCCTTTTGGGAATGAAATTTTTCATAATAAGCCCCTACGTATAGCATAAAGTGGAACACTAAAGTACAAAATGTTTTTCTCCATGCCTACAGTGTTATTGAGTTTCCTTTTTTGCTTTCAACTAAACGTTTACTTAATTATGTGATACAATCAATGGATAGCAAAACCTTTGCAGGATAAAAAGGGACGCCACATTGGGGTGCTTTTAAATTAAACACATTTGTTCCTCAACGTATGTCGTGCTTGCTTTGTCTCCCTAGGATACTCAACATGAGTGTGTTTGTTTCATTTCGTTTTATTGGCTTTCTGGCATTCTTGCCAAAAAAATCTTTGTTCTGATTTGTTTTGTTTTATTATATATTTTATTTTTGTTTTTGTTTGTTTTTTGAATCCCTTCGGCTTTGCACACACTTTTTCTGTGCGACAGTTTGTTCATTGCCTAAGCTTGGATTTTCATCAAACTTGGTCCGAGCAAACAACTATCAAAGATGTGCCTAGTACATATTACGTATAGTTATGACGTAATCATGTGTCACGTAACGTCACCTTAAATATGCCATTTAAAATTTTCAGTTTTCCGGGCACCCGTTAGCCATCAGCTACGGGAGATTTAACCGTGATGAGTGCAATTTTGTGTAAATATTATTTGTGTAACATCACCTTTTCCCACTCCCCCCAAAATACTGGTGGGTTGATTACATTTAGAACTAACAATGTATTAAATAACAGTAAAACAAAATCTGGAAAATTATTAGAAAATAGAATATTGCTCCTTGGAAAATGATTTCTCGTTCAGATGAAATTGAATGGTTGACCAGCTCTTGCTGCTGGCTTTTACGAAGCTGAATGAGTCTTGCGGCCTAATGAAATTTAGACTTGTTGACAAGTCGTTAATGATGGTCGCGGTGGGTCGAGTCGCGTGTGGTGCTGTAGTGTAATAAAGAATGCTCTCGCGAGATCACTGCTCTCGCGCGAAGTTGCTGGCTGCCGACTCTTCGTCATTAACGTAGACTTGGTTCCAAGTCTGTGCTCGTGAGTTTTTAGTCTACCTGATAGCCAATACATTATTGCCTGAAATAGCGCCCTCTTGTGGATTAACCTCCGTCTTTAACCTACGATCACAGACTTGGGAACATTGTTTTTCGGTTTGTACACACCCTATGGCGAATTAGTCCAAAAGTGGACGGAACACTCTGATTGGTCAGAATCTCAGAAGCCGTCAATAAAATGCACATTCAAACTTGACCGTTTATACGACGGGATATAGTACAGAAATACAACATTGATGCACATGTATCTAATCTGCCTCTGCTCAGTGATTCAACTTGCAGTTTGGAAACAAAAAACCCAAAGTGATTCTAGTTTTTAAATTCAAAATAAATAAAAAACGTTGGAAAAATCATTAGACGATTCCATTCAAATAAAGGGAACACAGTTTTTCGTCTAGTAGGGATCAGGTTATTTGTCATGTTTATTTTTCAATATTTTAAGAATACATCTAGTATTATTTTATGTATAAATTAGAAATAGCATACGTACAAAGCACTAAAAAAAAAAAACAATGACTCGATCGAAAGGAAATGTATTGACATATACTCCGTCAAACTATGTCTCGGAGATAAACATATTAAAAAATAATAACAATTTGAGTTTTTCTCTAACAATTAATAATTCTCCCAAGCAACCCAGAGATAGTTGCTTATTGTGAGATACATAGACGATGTCATAATCTACAAGGGCAACGAAAACAAGGCTCTGGTATTATTAAGATGTTAAAATTTTGCACCCAACTTTGAAATTCACTTCAGAGATCTCCGACAACCAAATCACCTTTCTTGACCGTGATTTACAAAGGCGAAAGTTTTCAGAAAAAAAGAATTGAAGTTTGATACTCGAGTGCCAACGAAACCGACACGTTCTAACTCCTTGCTCCGGATTCTGCGCATCGTGGATCTGTATTTGGCGGCGTCATTGAGGGTGAAACGATGAGATACTAACGCATATATGCACACATACACAAGATTCTGAGCTGGTCAATTTTTATAACAATAAACTAATAGAACTTGGATACAACATGGAAGAATTGAACCGCTTCACGAAATCTAAAGATGACCACAGAAATTCAATGTATGAAGTGCACTTACTATAACATCACGAAAGAAACGAATCGTCCTCTTGATTTTACTTTATTCCCATAAATACATCATCACTCTAATCTCAAAAGAGCAATATTGACACACTGGCACTTAATAAATGAAAGTTATTTCCTAAACAACCTCTTTCCTGTCAGACATATAATGGTTAAAAACATACGTTTGTTCAAATTTCTGTAGTTTCAAAATATATTCACTTTCTTCATAAAACATCACAAATAAAGCCTTGCAGCAAGCATGTAACATTATAAAACCGATTTTTAGTTACAATGCTTTCTCTAGTTTGAAAGACTATGCAATTCGAAATTCGCATTTTTCTTTTTTAGTGCAAACCCCCCCCCCCCCCCCCCCCCAAACCACTTGTTATATTCGTATAAGTCACCATTTGGAACCACTGTTCGACAGACCTCCCTCAGCTAAGAGAAATTTATAGTTCAAGTGTTTTCAGTAAAATTGTATTATAATAATAATAATTTATTCATTTATTATGCGCAAGTTTCATAAAAAAATATGTACAGATGCGCATTACAATAGTAAAAAAGTACAGATGTAAACAGTAATTTAAGAAAAAAAAAATATATATATACACTGAAAAATACAATAACAGTAGTTGAAAACTAACAACAGAAATTATACATCAGCCGCATAAAAAACTAATAAAAAGCCTGCCGAAATAAATGGGTCTTGAGCAACGTTTTGAAGGTACCTGTATTATTGGCGATCCTGATGGCATGTGGGAGAGTATTCCAAAGTTTAGGGGCAACACACTCAAAAGCGCGATCTCCCAGAGTACTTTTAGTTTTACAAAGTGGGTAACTGAGAATGGAAGTGTCATTAAAACTACGAAGACAATATTTGGACAAAGACCTTTTAGTTAAAAGATTACACAAATATGAAGGCGCTTGCCCATTTAGGGATTTATACACAAACAGCAAAATTTTAAAATTGATCCTAAGTCTGACAGGTAGCCAATGTAAATCAACTAGCAAAGGCGTGATATGGCAATATCTATTTTCATTACAAACAAGCCTAGCACATGAGTTTTGGACCCGTTGAAGCTTATTGATGAGATTGTCTGGCAAACCATAGAGGAGGCTGTTACAATAGTCCAAACCACTTGATATAAAGGCATGAATTAATTTTTCAGTGCAACTCCTTGACAGATATTTTCTGATACGTCTAATATTGTGTAAAAAATAAAAAGACGTGCTGTAATTAAGCTTTTGTAAGCTTTTGTATTAGGTGCGCTGCGATCGATAAAAATGTTTATGGAAACTGACATAAATAAAGACAACATTCAGTCATACAATGGTATATATAAATATAATATTACAGGAACATTTAGGACTTTCCCTTTTTTTTCCAAGAGTTGTTATTCAAGCACTTATTTAATCATTGATTGAACATGACGCACATCCGATTTAAATGATGTCCACTGGATGGTAGACTTGCTCCACTGAAAGGAAATGTAATGACATACTATAATATAACAATAACTTGACTTTTTTCTCTACAATAAATCATTCTCCCATCAAGCAACCCAGAGATAGTGGCTCATTATGAGAAACAAAGACTCACATAAGACTAATTGGGCAGAACAGTGCCAAAGCACACAGTCTACTTTTTCTCACACCCTTGTAGTTTTGCCCGTCACAATTTTTTCGTTTTTTCCAAACCCCCTTTGTTTTCCTCCCCCCTTTCAGTTTCTACGAAGAACTATAAATTGCCTTTCAATACGTGATTCTCACTCGACGTGGGAGAGAAGCTTCATAACTGACAAAACATAAAGCTTTTGAAAATTTTGGTTGTGTTTTTGGTCCAATTTCTTTGCATGCCCTTCAAAACAACTCTCCCTTGATGCATTTATCGAAAACAATCAAAATATTTTTCGTGGTCACACATGGTCTAATTTTACGACTTGCTTGCACACGGCCACATTTATTATTTCACTCGTCCTTGTACAAACAAGACTTGTTATGTATTTTCGACTGAACATGACGCACATCCAACATAAATAATGCTGGCGGACTGGCTCCATAAAAGGAAATGTACATTTTTGTAGAAACAGACACACTCTGTCAAAGTATGTCTCAGAGATTAAAAAAAGGGAAACAAATCCGGGCACTAAAACTTTATGGCTTAAGATTTTGTAACTGGTTACACTAAAGACTTAGTTAAATCGAAATTGAGCTGTATGAAAGATAAAGAAACATAAGGCATCGTTTTGTGTATTCTCTGTTTAATTCATTTTCACTGTTTGTTAATTACATTTCTTTGGCACTTGTGTTTGTTTCACAGTGTTGCCTTATTGCACATGTATTTTGCTTTAAGATTGCTTTAAGATAAATATAAATATAAATAAAAGTGGTGCAGTAGACTGTCATTAGCTATATGACAATATTTCATGAGATTTCATAAAAGTAGAAATTTGGACAAGTTATGCTAATTTGAAATGACTTCCACCAACAAAAATGCGTATAAAGAAGTATCGGAAAATTTCAACCTCTATTTCGTAAATCTGCATGAATAATAAAACTTATAAAACTGTACAAAATTTGGAGCTTATTTTATGCATTTTCTCTCAATATATAATTACGGAGAGCTCACGTAAAGGAGTAGGCTAGTCTTCTATGCACCAGACATTCCCAGAGTAAGAACCAGTGTTAGAACTCCCGTCACAAGAGCAGAAGGAGACATCACGGATGTAAACGTTTGACCTATTAATAGGAAAAACCAATCTTTTTAATGGTGCATTTTAGGTTTTTTTAAATGTTTTTTGTGTGTGTGTGTGTCTTAATTTTGTTTGTCTTTCATGTATGGTTGTCTTGCCAGTTAGTTTAGATTCTTTACATAGGTAGGGTTAGAGGCGTCTGTCTCTTAAAGAGATCAAAACAATACCGATGCCAGCAGGGATATGCCTACAAAGTAACTTTTAGCTTTCTGTTGCTGGGACAGACTAATCCCACATACTCTGGTTTAAGCACTGGCCTGGAGACCAGTCTTTTTCTCTATCCCTTTCTTCCATTCTCAGAGATGCCAACATTAAATTCCGAAAAAGAGTAGCACCGCCGAGCAAGTTTAGGTCAGGCATACAAGTTACAACTCACCGAGCCGTAAAAAGAGGGAAATTATGACATTTATGATAAAAACTAATATTTTCATTGAAAATTGCTTAATGCAAAGCGGCCTTGCTATATAAAGGCCAAACAATTATGAATTTTATTTAGGCTTGATTAAAAAAAAAAAAAAAAAAAAATGATTTTTTTTATTTTATCGGACCGCAATTTGCACTAGCTTGTGCATGAAGAGAACCATACTGCAATTCTTTCCAACTAAATTCAACAAAAATGCTTTGGTTTTTGTCCCATTGTTTATTGAGAAATTAATGCTCACGTTTGTACAGACACACAGACAAACCACAGCAGGCCATTCAAGTCTTCAATTCAAACGACTTCAGCAAGAGGAATTTTGTCAACTTTGCCTTTCCAACCAATTCCATTTCCACCAACTGCATTCTTTGCAACTTTTTTATTGACAGTTTTCATCAGATCTTGGCCTCGATTGCGATCGATGAAATCTTTTCTTTTTGTCACTTTCAATTTAGTTGATCGATGCACGCAGCGATCGCGATGTTTCAAACAAACTCCACAACGATGTGCGCTTGCATTGCTGGCAGATAAAAGTTATCACAGTGTCTGTTTGCCGCCGCATCCCACATGAAGCGTTAGAAAAACTGCGGAACCAGTCTCTACAAAAGCAACTGTAGAATGTATGCTGTACAAGGTGCATTGTGTCTCTGTGCTACGCGTGTCAGTGTAGGCAAATCCTGAGTGCGATAGTTTATGGGATTGGTACCTAAATTATAAGAACAAAACGGGTGTGAATTCGCGGCTATCATCACTTTTAACCACGTGGCAGTCAACATTTAAAGTTTTTAATTTTTTTTATCATGATACATTGTTTGTAACTACATTTACACTGGACGGCTTGTTTAGCGTATTTAATTGAAGTATTATCGTAGCGGCGTATTAACGGCTCAAAATCGTAATTTCTACGCCCAAATCGTGTATGTTGGCATCTCTGCATTCTGTGCATTTTAACATGTGTAATGCGCTTTCGAATGACATTTCGAGGGAACGAAAAAACAAATCAATTCAATTCAGAGAATCAATTCAACACCCCAGTTTTTACAGTAAACACATTTCCCCCAGTGTTATACATTAGGTCAACCAGGGTTCAACGCACAACCACATACATACATGGTGGGAATCACATCTTTCTGTTGATGGTAAAGCAACCATACCATACACCATACAAAGAAATGGGTGATTTAACATTGTGTCTAAGCTAAATGTTGTAAAGTCAGTCTAAAAGAGCAAAACTATATCATGAAACCACAGTTAGCGTCGATCTGTGTTCTTTACCGAAGACAATGTTTAGGCTATATACTGTATAATCCCAAATGAACAATTGGATCTCATAAACAGGCAGGCAAAACGGTGACTGCTCTGTACTCCGACATGTTCCGAAACCACCCTCATGATTTACACGCTATAGTTGGGTTTAGGTTTAGGGTTAAGGTTCGGATTATGACAAATTAATACCCCGGGGTGTCGAAACATAGTGGTGTCGGAACACAGGAGTGCTGGAACATAGGAATCGGAACATAGGGACACTGGCAAAACAGTTTGGTTTACTCAGTGCTAAGAATAAGTATAATGGACGGAATAAGGTATTATTGGCTGGCATGATGCAATTCTCTATGTTTGAAAGCAATAAGACAATTTATCAATCATTAATAAATCAAGGGCATCCCCTGGTAAAAGCTTGGTAGATCTGTAGGGGGGCTACAGAGTCTCAGACACACAGTGAGAGCAAACCGTTGGACAACCCAACCAGCTATACGCAAAATCCCTCCCTTTAACCATGTCAGGCTAGGAAATTCTTTTTATTCTAACCAACAAATAACATCTACACTCGAAGGAGCAAAACCTGTCACTATTAACAGTATCCAGGACAACAACAAATTAGTAGGGAATTTAATACAATTCAAATATTTCCTCAAAATGGTCCTTAAAAAGAAGAAGATAAATTGCATGATGAAAGTGTGACTGTTCTGTATTCCGACAACCCTATGTTCCGACAACGCCTTCGCTGTTTACATGCTAGGGTGCGGGTTAGGAATAGGAACATACACTAGGGGTGTCGGAACATAGGTGCACGGTGCCTAAACTGATGAAAGTGGCAAACAAAATATCTCACTCTAACGGTTATAACAACTTCAAATTAAGTGACCAAACTAGGACGTCCCTTAAAGTGTGTATCATTGGTAAGATTGAAAGTATAAATGTTCACAGATTTGCACATAAATTACACGGTATAAAAGATGGTCATGGTGGAAAAAGTTCCTTGAAATAGTTTTTTGGCTATATTTTTTTGGAAATGAGTAAAACAATTAGTCTTTATCACGCGTGATAAAATCCGATGTTTGAAAACTTTGAAAATAAATAACAGTGTTTTCACTGTTTTCTCATGACTCCGAAAACCGATTTAGCTGAAACTGTCACAGGCTTGTTATTTCATGTATATTTTGGGTCACTTCAAGTTAGTGTTGATACTGGTTTTTGACAATTACCAATGTTTGTGCTTTAAACAAGAATAACATTGAGTTGTTTCGTGGAAACGGGAAATTCCACTTTGAAATCATTGTTATGCAAATACCATGCACATCAATGGTGTACGTGAATGTGGGGTCATTGAGAGATGGTGCATAGATCTTTCACCAATGTGATGGTTGGGGCTTTCCAATCATCAATGATTATATCGACCAACATGAGACACAAGAACACACGTTTAGGCTTAACAACTCCTCGTTATCTAAATGTATTGCATTGCTAGCAATACAATGGTTGACAGATCTCTAACTCAAAGTATGGAACCCAAACGTCCACCTGTATTAGCGTTTGACCCAGCTGTGAACACAAAAAGAGAGCCATAATGACCGAAACACACGCCACTGGACGACAGAACACGAGGGTGTGCTCGTTTTCGGTACCTTGTGGAGACCAAGGACAAAACATAACAGGGAATTTCGAAAGAGACGGGTTCTCCGCAACTAGGGGAAACTGTTAAGTGATGCAGGGGCAAAGGAAAGAACAAAAGAGTGCTCCACAAGGATGCATTTTTGAGAATGGGTGCGTGTCCACTGCAAAAAGTATTCAATTGCGTAATGAAACATTCCAACTTAAACTTGGAAGGTTCGGTATACAAGAATCATTAAACTAAATTAAACTATTAAATCTCACTAATCATTTACAGTTGAATTAGATTCATCTATGTCCTGAATACATGCAATAAACAAGTGAATCAAAACAATCAGTAGCCGAGCGGTCTTATCTAAGTTCTGAAACTCATGAGTTCTTGAACTCAAGTTCCTGGTGGCTGAGTCATTAGTGTGTGGGTTCGAATCCTTGTCGTGACACCAAGTCTTGTATCCTTGAGCTATACACATCCATAATTACTTCTCGTCAACCAGGAGGAAATGGATACCTGTGGTATAGTAGTAATTGTTCATGTGTGCTTACCAATTGTTTGCCCAGTTGGGCGTTGCAAACTTCCAATATAAGTTGGGAGGGTAGGTTGTGCCTGCCAACAACACACTGAATGAGAACAAGCAACGTTTTTAAAAACTTCCTTCTTGAACTAAAAAAAAAACAAATTTATGAAGGTTAAGTTTGTTTTCGTAATTCATTGCCATCCTTCTCTGTCCAAGTATCATTCTAAATTGTATTAAAAAGAGGGGCAGTGTAAAAAAAGCCTCACTGGCTAGTCATACTCTATGGGCAAAACAACAGCCTTGTAAGGGTAGATTTGGCTTAAGATCTCTAGCAAAACTAAAATTAAGCCAAACATTTTATAGCCATCTTATAAAATAATTGCTAGCCATCTTATAAAATAATTGCACATGGGTGTACCAGGTCAGTTTATTGTTTAAAACAACACCAACAATAATTATATAGAAGTACAATGTCAAGATGAATTTTGTTGTTCTTTTCAGACAATTATTGTCCGGAATTCTTTTTATTTCTAAAATAAAAACCCCAAACAAACAGAGGCGGGTTATTAAACAATCTTGCTTCATCTGCCCGATCGTCCATGGCTTGGGATTCTTTGAAGTCTCATGCACTTCCATGTTAAACTTGTGACGGCCAGCATGTCCCAATAATATTGTGCCCAATTTATGTTTGAAACGCTCCCGTTGATTTACTGTTATTTGCCTACCATTCTGGTGGCTCCCACCCCATTGAAGGTACCCAGTAGTCAGTTGTGTGTGTTTGGGGTGGAGAACCTCGACATTGCGTGCGTCAGTCCATTTTTTACGAACACGGACAAACAACTACAGTTAGTATATTGCGAGTAATTGGAAACTTAGGGGGAATACCCGCCCTGTCACTGATTTATTTTTGTGGAACTAAGTAAATATTTTATGTAAATAAGACGGGTGTGTCTGTCCAATACCAAAGTGCAGGTTTGGTCACGTGATCCTTTTGCAGCTAAAGCTATGGGAAGAGATCGAGTTTGGACGACGAAACCAAAAATGTTTCAGACAATCATACCCTCGGCGGTGCGTCGAAACTTCTGAATTTGAGGTAAGATTTTCACTTTCCTTTTGGGAATGAAATTATTCATAATAAGCCCCTACGTATAGCATAAAGTGGAACACTAAAGTACAAAATGTTTTTCTCCATGCCTACAGTGTTATTGAGTTTCCTTTTTTGCTTTCAACTAAACGTTTACTTAATTATGTGATACAATCAATGGATAGCAAAACCTTTGCAGGATAAAAAGGGACGCCACATTGGGGTGCTTTTAAATTAAACACATTTGTTCCTCAACGTATGTCGTGCTTGCTTTGTCTCCCTAGGATACTCAACATGAGTGTGTTTGTTTCATTTCGTTTTATTGGCTTTCTGGCATTCTTGCCAAAAAAATCTTTGTTCTGATTTGTTTTGTTTTATTATATATTTTATTTTTGTTTTTGTTTGTTTTTTGAATCCCTTCGGCTTTGCACACACTTTTTCTGTGCGACAGTTTGTTCATTGCCTAAGCTTGGATTTTCATCAAACTTGGTCCGAGCAAACAACTATCAAAGATGTGCCTAGTACATATTACGTATAGTTATGACGTAATCATGTGTCACGTAACGTCACCTTAAATATGCCATTTAAAATTTTCAGTTTTCCGGGCACCCGTTAGCCATCAGCTACGGGAGATTTAACCGTGATGAGTGCAATTTTGTGTAAATATTATTTGTGTAACATCACCTTTTCCCACTCCCCCCAAAATACTGGTGGGTTGATTACATTTAGAACTAACAATGTATTAAATAACAGTAAAACAAAATCTGGAAAATTATTAGAAAATAGAATATTGCTCCTTGGAAAATGATTTCTCGTTCAGATGAAATTGAATGGTTGACCAGCTCTTGCTGCTGGCTTTTACGAAGCTGAATGAGTCTTGCGGCCTAATGAAATTTAGACTTGTTGACAAGTCGTTAATGATGGTCGCGGTGGGTCGAGTCGCGTGTGGTGCTGCAGTGTAATAAAGAATGCTCTCGCGAGATCACTGCTCTCGCGCTAAGTTGCTGGCTGCCGACTCTTCGTCATTAACGTAGACTTGTTTCCAAGTCTGTGCTCGTGGTTTTTAGTCTACCTGATAGCCAATACATTATTGCCTGAAATAGCGCCCTCTTGTGGATTAACCTCCGTCTTTAACCTACGATCACAGACTTGGGAACATTGTTTTTCGGTTTGTACACACCCTATGGCGAATTAGTCCAAAAGTGGACGGAACACTCTGATTGGTCAGAATCTCAGAAGCCGTCAATAAAATGCACATTCAAACTTGACCGTTTATACGACGGGATATAGTACAGAAATACAACATTGATGCACATGTATCTAATCTGCCTCTGCTCAGTGATTCAACTTGCAGTTTGGAAACAAAAAACCCAAAGTGATTCTAGTTTTTAAATTCAAAATAAATAAAAAACGTTGGAAAAATCATTAGACGATTCCATTCAAATAAAGGGAACACAGTTTTTCGTCTAGTAGGGATCAGGTTATTTGTCATGTTTATTTTTCAATATTTTAAGAATACATCTAGTATTATTTTATGTATAAATTAGAAATAGCATACGTACAAAGCACTAAAAAAAAAAAACAATGACTCGATCGAAAGGAAATGTATTGACATATACTCCGTCAAACTATGTCTCGGAGATAAACATATTAAAAAATAATAACAATTTGAGTTTTTCTCTAACAATTAATAATTCTCCCAAGCAACCCAGAGATAGTTGCTTATTGTGAGATACATAGACGATGTCATAATCTACAAGGGCAACGAAAACAAGGCTCTGGTATTATTAAGATGTTAAAATTTTGCACCCAACTTTGAAATTCACTTCAGAGATCTCCGACAACCAAATCACCTTTCTTGACCGTGATTTACAAAGGCGAAAGTTTTCAGAAAAAAAGAATTGAAGTTTGATACTCGAGTGCCAACGAAACCGACACGTTCTAACTCCTTGCTCCGGATTCTGCGCATCGTGGATCTGTATTTGGCGGCGTCATTGAGGGTGAAACGATGAGATACTAACGCATATATGCACACATACACAAGATTCTGAGCTGGTCAATTTTTATAACAATAAACTAATAGAACTTGGATACAACATGGAAGAATTGAACCGCTTCACGAAATCTAAAGATGACCACAGAAATTCAATGTATGAAGTGCACTTACTATAACATCACGAAAGAAACGAATCGTCCTCTTGATTTTACTTTATTCCCATAAATACATCATCACTCTAATCTCAAAAGAGCAATATTGACACACTGGCACTTAATAAATGAAAGTTATTTCCTAAACAACCTCTTTCCTGTCAGACATATAATGGTTAAAAACATACGTTTGTTCAAATTTCTGTAGTTTCAAAATATATTCACTTTCTTCATAAAACATCACAAATAAAGCCTTGCAGCAAGCATGTAACATTATAAAACCGATTTTTAGTTACAATGCTTTCTCTAGTTTGAAAGACTATGCAATTCGAAATTCGCATTTTTCTTTTTTAGTGCAAACCCCCCCCCCCCCCCAAACCACTTGTTATATTCGTATAAGTCACCATTTGGAACCACTGTTCGACAGACCTCCCTCAGCTAAGAGAAATTTATAGTTCAAGTGTTTTCAGTAAAATTGTATTATAATAATAATAATTTATTCATTTATTATGCGCAAGTTTCATAAAAAAATATGTACAGATGCGCATTACAATAGTAAAAAAGTACAGATGTAAACAGTAATTTAAGAAAAAAAAAATATATATATACACTGAAAAATACAATAACAGTAGTTGAAAACTAACAACAGAAATTATACATCAGCCGCATAAAAAACTAATAAAAAGCCTGCCGAAATAAATGGGTCTTGAGCAACGTTTTGAAGGTACCTGTATTATTGGCGATCCTGATGGCATGTGGGAGAGTATTCCAAAGTTTAGGGGCAACACACTCAAAAGCGCGATCTCCCAGAGTACTTTTAGTTTTACAAAGTGGGTAACTGAGAATGGAAGTGTCATTAAAACTACGAAGACAATATTTGGACAAAGACCTTTTAGTTAAAAGATTACACAAATATGAAGGCGCTTGCCCATTTAGGGATTTATACACAAACAGCAAAATTTTAAAATTGATCCTAAGTCTGACAGGTAGCCAATGTAAATCAACTAGCAAAGGCGTGATATGGCAATATCTATTTTCATTACAAACAAGCCTAGCACATGAGTTTTGGACCCGTTGAAGCTTATTGATGAGATTGTCTGGCAAACCATAGAGGAGGCTGTTACAATAGTCCAAACCACTTGATATAAAGGCATGAATTAATTTTTCAGTGCAACTCCTTGACAGATATTTTCTGATACGTCTAATATTGTGTAAAAAATAAAAAGACGTGCTGTAATTAAGCTTTTGTAAGCTTTTGTATTAGGTGCGCTGCGATCGATAAAAATGTTTATGGAAACTGACATAAATAAAGACAACATTCAGTCATACAATGGTATATATAAATATAATATTACAGGAACATTTAGGACTTTCCCTTTTTTTTCCAAGAGTTGTTATTCAAGCACTTATTTAATCATTGATTGAACATGACGCACATCCGATTTAAATGATGTCCACTGGATGGTAGACTTGCTCCACTGAAAGGAAATGTAATGACATACTATAATATAACAATAACTTGACTTTTTTCTCTACAATAAATCATTCTCCCATCAAGCAACCCAGAGATAGTGGCTCATTATGAGAAACAAAGACTCACATAAGACTAATTGGGCAGAACAGTGCCAAAGCACACAGTCTACTTTTTCTCACACCCTTGTAGTTTTGCCCGTCACAATTTTTTCGTTTTTTCCAAACCCCCTTTGTTTTCCTCCCCCCTTTCAGTTTCTACGAAGAACTATAAATTGCCTTTCAATACGTGATTCTCACTCGACGTGGGAGAGAAGCTTCATAACTGACAAAACATAAAGCTTTTGAAAATTTTGGTTGTGTTTTTGGTCCAATTTCTTTGCATGCCCTTCAAAACAACTCTCCCTTGATGCATTTATCGAAAACAATCAAAATATTTTTCGTGGTCACACATGGTCTAATTTTACGACTTGCTTGCACACGGCCACATTTATTATTTCACTCGTCCTTGTACAAACAAGACTTGTTATGTATTTTCGACTGAACATGACGCACATCCAACATAAATAATGCTGGCGGACTGGCTCCATAAAAGGAAATGTACATTTTTGTAGAAACAGACACACTCTGTCAAAGTATGTCTCAGAGATTAAAAAAAGGGAAACAAATCCGGGCACTAAAACTTTATGGCTTAAGATTTTGTAACTGGTTACACTAAAGACTTAGTTAAATCGAAATTGAGCTGTATGAAAGATAAAGAAACATAAGGCATCGTTTTGTGTATTCTCTGTTTAATTCATTTTCACTGTTTGTTAATTACATTTCTTTGGCACTTGTGTTTGTTTCACAGTGTTGCCTTATTGCACATGTATTTTGCTTTAAGATTGCTTTAAGATAAATATAAATATAAATAAAAGTGGTGCAGTAGACTGTCATTAGCTATATGACAATATTTCATGAGATTTCATAAAAGTAGAAATTTGGACAAGTTATGCTAATTTGAAATGACTTCCACCAACAAAAATGCGTATAAAGAAGTATCGGAAAATTTCAACCTCTATTTCGTAAATCTGCATGAATAATAAAACTTATAAAACTGTACAAAATTTGGAGCTTATTTTATGCATTTTCTCTCAATATATAATTACGGAGAGCTCACGTAAAGGAGTAGGCTAGTCTTCTATGCACCAGACATTCCCAGAGTAAGAACCAGTGTTAGAACTCCCGTCACAAGAGCAGAAGGAGACATCACGGATGTAAACGTTTGACCTATTAATAGGAAAAACCAATCTTTTTAATGGTGCATTTTAGGTTTTTTTAAATGTTTTTTGTGTGTGTGTGTGTCTTAATTTTGTTTGTCTTTCATGTATGGTTGTCTTGCCAGTTAGTTTAGATTCTTTACATAGGTAGGGTTAGAGGCGTCTGTCTCTTAAAGAGATCAAAACAATACCGATGCCAGCAGGGATATGCCTACAAAGTAACTTTTAGCTTTCTGTTGCTGGGACAGACTAATCCCACATACTCTGGTTTAAGCACTGGCCTGGAGACCAGTCTTTTTCTCTATCCCTTTCTTCCATTCTCAGAGATGCCAACATTAAATTCCGAAAAAGAGTAGCACCGCCGAGCAAGTTTAGGTCAGGCATACAAGTTACAACTCACCGAGCCGTAAAAAGAGGGAAATTATGACATTTATGATAAAAACTAATATTTTCATTGAAAATTGCTTAATGCAAAGCGGCCTTGCTATATAAAGGCCAAACAATTATGAATTTTATTTAGGCTTGATTAAAAAAAAAAAAAAAAAATAATGATTTTTTTTATTTTATCGGACCGCAATTTGCACTAGCTTGTGCATGAAGAGAACCATACTGCAATTCTTTCCAACTAAATTCAACAAAAATGCTTTGGTTTTTGTCCCATTGTTTATTGAGAAATTAATGCTCACGTTTGTACAGACACACAGACAAACCACAGCAGGCCATTCAAGTCTTCAATTCAAACGACTTCAGCAAGAGGAATTTTGTCAACTTTGCCTTTCCAACCAATTCCATTTCCACCAACTGCATTCTTTGCAACTTTTTTATTGACAGTTTTCATCAGATCTTGGCCTCGATTGCGATCGATGAAATCTTTTCTTTTTGTCACTTTCAATTTAGTTGATCGATGCACGCAGCGATCGCGATGTTTCAAACAAACTCCACAACGATGTGCGCTTGCATTGCTGGCAGATAAAAGTTATCACAGTGTCTGTTTGCCGCCGCATCCCACATGAAGCGTTAGAAAAACTGCGGAACCAGTCTCTACAAAAGCAACTGTAGAATGTATGCTGTACAAGGTGCATTGTGTCTCTGTGCTACGCGTGTCAGTGTAGGCAAATCCTGAGTGCGATAGTTTATGGGATTGGTACCTAAATTATAAGAACAAAACGGGTGTGAATTCGCGGCTATCATCACTTTTAACCACGTGGCAGTCAACATTTAAAGTTTTTAATTTTTTTTATCATGATACATTGTTTGTAACTACATTTACACTGGACGGCTTGTTTAGCGTATTTAATTGAAGTATTATCGTAGCGGCGTATTAACGGCTCAAAATCGTAATTTCTACGCCCAAATCGTGTATGTTGGCATCTCTGCATTCTGTGCATTTTAACATGTGTAATGCGCTTTCGAATGACATTTCGAGGGAACGAAAAAACAAATCAATTCAATTCAGAGAATCAATTCAACACCCCAGTTTTTACAGTAAACACATTTCCCCCAGTGTTATACATTAGGTCAACCAGGGTTCAACGCACAACCACATACATACATGGTGGGAATCACATCTTTCTGTTGATGGTAAAGCAACCATACCATACACCATACAAAGAAATGGGTGATTTAACATTGTGTCTAAGCTAAATGTTGTAAAGTCAGTCTAAAAGAGCAAAACTATATCATGAAACCACAGTTAGCGTCGATCTGTGTTCTTTACCGAAGACAATGTTTAGGCTATATACTGTATAATCCCAAATGAACAATTGGATCTCATAAACAGGCAGGCAAAACGGTGACTGCTCTGTACTCCGACATGTTCCGAAACCACCCTCATGATTTACACGCTATAGTTGGGTTTAGGTTTAGGGTTAAGGTTCGGATTATGACAAATTAATACCCCGGGGTGTCGAAACATAGTGGTGTCGGAACACAGGAGTGCTGGAACATAGGAATCGGAACATAGGGACACTGGCAAAACAGTTTGGTTTACTCAGTGCTAAGAATAAGTATAATGGACGGAATAAGGTATTATTGGCTGGCATGATGCAATTCTCTATGTTTGAAAGCAATAAGACAATTTATCAATCATTAATAAATCAAGGGCATCCCCTGGTAAAAGCTTGGTAGATCTGTAGGGGGGCTACAGAGTCTCAGACACACAGTGAGAGCAAACCGTTGGACAACCCAACCAGCTATACGCAAAATCCCTCCCTTTAACCATGTCAGGCTAGGAAATTCTTTTTATTCTAACCAACAAATAACATCTACACTCGAAGGAGCAAAACCTGTCACTATTAACAGTATCCAGGACAACAACAAATTAGTAGGGAATTTAATACAATTCAAATATTTCCTCAAAATGGTCCTTAAAAAGAAGAAGATAAATTGCATGATGAAAGTGTGACTGTTCTGTATTCCGACAACCCTATGTTCCGACAACGCCTTCGCTGTTTACATGCTAGGGTGCGGGTTAGGAATAGGAACATACACTAGGGGTGTCGGAACATAGGTGCACGGTGCCTAAACTGATGAAAGTGGCAAACAAAATATCTCACTCTAACGGTTATAACAACTTCAAATTAAGTGACCAAACTAGGACGTCCCTTAAAGTGTGTATCATTGGTAAGATTGAAAGTATAAATGTTCACAGATTTGCACATAAATTACACGGTATAAAAGATGGTCATGGTGGAAAAAGTTCCTTGAAATAGTTTTTTGGCTATATTTTTTTGGAAATGAGTAAAACAATTAGTCTTTATCACGCGTGATAAAATCCGATGTTTGAAAACTTTGAAAATAAATAACAGTGTTTTCACTGTTTTCTCATGACTCCGAAAACCGATTTAGCTGAAACTGTCACAGGCTTGTTATTTCATGTATATTTTGGGTCACTTCAAGTTAGTGTTGATACTGGTTTTTGACAATTACCAATGTTTGTGCTTTAAACAAGAATAACATTGAGTTGTTTCGTGGAAACGGGAAATTCCACTTTGAAATCATTGTTATGCAAATACCATGCACATCAATGGTGTACGTGAATGTGGGGTCATTGAGAGATGGTGCATAGATCTTTCACCAATGTGATGGTTGGGGCTTTCCAATCATCAATGATTATATCGACCAACATGAGACACAAGAACACACGTTTAGGCTTAACAACTCCTCGTTATCTAAATGTATTGCATTGCTAGCAATACAATGGTTGACAGATCTCTAACTCAAAGTATGGAACCCAAACGTCCACCTGTATTAGCGTTTGACCCAGCTGTGAACACAAAAAGAGAGCCATAATGACCGAAACACACGCCACTGGACGACAGAACACGAGGGTGTGCTCGTTTTCGGTACCTTGTGGAGACCAAGGACAAAACATAACAGGGAATTTCGAAAGAGACGGGTTCTCCGCAACTAGGGGAAACTGTTAAGTGATGCAGGGGCAAAGGAAAGAACAAAAGAGTGCTCCACAAGGATGCATTTTTGAGAATGGGTGCGTGTCCACTGCAAAAAGTATTCAATTGCGTAATGAAACATTCCAACTTAAACTTGGAAGGTTCGGTATACAAGAATCATTAAACTAAATTAAACTATTAAATCTCACTAATCATTTACAGTTGAATTAGATTCATCTATGTCCTGAATACATGCAATAAACAAGTGAATCAAAACAATCAGTAGCCGAGCGGTCTTATCTAAGTTCTGAAACTCATGAGTTCTTGAACTCAAGTTCCTGGTGGCTGAGTCATTAGTGTGTGGGTTCGAATCCTTGTCGTGACACCAAGTCTTGTATCCTTGAGCTATACACATCCATAATTACTTCTCGTCAACCAGGAGGAAATGGATACCTGTGGTATAGTAGTAATTGTTCATGTGTGCTTACCAATTGTTTGCCCAGTTGGGCGTTGCAAACTTCCAATATAAGTTGGGAGGGTAGGTTGTGCCTGCCAACAACACACTGAATGAGAACAAGCAACGTTTTTAAAAACTTCCTTCTTGAACTAAAAAAAAAACAAATTTATGAAGGTTAAGTTTGTTTTCGTAATTCATTGCCATCCTTCTCTGTCCAAGTATCATTCTAAATTGTATTAAAAAGAGGGGCAGTGTAAAAAAAGCCTCACTGGCTAGTCATACTCTATGGGCAAAACAACAGCCTTGTAAGGGTAGATTTGGCTTAAGATCTCTAGCAAAACTAAAATTAAGCCAAACATTTTATAGCCATCTTATAAAATAATTGCTAGCCATCTTATAAAATAATTGCACATGGGTGTACCAGGTCAGTTTATTGTTTAAAACAACACCAACAATAATTATATAGAAGTACAATGTCAAGATGAATTTTGTTGTTCTTTTCAGACAATTATTGTCCGGAATTCTTTTTATTTCTAAAATAAAAACCCCAAACAAACAGAGGCGGGTTATTAAACAATCTTGCTTCATCTGCCCGATCGTCCATGGCTTGGGATTCTTTGAAGTCTCATGCACTTCCATGTTAAACTTGTGACGGCCAGCATGTCCCAATAATATTGTGCCCAATTTATGTTTGAAACGCTCCCGTTGATTTACTGTTATTTGCCTACCATTCTGGTGGCTCCCACCCCATTGAAGGTACCCAGTAGTCAGTTGTGTGTGTTTGGGGTGGAGAACCTCGACATTGCGTGCGTCAGTCCATTTTTTACGAACACGGACAAACAACTACAGTTAGTATATTGCGAGTAATTGGAAACTTAGGGGGAATACCCGCCCTGTCACTGATTTATTTTTGTGGAACTAAGTAAATATTTTATGTAAATAAGACGGGTGTGTCTGTCCAATACCAAAGTGCAGGTTTGGTCACGTGATCCTTTTGCAGCTAAAGCTATGGGAAGAGATCGAGTTTGGACGACGAAACCAAAAATGTTTCAGACAATCATACCCTCGGCGGTGCGTCGAAACTTCTGAATTTGAGGTAAGATTTTCACTTTCCTTTTGGGAATGAAATTATTCATAATAAGCCCCTACGTATAGCATAAAGTGGAACACTAAAGTACAAAATGTTTTTCTCCATGCCTACAGTGTTATTGAGTTTCCTTTTTTGCTTTCAACTAAACGTTTACTTAATTATGTGATACAATCAATGGATAGCAAAACCTTTGCAGGATAAAAAGGGACGCCACATTGGGGTGCTTTTAAATTAAACACATTTGTTCCTCAACGTATGTCGTGCTTGCTTTGTCTCCCTAGGATACTCAACATGAGTGTGTTTGTTTCATTTCGTTTTATTGGCTTTCTGGCATTCTTGCCAAAAAAATCTTTGTTCTGATTTGTTTTGTTTTATTATATATTTTATTTTTGTTTTTGTTTGTTTTTTGAATCCCTTCGGCTTTGCACACACTTTTTCTGTGCGACAGTTTGTTCATTGCCTAAGCTTGGATTTTCATCAAACTTGGTCCGAGCAAACAACTATCAAAGATGTGCCTAGTACATATTACGTATAGTTATGACGTAATCATGTGTCACGTAACGTCACCTTAAATATGCCATTTAAAATTTTCAGTTTTCCGGGCACCCGTTAGCCATCAGCTACGGGAGATTTAACCGTGATGAGTGCAATTTTGTGTAAATATTATTTGTGTAACATCACCTTTTCCCACTCCCCCCAAAATACTGGTGGGTTGATTACATTTAGAACTAACAATGTATTAAATAACAGTAAAACAAAATCTGGAAAATTATTAGAAAATAGAATATTGCTCCTTGGAAAATGATTTCTCGTTCAGATGAAATTGAATGGTTGACCAGCTCTTGCTGCTGGCTTTTACGAAGCTGAATGAGTCTTGCGGCCTAATGAAATTTAGACTTGTTGACAAGTCGTTAATGATGGTCGCGGTGGGTCGAGTCGCGTGTGGTGCTGTAGTGTAATAAAGAATGCTCTCGCGAGATCACTGCTCTCGCGCGAAGTTGCTGGCTGCCGACTCTTCGTCATTAACGTAGACTTGGTTCCAAGTCTGTGCTCGTGAGTTTTTAGTCTACCTGATAGCCAATACATTATTGCCTGAAATAGCGCCCTCTTGTGGATTAACCTCCGTCTTTAACCTACGATCACAGACTTGGGAACATTGTTTTTCGGTTTGTACACACCCTATGGCGAATTAGTCCAAAAGTGGACGGAACACTCTGATTGGTCAGAATCTCAGAAGCCGTCAATAAAATGCACATTCAAACTTGACCGTTTATACGACGGGATATAGTACAGAAATACAACATTGATGCACATGTATCTAATCTGCCTCTGCTCAGTGATTCAACTTGCAGTTTGGAAACAAAAAACCCAAAGTGATTCTAGTTTTTAAATTCAAAATAAATAAAAAACGTTGGAAAAATCATTAGACGATTCCATTCAAATAAAGGGAACACAGTTTTTCGTCTAGTAGGGATCAGGTTATTTGTCATGTTTATTTTTCAATATTTTAAGAATACATCTAGTATTATTTTATGTATAAATTAGAAATAGCATACGTACAAAGCACTATAAAACAAAAACAATGACTCGATCGATTTTACAGAAAATGCTGAAGTGATTATAACCTATTGGGAATAGACGCAACCAACAGGAGTTTTGTGGCCTCCTGATTGGTCACCTCTCTGGCATAGTGTTGTTATGTAAATGTCAGTTGTGAATAAATGAATATCCCGTATACACAAGAGCAGGGGGGGGGGGGGGGGGCGCGGAAGGGGTGTTGCGCAATCATTTGCGATCGCTGTTGGGGTACACTCCATTTTAAAAATAGGTAATGACCATTAAAAAACAAAAAGAAATCCATGTATACCGTTAAAATTCTCTCTTTATCAGCACTGAAAACATAACAGTGTATATCGTAAGAGTATTTTCAATTGTTGAGATGCTTAATTTTAAATAAAGTGCGTAAAAATATTATCGAAAATTTTCCGTTGGTTTATTGCAGCGGCTAACGTGTATGAATGGGTCCAGGTGGGAATTTCGTTACAAATGGTCTCCCCTAAAATGGCTACAAATATCGACATAATGTGAAAAAAATTATCGTTCATCCTCTGATTTTTTTCCATTAACGTAATATTTAGGAATAGATCTTTCATTCCTGAAAGTTTAATCAAAATCCCTCGGTACATCCTCTAGATATTTGACGATTTTTTTGGAGAGAATGGATCCCGCCAATACTTAGTTTGCGTTCAAACGATCTCTGTTGACGGACGGGAACATTTGCCGCAGGTAATTGTAATTCTGAGGCAACATACACATCTTAAACAGATATGTTATACATGTCGTTTAGGTTAAATATATGTTGTTTATTAAATAGTTAATTTACTGAAGCAGTTCGCAAGGCAAAAAAAAAACAATTTACAAATGTTTTCTGGTGTAAAGATTTTGTGAATTTACAACATTTGAAGATAACAATACCCTCTGATAAAATGGACTCGTCCAGGCTGTCTCAACGGCACGCAGCGGAGAGCAACCGTAAATTCAAATAGTGTGTACTGTGCATACACACACATCCGTTTGTACGTGGGGAGCTTCGACCAGTTCACGTCGCGATGGTCGAATGAGATTATTTTCAACGTAGGTGGCGCGCTGGTGGCGCTACCCCATCCGCCCCCCCCCCCGCACAAGAGGGTCAAGTTTGAGATTGCGAGTTAGAGCGCGTGATAGCCAATCTGCGGGGGGAATTTTGTGTGGCTGATGTAGAGAAATAACCGCGATCTCAGACTTGAAATCAAGTCTATCATTGACGACTTGTGAAACCCGCAGGCGGCACGTATTCATTTATTCAGGTACGAACGCAGATAACATTACGGTTGCTGTAGAGACGATTACTGAGACGAGTCCATTTTATCTGAGGGTAGTACTAATTTTAGTTACTGTAAATGCGATAAATGCTTGCACTTGAGACATCTGTGAGTGTGTTTTCTGTGTGTTAACTCCTTCATTAATTTAGTAACTAAAGACATAAAGTAAACTTATCTTAAAATGCATTATTATATAATTGTTTAAGATGTGTGTTTTGCCTCATAAAAATAAATAATGCCTACTGTGAATAGTTGCTGATCCGCTCCAGTCCTTTAACCCGATGTGTTCTACATACAGTGATTGTGTGTATTAAGTGTGTATAAACAACGGACACGGAAACCAGTCAACTCGCCCCCCTAGCAAAGTCGCCAATTACAAAAAAACACATGTATAAAGTCACCAACTACAAAGTCGCCCCTGACATACAAACTCGTCCCCTCTCATAGTCGCCCCTCTCATAGTCGCCCCTCACAAGGGAATTTAACAAACTTGTGTGATTGGACTTCAGGGCAACAAAAGCTAGCTATCTTGAGGGAACGAAAGAGGAATTTTGGGGAACAAAATCTCATTGCAAAGAAACGGGAGCGTATATTTAGGGAACGAAAGCATATTTTGGACGAATGAAAGTATATTTCGGGCAACTAATTCAAAGTCGTATTTCGATGAAACGAAAGCTTGTTTTTAGGGAAAGAAATCTCCTTTCAGTGAAAAAATTTCATTTTTATTGAACGAAAGCATATTTCGAGCGAACGAAAGTATATTTTGTTCGAATAAAATCATATTTCGAGGAAACGAATGCGTATCTTTCAGGGAACAAAAGCGTATTTCTGGGTAACAAAATCGTATTTCGGGGGAAAGAAAGCGTGCTCGAGGGAACAAAAACGTATTTTCTAGGAAAAATCTATTTCGTTACATAGAAAAACACAACTTTGTTTACAAATTTAAAAAAATATTATTTTATGTGACAAAATTATATTTTGATTGAATTAAATAATATTTTGAGGAAACGAAATTCTTTGTTGGAATTTTGTGTGTCGAGAGATGGAAAAAGAAATTCCGAGTGAGAATTTTTTTTCACATTTTAATTTGTAATTTATTTTTGACCTGTTCCTTCAGGGGCTCTGGTTTTTGTGGGGTTTTTATTTTTTTTGGGGGGCTCGTTTTTGTCACACAAATTGTTTAACCTAATTGCACCGTCAATATAAGAGTGGTATTCCTATTTATTGACATAAATCTTATTTAATTTCCAAATCGGGGGAAGGAACGTACACCGAGCATTGAAACGTTGCGATTTTAAAACAGCGGATTCGATCAGCGAGGTTTACCGACTAACAAACCCGCAATGACAAGGTAGTTGGTGGTCTGGCTCCCTATACCCCTCCCACATGTTCATGAGCTTCCAGGTACAGCTATCTCTTGGCTAGGGGGTTTCCGTCGCGCTGAGCCCCGCCGAGAGAAACTCTGCACGCCAGTTATACACGATTTGCCTGTGTGTTATACCATAAATTAAATTTTAGATGTAATTGGATTAAAATTCTTAATTAATTATTCACGTGACAGTCATGTGAATATTTAATTAGGCAATCTTGTTTGAATCATATCTCAAGAAGTATACATCCAATTCTCAATTTTTTTCAATTATGGACTCCTTTTAGGTAGTAGATGTGGATTGCGGCATATTTTTCACTGTGACGTCATCATGACATCATCTATTGGCGCGTTTTTTATCTGTGTACAAAAGACATGGTGCTCAGATTGTGCTCAGATTGCACAAGTTTTACTGGTCAAAAACACAATATTTTCTAAATAAGTTACCTAAATTACCCAAACTGTTTTGAAAAGTGAAATACTTTCACTAAGAGTTATTCCAGACCATTAAAACTAATCAAGGTACAATGTATTTCCAAGATAATTAACGATGAAGTGACAAATTGGACCCCATGGCTAGCTGGCAAATTGTGCCGTGATTGCGCAATCACGGCTAGGCGTCAAAGACTGCCGTGATATTGGAATCGAGAGAGGATTTATACGTACGTTCTAATAGGGTTTTCGTTAAAAGGCATTGGATTGGGATAAGTTACATACCATCGTGTACCTTATCTACGAAAGCCCAATCGTGCCACTGAAGTATATATTATCAGCGGGAACTAATCCGTTATAACGAATTAATAATCCGTTATAACGAATTAATAATCCGTTATAACGAATTAGTAATCCGTTATAACGAATTAATAATCCGTTATAACGAATTAGTAATCCGTTAAAACGAATTACTAATTCGTTATTACGAATTAACAATTGGCCCATCTCCATGGTGCGACGTACTAAGTACGCCCGAGTTCGGATGCGGCGTTCCTGCCATATTATAACCACTGCCGAAATCATTAATTCGGACTCGGCCGCACAGTCGCACCAATTAACAATTGGCCCACCTCCATGGTGTGACTGTGCGGCAGTGCCCGACCGTTGTTCCGGCCATATCCACATAGCCACTACCGGGGTCATCAATTCGGACACGGCCGTACAGTACGTCGCATCATGGAGATGGGCCAATTGTTAATTCGTTATAACGAATTACTAATTCGTTTAAACGGATTACTAATTCGTTAAAACGAATTAACAATCGGCCCACCTCCACGGTGCGACTGAACGGCCGAGTCCGAATTGATGATTTCGTATATGGCAGGAACGCCGAAAAGTTCCATAACTCATCGTTGTTGTAGTCAACGGCTATCCGCATCCGAAATCATCAGTTCGCACTCGGCTGTTCAGTCGCATCATGGAGGTGGGCCAATTGTTAATTCGTTTTAACGGATTACTAATTCGTTTTAACGAATTATTAATTCGTTATAACGGATTATTAATTCGTTTTAACGGATTATTAATTCGTTATAACGGATTACTAATTCGTTATAACGGATTATTAATTCGTTATAACGGACTATTAATTCGTTATAACGGATTATTAATTCGTTATAACGGATTAGTTCCCGCTGATAATATATACTTCAGTGGCACGATTGGGCTTTCGTACTTATCAAATTTATTAGTAAGAAAAACAATTTTTTTTTACTGTGACGTCATCAGGTGTCAAATTACGGTAATTCAAAGCTTTAATTAGTTAATCTTTGCAGCACCATATCTCAAGAAGTACACAGCCGATTTTCAAACTTTTTTCAGTTATTGACTCCTTGGGCATTGGAAGTTAGCCTTGGGTAACCGTGACCCCATGTTGACCTTTACTTCCGGGTCAACCGGAAGTGGGATCATATCTCAATAACTACACAACCGATTTTCAAACTTTGTTCAGTTATAGACTTCTAATGGGCATTGGAGAATAGCCTTGGGTAACCGTGACCCCATGTTGACCTTTACTTCCGGGTCAACCGGAAATGGGACCATATCTCAAGAACTACACAATCGATTTTCAATCATATTTCAATTATAGACTCCTTGGGCATTGGAGATTAGCCTTAGGTAACCATGACCCCATGTTGACCTTTACTTCCGGGTCAACCGGAAGTGAGACCATATTTCAAGAACTACACAACCGATTTTCAAACTTTTTTCAGTTATAGACTCCTTGGGCATGGGAGATTATCCTTGGGCAACCGTGACCCCATGTTGACCTTTACTTCCGGGTCAACCGGAAGTGACACCATATCTCAAGAACTACACAACGATTTTCAAATTTGTACAGTTATAGACTCCTAATGGGCATTGGAGAATAGCCTTGGGTAACCGTGACCCCATGTTGACCTTTACTTCCGGGTCAACCGGAAGTGGGACCATATCTCAAGAACTACACAACCGATTTTCAATTTCTTTTCAATTAGAGACTCCTTGGGCATTGGAACAGCTCTGTGATTGTACACAATCACTATCTCTAGTTATTATTATTATTCTTCCTTTCCCTAAAACCCTATTGACTTAACCTGTGACTTTTCTGACTGTCATATGTCAATTTTAGCAATACAAAACTGTAGTCAAATAATATACCATATTAAAGCTTATGCCCTGACTTAAATTTTAGATGTAATTGGATTAAAATTCTTAATTAAATATTCACGTGACAGCCGTGTGAATATTTAATTAGGTACTCTTGTTTGAATCATATCTCAAGAAGTATACATCCAATTCTCAATATTTTTTCAATTATGGACTCCTTTTAGGTAGTAGATGTGGATTGCGGCATATTTTTCACTGTGACGTCATCATGACATCATCTATTGGCGCGTTTTTTATCTGTGTACAAAAGACATGGTGCTCAGATTGTGCTCACATTGCACAAGTTTTACTGGTCAAAAACACAAAATTTTCTAAATTAGTTTCCTAAATTACCCAAACTGTTTTGAAAAGTGAAATACTTTCACTAAGAGTTATTCCAGACCATTAAAACTAATCAAGGTACAATGTATTTCCAAGATAATTAACGAAGAAGTGACAAATTGGACCCCATGGCTAGCTGGCAAATTGTGCCGTGATTGCGCAATCACGGCAAGGCGTCAAAGACTGCCGTGATATTGGAATCGAGAGAGGATATACGTACGTTCTAATAGGGTTTTCGTTAAAAGGCATTGGATTGGGATAAGATACATACCATCGTGTACCTTATCAAATTTAATAGTAGGAAAAACACATTTTTGTTACTGTGAGGTCATCAGGTGTCAAATTACGGTAATTCAAAGCTTTAATTAGTTAATCTTTGCAGCACCATATCTCAAGAAGTACACAGCCGATTTTCAAACTTTTTCAGTTATTGACTCCTTGGGCATTAGAAATTAGCCTTGGGTAACCGTGACCCCATGTTGACCTTTACTTCCAGGTCAACCGGAAGTGGGACCATATCTCAAGAACTACACAATCGATTTTCAAACTTTTTTTCAGTTATAGACTCCTTGGGCATGGGAGATTAGCCTTGGGCAACCGTGACCCCATGTTGACCTTTACTTCCGGGTCAACCGGGAGTGACATCATATCTCAAGAACTACACAACCGATTTTCAATCATTTTTCAGTTATAGACTCCTTGGGCATTGGAGATTAGCCTTAGGTAACCATGACCCCATGTTGACCTTTACATCCGGGTCAACCGGAAGTGACACCATATCTCATGAACTACACAACTGATTTTCAAATTTGTACAGTTATAGACTCCTAATGGGCATTGGAGAATAGCCTTGGGTAACCGTGACCCCATGTTGACCTTTTCTTCCGGGTCAACCGGAAGTGGGACCATATCTCAAGAACTACACAACCGATTTTCAATTTCTTTTCAATTAGAGACTCCTTGGGCATTGGAACAGCTCTGTGATTGTACACAATCATTACTACTTGTTTTTTAATGGAGCTGGAATCCAAGTATTTTTGTATAATGTACTTAATCTTTTTAACATTTTTTTCTGTAAACACTTCCCTTTTTAATGTTTATATTTTATTTTTTCTTGTTGTATGTCTTTTAAACTCAATTCAGCCCTTGGGCTGCGATGTTTGAATTTTTAATAAACCAATAATAATAATAATAATAATAATATTCATAGATATAACGAAATTGACCAATCAGTTGCGTCCGTACGAAATCGGCTGCGGGTTTCACAAGTCGGTAAATGTGACCAGTTTGAGAGCACAGAGCAGCCCTCTCGCGGGATATTGCGAGAAAGCCGTTCCGCTATCACCGCGACAGACATTTAACGACTTGTCCACAAGTCTAAATGAAATTGAATGATCTTATTTGACCAGTGAATGCTAAACTGGTGAAATTGATTTACCCCTTTTTTAACTGTTGAATGCTGATTCAACGGAGCATTCATTTTCAAACAAAATTGAATGCACCGGTTGTTAAAATGAATGGACTTGGGGTGCAAGTAAACAAAATAGACCCATGAAATCAATACGCAACCCGTTGCCATAAGAACAGGCCATTTTGTTTTGGGCATGTGACCAATTTGGGGTCTTAAATTGGTTTTTAGCTTATATTAAAAAATTCGCAAAGCCAAAATGCAAAGATATATCAACAAACCATTTGTATAATTACAAAGTAACATCCTCGCCCTTACTTTGTTACAAGTGTCACCCTTATGCTATTTTCAGAACTTGCAAAGATGAAATTGTTATCATAATTCGTTTGCCCTTCAAAATGTCATCTTGCCAAGGGTCTCAGAATATTTTCCGTTTAGATGTGATTAGACCCAATATTGGGCTTTTCATATCCGGTGAGAAAAACACGGGCAATTGTATCCTAATGTTGTGCAGTGTTGTGACAGTGTTGTGACAGTGTTGCTTCAATAGACCGATTGCGCGACCAATGTCACGTGGTGTATAACAACAACAAATAAGGCGTCCTCCTAGGAAAGTGAAATACCGGTGTGTGAAGAATATTCCTGAGTCTGTAACCTACAAGAATGGCTGAAAAATGCCAGTAAGGACAGGTTCCAGCAAGTCTTGTAAATTATATAAGGAAGGAACGTTCTGTTCACGATGTGGTGCTTACACGGACCACCGCGATCACGCACTTTTCAATACAACAATGTCATAATTTTGAAGCTGAAATCATTAAAAAGGGCTCTCCAAACCTGTATGATTCCTTTGTCTATTTGAAATTCCGCATGGCTAAAACGCTCACCTTTCCAACACTCTCCTTTTACTACAGTGATTTACATTATAAACAAAAGACTGGGTGGCTATAGCCCAGGTTGGACTCCTCCTTTGAGTACCAGAACGAGGGTGGCTACATGGTCGTCCGACGCCGGTACTTAGTGAATAACTCAAAATAAACCTCTCTGTGTGGTTGAATACTGGTAAATTATGAAACAGTAATTGGATTTAAATCAATGTCACAACATACAACTATAATAAAAGAGCATAGCAACTGTGCTATTATTTCCTACAAATAAAGTAAACAACTACCACTATAAATCACGTAATAACATGTATACATTGGTAATCAAACTTAGAATACACACAGACCTTATAAAGATGTTGTGTCTCGAAGAGTGATGTGATATCTACGGAAGTACAAGTCTCATATGGTCTTAATGTTTTGGCCACTTAGCTTATATCTTGCGAACGGGAGATGCTACAGTCAAAACTCTTCTTGCAACAGGCTTGGTATCGACTGAAAAGTGATGTCATGACGTCATCAGGTGCCACGTGACATTTAAGGTGTATTTTTGAAGTCGTATATCTGCATGGCACGGAAGTAAAAGTCTGATTGAGTTGAATCTTGGTATGTCCATAGACAGGGACGTATTAAAGGTGAAATTTGATTTGACGATCACCTATCACGTGACGTAACATAAAAGATCAAGTTCAGGTGCTTACCTTTAGTCAATTTGCCATTAAAATCACGCATGCGCGGTCTATGTTTCACTCGAACTCGTTTAGTCGATTGATTCGTCAAAATATGGCATAGCCCGGATGGAAGCCTCCATGCGTAACCTATACCGCCATCTTGACAAAGTGACGTTACTTCGTTAGTTGACCAGAGAAACAGTGATCCGGAGCTAGTTGGACTAGCTAGTTCAACCATGCTGCGTTCTAGTGACAACTAGATCGACTATGGTTAAGTCTAGTCGACTCTAGTCGGCCACCCGAACTTGCTCAACGGTTCACCTTTTGAAGTCATCTAAGGAAGTGCACTGAGTCGAATATTGGTATGTTCATAGACAGGCACGTGATATAGGTGAACATTGAGATAACATCATGTTTTTTGGTCTGAGTTTTGTTCTGAATAAAATATAACAAAAATAGGAAAACCCTAGTGTTCTGTTTATGAAACAGACACACGGACATCTATTCTTTTTTTTATATTATCTTTGTGCATACAATGAATAAACGTTGAACAGGAGTACTCAAGGAATAACACATTATAAAAACTGTCTTTAGCAGATATGAACAACCAGACTCCTGTCGAAAACATTAATAATATTTCGTTTCCTCGAAATTATTATGGTGTACGGTACGGAGTCCTTGACATGCCATATTAAACCATTGAGGCAGGGCCCAGGGCTGATCAAAATATCCGAGAATCAGATGCGTGTGGACCGTGTTTACACACGCTTGGAAAGCCATGCAGCTGTGTATGGTAAAACAATCGCATAACTAAAACACAATCCTGGAAACTGACCCCATCCCCTCTATATTTGTGAAGTTGGATGTGTGCAGACTGTGTTTACACCCACGCGAGGCCATAATATAGCAGATGGTGTACGCTGTGAATTGTGTTAAAGTTTTTTCCACCCCATAAAGAATAACAACAACCCTGGGAACTGACCTCCCTCCCTCAGATATGTGGGATGGGCCAGTTTAGGATATCAAGGACCTTCTATACTCGCTGTGGGCTTTGCAACTAAGAAAAACCACCCAAAACATAACTTGTAAATCCTTTGGGAGGACATTTTGTGACTGCCTTAAAAACAGGTTAAACTGCGTCAGCAGTTCTCAATGATTAGTAATATTGTTTTACATTTCCCTTCAGACTAAAAAGGCCTGGAACCACAGAGTGATGCGAGAATGGAGGCACCACTTCACACAAACCCAAATCAAAAAGTGGCCATAGTGGGCATCGGATGTCGCTATGGCAATGGAGTCGACAGCGTCAAACACTTCTGGAAGATGTTGGTGGAAGGTTTGGACTGTACAACGCCGATACCACCTGACCGTTTTGACGCAAGCTACTTCCTGAATCCAGGAGAGAAAACAGCAGGGAAAATGTACATCCAAAATGGCGGATATATCTCGCAGGATCCATACATGTTCGACCGACAGTTTTTTAAGATGCCACCAGGTATATCATTAATGTTCAGAAAAATGATATGCATAAACTAAGTTTCACCGAAACAACTACTGGTATTATTAGAAGCCATTATGTTCATTGAGCAAAGTTGATGTTTATTATTTCCTGCATTAGATGAGGCAGCCCATCTCGACCCTCAAGTCAGATTGCTTCTTGAAGTCACGTGGGAGGCACTAGAGAATGCTGGGATACCTGCGTCATCACTAAGGGGATCTAAGACTGGTGTGTACATGGGCGTCACTGCACAGGAGTACTCCTCATTTGCAAGTACACCGTATCACAACATGAACCAATACAGCAACTCTGGTACTAATTCTTGCATGGTGTCTAACCGTATCTCCTATGAGTTCGATCTGCGTGGGCCGAGTTTCTCAGTGGACACTGCTTGTTCGTCCTCTCTCTATTCCATCTACTTAGCATGCGAGGCATTAAAACGAAAGTCATGTCCTATTGCATTAGCTGGTGGGGTCAATTTAATACTGGTGCCTACTGCAACCATTGGCTTTTGTCAGGCAGGAATGCTTTCTGGAGATGGGAAGTGCAAAAGTTTTGATCAAGCAGCTGATGGTTACTCTCGAAGCGAAGGGGCTGGTGTTGTTGTCCTGAAACTCTTGAGTGACGCACAGAAGGACGGAGATCGTATTTACGCAGTCTTACGAGGGGGTGCACTCAGTAACGATGGACGTACTCCGGGAATTGCAAACCCCAGTTATGAAGCACAAGTTGATTTGGTGAAGAGTGCCTGCCGTATCGCCAGAGTACATCCCTCGGAGATAGTGTATGCAGAGGCCCACGGTACCGGAACAAGAGTTGGTGATAAGACTGAGGCAGGTGCTTTGGGTGAGGTCATGGGGAAACATCGCGGTCCTCAACACCCTCCACTCTACATCGGTTCTGTTAAATCCAATCTGGGTCATACGGAGGGTGCAGCAGGAGTGGCTGGAATAATCAAAGTAGCACTGAGTCTACATCAGAGACAGATCCCACGTGTAGTCCATTTTCAAGCACCAAACGAAAACTTGGACCTAAAAACTCTCCAGATTCATATTCCGAAGACGTTGACCCGTTGGCCAAAAGAAGATAAACACAATCTCGCCTGCTGCAGCTCATTTGGCTTCGGTGGAGCAAATGCTAACCTTGTTCTGGAGAGGTCGCAAACTGCATCAAATGGCTTCATGAGCTCGACAGATCAAAATGACATCCTGAGCTGTCTTCTCCTATCTGCAGCCAACCAAGACGCTCTTCACCAAAAACTAAAAGACTGGAAGAAGTACTTGATGGAAGACACAGATAACAACATCAAGACTGTGTTCAATGCTTCAATGTACACGGCGGCTGTTCGATCCCATCACCACGCCTACCGTATCGGATTCATTGTGAGATCAAAGGAGGATGCTCTTGAACAGCTCCAACAAAAACTGGACAACGTCACTCAAGATACAGCTCGATATGTGGAAGGCATAGCTTCAGCTACTTCAGACACTAAGCAGCAGATTGTCTTCGTGTTCACTGGTATGGGAACACAGTGGTGGGGCATGGCCAGGGAGCTCATGCACACGCAGCCTGTGTTCGCATCAAAGATTCAGGTAACTTTAACAATACGATATAATGGAAACCGTTTTTGAAATTGATTTGTCAAATTTTCTCCAAATAAACAGTTCTGTCTTTGTATTTGTTTTCAATATAGAGTATCGATGACATACTTCGAAATTGCGGCTCTAAGTGGTCGTTGGTTGCAATGCTTACAAAGGAAACAAGTCAGGAAAAGATTAACGAAACGGGTAGGCATTCAATTTTGGTTTCCTTTATTGCACATAATTATTGACTCGACGTTGAACAATTTCGTCCAATTGGTCTGGTTTTATTCTCTGACACAGACAATAATTACAAGAATCTATACTTCTCACAAAATGTTGAATTCATGTTTATCCATCCTACCTGAATCATTGAACTGCAAAGATCTTCTTTGCTCCATCCATTCACTGCAATAACCCTGAATCGGTTTTGTATAAGAAACTTTGTTTCACGATGTTTTGCCCAAACAGAAATCAGCCAGCCGTGTCTTTGCGCGGTGGCCATCGGACTTGTGCATCTTTTGAGGCAGCGTGGTCTGGTACCTGACGTAGTGGTTGGACACAGTGTTGGAGAGGTTGCAGCAGCCTACGCAGCAGGGTTACTCAACTTGGAGCAGGCAATAAAGCTCATCTACCGTAGAGGGAGAGAACTAAGAAGGACTAGCGGATCAGGCAAGATGGTAGCCGTCCTACACCGTGTTGAAGACGCCCTAGAGCTAGCTAAGAACAGCACACATGGAAAGCTGCTTGATGTAGCAGCTGTTAACAGCCCAGGTCAGGTTGTGTTTTCTGGAGACAGCTCGTCTGTCGAGGGTTTTGTTAATGATCTTAAGTCTGATAATGTAAAATGTGTCGTACTTACAGTCAATAATGCATTTCACAGCAAACAGCAAGATGTTGTCAAGAAGCCATTCATTCATAAAGTCGGCAAATTCCTCAACACTAAGAAAGTAGTAGGTGAGAGTAGAAAAACTTTGCCAATGATGTCAACCGTTACTGGACGCTACCTAACGGTTGAGGAAGCCAACTCACCAGAGTACTGGTTTCAGAATGTACGTCAACAAGTCTCTTTCATGGAAGCCACTCAGAAACTTGCCAAAGATGGCTACCGTGTTTTCGTCGAAGTAGGTCCCCATCCATCGCTGCTTCCTGCTCTTCGAGCTACATTCACAGACTTTCAAGATGCAGATGGCAAGTTTATCTCTTCCGGGTCATTAGTAAGACCACGAGATACCAGCAAGACAGCACCAGATTCAGAAAACCTTCTGATGTCTGAGATGAAGCTTCATGTGAATGGTATAAAGGTGGACTTTCGACATTTGTTCAAACCAGCCTATTGTCGCGTTGTATCGACTCCACACTACCCCTGGCAAAGAGAGAGATGTTCAAATATTACGCAATCTGCAAGAAAGGACTTTCTGTTTCCTATAGAGGAAGGTGCACATCTTCTACTTGGTGAACAAAGCCAGACATTCTACTTGAAGGAATCCCCTGTGAAGATATGGCGCGCTAACCTGAATGCGTCTACAGTTCCTTGGGTGAAAGACCACGTACTGCAAGGTGCAGTAGTTGTCCCAGCTGCTGCGTACACAGAGACGGCACTTGCAGCAGCTAGATCGTTGTTTAACAACCGTTATCCATTGGAACTCTCGGGTCTGTCGTTTGACCGTTTTATGTTTGCACCCGATTGTGAAGGTTGTTTGGAGACAACTGTAGAGGAGAAGACACCAGATGATTATTTGTTCACACTCAGAAGTCACGAAGCATCAACTGACAAATGGGCACAGCATTGTCACCTTAACATAACTCGGCAAGTAGACGATAATAGTGCCCGGCGAGCCTCTGCAGATAGCATCGATGTTAAAAGCGTCTCTCAAAGATGTAATCACAATCTGCCACTTGAAGAATTCTATAGTTTGGCTCTTGAGTGTGGCTTTCAGCTTGGACCAACATTCAGAGGAGTTGCGGCATTTTCCTTTTCAGAAGATTGCCAAGAGGGTTTAGTGATTGCTAAAGCTCCTCCCGGTGTGCAAAGAGAACTCCGTCGTTACGTGTACCATCCAGCCTTTATGGACAGCATTTTACAGTCATTCGCCGTTCTGCTGTTGAAAACAGCTCAAATAAAACGAGATTTGTCCGGCGAAACATGGCGACCGATATACCGCGTTCCCAAAAGCATAAATCGATTCGTTCTCCATTCAGAAACACCATCGCATGTCATCATCCACATGACGGTGAAGCACAGTAACCAACAGTCTTTTTGTGACATTGATGTTGCAGACAGCGAAACGAAAAAGGTCTTTTGCTCAGTGAAGCAGCTTTTATTTGAAACCATTCAAGGCGAAAACATACAACATCAGGTGTGGAGTACATCCTGGAAAAACCTCGGGTCTCTGAAAGTCACTTCAATGGAATCAACAGTTGCTCTCCCCAAGAAGATAGTCATTCTATCTGACAACACGGATACAAGTTTATCTTTGATACGCCTGTTGGAAGAAGACGGCAACGATCTGACGGTCATCGCAGGTAAAACTGAAACAACAAAGAAGGTACTCGAAGTCCTCTCTAAATATCAAGACTGTGACACAATCTTCATCATTATGAGAACCTCAGAAGCTCTTGGCATCGACTTGAATACAAACTCTGTTATGTCGCAGAATCAATTTGAGAAGTTGCAAGAAGAGAGTCCGTTGGCATGCTGCGCTGTTTTTAATGACATCAGGCAGATGAATGATAGAATGCGATTGCATTTACTTCTGGTCACAAAGGGAGGATACTACGCTAAGGAAGGAGATGATGTTCATCCTTTTGCTGCAGTTATTCCAGCTATTGTGATGACTTTGGCACACGAGGAACCTTCTCTTACTGGAAGTATAATCGACTTACCAATCACAGGAGATAGTGAAGACTGTGCCAAGATTTCAAGGGAAATAATCCAGCGGGCCGATTCTCTTCTACATGACGAAAACTTCCTAGCTGTCCGAAGTATAACATCTGAAGAAACAGAAACAGGAAGTGAAAGGGAGACGTCATGTCAAATTCTAACCCCACGGATTCATTTGGACAACAGCTCCGAGAGTCCAGGCATTGTTCCGACAACAGACTGGTCCTTAGATGCCCGAGTATCCTCTGGTAACAGCCGCTTCTTCGTTGGAAATTCTCCATCGAAAGCTAACAGAGAACTTGACGAAGAATCCTTCACCGTTAAGATTGAAGCCTTTACTGTTTACTCTTCTCAAAAGTCGAACGTCACAAATGGTTCTGCGTCGTTTGTGTGCGTATATGCAGGAAAAGCAGTGAACAAGTCAGATGTTGCCCAAAACAGTACCATCTTCGTTAGGTTGACCACTTGTCAGAAGGTCTCGTCAATGATGACATCGAAGTTCTCTGATGTGACAGAGGTGCCTAGTTTTTTGACCAGCAGTGAAGCTGTCAGTATTGTTAAAGATTTTCTACCCTATGCAGTACTGTTCAATCAGGCTATACCAGTGTCTTCTGGCATGCGATTGGGTTTCAAGGTAGACGCAACTGTGGGTAGTATTTTAGCTGCAGAGACATTAGCACGTGCTTCAGGAGCTGAAACCGTTGTTCTGAATGATGACTACAATCATCATGAAACCGAGAACTCAAGTGCCACAGTGAGAGACTTCAACAAGGTAAACGAGTCATCAATCGATGTGCTGTTTCTGTGTGTTCGTTCATCAACACTGGACAGATGCCTGAAGTCATTGTTACCGAAGCTGAAAAGAAACGCCACTGTTGTGATAATAGAAGAGCGTCAGAGAAACCTGAAACATCTTCCAACTCTCCCTCCCAAAATGAAAATGATGATGTTTGATTCCAAAGTTCAGGCAGTAATTGAGGGCTTAACAGCTGATGAGATGTCACATGCTTTGTCCGATCTCTGGAAGATGTTTGATCCAAACACCGTGGGTCATTTAACGTGTAACCTTGAACACTGTAAAGAATTATCATCTCTGGCTGCTTCAAAAACTCCCACTCCAGAGGAAGAAGTCATCGAGGTAAGCCAAGATGTGGTCCTTCTTCCACTTTCTTTTGATGGAGATGGTTTTATTGCTGATGAAGGATCTGCATACTTCGTTACCGGAGGTACCAGTGGATTTGGTCTGAAATTGCTGGAGTGGTTGGTGGCCAGAGGAGCTCGATATATCTATATTGGTTCCAGGCGACCAATGAATGACGAGATCCAGGAAGCTGTACAACAAGCTGCTAAAGTAGGTGCTTATGTTCAGCATATCCAAATGGATATTTCCAACGCCTCTGATGTCGAGAGGGAGTTAAAGAAAATGCAAAAAGGGTCTGATAACTGGCCAACTTTGAAATGTATATTCCACAGTGCTGCTGTATTTAGCGACGGTTTTCTTTACAATCTCACCACTGAATCATGGAACAGTGTGATGGCGCCAAAAGCCTACGGAGCTTTGCTTTTACACCAGGTGACTGAAAAGCTAGGCATCAAGCTTGACAGATTTATAATGATCTCATCGATTGTATCTCTCATCGGTAATGCCGGTCAAGCGAGCTATTGCTCTGCCAATCTCTTCCTGAACGCCTTGTCACATTATCGACATAAACGAGGTTTACCAGCAACTGCTGTACAAGCTGGAGTGATCAGCAATGTTGGCTTTGCAGTGCGTGAAGATCTGGTTCAGTTTTGGGCGAAGAACGGCGTTGAAAGCTTGACTCCGAATGATGTCCTTGGTGGTATTGGCTGTGCGTTATTATCCAACGTACCACAACTCGGTATGTCCGGTTACTTTGACCGCAATCTGTACGCAAAGAGACACCGTGGTCTCATGTTGAGGCACTTTAAGGAAAAACAAGGAACAGTGTCTGTGATGAAAGACCTGTTTCATGATCGAGATGTTTATTTGACAGTGGCAGAAAACACACTAAGCCAAGTTGTTCTGAAACTCCCGGTTCCTAAAGCTCGTGAGAAGGTCATGGAAAAGTTGGCAGAGCTCTTAAGCCATCATCTTGGGCTAACTGATACTGTACAATATGACGCGTCACCCATCTCGTTAGGTCTGGACTCACTTCAGGCTTCGGAGTTCAGTCAATTGATCAACCAACAATTTGAGGTCAACATCGGAGCTGTCGATTTTCTGAATGATAGGAACACAATAGAAAAACTTGCAAAGATAATAACACAACGCATTTTCACACAGACAGCAGATGGCAGAGATGAAAGTGTGGAAAGTGACATCCAAGTATTATCTACCCCGAGGGCTGTAGTCGTTGAGGGCGAAGCATCTGCAACTGTTGCAGTCAAGCTTGTCTGCTTCCCGTCAAATGGTGCAGGAACATCGCTGTATGCTTCCTGGATCGGGCAGTTAATTCAATATGGCATCCAAGTGTTAATGATTCAGCTCCCAGGCTGGGAAGGTCGAGATGACGAGCAACCTTTAAACAACTTAAGGGAAATCACACGACTGATACGTGACGAGTTGGTGACTAAACTACGAGAATCGCCCTTTGTGTTTTTCGGTCATAGTATGGGTAGCCTGATCGCCTTCGAAGTTGCACATCTTCTTATGGCTGAAGATAACATGAGTCCAAAGCATCTGTTTATCAGTTCCTGGTACGCACCAACAGCGCCGTACCCTCACCCTGAAGAGTTGCAAGTTTCTACCAGAACATTTGAAAGAATTAAGAAGACACTGCAGTCGGATTCATTAATACTCCAACAAGTGCTGAAGGAAGAGAAGGTGAAATTTAGTTTTCTAGACAACTCTACTCTTTCCAACATACCACTTATGCGTAGGTTGGTACCCTGCATAGAAGCTGCAGTTGGCATGTGTAAAGCCTACCCAATCAAACTACGGAAACCATTGGAGTGCGGCATTACAGTTTTTGGCGGGAAAGAGGACACGTTCGTATCGCCAGGATTGCTGGATGGTTGGGAAATGCAGAGGACCAGAGAGTTTCGATTCAAGAAGGTTGTGCTACAAGGTAACCACATGTACATTCTGACCAGATCTGCAGAGATCTTGAAGGAGCTCTGTATTGTATGTACATCTATCACTAAGAGTACAAGAGGAATGCCTACACGAAACACACACGCTGTGTATCATATTAACTAAGACATCGACATTTGAAACCCATTGTGTCAAAGGTTCAGTAAAATGAAACACTCCTAGCAACAACACGCGGTATAAAGCTGATAAAAGGTCGTGAAAGATTGACTTTCTTCACATTGTTAATAATATATTTTTGTATCACAAATACAAAAAAAATAAAGAACAAGAAACTCAAAGAAAAATGCTATTTTTCACCTTTTTTGTACAAATTTGATATTTTTAAGAGTTGTTATCTGTAGTTGGTAGAGGTTCTGTTAAATCTATCACGTCTGATGAAAGCTTCTTTGAAACATTTGTCTTGAACCTGAACATGTTTTTGCATTGTAGAGCCTACGCCTCCTTTGCAATAGACTGTGCAAGTCTCGCGCGTATCCGAACGAGAAAACACGTCAAACGAAGAAAATTTTTATTTCTGAAATCAAATCTTTGTTTTAAATTATATCTCATGACAAAATCTGAACAACAAAAATAAATCATTACAATTTTATGAAATTAGTTTTAGCTTTTTAAAAAAATACGCCAAAGTGTGTTAATTATTATTAAAAACAAATTAAAACTCTGGGACAAGGATGCTTTTTTTATGTTAACTTTTTAGAAACCCCTTACGCAGATTCGTGAAGGTCAAACGGGTTTTAAATGGACCCGTATCGCAGTTTAAAGAGGAATGCCGACGTCTCAACACCATAGACTGCAATGAAAAGGGTTCGCTTTGCAATTACAGCATCTGGCGATTATAATCGTGCATCCAAAACAAGCTTTTACATAAGTTTTATGATCGGAGGTGAGCACAAAATTCTTAATTTTTTGCAATAACCGGAAGCTGAGGTCAAGTTTAATTCTCGGGTTTTCTTCGTTATATTGTTGAATTGGTTTTACTTTCATATGTTGTTATCACTTAGTATACATTCCCAACAACATGTATAATTTTCTAGGTCATAAACTACGTTAAACTAAAATAATTGACGAAACAAAATCTCGCCCACGTAAAACTCCATATGGTTGGGACCACTATGGTCCCGGAAGTTCAAATGCGCGCGAGACTTGCACAGTCTATGATGGTGTAGTTATTTTGATTTTCTCTCTCGTACAAAGAAAGTAAGCAAACTACATTTGTTATATAAAAAAAATCCTCCGGAAAAGATGGAAAGACGGTAGCAAAGTAGTAATAACAATAATAATAATACATTTATATAGCGCCAAATCAACTTTTGTAAAATGCTTTAAGGCGCTTCACAAAAAGCATAAAAGGTACATAAAAAGCACAAAGATTATTTACATAAGCAAACTTGTACAAAGGAATAATTAAATTACAAATGAAAAATTAAATGACAATAAAATCCCACCGACAACACATGCCAACAGTTAAAGAACACAATATAGAACACACATTGTTTGGTTATTTATACAATATAACAAACAGTCTGCGGCGGTTAGGAGCTTTCGAATCAAAGGGTATTGCGGTAGAGGGTGGTAATGCGTTATCATTAGTAATTGTACAATGTTTTAACTCTAATTCAAGAATGACCTATATTTTGTAAATACAATTTATGATATTTGTTTCGATTTTGGTAAAGCTTACCCAGATTTGACACGAAAGTGTTCAATTGCAAAGTGTTTATAAATCTATGTTTGTTTGTGTAGTGAATCACTACTTCTTATGTTTATATATTTGAATAGCAAAACAAAGCCTGCATATATTTGTAATCAATGGAATGAAACAGGCATTGCCAACATTCCATTTTTTCAAATTAAAATTCAAAGCTAAACTATTACTCATTTATTTCCAATGTTCAAATATTTGAAATCACAATTTCAATCAGTCAAGTCAAGGCCATACAGCTTTTCCAGTAATCTTGGTCCAATTGACCCGGTCCAGCATGCAAGTACGCACCTCTTCAGTGCTGGTTAAGCTGGTGTCCAGTTTCAGCAATATATGTTACTAGCTACGTAAAGTTTTATGTATTTACTATTTGATGAACTATTTTGATAATTTTATATTGTTATTCAATAGTGTGGAGCAGGAAACGAATTAGAGTGGACTCTTCAGTAGTTATTTTAACCCTATCTGTAGTGGGGGTTTAACTTACCTCCGTATTTTCCAAAGTTTCAAAAATAATGTTCATAACACTTGCCCCAAAGGTTCATTTTAGCAGTTTCTACATGATGACGTTAACAGAAATTCAATAAATTTGAGTTAAGAGGGCATGTTGGTCAGTTTTTGCAATTTGTGAGGGTCAAAAGCAGTTTTCCAAAATAATTTCCGTATTTTTTATGAAAGTACTTAAAAACTATGCAGACATGTTTATTTTGATATAATTAATAACATGACGTTTTATTGTATCTATAATCGTTGATTTATCAATTTTTGGAGCAACTTGTAGTTTTTCCACTTAAAAATCATTATTGCCGCCAGCTGTTGGGGCCCAGGACGCAAAGATGACGTATACTTATTGAAGTTTTATGGTTTTTGTAGTTGTAGGCCTAAAGGTTGAAATCTGCATATTTAGAATATTCCCTTGATAACTTTACATATTACCAAATAATTTCCGTATTTTTTATGAAAGTACTTAAAAACTATGCAGACATGTTTATTTTGATATAATTAATAACATGACGTTTTATTAGGTGTTCGGGCAATCCGCCCGGAACACCTCTTGTTTTTGTACGTTTTTTTTTAAAACACTTCTTCTGCTTATCCCCCGCGATTGTCCGCAAACAAAAGCACACTTCCGAAGCTCACACAACCTTCAAACGTAACATATAGTTAGATCGTTACTTGTAGAAGACACCGCTGGAGTGACGTCATGATGACGTCATCAGGTGTCGAGTTACAGTAAATTAAAGTTTAATATTTCAAAAAATCATAACTCAATAAATACTAAATGGATTTGTACATTCTATACATCATCGGACAGGTCTTGGAAAACCCAACAAACAATTCACTAAGAGTGACCCCAGTTTACCTTGACTTCCGGTTAAAAACGGAAGTTGAAAATTTCAAAAAGCACACATTCCGCGCCATAAAGCACACATTCCGCGCCACGAAGACAGCAGTGTATAGCTGGTTCACATAACATAAACGGATTATGTCATATCCATGGTGGCGCTATACTGAGTTAATGGTCGTTTGTTAACTGTGCTCTTTTATAATGCAACAGACTCAGAAATGTACGTCGTTCGACGGTAGTCCAATGAATTGCTCAGTGCATATATCCTTCGTGTTAGCCTTTTGTTGGCTTGGTGGTAAATATCAACTAAAACGAGTGTATTTTGCTGAACTCTTTTGGTGATTTTAATAAATTTTGATAACTGAGAAAATGTGATCGGAAAAATATCAACATAAATTTGACTCTAATCAACACCGGTTTTTACGAGAATTTTACTTTTAAATCCTGTTGAATACTTCAAAGAAATACAATGTGAACAGCAAAATAAATTCAACATAATTTGCACATCGTGTAAACTGTAGCTTCTTATGCCCTTATCATAATCATAACAAATGATCGATGTTGCTTCAGTTATCGGCACCACAAAAAAGGTAGCAAGCAGGCGTAGTTTGATAAAATTTATTTTTGAATTGTTAGTGATAGTCTTTTAAACTATCAGTTCAGTTTGTGACTATTTACAAGAAAATTGTTATACAATCATGTGTATATACACATTCTGGAGTTTCAATGCATATCCATCGAAAAATAAATAAACTTCATTGAATGGAAAACATAATACTTAATAGTTGTACTTGTGAGTCATTCAAAGGCTCGTTTCAAGATCTGTAGCCAAGATGAAGGGGAAGTGGGGAGAATGTTCCTCTGTATGACTATGAAATGACAATGGACCCTTGGCCCTTTCAAGTAATCTAAATAATGTACTCATTCAAAATTATGTCATCGGTTTTCAAATCTGGCTAAACAAAAGTTTATTATTTAGAAAATTTTATATTTCGAGTAGCCTTTATTTCCTGTATATAACTAACGTATAAACGTAGAAGATTTACACATTACTTTCTTTGAAATTTCAAAAGCTATCAACATTGTTTTCAGCGATTCAATGATATAGCTGACGCATCATACCAAGCCGCATAGGAGATGGCAATCAACACGGGATAGTGGTTTGGTTAGAAAGGGAAAGACAATACTGCCAATATCCCGTCTAATTTTGTCTGTCAATTGGTAGATTAACCAAGTTATAAAAACTAATTCATTATGCAAACAATTATGATTAATTTACTCAGGCAATAGATATGTAAACAACACACGTAGATAAAGAAAACGTTGACAAAATGCAAAACAGACCATTTTAACCTACTGAACAACTTGTCAGCATGTGCTGACAACGTACCGGACTTAAGCTTGTCCAATTAAGGTGCCGTGTTCGAGGGTCAAAACAAAAACTATTCACAAACCCTAGTTTGCAAAGTATTAGAAAGACCAACCTTCTTCCGCCATCCTTTTCACTATCAAAATGGGATATAAAAACAAATTTTTCATGGCACCATACGGTCATAGGCCCTACCACTAACTTTCATTGAAAACCCGAACACCTAGTGTTTGTAATCCTACAGACACTACATTTCTAGTTGTATCTATAATCGTTGATTTATCAATTTTTTGATAAATTGTAGTTTTTCCCACTTAAAAATCGTTATTGCTGCCAGCTGTTGGGGCCCAGGATGCAAAGATGAGTTATTGAGATTTTATTAGTGTTTTTTTGTAATTGTAAAGGTAGAAATCAGCATATTTAGAATAATCCATTGATAACTTTACATAGTTTGAACCCCTAATATACAGGATGAAAACTTTAAAGAGGCCGATGGATATGGCAGCCATTTTGAATTCTTCTAATTCATTTAACACTATCACATGACCTTTTATTACCACTTTGGGGGGAAAAAACAAGTGGAAATCTTGTTTTTAAAACATCGCTAAAAACGTGTAAAACGTCAAACAAACGGTTGCAATGGTAAAGCTGAACAATTATTTTGTTTACAATATGACCCTAGATAAACATTGGGAAAAGTCGGTTGTGATCAGAATGCAGGGAAATAGGTGGAGGGCTCAAATGTTGCAGGGGGGCACGTTGTCCCCCTCCACCAGTCATGATAGGGTCAAATACTAAATAGAGGAGGTAGCTAATGTATAGTACAATCTCATATCCACCCGGTTTTGAATTGACTCTGATTCATTGACCTATGACCTGTTTCTGAATCAACCTGACCCATAATCCGGGCCCCAATTTGACTGCTCTTTTTTAATCTCAAAGCCAGATTGACACTATGGGTCTGGTGAAGTGGCCATCTCGGACCATGATCTTGGACAAGTTTGATTTTGGAGATTTGATAAAATATCAGCATAAAGGTTAATTGTAGTATTTCATACATTATGAGTGATGGTAAAAGAAAATAATGTAAAAATAATAAGAACTGTTGTGAGTGATCTAGATATCGGCCTAACTGTTAGGAACTTTTGGTAAACTTTATGCTCAACTTTTTATATCATGTTGCGGTGTAATAACTGTTGTTATATACTTTATAAATGCTTTTTTCAATGTAAATGCAAAGTATCCCGAATAGGATATATTTGTACCCCAAATGGATCCTTTCCTCCCACTGAGGATACCAATCGGGATACTCCTACTTTTTGTTATCATTATTATATATTTCTGGTAATGAAACCAAGGATGCCTTATAACCATAGAAATAGAACCCGGAGAACACGATGTTTCAAAAAGAGAACTCCTGTTAGAGATTCATCTTTATAGACCGACCTTGTTTTCTAACAATTGACAGGAACATTAGTAATTGTCCTTCAGTATTAATGTTTTGGGGGACCAAAGGTTAAATTGGTTCCCACACACACACCCTCCTCCAGTCAGACTTGACCCGGATTGTGTCCCGTGGGACTCATATATCTACCCAGATATGGGTCAATTTGAGTCCGAGTTAAAATACCCTTTTACCCACTCTGAATCAGCCTGACCAAGAAATGGGTCACGTCTCTGGAACCCCGAATCCCAGTCCGCTTTCATCTCAATCTAGGATAGAGTTTTTGCTAAAACAATGATATGAAAATCTACAATTACAGGTGGTTGTTTCTGTTTTCAAATTAATGTGTATTTTAATACAAAATAAATATTTAAACAATACTAAAATTGAAAGTCTCGAAATGTTTGAATTTGGCGTGTATGTTTCTTTACTCGAAATTTCGATTTAACCCTGTAGTGTTGATTCTAAAGATGATCCAGGCGGTCAAGACTAACAACTTCGTTCTATAGACCATGTTACATTTGTTTTAAAAAAGAGTGAGCTAATGCATTACACTGGCCATAATATGGAAAAATTGACATGTTTCATAATTTTCACATAAATTCAAGAGTTACAAAAGTAACAGCTGTACACCTTTTGAGATGTCCCCCCTTTCTTTATATAAAGGTTGAGAAAAATCAGACAGTGCAATCTCCACAAAACATAAGATTTATTGCGTACAAACAGTGCCTGCAGGAAGTTCAGCCTCTGTGTAAACATGTGATGTCACATGTCACATGGTCTATATTGTGAGTGCTTCCATAGGATGTCCAGTCTATTTTTCAGCTTTGATGGCCAAAACTACTCTCGCTATCTGACATTCTTCTCGGTGTTCCTGGCCATTGTTGAAGAAACACATCCAGGAGCAACACATACATGCTTCTAGAAGGAGGTGCCTTCAGTGTTGCTCTATCTATGATACCTGGAAAACGATATGCAGTGAACAAATGATAGAAGAGACCTTCATGAAGCGTACCAAATCCCATGGTGGTGCTGGTGGTTGCGGAGCCAGTTTTGACAGGGTTGGTCAGTATACTACAATAGGTACCAGAGATGGGTAATTAGAGCCACACATGAACATGCCCAGTTCGTTGATTCCGCATTCTCCGTGCAGGCCTAGAAGTTCGCAAGACACCGCGAGAATCAAAATGGATTCTCGCTGAAGAATTTCGCGAGAATCCAGGATTCTCGCAATTTTCGGGGAATGGATTCTCGCAGTTTTGGGGGGAGAATCCTTTTTTTTTTTTGCAAATTGTATAAGTATTATTTGCTAAATGTAATGTTGGAAATTAAAGCAAAGTTATGTTTCAATTCATCCTCTATTTGTTAAAGCTTACGTTTTTTTTGCCATCTTGCGTCGCGTGCCAAAGAATTTGACAGCAGAATAACCTCAGCTCTCGATCATACAACAACAACCAGCGGCATGTAATTCATGAAATCATCACATGTTATGCTAAGTTTTAGGTCAATCTGTTTTTATTCTGTCCGCAGATTGGTTGATAGCACGAAAGTTCCCGTTTTGGAGCCAATAGTCTTCCTTGACTGTTAGCGTTGTTACCAAGTACAGCGATGTACGCTTGCTTGGATTTTCCACAAAATGTTTTGAGAATCATATATTTGTCATAAAAGTTCACTATTTGGTTATACATTATCATTATTCAATGTTTCCAGATTTTTATAGAAAAGGAAACGAAAAGAAAAGAAATATTGTGATAATCTTGGGAAATCGACTATCTCGGTACATGGTAACCATGTGTATAAAGCAGATTGATGCCGTGAGCTTACTATCCAGGAAGACTATTGGCTCAAAAACGGGATCTTTCGCACTATCAACCAATCCGCGGACAGATTAAAACAGATTGACCAGGGGTATGTTTTCGCGGCTGGAACGAATAACTGTTTCGGTCATTGGCCAGTGTTATCGGATGGCCAAAATTCAACCGAAACAGTTATTGGACCGCGAAAATTACCCCTTTATGATGGCAACACACGGACGTAACGAACGGTGCGCCGGTGTTTTAGGACGATGACTCGGCGGTATCGATCGACTCGACGACATACATGACGTGAGTGGTTGATCGTGAATGATACAAGTTTGTAAATAAAACACAAAGAAAATGAGGGGTGAAAAAACTTAACTTTGTGTCGGATTAACGGAAAATTGTTTATGGTTTTTTTATGGAAAAGTAAAAACATATTCTTGTCGACCCAAATAAAGCTGAAAAAGTGGTTTTCCCCTTCTGAATTCTGGTAATTTCACGCGAATCTACTCGGATTCGCGGCGTTAACGGCGGGCGCGAATCTTGGCACGAATCGATTCGCGTCGGATTTCTAGGCCTGCCGTGTAGTACAGCGGATAAGCTCTCATAATATGAAAACTGGCACTTTTTGAGAAAAGGATGAAACTTCTAGCATAATTAGTGTAATTTCTTAATGCAAGTGATTATATCTTGAACTGAGCCAAATAACTAATGCCATGTTTTTTTCTGTTATCCAATTTCAACTGAGGCAAGAGACTATTTAAATCAGCAATAATTAAGTGCTTAGATTCTAATAATAGAACAGCTTGACCAGTATTAACAACCTTTACAACACAAGGCAGCATGACTCTTCCTACAGTCTACAGTAACGTGTGAAAGAAATGCACATTTTATAACCTAATGCAAACCCCTTGCACTGTTGCAGTACTAAACATTACATGAACCATGCTGTTTACACAAGAAACCATGTGACTGAATTGACAACAAAAAAACCTCTATAAATCTTATATCCAAGTCGCCAAAAACTTCAGTAATCCATACTATGAAGAGGATTGTATTATATGTACTATTTACTCACCAACTGTTGCATTCCTAGGAGTGAATTATCCCTTTTATTGATTTGCTTTTGTCTGAAAGTTTCGTCTCCCTTTTTCTAGGCGGATTGGCGGCCATCTATTCGACAAATGAGGGCGCTATAACACAAATACGCCGCAACAGTATAGTTTTAAGCATCTATATAATTAAAATCGGTGCCAAGTTCCACCCCGCGGCGCTGCGAGATCCGACCGTCCACTTGCGCACGGTGACCTCGCCCCCTCGAGGATGAGGTTGCGCTCTGGGCTGCCATCTTTTTTATTGGGTCGCCATCTTTTTTATTGGGTCGCCATCTTTTTTTCTCACGTGTGATGACTTCTCACGAGTGATTGGTCCGTTATTTCCTCGGTCTTGGGTGTTCATCATAATTTCCCAGCTCTCTCGACAAGATTGTGTTAATGTTGTTTGTCTTCAGAAGATATTTGTTGCACGTTTTGTGGGTTTAAATGGTATTAAATAATTTTTGAATAAATATCTACCGCATTTTGTGTCACCAAAAGTCCACGGTTTTAACGACACATGAGTCTTTTCATTGAACAGTCAGAAGTAGCGTTGCATGACTAAGGTAATTTCTCATGAATGCACACAATAAACAATTTGCATGCTGTGTTAACCGGTGCCCTTTCCATCGAACAACGGTGTATGAAAGAGAGTGTGTACCAGCGACGAAACTTTTATTGCCCACGCTAAAAATTCGGCAGCCGGTTTGGGTTGCCATCTTTTTTTTCTCACGTGTGATTAGTCCGTTATTACCTCGGTCTTGGGTGTTCGCCACAATTTCCCAGCTCTCTCGATAAGATTGTTTGAATATTGTTTGTCTTCAGAAGATATTTGTTGCACGTTTTGTGGGTGAAATGGTATTAAATAAATTATCAATGAATATCTATACTGCATTTTATATCACCGAAAGTCCTGGTTCTAACGACACATGAGTCTTTTCAGTGAACAGTAGCGTTGCATGACTAAGGTAATTTCTCATGAATGTATAGACCTAAATACAACCAATAATTTCCGAGCAATAAAGAAATAAAGAAACAAGGCATAAAGAAAGCAATGACACAATGAAATAAAGGGAAAATGGACAAAAATAAAGCCTCCTCCAAACAAGCATATAAATCAAGAAATCAAAGACAGACAGAAAGGAACAAATAAAGGAAAACGAAAACACACAAATCATTTTTATTTTATTTTCGTTTCTTATTTAAATCTTTAGACGTACGATGAAACAACAGGGTCTGTCAAGACAAATAAACAAGTTTACAAAACTGTCATCAACAAAATGTGACACAATCACACCCCTGTAACACTAAACATTATTATTGTATTATCAACCATTTACAAAATCTAGAAGAACGAAATACGGAAACAAACACATCCACACCCGAAATAATTTTTAAAAACCAGAAATAGTGACATAGAAACATCGAAATCAACTGTAACATAGTGACATAAAAACATAAAATAATAAACGTCAACATAGATATCAAGAAACATCAGAGATAAATTATAGGCCCCCTGCAACTAAGGAAATAACGAAACTAAGACATAAACAAAATAAACAAATAAAAAGACAAACAGACCAGTCAGAAAAACACATAGGCCTGCAGAAACACCGAAATATACTGAGAAAATACAAAGTTCACCACGGGCAAACACGAATATTCAGAAAGAGAAAATACAGAAACAAAGACACATTTAAGAAATAAAGAGATAGAGACACAAAGAAATCCAGAAATAAAGAAAAAAGGAAATCAAGTATTAAGGGCCTATATACATAAATTCAAACATTTTACAAATTTTAGGAGCACAGAAGCATATATTTCATGGATTACTCAGGGCCTTTGTTGGATATTCAAAAAGTCCTGATATATCAAAAAACCTACATTATCATGCCAAGCATGCATCATTGGCTTAATTAGTACATCCTTCCCAAATATTAAAACACACCCCCCAACTTATGCTTCGTAGTCGAGAAAAGGGGCGAAAAGGGTGAGGGAAGGCGACGCGTCGCCTTCGACCGCACTAACACCTTTTGCATGCTCAACATTTTTATCATTAGGACATTTACTACATTGCGTACAGATTTTTAAAATCTTTACCAAACCAATTCTGAAAATTATAAACTCTGATATCCTCTCCAAGTACTCCCCCTCCCCCCTTACCCCATGCACCGTTGTCACATTTTTGGGGCAAGAATCGCGCCCACCTAGCGGGTGCCGCGCGAAGCGCGGCATCCCGCTAGTATCTTCTATATAATTAAAATCGGTACCAACTTCCACCCCGCGGCGCTGCGAGATCCGACCGTCCGCTTGCGCACGGTGACCTCGCCCCCTCGAGGACGAGGTTGGGCTCTGGGCTGCCATCTTTTTTATTGGGTCGCCATCTTTTTTATTGGGTCGCCATCTTTTTTTTCTCACGTGTGATGACTTCTCACGAGTGATTGGTCCGTTATTTCCTCGGTCTTGGGTGTTCGACAAGATTGTGTTAATGTTGTTTGTCTTCAGAAGATATTTGTTGCACGTTTTGTGGGTTTAAATGGTATTAAATAATTTTTCAATAAATATCTACTGCATTTTGAAATTTGTGTCACCAAAAGTCCACGGTTTTAACGACACATGAGTCTTGACTTCTCACGAGTGATTGGTCCGTTATTTCCTCGGTCTTGGGTGTTCGCCGTAATTTCCCAGCTCTCTCGACAAGATTGTTTTAATGTTGTTTGTCTTCAGAAGATATTTGTTGCACGTTTTGTGGGTTAAATGGTATTAAATAATTTATCAATAAATATCTACTGCATTTTGTGTCACCGAAAGTCCACGGTTTTAACGACCCGTGAGTCTTTTCATTGAACAATCAGAAGTAGCGCTGCATGACTAAGGTAATTTCTCAAGGATGCACGCAATAAACAATTTGCATGTTGGGATAACTGGTGCCCTTATTTTCGATCGAACAACGCTATGTTCCGACGTCTACCCGCGATTGTGTGCAACGGCAGCCGGATACCCGCGTTGGTCGGCCCTTGCGTGTTTCATACCCGTCAGGCATGTTTTTGGGGGTTTTTTCTTTTTTTTCTTTTTGCGCCGGGGTTAGTCTGTAGCGGAGCTTGCGTGAGGGTGTCAGATGATTTGTGGGTGTTGATTTTTGGATAAATTTGGCATATTCAAAACATAAATTGGGGGGTTTTGGCAGTCTTAAAATTTGCGTTCGCTATTGCATTTGTGCATTCTGGGAAGTTTCGCTTGCCGTACACCGCTTACTGGGTTGGCACTGGTGTTGGCACTGGTGTTCCAACGTCTCCCCGCGCCTATCATATAGCGAGATGACTGATTTAAAATGCAGCTCAAAGGGGGGGGGGGGGGGGGGGTTTGTAATCCTAATTTCTACAGATACTGCATATTTTCTGTTAATGATGCTTTGTCTTCTTCCAACTCATTTCATTTTATTGGGCAGATGTGACCTCCTATGTCCCCTTTATAAATTGTCCTTATATTATTTCTTTCATAAATTGATTGCTTTTACGTTAGGCCTACTCATTGACTGAATAACAACATAATAATAATATTCACAAAGACAAGCATTGTCGAATATTAGTCGTTTCCTGCATTTAGTGGTATGTAGGCCTAAATACAACCAATAATTTCCGAGCATTAAAGAAACAAGGCATGTCTAAAGAAAGCAAGAAATAACGACACAATGAAATAAAGGGAAAATGGACAAAAATAAAGCCTCCTCCAAACAAGCATATAAATCAAGAAATCAAAGACAGACAGAAAGGAACAAATTAATTAATAAAGGAAAACGAAAACACACAAATCATTTTTATTTTATTTTCGTTTCCGATTTAAATTTGAACAACAGGGTCTGTCAAGCAAGACAAAAACAATTAGTTTACAAAACTGTCATCAACAAAATGTGCAAAATCACACCCCTGTAATACTTAACATTATTATTGTATTATCAACCATTTACAAAATCTAGAAGAACGAAATACGGAAACAAACGCATCCACACCCGAAATAATTAAAAAACACAGAAATAGTGACATAGAAACATCGAAATCAACTGTAACATAGTGACATAAAAACATTACAAAATAAACGTCAATAGATATCAAGAAACATCAGAGACAAATAATAGGCCCCCTGCAACTAAGGAAATAACGAAACTAAGACATAACAAAATAAACAAATAAAAAGACAAACAGACCACTGAGTCAGAAAAACACATAGGCCTAATTACAGAAACAATGAAATAGAATACTGAGAAAATACAAAGTTCACCACGGGCAAACACGGATATTCGGAAAGAGAAAATATAGAAACAAAGACACATTTAAGAAATAAAGAGATAGAGACACAAAGAAATCCAGAAATAAAGAAAAAGGAAATCAAGTATTATACATAAATTCAAACATTTTACAAATTTTAGGAGCACAGAAGCATATATTTCATGGATTACTCAGGCCTTTGTTGGATATTCAAAAAGTCTTGATATATCTAAAAACCTACATTATCATGCCAACCATGCATCATTGCCTTTTTATATCCTTCCCAAATATTAAAACACACCCCCAACTTATGCTTCGTAGTCGAGAAAAGGGGCGAAAAGGGTGAGGGAAGGCGACGCGTCGCCTTCGACCGCACTCAACACCTTTTGCATGCTCAACATTTTATCATTAGGACATAACTACATTGCGTACAGTTGCGTACAGATTTTAAATATCTTTACCAAACCAATTCTGAAAGTTATAAACTCTGATATCCTCTCCAATTACCCCTCCCCCCTTACCCCATGCACCGTTGTCGCATTTTATGGGCAAGAATCGCGCCCACCTAGCGGGTGCCGCGCGAAGCGCGGCATCCCGCTAGTAAGACTTATTTTCAGATGTGGAGGGAAGTCAGATTTGACCTCTGAGGACTGAAAGCTCAAATCCAAAATGGCCGCCAATCCGCCTGAATGGTTTTGTGTACAAACTCGCTTAATTTTGTACCCAAACAGTGTAGAAAAACATTTAAAGTGTCAATTCCAACTAAATTGGGAATGCAAATTTATCATGATGATACTTTTGGGATCGCCAGTACTCAAGGGTTTGCATTTAGGTGAAGGTCGAAATTGACCCCAAAATGACTGTTTTTGAATTGTTATAACATGTTTTCCCATTTGTTTTATCATACCAGGTTGCATTCTCACATGGGTCCCATATGGGTCCCATGGGGTTAACCCATATTGGCCTCTGCGGATCCTGCACCCAAAGTTCATATGGGGCCCATAGGCCCAGATAACCCACATGGGATACATTTGGGTCCCGAATGGGTCCCATATGGGCAAACATATGCTGCCATTTTGGGTTACCCATATGGGCCTCACCAGATCCTGCACCCAAGATTCATATGGGGCCATTATGGGTAGCCACAGATAACCCATATGGGATACATGGGTCCCATTAAGCTAACATAATAATGATGCCTATAATGGGGTAACCCTAAATTATGGGCCCTACTGGATCCTGCACCCAGGATTCATATTGGTTGGCCCATACGGGATACATCTGGGGCCCATTTAAAGAGCGGTTCTAGGATGCTCTCAACATTTTAATTATTGCCTTTTTATGGCCGAATAGACATCGTATAGTTACCGGTTAATAACTATTTTACACACAACATTTGCATTTATTTATAAAGAATTCAAGTCAAAAATGCACCTCTCCGGGCGGCTTTTTCAGCCGAGAGTCAAAAACTGCTTATATATGATAATGATATGCAGTGACCCCTTGACGTCATCGGCGGCTAAAAACACACGGTCAGCATTTGACACACACACATAAACGTCTTTTCCTTTGGGGGGAAACAGAACAAAATCAAGAAGAAACAAAACTTACATTATACATTAAAATAATCTTACTGTCAATCCAGGGTATCCTATAAATTGTGTCATCGTTGTAAAATGAAGCCTACATGTTGGGTAGTTTTTCGTAAACAAACTAAAAATTTCCAAGGATCATTACTCCGCAGACCGTGATTCCCATCTATTAGTTTTCGACAAAGCATGATGGGTCGGACAGAATATTTTTGTCGGCTTCAATGTATTGGAAACAGTGTTTTGATCGTCTACGAATACAAATTTGTCGGACATAATAGTTAAAAACATACGTTTGCTCAAAATTCTTTAGTTTCCAAATATATTCACTTTCTTGATAAAACATCACAAATAAAGCCTTGCAGCAAGCATGTAACATTATAAAACCCATTTTTAGTTACAATGCTTTCTCTAGTTTGAAAGAAATAACTATGCAATTCGAAACACGTATTTTTCATTTTTTTTTTATTGCAACCCCCCCCCCCCCCCCCCCCCCCCCCGCCAAACCACTTGTTAAATTCGTATAAGTCACCATTTGGAACCATACAGTTCGACAGACCACCCTCAGCTAAGACAAATTTATAGTTCAAGTGTTTTCAGTAAAAAGTTATTGGGTGCGCTGCGATCGATAACAATCTTTTTGGAAACTAACATAAATAAAGACAACATTCAGTCATACAATGGTATCTATAAAAAGAATATTACAGGAAATTTATGAGAAACAAAGACTCACATATAGACTAATTGGGCAGAACAGTGCCAAAGCACACAGTCTACTTTTTCTCACACCCTCTCTCCTTTCCGTTCCGTAGTTTTGCCTGTCACAATTGTTTCGTTTTTCCAAAACCCCCTTTGTTTTCCTCCCCCCTTTCAGTTTCTACGCAGAACTATAAATATAACGCCTGAACAGTTTTTAAAGCTTGCCTTTCAATACGTGATTCTCACTCGACGTGGGAGAGAAGCTTCATAACTGACAAAACATAAAGCTTTTGAAAATTTTGGTTGTGTTTTTGGTCCAATTTCTTTGCATGCCCTTCAAAACAACTCTCCCTTGATGCATTTATCGAAAACAATCAAAATATTTTTCGTGGTCACACATGGTCTCATTTTACGACTGAACATGACGCACATCCAACATTAATAATGCTGGCGGACTGGCTCCATAAAAGGTAATGTACATTATGTAGAAACAGACACACTCCGTCAAAGTATGTCTCAGAGATTAAAAAAAGAGAAACAAATCCGGGCACTAAAACTTTATGGCTTAAGATTTTGTAACTGGTTACACTAAAGATAGAGTTAAAACCGAAATTAAGCTGGATGCAAGATAAAGAAACAAAAGGCATCGTTTTTTGTGTATTCTCTGTTTAATACATTTTCACTGTTTGTTCATTACATTTCTTTGGCACTTGTGTTTGTTGCAAACTGTTGCCTTATTGCACATGTATTTTGCTTTAAGATTGCTTTAAAATAATTAAAAATATAAATAAAAAGGGTGCAGTAGACTGTCACTATAGCTATGACAATATTTCATGAGATTTCTTAATGGTTGAAATTTGGACAAGTTATGCTAATTTGAAATGACTTCCACCAACAAAAATGCGTTTAAAGAAGTATCGGAAAATTTCAACCTCTAATTCGTAAATCTGCATGGATCATAAAACTTATAAAACTGTAAACAATTTGGAGCTTATTTTATGCATTTTCTCTCAATATATAATTACATGAAACAAAGGTGTGAATTGCTATAAAACATCAAAATCTCTGTCAAAGACGAACACTGTGTCCTATTCAAATTAGCATCATCTTCGTCAGCAATTAGCATACACAACAGCAGCAGCAACGTACAGTGATTGGCAACATTTTAAAAGAATCTTTCTACGGTATGCATTAATTAATTTACCCAGTTAAAAAAAATACAATTATATCGGAGCTTTATAAACACAAAAAACCCAGCAAACGACTCTGACTCTGACTACACCCCAGCACTCCTCTTCGCTTATTGAGAGGTACCTCAAGATAGTTTGGGATGTTCCCCCTTTGAAATGATCGGGCGGACAATGAGAGGACGAATGGCCATACTCAGAGATCTTTGAACCAGGGAAACAGTTGAAGAAGAAGTACGTTCCAGTTATCAGTATGATCTTGATTCGAGTAGCGAATTGGGGTCTACGTGCGAAATGGCCAATGTAGAACTGAAACGGGCGTCGAAAAGATACCGAAAATACTACAATGTATAAGAAGCAAAGAACAGGTTTAAAGTAGATGACGAGGTGCTAATACTCCTTCTAACTCATCATAACAAGCTCCTTACCCGGGCCCAATTTCATAAAGCCTGTAAGCACAAAAACTTGCTTAGCACAGAAAAACTTTGCTTATCAGAAACAGGTTACCTGCCAACATTCCATAAAGTTAACATTGTTGCGACTGGTACCCCACTCATTTTTTGCTCAGTAAAGAAATTTTCCAAGCAGTATTTACTGCTTAATGAAATTGGGCCCCGGTGGCAAGGATCCCACAAAGTCACCTCTCAAGTTGCTTATACAGCAATCCTTCACCGATCTTGAACTCTTGGTGGCAGCAGATACCGCCATTATTGCGGTGGTACCTGGGTGGTACTGCGCTGCCTAGCGACGGGTTTAAGCGATTTGCAAAGTAAAAGTCCAATAACCCGCGACTGATCAAATGATCGCCGTGTAGCCCAAACCTTATACCAGTCGCTAATAGGCAGCGCAGTATACCACCCAGGTACACCGCAGTAATGGAGGCATATCTGCTGCCACCAAGAGTTCAAGATCGGTGAAGGATTGCTGTATACAGCATGATTATAATATGGTCGGGGGCATGGAACACGACATTTCACACCAACCTCTAAAAGAAGTAAATCAGCCGGGAAGATGAAGACAAAGACATAGAAGCAAGTACACCAACCAGCGAGCTCACAGTTGTATGTAAAGGAGTAGGTCTATGCACCAGACCAAGACATTCCCAGAGTAAGAACCAGTGTTAGAACTCCCGTCACAAGAGCAGAAGGAGACCATCACAGATGTAAACGTTTGACCTAATAGGAAAAACCAATCTTTTTAATGCCGCATTTTAGTTTTTTTAAAAATGGTTTTGTTGTTTGTGTCTTAATTTTGTTTGTCTTTCATCTATGGTTGTCTTGCCAGTTAGTTTAGATTCTTTACATAGGTAGGGTTAGAGGCGTTTGTCTCTTAAAGAGATCAAAACAATACCGATGCCAGCATCAGGGATATGCCTGTACAAAGTAACTTTTAGCTTTCTGTTGCTGGGACAGACATATCCCCCATACTCTGGTTTAAGCACTGGCCTGGAGACCAGTCTTTTTTCTTTATCCTTTTCTTCCATTCTGTGCATTTTAACATGTGTAATGCGCTTTCGAATGACATTTCGAGGGAACGAAAAAACAAATCAATTCAATTCAGAGAATCAATTCAACACCCCAGTTTTTGCAGTAAACACATTTCCCCCAGTGTTATACATAGGTCAACCAGGGTTCAAGGCACAACCACATACATACATGGTGGGAATCACATCTTTCTGTTGATGCTAAAGCAACCATACCATACACCATACAAAGAAATGGGTGATTTAACATTGTGTCTAAGCTAAATGTTGTAAAGTCAGTCTAAAAGAGCAAAACCATATCATGAAACCAAAGTTACCGTCGATCTTTAGTCTTTACCTATCAGAATGTTTAGGCTACTGTATAATCCCAAATGAACAATTATTTCTCATAAACAGGCAGGCAAAACGGTGACTGCTCTGTATTCCGACATGTTCCGAAAACCCCCTCATGATTTACACGCTATGGTTGGGGTTAGGTTTAGGATTAAAGGGACACACCGGTTAACTGTTTACGTAATGTCATGTAGAATCATAGACAATTGTTTCTAGATGGTTTTTATATTTTTTAAATAAAAAAATGTCAAGTTAAATTAACGAGAAATGATCGAAAAAACCAAAAGCGGTCAGCGTATACGCTTTAGCAGCCGTCTCTAAAGTCCAATTTTTGCTAAGCAATGTTGCAAGTAGACTAGTGCTCTGTTTATGTAAATGTTTTAGTAATGAGGATCCAGTTAACATACCCATCCAGCTCAAAGGTGTGTATAAACATGGAGGTAGGGTATAAACAACCGACACACAGGCCCCGAAACGCTGCGATTTTGAAACAGCAGATCAGCAAGGTGTACCGACTGACAAACCAGCAATGACAAAAATGAACTTGGTGGTATGACTCCCTACCTCTCCCACTTGTTCGTGAGCTCCAAGGTACAGCTACATGTATTTATTGGCTCGGTGGTTTCCGTTTCCCTAGCCCCACTGAGCCACTCCGCATGCCAGCTACGCGATTGCCCCTGTTTTACGTGTTGCTATCCCCACGCTGTACTCTGTGAAATAAAATCTTATGTTCGATTTTGTATAACTATTTACAGCATGTATCCATAATTTGAATAGGGTACGTAGGTATTTTTTCCCCAAAACTCAGGAAAAAAAACAAACAAAAAAACAAGAGTTAAATTTGGTGCAGTAATTAATTTGTATACGGCTGGAAGTAAAACTAACTTCGAAGATCACGAGGGTTCAAACCAAAAATGTGGTTCGGATAACCCACGTGACCTTCGTTTTTTGAAAAATGCTCGAAAACGGAAAAATTTAATGGTTTCTTTTAGGAACCGTTCTTCTCAATTCCTGGAAGACCCTTTGGAGTCATGTTTGAGTCTATTTTGTAGCCCAATTAGCCCAACGAAGCCGGTGTGTCCCTTTAAGGTTAGGATTAGGAATAATTAATACCATGGGGTGTCTAAAACATAGGGGTGTCGGAACATAGGAGTTTCGGAATATAGGATTTGGAACATAGGGATGCAACCAGCAAAACAGTTTGGTTTACTCAATGCTAAGAATAAGTATAATGGACGAAAGCAATAAGACAATTAATATATTTTCAATCATTAATATATCAAGAGCATGCCCAAGGTAAAAGTCTCAGTCACATTGTGAGAGCAAACAGTTGGACAACTCAACCAACTACAATGTTTGTGCTTTAAACAAGAATAAATGAGTTGTTTCGTGAAAACGGGAAATTCCACTTTGAAAGCATAATGTTATGCAAAGACCATGCACATAAATGGTGTACGCGAATGTGGGGTCATTGTGAGATCGGATGGTGCATGGATCTGTTTCTGTGTGTGTTTTGGGTGAAGAACCTCGACATTGCATGTCGATTGTTTACGACATGGACAAACAACTACAGCTAGTATTGCAAGTAATTATAAATTTAGGGGGGATTAGCCGCCCTGTCATTGATTTATTTCTGTGGAACTCCAGACTGACAGACTGGAATTAAACGATATGTAAATAAGACCGTTGTGTCTGTCCAATACCAAAAGTGCAGGTTTGGTCACGTGATCCTTTTACAGTTAAAGCTGGGAAGAGATCGAGTTTCGACGACGAAACCAGAACTGTTTCAGACAAGCATGTCCTCGGCGGTGCGTCGAAACTTCTGAATTTGAGGTAAGGTTTTCACTTTCATTTTGGGGAATGAAATTATTCATAATAAGCCCTAGCCCTACGTCTAGCAAAAAGTACACTAAAGTACAAATGTTTTTCTCCATGCCTACAGTGTTATTGACTATCCTTTTTTGCTTTCAACTAAACGTTTACTTAATTATGTGATACAATCAATGGATAGCAAAACCTTTGCAGGATAAAAAGGGACGTCACATTGGGGTGCTTTTAAATTAAATACATTTGTTCCTTAACGTATGTCGTGCTAGCTTTGTCTCTCTAGGATACTCAATGTGAGTGTGTTGGTTTTAGTTGGTTTTATTTCGTTTTATCGGCTTTCCGGCATTCTTGTAAGAAAAATCATTGTTTTCGTACTGATTTGTTTTGTTTTATTATATATTTTATTTTTGTTTTTGTTTGTTTTTATAAATCCAATAATAAACCACAAGGGAAACTGACTGGGTAAATGTTTAAATGATTTTGGGTTGAACAAAGAAAAATTGACTAGAGCTGGATTTGAACCAACGACCTCCGGTTTAACGTGCCGGCGCTCTACCAACTGAGCTATCTAGCCCTATGTTGGCGGTCTCCCTATTTTGTCAATATCTTTGTTCGGGGGGTGCCAGTCAGAAGCCATTCAACCGCAAACTGCCGTGTAGCCAGGGATCACACCCAAGTATACGATACAACCTGGGAAGCGGCAGCCAGGGGATCACCTTAAGGGGATGCGACTTTTTATATCAGATATCAAATAATAAACCACAAGGGAAACTGACTGGGTAAATGTTTAAATGATTTTGGGTTGAACAAAGAAAAATTGACTAGAGCGGGATTTGAACCAACGACCTCCGGTTTAACGTGCCGGCGCTCTACCAACTGAGCTATCTAGCCCTATGTTGGCGGTCTCCCTATTTTGTCAATATCTTTGTTCGGGGGGTGCCAGTCAGAAGCCATTCAACCGCAAACTGCCGTGTAGCCAGGGATCACACCCAAGTATACGATACAACCTGGGAAGCGGCAGCCAGGGGATCACCTTAAGGGGATGCGACTTTTTATATCAGATATCAAATAATAAACCACAAGGGAAACTGACTGGGTAAATGTTTAAATGATTTTGGGTTGAACAAAGAAAAATTGACTAGAGCGGGATTTGAACCAACGACCTCCGGTTTAACGTGCCGGCGCTCTACCAACTGAGCTATCTATAGCCCTCAGGCTTTGCACACAATTTTTCTGTGCGACAGTTTGTTCATTGCCTAAGCTTGGATCTTCATCAAACTTGGTCCGAGCAAAAAAAGCACTTTCTTCTTATCAAAGATGCGCCTAGTGCAGATTGCGTAGTTATGACGTCATCACGTGTAACGTGGCGTCACCTTAAAGGTGCCATTTTAAATTTTTACTTTTCCGGGCACCCCTTAGCCATAAGCTATACCGGAGATTTAACCGTGATGTGTGAAATTTTGTGTGAATATTTGTGTCACATCACCTTTTCCCACTCTGGTGGATTGATTACATTTAAAACTAACAGTGTATTAAATAACAGTAAAACAAAATCTGGAAATTTATGAGAAAAACAAGAAATATTACTCCTTTGAAAATGATTTCTTGTTGATGAAATTGAATGGTTGACCAGCTCTTGCCGCTGGCTCTTACAAAACTGAATGAGTCTTGCCGCCTAATGAAATTGAATGATCTTATTTGACCAGTGAATTCTCAGAACTGGTGAAATTGATTTACTCCTTTTTTAACTTTAATCCGGAGGTCGTTGGTTTAAATCCCGCTCTAGTCAATTTTTCTTTGTTTAAAATTGACCAAGTCAGTTTCCCTTGTGGTTTATTATTTCGTCAGCAATTTCACGAAGGGCCAAAAACCTGAAAAATCGATAAAAAACTAATTTTGACTTTTTGGGTGGATTCGACTAAGGTGATTGGGATCTAACTATTTACGAAGTTATAGGTCTCAAAATCGTCTAGTTTCTTAATTACACTAAGTTGATGAATGACAAAAACCTCAAGAACCTGGAATTATGTTTTCACGAAGAGCCAAAAACCTTTTTGTATACCTTACCACGTTGATTTACAGTTGGCACAGTGCCAATCTTGAGCGCGCCGTCTTTTGCGTTTTCACGAAGAGCCAAAAACTTAAAAGGACAAAAAATAAGCACAACCCGGAATTGCGTTTTCACGAAGTGCCAAAAAGGTATTGCTCTAACGCGTGGAATTATCCCTTGGCACGGTGCCAACCGTGGGTGCTCCGGCTTTTGCGTTTTCACGAACAGCCAAAAAGTTTATACACGACGCGCTGCACACAGAGCACGGTTTGTAACGTTTTCACGAAGAGACAATTTTGTTAATTAAATAAATACTCATTAATTAAACACGTTATGGACAAAATTGAAACAGATTTGTATGATTTAGGATCTCTACTTTCCTGACATGTAAAAATTTCCAAGATAAGATTTCGAATAGTATACCAACCAGTAGTTTCAAAATAAGCTAAACTTCAAACGCGGTTTTCTCAGAACATATATTTTTGACTGCAGGGGACTTTTTTGCCCTTCGTGAAATTGCTGACGAATTTTGATACCCTTTTTAACTGTTGAATGCTGATTCAACGGAGCATTCATTTTCAAACGAAGTTTGAGCCGGGTGTTAAAATGAATGGACTTATGGGCTGCAAGTAAACAAAATAGACTCATGAAATAAATACGCAGCCAGTTACCATAATAACAGGCCATTTTGTTTTGGGCATTAATGACCAATTTGGGTCTTATAGAAACTGGTTTTTAGCTTAGTCCTATATTTAAAAGTTCGCCAAGTCAAAATGCAAAGATAACTAGACTTAACGTGTTTGTGACAACAAACACTAGGTGTTCGGGTATCGCTGGGGTCAGTGCTGTGTCAATGCGTGAGCTATTTCATTAAGATAAACTTTGGTGTTATTACTGTTTTGAGGTGCGTAACAAACTACACACTTTAGCAAAAGTTTAAAAAAGCACACGATCAAAAGCCTAGCATTAATTTGATTGTTAACGAGGTTTGCATGGACGGCTGTTTTAGAGACTAACAAAGCGTTTTGTCAAAAAGCAGGTTGCGCGAACCTTGAACAGAGACTAGACCACAAGCATGTTTGATGGACTTTGAACCTTGCGGTTGATTCACGAATTTTGTGTGTATCCCGTGGTTTGACAGCGGGTCAATAAATACCCGTAATAAATGGTCAAAATTTCAAATATTTGTAAAAAAAATCTAATGACGTCATCATGTTGTAACTTTAGATTTACATAGTCATTATCATTGTCTATCTCTATGCCAAGTTTCAACTCAGTAAAATATTTGGTTTTTGAGATGCAAGGTTTCAAAAAGTAAAACTTAAAGGCATTACCACGTGACACACGATGACGTCATCAATCTGAAATACCACACATATGTTGTCTGCATAAAGTTCATTATGTATACCAATTTTGATACGATTGTCATAAACTTCACCGCAGAAATCTAGTAAAAGTGTATTTTGGTATGTTTATAACCTGCCGCTAGAGGGCGCTTTGAGATGTTTTGACGTCACCGGTCATTTTTTTCTAAACCAGATCCTTGCTGGATTATAACATCATTGAAAATAACTTGAACAAATTGGCAATTTTTAAGCTACAAGGCACTTCCGGTTTCGACCGGAAGTAGAGTTCATGTCATGTCACGCACACTTTGAAAAATGAAGACTTATAATAACTCTATATAATCCCGCAAAACGTAACCGACGGTCTCTTTGCTTGATTTGATATAGATTTTCAAAGATTAAAATTTTTAATGTTTAAAACCTTGTAATTTGACACCTAATGGAGGTTTATCAAGGTCCTAATATGGTCTAAGAAAGCAGACACTATCAAGATCCTAACATTGATTGTTAACGAGGTTTGCATGGACGACTTTTTTAGAGACTAACAAAGCATAACGCTAAAATCAGGTTGCGCGAACCTTGAACGGAGACTAGACTACAAGCGTGTTTGATGGACTTTGAACCTTGCGGTTGATTCAACGCAGCAGCCGCGGTCACCGTTTAGATCGCGTATTGTGTGTGTTCTCAGTGCAGTTTATTTTCCCGCGGTTTGACAGCAGGTCAATGTATACCCGATTTCAACCATAAGTGAATTTCAAAAAGGTAACATCTCTGTGGAAAGGTTTGAGAAGGCTTAAGGACCTACAATCTGATATAAAAATTGTCCGTAGTGTGTGTGTAAAAAGTAGGCCCCCCTATGAATATTTCTTAAAGTATGACAAAGCCCACTGAGAAGAATAAGCAAAACAAAGAAGAAGAAAAACTAGCGATTTAGAGTTTGTAAAACAAACTCTAGGTGTTCGGGTATCATTGGGGTCAGTCATGTGTTTAATGCGTTTATTGCGTGAACTATTCCTTTGAATCGATGACAAGATTGTTGATAGCTTTTGAATTTTCAAAGAAAGTATGAAATGAAAGTCTCTTGGGTTTGTACCATAGTTCACACGGGAAACAAGTGCTAACATTACTACTTAAGACTGCATAGAGCTCTAGATAGAACGTGTATTAATAAAACGTCTGTCAAGTTTTTCGGGGTGTAGGAACCCTTTGTTTAAGTTTATTTTGTTGTTCACACAGTACTTTATTGAAGTATTCATAAAGATCTAAAAGTTGGATTCTGGTAAATACCGCTGTTGATCAGAGTCAAACTAATGTCGATCTCTCGCCGATTGCATTTTGTCATTTATCAAAAGTCATACAATCAGCCAAAACAGGCCGGTTACCGCCAAGCCAACAAAAGACTAACACGAAAGTTATGCACTGAGCTATCAATGGACTAACATCGAACGAAATAGACTTCAGAGTCTGCATTAAATATCGCGGAGCCAATCATTCATTGAATTGACCACTAATTTGATATAGCGCCACCATGGATGTGTTATGCAGGCCTAAACACAGTCTTCGTGGACTTTGAACATTATGAACAATGGAGCGCAACATGCCACGTGGATTAGTTACGGGTTTTCAATGCAGTACTTTTCGTGTGGTTTACATACGGGCCGGATAGTTCTTCTGGTATGATTTTTGAATTTTTCAACCTCCGTTTTGAAACGTAAGTCGAGGTAAAATGAGGTCACACTCTGTGTAACGTTTGTTAGGTTTTAAAAAACCTCTCCGATGATGTGTCGATTGTACAAATCCATTGTGTATTCAACGAGTTATGAATTTTTGAATTATTAAACTTTTATTTACTGTATTTCAACACCTGATGACGTCATCATGACGTCACAACTAATTGATGGAGGTTTTATCACGGTTCTAACATGGTGCAAATTTGAAGTTGATCAGATGTACAAAAGTTAAGATTATTGCCAGGAAATGATTTTTTGTTAAGAATTGCACAAAGGCAAACTTTGACCTTCAGTACGACCGGAAGTAAAGGTCATGTGAATTTGGCGTTAAGTTTTCAAATGTTGCCCGTGTATTGATCTATCATATGCCTAAATATGAATACTGTAGCTTTACTATTCAGAGACATACAGGCATTAGCATGAGGGCACTTTTTGAGCTTAAATGGCTTGTAATTTGACACCTGATGACGTCATAATGACATCACAACTTTTGGATCATCTGCTAGTTATACTTTAACTACATGCAAAGTTTCAAGTGCATTCGAGGTTTTTTACTATGCTTTTGCTTGCGGACAAACGACATCGAGAAGAAAAAGAAAAACTAAACTAGACTTAACTTTTTGTTGTATAACAAAAAGAAGGTGTTCGGAATGACGTTCAATTTGGTAGTAACACATCCCAGTTTGAATACATGTAAGCTACATTTCAGCTTGACCAAGCATACTATTCAGTATATAGATCTTGAACCTGCACCTTTAAGGTGACGTTTTGGATGTAACATATCCCAACTTGGATACATGCAAAGTTTCAGCTTGATTACCAAAGTCGTTCTGTACTTATAAATCTTGTAAGAACTAGCAGTGGCTCAAATTTAATTGAAAACATTGGTAAACATGACTCTGTTAGAAATTTGTACGATAAGTTTTTATCAAAAGTTAGTGAATGAGTCTATTTAGAAACAAATTATTCCACAACTACTTTCACAAGAGTTTCTTCCTTCCATTGTTTAAACCCAATAAAGTTATAACTTTTTCCGTGCAATTTGGACTTTATGTATTACATACTGAAGTACCTACTCATATCACGCATAGAACTGAAGCAGCACAGTGACCTAACTATGTCCCGAGTTTACATTAATCCACTAATCCCAAAATGTCTGTAGCGCCCGCTAGAGTTGACTTTTGAATTGCGAGTTTATTTACTTAATTGGTGTTTGGACGGCCATTGGATGGAAGTATAATGTTTCTTGATATGATCGGCTGGTTCCCTTTACTTGTTTTTATAATGATCACATAACAATTATGAAATAATCGTGTACGATTTTTTTCACAACAATGCTTACATGTTTAGAATGATAGAACATAAGAATCAAGTGTTTGACGGGCGCGGGCATCGATCTGCATGCTAGTTTCCATGTAGTCGCTTTGGAATCAAAACCCATTATTTTTGAATGATTATCCACTTGATTACAATCCTAAAGATGTTATTCAAAATAATAAATAAAGCTGTCTTCCTGTGTATACGAATGCAACAATTAAAAAGTCGTTATTTATCGACAAAATTGGACCTGAGTATTTCCCTTCTTTTCTCAGTCTTATTTGCACGGGAGAGAACAATATTAATCGGTCAAAAACTGAAGTATAACAAGGCACTTCCTGTTTCGACCGGAAGTAGAGGTAACGTAATGTCACACACACAATACAAAAATAAGACCTAAATTAATTTGGTATAATCCCGCAAAAAGCAACCTACGGTCTCATGTCCGTGATTTGATATGGAATTTCAAACATTACAAAATTAATATTTAAAAACCTTGTAATTTGACATCCGATGAAGTCATGATGATATCACTGCAGCGGTGTCATCTACCTATGCATATCTAACTATGTGTGAAGATTAAAGTTTATGCGAGCTTAGGACGTGTCTTTTTTTATTGGACAATCTTGAGGGAAAAGAAGACGACGAGATATGAATTCATGAAATGTTCAACTTTTGGTTAAAAAGCACACGATCAAAAGCATAGCATTTGTTTGTTAACGAGGTTTGCATGGACGGCTGTTTTAGAGACTAACAAAGCGTATTGTCAAAAGCAGGTTGCGCGAACCTTGAACAGAGACTAGACCACAAGCATGTTTGATGGACTTTGAACCTTGCGGATGATTTGCTCAACGTATACACACACACTACGTGATAAAAAACAGTAAACTGGTTTAGTTCGCGTAGTGTGTGTGTAGCCCGTGGTTTGACAGCGGGTCAATAAATACCCGTAATAATTGGTCAATATTTCAAATATTTGTATAAAAAAAAGGAATGACGTCATCATGTTGTTTCTTTTTAAAAACCTTGTAACTTGACACCTGATGACGTCATCATGACGTAAATGAAACGGTTTCGTCTCCTAATGGTTATCTAACTATGGTAGAAATTTCAAGTTTATATGAGCTTGGGAAGTGTGCTTTTGTTGCCGGACAATCGACGGCCAGAAGAAGAAGACGAAGTAAAAACTAGACATAATTTTTTGTTGGAAACAAAAAAGAGGTGTTCGGTGTGACCTCCTGTTTCAAAGAAATGTTATAAACATGTCTGTGTATTAAATATTGTATACTTCTATAGAGTCTTTAGAATGGTGGTTCTAAAGATTTGACCAAACTTTTTGGATGTAACACATCCCAGCTTGAGTACATGCAAAGTTTCCATTTGATCACCAAAGTTGTTCTGTACATATAGATCTTGTAAAACACTACCTTGGTGGTGACATAACATGAAAATCGATGACGTCGTGAAAACGTCACTCCACGTTATATCCTTGTAGGACCTTCCAAGTCTCATGCAAAATGAAATTTGACTATAGCTTGCTTTGTACTGAAGATATGTACCAATTGGTCAAAATTTCTAAAATTTGTAAAAACAAAATTGATGACGTCATCAAGTCGTCACTCTAGCTTTAAGTAGTCAATATAACTGTCTATCAACATGCCAAGTTTCAACTCAGTCAAACTTGTGGTTTTGTAGATACACAGCTTCAAAAAGTAAACCTTTAATGCGATACCACGTGACACATGATGACGTCATCAATCTAAAAATTCACACATATGTTGTCTGCAAGAAGGTCATTATGTATACCAATTTTGAAACGATTATCATAAACTTCGCCACAGACATCTAGTAAAAGTGTATTTTTAATTGTTTTCAACCTGCCGCTAGAGGGCGCTCTTGACTTTTATGACGTCACTTGTCTTATTTTTTTAAACCAGACTCTTGCTCGACTATAACACCGTTAAAAAAAACTTCAAAAAGTGTGCCACTTTTAAATTACAAGGCACTTCCTGTTTCTTCCTGTTTCGACCGGAAGTACACTGTAAAAACGGCGCTTAGCGTTTAAACACACACACAACATGTTTACACGCAAACATGTTTAGAAATATGCTTGAAAGCTAAATGGGTATCTCCTTAACATGTCAAAAAGCTAAACGTGTTGAGATTTGTTATGCTTGTTTTATATGAAGTTTTGATTTTAAACACATACAAAACATGTTTACACGCAAACATGTTTAGAAATATGTTTGTAAGCTAAATGGGTATCTCTTTAACATGTCAAAAAGCTAAACGTGTTGAGATTTGTTGTGCTTGTTTGAAATGCAGTTTTGAATTTAAACACATACAAAACATGTTTACAGGCAAACGTGTTTAGAAATATGTTTGAAGCTAAATGGCTACCTCTTTAACATGTCAAAAAGCTAAACGGGTTGAGATTTGTTGTCCTTGTTTGAAATGCAGTTTTGAATTTAAACACATACAAAACATGTTTACACGCAAACACGTTCAGAAATATGTTTGAAGCTAAATGGCTATCTCTTTAACATGTCAAAAGCTAAACGTGTTTTGAACTGGTTTGAACATTTGAATACACCAGAATGTGTTTACATCAATTGAATACGTTTGCTATTGGTATGAAAAAGCTAAGCAGCTAGTCATGATAGGCTTCCACGTAGGCATATAGGCCTTCCTTGGAGAGCGTTTTTGCTATATGGTATAAACACATAATTAAAAGGGTTTAAAATAATTCGCATTTTGGTAATACGTAACTTTACAAAGGTATCAAAAATGCTCCACACGTTTAGCCCCTCATGGCAAGTAAAATTGCTCAGGTAGCAAACGTACTAAAATGATGAACACACATTCTGGTGTATTTGAATGTTCAAACCAGTTCAAACCTGCACTGATCGCAACACGTTTAGCTTTTTGACATGTTAAAGGGATACCAATTTAGCTTACAAACATATTTCTAAACATGTTTGCTTGTAAACATGTTTTGTATGTGTTTAAATTCATCAGTTTGTTTAGAATGAAATGGGCGGGGTTTCATTAAATATGCACAAATATAGATCTCGGTGTTTATTCAAAACCATTGTAGGTATAACAGCCTTTCCTGCGCAGTAGTTTACACTTTAATGTGTGTAATTCAATTGAAGCAATTTTTGTTGTATCATATTGGCCAGCACTTCAAAGATTCACACCATGGGTAGAAAGTAAAGCCCAAAATGTATATAATTGGAACGGATTCTGAGACTTCAAAATGACCGTTTTCAGTATGACTGAAATTATGGCATCATTGCTCCTCAAATCATCTCTATGAAAATCATCTCGATGACCCGTTGAGATGATGATGATTTATCGATTCTCATGCCGAGCGTAGCTTGAGCGTTATGTTTCAGTAAGCAGGCAGGCGAATGTTGCAACATTTCTCTTTTCTTTTCTTCAGGTGTTTAAAAATTAAGCTTATTCTCTGAAACGTGTTGGATTCTAAACATGTTTAGCACTCACTATGAACCCTAAACACATTCAATCTAAACGTATCACAGGCTAAATGTGTCTCGGGGTAAACATGTCACAGAAACGCAAAATCTAAACATGTTGAGGGCTAAACGTGTGAAAAAAGTGGGTACAAGCGAGGCGTTTAGAAATGTGTTTAGATTCTAAACGCCGTTTTTACAGTGTAGAGGTCAAGTCATGTCACGCACACAATAAAAAATGAAGACCCATATTACCTCTATATAATCCCGCAAAAAGTAACCGACGGTCTCTTCATCTTGATTTGATATGGATTTTCAAAGATTAAATTTTTTAATTTTAAAAACCTTGTAACTTGACACCTGATGACGTCATCATGACGTAAATGAAACGGTTTCGTCTCCTAATGGATATCTAACTATGGTAGAAATTTCAAGTTTATACGAGCTTGGGAAGTGTGCTTTTGTTAGCGGACAAGCGGCGAAGAGAAGAAGAATCTGAAGAAGTAAAAAAAAAAAAAAACGAACAATAACAAGAGGTGTTCGGAGCTACGCTCCGCTCCGAACACCTAACTAGAAATTCAGAGTTTGTCTTACCACAAACTCAAGGTGTTCGGGTCCGGGGTTGGGGGAATGAAGAGCCGTTTTTCAATACAAGTGGTAACGTGAAGTGTTACATTTAATGTGCTCAAAAACATGTCGTGACTAGAGAACCTTGAGTCAAATATCTTTTAACTAATATGTTAAAAGTATAGCTGCATGCTGTAATAAAGTAGTTGCTAAGGAAAGTAAGAGCTAACAACGTACACCGCCTAAACAATTTAAAAAGTTGTACACTAACACAAAATATTGCTTGAAAGGCAAGAACTAACGCTGTAACCAGGGATCTCCATCTCGCCTCCTACACTAGAAAGACTGGGGTGATGGGGAGTGAAATGAACACTATCCGTCAAATAAGAAAACTCCAGAAAGTGAGAACATTTACATGAAAGGGTGGTAAAATATTACAAAACTAACATTAGTTACTGCGAAGACACTGAAATGTGTGCTCTTGATACACAGTAAAATCTTCATTTGGATTGTTTTTATGAGGGCATGTATATACATGTAATGGCACCCCTCTGGTTTTAATCATAAATCCACAGTTGTTGGTGCCATACCATGTCGCCTCCTACAATGTCGACCCTGTAATGGTTGGTTTTAAGCATAGTCGCCCACCAGCAATGTTGTTGTATCACCCATAAATGTAATAAAAACCATAAATGTTATAACAACCGTAAATGTAATAAAATTCAACCATAAATGTAAAAACTCTATCAACAATAAATGTAATAAAAATTAACCATAAATGTAAAAACCATCATAAATACAATGAAAATCATAAAATGTAATGTAATATTCATGTGACAACAGTATACTAGTCGTAAACATACGCCCCGTGTCCTCGTGCCGATACCCCCAAGAAACTTATGCCAACTAGACTTGACTCAAGTCGCAATTTCCTGCAGAGTCCTTTTATGTTCAGTCCCATTGCTTAACGTCAGATTTTTTTTGCACTGCACCAATAGGTATGCCGGGCAGTGGGATAGGAACTTGAAAATCCCGCAGTTTCCTGATATGTAATTTTATTCACTTATGCATATGTAAATTTTTCTGCTAGATACATATTGTCCAATCAAACGCGTTTAAAAAGACGACTCGTTGATTTTATTTATTTATTTATTTATTTGATTTGATTTTAATTGTTTATTTATTTATTTTTTATTTTTTGGGGGGAGGTAAATTTCTTAGTTTAGGATCGAAATATGTGCATTTACCCATTTTGGTAGATTTGCCAATATCAACATGTGGAAGTAAGATGGGACTCCGTCAAGTTCCATTCTCGGGACCACAATAGCTTCATTTTGACGGTGTAAGCAATGTAAGTCAAGCTGAAACTGCTCAATTTCATAAAATTCAAGACTTACTAAAATTCAAGACTTACAACATTTCATGATTATATAATAATAATAATAATAATTTATTTAATTTATATTGCGCTCAACAATACAACATACCAGAGTAAAGAAATTACGCAAGAAAAATTAGTGGAAGGTGCACATCATGTTTTTGATGTGAACAACTCATAAACGAAACCTTATTAGGGGAAACTTTATCGAAGGGTTTTCAAATAATGATGTCATAATACAAAGTTGACGGAAAAAATTCATCAGTCTGACCATTTTCTGACTATAGTGACACAGCCAACAATCATACCAATCCCTCCATTGCCCAAATTCTATCTCTTCGACGTTCATACTAAACGTTCCTTGGTTTTAAAAACATTTCACCAACGTCACCACTTGATGATACAGGATAAACTTTATAACGTAATTGTGCATTAAATAAAAGAATCATTTTGAAAAGCATTGATGTTCACACAAAAACTTACCGTTCTAGTCCAGTGTATCAACGATACACACATGCCGTGTACACATGCCGTGAGGTGGGTCTGAAGCACCCTTCACGATCCGATGACACATCCTTCCTTCTCGGAGTGTGATCAAAACATAAACAATGTTCGTCCTTGTCTGCTTGCATTTTCTCACAAAATTAACAGTCATATGAATCACTGAAGTTGGTGGCATCTCAGCGAAACTTCGTCTTTAATTCCATTTTGATCATTAAGCAACGAGAAGGGCGAATAGGGGAACAATAAGACGCTGAATATGAGCGGAATTCAGATCTATAATGTCTGTACGCCATTGATAAGTTGTAAGTACGATGACCTGTGGCAGGTCAACTGTACGCTTGTGGGCCAGCAATACACAGTACACAGTCTTCGTGGACTGCTCAATGTATTCAATGTCGCAGTGTGTTGGTCCATGGCGGAACGACTAGGTCTGTGTACTCAATTGGTTTTTGGACGTATAATGTTTCTTAATATTATGATCGGCTGGTTCCCTTTATGATCACATATGAAATAATCGTGTACGATTTTTTTTCACAACAATGCTTACATGTTTAGAATGATAGAACATAAGAATCAAGTGTTTGACAGGCGCGGGCATCGATCTGCATGCTAGTTTCCATGGTAGTCGCTTTGGAATCAAAACCCATTATTTTTGAATGATTATCCACTTGATTACAATCCTAAAGATGTTATTCAAAATAATAAATAAAGCTGCCACACTTCCTGTGTATACGAATGCAACAATTAAAAAGTCGTTATTTATCGACAAAATTGGACCTGAGTATTTCCCCTTCTTTTCTCAGTCTTATTTGCACGGGAGAGAACAAAATTAATCGGTCAAAAACTGAACTATAACAAGGCACTTCCTGTTTCGACCGGAAGTAGAGGTGACGTAATGTCACACACACAATACAAAAATAAGACCTAAATTAATTTGGTATAATCCCGCAAAAAGTAACCTACGGTCTCATGTCCGTGATTTGATACGGAATTTCAAACATTACAAAATTAATATTTAAAAACCTTGTAATTTGACATCCGATGAAGTCATGATGATATCACTGCAGCGGTGTCATCTACCTATGCATATATATCTATGTGTGAAGATTAAAGTTTATGCGAGCTTAGGAAGTGTCTTTTTTTATTGGACAATCTTAAGGGAAAAGAAGACGACGAGATATGAATTCATGAAATGTTCAACTTTTGGTTAAAAAGCACACGATCAAAAGCCTAGCATTTGTTTGTTAACGAGGTTTGCATGGACGGCTGTTTTAGAGACTAACAAAGCGTATTGTCAAAAGCAGGTTGCGCGAACCTTGAACAGAGACTAGACCACAAGCATGTTTGATGGACTTTGAACCTTGCGGATAATTTGCTCAACGTATACACACACACTACGTGATAAAAAACAGTAAACTGGTTTTGTTCGCGTAGTGTGTGTGTAGCCCGTGGTTTGACAGCGGGTCAATAAATACACGTAATAATTGGTCAATATTTCAAATATTTGTATAAAAAAAGGCATTGACGTCATCATGTTGTTTCTTTAGATTTACATAGTCAATATCACTGTCTTTCAACATGCCAAGTTTCAACTCAGTCAAACTTGTGGTTTTGTAAATACACGGCTTCAAAAAGTAAACCTTTAAGGCGATACCACGTGACACACGATGACGTCATCAATCTAAAACTTCACACATATGTTGTCTGCATGAAGGTCATTATGTATACCAATTTCGAAACGATTATCATAAACTTCGCCACAGACATCTAGTAAAAGTGTATTTTTAATTGTTTTCAACCTGCCGCTAGAGTGCGCTCTTGACTTTTATGACGTCACTTGTCTTATTTTTTTAAACCAGACTCTTGCTCGACTATAACACCGTTAAAAAAAACTTCAAAAAGTGTGCCACTTTTAAATTACAAGGCACTTCCTGTTTCTTCCTGTTTCGACCGGAAGTAGAGGTCATGTGAGGTCACGCACACGACAAAAAATAAAGACCTATATGACCTAAGTATGATCCCGCATAAAACAACCGCCGGTCTCTTAAGTGTGATTTGTTACAGAATTTCAAAGATTAATTAATTTTTTTCTAAAAACCTTGTAATTTGACACCTGATGACGTCATCATGACGTAAATGAAACGGTTTCGTCTCCTAATGGTTATCTAACTATGGTAAAAATTTCAAGTTTATATGAGCTTGGAAAGTGTGCTTTTGTTAGCGGACAAGCGACGGAGAGAAGAAGAAGAATAAGAAGTATTAAGAAAAACTAGACATAATTTTTTGTTGGAAACAAAAAAGAGGTGTTCGGTGTGACCTCGTGTTTCAAAGAAATGTTATAAACATGTCTGTGTATTAAATATTGATATACTTCTATAGAGTCTTTAGAATGGTGGTTCTAAAGATTTGACCAAACTTTTTGGATGTAACACATCCCAGCATGAGTACATGCAAAGTTTCCATTTGATCACCAAAGTTGTTCTGTACATATAGATCTTGTAAAACACTACCTTGGTGGTGACATAACATGAAAATCGATGACGTCTTGAAAACGTCACTCAACATTATATCCTTGTAGGACCTTCCAAGTCTCATGCAAAATGAAATTCGATTATAGCTTGCTTTGAACTGAAGATATGTAACAATTGGTCAAAATTTCAAAAATTTGTATTAAAAAAAATGATGACGTCATCAAGTCGTCACTCTAGCTTTAAGTAGTCAATATCACTGTCTATCAACATGCCAAGTTTCAACTCAGTCAAACTTGTGGTTTTGTAGATACACAGCTTCAAAAAGTAAACCTTTAATGCGATACCACGTGACACATGATGACGTCATCAATCTAAAAATTCACACATATGTTGTCTGCATGAAGGTCATTATGTATACCAATTTTGAAACGATTATCATAAACTTCACCACAGACATCTAGTAAAAGTGTATTTTTAATTGTTTTTAACCTGCCGCTAGAGGGCGCTCTTGACTTTTATGACGTCACTTGTCTTATTTTTTTAAACCAGACTCTTGCTCGACTATAACACCGTTAAAAAAAACTTGTAAAAGTGTGCCACTTTTAAATTACAAGGCACTTCCGGTTTCTTCCTATTTCGACCGGAAGTAGAGGTCATGTGAGGTCACGCACACGACAAAAACTAAAGACCTATATGACCTAAGTATGATACCGCATAAAACAACCGCCGGTCTCCTAAGTGTGATTTGTTACAGAATTTCAAAGATTAATTTATTTTTTTCTAAAAACCTTGTAATTTGACACCTGATGACGTCATCATGACGTAAATGAAACGGTTTCGTCTCCTACTGGTTATCTAACTATGGTAGAAATTTCAAGTTTATATGAGCTTGGGAAGTGTGCTTTTGTTAGCGGACAAGCGGCGAAGAGAAGAAGAAGAAGAATCTGAAGAAGTAAAAAAAAAAAAAAACCAACAATAAGAAGAGGTGTTCGGAGCAAGCTCTCCGAACACCTAAAAAAAAAAACGAACAATAAGAAGAGGTGTTCGGAGCTACGCTCCGCTCCGAACACCTAACTAGGGAATCAGAGTTTGTCATACCACAAACTCAAGGTGTCCGGTGGTGGGGGAATGATGAGCCGTTTTTCAATACACGCGGTTGGTATCGTAAAGAGTTTCATTTTTTCCCCTCAAATTTAGGATGAAAAGCAGTCAAAAGCACCATTTAAATGAAAATCAAAGCATCAAGTCTCCGCTGTAAGAAAACCAGTTAAAAATACCCAAGCGTTTTGAAGGAAAGCGGGATTTTAAAAAGCGTTCAACATTGAACGCCGTTTTCTCCGATTTTTACTTTTCACTGTGATCTACGTGTGTTGTGGCGTCGGTGACGATTTGATTGTTACAGCTACATTGTCAAAATGTGTCTCGAAAGTAAGCATCCATGACTTGTCGCATGACTGCTTGCAATGGGTAAATGTCTCATACAATGTATACACTACATAAAACTTCGGAGTCTAGACACTATTGTATACTAATTTTACATCCATTGCATTTATTTGTACATTTGATATTTTAAAAGTTATAGGTCATTAATTGTCGCATGACTGCTTGCAATGGTTTATTGACTGATACAGTTTAAACGCTACATAAAACTTTGGAGTCAATGCACTATTTGGTACATTTAACCAGTACATTTTTGTACATAGTTTCACAGTACTTGACATTTATTGTATGATACATTATGACATGAATATAATTAGCAAATCTTGAGACCACCATATCTCGAAAAGTTTAAGTCCGATCACCTGTTTTCGATTGTGTACTTGTGGGATACTGTAGATGTGTTTGTTAAATAAAACATGACGTCACCAGTGCCCAACGTAAAGTCAATAGATTTCGCTCGCCACAATTCCTGTCCTATGGCCAGGAATGTGTGGTAAACAAAACACCTCCATAAGACTGTGCGGCGCGGTATGCTACTTTATGTGTTCTCTGATGTTAAAATGTATGGAATTATGAAGTCACCACCTGTTAGAGCACGCTCTATCAATCGTCTATTTTTCAAGAGTGTCAAACAAAATAAGTTTAATTTTTAAATCTACAGAATATGCTTGATCGAGTCGGAAGTTGTTTCCCATCCCATCTCGGAATACTGTGAGCTACATGTACGGCACTCATGCATCAATTTTTGATTTCACGTACTAACACAAAACGTTTTACTTTATTGCTTATTAATTTAGGACGAAAAGCAGTCATAAGCACCATATATATGAAGTTCAAAGTAACAAGTCACCACTGTTAGAAAACTAGTGACGTTTTGAAGGAAAGCGGGATTTTATAAAAGTCTTCAACATTAAATGCCGTTTTCTACAATTGTTACTTTTTACTGTCTACGTGTGTGTGTGTGTGTCAGTTCGTGAAATCGGTGGATGACGATTTGATAGCTTCACAGTTACCTTGACAAAGTGTCTCGACTTATCGCATAGCTGCTTGCAATGGCTTATTGTCTGACACAATGTACGTACTAAATTAAACTACGGAGTCTAGACACTATTGTGTACATTTAACCAGTACATTGTACTTTTGATAGCTTCACCCTGATACATTGACAATGTGTCTCGAAAGTAAACATGCATGAATTGACGCATGACTGCTTGCAGTGGTTTTCAAGAAATAACAACGAATTTATCGTTCTTAGTTTGTGAGTTCTGGTTGTTAAACCAAAAACTCAAAAATTGATTAAAAAATTAATATCATTAAACTACCCGATACATCATTGGATGACGTCATTATGTTGTCAAAATTTCTGTTTCATCTATTTATCAGGTGTAACACTATTGCTAAGTTTCATGACTGTACGAGCTTGGGAAGGATGTCAAAGTCTGCGGACAACCATTTGTGTGTATTTTTGAGATGAAACAAACTCAAAAATTCACTAGAGATTTAGTGTTTGTGAGAACAAACACTAGGTGTTCGGGTATCGATGGGGCACTGTTATGTTACTAAAATGCGTAAGCAGATTTATATTGAAAGTTTTTTAATTTTCAAAAAAAAGTCGTTTGCAAACCTATTACTTTTATACTTTTAGTGTACACGGGGGAAAGTGATATCGTTGCTGTATGAGTCTCCATAAAGTAGTTTAGATACACATGTATAACAATTTTCATGTAAATAGTCACAAACTTAACATGCTTAACTGATAAATTAAAAGACTATCACTAACAATTCAAAAATTAATTTTATCAAACTACGCATGCTTGCTACCTTATGTGTGAAGCAACATCATTTGTCATGATTATGAAAAGGGCATAAGAACCTACTGTTTACACGATGTGCAATTTATGTTGAATTTATTTTGCTAGTCACATTGTATTTCTTTGAAGTATTCAACAGGATCTAAAAGTTAGATTCGCATAAAAACCGTTGTTGATCAGAGTCAAATTTATGTTGACCTTTTTCCGATTGCATTTTCTCAGTTATCAAAAGTTATTCAAATCACCAAAACAGTTCAGCAAAATACACTCGTTCAGTTGATATTTACCACCAAGCCAACAAAAGGCTAACACGAAGGTTATGCAATGAGCTATTCATTGGACCACCGTCGAACATCGTAGATTTCCGAAGGATGGTTGCATTTATCGACGAGTGCAGTAACAAAGGACCATTAACTTGGTATAGCGCCACCATGGATAACGTATCACGACACGGCAATGCAGTCTTCGTGGACTTTGCACCTAAGATCAATGGCGCAGTGTGTGTACCGTTTACATGTACATGCAAGATTACCCATGGTCAATGGAGCAGAATGACCAGACCTGCGGGCTAATACTAACGTAATGTTCAACTTACATTTTCAGCGGGAAGTCAAGAACAACCGGGATAACTCTTTGTGTAGCATTTGTTGAGTTTTAAAAGACCTGTCCGATGATGTATTGATTGAAGCAATCCATTCAGTAATGATTAAGTTATGATTTTTTGAAATATTAAATTTTGATTTACTGTATTTCAACACCTGATGACGTAATCATGACGTCACAACAACTTGATGGAGGTTTCATCAAGGTTCTAACATGGCGTAAATTTGAGGTTGATCGGATAAACAGAAGTGAAGAATTTGGGCAGGAAATGTTTTTTGGTTAAGAATTGCAGAAAGGCAAACTTTGACCTTCCGTTACGACCGGAAGTAAAGGTCATGTGAATTTGGCGTTAACTTTTCAAATGTTGCCCGTGTCTTGATCTATCATAATGTTTAAATATGAATATTATAGCTTTCCTATTCAGAAACATACAGGCATTGGCATGAGGGCACTTTTTGACCTTAAATGGCTTGTAATTTGACACCCGATGACGTCATCATGACGTCATTGTTCACACACCTTCTGCTCTTTATGTTCTAATGTCACATTAAGTTTCAAGTTGATCAAAGGTTTGCAAGTATGGTTTTTTTTGCGGACAAACTACAATCAGAAGAATAAGCAAAACAAATAAAAAAAAAAAAAAAACGAACAAAAACAAGGAGTTGTTCGGCTGTTAGCCGAACACCTAACTAGAGATTTAGAGTTTGTAAAACAAACTCTAGGTGTTCGGGTTCTCGCTGGGCTCAGTGCTGTTTTAATGCGTTAGCTATATCATTGAATCGCTGAAAACATTGTTGATAGCTTTTGAAATTTCAAGGAAAGTAAAGTGTAAATCTTCGTTGATTGAACGTTAGTTTACACAGGAAATTAATGCACCTCACAATATAAATTTTAAAAAATAATAATCTTTTGTTAAAGCCAAATTAACGAATCCAACCCTATTTTGGTTGCTAAAAAAAATGATCCTTATCCTTATCCTTATCCTACATTTGAAAACTGATGACGTCATGACGTTAGATAAGTTCTTATCGAGACATTGGTATTTAATTATGTGCTTTAAATTGTAAGTGAAAAACGAAGAGTACATTATTTAATTTATTTGAAAGGGCAGAGGGTCAATATTGTCCTTTCATACAGAGCAGCATACATTTTTCGAATTTCCTTTCGTTTTGGTTGCATATCTTAAAACGAGCCTTTGAATTACTCACAAGTACAACTATCATGTATGCCACTCACAGAAGTTTATTTATTTTCCAATGGATATTGATTCTTTATAATAAATCCGACTATGCAAATCATGTTGACATTATTAAATTACAATTCTTAGAAGTTTTAACAGGTTTTCAAATACTGTGATTTGGCTTCTCATTATGTATCGGTGCATGATACTTTGATTGTTAAAACAAGTCGAGCATACAATGAGCTATTGGTTGCATTTTAAAAAATAGCTTGCTTGATTTTTAGACATTAGTCTTCATACAGAACGGTTTGTTAAATTTATAATATTGAAATAAAAAACACATGTTTTTAATAATTATGCAAGATAAAGGCAAGTCATAAAGACGGCAAATTTAAGCCTCTCGTGAATTTTAACTAATAAAATAGTTTTAACGAGTTAATAACTATTTCTACCTGTATGGTGCATCATCATACATTCAGCAAGAAATTAGGGAATTCAACACAGCAACGAGTATGATTTTTTTCACTGGAGAACATTCGGGTACTGATGTGTTGTATATTCTGAAGAAGAAAAAACAATAAACAAAGTACGACTCAAAGCAAATTAAGTCAAGCTGAAACTGCTCAAATAAATAAAATTCAAGACTTACAACATTTCATGATTTTATAATAATAATAATAATTTATTGAATTTATATTGCGCTCTCTCCAGGACCAACCTGTTCGAGGGCTCATAACAATACAACATATCAGAGTAAGGAAATTACGCCAAAAAAAATGAGTGGAAGGTGCACATCCTGTTTTTGATGTGAACAACTTATAAACGAAACCTTATTAGGGGAAACTTTATCGAAGGGTTTTCAAATAAGTATGTCGCTATACAAAGTTGACGGAAAACATTCATCAGTCTGACCATTTTCTGACTATAGTGACATAGCCAACATTCATACCAATCCCCCATTGCCCAACTCTATCTCTTCGACGTTCATATTAAACGTTCCTTAGTTTTAAAAACATTTCACCAACGGTCACCACTTGATGATACAGGATAAACTTTATAACGTAATTGTGCATCAAATAAAAGAATCATTTTGAAAAGCAATGATGTTCACACGGAAAACTTACCGAAGTTAGTCCCGTGTAGCAAGGTAAACACATGCCGTGACGAGGGTCTGAAACACCCATTACGATCCGATGACACATCCTTCCTTCTCGGTGTATGATCAAAACATATTACCATTGTTCGTCTTTTCCTGCTTGCATTTTCCCACATAATTAAATATCATACGAATCACTGAAGCAGGTGGTCATCTCAGTGAAACTTCGTCTTCAATTCCATATTGATAATAAAGCCATGAGAAGGGCAAGTAGGGGAACAATTAGACGTCGAATCTTAGCGGAAATCATGTTAATGCTAGTACGTAGTAGTAAGTACGCCATTGATAAGATTGCACTTGCGTTGTAAGTAAAACATGAATGGAAACTCTCGTTACGCCCACATGGCACTGATAGTAAACAACTATCGTTGTGCCACGTTGGTCTGTAACAAGTGCCTTGACTGGCTAGCTACCCACCGTTGCCAGTCGCGAGGGGGTATGTCATTCTGCGTTAGGCAATGGATTAAGATTAAAGGCCAATTTCTCTAATAGATCTATGAAAAACTTGATTTGTTCCAGTGTATAAAACAATAAGTATTCAGTACCCTTTGTTCGGGTATGGGGCACTGTTATGTTACTAAAATGCGTAAGCAGATTTATATTGAAAGTTTTTTAATTTTCAAAAAAAAGTCGTTTGCAAACCTATTACTTTTATACTTTTAGTGTACACGGGGGAAAGTGATATCGTTGCTGTATGAGTCTCCATAAAGTAGTTTAGATACACATGTATAACAATTTTCATGTAAATAGTCACAAACTTAACATGCTTAACTGATAAATTAAAAGACTAACAATTCAAAAATTAATGTTATCAAACTACGCATGCTTGCTACCTTATGTGTGAAGCAACATCATTTGTCATGATTATGAAAAGGGCATAAGAACCTACTGTTTACACGATGTGCAATTTATGTTGAATTTATTTTGCTAGTCACATTGTAATTCTTTGAAGTATTCAACAGGATCTAATAGTTAGATTCGCATAAAAACCGTTGTTGATCAGAGTCAAAGTTATGTTGACCTTTTTCCGATTGCATTTTCTCAGTTATCAAAAGTTATTCAAATCAGTGAATCACCAAAACAGTTCAGCAAAATACACTCGTTCAGTTGATATTCACCACCAAGCCAACAAATGGCTAACACGAAGGTTATGCAATGAGCTATTCATTGCACCACCGTCGAACATCGTAGATTTCCGAAGGATGGTTGCATTTATCGACGAGTGCAGTAACAAAGGACCACTAGAGATTTAGAGTTTGTAAAACAAACTCTAGGTGTTCGGGTTCTCGCTGGGCTCAGTGCTGTTTTAATGCGTTAGCTATATCATTGAATCGCTGAAAACATTGTTGATAGCTTTTGAAATTTCAAGGAAAGTACAGTGTAAATCTTCGTTGATTGAACGTTAGTTTACACAGGAAATTAATGCACCTCACAATATAAATTTAAAAAAATAATAATCTTTTGTTAAAGCCAAATTAACGAATCCAACCCTATTTTGGTTGCTAAAAAAAATGATCCTTATCCTTATCCTTATCCTACATTTGAAAACTGATGACGTCATGACGTTAGATAAGTTCTTATCGAGACATTGGTATTTAATTATGTGCTTTAAATTGTAAGTGAAAAACGAAGAGTACATTATTTAATTTATTTGAAAGGGCAGAGGGTCAATATTGTCCTTTCATACAGAGCAGCATACATTTTTCGAATTTCCTTTCGTTTTGGTTGCATATCTTAAAACGAGCCTTTGAATTACTCACAAGTACAACTATCATGTATGCCACTCACAGAAGTTTATTTATTTTCCAATGGATATTGATTCTTTATAATAAATCCGACTATGCAAATCATGTTGACATTATTAAATTACAATTCTTAGAAGTTTTAACAGGTTTTCAAATACTGTGATTTGGCTTCTCATTATGTATCGGTGCATGATACTTTGATTGTTAAAACAAGTCGAGCATACAATGAGCTATTGGTTGCATTTAAAAAAATAGCTTGCTTGATATTTAGACATTAGTCTTTATACAGAACGGTTTGTTAAATTTATAATATTGAAATAAAAAACACATGTTTTTAATAATTATGCAAGATAAAGGCAAGTCATAAAGACGGCAAATTTAAGCCTCTCGTGAATTTTAACTAATAAAATAGTTTTAACGAGTTAATAACTATTTCTACCTGTATGGTGCATCATCATACATTCAGCAAGAAATTAGGGAATTCAACACAGCAACGAGTATGATTTTTTTCACTGGAGAACATTCGGGTACTGATGTGTTGTATATTCTGAAGAAGAAAAAACAATAAACAAAGTATGACTCAAAGCAAATTAAGTCAAGCTGAAACTGCTCAAATAAATAAAATTCAAGACTTACAACATTTCATGATTTTATAATAATAATAATAATTTATTGAATTTATATTGCGCTCTCTCCAGGACCAACCTGTTCGAGGGCTCATAACAATACAACATATCAGAGTAAGGAAATTACGCCAAAAAAAATGAGTGGAAGGTGCACATCCTGTTTTTGATGTGAACAACTTATAAACGAAACCTTATTAGGGGAAACTTTATCGAAGGGTTTTCAAATAAGTATGTCGCTATACAAAGTTGACGGAAAACATTCATCAGTCTGACCATTTTCTGACTATAGTGACATAGCCAACATTCATACCAATCCCCCATTGCCCAACTCTATCTCTTCGACGTTCATATTAAACGTTCCTTAGTTTTAAAAACATTTCACCAACGGTCACCACTTGATGATACAGGATAAACTTTATAACGTAATTGTGCATCAAATAAAAGAATCATTTTGAAAAGCAATGATGTTCACACGGAAAACTTACCGAAGTTAGTCCCGTGTAGCAAGGTAAACACATGCCGTGACGAGGGTCTGAAACACCCATTACGATCCGATGACACATCCTTCCTTCTCGGTGTATGATCAAAACATATTACCATTGTTCGTCTTTTCCTGCTTGCATTTTCCCACATAATTAAATATCATACGAATCACTGAAGCAGGTGGTCATCTCAGTGAAACTTCGTCTTCAATTCCATATTGATAATAAAGCCATGAGAAGGGCAAGTAGGGGAACAATTAGACGTCGAATCTTAGCGGAAATCATGTTAATGCTAGTACGTAGTAGTAAGTACGCCATTGATAAGATTGCACTTGCGTTGTAAGTAAAACATGAATGGAAACTCTCGTTACGCCCACATGGCACTGATAGTAAACAACTATCGTTGTGCCACGTTGGTCTGTAACAAGTGCCTTGACTGGCTAGCTACCCACCGTTGCCAGTCGCGAGGGGGTATGTCATTCTGCGTTAGGCAATGGATTAAGATTAAAGGCCAATTTCTCTAATAGATCTATGAAAAACTTGATTTGTTCCAGTGTATAAAACAATAAGTATTCAGTACCCTTTGTTCGGGTATGGGGCACTGTTATGTTACTAAAATGCGTAAGCAGATTTATATTGAAAGTTTTTTAATTTTCCAAAAAAAGTCGTTTGCAAACCTATTACTTTTATACTTTTAGTGTACACGGGGGAAAGTGATATCGTTGCTGTATGAGTCTCCATAAAGTAGTTTAGATACACATGTATAACAATTTTCATGTAAATAGTCACAAACTTAACATGCTTAACTGATAAATTAAAAGACTAACAATTCAAAAATTAATGTTATCAAACTACGCATGCTTGCTACCTTATGTGTGAAGCAACATCATTTGTCATGATTATGAAAAGGGCATAAGAACCTACTGTTTACACGATGTGCAATTTATGTTGAATTTATTTTGCTAGTCACATTGTAATTCTTTGAAGTATTCAACAGGATCTAATAGTTAGATTCGCATAAAAACCGTTGTTGATCAGAGTCAAAGTTATGTTGACCTTTTTCCGATTGCATTTTCTCAGTTATCAAAAGTTATTCAAATCAGTGAATCACCAAAACAGTTCAGCAAAATACACTCGTTCAGTTGATATTCACCACCAAGCCAACAAATGGCTAACACGAAGGTTATGCAATGAGCTATTCATTGCACCACCGTCGAACATCGTAGATTTCCGAAGGATGGTTGCATTTATCGACGAGTGCAGTAACAAAGGACCATTAACTTGGTATAGCGCCACCATCGATAACGTATCACGACACAGCCACCATGGATAACGTATCACGACACAGCAATGCAGTCTTCGTGGACTTTGCACCCAAGATCAATGGCGCAGTGTGTGTACTGTTTACATGTACATGCAAGATTACGCGTGGTCAATGGAGCAGAATGACCAGACCTGCGGGCTAATACTAACGTAATGTTCAACTTACATTTTCAGCGGGAAGTCAAGAACAACCGGGATAACTCTTTGTGTAGCATTTGTTGAGTTTTAAAAGACCTGTCCGATGATGTATTGATTGAAGCAATCCATTCAGTAATGATTAAGTTATGATTTTTTGAAATATTAAATTTTGATTTACTGTATTTCAACACCTGATGACGTAATCATGACGTCACAACAACTTGATGGAGGTTTCATCAAGGTTCTAACATGGTGTAAATTTGAGGTTGATCGGATAAACAGAAGTGAATAATTTGGGCAGGAAATGTTTTTTGGTTAAGAATTGCAGAAAGGCAAACTTTGACCTTCCGTTACGACCGGAAGTAAAGGTCATGTGAATTTGGCGTTAACTTTTCAAATGTTGCCCGTGTCTTGATCTATCATAATGTTTAAATATGAATATTATAGCTTTCCTATTCAGAAACATACAGGCATTGGCATGAGGGCACTTTTTTGACCTTAAATGGCTTGTAATTTGACACCCGATGACGTCAGCATGACGTCATTGCTCACACGTCTTCTGCTCTTTATGTTCTAATGTCACATTAAGTTTCAAGTTGATCAAAGGTTTGCAAGTATGTTTTTTTCTGCGGACAAACGACTATCAGAAGATTAAGCAAAACAAAGAAAAAAAAAAAAAAAAAAAAAACCGAACAAAAAAAGGAGTTGTTCGGTCTGTGGACCGAACACCTAACAAGGAGTTGTTCGGTCTGTGGACCGAACACCTAACTAGAGATATAGAGTTTGTAAAACAAACTCTAGGTGTTCGGGTTCTCGCTGGGCTCAGTGCTGTTTTAATAAGTTAGCTATATCATTGAATCGCTGAAAACATTGTTGATAGTGTCACGGTCCAGGTGTACATAACTTTGGTATATTCCTACTTTGCATATTCATTTCAAACCTTTTGTTGTTGTAAATATCTCTTTATCATTTAAATCTATGAAGCGCCCCCTACGTTCTAATTTGTATTTACAACAACAAAAGGTTTGAAATGAATATGCAAAGTAGGAATATACCAAAGTTATACGGGGGTATTCTTCATGTACACCTGGACCGTGACACTATCAACAATGTTTTCAGCGATTCAATGATATAGCTAACTTATTAAAACAGCACTGAGCCCAGCGAGAACCCGAACACCTAGAGTTCTAATTTGTATATTTCCCGCCGTTCAATAATCTGGGCGTCATTCTGAAATTGGCCGAACCTTCAGCAACATCTTGTTCACCAATTTTACAGGTATGAATCTTGACTATTCTATATATCTCTTTGCATCATTTCTTAAATCTTTTAACTCTTACCTAAGTACCAAAGGAATGTATGGGAATTCTAGTGTTTCTTTAAGTCAACATATATTTGTAGTATTTAGTGTATTTCTAATCAATTTCCCTACGGTTGACATGAGATATGCGGTTCGCCAAGGTGGCGACCGAGAGTTTTATTGTTACTTAAGCTTAATTCATTTTCCATTTATACATTTGTAATTATTGTTTAACTTAAGTTTACCGTGATTCTGAAATTGGCCGAACCTTCAGCAACATCTTGTTCACCAATTTTACAGATTCAATAAAGAACCAGATTCAAGAGAGAACTCCAAAGCCAGTTTCCCCGTACCTATTTAATACAGTGACCTCACAACATCTTACTAGTCACAATAGCTTGTAAATTTTAAAGAAAGTAAAGTGTAAATCTTCTTACACAGGAAATAAAAGCTACTCAAGATATGAACTTTTATAAATAACAAACTTTTGTTAAGCCAGATTTGAAAACTGATGACATCATTATGAAGTTACAAATGTTTTTATCGAGACATAGATATTTAAATATGTGCCAAGTGAAAAACAAAGATTAACTTACACAAAAAAATCAGCGAAAGAGTACATTATTTAAATTATTTGAAAGAGCAAAAGGTCCATTGTCATTTCATAGTCATACAGCAGAGGAACATTTTCCCCTTCATCTTGGCAGCAGATGTTGAAACAATCCTTTGAATGACCCACATGTTCAACTATTATATATGCCATTCGCTGAAGTTTATTTATTTGTCAATGGATATCGATTCTTTTTTGATTAAAAAACCACATTAGATGATATTTATGTTGACATTATTAAGTTACAATTCTGAAACTTTTTACAGTGAGTTGGATACTCATGGTATCGGTGCATGAATCATTAATTGTTCAAAACATATGCACTGATGAAGATGTCATTAAAATTAGTCAAGTACTATGAGCTATCGGTACGGTTGCATGTTTTAAATTAGCTTGTTTGTTTTTTAGACATTGATTTTCCTACAGAACGGTTTGGTTAAATTTAGAATATTAAAATGAAAGACACTTGTTTAGGATAATTATGCAAGACAAAGGCAAAGCATGAGGACGGCAAGTCTAAGCATCTCGTGAATTTATACTAATAACATAATGAGTTAAAGGTATTATACAGGATTGGCAGAGCTGACAAAATAATCACAGACAGTGTTCATGTTTTGTGTAATCAACCACATACATGAAATAACAAGCCTGTGAAAATTTGAGCTCAATTGGTCATCGAGGTCACGAGAAAATAGTGAAAAGAGACCTTATGTGTTTTCTGTTTTTCAAACATCGAGTTTATTATCGCGCGTGATAAAAACTATTGTTTTACTAATTTCTCAGAAACGATAGCATTTTAGGCAGAAATATTTTAAGGAACCCTTTCTACCATTACTTACTTTAAATCATGTAAGTTATGTGTGAATCTGTGAACATTTGTGTTTTTCGATCTTACCAATAGTGTATAGGGCCTTTAAGTACTATTTTTAGGAAAACCTCCATCGAAGGGTCTTTAAATATGCATGTCATAATACAAAGTTGACGAAAAACATTTATTACTATATTAGTCGAACCATTCTCTGACTATAGTGACACAGCCAACAACCATACCAATCCCCCATTGCCTAATTCTACCTCTGCGACGATCATACTAAATGCTTCTTAGTTTTAAAAACACCTCACCAACGTCACAACTTGATGATACAGGATAAACTTTATAACATACTTGTGCATTAAATAAAAGACTCATTTTGAAAAGCAATGATGTTCATACGAAACGTACCGTTTCTAGTCACCGTGCAGCGACGATAAAGACTACCGTGTGTGAGGGTCTGAAACACCCTACACAAACCGATGACGCGTCCCTTCTTCTCGGTGTGTGATCAAAACACAGCCAATGTCCGTCTTTTTCTGCTTGCATTTTCTTACATAATTAAAAGTCATACGAATCACTGAGGTAGGTGGCCATCTCAGCGAAACTTCGTCTTTAATTCCATTTGATCATTAATCCATGAGAAGGGCGAAAAGGGGAACAATTAGACGCCGAATCTGAGTGGAATTCAGATCTGTAATGTTACTATTGTTAGTACGCCATTGATAAGATTGCTCTACGTTGTAAGTGCGTTGACCGGTGGCGTGTATGCTGCGTTAGGCAATTGATTAAGATTTAAACGTTTAAAAAAACCAGGCCAAATTCTCTCATAAATCTTTGTCTAACTTGATTCGTTCCAAAGTATGAAACGAAAAGTATTCAATACCCTTTCTTTTCAAGAAATAACAACGATTATATCGTTTTTATTTTGTGAGTTCTGGTTGTTAAACCAAAAACTCAAAATTTGATTAAATAAATTAAATTTAATTACCCAATAACTCATTGGGTGACGTCATTATGTTGTCAACATTTATGTTTTATCTAATCATCAGGTGTAATATTGTTGCCAAGTTTTATGACCGTGCGAGTTTGGGAAATATGTCAAAGTCTGCGGACAACGATGCGTGTATTTTTGAGGGGGCAAACAAACTCAAAAATCCACTAGAATTTAGTGTTTGTCAAACAAACACTAGGTGTTCGGGAAAAAATTGGGGCAGATGGAGTTTAAGTCTGCACGAGTTTGACATTGAAGTAGTTAATGTTAAGGGGAAAGATAACATGATTGCTGATGCCTTTTCACGACGCATTTAAAACGATTATTTTCAAATTCCACTCTAAGTGAATTTAGATAAGTATTTTCTTACCAAGTGTGTAGTTATAATACAGTAATTTTGGGGGCTTGATAATTTATCAAATTAAAAATAAAATTTTGAAAAAAAATAAAAAAATAAATAAAAAATAATTTCCTCCAAGGGGGGAAGACTGTTACAGATGGGATTCCTCCTCCCCCATTGTTATTTTATTTCCATTGGTTATTGGTTCACCTGCAGAATGTCTGTGGTATTAGGCCCACATGCATGGAAATGTTTTGATTTGATCAAGAAATCATCGATCTTTATTGTTTGTGTTTCGAGCATATCGGAGTGTTTCTCCATAGATAAATGTTTTGAATGCATGCGGGGGTTGTGACGATGTCTTGTGTAGGTATTGGTTATAGGTTTCAGTGGGTTTGGTATAGACTTTTGTGTCAAGAATACCCGTTTCTCTTAACCTTGTGCTTCTCGAAGAATGGCACATTAGACTTGTCTCGGTCCACCCAATCTCGTCACAATACCTGATCTTAGTCATAACATGCACTTAAATCTTCCCTCTATAAAACCCCAAATGGTTCAGTTTCTATAACATTGGATGGTCTTTTCAAAGGCCAGCTTAGTTTGGTCATGGATGGTATGTCAATCCCTACTCTCTGAGTTCTTTACACCCACGTTCTGGTCGCGGAACACTGGTTATAAAAGTTCCCTTTGACATTCGATCACTGAAACGAGAGCTGATTTGCGATCACCCTGAGTCTCTTTTCAAAGTGCAAGGTCAGTCAAGAATTGTCCGATGGTGCATAGTTGTTTACACCATTGAGAACTCTATAGAGTTGTAACTTGAAAATTTAGACAAACGTTTTGCTTTGTCATGCTTGGAGAAAACGCAAGAGAAAAAAGCAACCAACTGTGACAATAAATACAACAAGACCAAAGTCATTATGATTTTTGTTGTTAAAAGATTCAGGCTTTGCACGCGATGGTAGGGAACATGGGTGCAAGTGCGTGGTGGAAACTTTCTTGATGTTTCCGAACTGGGCGGGGTCGAGGTTGGGTTTAATCGACGCCATTGTTTGCTGAGCAATGAAATTTTCAGTCACTTTGGCAAAGTGATCTGTGAGGGCAATTGGTCGCAAATTGTCTATGTTGGCGGGTGAAGTTTTGGGTACAGGGACGACAATTGCTCGCTTCCATTGTGCTGGGACGATGAGCTGTGCGAACGAGGCGTTGATTATATGAGTCAAGGGTTTAGATAGCTCATATGAAAACTGTCGTATCAATCTAGCCGAAATATTATCGGGGCCACTCGCCTTTCTGTAGCTTATTCCATTAAGTTGTGCGAGGACTTGCACATGGTAAAAATCCATACCTTGTTGCAGAACTGCTTGCAATGGTTTATTGTATAATACATAATGACATGAATATAATTAGCAAATCTTGAGACCACCATATCTCGAACAGTTTAAGTCCGATCAACTGTTTTCGATTGTGTACTACTACTTGTGGGATACTGTAGATGTGTTTGTTAGGCTAAACGTTGTGCGACGTCATCATGACGTCACCAGTGCCCAACGTAAAGTCAATACATTTCGCTCACCACAATTCTTGTTTTATGGCCTGTGTGGTAAAAAAAACACCTCCATAAGACTGTGTGGCGCGGTATGCTACTTTATTTGTTCTCTTATCGTCAGCAATTTCACGAAGGGCAAAAAAGTCCCCTGCAGTCAAAAATATATGTTCTGAGAAAACCGCGTTTGAAGTTTAGCTTATTTTGAAACTACTGGTTGGTATACTATTCGAAATCTTATCTTGGAAATTTTTACATGTCAGGAAAGTAGAGATCCTAAATCATACAAATCTGTTTCAATTTTGTCCATAACGTGTTTAATTAATGAGTATTTATTTAATTAACAAAATTGTCTCTTCGTGAAAACGTTACAAACCGTGCTCTGTGTGCAGCGCGTCGTGTATAAACTTTTTGGCTGTTCATGAAAACGCAAAAGCCGGAGCACCCACGTTTGGCACCGTGCCAGGGGATAATTCCACGCGTTAGAGCAATACCTTTTTGGCACTTCGTGAAAACGCAATTCCGGGTTGTGCTTATTTTTTGTCCTTTTAAGTTTTTGGCTCTTCGTGAAAACGCAAAAGACGGCGCGCTCATGATTGGCACTGTGCCAACTGTAAATCAACGTGGTAAGGTATACAACAAATTTACAAAAAGGTTTTTGACTCTTCGTGAAAACATAATTCCAGGTTCTTGAGGTTTTTGTCATTCATCAACTTAGCGTAATTAAGAAACTACGATTTTGAGACCTATAACTTCGTAAATAGTTAGATCCCAATCACCTTAGTCGAATCCACCCAAAAAGTCAAAAATTAGTTTTTTATCAATTTTTCAGGTTTTTGGCCCTTCGTGAAATTGCTGACGTTATGTTAAAATGTAAGGAATTATGAAGTCACCACCTGTAACAGAGCACCCTCTATCAATCGTCTATTTTTCAGGTGTCAAACAAAATAAGTTTAATTTTGAAATCTACAGAATATGCTTGATCGAGTCAGAAGTTGTTTCCCATCCCATCTTGGAATACTGTGAGCTACGGTACTCATGTTTCAAGCTCGAAAACATGTTGCATCAATTTTTGATTTCACGTACTAACACAAAACGTTTTACTTTATTGCTTATTAACGAAAATAGCTTATTGCTTATAGGACGAAAATCAGTCATAAGTACCATATATATGAAGTTCAAAGCAACAAGTCTCCACTGTTAGAAAACTAGTGACGTTTTGAAGGAAAGCGGGATTTTATAAAAGCCTTCAACATTAAATGCCGTTTTCTACAATTATTACTTTTTACTGTCTACGTGTATTCAATACCCTTTGTTTTCAAGAAATAACAACGAATTTATCGTTCTTAGTTTGCGAGTTCTGCATGGTTGTTAAACCAAAAACTCAAAATTTGATTAAATTAATTACATTTAATTACCCAATAATTCATTGGGTGACGTCATTATGTTGTTGAAATTTATGTTTTATCTAATCATCAGGTGTAATATTGTTGCCAAGTTTCATGACCGTGCGAGTTTGGGAAAAATGTCAAAGTCTGCGGACAACGATGCGTGTATTTTTGAGGTGGGCGAACAAACTCAAAAATCCACTAGAGATTTAGAGTTTGTAAAACAAACTCTAGGTGTTCGGGTTCTCGCTGGGCTCAGTGCTGTTTTAATGCGTTAGCTATATCATTGAATCGCTATATCATTGAATAGCTGAAAACATTGTTGATAGCTTTTGAAATTTCAAGGAAAGTAAAGTGTAAATCTTCGTTGATTGAACGTTAGTTTACACAGGAAATTAATGCACCTCACAATATGATTTTTTAAAAATAATAATCTTTTGTTAAAGCCAAATTAACGAAGCCAACCCTATTTTGGTTGCTAAAAAAAATGATCCTTATCCTTATCCTTATCCTAAATTGGAAAACTGATGACGTCATTATGACGTTTGATAAGTTCTTATCGAGACATTGGTATTTAATTATGTGCTTTAAATTGTAAGTGAAAAACGAGGGTGAACATACTAAACGTATTGTCAGCAAAAGAGTACATTATTTAATTTATTTAAAAGGCCAGAGGGTCAATATTGTCCTTTCATACAGAGCAACATAAATATTTCGAATGTCCTTTCGTTTTGGTTGCATATCTTAAAACGAGCCTTTAAATTACTCACAAGTACAACTATCATGTATGCCACTCACTGAAGTTCAATTATTTTTCAATGGATATTGATTCTTTATTGATTAATAAATCCGACTATGCAAATCATGTTGACATTATTAAGTTACAATTCTTAGAAGTTTTAACAGGTTTTCAAATACTGTGATTTGGCTTCTCATTATGTATCGGTGCATGATACTTTGAATTTAAATTACTCACAAGTACAACTATCATGTATGCCACTCACTGAAGTTCAATTATTTTTCAATGGATATTGATTCTTTATTGATTAATAAATCCGACTATGCAAATCATGTTGACATTATTAAGTTACAATTCCTAGAAGTTTTAACAGGTTTTCAAATACTGTGATTTGGCTTCTCATTATGTATCGGTGCATGATACTTTGATTGTTAAATACATATGCACTGATGATGATGTCGTTAAAATAAGTCGAGCATAGTATGAGCTATTGGTTGCATTTTTTTTAAATAGCTTGCTTGATTTTTAGACATTAGTCTTCATACAGAACGGTTTGTTAAATTTATAATATTGAAATAAAAAACACATGTTTTTAATAATTATGCAAGATAAAGGCAAGTCATGAAAACGGCAAGTTTAAGCCTCTCGTGAATTTTAACTAATAAAATATTTTTAACGAGTTAATAACTATTTCTACCTGTATGGTGCATCATACTCAGTGTGTAGTTTTTACGCACCTCAAAACAGTAATAACACCAAAGTTCAACTTAATGAAATAGCTCACGCATTGACACAGCACTGACCCCAGCGATACCCGAACACCTAGTGTTTGTTGTCACAAACACGTTAAGTCTAGTTTGGTTTATTTTGAAGCATTTTGAAGTGTATTTAAGGGCCCCTGCCCAAACCATCACTGTGTATACTGACCACAATCCACTGGTTTTCATCCAAAAGATGAAAAACCAAAATCAGAGATTACTCAGATGGAGTTTAAGTCTCCACGAGTTTGACATTGAAGTAGTTAATGTTAAGGGCAAAGATAACATGATTGCTGATGCCTTATCACGACGCATTTAAAACGATTATTTTCAAATTCCACTCTAAGTGAATTTAGATAAGTATTTTCTTACCAAGTGTGTAGTTATAATACAGTAATTTTGGGGGCTTGATAAGTTATCAAATTAAAAATAAAATTTTGAAAGTTTAAAAAAAACCAAAAAACCCAAAATACTTTCCTCCAAGGGGGGAAGACTGTTACAGATGGGATTCCTCCTCCCCCATTGTTATTTTATTTCCATTGGTTATTGGTTCACCTGCAGAATGTCTGTGGTATTAGGCCCACATGCATGGATATGTTTTGATTTGATCAAGAAATCATCGATCTTTATTGTTTGTGTTTCGAGCATATCGGAGTGTTTCTCCATAGATGAATGTTTTGATGATGTCTTGTGTAGGTATTGGTTATAGGTTTCAGTGGGTTTGGTATAGACTTTTGTGTCAAGAATACCCGTTTCTCTTAACCTTGTGCTTCTCGAAGAATGGCACATTAGACTTGTCTCGGTCCACCCAATCTCGTCACAATACCTGATCTTAGTCATAACATGCACTTAAATCTTCCCTCTATAAAACCCCAAATGGTTCAGTTTCTATAACATTGGATGGTCTTTTCAAAGGCCAGCTTAGTTTGGTCATGGATGGTCTGTCAATCCCTACTCTCTGAGTTCTTTACATCCACGTTCTGGTCGCGGAACACTGGTTATAAAAGTTCCCTTTGACATTCGATCACTGAAACGAGAGCTGATTTGCGATCACCCTGCGTCTCTTTTCAAAGTGCAAGGTCGGTCAAGAATATAGTCCAATGGTGCGTAGTTGTTTACACCATTGAGAACTCTATAGAGTTGTAACTTGAAAATTTAGACAAACGTTTTGCTTTGTCATGCTTGGAGAAAACGCAAGAGAAAAAAGCAACCAACTGTGACAATGAATACAACAAGACCAAAGTCATTATGATTTTTGTTGTTAAAACCCTGGAGTCAGCGGATGGTCTCAAGCGGTAGAACAATTTTTCTATTTTTGTTAATTAAAACACTTTAAAAAAAATTGTTTTCGCTGAACTTAATTTTCATCCAACCCTGAACACCCCTTAACAAAGTGGCTGAACCGATTTTGCCCTAGAGGTCGTTCACCGGGTAAGCCAGCTGTCACAAAGTGCCAAGGCGGCAATCCTTAATGCGCCTACCGCGTGAGCAACCTCGTTCCTCGGTTCCGCTAGTGCTGTCTGTCATATGTCTGTGAATGGAAACCAGAGCTGTTTGTTTACAATCCTGACCAGAAATACCCTCAGGGTATATCTAGGTGACCTGGTTACTGCTTGTTTTCACCCTGTGGCTGTTTCATGTGTCAATTTCACTAATTACATAATGCGCCTACCGCGTGAGCTACCGCGTGAGCCACCTCGTTCCTCGGAGCAAATCACAAAATATTCGCTTCTCGCAGGGTTAAAAGATTCAGGCTTTGCACGCGATGGTTGGGAACATGGGTGCAAGTGCGTGGTGGAAACGTTCTTGATGTTTCCGAACTGGACGGGGTCGAGGTTGGGTTTAATCGACGCCATTGTTTGCTGAGCAATGAAATGTTCAGTCACTTTGGCAAAGTGATCTGTGAGGGCAATTGGTCGCAAATTGTCTATGTTGGCGGGTGAAGTTTTGGGCACAGGGACGACAATTGCTCGCTTCCATTGTGCTGGGACGATGAGCTGTGCGAACGAGGCGTTGATTATATGAGTCAAGGGTTTAGATAGCTCATATGAAAACTGTCGTATAAATCTAGCCGAAATATTATCGGGGCCACTCGCCTTTCTGTAGCTTATTCCATTAAGTTGTGCGAGGACTTGCACATGGTAAAAATCCATACCTTGTTGCAGAACTGCTTGCAATGGTTTATTGTATAATACATAATGACATGAATATAATTAGCAAATCTTGAGACCACCATATCTCGAACAGTTTAAGTCCGATCAACTGTTTTCGATTGTGTACTACTACTTGTGGGATACTGTAGATGTGTTTGTTAGGCTAAACGTTGTGCGACGTCATCATGACGTCACCAGTGCCCAATGTAAAGTCAATACATTTCGCTCACCACAATTCTTGTTTTATGGCCTGTGTGGTAAAAAAAACACCTCCATAAGACTGTGTGGCGCGGTATGCTACTTTATGTGTTCTCTTATGTTAAAATGTAAGGAATTATGAAGTCACCACCTGTAACAGAGCACCCTCTATCAATCGTCTATTTTTCAAGTGTCAAAAAAATAAGTTTAATTTTGAAATCTACAGAATATGCTTGATCGAGTCAGAAGTTGTTTCCCATCCCATCTTGTAATACTGTGAGCTACGGTACTCATGTTTCAAGCTCGAAAACATGTTGCATCAATTTTTGATTTCACGTACTAACGCAAAACGTTTTACTTTATTGCTTATTAATTTAGGACGAAAATCAGTCATAAGTACCATATATATGAAGTTCAAAGCAACAAGTCTCCACTGTTAGAAAACTAGTGACGTTTTGAAGGAAAGCGGGATTTTATAAAAGCCTTCAACATTAAATGCCGTTTTCTACAATTATTACTTTTTACTGTCTACGTGTGTGTGTCAGTTCATGAAATCGGTGGATGACGATTTGATAGCTTCACAGTTACCTTGACAAAGTGTCTCGACTTATCGCATGGCTGCTTGCAATGGTTTATTGTCTGACACAATGTACGTACTAAATTAAACTTCGGAGTCTAGACACTTATTGTGTACATTTTACCAATACATTGTACATTTGATAGCTTCACAGTTACCTTGACAAATGTGTCTCGAAAATAAAAAACAATCATGATTTATCACATGGCTGCTTGCAATGGTTTATTGTCTGACACAATGTAAGTACTAAATTAAACTTCGGAGTCTAGACACTATTGTGTACATTTAACCAGTACATTGTACATTTGATAGATTCACAGTTACATTGACAATGTGTCTCGAAAGTAAACATGCATGAATTGTCGCATGACTGCTTGCAGTGGTTTTCAAGAAATAACAACGAATTTATCGTTCTTAGTTTGTGAGTTCTGGTTGTTAAACCAAAAACTCAAAATTTGATTAACAAATAAATATCATTAAATTACCCGATAAATCATTGGATGACGTCAATATGTTGTCAAAACTTCTGTTTCATATATTTATCAGGTGTAACACTGTTGCCAAGTTGCATGACCGTACGAGCTTAGGAAGGATGTTAAAGTCTGCGGACAACGATTTGTGTGTATTTTTGAGATGGAACAAACTCAAAAATTCACTAGACTTAACGTGTTTGTGACAACAAACACTAGGTGTTCGGGTATCGCTGGTGGGCTCACTGCTGTTTTAATGCGTAAGCTGTATCATTGAATCGCTGAAAACAATCCTGATAGCTTTTGAAATATTAGAGAAAGTAAAGAAAGTAAAGAAATAAAGGGCTGCTAAAAATTTTATTAATTTTATAAATAACAACCTTTTGTTTAGCCAAATTTGAAAACCTATGACATCATTATGAAGTTAGAAAGTTTTTAGCGAGACATAGGCATTTAAATATGTGCCAAGCGGAAAACAAAGATGAACTTACAAAAAATATAAGCAAAAGAGTACATTACAAAAAATATAAGCAAAAGAGTACATTATTTAGATTATTTTGAAAGGGCAAAGGGTCCATTGTCAGTTCATAGTCATACCATGGAGGTAGGAAAAGACAGAGGAACATTTTTCCCACTTCCCCTTCATCTTGGCCACAGATCTTGAAACGAGCCTTTGAATGACACACAAGTACAACTTTTAAGTATTATGTATTCCATTCAATGTAGTTTATTTATTTTTCAATGGTTTTTCGAATCTTTATTGATTAATAAAAAAACCACTATTTTATGCTATTCATGTTGACATTATTAAGTAACATTTCTGAAAAGTTTTTAACAGGGTTTAAAAAACAGTGAGTTGGATACTCAATAAGTATCAGTGCATGAATCATTGATTGTTCTAAACATATGCACTGACGATGATGTCATTAAAACAAGTCAAGTATGAGCTACGGTTGCATGTTTTAAAATAGCTTGTTTGATTTTTAGACATTGATTGTCATACAGAACGGTTTGTTAAATTTAGAATATTAAAAGAAAAGACTTTTGTTTATGATAATTATGCAAGGCAAAGACAAAGCATGAGGACGGCAAGTCTAAGCCTCTTGAATTTATTCTAATAACATAATGAGTTATTAACTGATGCACCATAGAGGTAGATCTACCTCTATGGGGCATCATACACTACAACAACGGGTGTGAAACTTTCACTGTACACCTTTCAGGCACTGGATGCACTGATGATGTCTAAAAAATAAATCAAGTATGAGCTATTGGTTGCATTTTTAAAAATAGATTGCTTGATTTTTAGCTATGATCTTTATACAGAACGGTTTGTTAAATTTAGGATATTGAAAGAAAAGGCAAGTCATGAAGACGGCAAGTCTAAGCCTCTCGTGAATTGTGACTAATAACCTAATTAGTTGAGTACTATTTCTACCTGTATATGGTGCATACTCAGCGAGGAAATTAGGAATGCAACACAACAACGAGTAGGAAATCTTTCACTTGGAGAGACCATTTGGGTACTGGATGTGCTGTATTCTGAAGAAGAAAAAAACAATTATAAACAAAGTAAGACTTTCGGAAAATTAAGTCAAGCGGAAACTGTTCAAATAAATACAATTTAAGACCTAACAAAAATATTTTGTCATTGTATAATACTACTAATAATTTATTGAATTTATATTCCACTCTATTCAGGACCAATAATATTATTAGAGTAATTTGTTAGTGGAAGGTGCACATACTGTTTTTAAAGTTGACTTATAAACAAAAGATTCTTAGAAAAAAGCCCATTAGCGCCACAACAAAAATTTTAAAATCCGTTATTACGGATTCGAATCCGTTATTACGGATTAGCAATCCGTTATTACGGATTCGCAATCCGTTATTACGGATTCGCAATCCGTTATAACGGATTCGCAATACGGATTCGCAATCCGTTATTACGGATTCATAATACGTTAATTACGGATTCACTCGAGGATCTCTCGATGGCGCTATTTGCGTTGGACAGATGGTTTATTCTGCCTAACTTTTATTAAGCCCAAAGGACGACTCGCAATCCGTTATTACAGATTCATAATACGTTATTATGGATTCACTCGAGGATCCCTCGATGGCGCTATTTGCGTTGGACAGATGGTTTATTCTGCCGAAATTTTATTAAGCCCAAGGACGACGTGTTCATAATTTTATGTTTCATTAGTTTTGTTTAAGTAACTGCAAATCTACGAAAGCCTATTAGCGCCACAAAAAAAGAAAAATCTAATCCGTTATTACGAATTCGAATCCGTTATTACGGATTCGCAATCAGTCATTACGGATTCGCAATCTGTCATTACGGATTCGCAATCCGTCATTACGGATTCGCAATCCGTCATTACGAATTCGCAATCCGTCATTACGGATTCGCAATCCGTCATTACGGATTCGCAATCCGTTATTACGGATTCGCAATCCGTTATTACGGATTCACTGGAGGATCCCTCGATGGCGCTATTTGCGATGGACAGTAATGGTTTATTATATTTATTATATTCTACTTTTAAACATCTTTCCAACCATCCTATTCATTTCAATTCACTTCATAACAAACGCTTTTTATAGGATAGTGGGATAGGTCCGGCCTTTCTTAAACCACGTGTTTTTTCCGTAAAGACACAAAGTCAAATTTCAACGGTTAGAACTGTGTATTTGTAAACATGCACTTCAACTTAGTTCAATATATTTTGCTGTAGTAGTGGTTCGTGTACAATGGTTGCGGTCAGTCTGGTTGCGGTGACTCGATTTGCAGTTACTTCATGTACTTAAACAAAAATAATGAAACATAAAATTATGAACACGTCGTCCTTTGGGCTTAATAAAAGTTAGGCAGAATAAACCATTACTGTCCAACGCAAACGCCATCGAGGGATCCTCGAGTGAATCCGTAATAACAGATTGCGAATCCGTAATAACGGATTGCGAATCCGTAATAACGGATTGCGAATCCGTAATAAGGGATTGCGAATCCGTAATAACGGATTGCGAAGCCGTAATAACGGATTGCGAAGCCGTAATAACGGATTCGAATCCGTAATAACGGATTTGATGGGTTTTTTTGTGGCGCTAATGGGCTTTCGTACAAATCGAGTCACCGCAACCATTGTACACTTAATGAACCACTACTATGTACAGCAAAATATTTAACTAAGTTGAAGTGCATGTTTACAAATACACAGTTCTAACCGTTGAAATTGTAATAACTTTGTGGGTCTTTACGGGGAAAAAACGTGGTTTAAGAAACTGAAAGGCCGGACCTATATCCCTCTATCATATAAAAAGCGTTTGTTATGAAGTGAATTGAAATGAATATGGTTGGAAAGATGTTTAAAAATATAATCAATATAATAAACCATTACTGTCCAACGCAAATAGCGCCTTCGAGGGATCATCGAGTGAATCCGTAATAACGGATTGCGAATCCGTAATAACGGATTGCGAATCCGTAATAACGGATTGCGAATCCGTAATAACGGATTGTGAATCCGTAATAACGGATTGTGAATCCGTAATAACGGATTGTGAATCCGTAATAACGGATTGCGAATCTGTAATAACGGATTGCGAATCCGTAATAACGGATTGCGAATCCGTAATAACGGATTGCGAATCCATAATAACGGATTCGAATCCGTATTTGATTTGTTTTTTCTTTGTGGCGCTAATGGGCTTTCGTAGAAAAACCTTGATCGCAGGGTTTTTAAATATTCATGTCATAAATACAAGAGTTGACGGAAAACATTCATCAATCTGACACACAGCCAAAAATCATGCCCGTTTCCAATTGCCCAATTTTACCTCTTCGTTCGAGGACCATGGTTCGACAATCATACTAAAACGTTCCTTAATACTTAGTTTAAAAACGTCACCAAAGTTGCCACTTGATGATTAAGGGTAAACTTTATAACAAAACTGTGCATTAAATAAAAGAATAATTTTGAAAAGCAAAGATGTTCATCGTACGAAGCTTACCGTTTAAATTCCCGTGTTGCACTGCATGCAGCTATAAACACATGCCTTATAGTCCCGGTCCAACTCGCCCTTCGCGAGCCGGTGTCAAGTCCGTGCTTCTCGGTATTATGCGAACAAAACATAACGCCAATGTTGGTCTTTTCTGCTTGCATTTTCTCACATAATTACAAGTCATATGAATCACTGAAGCAGGAGGTCATCTCAGTGAAACTTCGTCTTCAATTCCATATTGATCATTAAGCCATGAGAAGGGCGAATAGGGGAACAATTAGACACCGAATCTGAGCAGATCAGGTCTACATGTGTACGAAGCTTACCGTTTAAATTCCCGTGTTGCACTGCAGCGATCGATAAACACAAGTCCCGGTCTACTCGCCCTTCGCGAGCCGGTGTCAAGTCCGTGCTTCTCGGTGTGTGAACAAAACATAACGCCAATGTTGGTCTTTTTCTGCTTGCATTTTCTCACATAATTACAAGTCATACGAATCACTGAAGCAGGTGGTCATCTCAGTGATACTTCGTCTTCAATTCCATATTGATCATTAAGCCATGAGAAGGGCGAATAGGGGAACAATTAGACACCGAATCTGAGCAGATCAGGTCTACATGTGTACGAAGCTTACCGTTTAAATTCCCGTGTTGCACTGCAGCGATCGATAAACACAAGTCCCGGTCTACTCGCCCTTCGCGAGCCGGTGTCAAGTCCGTGCTTCTCGGTGTGTGAACAAAACATAACGCCAATGTTGGTCTTTTTCTGCTTGCATTTTCTCACATAATTACAAGTCATACGAATCACTGAAGCAGGTGGTCATCTCAGTGATACTTCGTCTTCAATTCCATATTGATCATTAAGCCATGAGAAGGGCGAATAGGGGAACAATTAGACACCGAATCTGAGCAGATCAGGTCTACATGTGTACGAAGCTTACCGTTTAAATTCCCGTGTTGCACTGCAGCGATCGATAAACACAAGTCCCGGTCTACTCGCCCTTCGCGAGCCGGTGTCAAGTCCGTGCTTCTCGGTGTGTGAACAAAACATAACGCCAATGTTGGTCTTTTTCTGCTTGCATTTTCTCACATAATTACAAGTCATACGAATCACTGAAGCAGGTGGTCATCTCAGTGATACTTCGTCTTCAATTCCATATTGATAATTAAGCCATGAGAAGGGCGAATAGGGGAACAATTAGACACCGAATCTGAGCAGATCAGGTCTACATGTATAACGTTAGTACGCCATTGATTTGCACTACGTTGAAGTACACAACACCTAGCCTTCAGTAAAGACGTACACACGATGATGTCAACAATAAAAGGTAGCTGTACGTGTTGATTATTTATAGTGTCCCCAACAAGCGTCTTGACTAGCAAGACTACCCACCGTTGCGCAATGGAATCAGTCGCGAGGAGGTATGCCATGCTGCGTTAGGCAATCGACGGTCCCTTCGTCTTGATTTGATATTTAGATTTTCAAAGATTAAAATTGTTAATCTTTAAAACCTTGTAATTTGACACCTGATGACGTCATCATGACGTCACAACTGCTTGATGGAGGTTTTATCAAGGGTCCTTACATGGTATAAATTTGAAGTTGATCAGATATACTGAAGTTAATCATTTCGCCGGAAAATTGTACCAAGACAAAATTTAAAGTATTTCACAAAGGCAAACTTTGACCTTCCGGTACGACCGGAAGTAAAGGTCGTGTGATTTTGGCGTTAACTTTTCAAATGTTGCCCGTGTCTTGATCTATCATATGCCCAATTATGAATACTGTAGCTTTAATATTCAGAGACATACAGACATTGGAATGAGGGCACTTTTGGACCTAAAATGGCTTGTAATTTGACACCCGATGACGTAATCATGACGTCACAACTTACTCGGCTTCTCCTAGTTATGTTCTAACTTCACATTAAGTTTCAAGTTGATCAAAGATTCGCAAGTATGCGTTTGCTTGCGGACAAAGCCCACTGAGAGGAATAAGCAAAACAAAGAAGAAAAAAAAAAAAAAAAAAAAATAAAAAAAAAAAAAAACCGAACAATAACAAAGAGTTGTTCGGGGTTTACCCCGAACACCTAAAAAACGAACAATAACAAAGAGTTGTTCGGTCTGTGGACCGAACACCTAAAAAAAAAAAAAAAAAACGAACAATAACAAAGAGTTACCCCGAACACCTAAAAACAGAACAATAACAAAGAGTTGTTCGGGGTTTACCCCGAACACCTAACAAAGAGTTGTTCGGTCTGTAGACCGAACACCTAAAAAAACCGAACAATAACAAAGAGTTGTTCGGTCTGTAGACCGAACACCTAAAAAAACCCGAACAATAACAAAGAGTTGTTCGGTCTTCTAAGACCGAACACCTAATAATAATAATATTCATAGATATAACGAAATTGACCAATCAGTTGCGTCCGTACGAAATCGGCTGAAGTGCCCATAAGCCGTGCACAAACCGCCTGCGGGTTTCACAAGTCGGTAAATGTGACCAGTTTGAGAGCAGTAATCTCGCACAGAGCAGCCCTCTCGCGGGATATTGCGAGAAAGCCGTTCCGCTATCACCCCGACAGACATTTAACGACTTGTCCACAAGTCTAAATGAAATTGAATGATCTTATTTGACCAGTGAATGCTATGGTGAAATTGATTTACCCCTTTTTTAACTGTTGAATGCTGATTCAACGGAGCATTCATTTTCAAACAAAATTGAATGCACCGGTTGTTAAAATGAATAGACTTGGGGTGCAAGTAAACAAAATAGACCCATGAAATCAATACGCAGCCCGTTGCCATAATAACAGGCCATTTTGTTTTGGGCATGTGACCAATTTGGGGTCTTAAATTGGTTTTTAGCTTATATTAAAAAATTCGCAAAGCCAAAATGCAAAGATATATCAACAAACCATTTGTATAATTACAAAGTAACATCCTCGCCCTTACTTTGTTACAAGTTTCACCCTTATGCTATTTTCAGAACTTGCAAAGATGAAATTGTTATCATAATTCGTTTGCCCTTCAAAATGTCATCTTGCCAAGGGTCTCAGAATATTTTCCGTTTAGATGTGATTAGACCCAATATTGGGCTTTTCATATCCGGTGAGAAAAACACGGGCAATTGTATCCTAATGTTGTGCAGTGTTGTGACAGTGTTGTGACAGTGTTGCTTCAATAGACCGATTGCGCGACCAATGTTACGTGGTGTATAAACAACAAATAAGGCGTCCTCCTAGGAAAGTGAAATACCGGTGTGTGAAGAATATTCCAGAGTCTGTAACCTACAAGAATGGCTGAAAAATGCCAGTAAGGACAGGTTCCAGCAAGTCTTGTAAATTCTATAAGGAAGGAACGATCTGTTCACGATGTGGTGCTTACACGGACCACCGCGATCACGCACTTTTCAATACAACATTGTCATAATTTTGAAGCTGAAATCATTAAAAAGGGCTCTCCAAACCTGTATGATTCCTTTGTCTATTTGAAATTCCGCATGGCTAAAACGCTCACCTTTCCAACACTCTCCTTTTACTACAGTGATTTACATTATAAACAAAAGACTGGGTGGCTATAGCCCAGGTTGGACTCCTCCTTTGAGTACCAGAACGAGGGTGGCTACATGGTCGTCCGACGCCGGTACTTCAGTGAATAACTCAAAATAAACCTCTCTGTCTGGTTGAATACTGGTAAATTATGAAACAGTAATTGGATTTAAATCAATGTCACAACATACAACTATAATAAAAGAGCATAGCAACTGTGTTATTATTTCCTACAAATAAAGTAAACAACTACCACTATAAATCACGTAATAACATGTATACATTGGTAATCAAACTTAGAATACACACAGACCTTATAAAGATGTTGTGTCTCGAAGAGTGATGTGATATCTACGGAAGTACAAGTCTCATATGGTCTTAATGTTTTGGCCACTTAGCTTATATCTTGCGAACGGGAGATGCTACAGTCAAAACTCTTCTTGCAACAGGCTTGGTATCGACTGAAAAGTGATGTCATCATGACGTCATCAGGTGCCACGTGACATTTAAGGTGTATTTTTGAAGTCGTATATCTGCATGGCACGGAAGTAAAAGTCTGATTGAGTTGAATCTTGGTATGTCCATAGACAGGGACGTATTAAAGGTGAAATTTGATTTGACGATCACCTATCACGTGACGTAACATAAAAGATCAAGTTCAGGTGCTTACCTTTAGTCAATTTGCCATTAAAATCACGCATGCGCGGTCTATGTTTCACTCGAACTCGTTTAGTCGATTGATTCGTCAAAATATGGCATAGCCCGGATGGAAGCCTCCATGCGTAACCTATACCGCTATCTTGACAAAGTGACGTTACTTCGTTAGTTGACCAGAGAAACGGTGATCCGGAGCTAGTTGGACTAGCTAGTTCAACCATGCTGCGTTCTAGTGACAACTAGATCGACTATGGTTAAGTCTAGTCGACTCTAGTCGGCAACCCGAACTTGCTCAACGGTTCACCTTTTGAAGTCATCTAAGGAAGTGCACTGAGTCGAATATTGGTATGTTCATAGACAGGCACGTGATATAGGTGAACATTGAGATAACATCATATTTTTTGGTCTGAGTTTTGTTCTGAAGAAAATTAAAAAAAATCGGAAAACCCTAGTGTTCTGTTTATGAAACAGACACACGGACATCTATTTTTTTATATATTATCTTTGTGCATACAATGAATAAACGTTGAACAGGAGTACTCAAGGAATAACACATTATAAAAACTGTCTTTAGCAGATATGAACAACCAGACTCCTGTCGAAAACATTAATAATATTTCATTTCCTCGAAATTATTATGGTGTACGGTACGGAGTCCTTGACATGCCATATGAAACCATTGAGGCAGGGCCCAGGGCTGATCAAAATATCCGAGAATCAGATGCGTGTGGACCGTGTTTACACACGCTTGCAAAGCCATGCAGCTGTGTATGGTAAAACAATCGCATAACTAAAACACAATCCTGGAAACTGACCCCATCCCCTCTAGATTTGTGAAGTTGGATGTGTGCAGACTGTGTTTAGGCCTACACCCACGCGAGGCCATATAGCAGATTGTGTATGCTGTGAATTGTGTTAAAGTTTTTTCCACCCCATAAAGAATAACAACAACCCTGGGAACTGACCCCCCTCCCTCAGATATGTGGGATGGGCCAGTTTAGGATATCAAGGACCTTCTATACTCGCTGTGGGCTTTGCAACTTAGAAAAACCACCCAAAACATAACTTGTAAATCCTTTGGGAGGACATTTTGTGACTGCCTTAAAAACAGGTTAAACTGCGTCAGCAGTTCTCAATACATATGTAATATTGTTTTACATTTCCCTTCAGACTAAAAAGGCCTGGAACCACAGAGTGATGCGAGAATGGAGGCACCACTTCACACAAACCCAAATCAAAAAGTGGCCATAGTGGGCATCGGATGTCGCTATGGCAATGGAGTCGACAGCGTCAAACACTTCTGGAAGATGTTGGTGGAAGGTCTGGACTGTACAACACCGATACCACCTGACCGTTTTGACGCAAGCTACTTCCTGAGTCCAGGAGAGAAAACAGCAGGGAAAATGTACATCCAAAATGGCGGATATATCTCGCAGGATCCATACATGTTCGACCGACAGTTTTTTAAGATGCCACCAGGTATATCATTAATGTTCAGAAAAATTATATGCATAAACTAAGTTTCACCGAAACAACTACTGGTATTATTAGAAGCCATTATGTTCATTGAGCAAAGTTGATGTTTATTATTTCCTGCATTAGATGAGGCAGCCCATCTCGACCCTCAAGTCAGATTGCTTCTTGAAGTCACGTGGGAGGCACTAGAGAATGCTGGGATACCTGCGTCATCACTACGGGGATCTAAGACTGGTGTGTACATGGGCGTCACTGCACAGGAGTACTCCTCATTTGTATGTACACCGTATCACAACATGAACCAATACAGCAACTCTGGTACTAATTCTTGCATGGTGTCTAACCGTATCTCCTATGAGTTCGATCTGCGTGGGCCGAGTTTCTCAGTGGACACTGCTTGTTCGTCCTCTCTCTATTCCATCTACTTAGCATGCGAGGCATTAAAACGAAAGTCATGTCCTATTGCATTAGCTGGTGGGGTCAATTTAATACTGGTGCCTACTGCAACCATTGGCTTTTGTCAGGCAGGAATGCTTTCTGGAGATGGGAAGTGCAAAAGTTTTGATCAAGCAGCTGATGGTTACTCTCGAAGCGAAGGGGCTGGTGTTGTTGTCCTGAAACTCTTGAGTGACGCACAGAAGGACGGAGATCGTATTTACGCAGTCTTACTTGGGGGTGCACTCAGTAACGATGGACGTACTCCGGGAATTGCAAACCCCAGTTATGAAGCACAAGTTGATTTGGTGAAGAGTGCCTGCCGTAACGCCAGAGTACATCCCTCGGATATAGTGTATGCAGAGGCCCACGGTACCGGAACAAGAGTTGGTGATAAGACTGAGGCAGGTGCTTTGGGTGAGGCCATGGGGAAACATCGTGGTCCTCAACACCCTCCACTCTACATCGGTTCTGTTAAATCCAATCTGGGTCATACGGAGGGTGCAGCAGGAGTGGCTGGAATAATCAAAGTAGCACTGAGTCTACATCAGAGACAGATCGCACGTGTAGTCCATTTTCAAGCACCAAACGAAAACTTGGACCTAAAAACTCTCCAGATTCATATTCCGAAGACGTTGACCCGTTGGCCGAAAGAAGATAAACACAATCTCGCCTGCTGCAGCTCATTTGGCTTCGGTGGAGCAAATGCTAACCTTGTTCTGGAGAGGTCGCAAACTGCATCAAATGGCTTCATGAGCTCGACAGATCAAAATGACATCCTGAGCTGTCTTCTCCTATCTGCAGCCAACCAAGACGCTCTTCACCAAAAACTAAAAGACTGGAAGAAGTACTTGATGGAAGACACAGATAACAACATCAAGACTGTGTTCAATGCTTCAATGTACACGGCGGCTGTTCGATCCCATCACCACGCCTACCGTATCGGATTCATTGTGAGATCAAAGGAGGATGCTCTTGAACAGCTCCAACAAAAACTGGACAACGTCACTCAAGATACAGCTCGATATGTGGAAGGCATAGCTTCAGCTACTTCAGACACTAAGCAGCAGATTGTCTTCGTGTTCACTGGTATGGGAACACAGTGGTGGGGCATGGCCAGAGAGCTCATGCACACGCAGCCTGTGTTCGCATCAAAGATTCAGGTAACTTTAACAATACGATATAATGGAAACTGTTTTTGAAATTGATTTGTCAAATTTTCTCCAAATAAACAGTTCTGTCTTTGTATTTGTTTTCAATATAGAGTATCGATGACATACTTCGAAATTGCGGCTCTAAGTGGTCGTTGGTTGCAATGCTTACAAAGGAAACAAGTCAGGAAAAGATTAACGAAACGGGTAGGCATTCAATTTTGGTTTCCTTTATTGCACATAATTATTGACTCGACGTTGAACAATTTCGTCCAATTGGTCTGGTTTTATTCTCTGACACAGACAATAATTACAAGAATCTATACTTCTCACAAAATGTTGAATTCATGTTTATCCATCCTACCTGAATCATTGAACTGCAAAGATCTTCTTTGCTCCATCCATTCACTGCAATAACCCTGAATCGGTTTTGTATAAGAAACTTTGTTTCACGATGTTTTGCCCAAACAGAAATCAGCCAGCCGTGTCTTTGCGCGGTGGCCATCGGACTTGTGCATCTTTTGAGGCAGCGTGGTCTGGTACCCGACGTAGTGGTTGGACACAGTGTTGGAGAGGTTGCAGCAGCCTACGCAGCAGGGTTACTCAGCTTGGAGCAGGCAATAAAGCTCATCTACCGTAGAGGGAGAGAACTACGAAGGACTAGCGGATCAGGCAAGATGGTAGCCGTCCTACACCGTGTTGAAGACGCCCTAGAGCTAGCTAAGAACAGCACACATGGAAAGCTGCTTGATGTAGCAGCTGTTAACAGCCCAGGTCAGGTTGTGTTTTCTGGAGACAGCTCGTCTGTCGAGGGTTTTGTTAATGATCTTAAGTCTGATAATGTAAAATGTGTCGTACTTACAGTCAATAATGCATTTCACAGCAAACAGCAAGATGTTGTCAAGAAGCCATTCATTCATAAAGTCGGCAAATTCCTCAACACTAAGAAAGTAGTAGGTGAGAGTAGAAAAACTTTGCCAATGATGTCAACCGTTACTGGACGCTACCTAACGGTTGAGGAAGCCAACTCACCAGAGTACTGGTTTCAGAATGTACGTCAACAAGTCTCTTTCATGGAAGCCACTCAGAAACTTGCCAAAGATGGCTACCGTGTTTTCGTCGAAGTAGGTCCCCATCCATCGCTGCTTCCTGCTCTTCGAGCTACATTCACAGACTTTCAAGATGCAGATGGCAAGTTTATCTCTTCCGGGTCATTAGTAAGACCACGAGATACCAGCAAGACAGCACCAGATTCAGAAAACCTTCTGATGTCTGAGATGAAGCTTCATGTGAATGGTATAAAGGTGGACTTTCGACATTTGTTCAAACCAGCCTATTGTCGCGTTGTATCGACTCCACACTACCCCTGGCAAAGAGAGAGATGTTCAAATATTACGCAATCTGCAAGAAAGGGCTTTCTGTTTCCTATAGAGGAAGGTGCACATCTTCTACTTGGTGAACAAAGCCAGACATTCTACTTGAAGAAATCCCCCGTGAAGATATGGCGAGCTAACCTGAATGCGTCTACAGTTCCTTGGGTGAAAGACCACGTACTGCAAGGTGCAGTAGTTGTCCCAGCTGCTGCGTACACAGAGACGGCACTTGCAGCAGCTAGATCGTTGTTTAACAACCGTTATCCATTGGTACTCTCGGGTCTGTCGTTTGACCGTTTCATGTTTGCACCCGATTGTGAAGGTTGTTTGGAGACAACTGTAGAGGAGAAGACATCAGATGATTATTTGTTCACACTCAGAAGTCACGAAGCATCAACTGACAAATGGGCACAGCATTGTCACCTTAACATAACTCGGCAAGTAGACGATAATAGTGCCCGGCGAGCCTCTGCAGATAGCATCGATGTTAAAAGCGTCTCTCAAAGATGTAATCACAATCTGCCACTTGAAGAATTCTATAGTTTGGCTCTTGAGTGTGGCTTTCAGCTTGGACCAACATTCAGAGGAGTTGCGGCATTTTCCTTTTCAGAAGATTGCCAAGAGGGCTTAGTGATTGCTAACGCTCCTCCCGGTGTGCAAAGAGAACTCCGTCGTTACGTGTACCATCCAGCCTTTATGGACAGCATTTTACAGTCATTCGCCGTTCTGCTGTTGAAAACAGCTCACATAAAACGAGATTTGTCCGGCGAAACATGGCGACCGATATACCGCGTTCCCAAAAGCATAAATCGGTTCGTTCTCCATTCAGAAACACCATCGCATGTCATCATCCACATGACGGTGAAACACAGTAACCAACAGTCTTTTTGTGACATTGATGTTGCAGACAGCGAAACGAAAAAGGTATTTTGCTCAGTGAAGCAGCTTTTATTTGAAACCATTCAAGCCGAAAACATAAAACATCAGGTGTGGAGTACATCCTGGAAAAACCTCGGGTCTCTGAAAGTCACTTCAATGGAATCAACAGTTGCTCTCCCCAAGAAGATAGTCATTCTATCTGACAACACGGATACAAGTTTATCTTTGATACGCCTGTTGGAAGAAGACGGCAACGATCTGACGGTCATCGCAGGTAAAACTGAAACAACAAAGAAGGTACTCGAAGTCCTCTCTAAATATCAAGACTGTGACACAATCTTCATCATTATGAGAACCTCAGAAGCTCTTGGCATCGACTTGAATACAAACTCTGTTATGTCGCAGAATCAATTTGAGAAGTTGCAAGAAGAGAGTCCGTTGGCATGCTGCGCTGTTCTTAATGGCATCAGGCAGATGAATGATAGAATGCGATTGTATTTACTTCTGGTCACAAAGGGAGGATACTACGCTAAGGAAGGAGATGATGTTCATCCTTTTGCTGCAGTTATTCCAGCTGTTGTGATGACTTTGGAACACGAGGAACCTTCTCTTACTGGATGTATAATCGACTTACCAATCACAGGAGATAGTGAAGACTGTGCCAAGATTTCAAGGGAAATAATCCAGCGGGCCGATTCTCTTCTACATGACGAAAACGTCATAGCTGTCCGAAGTATAACATCTGAAGAAACAGAAACAGGAAGTGAAAGGGAGACGTCATGTCAAATTCTAACCCCACGGATTCATTTGGACAACAGCTCCGAGAGTCCAGGCATTGTTCCGACAACAGACTGGTCCTTAGATGCCCGAGTATCCTCTGGTAACAGCCACTTCATCGTTGGAAATTCTCCATCGAAAGCTAACAGAGAACTTGACGAAGAATCCCTCACCGTTAAGATTGAAGCCTTTACCGTTTACTCTTCTCAAAAGTCGAACGTCACAAATGGTTCTGCGTCGTTTGTGTGCGTATATGCAGGAAAAGCAGTGAACAAGTCAGATGTTGCCCAAAACAGTACCATCTTCGTTAGGTTGACCACTTGTCAGAAGGTCTCGTCAATGATGACATCGAAGTTCTCTGATGTGACAGAGGTGCCTAGTTTTTTGACCAGCAGTGAAGCTGTCAGTATTGTTAAAGATTTTCTACCCTATGCAGTACTGTTCAATCAGGCTATACCAGTGTCTTCTGGCATGCGATTGGGTTTCAAGGTAGACGCAACTGTGGGTAGTATTTTAGCTGCAGAGACATTAGCACGTGCTTCAGGAGCTGAAACTGTTGTTCTGAATGATGACTACAATCATCATGAAACCGAGAACTCAAGTGCCACAGTGAGAGACTTCAACAAGGTAAACGAGTCATCAATCGATGTGCTGTTTCTGTGTGTTCGTTCATCAACACTGGACAGATGCCTGAAGTCATTGTTACCGAAGCTGAAAAGAAACGCCACTGTTGTGATAATAGAAGAGCGTCAGAGAAACCTGAAATATCTTCCAACTCTCCCTCCCAAAATGAAAATGATGATGTTTGATTCCAAAGTTCAGGCAGTAATTGAGGGCTTAACAGCTGATGAGTTGTCACATGCTTTGTCCGGTCTCTGGAAGATGTTTGATCCAAACACCGTGGGTCATTTAACGTGTAACCTTGAACACTGTAAAGAATTATCATCTCTGGCTGCTTCAAAAACTCCCACTCCAGAGGAAGAAGTCATCGAGGTAAGCCAAGATGTGGTCCTTCTTCCACTTTCTTTTGATGGAGATGGTTTTATTGCGGATGAAGGATCTGCATACTTCGTTACCGGAGGTACCAGTGGATTTGGTCTCAAATTGGTGGAGTGGTTGGTGGCCAGAGGAGCTCGATATATCTACATTGGTTCCAGGCGACCAATGAATGACGAGATCCAGGAAGCTGTACAACAAGCTGCTAAAGTAGGTGCTTATGTTCAGCATATCCAAATTGATATTTCCAACGCCTCTGATGTCGAGAGGGAGTTAAAGAAAATGCAAAAAGGGTCTGACAACTGGCCAACTTTGAAATGTATATTCCACAGTGCTGCTGTATTTAGCGACGGATTTCTTTACAATCTCACCACTGAATCATGGAACAGTGTGATGGCGCCAAAAGCCTACGGAGCTTTGCTTTTACACCAGGTGACTGAAAAGCTAGGCATCAAGCTTGACAGATTTATAATGATCTCCTCGATTGTATCTCTCATCGGTAATGCCGGTCAAGCGAGCTATTGCTCTGCCAATCTCTTCCTGAACGCCTTGTCACATTATCGACATAAACGAGGTTTACCAGCAACTGCTGTACAAGCCGGAGTGATCAGCCATGTTGGCTTTGCAGTGCGTGAAGATCTGGTTCAGTTTTGGGCGAAGAACGGCGTTGAAAGCTTGACTCCGAATGATGTCCTTGGTGGTATTGGCTGTGCGTTATTATCCAACGTACCACAACTCGGTATGTCCGGTTACTTTGACCGCAATCTGTACGCAAAGAGACACCGTGGTCTCATGTTGAGGCACTTTAAGGAAAAACAAGGAACAGTGTCTGTGATCAAAGACCTGTTTCATGATCGAGATGTTTATTTTACAGTGGCAGAAAACACACTAAGCCAAGTTGTTCTGAAACTCCCGGTTCCTAAAGCTCGTGAGAAGGTCATGGAAAAGTTGGCAGAGCTCTTAAGCCATCATCTTGGGCTAACTGATACTGTACAATATGACGCGTCACCCATCTCGTTAGGTCTGGACTCACTTCAGGCTTCGGAGTTCAGTCAATTGGTCAACCAACAATTTGAGGTCAACATCGGAGCTGTCGATTTTCTGAATGATAGGAACACAATAGAAAAACTTGCAAAGAACATAACACAACGCATTTTCACACAGGCAGCAGATGGCAGAGATGAAAGTGTGGAAAGTGACGTCCAAGTATCATCTACCCCGAGGGCTGTAGTCGTTGAGGGCGAAGCATCTGCAACTGTTGCAGTCAAGCTTGTCTGCTTCCCGTCAAATGGTGCAGGAACATCGCTGTATGCTTCCTGGATCGGGCAGTTAATTCAATATGGCATCCAAGTGTTAATGATTCAGCTCCCAGGCTGGGAAGGTCGAGATGACGAGCAACCTTTAAACAACTTAAGGGAAATCACACGACTGATACGTGACGAGTTGGTGACTAAACTACGAGAATCGCCCTTTGTATTTTTCGGTCATAGTATGGGTAGCCTGATCGCCTTCGAAGTTGCACATCTTCTTATGGCTGAAGATAACATGAGTCCAAAGCATCTGTTTATCAGTTCCTGGTACGCACCAACAGCGCCGTACCCTCACCCTGAAGAGTTGCAAGTTTCTACCAGAACATTTGAAAGAATTAAGAAGACACTGCAGTCGGATTCATTAATACTCCAACAAGTGCTGAAGGAAGAGAAGGTGAAATTTAGTTTTCTAGACAACTCTACTCTTTCCAACATACCACTTATGCGTAGGTTGGTACCCTGCATAGAAGCTGCAGTTGGCATGTGTAAAGCCTACCCAATCAAACTACGGAAACCATTGCAGTGCGGCATTACAGTTTTTGGCGGGAAAGAGGACACGTTCGTATCGCCAGGATTGCTGGATGGTTGGGAAATGCAGAGGACCAGAGAGTTTCGATTCAAGAAGGTTGTGCTACAAGGTAGCCACATGTACATTCTGACCAGATCTGCAGAGATCTTGAAGGAGCTCTGTATTGTATGTACATCTACCACTAAGAGTACAAGAGGAATAGGTATGCCTACACGAAACACACACGCTGTGTATCATATTAACTAAGACATCGACATTTGAAACCCATTGTGTCAAAGGTTCAGTAAAATGAAACACACCTAGCAACAACACGCGGTATAAAGCTGATAAAAGGTCGTGAAAGATTGACTTTCTTCACGTTGTTAATAATATATTTTTGTATCACAAATACAAAACAAATAAAGAACAAGAAACTCAAAGAAAAATGCTATTTTTCACCTTTTGTGTACAAATTTGATATTTTTAAGAGTTGTTATCTGTAGTTGGTAGAGGTTCTGTTAAATCTAACACGTCTGATGAAAGCTTCTTTGAAACATTTGTCTTGAACCTGAACATGTTTTTGCATTGTAGAGCCTACGCCTCCTTTGCAATGATGGTGTAGTTATTTTGATTTTTCTCTCTCGTACAAAGATAGTCAGCAAAACTACATTAAAAAAAAAACCAAAAAAAACCCAACCCAGGAACATTGGAAAGACGGTAGCAAAGTAGTAATAACAATACATGTAATAATAATACATTTATATAGCGCCAAATCGACTTTTGTAAAATGCTCTAAGGCGCTTCACAAAAGGCATAAACGTGACATAAAAAGCACAAAGATGATTTACATTTAAGCATAAGAAGGTACAGAGGAATAATTGAAATACAATTGAAAAATTAAATGCCAAGAAAATCCCACCGACAACACATGCCAACAGTTAATGAACACATTATAGAACACAATATAGTAATGGTTAATTATAAGATAACAGTCTGTGGCGGTTATGAGCTTTACAATCAAAGGGTATGAATAGAGGATAGAGGGTGGTTATGCGTTATCATTAATAATTGTATGAACTCTAATTCAAGAATGACCTATTTTTAAAAATACAATTTATGATTTTTTTTCAATTTTTGGAAAGCTTACCCAGATTTGACACGAAGTGTTTAATTGCAAAGTGTTCATAAATCTATGTTTCTTTTTGTAGTGAATACTCCTACTTCTTATGTTTATATATTTGAATAGCAAAACAAAGCCTGCATATATTTTTAATTAATGGGATGGAACTGGCATTGCGAACATTCCATTTTTTCAAATTAAAATTCAAAGCTAAACTATTTCAATCAGTCAAGTCAAGGCCATACAGCTTTTCCAGTAATCTTGGTCCAATTGACCCGGTCCAGCATGCAAGTACGCAGCTCTTCAGCGCTGGTTAAGCCGGTGTTTAGTTTCAGCAATATATATTAAGTTTTATGTATTTGCTATTTGATGAATCATTTTGATAATTTTATATTGTTATTCAACAGTGTGGAGCATGCAGGAAACGAATTAGAGTGGACTCTTCAGTAGTTATTTTTACCCTATCTGTAGTGGGGGTTTAACTTACGGGGAAGGGGAGGGGTCCCCCTCCGTATTTAGAATAATTTTCATAAAACTTGCCCCAAAGGTTCATTTTAGCAGTTTCTACATGATGACGTTAAAAGAAATTAAATAATTTTGACTTTAGAGGGCAGTCGGTCAGTTTTTGAAATTTCTTTAGGGGGGGGGGAGGGTCAAAAGCGGTTTTCCCTAATAATTCCCGTATTTTTTATGAAAGTACTTTAAAACTTTGCAGACTGTTTATTTTGATGTAATCAACCACATTACTTTTTATATTATTACTGGGGGTTCCCGTTCGGGCTATAATCGTTGATTTATCCAATATTTTTGGAGCAATTTGTATTTTTTCAGTTTTTTCACTTAAAAATTGATATTGCCGCCAGCTGTGGGGGCCCAGGATGCAAACATGAGGTGTAATTATTAAGATTTTAGTATTTCTTGTTATTGTAAAGGTTGAAATCAGCTAATTTAGAAAAATCCATCGATATTAAACTTTACATAGTTTAAACCTCTAAATACTGGATATGGCGGCAATTTTAAATTCTCTTAATGCATTTAATACAATCACATGACACTCATACCACTTTTGGGGAAACAAAAGGTGGACATTTTGTTGAAAGAAATCGCTAAAAACGTTAAAAACGTCAAACAAACGGTTGCAATGGTAAAGCTGACCCCTGATAACATTTATTTTATTTACAATATGACCCTAGATAAATATTTGGAAAAGTCAGAAAATTCGGTTGTGATCAGAATGTAGCGAAAAAGGTTGAGGGCTCAAATGTTGCAAGGGGCACCTTGTCCCCTCCACTAGTCATGATAGGGTTAAATGCTCGTTTTACACTTCCCTATATAGAAGAGGTAACTAATGTAAAGTACTATCTCATAACAATCGGTTCTAAATTGACTCTGATTTCAAATTAATTTGTATTTTAATACAAAATAAATATTAAAATAATACTAAAACTGAAAGTTTCGAAATGTTTGAATTTGGTGCGTATGTTTCTTTACTCGTATTATTTCGATTTAACCCTGTATTGCCGTGTGTACATAATAATTAAAACTTTGGCCCAAAATGACGGTTGTGGGTGCACTACTCTAAATCGACCAAAAATTCATGCGCCAAGCTACTTATCATAATTTGTAAACCCACAACTTATTTTTAATTATAACGTTTTGGGGGTCATGCAACTAATAGAGTGTGTAATTATAGGAACTTATCACAACCTGGGGGTTCTGGGTTTCAAGTTTTGAGGAGATTTGATAAATTTGGGCTTTAAAGTTGGTCCTATTTAGCTTGGGAATTGGAGGAGTGCCTCCCGAAAACTGGCGGCAAGTCGGTTTGGGAAAAAACACATTTTCGGGGGTGTTTTTTTTCTGGGGTAATTAGCAAAAATTCCAAACGGCTGACCTGCCAAAAATTGAAAAGAAATCTAGTTGAAAAGAAATCTAGAAGTTTAGTGGTCTGAAAATATATTTGATTGGTTTTCAAGAGGCTGAGAGACTTTTAACAATTTTTTGAGAATTTTTGAATATTTAGCATTTATCATTGTTTGCTATGGGAGTCTATTTAGAGGGGTGAAACCTTGTACCTTATTTGATACATTGACTAGCCCCCTCTAGTGGCAGTCTGCAATGCAGTGTGCATCCAACTCTTAGTGGTGTAACCATTTGTGAAGCCATAAAGTGACTGGACATAGTGTGACGAGACTTATGGTATTTTCAAATCAAAAATTATTAATCATTTTTTCCCTTCTTTTTATGTCTGACATATACTTTGAGTGAATTTTTCATAATCTTCCGCGGCTTCTGAAATTTATTCGTATAGATGCCAGTCCACCAGTGGTCATGATTTATGTTGGATGTTCAGTAATAGTTGCTCAAGAAAAAATCAACTTCCAATAGCAGCCGACGCTAAATGCTAAACATACAAAAATACTTTTTTTTTAAACACTTTAAAGGCTCTCAGTCTCTTGAGAAAACCAATCAAATATATTTTCGGACAACTAGTCTTCAGATTTCTTTTCAATATTTGGCAGATTTATCAGCCGTTTCGAATTTTTGCTAATTACCCCAGAAAGTAACAACCCCGAAAATGTGCTTTTTCCCAAACCGTCTTGCGGCCATTTGATAAAGCATCTTGTTTCTTTTGCTGAAAAGAGAATTGAGGACTTGGACATCGGAAAGTATAGAAAACACAGAAGTAACGCCCATTATCTCGCAAGTAAACTGAAATAATACAATAATGCACTTGGACAAAAGACGTCTAAACTAACACTTTACGTTACCCAGGGGATTTTTTATTAAGTGAGTATTCCAATCTGTCTTGGGGTGCACTTGTTGCATGTGCTACCAGCTAAATTCTTCCCGGACCCCCGCCACCTCCCATAACCACCAAGATGTGCCCTACCCATGTAAGACATTTTAACCAACGTACAGTTGTACGGCAATTGTTGCCAGTGCACCCAAAAGCAAAATGTCAAACTCTATGAACTGCCAGAGGTGAAAATTATGTCAGACGTGTGTTTCACGAAGCAGGGGTCAAAGGTTCCAAATCCCCATTGAGTCGGCTGTAGTTCTAACTTGGAAGGAAATAAGACATCTCGTTGTTACAGTAGAAAAAACCCCAACTTGAATAATGTTAAAACAAGTGACTGCAGGGTAAAAATGTAGTCTCGCATGATCATTCTTACACTAAGGTGTTTTCTTTTCTTGTTTTTGTCTTCAAGTACAAACATTGATTTGGTAACCTTTGACAAAAAGTTATAGTCTCTTCTTGTTAAAGTGAAAAAACCCTTTTGAATGATTTTTCAGAATGATACAATAATGGATTTAAAGACTTCCTACATTACTCCAAAAGGAAAATAAAAATTTCGCAAGTTGACATCATCAAGTTCACACTTTAAGAAAAATCATTAGTCAAAAGGCCTATCTATCAAAAAGGCCAAAAGTCAACAAAAATCTTGACAAATTAATAATCTGCATGAGTCTATGACGAGCGAGACAAACATAATCTCCACATGAACAAATCAATTATCGAAGTGTCGTCTTGGATACCACGGGCTGCTGGAAGGGAAACCCCTAAAATATTCCGGAATGCTAAAAAATGTTCTCCTGGAGAGCTGACCCGGATAACAAGACGTGGTGGGCCAATGTAGGGCCAACGAAACGTTACGTAGTGCCAGTTTTGACTATTGGCTCAATGTACGTTGGGCCTACGAGTCGGACCCGCAAATAATAATCTAGATGTTGGCTCAACGTACGTTGCTAAAAACGTTGGTCCAACATACCTTTATTCTAAAACAATAGTTTCAAGTTGATCTTACTTTTCACGTATTTATTACCCGATATAATTAATTCAAGTGTCGTATCATGCATTGTATTGTAATTATCAGTTCAAGTTATTATTAATCTTAATAATTGGCAACGCTAGTTGTTGTATTAATCACCGGTAGAGGGCGCAACATCTGTGATTAGTACGTAACACCGATTATCTACCTGGTCTGGACTGATGACTAATTGCTCCTCAAGTAAATATTTATAGGCGTTGATAAGGGGATCTTTACTAGGTGAAAATAATACAGTTTGATTTGCTATTGATTTGGTTGTAATTCATCCCCATAGCATCAACGGCCTGCTGTGTTACCAACAAACAACCAGCAGCAACTAGCTTTCGGAGCCTGCCTCCAACTGAACAACCAGCACAAAAACCCGAAGTAAAAAAGAAACACAAACAAACTAAAACAACAAAAAGAGAGCACAACAAAGTTATAATTTAAAAGGGGTATTTCTTTTACTACCATTTTTTCAAATGGAAGAGGCGCACAGACCAGCTAGCCCCCACACCGCCCACCCTCCGTCACACTGCATATTTATCGATCTATCCTGTCTGCACTGAGAGACCCATAATATGACCCTCCCGAATGTGTTGGTCATGACCCACATAAATGTGTGGGTCATAACCCACCTCCACGCCTCTCATACTTCTAGCCGATGCGCATGCGTGTTACGAATGACTTGTCAACGGGATACCGCATAACTGTTTTCCCCATTACATATACTTAATAGTTGATTGGATAAGATAAAACAAACCAATCTCATTGGTCAACAGTAGCATTGAACGTTGCATATGCATTATGAAAAGCTCCATAAGTCATAAAGAGTTTTGTCCGGTGACAATTGACAGGTATTAAACGCTGCAACTAAAGCTGCATATTGTGTTAACATAAACACGACTTTGAGCAAGAACAAAGACCTGAAGCAAAATCCAGGATAGCTAACTGACGAGCAACATGGTCTTTGCCTGCATTGAAAGATCAATGCGGTTGGGATTCCACAACTATGGAGGTTTCATCGCTAGACATCCATTACCATTTCTGTTTTTTCCCGTGTTACTGACTGCAGTTCTCGGCCCTGGTCTTGTCTTTCTTACTGAAGAACAGAATGTAGAGGCACTGTACACGCCGGTAAACGGGCGGGCGAAAACGGATCGAGCTACGGTGGAGGAGCTGTTCGCGCAAAACGGGAAAAGCGATCCGTTGGTGTCACGGCGTACCAGGTACGGGAATGCTCTCATACGGGTGGAAGACGGCGGGAACATTCTCGAGCAGAGTGTCTTTCAAGAAGTTTTGGTTCTGCATGAGACGATTATGGACATTAGCATTCTAAAAGACAATCGAAATTACAGCTTCTTCGATCTCTGCTCCAAGGTTCATGGAGTTTGCAATGAAAATGCTTTATTGGCTGTGTATAGATATAACTCGTCCATGGTGTCGGAGATTGCTCTAACGTACCCTCTTCACAAGAAAGATGAAAACTCTGTTGTCTTTCTTGGAGGAGAACTCGGGGGAGTAAAGTTCAAGTCAGTGTCGTCCGATGAGGTACAATCAGCAGAAGCTTTGTTACTGACTTACATTTTATTGTACGAAGACAAACCGAATGACTTAAGAGCTTCAATGTGGGAAGAAGAGTTCGTCAAAGTCGTCTCCGAGTTTAACTCATCTAAGATTACTGTAACGCGCCTTGTGTCTACAACACTTGAGGATGAGCTGAATGACGCAAGCTCTGACATCATTAGAGACCTTTCCATCACATTGAGTGTATTTGTTACTTTTACTATTCTATCGTGTATGATGCTGGACTGGGTTAGGAGCAAGCCGTTGCTGGCTGCTTGTGGTGTTATATCAGCGTGTTTAGCGCTGGTCTCCTCGTTTGGTCTCATGAGCTACATCGGTGTGCCTTATGCAAATGTTGTGGGTGCCGCACCATTCCTTATAATTGGTAAGTTTAAGGCTAAAAGATTACAATTGCCTATTATATACATGTGTGTTTATTATTTTAAGAATATCATCTGTTTGTTTTTAACATACCAAACGTGTCGCTTGTTTATTCGTCAAGATTGGATCTTCTTTTATAGGGGTACATTGCCATTGAATTGGGGTCTTGTGGGCAAGAAAGAGCGTTTATTATGAAATGAATATGGTTGGAAAGATATTTTAAATGTAGAATATAATGACTAATTATAAATATCCCGTGAAATTGTGTGGTTTTGCTAAATTTTATGATAGAACACGGTCCGCTATTTTGTAGCACCAAATGTTTGACTCCGCAAAATGTAAAACCATGTTTACACTTGTTGTATTCCCAGTGGCAAATTCAAATTTTGGTAACTCGCAAATTACAAACACACTTTAAGTGTTTTAGTGCAAGATCAACTCTTAAAAAGAATAAGGAGTAATTCCAAACAACTAAATTTTGAAAGATTTGAAGGTAATTAATGTGCGAAAACAACTTTTGAAAGTCTAACAAGTATTTTTCTATATTATTTTATGTACAACTTTATATACAGATACTTGCAAACACATCGTTATTTGGTTTCTCAATTGTTAATAATGCAAAACATTTGAATTTAACCTTTTGTGGGCAAATCTCAATTAAATTGATATTTAACTTGAACGGCGCCCGTCTTTCAGAGACTAATGACTCGGATGGCCAAGGTTCTTGAAAGAAGCCATAAATATTTAAGTATACAAAATATAGCCTATACAAGGACCTTGGCCTGAAACATTTCTTATAAAAGCATACATTTTTTCAAAATTGTTTTTGTAACACAATAAACTATCAAACAAACTTATTTTTTCAAACAGAAAACGCGCGAGCAAATGATGTAATGATGACGTGTCAAACACAAATGTACCATAATTCACATCTACAACTTAAAACAAGTCCAGAAAAACTGAAAACAGTTTTAGGACCAGATGTTGCAAGAATTGGACAAAAGATTGACAAATTAAATATTCATCTTAAAATAACGACATCTAAACACTTAAGTCAATGCATGAACTTTAATGTGGTATATTATTTGTCTAACTTATGATAATTCGAAGAGAAAAATATACCCTTGAGAAAAGTCAAGTGTTAAGTCAATGGGGTTTGGGGAAAAAAGAAGAATAACTAAATATATTGTGATTGTAACTAACTAAGCTGATCCGGTTAAAAATAAAAAAATTAAATAAATGAAATGGATAGTGTACTTTGTTAAAACTTCCTGTAATCATGCTCAAACTGGATGCAAATGTCATAAAGGGGGGGTAATCACAGAGATGGATATGGTGAGATAATTATTATGCATGTCGTATCGTTCAGACCAGTGTCACCAGAGGGCGCTGTATTAACATGCCATCAAAAAATCATACATTTTGAAAGTTTGCCGCAAATTGATAATTATTGTATACCAAAAAAACAAAGACTTACAAAATCGTTCACATTTGGTGTAGAAACATCATTTCAAATTTGTGTTTAAACCTTTAATGTGGGGTAACTTCCTGTTTGGACCGGAAGGGGAGGTCAAATGGGGTCGTGTATACCAATACATTTCACTTGAGGTATGAGCCTAAAGATATCAGAGACATTAGGAGCTTATAACATGCAGTTCAGGAGATAATACTTTAAAATGTGGATTTGTAACATTTCAATAGGGGGCGCTGTAACAACTGATGACGTCATTAGATCTATTTTTCGAGAGTCTACGTGTCACCGATGACACCACACACGGAAACCACATTAAATTTCTTGAAATTGGCTGCAAACCCTTGGTACACATAATTAATAAATTGAACTTCCTGTTCCCATGGGGGTCAATGTGTAAGAGGAAAGGTATTGAAAATCATTAAATCGATGACGTCACCATATTTAACAGGCTTACAGCGCCATCTGTTGACGTCAACTATCTATTATGAATATCAAATCTTGAATCTTGAAGCTCGAGGTCGTGCAGAATGGAGCTCTGTGGATCAGCAGTTGAAGAACACATTGTTTTGTGTTGTCTTGAAAACTGAACATCTAGTTTTTGTTTTGTTATTTTTTCAGGCATTGGAGTTGATGATATGTTCATTATGCTTGCTGCTTGGCGCAAGACGGATACCAAGCTAACTGTGGAACAACGCATGCGCGAAGCCTTCTCCGAGGCCGCTATGTCTATTACCATCACTTCTGTGACTGATGCCTTGGCCTTTGGTATTGGAACCATCACGGTTTTTAAGTCTATGAGAATATTTTGTTTGTATTTGGGCACTGCTATTATCTTCGACTACCTGTTTCAGATAACATTCTTTGGAGCCTGTATGGTGCTGACCGGTCGACGAGAGGCAGCTAACAGACACTGCATATGTTGCTATAAGGTCAAATCTCAGATGAAATCAAATTCCATCTTCGTCATCTCTCGTGCTGGTGGTACTCGCGAGCAAAATGGCCTCCACGTCGGCAATGGCCATGCCCACGTATCTACCCAGCAATCATCTCAGATTAGACCTACAAATGAGCATGCCGTGATGATATTCTTCAGGAAGTATTACGGGCCTGTCATCACAAGCTGGTGGATGGTACCAATCATTGTAGTCCTGTATGCTGGTTACTTAGCCATAGCTATCTTTGGATGTACACAGGTGGAAACTGGACTTAGCCTCAGAAACTTAGCACGTGATAACTCGTATGGGGCTAATTACTTCGACGATGCACGTGCCTATTTCTCTTCGTACGGCCCTCAAATCGCGTTAGTATTTACGGAGCAAAGAAATATATGTCGTACAATAATTCAAGATCACATGGAGCAAGCTCTCGTAAAGATGGAGGAGTCTGAGTATGTCTACGATAAGAAACGAAACCTCTCTTCATCCTGGCTTCGTGACTACGTTTCATTTCTGGGATTGAAAGGGTTACATAAACCAACCGAAACCCTATTCATCGACACTCTCCGAGATGATTTCCTGAAACTTCCAGCCTTCCAACATTACTCCATGGATATTGTCTTCAACAAAGATAACTCAAGTATTAAATCTTCAAGATTCTTTGTTACCACAAAAGACTTAGATTCCACAAGCAAAGAGACCTCAATGATGACAGAACTAAGGCAAATCGCAAAGGATGCTGAAATCCCGGCCATTGTCTACCATCCAACCTTCATCTACTTTGACCAGTTTATCGCAATCTTTCCGAATACAGTGCAAAATCTGTTTATTGTTTTTGGCGCCATGTTTGTTGTATCTCTGTTGATGATCCCCAACCCCATCTGTTCTATCCTCGTCACTCTCTCCCTAGCATCGATCGTCACAGGGTTAGTCGGGTTCATGGCCCTGTGGGAAGTCAACCTCGATACCATATCCATGACCAACATAATAATCTGTATAGGTTTCAGTGTAGATTTTTCTGCACATATCAGCTACGCCTACATTTCAGGAAACAGGGGTTCACGTCGTAAAAATGCGACCCACGCCCTCTACTCCATCGGTATGCCCATTTTGCAGGGATCCCTCTCTACCATTCTCGGCATCTTAATACTCGCCTTCTCAGACACTTATATCTTCCGAACATTCTTCAAGACGATGTTTCTCGTGATCTCGTTGGGAACACTTCACGGTATCGTCTTTATTCCCGTCTTCCTTTTGCTAAGCATCCCTGTACAGAATCATAATACTGGCCAGTTCGTTGGCAACAACCTCGTACCCCATGCTGTTAGTAGAGGACCAACAGAAATAGTCCCTATATGTAATCCCGCTTTCAATGCTTTTCCTACCAACGAGAGAGTTAGATCGCCGATACTTCAAATACCGAATGGGAGAAAGTTGGCCACCGGACATACATAACAGGACTGCATCCCTAGTCTATTTTGTTTAGGTCTACAGATTAAAGAGCCTATTACCAAGGCCCTAAAGAACCCCCCCCCCCCCCCCCCTCCGGTTAAAATTGAATCTGTTCTGGGTCTCAGGGGGGCGGGCTCGTTTCTGGGTCAATGTGACCTGGAATTATGTGACAATGGCCCCAAAATAAGTCAAATTTACGCAGAATCCAAGCTGAAGTCCATACCAAAAAAAAACCCCAGGTTTCCGTGTCAGCATGACCCCAAGACGGGTTAGGTTCTAAAATTGAATTAGGTGAACTACTTCAAGGTTGCGAGGGGAGATAGCACGTGACACTTGACAATGGCTGTCAAGCTGTACCAACATTGAATTATAGTATACCATAATAATATGTTTGTGCCAATGGGTATGATCGGCGTGCATGGGGGGGGGGGGGGGGGGGACTGTGTAAAAGCCCGGTCCAAGAGCGTGTTTTGCGACACCGACCTAAACAATTTTGAGCCTCGGTTATTAGATAAGCTTTTTGGCGTGTTTTGTTCACGCAGCTGTTCTGACCAAACCAAAAACGACTTTGTTGGCTCGATATTAAGCTTGTTTGTTTGTTTGTTTGTTGGGTTGTTGGGTTGTTTGTTTGTTTGTTTGTTTTTGAGTTGGCGGAATCTACAAATAACTAAAAAAATATCAACAGAAATGTTTTAAGAACATAAAAGCATTAAAACATCCAATATAGTCGATAAAACTATAATTACTTAGTTCTAATGTCTGAAAATAAAATACAGGATGTTTAATTTAAGAACATTAGTTTTCCAGAGATGTTGCAAGGCGCGCCTGTAAGAAGCTGCGACAGGTAGTTTGACAACCCTAAGCCACGAGAAGTTTAACAGCAAAAGTCAAAAAGGAAATCAAACAGATACCTGCAGAAACGCGGAATAAACTCAATTTAATCGCATAAAGAGGAAAAAAACAAAATCTAAAATAAATGGAAATTTGGAAACTTGAGAATAAACAGGGGGTGTAGATTTCCTTTAGTTAAATTAGCAAAGTAAATATTATGCACAACACCCACACAAATAATTATATTTAAGAATAAACATCGCAGAAAAGGGTAAGTCTTTCCAAATGTTTAAATTACATTAACATGATTTAGAACCCCGTGAACTGATCAGGTTTGCCAAATAAGTGAACTAAAGTCACTGGGATCTTAGTTGACGTCTTCAGTTGTTCTTATCCAACTCACGATAACCACCCCCCCCCCCCCCCCAAAACCCCCCCCCCCCAAAAAAAAATTTAATTATGTTGTTCCTGATTAAAAGGCCCCATAACAAATATCTAGATCGGTTACTTGAGGGCCATCTGTAATGTTGATATTTTAAAGATTTTCAAGTTCTAAACAGCCGCATAGACCTCAATGTGGAAAAGGGTGAACATCGGCCATTTTGAATTTCAATTAACTTGACATAATGTGACGTCACTGCTACCAAGCTGCATCATGGTTAGACCCTAATTATCAAGTCATCTCATAGAATTCAAGCAAGTAAACACAACCATCTGTTATTAATATCTTTATCAAATCAGGTACCCTGATATCATGAACAAGTAATACTCACGGTTCTGAAGGGCTGGGCTTGGCTTAATCATCTCAAATCCTTAAAACTGCGTTTAGATCCAGGCAAACGAAATATTTCTGCCTTCTTCCCATAGAAGCACCATTCAATCATTCTAGCAACCACTCGGACGTCACAAAAACACATCAAAAATCACTCGGACCTGACTGTGCACCCCCAGACCATGGGTCTCCAAATAAATGATTTGCATATAGACAATAGAACATGCAGGGAACGATATCAGCTGTACATCACGAAGTGTTTCTGGTTACTGACTTGTTTCTGGTCAGAATCGTCAAAAACACGCCTTTGGTGACAACCGGCAACCGTCATGGCTTGCTGAGTTCAAGGCAATGCGGAACACAACTATAAAACCTCGTATAGTTACATGTAAACTACAGCATGGCGTCCATTTTGGAAGTTTGATTTTCTTGTTAACTGTACTCGGTTTCCCAAGATGCATGACGGTATAATTTAAAGATGGCGCTTGTGCATATTATGGACTATTTATCTTCATTGGACCTTTTTTTTAAGGGAGGCAGTCTGGTGCTCACGGAAGCCAGTCATATTGTTTTAATGCCACGCCCCTTGTTTTTGACAACCCAAAGCAGGACACCTAACTACTACTGTTTGAATTCCTCGGACTTTAGAACCAGTTGTTATGTCAAATGGTTTGGGGCAATCTTTTGTACAGAAACTTCCAGATGAACAAAAAGTTGTACCACTGTGCCATTGTGCAATGTACATGTACATCAGAATTGTGTATAGGTATTCGCCGTCTCTTATATAACTAGACAAAAGCTTGCCCCAAATCAAGTGAAATAGCAACTGTCGATATCGTCTGAGGAATTCAAATTAAAGCAGTATCTAGTGACTAAGCCAATCATGTTTAACATGTTGTTTTTGTGATTGTGTGTTTTAACGTTTCATTGTGTGCTTTTACTCTATGATATATTATTATGTAATTATTTGATTTACTGGTTAACTGCATATTTTGTAGTGATTTCCTGTACAGCATTTTGAGATTTTATGTAAAACGACGCTATATCAAGAATAAATTATTATTATTATTGTACCAGATATTATTCAAGTCCAACTCGCAAATGGCTTATTACGGCAGATTATATAACTCTCACTTTAAAGTATTTTTCTTAAACTCTAATAATTCAAAATAGTCTAGGCCTATATACTGAAGGCATTATGCAGCCTTCTGGTGTTGTAATAATATACAGTTCCGTTATATGCATTCCAGCTGGATTTTCGTGCCAAAATTGATTTTATTGGTTGACTTTGTCAATTTTGGGGTGCTGATTTCAAATAAGTTAGTTACCATTTTTTTCAATGGCGTCTTCAGTCGTCATATTGAATTTAAAAATGGCTCTCTTTTTGTAATTATATTTTGTCCTATATCTCAACTTGTCAGCAACAACTTAAAAAATAGTAAAATAGTAGCAATACTCATGTTTGTGATACCAGGGGTTCCATTAAAACCATTGCCTTACTTTGGCCGCCATCTTGAATTTGGTTTTCATATGACAAAAGTATGTGGCATGAAAACTTTCGTATTGTTAAAACCCACTCACAGCTAACCCCATATTGTTTACTCACCAACCTTACGGATAGGGTTTGTGGGGTCCTGCTATTATTATTTTCCTTTTCTAAAGAATTCATAATTGGTGGGGTCCAAGTTGAACTAAGAATATCTTTTTATTGTTACATTGTGTAAAAAACCTCACAAGAGCCCTTCCATAACCCCCAGCCACTCTTACAAATGAATTTGTTAGCGCTTACAGCAACCTAGACCGATGTACAATTTATTGGTGTCAGCTTTTTATAACAAACGTATAGGTCATTATGCCACATCCCGAGGTTCAGGTTGCAGACTACCTTCATTCATACCGGGTAGCTAAAAGAAACAAACAACATTTGTAAATGTTACGCGTCAGCATTGGCGTAACTAGGCATTTTCATTGGGGTCGGGCAGGCGGGGGGAAAAGACATTATTTATTAGGGGTTTCGGCCTCATAGCCGAAACGACTTTTGTTTCGTCGATATTATTTTTGCTTTCTTTCTTACTGGCCCTATTACCATAGGTTGTGTACCAGATATTGTTATCAGATAAGCTTATACTTAACAATGTCTCATTGTTATAAATGACATGCTACTGTAGCTTATATATAACTTTTATTTTATTTTGAAAACTTGACGTCAACAATGAATCAATGTTACCTGTTTTCTAATTTTTTTTTATTTGTGGCGATCCAATTTTCAGGGACGATTTGTTCAAGCGACTCTGTCTGTACACGTTAGATATGTTACTGATGTAACACGTTTACTTTCCAATCCAATTGAAAGGTCAAGTGAAGACCCGAACGCGGATAACTTGACTAGTGGCGGCCAGTCCATTATGAGTGTCACTAGTGATTAATTAGGGAATAACAGTGTGGGTAGCCGGTCTTCACTGCGTGGTAATGACCGGGGTGGTGGCTGGCCGCTGTTAATGGACCGAGCCGAAAACCCTGAAAAACCTCTCACCTACTTTGATAATAAATTAACAGGCCTCTTTTCATGGCACTATTATTGCATATTAATACATACATCGGATAGTTTGTGCATTCTGATTGGTCGAGGACTGGTCACGTGGGGGTGTATTAACATGTGATAATAGACCGGCTCTGTAAACTAGCAAATAAATGGCCCCTAAACAAGCACAATGTTGTGTAAAAGTTCGTTTTGCACCGTGCTTGCTGTGCGGAAACTATCAAATCTGTTTCTTTGCGCGTATTGTTTTTGGTTATTTTTACGAGGACAGGATGGTGCCGCGTGTACGCGCATACCACGCGTGTTCGTGCATACCACGCGCGTATGCATAAACGCGCAGACAATGTATCATTTTTGTAGCTGGTACGTGCATGAAGCCAAGGTAATGCAAAGCATAAAGCCGTACACCAACCAAAGTGTTTCTATTTATAGTGCTGTTACTTTAAAAGTCTGGTTCTTCAAAATATGCACATTTCTGATATAGTTAATTAAGTTTGGTTGGTGGCTGGCCGCTGTTAATGGACCTCGCCTTCGGCTCGGTCCATTAACAGCGGCCAGCCACCACCCCGGTCATTACCACGCAGTGAAGACCGGCTACCCACACTGTTATTCCCTAATTAATTTACAGCTACAACCCAAAGGTTTTACGCGCTATACTGGGCGTTAAAGGGCAGGTATACGTTTGGTAATCACTCTTAAAATTAATGGCTATAAAAACTTATTGGTTAGAAGCCTACAGCAGCTTTCGATAATATTAAAGAGAAATATTTTAAGAAACATTTCATTTTGAAGTAATGTGGTTATGTAAAAGATATCACTCAGTTTTTATGCCCCCAAACTTGAATCTAAGAATCGTTCATGTCAGAAAGGTTTCCCAGATTCTGTATTCCTATTAGGGATTATTCTTCCTGCAGGGACATTGCTCTGGACTTTCGGTGATATATCAAAACACGACCATGAAGTTATAACAGGATTAAAACAATCGAACGGTTCCAAAAACCCAAGGTAAACTTTGCCTTTAAGCACAACATTCTAAGGTAAGCTGTGCCTTAAAGTTAGAGAAATGTAGCATACTGATGCCTGTAAAGAATTATTTTATTTTTTCTGACCTAAACTACGTACTCAGATAAAAATAACACTTTTTAAAGGCATTATACAGTTTAATAATAGTTTAATTCATTTTGTCTTTTAGTACAAACATTCATATGGTTTCATTTGACAAAACGTAGTCTCTTGTTCAAGTGATAAACCCTTCTAAACTTTCAGAGTGATACAATAATGGTTTTACACACTCTCTACATCACTCCAAAAGAAAGAAAAATTTCACAATTTCACATCTTTAAGTTTACACTTTAAAAGAAATATATTCTTTAGTTTAAAAAAAAAAAAGCCTTAACTATCATAAAAACCACAGGTTAACAAAAATATTGACAAGTCAATGGTCTGCATGAGTCTATGACGAGTGAGACAAACATCTCCACGTAAACAAATCAACTCTCGAAGTGTCGTCTTGGAAACCACGGGCTGCTAGAAAGGAAACCCCCAAAATATTCCGGAATGCTAAAAGAATTGCTCTCCTGGAGAGCTGACCCGGATAACAAGACGTGCTGGGCCAATGTAGGGCCAGTCAATTGGAAACAGTACAATGAGCCATTGTTGATCGACAAAATTGCCCTAACGTAGTTTTGCTCACCGACGTTACGTTCGGCTAACGTTAAAGTCGGCCCCACTAATAATAACCCAGATATGTACCGTTTTTCAAAATCAATGATCTCAAGTTAATCTTGTATAAGTTGTTATATGTTTCTTATATAAAGTAGTAATTGCCAGGTATAATTAATTCAAGTAATTAGTGAGTGATCATGCACTATTAAATTGTACTTCTCGGTTGTTATTATTATTGATTGGTGACGCTTGTTTTTGTACTAATCACCGGTATGTCACAACATTGACTTGCAAGGAGTGATTGGGGGTACACAGTACTAAATAGCCCCAAAGTCATGCGCCAAACTGATTATCATAATTTGTATGCCCCAAAATAGTTCTGCATAATAACGTTTTGGGGGTCATAAAATTCTCATATGGTGTAATATGACAAGTTACCACAACCTGGGGGTTCTGTGCTTCAACTTGTACTATCATTATTCTTTCAACGACCGAGTAAAGGCGCAAAATATAGTTGATTTATGTGAACTTGTACTTTGTTGTTTTCATGGACGACAGAAGGCCACGGTGGTAAATAAAGTAGTGCACACGAAAAGTAAGTTAGTTGCTGGCAATTCTATTTCGAACAATGGGTAACATCACCTCAAACAAATGAAATAAGTCTAGCTTATATGGGATTTGAGCAATTTAAAGAGCGGTTACAGGATGCTCTCAAAATTGCACATCGTAGTTACCGGTTAATAACTATTTTACACATAACATTTGCATTTATTAATAAAGAATTCAAGTCAAAAATGCACCTCTCCGCGCGGCTTTTTCAGCCGAGAGTCAAAAACTGCTTATCTATGATAATGATATGCAATGACCCCTTGACGTCATCGGCGCCTAAAAACACACGATCGGCATATGACACACACACATAAACGTCTCTTTTGGGGGGAAACAAAACACAATCAACAAGAAACAACACTTACATTATACATTAAAGAAACCTTGACTGTCAATCCAGGGTATCCTTCAAATTTATTGTTGTAAAATGAAGTCTACATAGGGTAATTAAGGCCTAGAAATCTGACGCGATTCTGCGAATCGATTCGCACGAAAATTCGCACCCGACGTATTACGATCAACCATTCACGTCGAGTCGTTGTACTAAACACTGGCGCACGTGTTGACATCAATAAAGTTTTAGTAACCAAAAACTGTTTCGGTTGAATTTTGGCCATCGGTTAACACTGGCCAATGACCGAAACAGTTATTGGTTCCAGCCGCGAAAACGTACCCCAGGTCAATCTGTTTTGTCTTGTCCGCGGGTTGGTTGATGGCCCGAAGGATCCCGTTTTTGAGCCAATAGTCTTCCTGGATTAGTAAGCTCACGGCATCAATCTGCTTTATACACGTGGTTACGAAGTTCATCGATACGGGCACCAACAAAACGGTTGTACCGGCAAGACTCCGACTTGATCCAAGTTAGGACGGTGGTATTGTCACCCCGTCAGATGATCGAGTGTGTCATCTTCATTTCACTCTCTGTCAGTTCTGCTAGTTCGGCTCCACTGACAGCTGCAAGGAGTTCTAACTGTGGAATTGTCTGAATGCGCTTTGGGGCAAGACGGGATTGGGACATCACAAGTATGGTGCCAGGTTGGAGTCTATCATTCAGGGAGTGGGCACAGTACTTGAAGGCGCAATTAGAAACAAGTCTACATTTGTCATTCTGTCTGACACATGCCGATGGGGGACATAACTCTGACACCTTTCATCATTCGCCCTCTCCTCGTCAGAAACTGAACATACTAGTCCTGCATCCTTCAGTTCTCGTATTTTAGTACAGTGAACCTCTGCAAACTCCGGATCTCGCTCAAGGCGTTGCTCTTTTCGAGGAACAGTTGGCATCACAGAGCTTGTCTGACTTCTGCGGTTTTCATCATCGTGCTTCCTGAGAAGTGGGGTTGCCACTCGGCGGATACTATCCACTTCTACACAGGCGGACTTGGTTTCAAGGAGATCTATGGTTCCTTGGTCTTGCTTGGACCGGGTGACTTGCTTTCTCTCAGCATACATCTTGGAGTCATGATGCAATAACTTACAGTCACCTCCGTGTTGGGTTGCATCAGAAGGTGTGGGTCCTGACATAATTATAGTTTTAACTTAAAAGTTCACCACGATGTCGGTGATTCATGGTGGGGCCTTGCACTGCCCATCCAAGTTCAGTTCGCACTGCCACTGGAGCGCCTTCGGGACCAAAGCGGCTCTCCAATGGAACCACCAGCTCAGGATGATCACTGCCTATCAGTAGAAGGGGTCGTACTTCTTTACACTCATGCAGGGGAACATCCTTTAGATGAGCCCATCTCTGGCGCAAGGCCTGTGCGGGAATGGAATGTTCAGACAGTCTGAGCATTTTGGATGAAAATACACCAGAGATACTAATACAATGTCTTGGGTTGTCGGAGGGTGAAACATCAAGCTTGAGACAATCTTGCCTTTGCATGGTGTACATTCGTCTCTGGCTGTAGCAATAGGCCTCACTGCATCTTGACCGTCGAGACCCAATGATTCAGCAGCCTCGTCGAGAACCATGGTGAAAGTTGATGCATCATCCAGTAAACAGTAGGTTTCTAACTTAGCACCTTTAATACTATACAGGGTAATTGGCAGGATTTTCAAGCAAACATCATGGGGGAGCCAAGGGTTGCCATCTCCATAGAAAACGGAAAGGTTGGGATCGAATTGTGAATAATAGACCCCATACCCCGGCTGGACAATAAGATCATGAAGGATGGTCAGATGGGTTTGGTCGCACTCTCTGCACGGCTTGCGCAGATCACACTCATGACCTTCTTTGTGCTTACGGGCACATTTCCAACAACGACGACCTTCTTTAATCCACCTCAACCTCTCAGGAAGTGAAAGATTCTTGAAATTAAAGCACCAGTGTTCCCCATCGCAATAAGGGCATTTCCGGATGAACTTCTTGTCTTGCTGTCGCGGTTTGGGGCATCGCTTTTTTCTGGTTTTGATGAGAGAGCAGTACTGGACTGAACGCTGCTCGTTCTGGTTTTGGAATAGAATGCGACTGCACCTTTTCCTCGCTTGGCTCGGTTGCTCATCTGAGACTCGGTTGGTCTGTTATCTTGGGATATTTCTGACGTTTCTTGTAACCACTTGTTGATGTCTTTGAGGGAGAAATTTGTCACATATTTTTTCTGCATACATCTCAAGAATGTGGTCTGGTGAGTAGGGGAAAGTCTGCTATACAGAATACAAGCAGTTGAGTTGGCCTTTAACTCTGCCTGTCCCTCTGGAGCACTCTGGAGTTGAGTTACTAATGCTGAGACGGTTGATGCAAAATCAACGAACCCCTCGGAGTCATGGGCTCTTAGTTTCGGCCATGATGTAATCTCTTCGATTTTGGTTCTGATGAGAATGCCGATGTCCCCATACAACCTCTTTAGCACAGCCATCGCCCTTGTAAATGACTGTGCATCGTGCTCGAGGCCTTTAATATCCTTACTTGGTTGACCACTCAGTTTGGACTTAAGAATGAAATATTTCTGAATTTCACTAAGGTGGACTAGTGGTCTAATAATACAGCTATCAACCATCGTCTCGAAGCACCGGTATTCTGACAGATTACCTCCGCTGAAGTGAGGGACTTCCATGTTCAGTCCACCTGCAGTTGCCACCAACATGGAGCTGAGCATCATTTGATTAATTACGCCGGAATCTGACACGGATGGAACAACTGGGTACTCTGCAGCTGGGTGCTCTGCAGCTGCAGTAGACGGAGGTTGTCCAATGGGGGTGTCTGAGTAATCACCGGGAATGCCAAGGGAGCTGAATTGCTAGGGTAGCAGGAAACGGCAGCAGGAATTGGCGTCGGGTCGGTTCTGGGTGTGGCTTTGGATGCTACGTGTGGGGTGGCAGACCACAGACGGGGTGAGTCATCAACTGCGTATGTGACACTGGGCTGTGCTGTGGAAAAAGCAGAATTAACGGTTATGCGGTTTGAGAGGGCGCAAAGCTAGCAGCAGGCGTGCTGGCGGAAAGCGTGCGCACAGGTGCAGCGGAAACGCAAAGCGCATGCTCATCTCATATGGCTTATCGGAAGGTGACTTCACGGTTGTGGAGTCATTGGAATTTACCCCGGTGGTGGGGTTCAAAGAAATACTAATATTTGTTAAAGAACCACTATCATTAAAATGCAAATCATTGTTCTCAGTCTCAGTGAGGATGGCAGACTCAATTCTGGCTTGAGCAAGTCTCAGTTCTGCCTCTGTGAGTTGTTTCTCAAGTTCTAATTGGCTGGAGAAATCTCGTTTTCTCTTCAGGATCCGTTGTTCCTCCTGATCAGCATCCATACGAGCACGTTCCAATGCCAATTCTTCATCCTCTGGTTCTCTTTGTCGCTGAATGTACAACCTTTTTTGGTGTAGGGCAAATTCTTCACGGGTCCTTTGTGCTGCCAAAAGCTCATGCTCTATTTTCTCTCTCTCAGCTCGAGCATTTTCTTCTATCTCTGCTTTCCTACGGGTGGCAGCTAGCTCCTTTTCTTTGGCAGCTACTTGGATCCGGGCTCTCACGGATAGTAAACTGACACTTAGGCTACTTTGATGGCTCAATACAGATTGGGTTGATTTCTTGGAATGACGGCTTAATGTTGGTTTAGTTGAATTCTTTGAATGCTGGCTCGCGAGGCTTGGAGGGGGTACGTGGTCATCCATGTTATTGGTATCACGTCTGGGTCACCATGAAAAATAAGCACTGGAGTCAGCATTCATCTGATATAATTCTCAGTTCAATCAGTTTAATCACAGTAATCTGTTCAAAACAATCAGTTAGGAAATCAGGAACGGTAACGTGTGGGTTTGTAATATTCAGGCTAACTGGATCACTCGGTAGGGTGTTGTGTATTTAGGGATTTAGTCTGCAAAACAAACCAAAGGAAAGACATAGGGATTAGGAAATCAATTATGCAAGATTACTACAAAAAGGCTATTGACATACTAATTGGAATGCGACGTAATAAATTTCCCATGGGGTTTGTGCATATATGGAAAGGGATGTATTTCCGACACCTAAAGAATCATCACCGGTTTTGGCTGCAAATTCACGGTAATTACGAAACAGTAATGCACTGAATTTGAATGATTAAGAATCTTTAGCATTTATAAGAAACAATTATAGACCAGGTTTTATCGTAACACAATTATATTAATAAAAAAGTTTACGTTAAATTAGAGAAACTCACCATCCGATTTTAGCCTTGATGGTGAGCAGGTGAGAGCAGCTTTTCTCGCCGCGCGGTGGCGCACTTTCGCTGCGATTTCTTAACACTGTACTTCCGGACATGAAGCCCACAATGTTGTTTGTACAGCTTCTTGTACTAGTAGAATGAGTAAAATACAATTTTAAAAAGTCCAGTGTCTCCACATGGTCGATGTCATTCAAGATTTTGAAGACCTGGATCATGTCAGCTCTTAGACGTCGATATTCAAGTGTAGATAGCCCAAGTGTCACCAGCCTTTCTTGGTAAGATTTATTCTTTCATTGCATCTTGGTCACACTCTAAAAGATCACGGGTCAGAATTGACCCAAATCGTGGTCCCGTGCGGGCCTGACCCATTCCTTGGTCAGTGTGACCCGGAATCTGTGTCAAAATCACACAGAAGTTGTTTTGCAGTAAAGTGTTGTAACTTTGTGCGAATAACAACTTTTATGTTTTGGTATTTCGTTATTTTCATTATTGCGATCGTTTAACAACTGTTTTACCGTACTCCAAAATATATGTCAGGGATGCTTTGCTCTCATGTACAAAAAAAAAATATTATATCCCCCCAAATTATATTTCAAAAATTATTTTCCTCGGAAAACTCCCAGCCCAAAATCTGAAAAATGCAAGGTCAAACAAACTACGCGACGTGACGGCGGTGGCTAGTTTACAGGTTCGTAGTCTTTGTTATCTCGTTTGTTTGCGTGCTAAAAAAAAATCAGAGCATTGCGATATGAAAGTAAACGCCCTCTATTTGTGAAAGCATATAAAACCAGTAACAAAATGCAAATTTTTAGTTTTAAATAGTTATTAACTGGTATCTACGATGTCTATTCAGCCATAAAAAGCTAATAATTAAAATGTTAAGAACATCATAGAACCGCCCTTTAAGGTAATTTTTTTTTTTAAAGTAAGAAATAACAGCTGCAGATGGATCTATGAGGCTACTGGTGCGATGTCGTCAATATAAACCTGAGGAACGGACGACGATGTATGTCATGTGACTTCTGTGAGTTAAATTACATCGGTAACGTGTTGATGTACAAGTAGATAAGTCTGAACAAATATTCATTAGTCAAGAATATTGAATATATTTATGGCGGAACAACAAACAAATCAGCTCCCAAACATTTCCACCGTGGATACCATAATAGGACCGTGTATATAGTGTTTGTGTGGTAGACTTGACGGAAATTATCATCACAACTTGTCTCAACACGATACGTGTTAGTCCGTGGGCTGGAATACCCCCCCATGCATCCCCCCCCCAGATCCTCCGCGAGTGGTATCATTTTGTTCGGGAGACCCATCTGAGTGATTATTTTGATGTTACCAGTAAAAAAGTTGGGATGCGTAAAGATGGCGGCCATTTTTCAAAATGGCCGCTTTCCGAAATTGGTTGTGCCTATATCTCGGTCTGTGAAACTCATAGAGACTTGGTTTTGGTGTCTTTACTAATGTTTTCAGGGTCGAGGAACCCGATAAGACCAAATTAAAGAGTATTGGATTATTTTGATAAGGCGGCCATTTTGAAATTCAAAATGGCCGCCATTCAAATGCGTTTTTGCCCGTATCTCGGTCTATGAGCCTCACAGAAACTTGGTGTTAGTGTCTATACCCATGTTTTTAGGATCAAGGAACTCAATAAGATATTTTAAAAAAACATTGGATTAGGCTAAGGCAAGCATCTTAAAATTCAACATGTCTGCCACTAAGTTTAATGCTTTATCATAGGCATATATGCGGAGCAATATCATCATTCACTAAACCCCAGTGGAACACCATCAACAGTTCTGATATTAAATCAAGTTTTGATTAGCTTACTGTTCAGTAATGTAAGTTCAGTATTCATCGTCTTCGCTATCATCTGAAATAATTGGAGATTCCTGATCATCTGACTGTTCATCTTCTGAATCACTACTATCAAGTCCTTCCACTTCATCTGCAACAACTTCAGGGAGAATTGGACCGTCAACCCACAGTGGTTCCAGGTGTCCAGATTTGAGGGTCCAGCCATGTCCATCGGTTGGCGAGGGAACATCAATAACGGCGATATGTGCCTGTCTCCATATAGCGACCTGGTAGTTTCTCCGAATATGTTGTTGTAACACTCCACGACAGGGTGGTAAAGTGGCGAGGTCCACATTTCGACCAAGGTGCAACCTATCATCATCACCACACTTCTCCTTGATGAGGCTGAACCTGAGTTTATCAACGCTCTTGAATCTAGGTCGACCATAGATGGCACATGTAAACTCTTCCAAACCAACAAACAGTTCCTCGGTGATCTCCCACTCACGTCCAAGCTCTGCAAGGATTGGTTGGAACTTTGGAAGCTTCTGCAACACTTTAATTGGTTTGACCTTCCCAATTCCCTTGAAGGCACTGGTTGTGTCACAGTGTGTGAAGGCATGCAAGGCCAAAAGGGCTGTACAGTATTCTGGTGTTAGGCCATCCGCCAGTTCAGTAACATTTATGAGTCTCTTGTTGTTGCCCGATCCCGTGTCAAACAGGATGGTGATGTTGAAGCTGGCTACATAGTGAAGAAGTATGAAAAAAAATCACTGTCTGGAGTGCGTATTCGTGCATACTCATATCCCTGGTCTTGGGCATATTTACAGTAGAGAATTACTCTGGTGTCTGTCTCTTCCTGGGTGGAGAACAATGGACCTATCTCAGTCCTCTTAGTAATTTGACCATCATCTGTCTGCAACAAGAATGCATGACCCTCAGAGATGGCGATTACATTCCTTGTTTGCAGTTGTGGGGCAAATTCGTTGGCGCTCCAAACTTTTAGGATAACTTGAACAAACTGCTTCTTATTCTCGTCATTAGAGAGAAATACCTTCCAGTCAATTGGCTTCTTTGTCAACTCCCCTCTGATAATGAGCTTGTTGCTGCACCCTCTCCTCTGCCTCTCCAAAGCTTTGATTGAATGCTCTATGTACATATCAGTGCTGAAGATTATCATGTCAGCTGACTTAGGCAGTGTGTCAAACACCTTGTAACAGATCTCCTTGAAGTTCTTAGGTATTTCCCGCATGCAGTAGAACAGTGCATTGCCATCTGCAATGAGGACAGTGACATCAGGAGGTGGGATTGCTGCATCATTGACTTCTTTGCTTAAGTAGTGGAATCCCTTGGCTTTCGGGGTAATGGCCAGATATCCATCAGCTGTTCCTATGCTATATGGGACAGGTGTGAGGGGGAACTTCATGATGTCTTCTAATCCTACAATATTACCCTCCTGTGATTTCACGAGCAGTTGTAGCGCCATACTTCCTTGCTATTTATACTCAACAAGTTTGTTCTTACTGGTTTTGAGCTTAACAGACTTGCATGTGTTACCTAGGGTAAGCAACTTCATCCTTTTCACTGGTTCGAAGAAGTCATCACTCTTTTCCAACCGTTCGCGGATGAACTTCTCCTTGGCTTCTGTGCCAGCGCGATCAGCCCTCATAACATCTTTCATAACGTCGGGTGGAGCAGCAGCCCCTGATGACAGGCTGTATAGCTTGTTTTTGATTGGAACATCAAACGGGTTAATGAAGCTGTTGACGGCCTCAATTGCTCTCCGTACTTTCTTCTCGCCTTTGTTGACCTCTGCAGGTCGCAGATCCTTGTGTTTTCGACTTCCGACAGACTCTGACAACATATCAGCCATGGAGAATGTTGCGTCCACGAACTGTGCACGTTCATGCGTGGTTCTCACCCATCTCTGGTAACTGTTGTAGTTGTTAACCAAGCCTGTCAAACCGGCTCCGCAACCACCAGCACCACCGTGGGATTTGGCGTGCTTCATAAAGGTCTCTTCTATCGTTTTGTCCACTGCACATCGATTGCCAGGTATCAGAGATCGAGCTACACTGAATGCGCCTCCTTTAAGAAGCTGTGTTGCACCTGGATGTGTTTCTTCTACATTGGCCAAGAACACCGAGAAGAATGTCAGATAGCGAGAGTAGTTTTGGCCACCAAAGCTGAAGAATAGACCGGCCATTCTATAGAAGCACTCGCAGTACAGAACAAAGTTGTTAGTCTTGACAGCCTGGATCAGCTTGAGAATCAACCAAATGTGGTCCATGTATGATAACCACAACTCAGCCGTCTTACCAAGCTTCCCACCACGTACCTCATCTTTAAACTCTGCGTACCGAACTACTAGGGCATGTATCTCGTCATCATTCATGGCTCTGTCTACGATCAGCTGTGATGGTGTCTCCAGAGCATCTTGTAATATAAGCTGCGACTGTTCACCCAGGAACTCCATCACATTGTCCTTGCCTCTATCAGCCAGATACACATTGATGAGTAATCTCTCAAGCGCCTCTAGCATAGTTTTGTGACACACCATGGCTCTGCTGTACTGTTTTCCAGCTAAGACTCCTCGTAGAGATCCAGATGATATCAGACCAGCTTCAATCATTATGTCGGCAATACCACTACCATTCATCTTTTTTCCAACCATCTTCAAGTATGCACAGATGGCATGAAAGGATCCAATCATTACGATGTGTTTTTCATAGCGTACTGGACTCTGCCAAATCAATGGATATGCCTTCATGCAGACTCCAAGGTCAAATGTGGTGATCACATATTCCTGACCAACCTCCCGTGTTGCATCTTCAGAGTATTTAAGGCACTCCTGAACTGTGCTGTAATCTGTGATTGGGCTGTTGATTACAGGATAGTAATCAATGGTTGTTGCTGATGGGGGTTTTTGCCCTGTGACAGATATATACCCTGACCACCCTGGTACCTCCTGACTGGTGTTGCTGCTCATATATCTTGTGAAGGTCCACAACATGTTACGTTCTTCTGCATCTTTGGTAACAGCTTCACCTGTAAGTACATGATTTGGAAAAATGTAAATTAGCAACATAAATGGGAAAACCATGAATGTGGACCTCTTGTAAGTATATCATTAACATTCAGGTTGGTGACTATTATGCCATAGAGATACTCCAAAACTTTTTCATATTATGCACTCACCTGTGGGGCAGGTCCATCTGCTGATCTTGTAACTAGGGCTCGAGCGTTTCTTTATGTAGCAATCGGGAAGACTCCTTGAATCGTTGTCCAGCTTGAGAGAACGTGCCCCTGTCTTCTCTAATTCAGGTAGGCCGATACCAGGATGACCATCTCTGTCTTCTGGTATGTCATCCGCCATATCTTGCAACATAATGCCATGGGCAGTGTGCACAGATCCTGTAGCTGTCAGCTGATCAAAGTTATCAAAATCTGAGTGGAATGTTGACTGTCCTACTGGATTTCTCACGATTTGTGCTGTCAAGAGGTTTGACGATTGTTGAAGTGCTGTTGCTAGAGCAGTTTCAAGTTCGACTGAGAATGAGTAGTTCTCTGAGTGTCCAAATCTGTTCAGCAGAGTGATGAGTTCTGCACTACGGAACATATGACGTAGTGTCATACAAAGGAGTATGTGCTTTGGTAGTTTCCATTGTCCATTAGTTACTGCTCTGCACAAATCTTGTCCGATGGATTGTAAAAGACGGCTGGTTTTGTTTGAAACACTGCCACTGTGACCGACGAAGAGCACACTGAGAAACTTTTGTAGCTCTTTGGGGAGCATGCCATCGTACACCTCAAGGTCTGTAGCCGTTGGTGGCCAACGGAGAGCATGGGAGGCTTCAAAGACATTTTTTACTTCATTACGGAGATGAAGAGCAACATCTCTCGTCCTGTCCTCAGTACTCAGCTCATATGCCAAAGTCACCGCAGTTCCTGTTGAAATGGCTGAGCTGTATACCAGCTGAGTTCGAAACTTTCCTTTCTTGGCCAACTTTATGAATGAGAGCGACTGTGGGTAGCTCTTTATCAGTTTTGCCTTGAGGTTGTCTGATCTGTAATTCAAATTGGGGTACTGTGAATCCTGGAGATAAGCCACATAGTGCTGAAGTAGATCAGTTAGTTTGACTACGCCCTGCTTAACAATTAGCCTCTGTTCGACTGTAGCACATACTCTGCTGTATGCTGTCTGGTGGGCCATCTCCATTGAACTCTGCTTGGTCTTGGCTTCAAGAGAATTACTTCGCCAGTGGGTAGAGATGTTTGAATACATCCTGCGACAATTGCTGTGAAATTGAGCCTCACATGCGAACAAATCATAACCCTTGATTCTTGTGAGTAGTTCAAAGTCATTCTTCTGCTCTGCAACATGGATTATGGTGTCACCTCCTCCATACTCAAACTTACTAAGGGGTTCAGTGGTCCATGATTTTCCTACTTTGACTTTCTTTCGTCCTTCTTTACGGCAGAATATGCAGTCTTGTTTGAATATATGTTTTTCGGTGTGAATAGTAGATCGTTTGCCCGATTGATGAAGACAAGATTCCGAGGTGTCAGTTTCTACTTTTCTCTTCAGACGACAAAGGTTTGCTGTGAATTTTTGGTAGCATTCACGGTGATACCCATAGTTTAATTCAGGGGAATACTTGGATGGCAACTGTTTACAAATGTTTGTTCTGCGATGTACTGAATCTAAGGGTTCAGCAAGTCTCATCTTGCACACATCTTGGATTCTCTTGAACCTTTTTTCTGGATCTTCAAGGTCTTTAAGAAGAATTATGTCTTCCGATTTACTGTCATCGGAGTGGATAATACAGTTGGCTGATGCTTCATCAGGAGTTGGATCCAATTTAGATTTCTTTCTTGGCACACTCATCGTTAGTTCAATTATTACACCTCCACCTTTGTGCTATTTCTAAACTACAACACGCAACCTGTACCACAAAATTGATGTTTATGTTTGTGAATCCAATATGCATGTAGGTGTATGTGTCGCTTTCAAAATAAACTGACTGAAGGGAAGGACGCTTGGTTAATATGATAGTTTATTCGAAATGGTTGTTCATTATGTCCAATTGCCACGTAATCTTAATCGTTCAGTAAACTGGGAAACATCGTCATGGGGAGGTTTGTAACAATGCCTTGTCCTACGTGTAATGTACAGTAATAGTCCCACACAGCACATGTGTACATACAATGAAAGGTATGTGATGGATCATCCAGTGTTATTCAGTCTCTAAAAACTGCGAAATAAACCAAAGTTGCTCTTAAAAAAGTAAATTTTTCAATCAGGAATAATGAATGACAATATTTTGTTAAGATAAATGATCGACGACAAAACCATAAACAATGATTCTGATATCAAAAAAACTTGCCACTTACCATACATGTATGAACACAGCCTTTACTCATGCACATGTGTTGGCCATGCTGCACTGGCTTGTTTACAACAAGTGGTGGCGCTACAGCATTAAACATTTAAAGTGGCGGCATCAATTCAGAAATTCAAGTTCGCGACCTCAACAAAGTGATCCAATAATATACCTATGATTTTCTTGGACTTGTTGACCTGTAAACCTTTTGCCTGTACTTGTATGTGTCTCCATAGACCAAGATGTGTAGAACAAGCACATCTAGTTGGTGGTCATTTTGAACTTAAAGATGGCTCCTTAAACCAAATGATCTAATATTTTTTTAAGTTATTTTATTGGGTTCATTGATCCTGAAAACATGGGTATAGACACCAACACCAAGTTTCTTTGACGCTCAAAGACCGAAATACGTGCAAAATCGCATTTGAATGGCGGCCATTTTGAATTTCAAAATGGCCGCCATATCAAAATGATCCAATACTCTTTAATTTGGTCTTATCGGGTTCCTCGACCTTGAAAACATTAGTAAAGACACCAAAACCAAGTCTCTATGAGTTTCACAGACCGAGATATAGGCACAACCAATTTCAGAAAGCGGCCATTTTGAAAAATGGCCGCCATCTTTATGCATCCCAACTTTTTTACTGGTAACATCAAAATAATCACTCAGATGGGTCTCCCGAACAAAATGATACCACTCGCGGAGGATCTGGGGGGGATGCATGGGGGGGTATTCCAGCCCACGGACTATGTGTTGTTATATTGCCACACTGTGCTTTCCCATCCATTCTAGTTTAAAGTTGTCATGGGAATTGTATGAAGTGTATAAACTCAGCCAATGAAGTGTGACCAATACACACTGCCCAACAGCGACCTCCATAGGGGTTGAAAGTTTGTTTATATCCGATCATAAAATCAACCACAACTGGAATGTTGTTGTTGTTGTTGTTTTGTGTCCTATATTATAAAGGTGATGCTGCGGAAACCAAACTAAACATCATTGCAACTGACGGAAATTACATCACAACTTGTCTCAACACGATACGTGTGTTGTTATTGCCACACTGTGCTTGTGTCGTGTACATGTGATATGATGCTAGTTAGGTGGTCAGGTGACCCTAATACAGCCGCCTGGTTGGTCAAGAGGCACTTTGTGGCCTACATATCGATTTCTTCAAAGAGCCATCAGAACCAAGAGGTATATGGCAGTTCCTTTGTTCCTGCTGCCATTAAGTTGTACAATGGGCAGGTGGAAAGGTGAGCTGTGGTACCACTAGGGTTCTAACTCCAACTCCACTGTCGTTTTAATTCCCTTTTCTGTTGTTGTATGATCTACTAAATTGTGCAGATGCCCCTGTTTTATAGGGTTCACTTTTACAATTGTATTATATGCCTACTCTTTTCTACTGTACCTTTTACCCCTTGTTATTTTTTTATAAACTATTTGTATGTTTTTATGTAAAAGGCCAAAGAAATTTCCCTTGCAGGGACAATAAAGTTTTATTGTTATTGTATTGTATTGTATTGTATATCTGCAGAAATACGACTTGATTGGCGGGGAGTACTACTCAACACACACAGTTCGATTTTAGATCAATCGACGAGACCAATCGGACTCTTGTTAAAGGGTGTGCACAACATTGGTATTTTGGTCAAAGACCTGTATCCACACTTGATATGTAACCATTATACATAAAATAACAAACCTGTGAAAGTTTAAGCTAAATCGGTCTTTGGAGTCATGAGAAAACATTGAAAAACCCCTTTATATGTTTTCACTGTTTTCCAAAAGTCGGATTTTATCACCAGTGATAAAGACTAATTGTTTTACTCATTTCCTAAAAAAGTATAGCATTTCAAGCAAAACTGTTTCAAGTGAAGTTTTCCACCATGACCATCTTTATACCATGTAAGCACGGTTATGTGCAAATCTGTGAACATTATTTTATTATTTCAGTCTCACCAATGCAGTACACATGCACCCTTTAACTCAAACCAAAACAACTTAAAAAATACGCCATTAGACTTTTATTTCTCTACAAACGTTAACCACCGTTTTCTATGATGAGTGGCCCCGAGTATGTGACTGGGTTTGACAGGATTTTATGACCCTTTTAAAAACAAATATTTTTGTTTTTATTATGACACTATAAAAGTGTGTGCTTTCTGTTATAGTCTCAGCATATTGAATGATCAGTGATGCAAATTTTGACTGCATTATTGTACTTTATATACCTCATATATAGAATCCTCTAATCTGATTGGTTAAAAGTGGAGTCATTGAAATAGCTGGGCCCCCTTTTTCTATCAAGATGACGTCATAATTAACTGTGCCCGGGGCACAGCAATCGACTGTGCCCGCCAGTCGCAACACACTGCTGTATTTCATAGGTCGCTTGTGTACTTCGCGTATACAACGCGTACAGAAGTACGCGTTGTATACGTTCGTGTCACGGCGCGAACTGATGTCCTTTCTTCGGTTTTATATAAAAGAAATATTGACTGCTTAATATTCGGGGCACAGTTAAAATTGTAGGCCCTCGGTGATGTCAAAACCATGACTATGCCCGAAGCGAAGCTGAGGGCATAGTCATGGTTTTGACATCACCTTGGGCCTATAATTTTAACTGTGCCCCTCATAGCAGTCAATATTTCTATACTGTTAACGCCTTGTCAAAACTCCCCAAGCGTTCCTCCGCGTACAAGCTGCGGACTGGACGGCAAATACCGCGTTGCTAAGGACAGCGTACAGTGAGCGGAGGAACGGACATGTGCGTTGAAGCGCGGCGAAGTTTAATGCGCTATCCATGCTGGGCGCTATTGTTGGTATAACAATAAGTGATTTTGGGTTGAACAAGGAAAAATTGACTAGAGCGGGATTTGAACCAACGACCTCCAGATTGACGTGCCGGCGCTCTACCAACTGAGCTATCTAGCCCTATGATGGCGGTCTCCCTTTTTTGTCAATATCCTTGTTCGGTGGGTGCCAGTCAGAAGCCATTCAACCGTAAACTGCCGTGTAGCCAAGGATCACACCCAAGTATACGATACAACCTGGGAATTAGCAGCAGCCAGGGGATCACCTAAGGGGATGCAACTTTTTATATCAGATATCAAATAAGAAACCACAAGGGAAACTGACTGGGTAAATTTTAAATGATTTTGGGTTGAACAAGGAAAAATTGACTAGAGCGGGATTTGAACCAACGACCTCCGGATTGTCGTTCCGGCGCTCTACCAACGGCGTTTTCGTATTCGGACGTCACCACCCAATGCAATCCTATGACAGTGTACAGTCGACTAATACGAGACGCCGGTTTATACGAGGTTTTTCACCAGTCCCGAACTGTCCCATGCGCGTTTCTATGTCTTAAAAACGGAAGATACGAGCATGGTCATAACGAGAACACGGATAATACGAGGTATTGTTTTTCCTACTTTGCCAAACTATTTATCGGATCGGCGTGCCGCGGCGTCGTGGCATACAGCTCAAGTCGATCCGAACACCAGAAACATTTCGCTGGTAACCTAAGCTTCACTGCAACTTTCCTTGCACACTACTACCAACGAAAAAATCCCCGGTATCCAAGCACGACGGGGTATCCAAAGTGTTCGCTGCATAGCGCTGAAAACGACGTCGGACCGGACCACTTTGCCCTCGTTAGCCTGACTTTCGATGCCCGTAACTGCCTATATTTGGGATCTGCGGGAAAGAAATGCTGGCTGACCCCATCTTTAGTCGTTTTGCTGCATCCAGCAGCAATTTTTGCCGGAAAAATGCAAGAAAAATCCCCTTTTTGGGTAACCAAACGAAACGTACAATCTCACTACTTGCACGTGTATATACACCGTAAATGCAGGCAAGTTCGAGGGGGGTCGATGTTCGATCGAGGCGAAGTCTTCCTCGATTGACGTCACAAAAAGGGATGGGCGGAGTCGCCCCCAAACAACTTTATCTATTTTTTTACATATAAATACTGACAAACAATTACTAAAAAAATAGTTTTATTGTTAATATGCATATAGGGCCTACTCTTGTATTTAAAAAAACAATCTATTTCCAGGTGACTTTAAATATAGCCTACCAGTAACTAAACACATTCCCGAATTTATATATTCACGTCCCGGCCCGTAAGTGCCCGTAAACTTGTTCCCGTCCCGTCTTCCCGTAAATAAACACATTCACGTCCCGTCTTCCCGTCCCGTCCTGCCGTCCCGTCTTCCCGTATTATAACGAATAAAATTTAATTTTATGCCAATCACGATCACTGTTAAATTGTCCCCTGTCACTGCTATACTCTGACGCCCACTTTTGCAATTGGTGAAACAACCTATGTTTACTTTAATAAAACTATATATGGAAATGAACCGGAGCTTACAGTGCGTTTATGCGTGAAACTTTTGTCATTCGAAGCTGTGAATAAAGAACACAATTTCTAGAATACGTATGTTTTAGTCATATAACCAACTAAGACTTACTAATCACAAAATAAATGGAAATGGAAAAAAATTGCTTTTAGCTACATTTATTGCATCCACCCTCACTTTGCTTTTTTGCCCTGCAAAAAAACATTGTTCACCACCTGCGTTCCTCAGCGGAACCAAGACGCTCCAGTTGTGTAGTCACGAACCATGTAGTCACGAAAACCTAACCGCTCTCCAAACTGCTCTCACCACCCCACAAACCACTCGCCACCAGAGGGCGCTATCATTCCCGTAACCGCTATCACACCACGAACCGCTCCTTCGTGGTGTGATAGCGGTTACGGGAATGATAGCGCTCTCTAGTGGCGAGTAGTTATTGGGGTGATAGCGGTTTAGATAGCGGTTAGGTTTTCGTGACTACATCACTGGAGCGTCTTGGAACCAAGACTACGGATCCGCCGGTCAGCGAGTCCGCAGAGATCATGCTTATTGATATTTACAAAAAATAAGTTAGTGGCCTGACGTTTCGACCCTAGCAGAGTCTTTCTCGAAGGCTAAAATTCAAGGCTAAGCCTTCGAGAAAGACTCTGCTAGGGTCGAAACGTCAGGCCACTAACTTAATTTTTGCATTTATACCACAGGTCCTTTTGGTTGGTAAGCAGTTTGCAACAGCTAATTCTATTTTCTCTCTTATTGATATTTAAATAAACTGGACCTCACAGCAGCCGACCAGTCTCTCCGCAGAGCCTGGAATATTCATGTTTATTGACATGTAACTACGGTTGCTACGGGTCCTTTTGTTATCAACGGATTATAAAGTCCACGCGGAAAGGCTGCGGCCTGGAACAGCTAGGAGGTTTTGACAAGACGCCTAAATGCAAAACAAGGCCGCCCGGACTTTTGCCAACCACTAGATAGCCAAAATAAGAACTTGGTACGTGTCGTCCTTTGAAGGTTGATGAACAAGAGTTTGGTCAGTGGCGACCTTGTCCATACAAAACGCTTTGTCAATGGATTTTGATTGACGTCATGGTCTTTAGTACGGAAAATAAATTGTAGCCCTTTGAGATATTCCTTTGTCATGCAGCTTTCCTATCCATTCTAGTTTTTAGTGGTCATACTCATAGGAATTGTATGAAGTGTATAAACTCAGCCAATGAAGTGTGACCAATACACACTGCCCAGCTGCGACCTCCATAGGGGTTGAAAGTTTGTTTATATCCGATCATAAAATCGGTCATAAAAACTGGAATGCTGTTGTTGTTTTGTGTCCTATTTATAATATAAAGGTATTGATGCGGAAACCAAACTAAACATCATTGCAACTGCATGCACGGCTGATTGTTCTACTTCACTGAATACTGTTCACATCACAGTATGCACGGTATCGGGACCAATTTATAAAGCAACCCAGTAACCTGAATAACTTTGTTGTGCGTGCAAAACGAACTTTTCCGTATCCCATCCTCAATCATGGCGTTCGACTGCATCGAAAGGGCGATAAGGTTGTGTTTTTTTAATTACGGAGGCTTCATCGCAAGGCACCCGCTTCCCTTCTTGATTTTGCCCGTGTTGTTAGCGGGAGCACTTGGAGCTGGAATCGTTTTCCTGACGGAGGAAATGAACGTCGAGGCGCTGTACACTCCGGAGAACGGTCAGGCGAAAACGGATCGGGCAACGGTGGAAAGGCTGTTTGCTCAGAACGGCAAGGACGACCCGTTGGCGGAGAGTGTGACACGGTATGGCAACGCAATCATTCGGATGGAAGATGGTGGGAACGTCCTGACCGAAACTGTTGTTCAAGAAATGATAAATCTGCACGAGAAGATCATGAACATAAGCGTCTTTCAAAATGAGACGGAGTACACGTTTCTTGATCTCTGTGTCAAGGTAGATGGTGTTTGCAACGAGAATGCCGTGTTGGCTCTGTACGGGTACAATTCTTCGATGGTTCCGGAAGTCACTCTCACGTACCCCATTTACAGCCCAACTTCGGACACAATTTTCTTCCTTGGCGGTGGACTTGGCGGGGTAACGTTCAAACCTAGTTCCTCAGATGAGGTACTGTCGGCAGAGGCTGCCCTGCTGTCTTATCTCATACAATATGAGGATACAGAAGACGATCTGCGTGGAGCAATGTGGGAAAAGACCTTCATCGACGTCGTCGCTGCGTTCAAGCCAACTGGGATACGAATAACCCGTTTTGTCTCTACAACTCTAGAGGACGAGTTGACAGAAGCCAGTGCCAACCTCATTAGGGATTTCTCCATCACCTTTGCTGTCTTCATAACTTTCACCATCCTGAGTTGTATGATGTTTGACTGGGTTAGGAGCAAGCCGTTGCTGGCTGCTTGCGGAGTCATATCTGCGTGTTTATCGCTGGTCTCCTCGTTTGGTCTCATGAGCTACATTGGTGTTCCTTACGCCAACATCGTTGGTGCTGCGCCTTTCCTTATCCTTGGTAAGTAAAAGTTAGTTTTAAAAGTATTAGGCGGTCTTTAGCAGAATATTTAAAGGCCATGTGAGAAATGAAGCAGCACTTAAAAAGGAAGAAGAAGAACATCCTCTGATTACAATCGGTGGCGTAACAAGAGTGGGGGGGGGGGGGGGTGGACGCATGCCCACTCAGAACCCTTGTCACAATCCATGCCCCATGATGAAGAAAATATGCACAATTGAATGGTCCGATACGTAAAATAGCCCCCCTAAAAAAAAATTAAAAACACCAAAAAACAAAGTTTATTATAAATAAAGCAAATATATATACAATTTTAAAAAAACCATTAATTTAATAATGTATCATTGTGTTGAAACAATTTATTGAAAACCGAATTACGTGACTACCAATCACGTGACTACCTTTTCGTTGAAAATACCAAAAACCTTTAAAAGTTAAGAACAAATTTGACAGTTCATTCTCAGTTAATTTCGATAAGATTTATTTCTACGTAGAGCGCTAAAAAGCTCCTCGCAAATTTTGCGCGAGCTAAATTTGCAGCCTAATAAAAAATGTGGGCCTTCAAACTTGCGCGCTCCGCGCAAGCATCTGATTACGCCCTCCTTTTGAGTCACTTTTCTCTTGCCATTTGTTTTGCGCGTTAAAACATTTGCCTATCAACCAATCAGAATGGATAAGCTGTCCCAGGTATTTATGAAATGTACAATATATTATTTACCTTGGCACATTGGTTGCTTTTTACTGGTATACGCTCTGACACAGGTTGAGAGCCTTGTATCAAGGCTACTTCGACTTTGGTTAAAGGGCTACTGGTTTTCAGTGTAGTTTTATGCTTTAAAAACAAAACCATGGATGTAGCCACATCCACGGCCACAGCTCTCAAAATAAGCCAAAGCCACTCAATGATTGTCTCTCAGTCAGTGTCTGTTATGCATTAATCAGTCAATACAGAATCGCTGACGGTCTTAGATCTGCCAGAAAACCTATGATACAATCATTTTATTCCTAAAGAAAAATGTTTACAAGCTGTTTTCCATGAGTATATTTTGTGAGTTCGTAAGTAATGTTACTCTTCAATTGACTCTTGTTTTGATTTGTGCAGGTATCGGTGTGGATGACATGTTCATCATGTTAGCTGCTTGGCGAAAAACTGACTCCAGACTTTCAGTGGAAGGACGCATGCGCGAAGCCTTTTCAGAGGCCGCCATGTCTATCACGATCACGTCCATCACTGACGCGTTGGCATTTGGAGTGGGGACCATTACTTATTTCCAATCCGTACGCATTTTCTGCTTGTATTTGGGGTCAGCGGTGCTGGTTGATTACATGTATCAGTTGACTTTCTTCGGTGCGTGTATGGTGCTGACTGGCCAACGGGAGGCTGCTAACAGACACTGCTTGTCCTGCAATAAGGTGAGGTCTAAAGAGGAGTCTAGGTCCAAGGCCTATACCTTGTTCTGCGCAGGAGGTGCCTCCCAGCAACCTTCAGACATGAGTGTCAAGGAGACCAATGATCATGCCTTGATGATATTCTTCCAAAAGTATTACGGGCCCTTCGTCACAAGGCCGTTGATGGCGGTGTTCACTGTCGTGCTGTACGCTTGGTACTTGGCCATCTCCATCTACGGATGCACGCAACTTGAAATGGGTCTGAGCCTGCGGAATCTTGCACGGGATAACTCTTACGCGGCTAACTACAAAGATGACGCCCGTGCCTACTTCACATCGTACGGTCCACAGATTGCCTTAGTGTTCACCGAGCCCAGAGATATGTGGCATCCAAGCATTCAAGATATCATGGAGAAAACTTTAGTTAGTATTGAGGAGAGTGAATATGTCTACCACAAAAATTACAGTCTTTCTGTGTCTTGGCTTCGTGACTACCTTGCTTACCTTGAGTTGATCAATCTGAAGGAACCAACTCAAGCCCAGTTTGTAGACACTCTCCGGAATAACTTCCTCAAACTCCCAGCCTTTGAACATTACTCTCCTGACATCGTTTTTAGCGAAGATGGGCTAAGTATCGACATCTCTAGATTCTTTGTTACCACAAAAGACTTGGATTCCACAAACAAAGAGAGCTCTATGATGACAGAGTTGAGGGAAATAGCCGAGGGTGCTGAGCTCCCGGCCATTGTCTACCATCCAGCCTTCATCTTCTTTGATCAGTTTATCGCCATCTTCCCAAACACGATGCAAAATCTCGGTATCGCCGTCGGTGCCATGTTGATTGTATCTCTGTTGATGATCCCCAACCCCATCTGTTCTATACTCGTCACTCTCTCCCTAACATCCATCGTCACTGGGGTGATCGGGTTCATGACCTTATGGGACGTCAACCTCGATAATATATCCATGACCAACCTAATTATCTGCATAGGTTTCAGTGTCGACTTCTCCGCACACATCAGCTACGCCTACATATCAGGGAATAAGGGCTCTCGTCGTGAGAACGCCATCCACGCCCTCTACTCACTTGGAATGCCCATCGTGCAGGGATCCCTCTCCACCATTCTCGGTATCTTAATACTCGCCTTCTCAGACACCTATATCTTCCGGACTTTCTTCAAGACCATGTTGCTGGTGATAACATTGGGTGCCCTGCATGGGATTCTCTTCATCCCAATCTTCCTGATGCTCCTGATACCTGCAAAGATTAGGATAACAGACAGCGTTGGGGGCCGCGAAGATCATCCCTTCGACCCGTTGCATGAAACTAGAAGTGATGTTATCAGTATGCATCAGCATACACCCACCAAATCTTTGTAGGACATGATTCTGATAAAACGTTTTTTTCTTCTTCTCCATTTGTTAGAAGAAGCAGTGTTGCAGACAGCACCATACCTCTGGTTTATATGCTATAAACTTGTTTATAATGTGTTTCTTTATCAACAATTTTTAATTTTGATATTTTTATACTTCCTAACTTTTCGTAGTCATCGATACCAAAATTGAGCCTAAACCCGAAAGTCTAAGAAAACGCTTCAATTTCCTTATTCATTGAACACATTTTAAATAAATTTCAGCAAAGATAACTTGTTGCCGTTTTTGTTATTCAAGCTGGTCTTAAAGTAGGCCTATTACCGTTTCAATGAAAACAAAAATGATAGATATATCTTTTGTTCTATGGTTGGGAGACCGTGTACAAACATTTTGTAACACGTGGAGGCTCTTGGCGGGAAAAGTAATTCAACAACTCAACGTTTCGATCAGTGGGTTATAATCATCTTCAGGATTATAAACGATTAAAACTCCCGGATCAATTGGTTCCGGGTCTTAAAACTCCCTGATCCATTGGTTCCGGGTCTTAAAACTCCCGGATAAATTGGTTCCGGGGGGCTGACCCATTTCTAGGTCAGTGTAATCCGGAACCTGTGTCAAAGTTACCCAGAAATTGGTTCAACTGACGCATAAATCTCATGGATTAGCCTGACCCGGCATCGGGTCGGTCCCACTAGAACCTGGGATCCCTGATCAAGGTTGGTTATTTTTGGTTAAGTATCGATCGAGGAGTTTTTAGAGTATCGATCGATGCTTGATCAATTTAACCAACATGCTTTGATTGAAGCCTCCGCAAATTTCAAAAGATAATATTGTGCTACTGCCAACTTTACATCGTAAAATAAAGATGTTTTAATGGACCATTGCGCTTATTATGAGCAATCACCAGCCAACGTTAAACAGCGCCACAAAATTCGGTTGTCCAGTGGCTGCCACTTTCTACCGAAACAGCAATATTAAACAGATAGTTGAAGCTGCACGTTAACCCAATGGAAAACCCACACACAAACTAAACTTAAGGTAAAACCAACAAAATTGAATTGTCCTTTCCCTAGATTACCACTTGCAGAGATGGAACCCTACTTCATGAAGTTACGAATCTGGCTTTTACCAGATAAAAATTTAGAAAGTTATTAAGTCATTTTTCCTGTACCAGTGTAAAAACAATAATTTATAGGTCTCTGTATCGTACCGAGCACGTGGTGTAATAGTCTAATGTGTTTGTGTGAAGTAGATCCTTTGTGTACACGAGATAAATGAAAACATAGTGGAGGACATAATCTAACAACATGATGTCAAAAGTTACGTTTAAGAGGACAAAATGCACTTCAAACTCCTTTACATCTGCCCACTTTATGGTGTTACAAAGAAAAACGGGTTTTTATTGGCCTGGAACTTTGGGTTTATTCCTTTACTTAGACCGTATTTCAGGAGGAAATGTTTCTATGGAGGATTGTAACTCGATTGATATTAGTAATGTTTTCCCATCGACCGTATAATTAAGGTTACACATCTTGTTCTTTGTATTTAATTAGTAAGAAAAATATATATATAAATTTAAGGTGATTTTTAATCTTAGAAAAACATTTAATTGCTGCTACTGATACAAAGTTATGGCATTGAGTTATTTCTGAAAAGTAAAATCAATCGCTAGCTACTAGTTCATCTAAAGTACCTCGGCCAGTAATATATCAAGGTTTTTTTCTATCATCATTATCTTTTAATCAGTGTCCACATTTTGTGTGATTCAACATATGCATGAACAAACAAACCTGTGAAAGTTTGAGCTCAATTGGTCATCGAGGTCACGAGAAAATAGTGAAAAGAGACCTTATGTGTTTTCTGTTTTTCAAACATCGAGTTTAATATCACGCGTGATAAAGACTATTGTTTTACTCATTTCTCAGAAACGATAGCATTTTAGGCAGAAATATTTTCAGGAACCCTTTCTACCATTACTTACTTTAAATCATGTAAGTTATGTGTGAATCTGTGAACATTTGTGTTTTTCGATCTTACCAATAGTGTACAGGGCCTTTAAAACAACGTTGGAGTTCAAGTTGTATGGTCCAATGATTTATTTGAATGATATGGCGTTTTACATTGTGTTAGAAACTGCACAGCATAAAGTAAACAGTATAGCTGTTTGAACGGGTCAGTGTGTTTTTAGTGTAGAATAATAATTTATTCAGTTTGCGGTAACACTGTGTGTACAAGTCCTGTGTGTAGATTTGTTTTAATATTAGTTTTAATATTATTCCCCAGCTTATGGGGAACGAGGACAAAACAAGAACCGGAAAACAAAAAGTGTCCAGATTTCTAAAGACTGTGGTGCTCCATAAGGAGTGTCGTAAACAATATGGGAGGATGTTAGGTATATCATGGAGCAATATGGACAAAGGAAAGAACAAAAGATGTCTCCACACAGGGATGTAAACAATATAACGTGTGAACTTACTATTATTTTCTACTTCCGCTGAATAAATTTCGGCTTTCGGATTTTGTTAATGAAAGATTACTTGCACTTGAGAGATTGTATATTATAAACACTGATAAATCATTAGAAGTTTAAGCATTTAAAATAACTATTTTGATACTTAATATACAACCAATTTGAATTGAGCTTAAAATTTAAGTAAGTTGTAATTACATTTTATAGAAATAAAAACAAAATACTTCAAAGAGAGAGATACTGTAATAATTGTATTTATGTAATTTTTTACTCGAGTCATTTTATTTATATATTTAATTTTTTTCATTTGAGAAATCACCTAACATCACAATGCCGGACGGCCACTTCAAGGTGAGGGCTACACTAAACCTATTTGGGCTGTCGACCCAAATCAACTCTCACCAGGGGCATGTTGCCATCCCTACTCCTGGGGCTGAAACAGGGTTACCCCCTTCACACTCCGTAAGGATGTAGACATGGGTATCATCCACTAGGAGCCTGGCTGATAGAGCAATATTCACTATACCTTTCCTAACCTTTTACGAAGCAATTATGGTTAAGTTCCTTGCTCTTAGTGTCATGTTTGGGATTCGAACCCACCGTGCTACTGGCAACACCAGAGCTTGGGTCCGTTGAACTAGACCGCTCCGGGCCACAACACGAGAAACACACTCTTCTTTCCACCAATCAGATTCTCCATAACAGAACCCCCCCCCCCCTTCCTCCCTCCCCCCCCCCACACACACCTCTTGAATGTCGTTCAACATTTGATTGTCATTTTCGGAAAGTTTTTTTTCTCTCGATAGTACTTTTACAAATCTTGTTCTTTGATCTTAATTGGAAAGAACAAACAAGTAATATTTTAGGAAATAAAAAACATTTTAAAGGCAGGGTATACTATTGGCAATTGTCACAGACCAGTTTCCTCACTTTGCGTATCCCATCATATGCATAAAAAACAAACCTGTGAAAACTTGGGCTCAATTGGTCAACAAAGCTGCAAGAAAATAATGAAAGAAACAAAATGCACAGATTTGTGTGCTTTCAGATACCTGAGAAAAGCTTTATACCTTTCTCAGATTCAAATGTTTTGATGGAAAATTACCACTTTCTCTAAAACTACATTACTTCAAAGGAGGTCGTTTCTAATAATGTTTTAAAATATCAACAGATCTCCAGGCACCGACGCGGTTGAGCTGTTTCTCAATAGTGAAATCAAATGTAAAAACAAATATGGATTTTTTCCGATCATTTTCGTCAAAAAGCCGAGTATTTCACTTCCATGCAGATCGCAAAACCTCGGCTTGTGCTCCTGCTCCTAATTACACAATAATCTATTAGTTGCAGGAGCACCATCCCCCAAAACAAAATATGTAGGCCTATAGGCCCCTATATATATATTTATAAATAAAATAAATTAATTAATTAATTAATAAATCAAACAAAATAAATAATAAATCAAATAAATAAACAAATAAAAATAAATAATAAGTAAATAAAAATACTAGTTTAAAAAAGTTTAGGGTGTGGACGGAGATTCTGTCCCCCGGAGATTCTGTCCCCCCATATGGAGAACTGTGTACAAACTGCTTTTGATAGCGCCCTCTTTTGAATCATCCTCCTCCAGCCCACGTTAATTTCACATACGGGGGACAGAATCTCCGGGGGACAGATTTCCCTATGACAAGGGCATAGACAATTTATTAATCAGTTTTGCCATTCGGTGTAGTGCACCCTCAACGGTGCAACCCAGAGAGTTCGGGTGCCGTGTTTCGTCCGTATAAAAACTGGCTGGTATAAAACTGGGGTGTTAAAATTGACTGCCATGAGTATTGTAACATAAAGATACAAAACTAAAAAGAATCAACATTTACACCATAGTGTGTTAAAATGACACCAATTTCTGCCAACACAATTGCATTAGTGTTATTTTAACACCACATGTCGTTATAGTGTTGATTCTCTCTTGGTTTTTAAAAACCCCAGGTTCAAAACAACCTTCTGCGCATCCCTTCTGTGCAACAGGAATGCCCATCATAAATGAGTTAATGATAAAAACAACAATCAAAACAATGAAGTAGACCCTACAATCCTCTTTTGACTATAATATATCTACACCACGGACTTCTCATAATACCTCGTAATTGTGATGTTATTTCACTGAAAGTCAAGCCAATTTCACACACCTACAATCCCGGCCATGTCTAGTTGTCAACATGATACCGCAGAATTATTTTTGTTCGATGACATCATTTTATTCTCAGTTGATTTGATTGGCAAAATAAACTGATCCCATAGGTCAGTAGCATAGCATGTTGCATAATGCAGTGAATAGCTCCATAGAAACACATCAGTGTTGCCTCGTCCGAAATCGTGTTGAACATTTCACAGCGTATTTTACGCCACTACTTAAGCTGCATGCTGTATCAAAGAAACACGACTTTGAGCAAGGACAAAGATCCGAAGCAAAATCCTAGATTGCTAATAACTGACCAGCAACATGGTCTTTGCCTGCATCGAAAGATCAATGCGGTTGGGATTCCACAACTATGGAGGTTTCATCGCTAGACATCCGTTACTATTCCTGATATTTCCCGTGTTACTGACTGCAGTTCTCGGCCCTGGTCTTGTCTTTCTAACGGAAGAACAAGATGTAGAGGCACTTTACACGCCGGTAAACGGGCGGGCGAAAACGGATCGAGCTACGGTGGAGGAGCTGTTCGCGCAAAACGGGAAAAGCGATCCGTTGGTGTCACGGCTTACCAGGTACGGGAATGCTCTCATACGGATGGAAGACGGTGGGAACATCCTCGAGCAGAGTGTCATTCAAGAAGTCCTGGCTCTGCATGAGACGATTATGAATATTAGCATTCTACAAGAAAATCGAAATTACAGCTTCTCCAATCTCTGCTCCAAGGTTCATGGAGTTTGCAATGAAAATGCTTTATTGGCTGTGTATAGATATAACTCGTCCATGGTGTCGGAGACTGCTCTAACGTACCCTCTTCACAAGAAAGATGAAAACTCTGTTGTCTTTCTTGGAGGAGAACTCGGGGGAGTAAAGTTCAAGTCAGTGTCGTCCGATGAGGTACAATCAGCAGAAGCTTTGTTACTGACTTACATCTTATTGTACGAAGACAAACCGAATGACTTAAGAGCTTCAATGTGGGAAGAAGAGTTCGTTAAAGTCGTCTCCAAGTTTAACTTATCTAAGATTACTGTAACGCGCCTTGTGTCTACAACACTTGAAGATGAGCTGAATGACGCAAGCTCTGACATCATTAGAGACTTTTCCATCACATTGAGTGTATTTGTTACTTTTACGGTTATATCGTGTATGATGCTGGACTGGGTTAGAAGCAAGCCGTTGCTGGCTGCTTGTGGAGTCATATCAGCGTGTTTAGCGCTGGTCTCCTCGTTCGGTCTCATGAGCTACATCGGTGTGCCTTACGTAAATGTTGTGGGTGCCGCACCATTCCTTATAATTGGTAAGTTTAAATCAAAACAAATAAAAAAATCCTATAAATTTGTCATTAAATATAAGTATCATCTGGTATTTTTTTGTTGTTATTATATTTTTTTTTTAATACACTGACGTGTCGCTTGTTAACTCGATAATAACGCAGATTTGCTCTTCATTAGATTTTACGCTTTGTGCTTTAAAATGATTCGTTGTGAAATGAAATGGTTTGGCATAATTTTAAAAGCATAGAACTTAATGACTCACACAACTTTCCCGTAATATTGTGTGGTTTTTGTGTAATTTTGTGACAGAACACAGCCTGCTATTTTGTAGAACGAAATTTGTTACTCCACAAAATGGAGAAGCGTATGTAACTTTCAAGAAGCAAAGGCGTGATTTTTTATTCAATCTTTAGTCGCTAATTACAACACGCTGTAGGTGTTTCGTGCATGATAAACTCTCAAAAGGAATAAGGAGTAATAATAGGACAGACCTTACCAACGTATCTTTGGGTCAGTTTACATTAAATCCACTGTACATTTTTAACGAATATTGCAAGCACTGTTCTGAACGTTCAATAATAGTGTATAATTTGGCACCTTTTGTGCAGTTTCCGATATTAAAACTTTCAGTAACTTTCAGACTCATGCATGAACTAAAATGTTGTGTCAACAACTCCGTTCAAGTCCGCACATTGTCTGTACTTTTCCCCAATTGTTCTTTGCTTTTTTCGCGAAGGAGGGACAAGGAAGTAATAATTAAGTCAAGGAATAATAATAAGCGTAATTTGAAATTACACAATAGGCGCGGTTTTCCGGTGCTTTCCCGTTTGCGAGAACTGTTGTTGAGGGTTCATTCTTTTCTTCTTCTTATATTTTTCTGTAATTTACCAATTCCCTTTATTAATTTACATTTAATTTCTCGTTTATTTGTGTATCTCTCGTTGGGGGAGGCAGGATTCGCGTTCGAGTCTTAAATACATTCCGAGGTCACTGCTTCAAAACGAGTATATGTTCCTACCTCTTACAAAGAGTGGCTGGCTCCTTCGACACCTTGTCTAGATGGGCGTTGGTTCTATCTCTTCGGGCGAGGGATACCCCCAATTATTTGTTACCCTGTCCCGTATCAATGTCTTACTGCTCCCACAGTTTATTGTGTTCTAACGTAACTTCCATGTAATTTTGTATAGAATTATAAGAGATTCCAATCGTTTTGAAATAAAGATGTCATTAAAAAAAACAAAGTCAAGTCTGCTCCTACCCCCGTCCAAAGAGTGTCTGAGGCTCCTTCGACACCTTGCCTAATTGGAGGGGGTGTGGGGTTTTTTTAATGGTAGAGCAGATTTTGAGTGAGAAAAACCTTCAACGACGACTATAACTTCTGTTGCTGGTCTACCACGCAGTCCATGGCTCCTCACCAACCTATTTACAGAACTCGATCCTGCAAACATATCAACCCTCTCGTAAACGAAGATCATCTGACTCTTTGCTACTTCAGGTTCCCCGATCCCAGCACTCTTGGGGGTGACCACAGCTTTTCCCATGCAGGCCCATCTCTCTGGAACAATCTTCCGCTTCTTCTTCTTCGCCAAGCTTCCTCCGCCAGTTCTTTCAAACAATTACTCAAAACATATCTGTTCACTTTGTAATTATGTTTCATTGAACTGAAAGTCGCTCCTTACCCTGTATGTTGAACTTAAAGTCAGCCTAAGTTAATCAATATGTTAATGTTTGCACTTTCTTTTGTATTCGTTTTTTTATTTGTTTGTACAGAGCCATGAGCGTCATGACTGACGGACCGTCTGGGCGCTCTGTAAGAAGCCACCATTTTTATTAACTGAACCAGTCATTTTTCATTCTTAGCGGCGTTCTACTGTATTATATAGGCCTATAACGGGTTGTATAGCTACATGTAATCAAACAATGTCAGAACATATCTCGAGATGTTTGCCCACAAAGCTCTTGAACTAGTTGGCCTTCTCTTGGCAAACACGCTATTCAGAGGTGTTGTTCAGGTCAAGGGCTATCCATGACGTCCATGCTCTTGTCGTTGTTTTTGTTTTGTTTGTTAACTAACACAAGAGGTCAGTTCACGTAGTCATCAAATGCAATCTGGCATGGTTCATTGTTCAATTCAATATCCTGTGTAGTTTGTAGAACCTACACGTCCGTGGCCCTGTATCGAACAAGGGCCACATTGGTGAGAAGCAGGTGCTTTACGCACAAGCCAACCATGCGACCCATACAAATGAAACCAATATATCATCAAAGGCTTGAAGATACACCTGTGTGTCTTTACGTTTTGAGTTATTTTCGAGTCGAGATTTCCGGAGAAAAATATGCCAATTCTTATTTTTTGTTTTTATGTATTTTGAGGTATGGCTTTTCTAGACTTGTTCTTCTTCTTCTTCTTCCCTCAATTTCTTCTCCACGAAATAACACTTAAACCAAACTGATTTCGAACCTCAACATACCTGAACCTAAACTTGACGACGGCTAATCCTCAACCATACAAACGATTTTGACTACTTATACATTTTCGGAGAGGTCAACGAAATCTAAAAAGAAGTGAAACTGACATGACCCCAATTAAACCTTGTCTTTTGGTCAAAGCCGGAAATTTAAATGAATAAATAATCATAAACCTCAGTTTCAGCTTTGTAGCTAATATGAAAGGAAATTGAAACACAGTGTAGGTGTATGGAATGACTAGTAACCCGTGACGTTTTCAAACAATTAATAAGTGATGAAGTCATCAATATACACAGCGCCCTTAGTTGATATTATTCCAAAAGTTATTGTTTCAAATAAAATCGTTTTTGACTATCTAGGTTTTTTTTTTTCTTCCTTCAGGCATTGGAGTTGATGATACGTTCATTATGCTTGCTGCTTGGCGCAAGACGGATACCAAGCTAACTGTGGAACAACGCATGCGCGAAGCCTTCTCCGAGGCCGCTATGTCTATTACCATCACTTCTGTGACTGATGCCTTGGCCTTTGGTATTGGAACCATCACAGTTTTCAAGTCTGTGAGAATATTTTGTTTGTATTTGGGCACTGCTGTTATCTTCGACTACCTGTTTCAGATAACATTCTTTGGAGCATGTATGGTGCTGACCGGTCGACGGGAGGCAGCTAACAGACACTGCATATTTTTCTATGAGGTCAACTCTCAGAAGAAATCAAATTCAATCTTCGTCATCCCTCGCGCGGGTGGTACTCGCGAGCAATCATCTCAGACTAGAACTACCAATGAGCATGCCGTGATGATATTCTTCAGGAAGTATTACGGGCCTGTCATCACAAGCTGGTGGATGGTACCAATCATTGTAGTCCTGTATGCTGGTTACTTAGCCATAGCTATCTTTGGATGTACACAGGTGGAAACTGGTCTTAGCCTCAGGAATTTAGCACGTGATAACTCGTATGGGGCTAATTACCTTGACGATGCACGTGCCTATTTCTCATCGTACGGCCCTCAAATCGCGTTAGTATTTACGGAGCGCAGAGATACCTGGCATCAAGATATTCAAGATATCATGGAGCAGACTCTAGTAAAGATGGAGGAGTCTGAGTATGTCTACGATAAGAAACGAAATCTCTCTTCATCCTGGCTTCGTGACTACGTTTCATTTCTGGGATTGAAAGGGTTACATAAACCAACCGAAACCCTATTCATCGACACTCTCCGAGATGATTTCCTGAAACTTCCAGCCTTCCAACATTACTCCATGGATATTGTCTTCAACAAAGATAACTCAAGTATTAAATCTTCAAGATTCTTTGTTACCACAAAAGACTTAGATTCCACAAGCAAAGAGAGCTCTATGATGCTAGCACTAAGGGAAATAGCTGAGGATGCCGAGATCCCGGCCATTGTTTACCATCCAACTTTTATCTACTTTGACCAGTTCATTGCAATCTTTCCTAATACAGTGCAAAATCTCGGTATCGCCGTCGGTGCCATGTTGATCGTATCTCTGTTGATGATCCCCAACCCCATCTGTTCTATCCTCGTCACTCTCTCCCTAACATCCATCGTCACAGGGTTGGTCGGGTTCATGGCCCTGTGGGAAGTCAACCTCGATAATATATCCATGACCAACATAATCATCTGCATAGGTTTCAGTGTGGATTTTTCTGCACATATCAGCTACGCCTACATTTCAGGAAACAGGGGTTCACGTCGTAAAAATGCGACCCACGCCCTCTACTCCATCGGTATGCCCATCTTGCAGGGATCCCTCTCTACCATTCTCGGCATCTTAATACTCGCATTCTCAGACACTTATATCTTCCGAACATTCTTCAAGACGATGTTTCTCGTGATCTCTTTGGGAACACTTCACGGTCTCGTCTTTCTTCCCGTTTTCCTTTTGCTCTGCATCCCTGTTAAGAAGCAGAATACTGGCCAGTTCGTTGGCAACAACCTCTTACCCCGTGCCGTTTTCAGAGGACCTGCAGAAATAGTCCCTATAATAAACCCAACTTTCATTGCTGTTCCTTTCAACGGGAGAGTTAGTTCGCCGATTGGGGGGAGGTCTGCCACTAGACAAACGTGGCCGTATCCTTAGCCTATTTTGTAACTTAAGTCTACAGATGCTATGAATGGAACCTATAAATCATAGCTTTTATAAAGACCGTCCTATGTTACTCAACCGGATCCGGGTCCGTGGATCCTGACCAATCTCTGGGTCGGTGTGACCCGGAAATGTGTCTAAACTACGCAGAATCTAATCTAAAATATTTTGATTGAAACCAATTTCCGGGTCAGCCTGACCCATAAAAGGGTCAGGCCCCACGGGAACTGGGATCCGGGTCAATTCTGACTCGGGAGTGTAAACATTTTTATAAAAAAAAATTATAAAGGGACTTTGTGTTTGTTTTAACTTTCTATCAGTCTTTTTGCATGGTAGAATTATAGCAATAGGAAAGGTATACGTTTGGTAATCACTCTTAAAATTAATGGCAATCAAAACTTACCTAATTACAAGCAAAGCAGCTTTCAATTGTATAAGTATTTTGAGAATCATTTCACTTAATTTCGAAGTAATGTGGTTATGGGAAAAGATATCAGGTTTTATGCTCCAAAATTTGAATCTGAGAAGCGTTTCTGTCAGATTGTGTACTCCTATACAGGGATTATTCTTCCTGCGTGGACATATTATTCGCTCCGGTTTTTCGGAGATATCTTAAAAATGTGACCACCTTTTGAAGTAAAAATTTCATAGGTTAGTTTTCGTCAAGTGTCACATATTAATACCGGTATGTATTTATAAAGTTGATTTTCTACAGTGAGTCATTCGAAGGTTCTCGAGGTGACCCAATGCGAGTAAAACACACTTTAGAGTCAGATTGATCTTAGTCTGGTCCCTGAAACCTAGATTATAATGTAGTTCAATAGTAGGCTACTGAGATTGATAGTAATGTATTTAACGCCTAAAGCCGTTACGAGAGTCAAACTACTCAAGGCAATACTATTTCCGCACAGGCAAAAGGCAATTTTGAACAAGAAAAGTACAAACATTATTCACACCCCAAACCTTACTCGGCAGGGATGATCACAAACTGTTCCCAAGTGAAAAAAAATATATAAAAAAAATCACGCGTTGTACCAAAGTTTAAGGTGAATTACTTCAAAGTTAATGAGATTTCAGACATTGCATGGTGCACCGCCTGGTGAGGCAATGTATGGAAGTTTGCAGTAACACCATGTGTATTTGCTGTGTATAGATTTGTTCTTTGAGAACTTGTCTTGCTATTTAATCTACTGCCATGCCGCGGAGTAGAGTTTGGAATTTGGGAAACTACTTAGCTCTGAAAAGAACTGTCCTGTTCGGGACTATACTACTTTTGTAAATATAATTATAGTGGATAGAGGGAGTGAGTTCTTATTGGTCTCAACATTTCGACGAGCCTGCTCTAGTCATCGTCAGGAATGCTGGTGATAGGGAATTCCACCCGATACTCTCAAAAAGCTTTTTGTTAGTATCGGGTGGGGATTCATAGGTTTTACTTCAAAGTTGCATTTGAAGATTACTTGTTACACTTGAAAAAGCCCAATCAAGTTGTGCAAACAATAGTACTGTGTCTAAAATCCGAGGAATTCAAATTTAAAGGCCCTGTACACTATTGGTAAGATCGAAAAACACAAATGTTCACCGATTTACACATAACTTACATGATTTAAAGTAAGTAATGGTAGAAAGGGTTCCTTAAAATATTTCTGCCTAAAATGCTATCGTTTCTGAGAAATGAGTAAAACAATAGTTTTTATCGCGCGCGATAATAAACTCGATGTTTGAAAAACAGAAAACACATAGGCCCTAAGGTCTCTTTTCAATATTTTCTCATGACCTCGATGACCAATTGAGCTCAAATTTTCACAGGTTTGTTATTTCATGTATGTGGTTGATTACACAAAACATGAACACTGTCTGTGATTATTTTTCAGCTCTGCCAATCCTGTATAATACCTTTAAGCAGTATTTTGTGAATAAGCAAGTCATTGTACAAGATAGTATTCAAATAATTATAACTCGCAAATGGCTAACATGTCAGATTATAATCATTCTGACTTTAGTGGGTTATTTCCTTTTTTGATAAACTTAAACAATTCAAAATAGTCTACTAAAGGCATGATGCAGGCTCCCGGTTGTATTATTACAAAAATTGTATGGCATGAAAACTTCTGTATTGCTAACTCACGCACAGCCACCCATACTCGAGCCACTCATACAATGAATGTTTGTAAACTCCAACCACCTACACACGATTTAATGGTGTCAGCTCTTTGTTAACAAAAGTATGTCACTCTATGTATATGGTTTTAGCTTATGAATTCCTTGAGGCCAGTTTTGACGAGGCCATGAACGCTCGTTTAAAACCGGCAAGGTCGTAGTCGTGCAATATTACGGACCTTAGTATAGAGCAACATTGTGGGGTTAATCCCACAATGTAAAAAAACAAAACAACAACAACCGCAAGTACAGTGTTCCTACTTAACAAATCATCCCACAATGTCTATCCTGTAAAGGCAATTTTTGAATAACAAATGGTGAGCATGGCAACAGAAGCCGCGTGTGGTGTTGGTGCAGGGGTGAATAGTCTTGGTTCAAGCCGATAACCATTCAAAGAGCCATCAATGATTGCTTAATCATATTCATGAACGGTGAGGGCGCATAATGTCTCAGATTTCAAAACCATGGAGACTAACTTGTAATGGGCTAAATGTTCATTTCACACCAACCCCTTAGGTTAGATTTGAAAAAAATTTACGCCTTGCTTACGGGATTAATGTAGCAAATAAAATGGAATGTGAAAAAGATACAAGACAGATATAATGTTATCCAACTTGCATTTATTTGGACTGCATATGAAACGATACATTGTTGACACAATAATGCCCTGAATAATCTTTTCATAATACAGTTCTAATTTGTACATACTGTGCGGAAAAAGGTATGAATTTAACTTAATACCAAATAAGTATCGTGTCAATCTTTAAAATTTTACGTTAGCATGTGCATTAATTAATTTTGTTTGTAATTAGATTTGCACATTAAAGTTGCAAATCCCGATTTTCGCCGATGTTTATTTTTTAAATAAATTTTTCTCTGAACAAATATTGATCGATGATGCCGTTTTAAAACGAATAACGAACAACTTAATGTCATGGAAAATGCTAAATTGATTGTACGAGGCCGTGAGACGTGAATTATTGTTGAGATCCCAACAATAATGTGTTTTTAGCTTTTAATTGACTTGCACTTAACAATGGCGGATTTTGTGTGTGTGCAATACCTTATGCGAAAACTTATAACTTTATCGAAACTACAGCACATCTAATTGGCCAAAAATCAGACCTAGCATTTTGAACCAAGCGATATGCAATACAACGCTATTGACAAGATATAGAAGAACAACGAAAACTGGGATTCCAGTTTCAATTCAATTCGAGTTCAGGTTCGTTTTCTTGGAACTCTTTGATTGATGAATCAAAATCATCCAAGATGACAACAGCTTCTCCAAAACATATTTCGGGTATGATACACAAAATTTATTGATACCAATTGTGAACCTTTTGTGAAAATATTTTTACTGAGCCTTACCATTTTAGTATCATTTAATCCGACTGAAGAGAAAAGATCATTACGTCACAAAAAATCCTGAAAATATTTTATCCGTCCGAAAAGTCCCAGATCATTGCATATCGTTTGAATCTGGAAAAGTGTACACACACATTACGGTGTGGTTTATCTTTAAAGAAGAGCCGGTGTAAATAGTTTACGTAAACCAAGATCTAAATTTACTACTCAGAGTTATATGCAAACTATTTGTTTCCGTCTAGATACAGAAGTAGTGTTATAGATAGGTTTCAATATGACGTAAATCGGCCATCTTTACGGGCAATTTGGAACACACAGTTATGCGTTACGCGTGAGAACGGCGTGCAGCACGCGCACATTTCACAAAACTCATTGCATGATTGGTTAGTGAACGACGCGGCTGCGTTAATAATTTGAGCGCTTGACGCGCCTGCAAGCCAAAATGCGATTTGCCCGTAAAGATGGCGTCTACTGGGAACTATCTATACTACAGGATAAAGAGTGATATAGTTCATAATATAATTCAATATTTGCGTTAGTGGTTTATAAATAAAAGCATTTATCAGGAATGCCTTTCTTTAATTTAAATGTTTAAAAGTAAATTGAACGGATGAAGAGATCCAGTATCATGGTACTAAAATCATACTCAGCATAGGCTGGTTACCAACCACAATGCCATGTAATGTACATTGCTTGTAACTGGTTCCTGACTACTTTGTATGAAGCAATTTTTCCTGCTCACCAGATTTATAGCATAGAGCCAAAAGAAGGCAAGGAATGTAAACAAATCCACAATTCAGTAGTGATTTCAAATAAAGATTTATTAATTTTGTATTAAAATTGTTGAAATGTTACTGACTATTCTTGTACAATAGAAGATTAGAAGTTATGTCGTATAACCAAGTCAATACTAAGTTTAAGTTACATAATTTAAATTCTTAACCCTCCTACTTGTGGTACCTTTTGCGAATAAATTGATGGTCCGTTTGAAACCATTCACTGCTGTGTTTTTGAATTGTGAGATAACTCATGGTCTTTTTTATGTTCTCAAAAAGGTTTAATACCAGCTCCCACCCCCACGCCCTCCCTCCTGGCCCAAGTAGAAACATGGTTATACATTTGTTTAAAATATATAGGCCCTAGAAAAAAGTCTCATCTAGTTTGATATTTCATATGCCCTTTTTCATGGCAATGCTTATTGCCAATATCTACATTCCACAGAAATAGGCGCTTTACTGGATGTCGTAAGCTGTGCCATGCAATTGGGGTCTCATCTTTATTAATACAGCGTACAAATGCTTGGACAGAATTGTTTCTTTTTCTGACCTAAACTACTTGGATAAAAATAAGAGTTTTGAGGAAAATGCTCAAAAATACGCCAGCAATGGAAAATAACCTTGTATGTCAGCTGCCGCCTAACGCCTAACGTATCAAAATCTCCAATGAAAACCTATTCCTCTAATTGAGAACATCGAGACATCCGAATCAAATGACATTGGCTGTGGCTAGGACTGCAATCTAGCCGTAGCTATAGCCACAGCCGGGACCATCAATGTGGACTTATCAATGGTAGCCTAATCAGGGAACTCTTGGATGACAATAACCAAAAACACCTGCTGGGTAGTACAGGCATGCAACTGCAGTTTGGCAACAGAAAAAAAAGTGCCAGGTACGGCAAGTTCTTTGAACTGTGTTTTCCAAATTTTTTAATGACACAGCGTTCTCCCTCAACAGTGCTCCACTGGCCAAATGCCAGTTAAAATAAAATAGGATCAGTCGAAATTCACTACAAGTAGTCCGACTGGCTAGTTCAGTGTTAAAAAGCATTCGTTTCATTTGAAATATGGACTACTGGTAGTGAAAAACCTAGTGAAAAGTTAACTGGTCCCGCTGGCCAGCAAACCCTATGATACAGCCGAGTACCAACATTTAGGAAATCAGTTGATCAGCTGAAGAAAAGTTGCACGCCTGGTAATAGGCTGGAGGAAATTAATATATTAAGATAGACAAACATTCATTCTTTGACCTTCGACCTTTACATGACCCTCTTTATTGGCCAGGTGCAGAAAGACTCTTCTCCATGAACTTTCTCTTAGTAAAGCACATCCACCACTTGCTTGGTTTGTCTGTTGCCGGATCAAAAACTTTTTCTACAAGACGCTGTCCAGTCTCTTGCCTAATCTGGGTCAGGTACAGTCGAACTTGATCTGTTGGATTACAGATAATCGGAATGAGAAAAAAATTCAATTAAAGCACTGAACACGTTTGGTAATTACTCAAAATATATATTAGCATAAAAACTTACTTGGTAACCAGCAACGGAGAGCTGTTGATAGTATAAAACATTGTGAGAAACCACTCCCTCTGAAGTAACGTAGTTTTTGAGAAAGAGGTAACTTCTCACTAAAATAATAAAAGACTTCATGCATGAAGCCTTTTATTAGCATCTGAAAGCACACAAAATTGTGCAACAAGGGTGTTTTTTCTTTCTTTATTTTCTTGCAACTTCGATGTACTCAAGGCGATTGAACAAACAAGAAAATTTTAAGACAGTTTGGGTTTTTTTTGAAATTATGAGACCAAATTATCTGATGGTTTTACAAGGTGCTGTGGCATATTTAGCAGCCACCGCCAGAAACACCTGGGCAAACCCCTTCTCTTAACCGTTCTCTTAAGGGTGTTGCATTACACAACACATGGGACCAACAGCCTTTTGTCCCATCCGAAGGAAGAAGCAATAATGGTTAATAACCTTGCTTAAGGACACAAGTGTCAAGGCCGGGACCCAAACTCAAACTCCACTGATCAAAACATCAGACCTCAAGTCTGGTGTGCTCGAACCCTCTACCACGGCACGCCAAATATTGCAATACCCTTTAAAGGGAAGTTATACTTGTAGTAAATATTACAGACAAGTATTCTCACTTAGTGTATCATAACACATGCATAAAATAAACAAACCTGAACAAATTTGGATCAATTGGTCATGAATGTTCCAAGAAAATAATGAAAGAAAAAAACATGATTGTTGCATAAAATCGTGTGCTTTCAGAAGCCTGAAGTCTTTCACAGATTCATTTTTGGGGTGAAAATTACCCCTTTCTCTAACACTACATTGCTTCAAAAAATGCTTTTCCCGTCATCAGCTCCCTAGTGCTCTTTACCAGGTAAGTTTTTATGATCATTTACTTTTGGAGCAATTACCAAAGGTATAACCTCCCTTTAAAAATGAGCCCCATCATGAGTTCTGTTTCACTTTCTAACCTGCTTCATTCTTGTTAGATGGCTTCTGGTACATTGCGTTCAACGGGAACCTTGGATCACCAGGAATGTCAAAGTTACTTATGGCAAGGCTGTGCAGGTCCTTCTTAGCATTAACCTTGGATGCACACTGAAAAGCAAATCAAATCAAGGATTACATTTCAATCTAACTGATGAAAACAAAAGCAACTTCAGTCACCTTAGTTTATTATCGGTTTTTGAAAGATATATAAAATATAACATAGATAATTGAAAATAGCGAACAAATTTGCTTGTATTTTTCTTTCAATATTTAACTCTAAGCTACTCTCAAAGTTCCCTTTCTTAGTCTTGTTTGAATCTGCTGATATTAGTAAATAACAGCCAAATCAACAATGGTTGACATGGTGTCAAGTATGGTACCCTTTTCAGGGCCAATAATGATTTACAAAGAATAGTGGTGAAGGTTCCTATAAATGTAAGGCTCAGAGCTTCAGCGAGATAGGGTTCCAGATATTTAAATTCCATCATTTTAAAGAAATCATACAGTATACAAACAATAAACAATAGTTGAACAGTAGGCCTAACTCAAGAATTTTGTTTTGGTGCTTGCCATGAAGTTACAAAATAATTAATCAATTGGCCGTATTTTTGACTACATGAGGGTGCTTTCAACAGCAATTTTCCTTGCATCACAATTACGGCTACATCTTATTTTGACTGCCTGTATGATGTTTTCTGGGATCAACGGCCAAATAAATAACAAATGATGGTAACAACAATGAAAAACCATTTTGTTTTACATATTTAGCATCACGTAAACTGGGTTTAACCACGCTCTCACACGGTAACAAAAATACGGCAAATTGCACCCATGGGGAAAAACAAAAGCAACTGTAATAACACAATCACCAAAAAGCAACATTGAACCAGTGAAACTTAAGTACAAGGCAAGTAAAACACTCATCTTGAGAATGTTTACATTTAGTAAAAGACACAATACAAAAAAGGTAAAATAGTAAAATCATTGCATAACAAATATTGAAAGCAAGTGAACAAATTGTCTCAAAAATGTTATGTGTACAGCAAAATCATATATCATAGTCACATTCTCAACAGTTTCTCCAAAGAGCAGAGGAGAAGGTTTGGGGCGAGCGAGAGGGGGGGGGGGGGGGGGGAGATAGAAAACTCTTGTGTAAAAATTAATGCAAACATGGACATTGTGATCATTGATCACGATCAAACAATACAGTACATCAACTGCCATTAAACTGTCATTAATATATTAAAACAAATTACAAATGACAATGATAGTGACAATGGCAAACATATTTATGATAACATCTGTCAATTCTGTCCCTACAAAATTGTCACCAAAATACATATAGGTAAAGAAATAACATGCTAAAATTATCAATATTGTGCTGTATTGAATTAACAAATTACACAAAACAGTCCACTGTAAAACGTCTGATGCTTCACAGAAAACACTTTTAGTTAGTTCTGTGTACACAACCCAGGGTTCTCCCCAGGAATTTTCAAAAACTGTGGGTTTGGCCATAGCACGCTGAATTGAAAAAAGGGCCGCGGGAATGTTTTCTACTAGGTGTTAATCTTGGTTTTAAAACCCCACTGCGCAATCTGGAGCATTCTAAATGTTTTTATAACAATGATTTTTGTGAATTGATCTGAAGTAAAAAAAAAACTAAAAAAACAAACTATTAATAATATTATTTTGTGTGTATCGGTCATAATTTGCGCATATCAGCACGCAATTCGTGTGTATCGGCCCGAATTGCTAGCTTAAGTGCATGAGAAGAGCGCTGCAGCCAATCCAGTTGAATGTTTCAAGTGTTTGTTCAACTCGCAAGAAAATGTCACCACAGAGTATGAGAATTAAAGGCCCTGTACACTATTGGTAAGATCGAAAAACACAAATGTTCACAGATTCACACATAACTTACATGATTTAAAGTAAGTAATGGTAGAAAGTGTTCCTTAAAATATTTCTGCCTAAAATGCTATCGTTTCTGAGAAATGAGTAAAACAATAGTTTTTATCGCGTGCGATAATAAACTCGATGTTTGAAAAACAGAAAACACATAAGGTCTCTTTTCACTATTTTCTCGTGACCTCGATGACCAATTGAGCTCAAATTTTCACAGGTTTGTTATTTCATGTATGTGGTTGATTACACAAAACATGAACACTGTCTGTGATTATTTTGTCAGCTCTACCAATCCTGTATAATACCTTTAAACGAGGACCAAACATACCTTTTGCAGCTTCTTAAGGCACTCAGTTATGTAAAGTGTGATGTAGATAAGTACTCTGTCTGCCTCACTCTGCAAATTAACACAAAATATAGCATTTTGAAATGAGCTTTATCTTGGCTTGATGGGGGTCAAAACAACAATCATCTGCATACTTTAAGTTGTTTCAGAGCAAAATAATGATTCAGTCAGTCACTAGTCATTACGTCTGTTTTTACAACTCTTCATATGTAATAGTTACATGGAAATAGTGCACACAATTAACATGGGTTAGTCACAATGGATTTGAGCTAGCCAATTACACAGCTGAGTTACCCATTGGCCGAGACAGGATACAAAAAAAAACCAACAACAACAGTACAAGGCCACAGGAAGTAACTCTTAGAGTCTTGTCATTTGTATATATCACCTCTGATGTATTTGTATGTTATGTTAAGGCCCCACATGATCAGCTGTGCTGGATGGGTCACCCTCATTAAAAATATTCACAACCCTTGTGAATAATCATCCAACAGGCCGATAGAATCAAAGAGTATTCTGGACTGAAAATATTATTTTCACAATGCATTTCTCCAAAAAAGATCCATGACAAACAACTTCCAATTTGAAAATCTAAACTGTTGTAGTACCCACTGCTAAAATATAGGATTCAAACTGCCTCTAGCTACCGAGAAATCTTGGTGTTGTAGTGGTAAGACATCTGCTCTAGAATGGCAAGGGTCGTGGATTTGAATCCACACAACTAATATGCCTGTGGATTTTTTGTTTAGAGGACTCAGGAAAGTACTCAGTATACAGTGCTTTACACACATCGATGTATGGCTAAGACAAAGTAATGTTCTTTATCCAGGCCTGTGAGTGGACCCTAAAAAAAAGAGCTGAAACACTACATGATGTAAGAATGATCGTGGAACGTCAAGTGAGCACGCGTAACGCATTTACGCTGGTCTAATTGGGGCACCCCATTGATCCATTAACTAGGCTTATTTCACATTATTGTAGTTGTACATTATTGTTGCCAAGCACATGATATAAGGCCAAAAAGTTTTTTTAAAAAAATATTTTTTTTACGAAAAAAAAAGCGGAAATAAAAAATCAAAAAACAAAAAACGGATATCCGCTTTAAAGCAGAGATCTCACAGGCCTGTTTATCCCTGACACACATTTGATTTCCATGAAAAGTACAAGCTTGTGGCTCCTTACTTTGATTTCATAGGTTCTGAAGAAGACATTGGCCTTGAAGAAGGACATGGTTTCATCGATGATGTCAGGGTTACCATCACCTTCATCACAGGAGAGAAAAAACAGTGTAAACTTTACAATTGAGGAAAACAAATTATCATCAGAAAAATAATTTTGATTTTAAAAATATATTTACATACTGAGTTGGTATAGTACCAAGAGAGGGCAAGGCCATTTTACAAAAGGTTCCTTCCATAAGAAAATCTTAGAAGGCTTGCAGGGCAACAGATGGCCCCTGTGCAATACTAATGTTTCCCCACAGGGGCTAGTCAGATAAGGTTATTGTATAAATAACCACACCCAATACTTTTAAACAATTTTGTCATAACAACAATGGTTCGCTGGCCAAATGCTGGAATCTCAGAATGCTCAGACTTACCTCCCATCGAGCCAAATAAAATGCCAAACAACGGTGGCAGCCTGTCCATTCTTGTATGCCACATTTGTACAACAGAACAAAAGTCTGGAATCAGGGGTTACACAATAACCCACAAAGAGATTTTACAAGGCATGTTTTCCACAACCTGTTGTTGCTCTTTGTACGGGTGAAACAAAGTGTATAACAGTAGGAGCCTGCCTGTGCATGCTACACACTGGAAAGTCAGTGTGGACACAAAAGTCAGCCGTCCGGCTGTCAGCACAAAATGTAGAAAAATCTAAAGTTGTTGCAAAAAGCAGACAGACCACTGAAATGAACAAGCCAACTGGCAAGTCTCGCTGGCTGGTCATGGAAAAAATGAAAAAGGCAAACCCTGAACACAAATGTTGTATTATCCCCCAAACTTTGTTGTTGCATTACCTGGAGGTGCTGGGCCTTTGAACTTGGTATTAAGTGGAAGCAACGCTAGTTTGCATACACTCAATGGAGCTTGAAGAGAAGAGTGGTACGCCTGAAAGGTAACACAAGAAAATTAAAGTAAATCTTTCAAAGGGTTCTCGATTAAATTATTACTAGTTTTATGAATTGTCCAACATCTTCAATATTTTATGGGACATTGTAAGAGGAAAATGAAGACATTAAGTTGGTTAAAACCGCCGACCCACCCATAGGGGAGGCATCCTGAAATAAAGCTGTACAATTGGATGGTGACCAAGTGTGGCTAGTATTATTACTTTATAAGGGATACTGTGTAGGGTTTACCTGCTTTGCCACTAGTAGTACTACTACTAGTGTGGGGTGTGGGGGCTAGAAAAGTTAGAATAAGGTAAAGTATATACCTTTGGTTTTTAGAACCGTTTAATTGTTTTAATCCCATACAAATGTATTATACAGTCGTTTGACCAGTTCCGGATCACTTTTTGAATTCACAATGTTTTTGTTGCATTCCCTTTAACATTTTAAACAAACAAAAGTCCATCAGTTTACCTACACATGTCATAACATTCACCAAGTATCCATTGGCAAAAAATAAGTAATACTTTTGAAGTGGCTTCGAGAAAAGTATCGTCACCCGTTTGACCAGTTCCGGATCGGTTGAATCTATTCCGAATCAGTAGCACACCCTCTATTGCAAACCAATACTCCCAATCCCATTCATAAAACTGAAAATACATGCAACGCTATCGACGGCTGTTGGATGAATTACATGTAGTTTTACATTCCTTGAAATATAAAAATGCACGCTTCCGTCTGCTCAGTATTTATGGCAAATATGTTTTACACATTCTTACCATTTTACATAAATGCTATTCGCCCTGGCATTCAAATTTGAAAGGTGAGAAGTTTTAACAGCGTTTTTCAACCAACAATTTGGGGGGTAAATAATGATCATATCGCCGACAAACTTCAGAAAAATTACCATAATTTATTTGTCGATGATGTTTGTCACCTTATCTTGGGTTTGTTGGTTTATTGGATGTTACTCTTCACATGTATCAACAGGAATTGGTAATGTGAGAAGTAATTGAATTATGTGGTTGTTGCAAAGTTTAAGTGATCCGGAACTGGTCAATGATCCGGAACTGGTCAAACGACTGTACAATAAAACTAACTATGTGAAAATAGAGCTAGGTATTTTATCTTCAATAAACAATTGTTATTGTTGTAATGTCCTGCGATGATATTTTAAGTATGTTTTAATACTCATTATATTTAAATAGTATAATATATTATTATTTTTTAAAGCATGCAAAATCAAATCAAGAAAAAACTACATTCATTATTCAATTATAAATCATGGAGGTAGAAACTTAATTTTTAATTTATGCCTATAAATATTGTTAAACTTGAATTATTTTGATATTAAAAACTTGTACAAATCACACAAAATAAACATAAAAAACTGTTTAAGACAAACTTCATCTTCTTACCGGCATTTTGGTGTGTTTTTATACAATTCTTCAAAATCAAAACAGACGAAATTCAGTTCCACCCACAGCAGTCCTCAACGCGGAAGTACCGGCCACTGCCTCTTCCCAATGTCACGTGACTAATTTTACCCACAATGCATCTGCGTTTTTCAAGATGGCTGCGCCCACAAGAAATCGGTAGGTAAAAAAGGCATGTTGGTGTTTTCATTTTTTAATGGAAATCATAACATTTAATAGCCCCCAAACTGTTTGTCATGGTTCATTCAAATAGCCTGCAGTCAGTAGAGTCTAATGTGATCAGTGTCCGTGGCATGTCAGTGCATGGATTTCCTTCCTCCATCACACAACGTGCACTGACTGACTGATGCACCGACCGCATGGCCATGTGATGTGTAAATTGTAATTCAATGTATTGTTTAGGCTGATGTGTGATACATAAAAATGTTAAACACACTGACCACATAAATTATTTATCATGGTTTAAAGAGCAACTCAAGAGCTACATTTTAAAACAAAAACAAAATCTCTCGGGCATAAGGTTTATTATCGCGAATAGCAAAATACCAAGAGAGGGCGCTGTTTTGCCGCGCATGATAGTGTAGTGAAAGGGGGCAACCCGGGAACTCGCGCACGACGACCGACTGTAGCATTTGCCCCCTCTGGCCTCTGCCCTCCCATGATCCATTGCGATTCTGAATCGCGATAAACCTTATGGTTGCGTACTCCTACTCCTAGTCCTAGTCCTAGAACTAGGTATGACTCTTTTATGAATATGAGGTTGGATCCGCTATCTCGTCTCCATGCACTAACCTCATCATATCCTATTCCTAGTCATAGAGTGACATGTACAAAATCCTATTCGAAACTTTTACCATTCACGTTTACATGCCTAGTTCTTTTGTGAAATCAGATATTGCCAAAATTGGGCTCTAAAATGTTCTTTGTACTCTCATTAAGCGTTGCACGGGTCCAGAAAATCCACTCCGCAAAAACATAGTTGCAAAAAATGATAAATTCTCACTGTTTTTCAGAATCCTCGCCTTCCGATAACAATATGGCCGCCGCTGAAATTTTTCAACTGGTAATGCTGCGCGCTACGCTGGTAACAAAACCAACGGTTCACGTATACAATCATAGACGCAATGCTGAGTCCACAATAACCAATGTTCTGTACGTGAACTGTTGATAATCGGAGTGGATTTTCTGGACCCGTGCAACGCTTAATGAGAGTACAAAGAACATATAGAGCCTAATTTTGGTTAATTCAAGCCTAATGGTTGCGGACATACAACCATTTAAAAAGAGCCATGTGACCACCGTTTTTAATTACTATTGCGTACATTGTAACACTGTGCAGTAATGCATGCATGCATGCAGCTGTGCACACTTGTTATGAAATTCCCCCCTAAAAAAATTGTTTTCAACACTAAACATTATTTTCAATATTGTTTTACACAGTTAAAAATCATGCATTAGCATTTTAGCTGATTGTTTTTCTTTTTTGAGATACATAATTATGATTTTCAACACTTTTAAGGGTTTCAGGCACAATGCAGTGACAAATGAAAGCTTGCTCGTATTTGCAACGAAGTATAACTGCGCGTACCTTGTATGGCGGCCCTGTGTGGGCCGTACGTGAGCGCTACGCAGCTCGCGAAAATTTTCCCCGACACGATAACAATTGTCGTCTGCAGAGGAAATATTTCGCTTCGAAATTCTCAATTCCCGCAGCAGTTTTGTTTACAAATGAACACACTTTATTAAAAATAAACATTATGTACCATAATTTCATGCGAATAGAGATGAATAAAGTACTTGCCAATGAGAAATTTAACGTTAAAATCTTCGCGAGATGAGTAAACCTTAGTAAGCCGAAGTAAACCCATTTTGAAGCTCAGGTATTCTAGTTTTAGACTGGTGATAAACAACGACCGTGAGAAAAAAGACTGAAGCAAACGGCTGTTGTATGTATGGTGTTCAGGTTCAAAGTTTTGGGCTTCAATATTCCATAGGGCATACCGCACACGAAAACAAACAGCGCCCTCAGGCGGTAACGCTTCAGCCTATCAATGTCACCGGACACTTCGGCACCTTGCAAACTCGGCACCCACAAACTCGGCACCTTGCAAACTCGGCACCAAGAATGTCGGCACTGTTCGAACTAATTTTTAGTAACAAACTCAGCACCAAGCAATCTCGGCACCTGTTCTTCAATAACGCTGGAAGGGTCAATCAGGGGGGTGGGGGAGTGCCTGGTATTAATATTAATAATAAGTAACATTGGTACATAATTCATAAACAATTAAAAATGAGGAATGTTTAAATCCTTTCTCTATATTTTGATTTACAATGCGCAAACGGGGAATGTCACTGTCAGATGAAAAGAGAGTGCATCCTGGAGGGGGGGGGGGCAGTTGCGACTGCTAAGCACGTTCATTGTCCATTGTCGGTGGCCCTTTGCCCGTGGTCCGTGTGAAGTCCGACTAACACGGAGAAGGCCAATCAATGGTGATTAACATTTACTTTAGCCAAGGATCAATGCGTATACTGTTAGGTTCTGTTTTTACAGAGTTTTATTGTAATTCTATTTATTTATTTGTTTGATTATTAATTTTTATTTTACTTTATATCTTTATTTATTTATTTAAATTACGTCTGGTTTAACACTCGGTCTTTTGCATCTCTAAGTGGTGTTTCTTTTGAATTGCGTAGAAGGCTTTAAATTTTAATGTGGTTTTATTTCAATTATTCATCAACGAGTGTATATTTTATAATTTTTTAATTTTTTATTTTTGTTTGTCATTGTATAAGTTACCAATGTTAGTAATTGGGAAATAAAGGTATTGTATGTATAAAAAGATTAATTTCTCATTGCAGCTATCTTGTCAATTTCATTTAATTCATTCAATTATTGCTTATAACCATGCCTCTTTCTCGATTACGAGGAAGTTTTAAATCTCAGAAAGGATCTCTTATTAATTTTCACTTTTTAGTACCATATAAAAATAAACACATAGGTGTCAAACACTCCAGCTAATTTGTGGAGTCGCATTCCAACCTCCGCGGCCGTTTTGGACTAGGTGCCAAATTTGTATTTGTGCATGTGCCGAGTTTGTAGGTGCCGAGTTTGCAAGGTGCCGAGTTTGCATGGTGCCGAAGTGACCGGTTACCGATGTGTTCTGCCGGTTTTAAGCTATTTTGTTAATTGTTGGGTCTTTTTGTCCCTCTGTCTGAGGCATTTTTTTGTGGCTGGATGTTTGCAAAATCATTACAATCAAACCTACGATCATAATATGCTGGGGCGCTAGTACGACCGCAGATGTCAAAATTTCGAAAAAAAACAAGTACAGCGCTCCAGTTACTGGGTCTAGTTCCGCCCGGCCCCAACTTGACAATCACACCAACTACGTTGGGACTGGTCCCACCCAACTTGAGTGTTCAAGTTGGGGCATCCCAACTGTAGTTGGGACAGTAGTAAATGTGCAGGGTACCAGCGGAGCAAGTAGGGGAGCTCTCTGCATTTGCAGGTTTTGTTTGTGTGATTAGCCCACCTTGTTGGGCTGTTAATGTTGGCTCTCTTTCTTAGTCTTACTCTTAGTCTTAACATTATTGTAATGGCGACTTTGATAAGACCGATGTTAAGAGAGCCATAACAGCCCAACAAGGTGTGCTAGTGATATAGCAGTAATCACAGAAAAATATATTTTTTTAATTATGAATCAATGAATTGTTAGCTTTGTTTAATGTGTTATGTACAAGAAGTCTTTCTTGTTCTTAAAAAAAATATACACATTAAAGAAAATACGATTTTGTTAAGTGTTTCGCAAATATACAGAGGAAAAAATTACTATCACCACACAAATGCATGTATATAGGTACTGATTTTTTGGAGGTCGATCAAAAAAGTAAACTTTTTCAGGGTGAATAAGGTGGAATATGTTATTCCCACCTCCTTGTTAGGGTTTTGGATGAAAAGGTTCGCCACAAAGGTATTTAAAACAACAAAACCACATTATGACAAAATTCACACTCATCTGTACTATTCTAAAGCCAAAAACAAGTTGAGGAGGGGGAGCTTCATGCCTGCATGTCACAGTCCCCACGATCAATCATGGTTATCACTTTCGCGAAGGCTATCCTGTACTGTAGAGTTCTATGGGGGATCCCAACTAGAGTTGGGACACCCCAACTGTAACCTGTAACACTCAAGTTGGGACCGGTCCCAACTATAGTTCATGTAGTTGGGACGATTGTTGGGATGGAACACATGCACTCATCACACTCACACAGTCGGTGAGGGCGTCCCAGAAGGCTCTGTGAGAATCATCCAACATCCCCCGATTTCCCCCCCCCCCCCCCCCCCCCCCCCGATTTCCCCCCCCCCCTTCAAAGATTTTCAAGGCCCAAGTTTATTTATTAATTGTTTTTATTTTTATTTTCTCATCAGATCAAATGAGAAAAAGACAACTTGAAGTTCCACAATAATTTAGCTGCAGTCAACAACAAGATGCCACGTTACGCACAGCTTGTCATTGGCCCAGCCGGCAGTGGAAAGGTAAATTGCAAGATCACATCTACTTTTTGTTAATTTATATTTGATATCACATTTAGTAACTAATGTAATTTTTATAATACAGACAATTAAATTAGTCAATTTTATCTTATTTCATTGACCCCTTTCCCCTTGATGTTATTAGATCAAATAAAGAGTGTGTCATTGATAATGGAATTAAGGTTGCAGCCATCTTTATTTTTCCTCCCAGAAAAACGGGGTAAACAAAATAAGGCACATAGACAAAATCAGGCCGACAATTTGAATGCGAGGAGAGCTCGATTTTTACACTGGATCGCTGGCCCCTGGCCAGTAGTCTTACACCCGTTTCAGACAGGCGCTCTAGAGTCGCGCCGAACCAAATAGATTTAATTGGGTCGACCTAGAGTCGCTCCTAATCTATTTGGTTCGGCGCGACTCTAGAGCACCTGTCTGAACCGGGTGTTACATGTAATGCCGGGCCAGTAAATTCATAGCCGGACAAGTCTGTTGGTGTAATTTCCTGAACACAACCTATTTTTTTCAAATGCTGACTTTTGATTGCGATATTTTCAATTCTAACAATAAACCAAGAGAAACTGACTGGGTAAATTTAAAAATTGTTTTGGGTTGAACAAAGAAAAATTTATAGTTTCAATTCTATTTTATGAAGTATATCTTCTACCCCAAAAAGACAGATGAGACAAATCTTCTATTACGTGTCTCAGTGCTTAGTTCAATTAAAAACAGTTAAGTGCATCTTGTCAGAATTTTTTTCTCATTTTGATTTTGGTCTTGTTCAAACATTTCTGGTCCACTGAACATTTTGAGGCTCTACAAACCCTGCTGTCTTGTGGATTTCGAGCCCTGGCGAGTATTCATTGAGTGCCAGGCCTACTGTTTTAAGGTGGGGCTTGTTTTGGGTAACATGGCTGGTTCTTCACTCGGTCCCAGTATCTCATCCAAAGGCGCTGTGATGGGCTGACGTATGCACATATACGCATTGGACCGTTTCCCCTGACCTAATAAATAAACCCAAGTCACCTCTTCCAGTTCTTGTAAAGGTTTGACTATCAATAATAATGTAGCCATTGTGTAAATGCATTGCAATTAATTATTGTCATTTGACTCGTACTAAAATAATAGCTTCATTGCAGCATTCTTCCTGCAACTTTGGTTTAAAAAGATTGTTTACACTATCTATGGAGTCTTTATCAATGATATCGTTTCTGTACGTGTTGCGATTGTGCGTTAGATGTTCTAGGATGTGGACAGAATTCGCACTGGAAGGGTATATAATACAATGGCATTTCACTCCGTTTAAACATGAGATTAGAGACTTGTAATTTGTTTCCACTTTTATAAGGACTCAATCTATTGGAAAATGAGTGCATCACAAAACTTAATTTTACATTGGAGCCCTTCTTCAAAGTCAAAGGAAGTACATTGAGAATGCCGCCGCCAGACTTGTTACAAGCTCATTGTCCCGGCAGCATATAACTCCGATTCTTCGCACTCTCCACTGGTTTCCTGTCAGTAGGCACATCATTTTTGAGATTTTACTCTTCACATACAAATGCATCCATGGCTCGGCACCAGCATACCTTCGGGAACTCATTCAAGTCTATCAACCACCACGTACATGTATCCTCCATTCTAGCTAAACACTGCTCCTCAATACACCAGTCACTCGCACTAAGACTTATCGGTCATTCATGCATTCATCACCTTCTCTCTTCACATCAAAACTGCTAGAACTGAAACTGTATTTAAATCACTCCTAAAAAGTGACCTGTTTGTTGATTTGCCTGTTATGTTTGTTTAGTTACCTTTATTGTTGTAGAGCGTATTAAGACTTTTGTGTGATGCGCTATATAAGGAGTGTGTTATTATTATTATTATTTTTAAATTGGAATGCCTTAAGACGCAAGACATTTGAAGCCCATAGTCTGCTGACCTTCATGACAACTTTAGCTTGCATTCTGCTTAAAGGTATTATACAGGATTGGTAGAGCTGACAAAACTGTCGCAAACGAAGTTCATGTTTTGTGTGATTAACCATATACATGAAATAACAAACCTGTGAAAATTTCAGCTCAATTGGTCATCGAGGTCACGAGAAAATAGTGAAAAGAGACCTTATGTGTTTTCTGTTTTTCAAACATCGAGTTTATTATCGCGCGCGATAAAAACTATTGTTTTACTCATTTCTCAGAAACGATAGCATTTTAGGCAGAAATATTTTAAGGAACCCTTTCTACCATTACTTACTTTAAATCATGTAAGTTATGTGTGAATCTGTGAACATTTGTGTTTTTCGATCTTACCAATAGTGTACAGGGCCTTTAACACGCATCGGTGTAAGGGTAAAAAAACAATTTATAAAGTATTGTATATTCATTTACTCCTTGTGTTGTTTTTATGTTGCATTACAGTCTACTTACTGCAGTAACATGCTGCGCCACTGTGAGAATATCCACCGAGCGGCACATGTTGTGAACCTTGACCCCGCTGCGGAGTATTTTGATTATCAGCCAGTTGCAGGTATGTTGAAGAGACCACATATACAAGTGACGCTCCTACTATTTTTTACTCATTCAGTTCAGTTCAGTTCAGTTTCTTTCTACTTTTCAATTTGCTTATCCAATAATACTTGTATGTATACAGTACTTAAAATTTGCAAGAAAGGCAGGGGAGACGGAGAGTAAGACAAAAGTAACTTTTTGTCACAGTCTTTTTTCTGTACATTCCAAAGCTGTTCATGATTGTTCGAAATAAAAAAAAATAATAATAATCCGTGACCTTTAGAAATTACAAGGTCATTTGAAAAGTGTAACAAAGACAGACATGTTGCCTGGAAAGGAAAGACGGAATAAGATTTTTTGTTTATAATAATAATAATTGTGCCAGTAACTTTTCTAACCCATAAAGATTGTAAGCAATGAAACTGAGATATTGCTGTGGGTATTGAGGCAATAACAATGGACAGACGCTTTTATGACAAAATTCTGTCCTTGTTTGTCCATAATGATTTGTTTTTTAAAAACTTATAATTTCTTAAATATCCTGGGAAGAAGCTTTCTTAATTTTGACTGGTATCTATTCCTAGGAGTCTGGAGAATTGGTATCTGGACAACATTGGGCAATACATTTATCTTAGTTCAACTTCTACCAAATAACAAAAATTTCTGTCCTTGTTACATACGCATAAATCTTGAAGATTTATCTCCTTCAATTTCTTAAAGATCTACTTCAACGATAATTGAGAAATAAAACAGATTTCTTAATCTCATACGTAATGTTATTAAGTATTCTGAATTTGTAGATTGGATTGTTTTACACCAATATTTTTTTCGTAATTTTAACTGAAAAAATTAAACCTTTCTTGGGGTTTTTAAAAACTCGCGCGCTTCCATGGCTCCCTCCATAGGCACTGTGCTTGTCCAATACTATAGCACTTGCATTTACGCACACCACAAACCCACTATAGGATACGTGCGTGAACCAGCGAATGATGACGTACTTGTTGGGACGGGAAACCAGGAAGTAGCGAGGTGTCGTGTGTTTACACGGTAACTATGTATGATGATCTCATTATTCGAAGACATTCACCAAGTTAAGACGAGATAATTTACCGTCCTGAACTCATGTGCTGTCGGTGGATGTACTCGGAACACAAATAAGAATCCAGATGTGAGTTTTTACCGATTTCCAAGAGATCCTGTCCAGAGAAGGGGGTGGGTTTCGTGACCAACACACGGAAAAACTTCACGTTGACAAAATGGACAATGATTTGTAGTGCCCATTTTACAGACGACTGTCGGGATTCAACATCGCAACTAAAACAACAGGCTTACGCCAGGGTCAATTCCAACCATGAAAGCGCCAACTACAGTGCCATCACATGCTTCACAAACGGAGAGTCAGACTGGACAGGCACAGAAGCATCAAAACATATACTTCTGTAGTAGCATAATACTATATACAATAGTTTTAAATGTTTGTTGATAATAAATAGCCACAGGTTTCATTCAAACTGGTCATCACAATATCACATCAAGTTTGTGAAAAATGCAAAATTAAACAAGTGGTATTCACACCATCAGCACTGGTGTTTTGTGGTAGCACTTTGATGGCTTCGATAATCTGCTCATAAACACAGGGTGTTTAGATAATCTTCCAAGTTAGCTGGTGGACAGTACAAACGAACTATTCAAACCTAATCTCCCCACTCCAAGCTGTGTACAATTGGGCTTTGTTAAGATCTCGTTTGTACTCTTAACCTTTTGAGGAATCCTAGATGTATTACAACTAGATCATTTAAATAAAAAACAGTGACTGCTTAATTGGCAGTTTGAATTTTCTAGATAAATGCTGTTTCCTACAGCGCCATTTCAAATGCTAATGGTACAAAGCCCAATTGTACACAGCTTGGAGTGGGGAGATTAGGTTTGAATAGTTCGTTTGTACTGTCCACCAGCTAACTTGGAAGATTATCTAAACACCCTGTTACGTTGACGTTAATGGAAATATATAAGTTCGCGATCCTCTGCCGCCAGTGGCTCAAACCTACATGTATATGGTTCGGCAACTCCCCCAGCTTCATCAACGCCCTCTTCGTCTTCGGAGGAGCTCCCTCAACCGTCAGAGCTATCCTCACTATCAATACTATCATATGTATTTACTAATTCTTCTTCGTCTACACTATGTTCCTCCCACGATCCGCTAGTGTCTGACATTTTGTTTTCGTAACCGTGAAAATAGCTATAGACGCGTACAATAAACACACTCCGCTGCGCGGGGTGTAAACAAGCCGTTTCCACTCATGTACGTCATCAAAGTCTATGGTATATTTTCATCACGTGACACGCTGTTTCCAAAAACTCGCTATGAGGAGGGGGTGAACGCTGGTCAAAATGACCCTTTTTTTAAATTACGCAACCACCGCTAAGGATTTTCTTTGAAATATACGTAATCATGAAACACAAATTGATTGGATTTCGGCAAAGTTTAAATTATCTTAGTGCCGTTGAAGTAGATCTTTAAATACTCGGTCATTTACCTATTATTTTGTCAACCATAATCCTCATGTGCCTTTAAATGTACACAGACAAAAATACATGAAAACATACTTCATGTTGTTATTACAATCCCATGTTTCCCTCCCATGTCAAGCTTTTGTGCGCATTGGTGTGGAATTTCCCAAAGGCAAGCTTGTTGGGTGGAATCCCCACAATATACACGAGTTAAAGGCACAGTACAGTACACGTTTGGTAATGACTCTGAAAATGAATGGCAATAAAAACTTACTTGGTAAGAAGTACAGCAGCTTTGGGTAGTATAATGAATTTTGAGAAAGTTTTAACGTCGAAGTACTACGGTTATGGAAAATTATATCACCTTTTATTCCCCAAAATTTGAATCTGAGAAGCGTTTCTGTCAGAAACTTTGATCCTTTGCTAGTTTTTATTCATACAGCTGCTTGATCTTTTTCTGGCTTTTTCTGTTTCAGATATAAGAGAATTAATTGAAGTTGATGATGTCATGGATGATGATGCACTCAAGTTTGGACCAAATGGTGGATTGGTCTTCTGTATGGAGTAAGTCATTACAATGAATTTTTTCCTTAAGTTATCTAAAGTTTTAACAGATTTATTTCAAAACACTCAATTTATCCTTGCAGATTGCGGACAAATGTTGTAGTGTAGACAAACATTGCTTGGCTTCCTAGTGTAGTTTCCTCCCAGCAAGACTCTTGGTTCGTTTCTGTCCAAGCTCTTTGAAGTGTTGTCTCAAAGATCCGACTGTTTTGAATATTTATAATCCATCTTGTCCCCTCTAATGGCGAGTTAATTTGTTTTCAAGATCTTTGAATGCTGTGCAGAATTATAAGATAATACCGTCTTGGACCAACGCTAGGCTTCTTGAGATTTGATTTTCAGGTATAATTCACAATTGTTCTCTGCTTGTAATTCAGAGGATGAATTCAAAAGTTCCATTGTGTACTCCATGTATTACATTAACCCGTGGCTTGATTTAAATTAATAATGAACAATATTTATAAAGGGCCTTACGCAGAGCTTCAAATCGCTTCACAAAACAACAAATCAAAATAGCCAAAGGACAGTAGGGTAGAAACACCCCCCCCCTACTTGTTGTAGGTGTTATTTTGTTTATTTGTCTATTGTAAAGCTGTTGTTTTGTTTCGTTTTGAAGGCTGTTCCTTGACAAGCCCCGCTTTTTGGAACGTGCCTCCACATTCATACAATATTGACTGTACTTTTTGATGATGATATGTGGAAATAAACGTTGCTTTGAATTGAATCGAATTTACTTCTGCTCTACCCTCACAGCCCCTCTATATTCTGCCCTAATTTTCTATCCAAACATTCTCATTTGTTCTTTTTGTATTGGTATCTTGAGTTATGCTATATACAGGGCATAATGTTTGTTGTGTATTTTGTGTCTGTACTTTGAGATTTGGCTGAATATGTACCAATCAATCTTTGATAACAAGCAAGCGGAACATGACCAATGGAAGTTTGTGGTGCAATCATTTTCCATTTGTCCTCAAGTGAGTTGGGGAAAAGTATAAGTCTAAAATGGTGTAAATTGCCACTGTATACAATACCCTTCCAGTGCAAAATTTGTCACCATCCAAAACATCTGATGACATCATTCTGAGAAAAATTGGTCTCTACCTGTACATTTTAGTTTAAAGGGATGTTTTGGTTCATAACTGACTTTTTCAGAGCAAAATTTGAAACATGACGTCATTGGATTTCAACAACTTATGGGTCTTTACATTTTAAGGAGAAATTTTTTGTCAGTCAAAAGGTCAAATTCAAGACCGTTTTTAATTGGATAATATCCAAAGTCAGGAATGAACCAAAACATCCCCGTACTAAAATGTAGAGACCAATGTTTCTCAGAATGATGTCATCAGATGTTTTGGATGTTGTCAAATTTTGCACTGGAGCGGTATTGAATACAATGGCAATTTACTCCATTTCAACATGAGGTTAGAGACTTGTCATTTTTTTTCCCCACTCGCTTGAGGACTGTATCTAGTGGAAAATGTGTGCATCACAAAATTGAAAAGGTCATTTCCATTCCTCTTAAACGGGTCTGTGTCGTCATGATCATAGTCTGCTTGTGGCTACTGGCTAGGCATGTAAACATGAACTCTCGCCCAGTGCTGCTGACTGTCACATCACAAATAAAAGCTGTAAAGGGTGCCGTCATTTCTTATCGTGCGCGTGTGCAGTAACCAGGTGAGAGTTCAAATGCAATGAAAACTAGAAGATTGGGTAAAACAATTCTTAACAAAAACTATGATGTTCCTTTTAAAAAAATCCAATGAGGTATGTTCCCTTCTTATAAGTTTTCTCTTCTCAAACATGCAGGTATTTTGCACAGAATTTCGACTGGTTGAGGGAGCAGCTTGGTGACATTGAAGATGATTATCTTATATTTGATTGTCCAGGTACGAACATTTTATTTTTAAACACAAAACTCTTTGAGGAATGTCGCTTTAAGTTTGAATGTCTTCTTTATTCTGATGTACATGTAAATTGCAACCTATCCGAAACTCCCCTTCTTGGAGATTCAAATTTGTTGACATACTTTTTTATTGATTTTTAATCGACGGGGGCATTTCGTATAAAAAAAAGTTCTCAGGATGCTTACTACCATTACCATCTTTAGAACAAGTAGCCTTTTGGATAGAAATTACATAAAGTTTTACCAAAGTATGACCCTATCTTTAACTCACATCAGTGTATAGGAAAAAACACAAATTACACACATAATTCATTTGTTTTCTGGTGGCTTTTTTTGATTAATTATTTTGATGAAATTTGTACAGGTTGGTTGGATGGTGTATTAATTGAATACTAGATGATTTCAATAAGTTTACTCATCTGAAAAACCAACGAACTTCATGACCCCTTCCAAAATCCGGAATGCACTTCCGCACAATGCTTGTCCACCATTTTGAGAGTCAGTTCCTTTGTGTGCATTTTGACTCTCAAAATGGCGGACAGAATAGGCTTGTGTAAGTTCTCTACAACATCGTGCTAGGGGTCAATAATTTTCTCTTTTACTTTGCTATTCTCAGGGCAGATTGAGTTGTACACACACATCCCAGTCATGAAGCAGTTTGTGGAAACCTTACAAAGCTGGGATTTTAGACTGTGTGCAGTATTTCTCATTGACTCGCAGTTCATGGTCGACACTGCAAAGTTCTTCTCAGGTAACGAATACTTGAATTGTTGTTTTACTTCACAGCTTATGATACAAGAGCTAATGGTCTTTTACTTGCTTTTCCAATTCACCATCTCTTTGACTGCAATAACCATTTTCTCTTTGTCCACATTTCTATGTATAAACTGTCCCTAAAGCAACAAGGGCAGTAAGGTTGGCTCAGTAGTTTCTGTACCTGCCTTTCACCTCTGTGGACCTCGGTTTGATACCCTCACCAAAGCCTTGCATGTGGTTTGGGTTTTCAGTCCCTACCTGACTGCATGAGATTTCCCTCTTTGGGGTTTTCCTCCCATGTCTAAAACTTAAATTTCTTCATTTTCTTCTTCACAAAAAGTTGGTGTGATGTTTTCATTGGGATTATTTGTGGACTATGAGATTCAGATTCAGAGCACAGTGAGGTACTCCTTCAGTGTTTTTCCATGTACTGCCTCATTTAGAGCCCAATTTCATGGCTCTGCTTACTGCAGAATTCTGTGCTTATGGTCACCATTTTCTCTTTCAGTGTACATAGTGTAAGTGCCGAATTTCTGGGCTAGCTGTGTAAGCGAAGATTGCTCAGTAACATGATGTAAGCGAAGAATGCTCAGTAACATGATGTATGCTTGCGCACAAGCAAAACAAAACTTCGCTAACCTGTGAAATGTGGTTACATTAAGCATGGATTTGTGAGTGTGCTTCCATAAGCGCAGATTATGAAGCAGAACCATGAAACTGGGCCCTGTCGGTGTTTCCTCAATGTTTCTATCTGCAGGTGATAGAATGTTCTCTGTAATTGGCCCTCAACTGTGGAACCAACTTCCTAAGCAACTTAATGAAGCCAACAATGGTGATAGGTTCAAGGAGGGCCTTAAGACATACCTTTTTAAATGTGCTTTTAAACCACTAAGTACCTATTTTAAGCAATGCCATGTTTTTGAATTAGTGTTAATCCTAATTGTTTACTTATTTGGTTTGTTATAATGTTAGTGTACCGGTACTGTCTATAATAACCTTTTAACTGTATTTTCTCTGAGGTATTATATCTGTATGGATTTTAATGTTTTTTTAATTGTATAAGCGCCCAGGAGCATATTTCATGGATGGACGCTATATAAATTGTCATTATTATTATTATTATTAACATGTTCTTGGTTGTTGACTATATCCTGGTGAGGGCTACAGCACACCTGTCAAACATAGGGATCTCTTTTCAGAACCACCACCTTCTCAAAAGCGGCTACAAGGTGATTTATATCTACCGCCATGCAACTCAAAAAACCTGATACTGCTTTCAAAAACATATCCTCTCCATTGAAAATAAAAGGCTGACTATACTCTAGTTTTGTAGGTGCAGGTCAAATTGTTGTATTCTTTACTGCTCAGGGATAATGGCTGCTCTTTCTACAATGGTCAATCTTGAGGTTGCACACATCAATGTTATGTCCAAGATGGACCTACTGAGCAAGAAAGCTAAGAAAGACATTGAAAAGTAAGTCCGATATGCAAAGTTCATTTTGCATTTATTTTGTTTGTATCTATTTTCTTCAAGTTCCTAGTTTTATTGCAAACCTTACGAGATTGTATCTCCACCATGCAAAGTTTCAAATCCTACTCATGTAGTGTTACTGCAAACCTTACTAGATTGTATCTCCACCATGCAAAGTTTCCAATCCTACTCATGTAGTGTTACAACAAACCTTACTAGATTGTATCTCCACCATGCAAAGTTTCAAATCCTACTCATGTACATGGTGTTACTACCAACTTTACTAGATTGTACCTCCACTATGCAATGGTAAATCCTACCTTTTATGTGACCAGTCACCAAACAATAAGATAATAAAAACAACAATAACAATGATTTATTTATATAGCGCCAAATCTAGTTGTTTTTTATGCCTAATAAGGTGCTTCACAAAAACCATAAAAGGTAAATTAAAATGCTATAAGATGATTTACATAAGTAAAAAAGGTACAAAGTAAATAATTAGTTTAATTTAAAATAAAGGTCATGTTGTTTAGATGAATAGACGATACGGATTAGGCTGTTAGTTTTATTGTTAGTATTACTTTTGTTTATGGGGAAAACTGGAAAATTGTTCAAATATTTAAAATGAAAAAACTAAATTGAAAACTTATTCTATTTGCAAAACAATCCATCTTTTATTGTCCTTTTCCTCTCCAGGTTTCTAGATCCTGATCCACAATTGCTTCTGTCCGAAGCCCAAAACTTTTCGCCAAAGTTTGAGAAGTTGAACAGTGCATTTGCAAACTTGGTATGTTTTACAGTGTATAAAATGATTTTGAAAAAAACCCATTTAACTGTTGCAAACTGCTTACCAACCCAAATAAATAATCTCTGTGGTAGTCCTAGTTGATTGTGCTGAATTTGTGTGAAAATTGAATCTTTCTGGAAGCACTGCAATTCATTAGAGAAATTATTTTAGTGATTGGATATAGGGTGTCATGGCCGAGTGGTTAAGAGCATCGGATTCAAGTTCTGGTGGTTTAGTCATCGGGGTGTGGGTTCGAGTCCCGGTCATGACGCTTGTGTCCTTGAGCAAGACACTTTGCTATAACTGCTTCTCTTCACCCAGGGGTATAAATGGGTACCTGCAAGGGTAGAGGTTGATATTGTGTTTGAAAAAGCCTTCGGAGCGCCATCACGGCAGCCCGGGCTGTATACTCCCCAGGGAGCTGAGAAAGATTAAAGGAATGTTATTGGCCCAATGACCAGGGCACTAATGTAAAGCGCATTGAGACGTTATTGTGAAATGCGCTATATAAGAACTAGTTATTATTGGATAGATGTTAATTTCAGGGATGCTCGTTTATTTTCTCCAAAGAAAAAAAAGAACTGTCTGTTGCAGCAGCTTACCAACCAAAACGACCTCTGGTAATATATCATGCTCGATATGGGAGAGAGGGTATCCTCCCCCAATGTTCCCATACTTTGAAACACTATTTTCCTCTTGTACAGAAGAACCCCCCCCAAAAAAAATATATATAAATCTTCTGAAGAATTCCTGAAATTCCAAGCAAACAATAAGCCATTTGCGAGTTAAATTTGAATAATGTCTGGTACAATGACTTGTTTAGTCACAAGTTACCGCTTAAATTTGAATTCCTCAGACTATCGAGACAGTTGCTATGTCACATGGTTCGGGGCAAGCTTTTGTATAGCAACCTCCAGATGAGCAAACCCCGGTACCATTGTGCCATACACATCCATTCAGAATTGTGTATGGGTGTTCACCGTCTCTTACGTAACTAAGCAAAAGCTTGCCCCTAATCATGTGACATAGCAACTGTCTCGATAGTCTGAGGAATTCAAATTTAAGCGGTAACTTGTGACTAAACAAGTCATTGTACCAGACATTATTCAAATGTAACTCGCAAATGGCTTATTACGACACATAAGGTGGGTACACCATGCCCCATATGAGACCAAATGTCAAATTGGCTGAAGAGAAAGCATTTCATGCACACAAAATGGCAGCCCCTATTTCTTTTACAAAAATGTTGTATATTTTGATAAAATACTGAGCTACTTTGCTAATATGTTTGGCCTCACCAGTTTTTTCAAATATCTATGTTCTTGCTAAATATCTACAAAGATTTAATCAAGACCGTCATAACAGTCAAGTATTTGGAGACGGTTCTCTTGCATTACTGCAATTAAATAATTCAGACAGAAACAAAATTATCAAGTCGTTTAGAAATTAAATATTTAATTATTTATTCATATTTATGCCCGGCAGTTGACTTGAAAGGGGCTTGTCATATCAAACACAAACTTGGTTTGTGGATTGGTCTTGGGATTCCCAAGGAGCCTAGGCCAAATATCAATGTCAATATGGCTAAAACAAAAGAAATGTGGCCAGAGCAATAACTCAAGAAGGGCTTGGCATACTATCTCCAAACTTGGTTTGTGGATTGGTCTTGGGATTCCCAAGGAGCCTATTGCTTTTGGACCCTAGGCCAAATATCAATGTCAATATGGCTAAAACAAAAGAAATGTGGCCAGAGCAATAACTCAAGAAGGGCTTGGCATACTATCTCCAAACTTGGTTTGTGGATTGGTCTTGGGATTCCTAAGAAGCCTATTGCTTTTGGACCCTAGGCCAATTGTCAATGTCAATATGGCTAAAACAAAAGAAATGTGGCCAGAGCAATAACTCAAGAAGGGCTTGGCATACTATCTCCAAACTTGGTGTTTGGATTGGTCTTGGGATCTAGTCTACTACTTTTGGACCACCTAGGTCAAATGTTAAGAAACGGACTGGCTTGCCAGGCTACGTTTACCAAACATGACTTTCCTTGGTGGATTTATTTTGTATCATTCAGTACATCATGCATCACACCTTAAATTAATTTGTTGTTTTCTTACAACTACTTGTGTTTATGAATTGGTGAATTTAATTAAGAATCATTTCATTAGCAGTACCTAGATAATTTTGCTTAAGAAACAACTTTCCTAAGAAGTAACACGCTTCTTTTCTTCCTCCCAAGATTGAGGACTATAGTCTTGTACGGTTCATCCCACTGGATCCCACCGATGAAGAATCAATCGGAGACCTTTTACTCAGCATCGACACAACGTTACAGTTTGATGAAGACCAGGATGTTCGGATACCGAAAGATATTGATGAAGACGATGCGGACAGTGGGGCATGTGGATAGGGGCTTCAAGGATACTAAGAGATATTGATGGAAGGCGGTGAAGACAGTGGGGCATGTGGATAAGGACTTCGAGGATACCAAGAGATATTGACGAAGACGGTGAAGACAGTGGGGCATGTGGATAGTGACTTCAAGGATACCAAGAGATTTTGATGAAGACGGTGAAGACAGTGGGGCATGTGGATAGGGGCTTCAAGGATACCAAGAGATATTGATGAAGGCGGTGGGGACAGTGTGGCGTTTGGATAGTAGCTTCAAGGATACCAAGATGTAAAGATGTATTGATGAAGACGGTGAAAACAGTGGGGCATGTGGATAGTGACTTTGAGGATACCAAGAGATTTTGATGAAGACGTTGAAGACAGTGGGGCGTGTGGATAGTGACTTCAAGGATACCAAGAGATATTGATGAAGGCGGTGAGGACAGTAGGGTGTGTGGATAGTAGCTTCAAGGATACCAAGATGTAAAGATGTATTGATGAAGACAGTGAAGACAGTGGGGCATGTGGATAGTGACTTTGAGGATACCAAGAGATTTTGATGAAGACGGTGAAGACAGTGGGGCATGTGGATAGGGGCTTCAAGGATACCAAGAGATATTGATGAAGACGGTGGGGACAGTAGGGTGTGTGGATAGTAGCTTCAAGGATACCAAGAGATATTGATGAAGACGTTGGGGACAGTAGGGTGTGTGGATAGTAGCTTCAAGGATACCAAGAGATATTGATGAAGCCAATGGGTACAGTGGAGCATGTGGATAGCTTCTTCAAGAGACAACATTTGATTGAGCTCTTAAATATTATATTAAACAAAGGTGAAATCAGGACATCTATTTGACAAGATAATGAGGATTGTCCCTAGGTGATGAGAGGATACTGACATCTGGAAAGTTCCATTTTTTTTCTCTTCAAGACAGTTCAAAACTCATCAATGACTTACTCACTATACCTGCAAATTGTTTATAAAATTGGACAGTATGGTACACCATCTAAGCTTGTGAGGAGCTCAGTTTCAAAAAAATTCAGAAAACCCTAATAATTATATACGTATAGGCCTATGTACAATATATATATTTTGTTTTCTCAAGCTGCAACCTGCTATATCTCAAATTTGAAGTGTAATTAATGGCAAACCTCTTTTCCAATTTGAAACAAAAGATGGATCATAGCTCAGTTGTATCACCCAATGTTTTCAATTCAAGTAGGGCCTACACCTAGTTCAAGCACATTTTAATGCTGTCCTTGAAAAAGAAATACACTAATGTTTATAACCATTTGAACTGCCAAATTATAGGTTCATTAAAAAGCGAACTATACAAAGGATGCAATATCGGTTTGGTTGCATCAAAAATGGTTTTGTGCCGTAACCTTGTTACACACAATGGGGACTGTACAGAAAAAACACTACAACAAGATACATTTGTGCATGCAGTTGCTAAAGTATAACAATGCAAACAAACAAATAGACATGTATGATTATTATTATTATGCATCAAAAAGAAAGATTCAATGAAGTCCGGTTCTTGTGTCTTAATGGGAAAAATAGCGCGTGTCGATTGTTGTGTCACCGAATTCGCTTCGCATTTGCTTTCGCGTGAAGTATGACTGCCGGGCTGAAGACCGGTGAATATGTACGAGGCGTGCACAGTCTTATTATCTGTTCTGATTTATTTTATTACCCAGAAAGCTTTTACGTTTCTGCCTGTTAAAACT